>OX465296.1:181365898-183765898 GCA_949987735.1 Leucophora obtusa
TATAAGTGTGGTATACCAAAATGTTCGTATGAATAAGGCCTATTAGTGTCCATACTTAGAAATGCGGCGACTAGTCTAGATATTCCACAAATTCCGATTTTGTTTACCGACCACCATTGGTGAATCACATTTTCATGGAGCAACTCCACAAAAAACTGATAGGATATAAGTGTGGTATACCAAAATGTTCGTATGAATAAGGCCTATTAGTGTCCATACTTAGAAATGCGGCGACTAGTCTAGGTATTCCAGAAATTCAAATTTTGTTTCAAATTTTGTTTACTGACCACCATTGGTGAATCGCATTTTCATGGAGCAACTCCACAAAAAACTGATAGGATATAAGTGTGGTATACCAAAATGTTCGTATGAATAAGGCCTATTAGTGTCCATACTTAGAAATGCGGCGACTCGTCTAGGTATTCCACAAATTCAGATTTTGTTTACCGACCACCATTGGTGAATCAAATTTTCATGGAGCAACTCCACAAAAAACTGATAGGATATAAGTGTGGTATACCAAAATGTTCGTATGAATAAGGCCTATTAGTGTCCATACTTAGAAATGCGGCGACTAGTCTAGGTATTCCAGAAATTCAAATTTTGTTTCAAATTTTGTTTACTGACCACCATTGGTGAATCGCATTTTCATGGAGCAACTCCACAAAAAACTGATAGGATATAAGTGTGGTATACCAAAATGTTCGTATGAATAAGGCCTATTAGTGTCCATACTTAGAAATGCGGCGACTAGTCTAGGTATTCCAGAAATTCAAATTTTGTTTCAAATTTTGTTTACTGACCACCATTGGTGAATCGCATTTTCATGGAGCAACTCCACAAAAAACTGATAGGATATAAGTGTGGTATACCAAAATGTTCGTATGAATAAGGCCTATTAGTGTCCATACTTAGAAATGCGGCGACTAGTCTAGGTATTCCACAAATTCAAATTTTGTTTACTGACCACCATTGGTGAATCGCATTTTCATGGAGCAACTCCACAAAAAACTGATAGGATATAAGTGTGGTATACCAAAATGTTCGTATGAATAAGGCCTATTAGTGTCCATACTTAGAAATGCGGCGACTAGTCTAGGTATTCCACAAATTCAAATTTTGTTTACTGACCACCATTGGTGAATCGCATTTTCATGGAGCAACTCCACAAAAAACTGATAGGATATAAGTGTGGTATACCAAAATGTTCGTATGAATAAGGCCTATTAGTGTCCATACTTAGAAATGCGGCGACTAGTCTAGGTATTCCACAAATTCAAATTTTGTTTACTGACCACCATTGGTGAATCGCATTTTCATGGAGCAACTCCACAAAAAACTGATAGGATATAAGTGTGGTATACCAAAATGTTCGTATGAATAAGGCCTATTAGTGTCCATACTTAGAAATGCGGCGACTAGTCTAGGTATTCCAGAAATTCAAATTTTGTTTCAAATTTTGTTTACTGACCACCATTGGTGAATCGCATTTTCATGGAGCAACTCCACAAAAAACTGATAGGATATAAGTGTGGTATACCAAAATGTTCGTATGAATAAGGCCTATTAGTGTCCATACTTAGAAATGCGGCGACTAGTCTAGGTATTCCACAAATTCAAATTTTGTTTACTGACCACCATTGGTGAATCGCATTTTCATGGAGCAACTCCACAAAAAACTGATAGGATATAAGTGTGGTATACCAAAATGTTCGTATGAATAAGGCCTATTAGCGTCCATACTTAGAAATGCGGCGACTAGTCTAGGTATTCCAGAAATTCAAATTTTGTTTCAAATTTTGTTTACTGACCACCATTGGTGAATCGCATTTTCATGGAGCAACTCCACAAAAAACTGATAGGATATAAGTGTGGTATATCAAAATGTTCGTATGAATAAGGCCTATTAGTGTCCATACTTAGAAATGCGGCGACTAGTCTAGGTATTCCACAAATTCAAATTTTGTTTACTGACCACCATTGGTGAATCGCATTTTCATGGAGCAACTCCTCAAAAAACTGATAGGATATAAGTGTGGTATACCAAAATGTTCGTATGAATAAGGCCTATTAGTGTCCATACTTAGAAATGCGGCGACTAGTCTAGGTATTCCACAAATTCCAATTTTGTTTACTGACCACCATTGGTGAATCGCATTTTCATGGAGCAACTCCACAAAAAACTGATAGGATATAAGTGTGGTATACCAAAATGTTCGTATGAATAAGGCCTATTAGTGTCCATACTTAGAAATGCGGCGACTAGTCTAGGTATTCCACAAATTCAAATTTTGTTTCAAATTTTGTTTACTGACCACCATTGGTGAATCGCATTTTCATGGAGCAACTCCACAAAAAACTGATAGGATATAAGTGTGGTATACCAAAATGTTCGTATGAATAAGGCCTATTAGTGTCCATACTTAGAAATGCGGCGACTAGTCTAGGTATTCCACAAATTCAAATTTTGTTTACTGACCACCATTGGTGAATCGCATTTTCATGGAGCAACTCCACAAAAAACTGATAGGATATAAGTGTGGTATACCAAAATGTTCGTATGAATAAGGCCTATTAGTGTCCATACTTAGAAATGCGGCGACTAGTCTAGGTATTCCAGAAATTCAAATTTTGTTTCAAATTTTGTTTACTGACCACCATTGGTGAATCGCATTTTCATGGAGCAACTCCACAAAAAACTGATAGGATATAAGTGTGGTATACCAAAATGTTCGTATGAATAAGGCCTATTAGTGTCCATACTTAGAAATGCGGCGACTAGTCTAGATATTCCACAAATTCAGATTTTGTTTACCGACCACCATTGGTGAATCACATTTTCATGGAGCAACTCCACAAAAAACTGATAGGATATAAGTGTGGTATACCAAAATGTTCGTATGAATAAGGCCTATTAGTGTCCATACTTAGAAATGTGGCGACTAGTCTAGGTATTCCAGAAATTCAAATTTTGTTTCAAATTTTGTTTACTGACCACCATTGGTGAATCGCATTTTCATGGAGCAACTCCACAAAAAACTGATAGGATATAAGTGTGGTATACCAAAATGTTCGTATGAATAAGGCCTATTAGTGTCCATACTTAGAAATGCGGCGACTCGTCTAGGTATTCCACAAATTCAGATTTTGTTTACCGACCACCATTGGTGAATCAAATTTTCATGGAGCAACTCCACAAAAAACTGATAGGATATAAGTGTGGTATACCAAAATGTTCGTATGAATAAAGCCTATTAGTGTCCATACTTAGAAATGCGGCGACTAGTCTAGGTATTCCAGAAATTCAAATTTTGTTTCAAATTTTGTTTACTGACCACCATTGGTGAATCGCATTTTCATGGAGCAACTCCACAAAAAACTGATAGGATATAAGTGTGGTATACCAAAATGTTCGTATGAATAAGGCCTATTAGTGTCCATACTTAGAAATGCGGCGACTAGTCTAGGTATTCCAGAAATTCAAATTTTGTTTCAAATTTTGTTTACTGACCACCATTGGTGAATCGCATTTTCATGGAGCAACTCCACAAAAAACTGATAGGATATAAGTGTGGTATACCAAAATGTTCGTATGAATAAGGCCTATTAGTGTCCATACTTAGAAATGCGGCGACTAGTCTAGATATTCCACAAATTCAGATTTTGTTTACCGACCACCATTGGTGAATCACATTTTCATGGAGCAACTCCACAAAAAACTGATAGGATATAAGTGTGGTATACCAAAATGTTCGTATGAATAAGGCCTATTAGTGTCCATACTTAGAAATGCGGCGACTAGTCTAGGTATTCCAGAAATTCAAATTTTGTTTCAAATTTTGTTTACTGACCACCATTGGTGAATCGCATTTTCATGGAGCAACTCCACAAAAAACTGATAGGATATAAGTGTGGTATACCAAAATGTTCGTATGAATAAGGCCTATTAGTGTCCATACTTAGAAATGCGGCGACTCGTCTAGGTATTCCACAAATTCAGATTTTGTTTACCGACCACCATTGGTGAATCAAATTTTCATGGAGCAACTCCACAAAAAACTGATAGGATATAAGTGTGGTATACCAAAATGTTCGTATGAATAAAGCCTATTAGTGTCCATACTTAGAAATGCGGCGACTAGTCTAGGTATTCCAGAAATTCAAATTTTGTTTCAAATTTTGTTTACTGACCACCATTGGTGAATCGCATTTTCATGGAGCAACTCCACAAAAAACTGATAGGATATAAGTGTGGTATACCAAAATGTTCGTATGAATAAGGCCTATTAGTGTCCATACTTAGAAATGCGGCGACTAGTCTAGGTATTCCAGAAATTCAAATTTTGTTTCAAATTTTGTTTACTGACCACCATTGGTGAATCGCATTTTCATGGAGCAACTCCACAAAAAACTGATAGGATATAAGTGTGGTATACCAAAATGTTCGTATGAATAAGGCCTATTAGTGTCCATACTTAGAAATGCGGCGACTAGTCTAGGTATTCCACAAATTCAAATTTTGTTTACTGACCACCATTGGTGAATCGCATTTTCATGGAGCAACTCCACAAAAAACTGATAGGATATAAGTGTGGTATACCAAAATGTTCGTATGAATAAGGCCTATTAGTGTCCATACTTAGAAATGCGGCGACTAGTCTAGGTATTCCACAAATTCAAATTTTGTTTACTGACCACCATTGGTGAATCGCATTTTCATGGAGCAACTCCACAAAAAACTGATAGGATATAAGTGTGGTATACCAAAATGTTCGTATGAATAAGGCCTATTAGCGTCCATACTTAGAAATGCGGCGACTAGTCTGGGTATTCCACAAATTCAAATTTTGTTTCAAATTTTGTTTACTGACCACCATTGGTGAATCGCATTTTCATGGAGCAACTCCACAAAAAACTGATAGGATATAAGTGTGATACACCAAAATGTTCGTATGGATAAGGCCTATTAGTGTCCATACTTAGAAATGCGGCGACTAGTCTAGGTATTCCACAAATTCAAATTTTGTTTACTGACCACCATTGGTGAATCGCATTTTCATGGAGCAACTCCACAAAAAACTGATAGGATATAAGTGTGGTATACCAAAATGTTCGTATGAATAAGGCCTATTAGTGTCCATACTTAGAAATGCGGCGACTAGTCTAGGTATTCCAGAAATTCAAATTTTGTTTCAAATTTTGTTTACTGACCACCATTGGTGAATCGCATTTTCATGGAGCAACTCCACAAAAAACTGACAGGATATAAGTGTGGTATACCAAAATGTTCGTATGAATAAGGCCTATTAGTGTCCATACTTAGAAATGCGGCGACTAGTCTAGGTATTCCACAAATTCCAATTTTGTTTACTGACCACCATTGGTGAATCGCATTTTCATGGAGCAACTCCACAAAAAACTGATAGGATATAAGTGTGGTATACCAAAATGTTCGTATGAATAAGGCCTATTAGTGTCCATACTTAGAAATGCGGCGACTAGTCTAGGTATTCCACAAATTCAAATTTTGTTTACTGACCACCATTGGTGAATCGCATTTTCATGGAGCAACTCCACAAAAAACTGATAGGATATAAGTGTGGTATACCAAAATGTTCGTATGAATAAGGCCTATTAGTGTCCATACTTAGAAATGCGGCGACTAGTCTAGGTATTCCACAAATTCAAATTTTGTTTACTGACCACCATTGGTGAATCGCATTTTCATGGAGCAACTCCACAAAAAACTGATAGGATATAAGTGTGGTATACCAAAATGTTCGTATGAATAAGGCCTATTAGTGTCCATACCTAGAAATGCGGCGACTAGTCTAGGTATTCCACAAATTCAAATTTTGTTTACTGACCACCATTGGTGAATCGCATTTTCATGGAGCAACTCCACAAAAAACTGATAGGATATAAGTGTGGTATACCAAAATGTTCGTATGAATAAGGCCTATTAGTGTCCATACTTAGAAGTGCGGCGACTAGTCTAGGTATTCCAGAAATTGAAATTTTGTTTCAAATTTTGTTTACTGACCACCATTGGTGAATCGCATTTTCATGGAGCAACTCCACAAAAAACTGATAGGATATAAGTGTGGTATACCAAAATGTTCGTATGAATAAGGCCTATTAGTGTCCATACTTAGAAGTGCGGCGACTCGTCTAGGTATTCCAGAAATTGAAATTTTGTTTCAAATTTTGTTTACTGACCACCATTGGTGAATCGCATTTTCATGGAGCAACTCCACAAAAAACTGATAGGATATAAGTGTGGTATACCAAAATGTTCGTATGAATAAGGCCTATTAGTGTCCATACTTAGAAATGCGGCGACTAGTCTAGGTATTCCACAAATTCAAATTTTGTTTCAAATTTTGTTTACTGACCACCATTGGTGAATCGCATTTTCATGGAGCAACTCCACAAAAAACTGATAGGATATAAGTGTGGTATACCAAAATGTTCGTATGAATAAGGCCTATTAGTGTCCATACTTAGAAATGCGGCGACTAGTCTAGGTATTCCACAAATTCAAATTTTGTTTACTGACCACCATTGGTGAATCGCATTTTCATGGAGCAACTCCACAAAAAACTGATAGGATATAAGTGTGGTATACCAAAATGTTCGTATGAATAAGGCCTATTAGTGTCCATACTTAGAAATGCGGCGACTAGTCTAGGTATTCCACAAATTCAAATTTTGTTTCAAATTTTGTTTACTGACCACCATTGGTGAATCGCATTTTCATGGAGCAACTCCACAAAAAACTGATAGGATATAAGTGTGGTATACCAAAATGTTCGTATGAATAAGGCCTATTAGTGTCCATACTTAGAAATGCGGCGACTAGTCTAGGTATTCCACAAATTCAAATTTTGTTTACTGACCACCATTGGTGAATCGCATTTTCATGGAGCAACTCCACAAAAAACTGATAGGATATAAGTGTGGTATACCAAAATGTTCGTATGAATAAGGCCTATTAGTGTCCATACTTAGAAGTGCGGCGACTAGTCTAGGTATTCCAGAAATTGAAATTTTGTTTCAAATTTTGTTTACTGACCACCATTGGTGAATCGCATTTTCATGGAGCAACTCCACAAAAAACTGATAGGATATAAGTGTGGTATACCAAAATGTTCGTATGAATAAGGCCTATTAGTGTCCATACTTAGAAGTGCGGCGACTAGTCTAGGTATTCCAGAAATTGAAATTTTGTTTCAAATTTTGTTTACTGACCACCATTGGTGAATCGCATTTTCATGGAGCAACTCCACAAAAAACTGATAGGATATAAGTGTGGTATACCAAAATGTTCGTATGAATAAGGCCTATTAGTGTCCATACTTAGAAATGCGGCGACTAGTCTAGGTATTCCAGAAATTCAAATTTTGTTTCAAATTTTGTTTACTGACCACCATTGGTGAATCGCATTTTCATGGAGCAACTCCACAAAAAACTGATAGGATATAAGTGTGGTATACCAAAATGTTCGTATGAATAAGGCCTATTAGTGTCCATACTTAGAAATGCGGCGACTAGTCTAGGTATTCCACAAATTCAAATTTTGTTTACTGACCACCATTGGTGAATCGCATTTTCATGGAGCAACTCCACAAAAAACTGATAGGATATAAGTGTGGTATACCAAAATGTTCGTATGAATAAGGCCTATTAGTGTCCATACTTAGAAATGCGGCGACTAGTCTAGGTATTCCAGAAATTCAAATTTTGTTTCAAATTTTGTTTACTGACCACCATTGGTGAATCGCATTTTCATGGAGCAACTCCACAAAAAACTGATAGGATATAAGTGTGGTATACCAAAATGTTCGTATGAATAAGGCCTATTAGTGTCCATACTTAGAAATGCGGCGACTAGTCTAGATATTCCACAAATTCAGATTTTGTTTACCGACCACCATTGGTGAATCACATTTTCATGGAGCAACTCCACAAAAAACTGATAGGATATAAGTGTGGTATACCAAAATGTTCGTATGAATAAGGCCTATTAGTGTCCATACTTAGAAATGCGGCGACTAGTCTAGGTATTCCAGAAATTCAAATTTTGTTTCAAATTTTGTTTACTGACCACCATTGGTGAATCGCATTTTCATGGAGCAACTCCACAAAAAACTGATAGGATATAAGTGTGGTATACCAAAATGTTCGTATGAATAAGGCCTATTAGTGTCCATACTTAGAAATGCGGCGACTCGTCTAGGTATTCCACAAATTCAGATTTTGTTTACCGACCACCATTGGTGAATCAAATTTTCATGGAGCAACTCCACAAAAAACTGATAGGATATAAGTGTGGTATACCAAAATGTTCGTATGAATAAGGCCTATTAGTGTCCATACTTAGAAATGCGGCGACTAGTCTAGGTATTCCAGAAATTCAAATTTTGTTTCAAATTTTGTTTACTGACCACCATTGGTGAATCGCATTTTCATGGAGCAACTCCACAAAAAACTGATAGGATATAAGTGTGGTATACCAAAATGTTCGTATGAATAAGGCCTATTAGTGTCCATACTTAGAAATGCGGCGACTAGTCTAGGTATTCCACAAATTCAAATTTTGTTTACTGACCACCATTGGTGAATCGCATTTTCATGGAGCAACTCCACAAAAAACTGATAGGATATAAGTGTGATACACCAAAATGTTCGTATGGATAAGGCCTATTAGTGTCCATACTTAGAAATGCGGCGACTAGTCTAGGTATTCCACAAATTCAAATTTTGTTTACTGACCACCATTGGTGAATCGCATTTTCATGGAGCAACTCCACAAAAAACTGATAGGATATAAGTGTGGTATACCAAAATGTTCGTATGAATAAGGCCTATTAGTGTCCATACTTAGAAATGCGGCGACTAGTCTAGGTATTCCAGAAATTCAAATTTTGTTTCAAATTTTGTTTACTGACCACCATTGGTGAATCGCATTTTCATGGAGCAACTCCACAAAAAACTGATAGGATATAAGTGTGGTATACCAAAATGTTCGTATGAATAAGGCCTATTAGTGTCCATACTTAGAAATGCGGCGACTAGTCTAGGTATTCCACAAATTCAAATTTTGTTTCAAATTTTGTTTACTGACCACCATTGGTGAATCGCATTTTCATGGAGCAACTCCACAAAAAACTGATAGGATATAAGTGTGGTATACCAAAATGTTCGTATGAATAAGGCCTATTAGTGTCCATACTTAGAAATGCGGCGACTAGTCTAGGTATTCCACAAATTCAAATTTTGTTTCAAATTTTGTTTACTGACCACCATTGGTGAATCGCATTTTCATGGAGCAACTTCACAAAAAACTGATAGGATATAAGTGTGATACACCAAAATGCTCGTATGGATAAGGCCTATTAGTATCCATACTTAGAAATGCGGCGACTAGTCTAGATATTCCACAAATTCAGATTTTGTTTACCGACCACCATTGGTGAATCACATTTTCATGGAGCAACTCCACAAAAAACTGATAGGATATAAGTGTGGTATACCAAAATGTTCGTATGAATAAGGCCTATTAGTGTCCATACTTAGAAATGCGGCGACTAGTCTAGGTATTCCAGAAATTCAAATTTTGTTTCAAATTTTGTTTACTGACCACCATTGGTGAATCGCATTTTCATGGAGCAACTCCACAAAAAACTGATAGGATATAAGTGTGATACAGCAAAATGTTCGTATGGATAAGGCCTATTAGTGTCCATACTTAGAAATGCGGCGACTAGTCTAGATATTCCACAAATTCAAATTTTGTTTACTGACCACCATTGGTGAATCACATTTTCATGGAGCAACTCCACAAAAAACTGATAGGATATAAGTGTGGTATACCAAAATGTTCGTATGAATAAGGCCTATTAGTGTCCATACTTAGAAATGCGGCGACTAGTCTAGGTATTCCACAAATTCAAATTTTGTTTACTGACCACCATTGGTGAATCGCATTTTCATGGAGCAACTCCACAAAAAACTGATAGGATATAAGTGTGGTATACCAAAATGTTCGTATGAATAAGGCCTATTAGTGTCCATACTTAGAAATGCGGCGACTAGTCTAGGTATTCCACAAATTCAAATTTTGTTTACTGACCACCATTGGTGAATCGCATTTTCATGGAGCAACTCCATAAAAAACTGATAGGATATAAGTGTGGTATACCAAAATGTTCGTATGAATAAGGCCTATTAGTGTCCATACTTAGAAATGCGGCGACTAGTCTAGGTATTCCACAAATTCAAATTTTGTTTCAAATTTTGTTTACTGACCACCATTGGTGAATCGCATTTTCATGGAGCAACTCCACAAAAAACTGATAGGATATAAGTGTGATACACCAAAATGTTCGTATGGATAAGGCCTATTAGTGTCCATACTTAGAAATGCGGCGACTAGTCTAGGTATTCCACAAATTCAGATTTTCTTTACCGACCACCATTGGTGAATCACATTTTCATGGAGCAACTCCACAAAAAACTGATAGGATATAAGTGTGGTATACCAAAATGTTCGTATGAATAAGGCCTATTAGTGTCCATACTTAGAAATGCGGCGACTAGTCTAGGTATTCCAGAAATTCAAATTTTGTTTCAAATTTTGTTTACTGACCACCATTGGTGAATCGCATTTTCATGGAGCAACTCCACAAAAAACTGATAGGATATAAGTGTGGTATACCAAAATGTTCGTATGAATAAGGCCTATTAGTGTCCATACTTAGAAATGCGGCGACTAGTCTAGGTATTCCACAAATTCATATTTTGTTTACTGACCACCATTGGTGAATCACATTTTGAAGGAGCAACTCCACAAAAAACTGATAGGATATAAGTGTGGTATACCAAAATGTTCGTATGGATAAGGCCTATTAGTGTCCATACTTAGAAATGCGGCGACTAGTCTAGGTATTCCACAAATTCAAATTTTGTTTACTGACCACCATTGGTGAATCGCATTTTCATGGAGCAACTCCACAAAAAACTGATAGGATATAAGTGTGGTATACCAAAATGTTCGTATGAATAAGGCCTATTAGTGTCCATACTTGGAAATGCGGCGACTAGTCTAGGTATTCCACAAATTCAAATTTTGTTTACTGACCACCATTGGTGAATCGCATTTTCATGGAGCAACTCCACAAAAAACTGATAGGATATAAGTGTGGTATACCAAAATGTTCGTATGAATAAGGCCTATTAGTGTCCATACTTAGAAATGCGGCGACTAGTCTAGGTATTCCACAAATTCAGATTTTGTTTACCGACCACCATTGGTGAATCGCATTTTCATGGAGCAACTCCAAAAAAAACTGATAGGATATAAGTGTGGTATACCAAAATGTTCGTATGGATAAGGCCTATTAGTGTCCATACTTAGAAATGCGGCGACTAGTCTAGGTATTCCACAAATTCAGATTTTGTTTACCGACCACCATTGGTGAATCACATTTTCATGGAGCAACTCCACAAAAAACTGATAGGATATAAGTGTGGTATACCAAAATGTTCGTATGAATAAGGCCTATTAGTGTCCATACTTAGAAATGCGGCGACTAGTCTAGGTATTCCAGAAATTCAAATTTTGTTTCAAATTTTGTTTACTGACCACCATTGGTGAATCGCATTTTCATTGAGCAACTCCACAAAAAACTGATAGGATATAAGTGTGGTATACCAAAATGTTCGTATGAATAAGGCCTATTAGTGTCCATACTTAGAAATGCGGCGACTAGTCTAGGTATTCCACAAATTCAAATTTTGTTTACTGACCACCATTGGTGAATCGCATTTTCATGGAGCAACTCCACAAAAAACTGATAGGATATAAGTGTGGTATACCAAAATGTTCGTATGAATAAGGCCTATTAGTGTCCATACTTAGAAATGCGGCGACTAGTCTAGGTATTCCAGAAATTCAAATTTTGTTTCAAATTTTGTTTACTGACCACCATTGGTGAATCGCATTTTCATGGAGCAACTCCAGAAAAAACTGATAGGATATAAGTGTGGTATACCAAAATGTTCGTATGAATAAGGCCTATTAGTGTCCATACTTAGAAATGCGGCGACTAGTCTAGGTATTCCACAAATTCAAATTTTGTTTACTGACCACCATTGGTGAATCGCATTTTCATGGAGCAACTCCACAAAAAACTGATAGGATATAAGTGTGGTATACCAAAATGTTCGTATGAATAAGGCCTATTAGTGTCCATACTTAGAAATGCGGCGACTAGTCTAGGTATTCCAGAAATTCAAATTTTGTTTCAAATTTTGTTTACTGACCACCATTGGTGAATCGCATTTTCATGGAGCAACTTCACAAAAAACTGATAGGATATAAGTGTGATACACCAAAATGCTCGTATGGATAAGGCCTATTAGTATCCATACTTAGAAATGCGGCGACTAGTCTAGATATTCCACAAATTCAGATTTTGTTTACCGACCACCATTGGTGAATCACATTTTCATGGAGCAACTCCACAAAAAACTGATAGGATATAAGTGTGGTATACCAAAATGTTCGTATGAATAAGGCCTATTAGTGTCCATACTTAGAAATGCGGCGACTAGTCTAGGTATTCCAGAAATTCAAATTTTGTTTCAAATTTTGTTTACTGACCACCATTGGTGAATCGCATTTTCATGGAGCAACTCCACAAAAAACTGATAGGATATAAGTGTGATACAGCAAAATGTTCGTATGAATAAGGCCTATTAGTGTCCATACTTAGAAATGCGGCGACTAGTCTAGGTATTCCACAAATTCAAATTTTGTTTCAAATTTTGTTTACTGACCACCATTGGTGAATCGCATTTTCATGGAGCAACTCCACAAAAAACTGATAGGATATAAGTGTGGTATACCAAAATGTTCGTATGAATAAGGCCTATTAGTGTCCATACTTAGAAATGCGGCGACTAGTCTAGGTATTCCACAAATTCAAATTTTGTTTCAAATTTTGTTTACTGACCACCATTGGTGAATCGCATTTTCATGGAGCAACTTCACAAAAAACTGATAGGATATAAGTGTGATACACCAAAATGCTCGTATGGATAAGGCCTATTAGTATCCATACTTAGAAATGCGGCGACTAGTCTAGATATTCCACAAATTCAGATTTTGTTTACCGACCACCATTGGTGAATCACATTTTCATGGAGCAACTCCACAAAAAACTGATAGGATATAAGTGTGGTATACCAAAATGTTCGTATGAATAAGGCCTATTAGTGTCCATACTTAGAAATGCGGCGACTAGTCTAGGTATTCCAGAAATTCAAATTTTGTTTCAAATTTTGTTTACTGACCACCATTGGTGAATCGCATTTTCATGGAGCAACTCCACAAAAAACTGATAGGATATAAGTGTGATACAGCAAAATGTTCGTATGGATAAGGCCTATTAGTGTCCATACTTAGAAATGCGGCGACTAGTCTAGATATTCCACAAATTCAAATTTTGTTTACTGACCACCATTGGTGAATCACATTTTCATGGAGCAACTCCACAAAAAACTGATAGGATATAAGTGTGGTATACCAAAATGTTCGTATGAATAAGGCCTATTAGTGTCCATACTTAGAAATGCGGCGACTAGTCTAGGTATTCCACAAATTCAAATTTTGTTTACTGACCACCATTGGTGAATCGCATTTTCATGGAGCAACTCCACAAAAAACTGATAGGATATAAGTGTGGTATACCAAAATGTTCGTATGAATAAGGCCTATTAGTGTCCATACTTAGAAATGCGGCGACTAGTCTAGGTATTCCACAAATTCAAATTTTGTTTACTGACCACCATTGGTGAATCGCATTTTCATGGAGCAACTCCATAAAAAACTGATAGGATATAAGTGTGGTATACCAAAATGTTCGTATGAATAAGGCCTATTAGTGTCCATACTTAGAAATGCGGCGACTAGTCTAGGTATTCCACAAATTCAAATTTTGTTTCAAATTTTGTTTACTGACCACCATTGGTGAATCGCATTTTCATGGAGCAACTCCACAAAAAACTGATAGGATATAAGTGTGATACACCAAAATGTTCGTATGGATAAGGCCTATTAGTGTCCATACTTAGAAATGCGGCGACTAGTCTAGGTATTCCACAAATTCAGATTTTCTTTACCGACCACCATTGGTGAATCACATTTTCATGGAGCAACTCCACAAAAAACTGATAGGATATAA
Organism: Leucophora obtusa; assembly: GCA_949987735.1. NCBI lineage: Eukaryota > Metazoa > Arthropoda > Insecta > Diptera > Anthomyiidae > Leucophora > Leucophora obtusa. The sequence goes on from OX465296.1 coordinate 181,380,148, forward strand.
GTGTGGTATACCAAAATGTTCGTATGAATAAGGCCTATTAGTGTCCATACTTAGAAATGCGGCGACTAGTCTAGGTATTCCAGAAATTCAAATTTTGTTTCAAATTTTGTTTACTGACCACCATTGGTGAATCGCATTTTCATGGAGCAACTCCACAAAAAACTGATAGGATATAAGTGTGGTATACCAAAATGTTCGTATGAATAAGGCCTATTAGTGTCCATACTTAGAAATGCGGCGACTAGTCTAGGTATTCCACAAATTCATATTTTGTTTACTGACCACCATTGGTGAATCACATTTTGAAGGAGCAACTCCACAAAAAACTGATAGGATATAAGTGTGGTATACCAAAATGTTCGTATGGATAAGGCCTATTAGTGTCCATACTTAGAAATGCGGCGACTAGTCTAGGTATTCCACAAATTCAAATTTTGTTTACTGACCACCATTGGTGAATCGCATTTTCATGGAGCAACTCCACAAAAAACTGATAGGATATAAGTGTGGTATACCAAAATGTTCGTATGAATAAGGCCTATTAGTGTCCATACTTGGAAATGCGGCGACTAGTCTAGGTATTCCACAAATTCAAATTTTGTTTACTGACCACCATTGGTGAATCGCATTTTCATGGAGCAACTCCACAAAAAACTGATAGGATATAAGTGTGGTATACCAAAATGTTCGTATGAATAAGGCCTATTAGTGTCCATACTTAGAAATGCGGCGACTAGTCTAGGTATTCCACAAATTCAGATTTTGTTTACCGACCACCATTGGTGAATCGCATTTTCATGGAGCAACTCCAAAAAAAACTGATAGGATATAAGTGTGGTATACCAAAATGTTCGTATGGATAAGGCCTATTAGTGTCCATACTTAGAAATGCGGCGACTAGTCTAGGTATTCCACAAATTCAGATTTTGTTTACCGACCACCATTGGTGAATCACATTTTCATGGAGCAACTCCACAAAAAACTGATAGGATATAAGTGTGGTATACCAAAATGTTCGTATGAATAAGGCCTATTAGTGTCCATACTTAGAAATGCGGCGACTAGTCTAGGTATTCCAGAAATTCAAATTTTGTTTCAAATTTTGTTTACTGACCACCATTGGTGAATCGCATTTTCATTGAGCAACTCCACAAAAAACTGATAGGATATAAGTGTGGTATACCAAAATGTTCGTATGAATAAGGCCTATTAGTGTCCATACTTAGAAATGCGGCGACTAGTCTAGGTATTCCACAAATTCAAATTTTGTTTACTGACCACCATTGGTGAATCGCATTTTCATGGAGCAACTCCACAAAAAACTGATAGGATATAAGTGTGGTATACCAAAATGTACGTATGAATAAGGCCTATTAGTGTCCATACTTAGAAATGCGGCGACTAGTCTAGGTATTCCAGAAATTCAAATTTTGTTTCAAATTTTGTTTACTGACCACCATTGGTGAATCGCATTTTCATGGAGCAACTCCAGAAAAAACTGATAGGATATAAGTGTGGTATACCAAAATGTTCGTATGAATAAGGCCTATTAGTGTCCATACTTAGAAATGCGGCGACTAGTCTAGGTATTCCACAAATTCAAATTTTGTTTACTGACCACCATTGGTGAATCGCATTTTCATGGAGCAACTCCACAAAAAACTGATAGGATATAAGTGTGGTATACCAAAATGTTCGTATGAATAAGGCCTATTAGTGTCCATACTTAGAAATGCGGCGACTAGTCTAGGTATTCCAGAAATTCAAATTTTGTTTCAAATTTTGTTTACTGACCACCATTGGTGAATCGCATTTTCATGGAGCAACTCCACAAAAAACTGATAGGATATAAGTGTGATACACCAAAATGTTCGTATGGATAAGGCCTATTAGTGTCCATACTTAGAAATGCGGCGACTAGTCTATGTATTCCACAAATTCAAATTTTGTTTACTGACCACCATTGGTGAATCGCATTTTCATGGAGCAACTCCACAAAAAACTGATAGGATATAAGTGTGGTATACCAAAATGTTCGTATGAATAAGGCCTATTAGTGTCCATACTTAGAAATGCGGCGACTAGTCTAGGTATTCCACAAATTCAGATTTTGTTTACCGACCACCATTGGTGAATCGCATTTTCATGGAGCAACTCCAAAAAAAACTGATAGGATATAAGTGTGGTATACCAAAATGTTCGTATGGATAAGGCCTATTAGTGTCCATACTTAGAAATGCGGCGACTAGTCTAGGTATTCCACAAATTCAGATTTTGTTTACCGACCACCATTGGTGAATCACATTTTCATGGAGCAACTCCACAAAAAACTGATAGGATATAAGTGTGGTATACCAAAATGTTCGTATGAATAAGGCCTATTAGTGTCCATACTTAGAAATGCGGCGACTAGTCTAGGTATTCCAGAAATTCAAATTTTGTTTCAAATTTTGTTTACTGACCACCATTGGTGAATCGCATTTTCATTGAGCAACTCCACAAAAAACTGATAGGATATAAGTGTGGTATACCAAAATGTTCGTATGAATAAGGCCTATTAGTGTCCATACTTAGAAATGCGGCGACTAGTCTAGGTATTCCACAAATTCAAATTTTGTTTACTGACCACCATTGGTGAATCGCATTTTCATGGAGCAACTCCACAAAAAACTGATAGGATATAAGTGTGGTATACCAAAATGTTCGTATGAATAAGGCCTATTAGTGTCCATACTTAGAAATGCGGCGACTAGTCTAGGTATTCCAGAAATTCAAATTTTGTTTCAAATTTTGTTTACTGACCACCATTGGTGAATCGCATTTTCATGGAGCAACTCCAGAAAAAACTGATAGGATATAAGTGTGGTATACCAAAATGTTCGTATGAATAAGGCCTATTAGTGTCCATACTTAGAAATGCGGCGACTAGTCTAGGTATTCCACAAATTCAAATTTTGTTTACTGACCACCATTGGTGAATCGCATTTTCATGGAGCAACTCCACAAAAAACTGATAGGATATAAGTGTGGTATACCAAAATGTTCGTATGAATAAGGCCTATTAGTGTCCATACTTAGAAATGCGGCGACTAGTCTAGGTATTCCAGAAATTCAAATTTTGTTTCAAATTTTGTTTACTGACCACCATTGGTGAATCGCATTTTCATGGAGCAACTCCACAAAAAACTGATAGGATATAAGTGTGATACACCAAAATGTTCGTATGGATAAGGCCTATTAGTGTCCATACTTAGAAATGCGGCGACTAGTCTAGGTATTCCACAAATTCAAATTTTGTTTACTGACCACCATTGGTGAATCGCATTTTCATGGAGCAACTCCACAAAAAACTGATAGGATATAAGTGTGGTATACCAAAATGTTCGTATGAATAAGGCCTATTAGTGTCCATACTTAGAAATGCGGCGACTAGTCTAGGTATTCCAGAAATTCAAATTTTGTTTCAAATTTTGTTTACTGACCACCATTGGTGAATCGCATTTTCATGGAGCAACTCCACAAAAAACTGATAGGATATAAGTGTGGTATACCAAAATGTTCGTATGAATAAGGCCTATTAGTGTCCATACTTAGAAATGCGGCGACTAGTCTAGGTATTCCACAAATTCAAATTTTGTTTACTGACCACCATTGGTGAATCGCATTTTCATGGAGCAACTTCACAAAAAACTGATAGGATATAAGTGTGGTATACCAAAATGTTCGTATGAATAAGGCCTATTAGTGTCCATACTTAGAAATGCGGCGACTCGTCTAGGTATTCCACAAATTCAGATTTTGTTTACCGACCACCATTGGTGAATCACATTTTCATGGAGCAACTCCACAAAAAACTGATAGGATATAAGTGTGGTATACCAAAATGTTCGTATGAATAAGGCCTATTAGTGTCCATACTTAGAAATGCGGCGACTAGTCTAGGTATTCCAGAAATTCAAATTTTGTTTCAAATTTTGTTTACTGACCACCATTGGTGAATCGCATTTTCATGGAGCAACTCCACAAAAAACTGATAGGATATAAGTGTGGTATACCAAAATGTTCGTATGAATAAGGCCTATTAGTGTCCATACTTAGAAATGCGGCGACTAGTCTAGGTATTCCACAAACTCAAATTTTGTTTACTGACCACCATTGGTGAATCGCATTTTCATGGAGCAACTCCACAAAAAACTGATAGGATATAAGTGTGGTATACCAAAATGTTCGTATGAATAAGGCCTATTAGTGTCCATACTTAGAAATGCGGCGACTAGTCTAGGTATTCCACAAATTCAAATTTTGTTTACTGACCACCATTGGTGAATCGCATTTTCATGGAGCAACTCCACAAAAAACTGATAGGATATAAGTGTGGTATACCAAAATGTTCGTATGAATAAGGCCTATTAGTGTCCATACTTAGAAATGCGGCGACTAGTCTGGGTATTCCGCAAATTCAAATTTTGTTTCAAATTTTGTTTACTGACCACCATTGGTGAATCGCATTTTCATGGAGCAACTCCACAAAAAACTGATAGGATATAAGTGTGATACACCAAAATGTTCGTATGGATAAGGCCTATTAGTGTCCATACTTAGAAATGCGGCGATTAGTCTACGTATTCCACAAATTCAAATTTTGTTTACTGACCACCATTGGTGAATCGCATTTTCATGGAGCAACTCCACAAAAAACTGATAGGATATAAGTGTGGTATACCAAAATGTTCGTATGAATAAGGCCTATTAGTGTCCATACTTAGAAATGCGGCGACTAGTCTAGGTATTCCAGAAATTCAAATTTTGTTTCAAATCTTGTTTACTGACCACCATTGGTGAATCGCATTTTCATGGAGCAACTCCACAAAAAACTGATAGGATATAAGTGTGGTATACCAAAATGTTCGTATGAATAAGGCCTATTAGTGTCCATACTTAGAAATGCGGCGACTAGTCTAGGTATTCCACAAATTCAAATTTTGTTTACTGACCACCATTGGTGAATCGCATTTTCATGGAGCAACTCCACAAAAAACTGATAGGATATAAGTGTGGTATACCAAAATGTTCGTATGAATAAGGCCTATTAGTGTCCATACTTAGAAATGCGGCGACTAGTCTAGGTATTCCAGAAATTCAAATTTTGTTTCAAATTTTGTTTACTGACCACCATTGGTGAATCGCATTTTCATGGAGCAACTCCACAAAAAACTGATAGGATATAAGTGTGGTATACCAAAATGTTCGTATGAATAAGGCCTATTAGTGTCCATACTTAGAAATGCGGCGACTAGTCTAGGTATTCCACAAATTCAAATTTTGTTTACTGACCACCATTGGTGAATCGCATTTTCATGGAGCAACTCCTCAAAAAACTGATAGGATATAAGTGTGGTATACCAAAATGTTCGTATGAATAAGGCCTATTAGTGTCCATACTTAGAAATGCGGCGCCTAGTCTAGGTATTCCACAAATTCCAATTTTGTTTACTGACCACCATTGGTGAATCGCATTTTCATGGAGCAACTCCACAAAAAACTGATAGGATATAAGTGTGGTATACCAAAATGTTCGTATGAATAAGGCCTATTAGTGTCCATACTTAGAAATGCGGCGACTAGTCTAGGTATTCCACAAATTCAAATTTTGTTTCAAATTTTGTTTACTGACCACCATTGGTGAATCGCATTTTCATGGAGCAACTCCACAAAAAACTGATAGGATATAAGTGTGATACACCAAAATGTTCGTATGTATAAGGCCTATTAGTGTCCATACTTAGAAATGCGGCGACTAGTCTAGGTATTCCACAAATTCAAATTTTGTTTACTGACCACCATTGGTGAATCGCATTTTCATGGAGCAACTCCAGAAAAAACTGATAGGATATAAGTGTGGTATACCAAAATGTTCGTATGAATAAGGCCTATTAGTGTCCATACTTAGAAATGCGGCGACTAGTCTAGGTATTCCAGAAATTCAAATTTTGTTTCAAATTTTGTTTACTGACCACCATTGGTGAATCGCATTTTCATGGAGCAACTCCACAAAAAACTGATAGGATATAAGTGTGGTATACCAAAATGTTCGTATGAATAAGGCCTATTAGTGTCCATACTTAGAAATGCGGCGACTAGTCTAGGTATTCCAGAAATTCAAATTTTGTTTCAAATTTTGTTTACTGACCACCATTGGTGAATCGCATTTTCATGGAGCAACTCCACAAAAAACTGATAGGATATAAGTGTGGTATACCAAAATGTTCGTATGAATAAGGACTATTAGTGTCCATACTTAGAAATGCGGCGACTAGTCTAGGTATTCCAGAAATTCAAATTTTGTTTCAAATTTTGTTTACTGACCACCATTGGTGAATCGCATTTTCATGGAGCAACTCCACAAAAAACTGATAGGATATAAGTGTGATACAGCAAAATGTTCGTATGGATAAGGCCTATTAGTGTCCATACTTAGAAATGCGGCGACTAGTCTAGGTATTCCACAAATTCAAATTTTGTTTCAAATTTTGTTTACTGACCACCATTGGTGAATCGCATTTTCATGGAGCAACTCCACAAAAAACTGATAGGATATAAGTATGTTATACCAAAATGTTCGTATGAATAAGGCCTATTAGTGTCCATACTTAGAAATGCGGCGACTAGTCTAGGTATTCCAGAAATTCAAATTTTGTTTCAAATATTGTTTACTGACCACCATTGGTGAATCGCATTTTCATGGAGCAACTCCACAAAAAACTGATAGGATATAAGTGTGATACACCAAAATGCTCGTATGGATAAGGCCTATTAGTATCCATACTTAGAAATGCGGCGACTAGTCTAGATATGCCACAAATTCAGATTTTGTTTACCGACCACCATTGGTGAATCACATTTTCATGGAGCAACTCCACAAAAAACTGATAGGATATAAGTGTGGTATACCAAAATGTTCGTATGAATAAGGCCTATTAGTGTCCATACTTAGAAATGCGGCGACTAGTCTAGGTATTCCAGAAATTCAAATTTTGTTTCAAATTTTGTTTACTGACCACCATTGGTGAATCGCATTTTCATGGAGCAACTCCACAAAAAACTGATAGGATATAAGTGTGATACAGCAAAATGTTCGTATGGATAAGGCCTATTAGTGTCCATACTTAGAAATGCGGCGACTAGTCTAGGTATTCCACAAATTCAAATTTTGTTTACTGACCACCATTGGTGAATCACATTTTCATGGAGCAACTCCACAAAAAACTGATAGGATATAAGTGTGGTATACCAAAATGTTCGTATGAATAAGGCCTATTAGTGTCCATACTTAGAAATGCGGCGACTAGTCTAGGTATTCCACAAATTCAAATTTTGTTTCAAATTTTGTTTACTGACCACCATTGGTGAATCGCATTTTCATGGAGCAACTCCACAAAAAACTGATAGGATATAAGTGTGGTATACCAAAATGTTCGTATGAATAAGGCCTATTAGTGTCCATACTTAGAAATGCGGCGACTAGTCTAGGTATTCCAGAAATTCAAATTTTGTTTCAAATTTTGTTTACTGACCACCATTGGTGAATCGCATTTTCATGGAGCAACTCCACAAAAAACTGATAGGATATAAGTGTGGTATACCAAAATGTTCGTATGAATAAGGCCTATTAGTGTCCATACTTAGAAATGCGGCGACTAGTCTAGGTATTCCACAAATTCAAATTTTGTTTACTGACCACCATTGGTGAATCGCATTTTCATGGAGCAACTCCACAAAAAACTGATAGGATATAAGTGTGGTATACCAAAATGTTCGTATGAATAAGGCCTATTAGTGTCCATACTTAGAAATGCGGCGACTAGTCTAGGTATTCCAGAAATTCAAATTTTGTTTCAAATTTTGTTTACTGACCACCATTGGTGAATCGCATTTTCATGGAGCAACTCCACAAAAAACTGATAGGATATAAGTGTGGTATACCAAAATGTTCGTATGAATAAGGCCTATTAGTGTCCATACTTAGAAATGCGGCGACTAGTCTAGGTATTCCAGAAATTCAAATTTTGTTTCAAATTTTGTTTACTGACCACCATTGGTGAATCGCATTTTCATGGAGCAACTCCACAAAAAACTGATAGGATATAAGTGTGGTATACCAAAATGTTCGTATGAATAAGGCCTATTAGTGTCCATACTTAGAAATGCGGCGACTAGTCTAGGTATTCCAGAAATTCAAATTTTGTTTCAAATTTTGTTTACTGACCACCATTGGTGAATCGCATTTTCATGGAGCAACTCCACAAAAAACTGATAGGATATAAGTGTGGTATACCAAACAGTTCGTATGAATAAGGCCTATTAGTGTCCATACTTAGAAATGCGGCGACTAGTCTAGGTATTCCACAAATTCAAATTTTGTTTACTGACCACCATTGGTGAATCGCATTTTCATGGAGCAACTCCACAAAAAACTGATAGGATATAAGTGTGGTATACCAAAATGTTCGTATGAATAAGGCCTATTAGTGTCCATACTTAGAAATGCGGCGACTAGTCTAGGTATTCCAGAAATTCAAATTTTGTTTCAAATTTTGTTTACTGACCACCATTGGTGAATCGCATTTTCATGGAGCAACTCCACAAAAAACTGATAGGATATAAGTGTGATACACCAAAATGTTCGTATGGATAAGGCCTATTAGTGTCCATACTTAGAAATGCGGCGACTAGTCTAGGTATTCCACAAATTCAAATTTTGTTTACTGACCACCATTGGTGAATCGCATTTTCATGGAGCAACTCCACAAAAAACTGATAGGATATAAGTGTGGTATACCAAAATGTTCGTATGAATAAGGCCTATTAGTGTCCATACTTAGAAATGCGGCGACTAGTCTAGGTATTCCAGAAATTCAAATTTTGTTTCAAATTTTGTTTACTGACCACCATTGGTGAATCGCATTTTCATGGAGCAACTCCACAAAAAACTGATAGGATATAAGTGTGGTATACCAAAATGTTCGTATGAATAAGGCCTATTAGTGTCCATACTTAGAAATGCGGCGACTAGTCTAGGTATTCCAGAAATTCAAATTTTGTTTCAAATTTTGTTTACTGACCACCATTGGTGAATCGCATTTTCATGGAGCAACTCCACAAAAAACTGATAGGATATAAGTGTGGTATACCAAAATGTTCGTATGAATAAGGCCTATTAGTGTCCATACTTAGAAATGCGGCGACTAGTCTAGGTATTCCACAAATTCAAATTTTGTTTACTGACCACCATTGGTGAATCGCATTTTCATGGAGCAACTCCACAAAAAACTGATAGGATATAAGTGTGGTATACCAAAATGTTCGTATGAATAAGGCCTATTAGTGTCCATACTTAGAAATGCGGCGACTAGTCTAGGTATTCCACAAATTCAGATTTTGTTTACCGACCACCATTGGTGAATCAAATTTTCATGGAGCAACTCCACAAAAAACTGATAGGATATAAGTGTGGTATACCAAAATGTTCGTATGAATAAGGCCTATTAGTGTCCATACTTAGAAATGCGGCGACTAGTCTAGGTATTCCAGAAATTCAAATTTTGTTTCAAATTTTGTTTACTGACCACCATTGGTGAATCGCATTTTCATGGAGCAACTCCACAAAAAACTGATAGGATATAAGTGTGGTATACCAAAATGTTCGTATGAATAAGGCCTATTAGTGTCCATACTTAGAAATGCGGCGACTAGTCTAGGTATTCCACAAATTCAAATTTTGTTTACTGACCACCATTGGTGAATCGCATTTTCATGGAGCAACTCCACAAAAAACTGATAGGATATAAGTGTGGTATACCAAAATGTTCGTATGAATAACGCCTATTAGTGTCCATACTTAGAAATGCGGCGACTAGTCTAGGTATTCCACAAATTCAAATTTTGTTTACTGACCACCATTGGTGAATCGCATTTTCATGGAGCAACTCCACAAAAAACTGATAGGATATAAGTGTGGTATACCAAAATGTTCGTATGAATAAGGCCTATTAGTGTCCATACTTAGAAATGCGGCGACTAGTCTGGGTATTCCACAAATTCAAATTTTGTTTCAAATTTTGTTTACTGACCACCATTGGTGAATCGCATTTTCATGGAGCAACTCCACAAAAAACTGATAGGATATAAGTGTGATACACCAAAATGTTCCTATGGATAAGGCCTATTAGTGTCCATACTTAGAAATGCGGCGACTAGTCTAGGTATTCCACAAATTCAAATTTTGTTTACTGACCACCATTGGTGAATCGCATTTTCATGGAGCAACTCCACAAAAAACTGATAGGATATAAGTGTGGTATACCAAAATGTTCGTATGAATAAGGCCTATTAGTGTCCATACTTAGAAATGCGGCGACTAGTCTAGGTATTCCAGAAATTCAAATTTTGTTTCAAATTTTGTTTACTGACCACCATTGGTGAATCGCATTTTCATGGAGCAACTCCACAAAAAACTGATAGGATATAAGTGTGGTATACCAAAATGTTCGTATGAATAAGGCCTATTAGTGTCCATACTTAGAAATGCGGCGACTAGTCTAGTTATTCCACAAATTCAAATTTTGTTTACTGACCACCATTGGTGAATCGCATTTTCATGGAGCAACTCCACAAAAAACTGATAGGATATAAGTGTGGTATACCAAAATGTTCGTATGAATAAGGCCTATTAGTGTCCATACTTAGAAATGCGGCGACTAGTCTGGGTATTCCACAAATTCAAATTTTGTTTCAAATTTTGTTTACTGACCACCATTGGTGAATCGCATTTTCATGGAGCAACTCCACAAAAAACTGATAGGATATAAGTGTGATACACCAAAATGTTCGTATGGATAAGGCCTATTAGTGTCCATACTTAGAAATGCGGCGACTAGTCTAGGTATTCCACAAATTCAAATTTTGTTTACTGACCACCATTGGTGAATCGCATTTTCATGGAGCAACTCCACAAAAAACTGATAGGATATAAGTGTGGTATACCAAAATGTTCGTATGAATAAGGCCTATTAGTGTCCATACTTAGAAATGCGGCGACTAGTCTAGGTATTCCACAAATTCAAATTTTGTTTACTGACCACCATTGGTGAATCGCATTTTCATGGAGCAACTCCACAAAAAACTGATAGGATATAAGTGTGGTATACCAAAATGTTCGTATGAATAAGGCCTATTAGTGTCCATACTTAGAAATGCGGCGACTAGTCTAGGTATTCCACAAATTCAAATTTTGTTTACTGACCACCATTGGTGAATCGCATTTTCATGGAGCAACTCCTCAAAAAACTGATAGGATATAAGTTTGGTATACCAAAATGTTCGTATGAATAAGGCCTATTAGTGTCCATACTTAGAAATGCGGCGCCTAGTCTAGGTATTCCACAAATTCCAATTTTGTTTACTGACCACCATTGGTGAATCGCATTTTCATGGAGCAACTCCACAAAAAACTGATAGGATATAAGTGTGGTATACCAAAATGTTCGTATGAATAAGGCCTATTAGTGTCCATACTTAGAAATGCGGCGACTAGTCTAGGTATTCCACAAATTCAAATTTTGTTTCAAATTTTGTTTACTGACCACCATTGGTGAATCGCATTTTCATGGAGCAACTCCACAAAAAACTGATAGGATATAAGTGTGATACACCAAAATGTTCGTATGGATAAGGCCTATTAGAGTCCATACTTAGAAATGCGGCGACTAGTCTAGGTATTCCACAAATTCAAATTTTGTTTACTGACCACCATTGGTGAATCGCATTTTCATGGAGCAACTCCACAAAAAACTGATAGGATATAAGTGTGGTATACCAAAATGTTCGTATGAATAAGGCCTATTAGTGTCCATACTTAGAAATGCGGCGACTAGTCTAGGTATTCCACAAATTCAAATTTTGTTTACTGACCACCATTGGTGAATCGCATTTTCATGGAGCAACTCCACAAAAAACTGATAGGATATAAGTGTGGTATACCAAAATGTTCGTATGAATAAGGCCTATTAGCGTCCATACTTAGAAATGCGGCGACTAGTCTGGGTATTCCACAAATTCAAATTTTGTTTCAAATTTTGTTTACTGACCACCATTGGTGAATCGCATTTTCATGGAGCAACTCCACAAAAAACTGATAGGATATAAGTGTGATACACCAAAATGTTCGTATGGATAAGGCCTATTAGTGTCCATACTTAGAAATGCGGCGACTAGTCTAGGTATTCCACAAATTCAAATTTTGTTTACTGACCACCATTGGTGAATCGCATTTTCATGGAGCAACTCCACAAAAAACTGATAGGATATAAGTGTGGTATACCAAAATGTTCGTATGAATAAGGCCTATTAGTGTCCATACTTAGAAATGCGGCGACTAGTCTAGGTATTCCAGAAATTCAAATTTTGTTTCAAATTTTGTTTACTGACCACCATTGGTGAATCGCATTTTCATGGAGCAACTCCACAAAAAACTGATAGGATATAAGTGTGGTATACCAAAATGTTCGTATGAATAAGGCCTATTAGTGTCCATACTTAGAAATGCGGCGACTAGTCTAGGTATTCCACAAATTCAAATTTTGTTTACTGACCACCATTGGTGAATCGCATTTTCATGGAGCAACTCCACAAAAAACTGATAGGATATAAGTGTGGTATACCAAAATGTTCGTATGAATAAGGCCTATTAGTGTCCATACTTAGAAATGCGGCGACTAGTCTAGGTATTCCAGAAATTCAAATTTTGTTTCAAATTTTGTTTACTGACCACCATTGGTGAATCGCATTTTCATGGAGCAACTCCACAAAAAACTGATAGGATATAAGTGTGATACACCAAAATGTTCGTATGGATAAGGCCTATTAGTGTCCATACTTAGAAATGCGGCGACTAGTCTAGGTATTCCACAAATTCAAATTTTGTTTACTGACCACCATTGGTGAATCGCATTTTCATGGAGCAACTCCACAAAAAACTGATAGGATATAAGTGTGGTATACCAAAATGTTCGTATGAATAAGGCCTATTAGTGTCCATACTTAGAAATGCGGCGACTAGTCTAGGTATTCCAGAAATTCAAATTTTGTTTCAAATTTTGTTTACTGACCACCATTGGTGAATCGCATTTTCATGGAGCAACTCCACAAAAAACTGATAGGATATAAGTGTGGTATACCAAAATGTTCGTATGAATAAGGCCTATTAGTGTCCATACTTAGAAATGCGGCGACTAGTCTAGGTATTCCAGAAATTCAAATTTTGTTTCAAATTTTGTTTACTGACCACCATTGGTGAATCGCATTTTCATGGAGCAACTCCACAAAAAACTGATAGGATATAAGTGTGGTATACCAAAATGTTCGTATGAATAAGGCCTATTAGTGTCCATACTTAGAAATGCGGCGACTAGTCTAGGTATTCCACAAATTCAAATTTTGTTTACTGACCACCATTGGTGAATCGCATTTTCATGGAGCAACTCCACAAAAAACTGATAGGATATAAGTGTGGTATACCAAAATGTTCGTATGAATAAGGCCTATTAGTGTCCATACTTAGAAATGCGGCGACTAGTCTAGGTATTCCACAAATTCAGATTTTGTTTACCGACCACCATTGGTGAATCAAATTTTCATGGAGCAACTCCACAAAAAACTGATAGGATATAAGTGTGGTATACCAAAATGTTCGTATGAATAAGGCCTATTAGTGTCCATACTTAGAAATGCGGCGACTAGTCTAGGTATTCCAGAAATTCAAATTTTGTTTCAAATTTTGTTTACTGACCACCATTGGTGAATCGCATTTTCATGGAGCAACTCCACAAAAAACTGATAGGATATAAGTGTGGTATACCAAAATGTTCGTATGAATAAGGCCTATTAGTGTCCATACTTAGAAATGCGGCGACTAGTCTAGGTATTCCACAAATTCAAATTTTGTTTACTGACCACCATTGGTGAATCGCATTTTCATGGAGCAACTCCACAAAAAACTGATAGGATATAAGTGTGGTATACCAAAATGTTCGTATGAATAACGCCTATTAGTGTCCATACTTAGAAATGCGGCGACTAGTCTAGGTATTCCACAAATTCAAATTTTGTTTACTGACCACCATTGGTGAATCGCATTTTCATGGAGCAACTCCACAAAAAACTGATAGGATATAAGTGTGGTATACCAAAATGTTCGTATGAATAAGGCCTATTAGTGTCCATACTTAGAAATGCGGCGACTAGTCTGGGTATTCCACAAATTCAAATTTTGTTTCAAATTTTGTTTACTGACCACCATTGGTGAATCGCATTTTCATGGAGCAACTCCACAAAAAACTGATAGGATATAAGTGTGATACACCAAAATGTTCCTATGGATAAGGCCTATTAGTGTCCATACTTAGAAATGCGGCGACTAGTCTAGGTATTCCACAAATTCAAATTTTGTTTACTGACCACCATTGGTGAATCGCATTTTCATGGAGCAACTCCACAAAAAACTGATAGGATATAAGTGTGGTATACCAAAATGTTCGTATGAATAAGGCCTATTAGTGTCCATACTTAGAAATGCGGCGACTAGTCTAGGTATTCCAGAAATTCAAATTTTGTTTCAAATTTTGTTTACTGACCACCATTGGTGAATCGCATTTTCATGGAGCAACTCCACAAAAAACTGATAGGATATAAGTGTGGTATACCAAAATGTTCGTATGAATAAGGCCTATTAGTGTCCATACTTAGAAATGCGGCGACTAGTCTAGGTATTCCACAAATTCAAATTTTGTTTACTGACCACCATTGGTGAATCGCATTTTCATGGAGCAACTCCACAAAAAACTGATAGGATATAAGTGTGGTATACCAAAATGTTCGTATGAATAAGGCCTATTAGTGTCCATACTTAGAAATGCGGCGACTAGTCTGGGTATTCCACAAATTCAAATTTTGTTTCAAATTTTGTTTACTGACCACCATTGGTGAATCGCATTTTCATGGAGCAACTCCACAAAAAACTGATAGGATATAAGTGTGATACACCAAAATGTTCGTATGGATAAGGCCTATTAGTGTCCATACTTAGAAATGCGGCGACTAGTCTAGGTATTCCACAAATTCAAATTTTGTTTACTGACCACCATTGGTGAATCGCATTTTCATGGAGCAACTCCACAAAAAACTGATAGGATATAAGTGTGGTATACCAAAATGTTCGTATGAATAAGGCCTATTAGTGTCCATACTTAGAAATGCGGCGACTAGTCTAGGTATTCCACAAATTCAAATTTTGTTTACTGACCACCATTGGTGAATCGCATTTTCATGGAGCAACTCCACAAAAAACTGATAGGATATAAGTGTGGTATACCAAAATGTTCGTATGAATAAGGCCTATTAGTGTCCATACTTAGAAATGCGGCGACTAGTCTAGGTATTCCACAAATTCAAATTTTGTTTACTGACCACCATTGGTGAATCGCATTTTCATGGAGCAACTCCACAAAAAACTGATAGGATATAAGTGTGGTATACCAAAATGTTCGTATGAATAAGGCCTATTAGTGTCCATACTTAGAAATGCGGCGACTAGTCTAGGTATTCCACAAATTCAAATTTTGTTTACTGACCACCATTGGTGAATCGCATTTTCATGGAGCAACTCCTCAAAAAACTGATAGGATATAAGTTTGGTATACCAAAATGTTCGTATGAATAAGGCCTATTAGTGTCCATACTTAGAAATGCGGCGCCTAGTCTAGGTATTCCACAAATTCCAATTTTGTTTACTGACCACCATTGGTGAATCGCATTTTCATGGAGCAACTCCACAAAAAACTGATAGGATATAAGTGTGGTATACCAAAATGTTCGTATGAATAAGGCCTATTAGTGTCCATACTTAGAAATGCGGCGACTAGTCTAGGTATTCCACAAATTCAAATTTTGTTTCAAATTTTGTTTACTGACCACCATTGGTGAATCGCATTTTCATGGAGCAACTCCACAAAAAACTGATAGGATATAAGTGTGATACACCAAAATGTTCGTATGGATAAGGCCTATTAGAGTCCATACTTAGAAATGCGGCGACTAGTCTAGGTATTCCACAAATTCAAATTTTGTTTACTGACCACCATTGGTGAATCGCATTTTCATGGAGCAACTCCACAAAAAACTGATAGGATATAAGTGTGGTATACCAAAATGTTCGTATGAATAAGGCCTATTAGTGTCCATACTTAGAAATGCGGCGACTAGTCTAGGTATTCCACAAATTCAAATTTTGTTTACTGACCACCATTGGTGAATCGCATTTTCATGGAGCAACTCCACAAAAAACTGATAGGATATAAGTGTGGTATACCAAAATGTTCGTATGAATAAGGCCTATTAGCGTCCATACTTAGAAATGCGGCGACTAGTCTGGGTATTCCACAAATTCAAATTTTGTTTCAAATTTTGTTTACTGACCACCATTGGTGAATCGCATTTTCATGGAGCAACTCCACAAAAAACTGATAGGATATAAGTGTGATACACCAAAATGTTCGTATGGATAAGGCCTATTAGTGTCCATACTTAGAAATGCGGCGACTAGTCTAGGTATTCCACAAATTCAAATTTTGTTTACTGACCACCATTGGTGAATCGCATTTTCATGGAGCAACTCCACAAAAAACTGATAGGATATAAGTGTGGTATACCAAAATGTTCGTATGAATAAGGCCTATTAGTGTCCATACTTAGAAATGCGGCGACTAGTCTAGGTATTCCACAAATTCAAATTTTGTTTACTGACCACCATTGGTGAATCGCATTTTCATGGAGCAACTCCACAAAAAACTGATAGGATATAAGTGTGGTATACCAAAATGTTCGTATGAATAAGGCCTATTAGTGTCCATACTTAGAAATGCGGCGACTAGTCTAGGTATTCCACAAATTCAAATTTTGTTTACTGACCACCATTGGTGAATCGCATTTTCATGGAGCAACTCCACAAAAAACTGATAGGATATAAGTGTGGTATACCAAAATGTTCGTATGAATAAGGCCTATTAGTGTCCATACTTAGAAATGCGGCGACTAGTCTAGGTATTCCACAAATTCAAATTTTGTTTACTGACCACCATTGGTGAATCGCATTTTCATGGAGCAACTCCTCAAAAAACTGATAGGATATAAGTTTGGTATACCAAAATGTTCGTATGAATAAGGCCTATTAGTGTCCATACTTAGAAATGCGGCGCCTAGTCTAGGTATTCCACAAATTCCAATTTTGTTTACTGACCACCATTGGTGAATCGCATTTTCATGGAGCAACTCCACAAAAAACTGATAGGATATAAGTGTGGTATACCAAAATGTTCGTATGAATAAGGCCTATTAGTGTCCATACTTAGAAATGCGGCGACTAGTCTAGGTATTCCACAGTATTCCAGAAATTCAAATTTTGTTTCAAATTTTGTTTACTGACCACCATTGGTGAATCGCATTTTCATGGAGCAACTCCACAAAAAACTGATAGGATATAAGTGTGGTATACCAAAATGTTCGTATGAATAAGGCCTATTAGTGTCCATACTTAGAAATGCGGCGACTAGTCTAGGTATTCCAGAAATTCAAATTTTGTTTCAAATTTTGTTTACTGACCACCATTGGTGAATCGCATTTTCATGGAGCAACTCCACAAAAAACTGATAGGATATAAGTGTGGTATACCAAAATGTTCGTATGAATAAGGCCTATTAGTGTCCATACTTAGAAATGCGGCGACTAGTCTAGGTATTCCACAAATTCAAATTTTGTTTACTGACCACCATTGGTGAATCGCATTTTCATGGAGCAACTCCACAAAAAACTGATAGGATATAAGTGTGGTATACCAAAATGTTCGTATGAATAAGGCCTATTAGTGTCCATACTTAGAAATGCGGCGACTAGTCTAGGTATTCCACAAATTCAGATTTTGTTTACCGACCACCATTGGTGAATCAAATTTTCATGGAGCAACTCCACAAAAAACTGATAGGATATAAGTGTGGTATACCAAAATGTTCGTATGAATAAGGCCTATTAGTGTCCATACTTAGAAATGCGGCGACTAGTCTAGGTATTCCAGAAATTCAAATTTTGTTTCAAATTTTGTTTACTGACCACCATTGGTGAATCGCATTTTCATGGAGCAACTCCACAAAAAACTGATAGGATATAAGTGTGGTATACCAAAATGTTCGTATGAATAAGGCCTATTAGTGTCCATACTTAGAAATGCGGCGACTAGTCTAGGTATTCCACAAATTCAAATTTTGTTTACTGACCACCATTGGTGAATCGCATTTTCATGGAGCAACTCCACAAAAAACTGATAGGATATAAGTGTGGTATACCAAAATGTTCGTATGAATAACGCCTATTAGTGTCCATACTTAGAAATGCGGCGACTAGTCTAGGTATTCCACAAATTCAAATTTTGTTTACTGACCACCATTGGTGAATCGCATTTTCATGGAGCAACTCCACAAAAAACTGATAGGATATAAGTGTGGTATACCAAAATGTTCGTATGAATAAGGCCTATTAGTGTCCATACTTAGAAATGCGGCGACTAGTCTGGGTATTCCACAAATTCAAATTTTGTTTCAAATTTTGTTTACTGACCACCATTGGTGAATCGCATTTTCATGGAGCAACTCCACAAAAAACTGATAGGATATAAGTGTGATACACCAAAATGTTCCTATGGATAAGGCCTATTAGTGTCCATACTTAGAAATGCGGCGACTAGTCTAGGTATTCCACAAATTCAAATTTTGTTTACTGACCACCATTGGTGAATCGCATTTTCATGGAGCAACTCCACAAAAAACTGATAGGATATAAGTGTGGTATACCAAAATGTTCGTATGAATAAGGCCTATTAGTGTCCATACTTAGAAATGCGGCGACTAGTCTAGGTATTCCAGAAATTCAAATTTTGTTTCAAATTTTGTTTACTGACCACCATTGGTGAATCGCATTTTCATGGAGCAACTCCACAAAAAACTGATAGGATATAAGTGTGGTATACCAAAATGTTCGTATGAATAAGGCCTATTAGTGTCCATACTTAGAAATGCGGCGACTAGTCTAGGTATTCCACAAATTCAAATTTTGTTTACTGACCACCATTGGTGAATCGCATTTTCATGGAGCAACTCCACAAAAAACTGATAGGATATAAGTGTGGTATACCAAAATGTTCGTATGAATAAGGCCTATTAGTGTCCATACTTAGAAATGCGGCGACTAGTCTGGGTATTCCACAAATTCAAATTTTGTTTCAAATTTTGTTTACTGACCACCATTGGTGAATCGCATTTTCATGGAGCAACTCCACAAAAAACTGATAGGATATAAGTGTGATACACCAAAATGTTCGTATGGATAAGGCCTATTAGTGTCCATACTTAGAAATGCGGCGACTAGTCTAGGTATTCCACAAATTCAAATTTTGTTTACTGACCACCATTGGTGAATCGCATTTTCATGGAGCAACTCCACAAAAAACTGATAGGATATAAGTGTGGTATACCAAAATGTTCGTATGAATAAGGCCTATTAGTGTCCATACTTAGAAATGCGGCGACTAGTCTAGGTATTCCACAAATTCAAATTTTGTTTACTGACCACCATTGGTGAATCGCATTTTCATGGAGCAACTCCACAAAAAACTGATAGGATATAAGTGTGGTATACCAAAATGTTCGTATGAATAAGGCCTATTAGTGTCCATACTTAGAAATGCGGCGACTAGTCTAGGTATTCCACAAATTCAAATTTTGTTTACTGACCACCATTGGTGAATCGCATTTTCATGGAGCAACTCCACAAAAAACTGATAGGATATAAGTGTGGTATACCAAAATGTTCGTATGAATAAGGCCTATTAGTGTCCATACTTAGAAATGCGGCGACTAGTCTAGGTATTCCACAAATTCAAATTTTGTTTACTGACCACCATTGGTGAATCGCATTTTCATGGAGCAACTCCTCAAAAAACTGATAGGATATAAGTTTGGTATACCAAAATGTTCGTATGAATAAGGCCTATTAGTGTCCATACTTAGAAATGCGGCGCCTAGTCTAGGTATTCCACAAATTCCAATTTTGTTTACTGACCACCATTGGTGAATCGCATTTTCATGGAGCAACTCCACAAAAAACTGATAGGATATAAGTGTGGTATACCAAAATGTTCGTATGAATAAGGCCTATTAGTGTCCATACTTAGAAATGCGGCGACTAGTCTAGGTATTCCACAAATTCAAATTTTGTTTCAAATTTTGTTTACTGACCACCATTGGTGAATCGCATTTTCATGGAGCAACTCCACAAAAAACTGATAGGATATAAGTGTGATACACCAAAATGTTCGTATGGATAAGGCCTATTAGAGTCCATACTTAGAAATGCGGCGACTAGTCTAGGTATTCCACAAATTCAAATTTTGTTTACTGACCACCATTGGTGAATCGCATTTTCATGGAGCAACTCCACAAAAAACTGATAGGATATAAGTGTGGTATACCAAAATGTTCGTATGAATAAGGCCTATTAGTGTCCATACTTAGAAATGCGGCGACTAGTCTAGGTATTCCACAAATTCAAATTTTGTTTACTGACCACCATTGGTGAATCGCATTTTCATGGAGCAACTCCACAAAAAACTGATAGGATATAAGTGTGGTATACCAAAATGTTCGTATGAATAAGGCCTATTAGCGTCCATACTTAGAAATGCGGCGACTAGTCTGGGTATTCCACAAATTCAAATTTTGTTTCAAATTTTGTTTACTGACCACCATTGGTGAATCGCATTTTCATGGAGCAACTCCACAAAAAACTGATAGGATATAAGTGTGATACACCAAAATGTTCGTATGGATAAGGCCTATTAGTGTCCATACTTAGAAATGCGGCGACTAGTCTAGGTATTCCACAAATTCAAATTTTGTTTACTGACCACCATTGGTGAATCGCATTTTCATGGAGCAACTCCACAAAAAACTGATAGGATATAAGTGTGGTATACCAAAATGTTCGTATGAATAAGGCCTATTAGTGTCCATACTTAGAAATGCGGCGACTAGTCTAGGTATTCCACAAATTCAAATTTTGTTTACTGACCACCATTGGTGAATCGCATTTTCATGGAGCAACTCCACAAAAAACTGATAGGATATAAGTGTGGTATACCAAAATGTTCGTATGAATAAGGCCTATTAGTGTCCATACTTAGAAATGCGGCGACTAGTCTAGGTATTCCAGAAATTCAAATTTTGTTTCAAATTTTGTTTACTGACCACCATTGGTGAATCGCATTTTCATGGAGCAACTCCACAAAAAACTGATAGGATATAAGTGTGGTATACCAAAATGTTCGTATGAATAAGGCCTATTAGTGTCCATACTTAGAAATGCGGCGACTAGTCTAGGTATTCCACAAATTCAAATTTTGTTTACTGACCACCATTGGTGAATCGCATTTTCATGGAGCAACTCCACAAAAAACTGATAGGATATAAGTGTGGTATACCAAAATGTTCGTATGAATAAGGCCTATTAGTGTCCATACTTAGAAATGCGGCGACTAGTCTGGGTATTCCACAAATTCAAATTTTGTTTCAAATTTTGTTTACTGACCACCATTGGTGAATCGCATTTTCATGGAGCAACTCCACAAAAAACTGATAGGATATAAGTGTGATACACCAAAATGTTCGTATGGATAAGGCCTATTAGTGTCCATACTTAGAAATGCGGCGACTAGTCTAGGTATTCCACAAATTCAAATTTTGTTTACTGACCACCATTGGTGAATCGCATTTTCATGGAGCAACTCCACAAAAAACTGATAGGATATAAGTGTGGTATACCAAAATGTTCGTATGAATAAGGCCTATTAGTGTCCATACTTAGAAATGCGGCGACTAGTCTAGGTATTCCACAAATTCAAATTTTGTTTACTGACCACCATTGGTGAATCGCATTTTCATGGAGCAACTCCACAAAAAACTGATAGGATATAAGTGTGGTATACCAAAATGTTCGTATGAAT
Source organism: Leucophora obtusa (assembly GCA_949987735.1). NCBI lineage: Eukaryota > Metazoa > Arthropoda > Insecta > Diptera > Anthomyiidae > Leucophora > Leucophora obtusa. The sequence continues at coordinate 181,402,307 of OX465296.1, forward strand.
AAGGCCTATTAGTGTCCATACTTAGAAATGCGGCGACTAGTCTAGGTATTCCACAAATTCAAATTTTGTTTACTGACCACCATTGGTGAATCGCATTTTCATGGAGCAACTCCACAAAAAACTGATAGGATATAAGTGTGGTATACCAAAATGTTCGTATGAATAAGGCCTATTAGTGTCCATACTTAGAAATGCGGCGACTAGTCTAGGTATTCCACAAATTCAAATTTTGTTTACTGACCACCATTGGTGAATCGCATTTTCATGGAGCAACTCCTCAAAAAACTGATAGGATATAAGTTTGGTATACCAAAATGTTCGTATGAATAAGGCCTATTAGTGTCCATACTTAGAAATGCGGCGCCTAGTCTAGGTATTCCACAAATTCCAATTTTGTTTACTGACCACCATTGGTGAATCGCATTTTCATGGAGCAACTCCACAAAAAACTGATAGGATATAAGTGTGGTATACCAAAATGTTCGTATGAATAAGGCCTATTAGTGTCCATACTTAGAAATGCGGCGACTAGTCTAGGTATTCCACAAATTCAAATTTTGTTTCAAATTTTGTTTACTGACCACCATTGGTGAATCGCATTTTCATGGAGCAACTCCACAAAAAACTGATAGGATATAAGTGTGATACACCAAAATGTTCGTATGGATAAGGCCTATTAGAGTCCATACTTAGAAATGCGGCGACTAGTCTAGGTATTCCACAAATTCAAATTTTGTTTACTGACCACCATTGGTGAATCGCATTTTCATGGAGCAACTCCACAAAAAACTGATAGGATATAAGTGTGGTATACCAAAATGTTCGTATGAATAAGGCCTATTAGTGTCCATACTTAGAAATGCGGCGACTAGTCTAGGTATTCCACAAATTCAAATTTTGTTTACTGACCACCATTGGTGAATCGCATTTTCATGGAGCAACTCCACAAAAAACTGATAGGATATAAGTGTGGTATACCAAAATGTTCGTATGAATAAGGCCTATTAGCGTCCATACTTAGAAATGCGGCGACTAGTCTGGGTATTCCACAAATTCAAATTTTGTTTCAAATTTTGTTTACTGACCACCATTGGTGAATCGCATTTTCATGGAGCAACTCCACAAAAAACTGATAGGATATAAGTGTGATACACCAAAATGTTCGTATGGATAAGGCCTATTAGTGTCCATACTTAGAAATGCGGCGACTAGTCTAGGTATTCCACAAATTCAAATTTTGTTTACTGACCACCATTGGTGAATCGCATTTTCATGGAGCAACTCCACAAAAAACTGATAGGATATAAGTGTGGTATACCAAAATGTTCGTATGAATAAGGCCTATTAGTGTCCATACTTAGAAATGCGGCGACTAGTCTAGGTATTCCACAAATTCAAATTTTGTTTACTGACCACCATTGGTGAATCGCATTTTCATGGAGCAACTCCACAAAAAACTGATAGGATATAAGTGTGGTATACCAAAATGTTCGTATGAATAAGGCCTATTAGTGTCCATACTTAGAAATGCGGCGTCTAGTCTAGGTATTCCACAAATTCAAATTTTGTTTACTGACCACCATTGGTGAATCGCATTTTCATGGAGCAACTCCACAAAAAACTGATAGGATATAAGTGTGGTATACCAAAATGTTCGTATGAATAAGGCCTATTAGTGTCCATACTTAGAAATGCGGCGACTAGTCTAGGTATTCCACAAATTCAAATTTTGTTTACTGACCACCATTGGTGAATCGCATTTTCATGGAGCAACTCCTCAAAAAACTGATAGGATATAAGTTTGGTATACCAAAATGTTCGTATGAATAAGGCCTATTAGTGTCCATACTTAGAAATGCGGCGCCTAGTCTAGGTATTCCACAAATTCCAATTTTGTTTACTGACCACCATTGGTGAATCGCATTTTCATGGAGCAACTCCACAAAAAACTGATAGGATATAAGTGTGGTATACCAAAATGTTCGTATGAATAAGGCCTATTAGTGTCCATACTTAGAAATGCGGCGACTAGTCTAGGTATTCCACAGTATTCCAGAAATTCAAATTTTGTTTCAAATTTTGTTTACTGACCACCATTGGTGAATCGCATTTTCATGGAGCAACTCCACAAAAAACTGATAGGATATAAGTGTGGTATACCAAAATGTTCGTATGAATAAGGCCTATTAGTGTCCATACTTAGAAATGCGGCGACTAGTCTAGGTATTCCAGAAATTCAAATTTTGTTTCAAATTTTGTTTACTGACCACCATTGGTGAATCGCATTTTCATGGAGCAACTCCACAAAAAACTGATAGGATATAAGTGTGGTATACCAAAATGTTCGTATGAATAAGGCCTATTAGTGTCCATACTTAGAAATGCGGCGACTAGTCTAGGTATTCCAGAAATTCAAATTTTGTTTCAAATTTTGTTTACTGACCACCATTGGTGAATCGCATTTTCATGGAGCAACTCCACAAAAAACTGATAGGATATAAGTGTGATACAGCAAAATGTTCGTATGGATAAGGCCTATTAGTGTCCATACTTAGAAATGCGGCGACTAGTCTAGGTATTCCACAAATTCAAATTTTGTTTCAAATTTTGTTTACTGACCACCATTGGTGAATCGCATTTTCATGGAGCAACTCCACAAAAAACTGATAGGATATAAGTATGTTATACCAAAATGTTCGTATGAATAAGGCTTATTAGTGTCCATACTTAGAAATGCGGCGACTAGTCTAGGTATTCCAGAAATTCAAATTTTGTTTCAAATTTTGTTTACTGACCACCATTGGTGAATCGCATTTTCATGGAGCAACTCCACAAAAAACTGATAGGATATAAGTGTGATACACCAAAATGCTCGTATGGATAAGGCCTATTAGTATCCATACTTAGAAATGCGGCGACTAGTCTAGATATTCCACAAATTCAGATTTTGTTTACCGACCACCATTGGTGAATCACATTTTCATGGAGCAACTCCACAAAAAACTGATAGGATATAAGTGTGGTATACCAAAATGTTCGTATGAATAAGGCCTATTAGTGTCCATACTTAGAAATGCGGCGACTAGTCTAGGTATTCCACAAATTCAAATTTTGTTTACTGACCACCATTGGTGAATCGCATTTTCATGGAGCAACTCCTCAAAAAACTGATAGGATATAAGTGTGGTATACCAAAATGTTCGTATGAATAAGGCCTATTAGTGTCCATACTTAGAAATGCGGCGACTAGTCTAGGTATTCCACAAATTCAAATTTTGTTTACTGACCACCATTGGTGAATCGCATTTTCATGGAGCAACTCCACAAAAAACTGATAGGATATAAGTGGGGTATACCAAAATGTTCGTATGAATAAGGCCTATTAGTGTCCATACTTAGAAATGCGGCGACTAGTCTAGGTATTCCAGAAATTCAAATTTTGTTTCAAATTTTGTTTACTGACCACCATTGGTGAATCGCATTTTCATGGAGCAACTCCACAAAAAACTGATAGGATATAAGTGTGGTATACCAAAATGTTCGTATGAATAAGGCCTATTAGTGTCCATACTTAGAAATGCGGCGACTAGTCTAGGTATTCCACAAATTCAAATTTTGTTTACTGACCACCATTGGTGAATCGCATTTTCATGGAGCAACTCCTCAAAAAACTGATAGGATATAAGTGTGGTATACCAAAATGTTCGTATGAATAAGGCCTATTAGTGTCCATACTTAGAAATGCGGCGACTAGTCTAGGTATTCCACAAATTCCAATTTTGTTTACTGACCACCATTGGTGAATCGCATTTTCATGGAGCAACTCCACAAAAAACTGATAGGATATAAGTGTGGTATACCAAAATGTTCGTATGAATAAGGCCTATTAGTGTCCATACTTAGAAATGCGGCGACTAGTCTAGGTATTCCACAAATTCAAATTTTGTTTCAAATTTTGTTTACTGACCACCATTGGTGAATCGCATTTTCATGGAGCAACTCCACAAAAAACTGATAGGATATAAGTGTGATACACCAAAATGTTCGTATGGATAAGGCCTATTAGTGTCCATACTTAGAAATGCGGCGACTAGTCTAGGTATTCCACAAATTCAAATTTTGTTTACTGACCACCATTGGTGAATCGCATTTTCATGGAGCAACTCCACAAAAAACTGATAGGATATAAGTGTGGTATACCAAAATGTTCGTATGAATAAGGCCTATTAGTGTCCATACTTAGAAATGCGGCGACTAGTCTAGGTATTCCAGAAATTCAAATTTTGTTTCAAATTTTGTTTACTGACCACCATTGGTGAATCGCATTTTCATGGAGCAACTCCACAAAAAACTGATAGGATATAAGTGTGGTATACCAAAATGTTCGTATGAATAAGGCCTATTAGTGTCCATACTTAGAAATGCGGCGACTAGTCTAGGTATTCCAGAAATTCAAATTTTGTTTCAAATTTTGTTTACTGACCACCATTGGTGAATCGCATTTTCATGGAGCAACTCCACAAAAAACTGATAGGATATAAGTGTGGTATACCAAAATGTTCGTATGAATAAGGCCTATTAGTGTCCATACTTAGAAATGCGGCGACTAGTCTAGGTATTCCAGAAATTCAAATTTTGTTTCAAATTTTGTTTACTGACCACCATTGGTGAATCGCATTTTCATGGAGCAACTCCACAAAAAACTGATAGGATATAAGTGTGGTATACCAAAATGTTCGTATGAATAAGGCCTATTAGTGTCCATACTTAGAAATGCGGCGACTAGTCTAGGTATTCCAGAAATTCAAATTTTGTTTCAAATTTTGTTTACTGACCACCATTGGTGAATCGCATTTTCATGGAGCAACTCCACAAAAAACTGATAGGATATAAGTGTGATACAGCAAAATGTTCGTATGGATAAGGCCTATTAGTATCCATACTTAGAAATGCGGCGACTAGTCTAGGTATTCCACAAATTCAAATTTTGTTTCAAATTTTGTTTACTGACCACCATTGGTGAATCGCATTTTCATGGAGCAACTCCACAAAAAACTGATAGGATATAAGTGTGGTATACCAAAATTTTCGTATGAATAAGGCCTATTAGTGTCCATACTTAGAAATGCGGCGACTAGTCTAGGTATTCCACAAATTCAAATTTTGTTTCAAATTTTGTTTACTGACCACCATTGGTGAATCGCATTTTCATGGAGCAACTCCACAAAAAACTGATAGGATATAAGTGTGATACACCAAAATGCTCGTATGGATAAGGCCTATTAGTATCCATACTTAGAAATGCGGCGACTAGTCTAGATATTCCACAAATTCAGATTTTGTTTACCGACCACCATTGGTGAATCACATTTTCATGGAGCAACTCCACAAAAAACTGATAGGATATAAGTGTGGTATACCAAAATGTTCGTATGAATAAGGCCTATTAGTGTCCATACTTAGAAATGCGGGGACTAGTCTAGGTATTCCAGAAATTCAAATTTTGTTTCAAATTTTGTTTACTGACCACCATTGGTGAATCGCATTTTCATGGAGCAACTCCACAAAAAACTGATAGGATATAAGTGTGATACAGCAAAATGTTCGTATGGATAAGGCCTATTAGTGTCCATACTTAGAAATGCGGCGACTAGTCTAGGTATTCCACAAATTCAAATTTTGTTTACTGACCACCATTGGTGAATCACATTTTCATGGAGCAACTCCACAAAAAACTGATAGGATATAAGTGTGGTATACCAAAATGTTCGTATGAATAAGGCCTATTAGTGTCCATACTTAGAAATGCGGCGACTAGTCTAGGTATTCCACAAATTCAAATTTTGTTTACTGACCACCATTGGTGAATCGCATTTTCATGGAGCAACTCCACAAAAAACTGATAGGATATAAGTGTGGTATACCAAAATGTTCGTATGAATAAGGCCTATTAGTGTCCATACTTAGAAATGCGGCGACTAGTCTAGGTATTCCAGAAATTCAAATTTTGTTTCAAATTTTGTTTACTGACCACCATTGGTGAATCGCATTTTCATGGAGCAACTCCACAAAAAACTGATAGGATATAAGTGTGGTATACCAAAATGTTCGTATGAATAAGGCCTATTAGTGTCCATACTTAGAAATGCGGCGACTAGTCTAGGTATTCCACAAATTCAAATTTTGTTTACTGACCACCATTGGTGAATCGCATTTTCATGGAGCAACTCCACAAAAAACTGATAGGATATAAGTGTGGTATACCAAAATGTTCGTATGAATAAGGCCTATTAGTGTCCATACTTAGAAATGCGGCGACTAGTCTAGGTATTCCACAAATTCAAATTTTGTTTACTGACCACCATTGGTGAATCGCATTTTCATGGAGCAACTCCATAAAAAACTGATAGGATATAAGTGTGGTATACCAAAATGTTCGTATGAATAAGGCCTATTAGTGTCCATACTTAGAAATGCGGCGACTAGTCTAGGTATTCCACAAATTCAAATTTTGTTTCAAATTTTGTTTACTGACCACCATTGGTGAATCGCATTTTCATGGAGCAACTCCACAAAAAACTGATAGGATATAAGTGTGATACACCAAAATGTTCGTATGGATAAGGCCTATTAGTGTCCATACTTAGAAATGCGGCGACTAGTCTAGGTATTCCACAAATTCAGATTTTGTTTACCGACCACCATTGGTGAATCACATTTTCATGGAGCAACTCCACAAAAAACTGATAGGATATAAGTGTGGTATACCAAAATGTTCGTATGAATAAGGCCTATTAGTGTCCATACTTAGAAATGCGGCGACTAGTCTAGGTATTCCACAAATTCAAATTTTGTTTACTGACCACCATTGGTGAATCGCATTTTCATGGAGCAACTCCACAAAAAACTGATAGGATATAAGTGTGGTATACCAAAATGTTCGTATGAATAAGGCCTATTAGTGTCCATACTTAGAAATGCGGCGACTAGTCTAGGTATTCCAGAAATTCAAATTTTGTTTCAAATTTTGTTTACTGACCACCATTGGTGAATCGCATTTTCATGGAGCAACTCCACAAAAAACTGATAGGATATAAGTGTGGTATACCAAAATGTTCGTATGAATAAGGCCTATTAGTGTCCATACTTAGAAATGCGGCGACTAGTCTAGGTATTCCAGAAATTCAAATTTTGTTTCAAATTTTGTTTACTGACCACCATTGGTGAATCGCATTTTCATGGAGCAACTCCACAAAAAACTGATAGGATATAAGTGTGGTATACCAAAATGTTCGTATGAATAAGGCCTATTAGTGTCCATACTTGGAAATGCGGCGACTAGTCTAGGTATTCCACAAATTCAAATTTTGTTTACTGACCACCATTGGTGAATCGCATTTTCATGGAGCAACTCCACAAAAAACTGATAGGATATAAGTGTGGTATACCAAAATGTTCGTATGAATAAGGCCTATTAGTGTCCATACTTAGAAATGCGGCGACTAGTCTAGGTATTCCACAAATTCAGATTTTGTTTACCGACCACCATTGGTGAATCACATTTTCATGGAGCAACTCCACAAAAAACTGATAGGATATAAGTGTGGTATACCAAAATGTTCGCATGAATAAGGCCTATTAGTGTCCATACTTAGAAATGCGGCGACTAGTCTAGGTATTCCACAAATTCAGATTTTGTTTACCGACCACCATTGGTGAATCGCATTTTCATGGAGCAACTCCAAAAAAAACTGATAGGATATAAGTGTGGTATACCAAAATGTTCGTATGGATAAGGCCTATTAGTGTCCATACTTAGAAATGCGGCGACTAGTCTAGGTATTCCACAAATTCAGATTTTGTTTACCGACCACCATTGGTGAATCACATTTTCATGGAGCAACTCCACAAAAAACTGATAGGATATAAGTGTGGTATACCAAAATGTTCGTATGAATAAGGCCTATTAGTGTCCATACTTAGAAATGCTGCGACTAGTCTAGGTATTCCAGAAATTCAAATTTTGTTTCAAATTTTGTTTACTGACCACCATTGGTGAATCGCATTTTCATGGAGCAACTCCACAAAAAACTGATAGGATATAAGTGTGGTATACCAAAATGTTCGTATGAATAAGGCCTATTAGTGTCCATACTTAGAAATGCGGCGACTAGTCTAGGTATTCCAGAAATTCAAATTTTGTTTCAAATTTTGTTTACTGACCACCATTGGTGAATCGCATTTTCATGGAGCAACTCCACAAAAAACTGATAGGATATAAGTGTGGTATACCAAAATGTTCGTATGAATAAGGCCTATTAGTGTCCATACTTAGAAATGCGGCGACTAGTCTAGGTATTCCACAAATTCAAATTTTGTTTACTGACCACCATTGGTGAATCGCATTTTCATGGAGCAACTCCTCAAAAAACTGATAGGATATAAGTGTGGTATACCAAAATGTTCGTATGAATAAGGCCTATTAGTGTCCATACTTAGAAATGCGGCGACTAGTCTAGGTATTCCACAAATTCCAATTTTGTTTACTGACCACCATTGGTGAATCGCATTTTCATGGAGCAACTCCACAAAAAACTGATAGGATATAAGTGTGGTATACCAAAATGTTCGTATGAATAAGGCCTATTAGTGTCCATACTTAGAAATGCGGCGACTAGTCTAGGTATTCCACAAATTCAAATTTTGTTTCAAATTTTGTTTACTGACCACCATTGGTGAATCGCATTTTCATGGAGCAACTCCAGAAAAAACTGATAGGATATAAGTGTGGTATACCAAAATGTTCGTATGAATAAGGCCTATTAGTGTCCATACTTAGAAATGCGGCGACTAGTCTAGGTATTCCACAAATTCAAATTTTGTTTACTGACCACCATTGGTGAATCGCATTTTCATGGAGCAACTCCATAAAAAACTGATAGGATATAAGTGTGGTATACCAAAATGTTCGTATGGATAAGGCCTATTAGTGTCCATACTTAGAAATGCGGCGACTAGTCTAGGTATTCCACAAATTCAGATTTTGTTTACCGACCACCATTGGTGAATCACATTTTCATGGAGCAACTCCACAAAAAACTGATAGGATATAAGTGTGGTATACCAAAATGTTCGTATGAATAAGGCCTATTAGTGTCCATACTTAGAAATGCGGCGACTAGTCTAGGTATTCCAGAAATTCAAATTTTGTTTCAAATTTTGTTTACTGACCACCATTGGTGAATCGCATTTTCATGGAGCAACTCCACAAAAAACTGATAGGATATAAGTGTGCTATACCAAAATGTTCGTATGAATAAGGCCTATTAGTGTCCATACTTAGAAATGCGGCGACTAGTCTAGGTATTCCAGAAATTCAAATTTTGTTTCAAATTTTGTTTACTGACCACCATTGGTGAATCGCATTTTCATTGAGCAACTCCACAAAAAACTGATAGGATATAAGTGTGGTATACCAAAATGTTCGTATGAATAAGGCCTATTAGTGTCCATACTTAGAAATGCGGCGACTGGTCTAGGTATTCCACAAATTCAAATTTTGTTTACTGACCACCATTGGTGAATCGCATTTTCATGGAGCAACTCCACAAAAAACTGATAGGATATAAGTGTGGTATACCAAAATGTTCGTATGAATAAGGCCTATTAGTGTCCATACTTAGAAATGCGGCGACTAGTCTAGGTATTCCAGAAATTCAAATTTTGTTTCAAATTTTGTTTACTGACCACCATTGGTGAATCGCATTTTCATGGAGCAACTCCACAAAAAACTGATAGGATATAAGTGTGGTATACCAAAATGTTCGTATGAATAAGGCCTATTAGTGTCCATACTTAGAAATGCGGCGACTAGTCTAGGTATTCCACAAATTCAAATTTTGTTTACTGACCACCATTGGTGAATCGCATTTTCATGGAGCAACTCCACAAAAAACTGATAGGATATAAGTGTGGTATACCAAAATGTTCGTATGAATAAGGCCTATTAGTGTCCATACTTAGAAATGCGGCGACTAGTCTAGGTATTCCAGAAATTCAAATTTTGTTTCAAATTTTGTTTACTGACCACCATTGGTGAATCGCATTTTCATGGAGCAACTCCACAAAAAACTGATAGGATATAAGTGTGATACACCAAAATGTTCGTATGGATAAGGCCTATTAGTGTCCATACTTAGAAATGCGGCGACTAGTCTAGGTATTCCACAAATTCAAATTTTGTTTACTGACCACCATTGGTGAATCGCATTTTCATGGAGCAACTCCACAAAAAACTGATAGGATATAAGTGTGGTATACCAAAATGTTCGTATGAATAAGGCCTATTAGTGTCCATACTTAGAAATGCGGCGACTAGTCTAGGTATTCCAGAAATTCAAATTTTGTTTCAAATTTTGTTTACTGACCACCATTGGTGAATCGCATTTTCATGGAGCAACTCCACAAAAAACTGATAGGATATAAGTGTGGTATACCAAAATGTTCGTATGAATAAGGCCTATTAGTGTCCATACTTAGAAATGCGGCGGCTAGTCTAGATATTCCACAAATTCAGATTTTGTTTACCGACCACCATTGGTGAATCACATTTTCATGGAGCAACTCCACAAAAAACTGATAGGATATAAGTGTGGTATACCAAAATGTTCGTATGAATAAGGCCTATTAGTGTCCATACTTAGAAATGCGGCGACTAGTCTAGGTATTCCAGAAATTCAAATTTTGTTTCAAATTTTGTTTACTGACCACCATTGGTGAATCGCATTTTCATGGAGCAACTCCACAAAAAACTGATAGGATATAAGTGTGGTATACCAAAATGTTCGTATGAATAAGGCCTATTAGTGTCCATACTTAGAAATGCGGCGACTCGTCTAGGTATTCCACAAATTCAGATTTTGTTTACCGACCACCATTGGTGAATCAAATTTTCATGGAGCAACTCCACAAAAAACTGATAGGATATAAGTGTGGTATACCAAAATGTTCGTATGAATAAGGCCTATTAGTTTCCATACTTAGAAATGCGGCGACTAGTCTAGGTATTCCAGAAATTCAAATTTTGTTTCAAATTTTGTTTACTGACCACCATTGGTGAATCGCATTTTCATGGAGCAACTCCACAAAAAACTGATAGGATATAAGTGTGGTATACCAAAATGTTCGTATGAATAAGGCCTATTAGTGTCCATACTTAGAAATGCGGCGACTAGTCTAGGTATTCCACAAATTCAAATTTTGTTTACTGACCACCATTGGTGAATCGCATTTTCATGGAGCAACTCCACAAAAAACTGATAGGATATAAGTGTGGTATACCAAAATGTTCGTATGAATAAGGCCTATTAGTGTCCATACTTAGAAATGCGGCGACTAGTCTAGGTATTCCACAAATTCAAATTTTGTTTACTGACCACCATTGGTGAATCGCATTTTCATGGAGCAACTCCACAAAAAACTGATAGGATATAAGTGTGTTATACCAAAACGTTCGTATGAATAAGGCCTATTAGTGTCCATACTTAGAAATGCGGCGACTAGTCTGGGTATTCCACAAATTCAAATTTTGTTTCAAATTTTGTTTACTGACCACCATTGGTGAATCGCATTTTCATGGAGCAACTCCACAAAAAACTGATAGGATATAAGTGTGATACACCAAAATGTTCGTATGGATAAGGCCTATTAGTGTCCATACTTAGAAATGCGGCGACTAGTCTAGGTATTCCACAAATTCAAATTTTGTTTACTGACCACCATTGGTGAATCGCATTTTCATGGAGCAACTCCACAAAAAACTGATAGGATATAAGTGTGGTATACCAAAATGTTCGTATGAATAAGGCCTATTAGTGTCCATACTCAGAAATGCGGCGACTAGTCTAGGTATTCCAGAAATTCAAATTTTGTTTCAAATTTTGTTTACTGACCACCATTGGTGAATCGCATTTTCATGGAGCAACTCCACAAAAAACTGATAGGATATAAGTGTGGTATACCAAAATGTTCGTATGAATAAGGCCTATTAGTGTCCATACTTAGAAATGCGGCGACTAGTCTAGGTATTCCACAAATTCAAATTTTGTTTACTGACCACCATTGGTGAATCGCATTTTCATGGAGCAACTCCACAAAAAACTGATAGGATATAAGTGTGGTATACCAAAATGTTCGTATGAATAAGGCCTATTAGTGTCCATACTTAGAAATGCGGCGACTAGTCTAGGTATTCCAGAAATTCAAATTTTGTTGCAAATTTTGTTTACTGACCACCATTGGTGAATCGCATTTTCATGGAGCAACTCCACAAAAAACTGATAGGATATAAGTGTGGTATACCAAAATGTTCGTATGAATAAGGCCTATTAGTGTCCATACTTAGAAATGCAGCGACTAGTCTAGGTATTCCACAAATTCAAATTTTGTTTACTGACCACCATTGGTGAATCGCATTTTCATGGAGCAACTCCTCAAAAAACTGATAGGATATAAGTGTGGTATACCAAAATGTGCGTATGAATAAGGCCTATTAGTGTCCATACTTAGAAATGCGGCGACTAGTCTAGGTATTCCAGAAATTCAAATTTTGTTTCAAATTTTGTTTACTGACCACCATTGGTGAATCGCATTTTCATGGAGCAACTCCACAAAAAACTGATAGGATATAAGTGTGATACAGCAAAATGTTCGTATGGATAAGGCCTATTAGTGTCCATACTTAGAAATGCGGCGACTAGTCTAGGTATTCCACAAATTCAAATTTTGTTTCAAATTTTGTTTACTGACCACCATTGGTGAATCGCATTTTCATGGAGCAACTCCACAAAAAACTGATAGGATATAAGTGTGGTATACCAAAATGTTCGTATGAATAAGGCCTATTAGTGTCCATACTTAGAAATGCGGCGACTAGTCTAGGTATTCCACAAATTCAAATTTTGTTTCAAATTTTGTTTACTGACCACCATTGGTGAATCGCATTTTCATGGAGCAACTCCACAAAAAACTGATAGGATATAAGTGTGATACACCAAAATGCTCGTATGGATAAGGCCTATTAGTATCCATACTTAGAAATGCGGCGACTAGTCTAGATATTCCACAAATTCAGATTTTGTTTACCGACCACCATTGGTGAATCACATTTTCATGGAGCAACTCCACAAAAAACTGATAGGATATAAGTGTGGTATACCAAAATGTTCGTATGAATAAGGCCTATTAGTGTCCATACTTAGAAATGCGGCGACTAGTCTAGGTATTCCAGAAATTCAAATTTTGTTTCAAATTTTGTTTACTGACCACCATTGGTGAATCGCATTTTCATGGAGCAACTCCACAAAAAACTGATAGGATATAAGTGTGATACAGCAAAATGTTCGTATGGATAAGGCCTATTAGTGTCCATACTTAGAAATGCGGCGACTAGTCTAGGTATTCCACAATTCAAATTTTGTTTACTGACCACCATTGGTGAATCACATTTTCATGGAGCAACTCCACAAAAAACTGATAGGATATAAGTGTGGTATACCAAAATGTTCGTATGAATAAGGCCTATTAGTGTCCATACTTAGAAATGCGGCGACTAGTCTAGGTATTCCACAAATTCAAATTTTGTTTACTGACCACCATTGGTGAATCGCATTTTCATGGAGCAACTCCACAAAAAACTGATAGGATATAAGTGTGGTATACCAAAATGTTCGTATGAATAAGGCCTATTAGTGTCCATACTTAGAAATGCGGCGACTAGTCTAGGTATTCCACAAATTCAAATTTTGTTTACTGACCACCATTGGTGAATCGCATTTTCATGGAGCAACTCCATAAAAAACTGATAGGATATAAGTGTGGTATACCAAAATGTTCGTATGAATAAGGCCTATTAGTGTCCATACTTAGAAATGCGGCGACTAGTCTAGGTATTCCAGAAATTCAAATTTTGTTTCAAATTTTGTTTACTGACCACCATTGGTGAATCGCATTTTCATGGAGCAACTCCACAAAAAACTGATAGGATATAAGTGTGGTATACCAAAATGTTCGTATGAATAAGGCCTATTAGTGTCCATACTTAGAAATGCGGCGACTAGTCTAGGTATTCCAGAAATTCAAATTTTGTTTCAAATTTTGTTTACTGACCACCATTGGTGAATCGCATTTTCATGGAGCAACTCCACAAAAAACTGATAGGATATAAGTGTGGTATACCAAAATGTTCGTATGAATAAGGCCTATTAGTGTCCATACTTGGAAATGCGGCGACTAGTCTAGGTATTCCACAAATTCAAATTTTGTTTACTGACCACCATTGGTGAATCGCATTTTCATGGAGCAACTCCACAAAAAACTGATAGGATATAAGTGTGGTATACCAAAATGTTCGTATGAATAAGGCCTATTAGTGTCCATACTTAGAAATGCGGCGACTAGTCTAGGTATTCCAGAAATTCAAATTTTGTTTCAAATTTTGTTTACTGACCACCATTGGTGAATCGCATTTTCATGGAGCAACTCCACAAAAAACTGATAGGATATAAGTGTGGTATACCAAAATGTTCGTATGAATAAGGCCTATTAGTGTGCATACTTAGAAATGCGGCGACTAGTCTAGGTATTCCACAAATTCAAATTTTGTTTACTGACCACCATTGGTGAATCGCATTTTCATGGAGCAACTCCACAAAAAACTGATAGGATATAAGTGTGGTATACCAAAATGTTCGTATGAATAAGGCCTATTAGTGTCCATACTTAGAAATGCGGCGACTAGTCTAGGTATTCCAGAAATTCAAATTTTGTTTCAAATTTTGTTTACTGACCACCATTGGTGAATCGCATTTTCATGGAGCAACTCCACAAAAAACTGATAGGATATAAGTGTGATACACCAAAATGTTCGTATGGATAAGGCCTATTAGTGTCCATACTTAGAAATGCGGCGACTAGTCTAGGTATTCCACAAATTCAAATTTTGTTTACTGACCACCATTGGTGAATCGCATTTTCATGGAGCAACTCCACAAAAAACTGATAGGATATAAGTGTGGTATACCAAAATGTTCGTATGAATAAGGCCTATTAGTGTCCATACTTAGAAATGCGGCGACTAGTCTAGGTATTCCAGAAATTCAAATTTTGTTTCAAATTTTGTTTACTGACCACCATTGGTGAATCGCATTTTCATGGAGCAACTCCACAAAAAACTGATAGGATATAAGTGTGGTATACCAAAATGTTCGTATGAATAAGGCCTATTAGTGTCCATACTTAGAAATGCGGCGACTAGTCTAGATATTCCACAAATTCAGATTTTGTTTACCGACCACCATTGGTGAATCACATTTTCATGGAGCAACTCCACAAAAAACTGATAGGATATAAGTGTGGTATACCAAAATGTTCGTATGAATAAGGCCTATTAGTGTCCATACTTAGAAATGCGGCGACTAGTCTAGGTATTCCAGAAATTCAAATTTTGTTTACTGACCACCATTGGTGAATCGCATTTTCATGGAGCAACTCCACAAAAAACTGATAGGATATAAGTGTGGTATACCAAAATGTTCGTATGAATAAGGCCTATTAGTGTCCATACTTAGAAATGCGGCGACTCGTCTAGGTATTCCACAAATTCAGATTTTGTTTACCGACCACCATTGGTGAATCAAATTTTCATGGAGCAACTCCACAAAAAACTGATAGGATATAAGTGTGGTATACCAAAATGTTCGTATGAATAAGGCCTATTAGTGTCCATACTTAGAAATGCGGCGACTAGTCTAGGTATTCCAGAAATTCAAATTTTGTTTCAAATTTTGTTTACTGACCACCATTGGTGAATCGCATTTTCATGGAGCAACTCCACAAAAAACTGATAGGATATAAGTGTGGTATACCAAAATGTTCGTATGAATAAGGCCTATTAGTGTCCATACTTAGAAATGCGGCGACTAGTCTAGGTATTCCACAAATTCAAATTTTGTTTACTGACCACCATTGGTGAATCGCATTTTCATGGAGCAACTCCACAAAAAACTGATAGGATATAAGTGTGGTATACCAAAATGTTCGTATGAATAAGGCCTATTAGTGTCCATACTTAGAAATGCGGCGACTAGTCTAGGTATTCCACAAATTCAAATTTTGTTTACTGACCACCATTGGTGAATCGCATTTTCATGGAGCAACTCCACAAAAAACTGATAGGATATAAGTGTGGTATACCAAAATGTTCGTATGAATAAGGCCTATTAGTGTCCATACTTAGAAATGCGGCGACTAGTCTAGGTATTCCAGAAATTCAAATTTTGTTTCAAATTTTGTTTACTGACCACCATTGGTGAATCGCATTTTCATGGAGCAACTCCACAAAAAACTGATAGGATATAAGTGTGATACACCAAAATGTTCGTATGGATAGGGCCTATTAGTGTCCATACTTAGAAATGCGGCGACTAGTCTAGGTATTCCACAAATTCAAATTTTGTTTACTGACCACCATTGGTGAATCGCATTTTCATGGAGCAACTCCACAAAAAACTGATAGGATATAAGTGTGGTATACCAAAATGTTCGTATGAATAAGGCCTATTAGTGTCCATACTTAGAAATGCGGCGACTAGTCTAGGTATTCCAGAAATTCAAATTTTGTTTCAAATTTTGTTTACTGACCACCATTGGTGAATCGCATTTTCATGGAGCAACTCCACAAAAAACTGATAGGATATAAGTGTGGTATACCAAAATGTTCGTATGAATAAGGCCTATTAGTGTCCATACTTAGAAATGCGGCGACTAGTCTAGATATTCCACAAATTCAGATTTTGTTTACCGACCACCATTGGTGAATCACATTTTCATGGAGCAACTCCACAAAAAACTGATAGGATATAAGTGTGGTATACCAAAATGTTCGTATGAATAAGGCCTATTAGTGTCCATACTTAGAAATGCGGCGACTAGTCTAGGTATTCCAGAAATTCAAATTTTGTTTCAAATTTTGTTTACTAACCACCATTGGTGAATCGCATTTTCATGGAGCAACTCCACAAAAAACTGATAGGATATAAGTGTGGTATACCAAAATGTTCGTATGAATAAGGCCTATTAGTGTCCATATTTAGAAATGCGGCGACTCGTCTAGGTATTCCACAAATTCAGATTTTGTTTACCGACCACCATTGGTGAATCAAATTTTCATGGAGCAACTCCACAAAAAACTGATAGGATATAAGTGTGGTATACCAAAATGTTCGTATGAATAAGGCCTATTAGTGTCCATACTTAGAAATGCGGCGACTAGTCTAGGTATTCCAGAAATTCAAATTTTGTTTCAAATTTTGTTTACTGACCACCATTGGTGAATCGCATTTTCATGGAGCAACTCCACAAAAAACTGATAGGATATAAGTGTGGTATACCAAAATGTTCGTATGAATAAGGCCTATTAGTGTCCATACTTAGAAATGCGGCGACTAGTCTAGGTATTCCACAAATTCCACAAAACTGATAGGTATTCCACAAATTCAGATTTTGTTTCAAATTTTGTTTACTGACCACCATTGGTGAATCGCATTTTCATGGAGCAACTCCACAAAAAACTGATAGGATATAAGTGTGATACACCAAAATGCTCGTATGGATAAGGCCTATTAGTATCCATACTTAGAAATGCGGCGACTAGTCTAGATATTCCACAAATTCAGATTTTGTTTACCGACCACCATTGGTGAATCACATTTTCATGGAGCAACTCCACAAAAAACTGATAGGATATAAGTGTGGTATACCAAAATGTTCGTATGAATAAGGCCTATTAGTGTCCATACTTAGAAATGCGGCGACTAGTCTAGGTATTCCAGAAATTCAAATTTTGTTTCAAATTTTGTTTACTGACCACCATTGGTGAATCGCATTTTCATGGAGCAACTCCACAAAAAACTGATAGGATATAAGTGTGATACAGCAAAATGTTCGTATGGATAAGGCCTATTAGTGTCCATACTTAGAAATGCGGCGACTAGTCTAGGTATTCCACAAATTCAAATTTTGTTTACTGACCACCATTGGTGAATCACATTTTCATGGAGCAACTCCACAAAAAACTGATAGGATATAAGTGTGGTATACCAAAATGTTCGTATGAATAAGGCCTATTAGTGTCCATACTTAGAAATGCGGCGACTAGTCTAGGTATTCCACAAATTCAAATTTTGTTTACTGACCACCATTGGTGAATCGCATTTTCATGGAGCAACTCCACAAAAAACTGATAGGATATAAGTGTGGTATACCAAAATGTTCGTATGAATAAGGCCTATTAGTGTCCATACTTAGAAATGCGGCGACTAGTCTAGGTATTCCACAAATTCAAATTTTGTTTACTGACCACCATTGGTGAATCGCATTTTCATGGAGCAACTCCACAAAAAACTGATAGGATATAAGTGTGGTATACCAAAATGTTCGTATGAATAAGGCCTATTAGTGTCCATACTTAGAAATGCGGCGACTAGTCTAGGTATTCCACAAATTCAAATTTTGTTTACTGACCACCATTGGTGAATCGCATTTTCATGGAGCAACTCCACAAAAAACTGATAGGATATAAGTGTGGTATACCAAAATGTTCGTATGAATAAGGCCTATTAGTGTCCATACTTAGAAATGCGGCGACTAGTCTAGGTATTCCAGAAATTCAAATTTTGTTTCAAATTTTGTTTACTGACCACCATTGGTGAATCGCATTTTCATGGAGCAACTCCACAAAAAACTGATAGGATATAAGTGTGATACACCAAAATGTTCGTATGGATAAGGCCTATTAGTGTCCATACTTAGAAATGCGGCGACTAGTCTAGGTATTCCACAAATTCAAATTTTGTTTACTGACCACCATTGGTGAATCGCATTTTCATGGAGCAACTCCACAAAAAACTGATAGGATATAAGTGTGGTATACCAAAATGTTCGTATGAATAAGGCCTATTAGTGTCCATACTTAGAAATGCGGCGACTAGTCTAGGTATTCCAGAAATTCAAATTTTGTTTCAAATTTTGTTTACTGACCACCATTGGTGAATCGCATTTTCATGGAGCAACTCCACAAAAAACTGATAGGATATAAGTGTGGTATACCAAAATGTTCGTATGAATAAGGCCTATTAGTGTCCATACTTAGAAATGCGGCGACTCGTCTAGGTATTCCACAAATTCAGATTTTGTTTACCGACCACCATTGGTGAATCAAATTTTCATGGAGCAACTCCACAAAAAACTGATAGGATATAAGTGTGGTATACCAAAATGTTCGTATGAATAAGGCCTATTAGTGTCCATACTTAGAAATGCGGCGACTAGTCTAGGTATTCCAGAAATTCAAATTTTGTTTCAAATTTTGTTTACTGACCACCATTGGTGAATCGCATTTTCATGGAGCAACTCCACAAAAAACTGATAGGATATAAGTGTGGTATACCAAAATGTTCGTATGAATAAGGCCTATTAGTGTCCATACTTAGAAATGCGGCGACTAGTCTAGGTATTCCACAAATTCAAATTTTGTTTACTGACCACCATTGGTGAATCGCATTTTCATGGTGCAACTCCACAAAAAACTGATAGGATATAAGTGTGGTATACCAAAATGTTCGTATGAATAAGGCCTATTAGTGTCCATACTTAGAAATGCGGCGACTAGTCTAGGTATTCCACAAATTCAAATTTTGTTTACTGACCACCATTGGTGAATCGCATTTTCATGGAGCAACTCCACAAAAAACTGATAGGATATAAGTGTGGTATATCAAAATGTTCGTATGAATAAGGCCTATTAGTGTCCATACTTAGAAATGCGGCGACTAGTCTGGGTATTCCACAAATTCAAATTTTGTTTCAAATTTTGTTTACTGACCACCATTGGTGAATCGCATTTTCATGGAGCAACTCCACAAAAAACTGATAGGATATAAGTGTGATACACCAAAATGTTCGTATGGATAAGGCCTATTAGTGTCCATACTTAGAAATGCGGCGACTAGTCTAGGTATTCCACAAATTCAAATTTTGTTTACTGACCACCATTGGTGAATCGCATTTTCATGGAGCAACTCCACAAAAAACTGATAGGATATAAGTGTGGTATACCAAAATGTTCGTATGAATAAGGCCTATTAGTGTCCATACTTAGAAATGCGGCGACTAGTCTAGGTATTCCAGAAATTCAAATTTTGTTTCAAATTTTGTTTACTGACCACCATTGGTGAATCGCATTTTCATGGAGCAACTCCACAAAAAACTGATAGGATATAAGTGTGGTATACCAAAATGTTCGTATGAATAAGGCCTATTAGTGTCCATACTTAGAAATGCGGCGACTAGTCTAGGTATTCCACAAATTCAAATTTTGTTTACTGACCACCATTGGTGAATCGCATTTTCATGGAGCAACTCCACAAAAAACTGATAGGATATAAGTGTGGTATACCAAAATGTTCGTATGAATAAGGCCTATTAGTGTCCATACTTAGAAATGCGGCGACTAGTCTAGGTATTCCAGAAATTCAAATTTTGTTTCAAATTTTGTTTACTGACCACCATTGGTGAATCGCATTTTCATGGAGCAACTCCACAAAAAACTGATAGGATATAAGTGTGGTATACCAAAATGTTCGTATGAATAAGGCCTATTAGTGTCCATACTTAGAAATGCGGCGACTAGTCTAGGTATTCCACAAATTCAAATTTTGTTTACTGACCACCATTGGTGAATCGCATTTTCATGGAGCAACTCCTCAAAAAACTGATAGGATATAAGTGTGGTATACCAAAATGTTCGTATGAATAAGGCCTATTAGTGTCCATACTTAGAAATGCGGCGACTAGTCTAGGTATTCCACAAATTCCAATTTTGTTTACTGACCACCATTGGTGAATCGCATTTTCATGGAGCAACTCCACAAAAAACTGATAGGATATAAGTGTGGTATACCAAAATGTTCGTATGAATAAGGCCTATTAGTGTCCATACTTAGAAATGCGGCGACTAGTCTAGGTATTCCACAAATTCAAATTTTGTTTCAAATTTTGTTTACTGACCACCATTGGTGAATCGCATTTTCATGGAGCAACTCCACAAAAAACTGATAGGATATAAGTGTGATACACCAAAATGTTCGTATGGATAAGGCCTATTAGTGTCCATACTTAGAAATGCGGCGACTAGTCTAGGTATTCCACAAATTCAAATTTTGTTTACTGACCACCATTGGTGAATCGCATTTTCATGGAGCAACTCCACAAAAAACTGATAGGATATAAGTGTGGTATACCAAAATGTTCGTATGAATAAGGCCTATTAGTGTCCATACTTAGAAATGCGGCGACTAGTCTAGGTATTCCAGAAATTCAAATTTTGTTTCAAATTTTGTTTACTGACCACCATTGGTGAATCGCATTTTCATGGAGCAACTCCACAAAAAACTGATAGGATATAAGTGTGGTATACCAAAATGTTCGTATGAATAAGGCCTATTAGTGTCCATACTTAGAAATGCGGCGACTAGTCTAGGTATTCCAGAAATTCAAATTTTGTTTCAAATTTTGTTTACTGACCACCATTGGTGAATCGCATTTTCATGGAGCAACTCCACAAAAAACTGATAGGATATAAGTGTGGTATACCAAAATGTTCGTATGAATAAGGCCTATTAGTGTCCATACTTAGAAATGCGGCGACTAGTCTAGGTATTCCAGAAATTCAAATTTTGTTTCAAATTTTGTTTACTGACCACCATTGGTGAATCGCATTTTCATGGAGCAACTCCACAAAAA
The DNA here is from genome assembly GCA_949987735.1 of Leucophora obtusa. Lineage (NCBI taxonomy): Eukaryota > Metazoa > Arthropoda > Insecta > Diptera > Anthomyiidae > Leucophora > Leucophora obtusa. The sequence continues at coordinate 181,424,165 of OX465296.1, forward strand.
ACTGATAGGATATAAGTGTGGTATACCAAAATGTTCGTATGAATAAGGCCTATTAGCGTCCATACTTAGAAATGCGGCGACTAGTCTAGGTATTCCAGAAATTCAAATTTTGTTTCAAATTTTGTTTACTGACCACCATTGGTGAATCGCATTTTCATGGAGCAACTCCACAAAAAACTGATAGGATATAAGTGTGATACAGCAAAATGTTCGTATGGATAAGGCCTATTAGTGTCCATACTTAGAAATGCGGCGGCTAGTCTAGGTATTCCACAAATTCAAATTTTGTTTCAAATTTTGTTTACTGACCACCATTGGTGAATCGCATTTTCATGGAGCAACTCCACAAAAAACTGATAGGATATAAGTGTGGTATACCAAAATGTTCGTATGAATAAGGCCTATTAGTGTGCATACTTAGAAATGCGGCGACTAGTCTAGGTATTCCACAAATTCAAATTTTGTTTCAAATTTTGTTTACTGACCACCATTGGTGAATCGCATTTTCATGGAGCAACTCCACAAAAAACTGATAGGATATAAGTGTGATACACCAAAATGCTCGTATGGATAAGGCCTATTAGTATCCATACTTAGAAATGCGGCGACTAGTCTAGATATTCCACAAATTCAGATTTTGTTTACCGACCACCATTGGTGAATCACATTTTCATGGAGCAACTCCACAAAAAACTGATAGGATATAAGTGTGGTATACCAAAATGTTCGTATGAATAAGGCCTATTAGTGTCCATACTTAGAAATGCGGCGACTAGTCTAGGTATTCCAGAAATTCAAATTTTGTTTCAAATTTTGTTTACTGACCACCATTGGTGAATCGCATTTTCATGGAGCAACTCCACAAAAAACTGATAGGATATAAGTGTGATACAGCAAAATGTTCGTATGGATAAGGCCTATTAGTGTCCATACTTAGAAATGCGGCGACTAGTCTAGGTATTCCACAAATTCAAATTTTGTTTACTGACCACCATTGGTGAATCACATTTTCATGGAGCAACTCCACAAAAAACTGATAGGATATAAGTGTGGTATACCAAAATGTTCGTATGAATAAGGCCTATTAGTGTCCATACTTAGAAATGCGGCGACTAGTCTAGGTATTCCACAAATTCAAATTTTGTTTACTGACCACCATTGGTGAATCGCATTTTCATGGAGCAACTCCACAAAAAACTGATAGGATATAAGTGTGGTATACCAAAATGTTCGTATGAATAAGGCCTATTAGTGTCCATACTTAGAAATGCGGCGACTAGTCTAGGTATTCCACAAATTCAAATTTTGTTTACTGACCACCATTGGTGAATCGCATTTTCATGGAGCAACTCCACAAAAAACTGATAGGATATAAGTGTGGTATACCAAAATGTTCGTATGAATAAGGCCTATTAGTGTCCATACTTAGAAATGCGGCGACTAGTCTGGGTATTCCACAAATTCAAATTTTGTTTCAAATTTTGTTTACTGACCACCATTGGTGAATCGCATTTTCATGGAGCAACTCCACAAAAAACTGATAGGATATAAGTGTGATACACCAAAATGTTCGTATGGATAAGGCCTATTAGTGTCCATACTTAGAAATGCGGCGACTAGTCTAGGTATTCCACAAATTCAAATTTTGTTTACTGACCACCATTGGTGAATCGCATTTTCATGGAGCAACTCCACAAAAAACTGATAGGATATAAGTGTGGTATACCAAAATGTTCGTATGAATAAGGCCTATTAGTGTCCATACTTAGAAATGCGGCGACTAGTCTAGGTATTCCAGAAATTCAAATTTTGTTTCAAATTTTGTTTACTGACCACCATTGGTGAATCGCATTTTCATGGAGCAACTCCACAAAAAACTGATAGGATATAAGTGTGGTATACCAAAATGTTCGTATGAATAAGGCCTATTAGTGTCCATACTTAGAAATGCGGCGACTAGTCTAGGTATTCCACAAATTCAAATTTTGTTTACTGACCACCATTGGTGAATCGCATTTTCATGGAGCAACTCCACAAAAAACTGATAGGATATAAGTGTGGTATACCAAAATGTTCGTATGAATAAGGCCTATTAGTGTCCATACTTAGAAATGCGGCGACTAGTCTAGGTATTCCAGAAATTCAAATTTTGTTTCAAATTTTGTTTACTGACCACCATTGGTGAATCGCATTTTCATGGAGCAACTCCACAAAAAACTGATAGGATATAAGTGTGGTATACCAAAATGTTCGTATGAATAAGGCCTATTAGTGTCCATACTTAGAAATGCGGCGACTAGTCTAGGTATTCCACAAATTCAAATTTTGTTTACTGACCACCATTGGTGAATCGCATTTTCATGGAGCAACTCCTCAAAAAACTGATAGGATATAAGTGTGGTATACCAAAATGTTCGTATGAATAAGGCCTATTAGTGTCCATACTTAGAAATGCGGCGACTAGTCTAGGTATTCCACAAATTCCAATTTTGTTTACTGACCACCATTGGTGAATCGCATTTTCATGGAGCAACTCCACAAAAAACTGATAGGATATAAGTGTGGTATACCAAAAGGTTCGTATGAATAAGGCCTATTAGTGTCCATACTTAGAAATGCGGCGACTAGTCTAGGTATTCCACAAATTCAAATTTTGTTTCAAATTTTGTTTACTGACCACCATTGGTGAATCGCATTTTCATGGAGCAACTCCACAAAAAACTGATAGGATATAAGTGTGATACACCAAAATGTTCGTATGGATAAGGCCTATTAGTGTCCATACTTAGAAATGCGGCGACTAGTCTAGGTATTCCACAAATTCAAATTTTGTTTACTGACCACCATTGGTGAATCGCATTTTCATGGAGCAACTCCACAAAAAACTGATAGGATATAAGTGTGGTATACCAAAATGTTCGTATGAATAAGGCCTATTAGTGTCCATACTTAGAAATGCGGCGACTAGTCTAGGTATTCCAGAAATTCAAATTTTGTTTCAAATTTTGTTTACTGACCACCATTGGTGAATCGCATTTTCATGGAGCAACTCCACAAAAAACTGATAGGATATAAGTGTGGTATACCAAAATGTTCGTATGAATAAGGCCTATTAGTGTCCATACTTAGAAATGCGGCGACTAGTCTAGGTATTCCACAAATTCAAATTTTGTTTACTGACCACCATTGGTGAATCGCATTTTCATGGAGCAACTCCTCAAAAAACTGATAGGATATAAGTGTGGTATACCAAAATGTTCGTATGAATAAGGCCTATTAGTGTCCATACTTAGAAATGCGGCGACTAGTCTAGGTATTCCACAAATTCCAATTTTGTTTACTGACCACCATTGGTGAATCGCATTTTCATGGAGCAACTCCACAAAAAACTGATAGGATATAAGTGTGGTATACCAAAATGTTCGTATGAATAAGGCCTATTAGTGTCCATACTTATAAATGCGGCGACTAGTCTAGGTATTCCACAAATTCAAATTTTGTTTCAAATTTTGTTTACTGACCACCATTGGTGAATCGCATTTTCATGGAGCAACTCCACAAAAAACTGATAGGATATAAGTGTGATACACCAAAATGTTCGTATGGATAAGGCCTATTAGTGTCCATACTTAGAAATGCGGCGACTAGTCTAGGTATTCCACAAATTCAAATTTTGTTTACTGACCACCATTGGTGAATCGCATTTTCATGGAGCAACTCCACAAAAAACTGATAGGATATAAGTGTGGTATACCAAAATGTTCGTATGAATAAGGCCTATTAGTGTCCATACTTAGAAATGCGGCGACTAGTCTAGGTATTCCAGAAATTCAAATTTTGTTTCAAATTTTGTTTACTGACCACCATTGGTGAATCGCATTTTCATGGAGCAACTCCACAAAAAACTGATAGGATATAAGTGTGGTATACCAAAATGTTCGTATGAATAAGGCCTATTAGTGTCCATACTTAGAAATGCGGCGACTAGTCTAGGTATTCCAGAAATTCAAATTTTGTTTCAAATTTTGTTTACTGACCACCATTGGTGAATCGCATTTTCATGGAGCAACTCCACAAAAAACTGATAGGATATAAGTGTGGTATACCAAAATGTTCGTATGAATAAGGCCTATTAGTGTCCATACTTAGAAATGCGGCGACTAGTCTAGGTATTCCAGAAATTCAAATTTTGTTTCAAATTTTGTTTACTGACCACCATTGGTGAATCGCATTTTCATGGAGCAACTCCACAAAAAACTGATAGGATATAAGTGTGGTATACCAAAATGTTCGTATGAATAAGGCCTATTAGTGTCCATACTTAGAAATGCGGCGACTAGTCTAGGTATTCCAGAAATTCAAATTTTGTTTCAAATTTTGTTTACTGACCACCATTGGTGAATCGCATTTTCATGGAGCAACTCCACAAAAAACTGATAGGATATAAGTGTGATACAGCAAAATGTTCGTATGGATAAGGCCTATTAGTGTCCATACTTAGAAATGCGGCGACTAGTCTAGGTATTCCACAAATTCAAATTTTGTTTCAAATTTTGTTTACTGACCACCATTGGTGAATCGCATTTTCATGGAGCAACTCCACAAAAAACTGATAGGATATAAGTGTGGTATACCAAAATGTTCGTATGAATAAGGCCTATTAGTGTCCATACTTAGAAATGCGGCGACTAGTCTAGGTATTCCACAAATTCAAATTTTGTTTCAAATTTTGTTTACTGACCACCATTGGTGAATCGCATTTTCATGGAGCAACTCCACAAAAAACTGATAGGATATAAGTGTGATACACCAAAATGCTCGTATGGATAAGGCCTATTAGTATCCATACTTAGAAATGCGGCGACTAGTCTAGATATTCCACAAATTCAGATTTTGTTTACCGACCACCATTGGTGAATCACATTTTCATGGAGCAACTCCACAAAAAACTGATAGGATATAAGTGTGGTATACCAAAATGTTCGTATGAATAAGGCCTATTAGTGTCCATACTTAGAAATGCGGCGACTAGTCTAGGTATTCCAGAAATTCAAATTTTGTTTCAAATTTTGTTTACTGACCACCATTGGTGAATCGCATTTTCATGGAGCAACTCCACAAAAAACTGATAGGATATAAGTGTGATACAGCAAAATGTTCGTATGGATAAGGCCTATTAGTGTCCATACTTAGAAATGCGGCGAATAGTCTAGGTATTCCACAAATTCAAATTTTGTTTACTGACCACCATTGGTGAATCACATTTTCATGGAGCAACTCCACAAAAAACTGATAGGATATAAGTGTGGTATACCAAAATGTTCGTATGAATAAGGCCTATTAGTGTCCATACTTAGAAATGCGGCGACTAGTCTAGGTATTCCACAAATTCAAATTTTGTTTACTGACCACCATTGGTGAATCGCATTTTCATGGAGCAACTCCACAAAAAACTGATAGGATATAAGTGTGGTATACCAAAATGTTCGTATGAATAAGGCCTATTAGTGTCCATACTTAGAAATGCGGCGACTAGTCTAGGTATTCCACAAATTCAAATTTTGTTTACTGACCACCATTGGTGAATCGCATTTTCATGGAGCAACTCCACAAAAAACTGATAGGATATAAGTGTGGTATACCAAAATGTTCGTATGAATAAGGCCTATTAGTGTCCATACTTAGAAATGCGGCGACTAGTCTGGGTATTCCACAAATTCAAATTTTGTTTCAAATTTTGTTTACTGACCACCATTGGTGAATCGCATTTTCATGGAGCAACTCCACAAAAAACTGATAGGATATAAGTGTGATACACCAAAATGTTCGTATGGATAAGGCCTATTAGTGTCCATACTTAGAAATGCGGCGACTAGTCTAGGTATTCCACAAATTCAAATTTTGTTTACTGACCACCATTGGTGAATCGCATTTTCATGGAGCAACTCCACAAAAAACTGATAGGATATAAGTGTGGTATACCAAAATGTTCGTATGAATAAGGCCTATTAGTGTCCATACTTAGAAATGCGGCGACTAGTCTAGGTATTCCAGAAATTCAAATTTTGTTTCAAATTTTGTTTACTGACCACCATTGGTGAATCGCATTTTCATGGAGCAACTCCACAAAAAACTGATAGGATATAAGTGTGGTATACCAAAATGTTCGTATGAATAAGGCCTATTAGTGTCCATACTTAGAAATGCGGCGACTAGTCTAGGTATTCCACAAATTCAAATTTTGTTTACTGACCACCATTGGTGAATCGCATTTTCATGGAGCAACTCCACCAAAAACTGATAGGATATAAGTGTGGTATACCAAAATGTTCGTATGAATAAGGCCTATTAGTGTCCATACTTAGAAATGCGGCGACTAGTCTAGGTATTCCAGAAATTCAAATTTTGTTTCAAATTTTGTTTACTGACCACCATTGGTGAATCGCATTTTCATGGAGCAACTCCACAAAAAACTGATAGGATATAAGTGTGGTATACCAAAATGTTCGTATGAATAAGGCCTATTAGTGTCCATACTTAGAAATGCGGCGACTAGTCTAGGTATTCCACAAATTCAAATTTTGTTTACTGACCACCATTGGTGAATCGCATTTTCATGGAGCAACTCCTCAAAAAACTGATAGGATATAAGTGTGGTATACCAAAATGTTCGTATGAATAAGGCCTATTAGTGTCCATACTTAGAAATGCGGCGACTAGTCTAGGTATTCCACAAATTCCAATTTTGTTTACTGACCACCATTGGTGAATCGCATTTTCATGGAGCAACTCCACAAAAAACTGATAGGATATAAGTGTGGTATACCAAAATGTTCGTATGAATAAGGCCTATTAGTGTCCATACTTAGAAATGCGGCGACTAGTCTAGGTATTCCACAAATTCAAATTTTGTTTCAAATTTTGTTTACTGACCACCATTGGTGAATCGCATTTTCATGGAGCAACTCCACAAAAAACTGATAGGATATAAGTGTGATACACCAAAATGTTCGTATGGATAAGGCCTATTAGTGTCCATACTTAGAAATGCGGCGACTAGTCTAGGTATTCCACAAATTCAAATTTTGTTTACTGACCACCATTGGTGAATCGCATTTTCATGGAGCAACTCCACAAAAAACTGATAGGATATAAGTGTGGTATACCAAAATGTTCGTATGAATAAGGCCTATTAGTGTCCATACTTAGAAATGCGGCGACTAGTCTAGGTATTCCAGAAATTCAAATTTTGTTTCAAATTTTGTTTACTGACCACCATTGGTGAATCGCATTTTCATGGAGCAACTCCACAAAAAACTGATAGGATATAAGTGTGGTATACCAAAATGTTCGTATGAATAAGGCCTATTAGTGTCCATACTTAGAAATGCGGCGACTAGTCTAGGTATTCCAGAAATTCAAATTTTGTTTCAAATTTTGTTTACTGACCACCATTGGTGAATCGCATTTTCATGGAGCAACTCCACAAAAAACTGATAGGATATAAGTGTGGTATACCAAAATGTTCGTATGAATAAGGCCTATTAGTGTCCATACTTAGAAATGCGGCGACTAGTCTAGGTATTCCAGAAATTCAAATTTTGTTTCAAATTTTGTTTACTGACCACCATTGGTGAATCGCATTTTCATGGAGCAACTCCACAAAAAACTGATAGGATATAAGTGTGGTATACCAAAATGTTCGTATGAATAAGGCCTATTAGTGTCCATACTTAGAAATGCGGCGACTAGTCTAGGTATTCCAGAAATTCAAATTTTGTTTCAAATTTTGTTTACTGACCACCATTGGTGAATCGCATTTTCATGGAGCAACTCCACAAAAAACTGATAGGATATAAGTGTGATACAGCAAAATGTTCGTATGGATAAGGCCTATTAGTGTCCATACTTAGAAATGCGGCGACTAGTCTAGGTATTCCACAAATTCAAATTTTGTTTCAAATTTTGTTTACTGACCACCATTGGTGAATCGCATTTTCATGGAGCAACTCCACAAAAAACTGATAGGATATAAGTGTGGTATACCAAAATGTTCGTATGAATAAGGCCTATTAGTGTCCATACTTAGAAATGCGGCGACTAGTCTAGGTATTCCACAAATTCAAATTTTGTTTCAAATTTTGTTTACTGACCACCATTGGTGAATCGCATTTTCATGGAGCAACTCCACAAAAAACTGATAGGATATAAGTGTGATACACCAAAATGCTCGTATGGATAAGGCCTATTAGTATCCATACTTAGAAATGCGGCGACTAGTCTAGATATTCCACAAATTCAGATTTTGTTTACCGACCACCATTGGTGAATCACATTTTCATGGAGCAACTCCACAAAAAACTGATAGGATATAAGTGTGGTATACCAAAATGTTCGTATGAATAAGGCCTATTAGTGTCCATACTTAGAAATGCGGCGACTAGTCTAGGTATTCCAGAAATTCAAATTTTGTTTCAAATTTTGTTTACTGACCACCATTGGTGAATCGCATTTTCATGGAGCAACTCCACAAAAAACTGATAGGATATAAGTGTGATACAGCAAAATGTTCGTATGGATAAGGCCTATTAGTGTCCATACTTAGAAATGCGGCGACTAGTCTAGGTATTCCACAAATTCAAATTTTGTTTACTGACCACCATTGGTGAATCACATTTTCATGGAGCAACTCCACAAAAAACTGATAGGATATAAGTGTGGTATACCAAAATGTTCGTATGAATAAGGCCTATTAGTGTCCATACTTAGAAATGCGGCGACTAGTCTAGGTATTCCACAAATTCAAATTTTGTTTACTGACCACCATTGGTGAATCGCATTTTCATGGAGCAACTCCACAAAAAACTGATAGGATATAAGTGTGGTATACCAAAATGTTCGTATGAATAAGGCCTATTAGTGTCCATACTTAGAAATGCGGCGACTAGTCTAGGTATTCCACAAATTCAAATTTTGTTTACTGACCACCATTGGTGAATCGCATTTTCATGGAGCAACTCCATAAAAAACTGATAGGATATAAGTGTGGTATACCAAAATGTTCGTATGAATAAGGCCTATTAGTGTCCATACTTAGAAATGCGGCGACTAGTCTAGGTATTCCACAAATTCAAATTTTGTTTCAAATTTTGTTTACTGACCACCATTGGTGAATCGCATTTTCATGGAGCAACTCCACAAAAAACTGATAGGATATAAGTGTGATACACCAAAATGTTCGTATGGATAAGGCCTATTAGTGTCCATACTTAGAAATGCGGCGACTAGTCTAGGTATTCCACAAATTCAGATTTTGTTTACCGACCACCATTGGTGAATCACATTTTCATGGAGCAACTCCACAAAAAACTGATAGGATATAAGTGTGGTATACCAAAATGTTCGTATGAATAAGGCCTATTAGTGTCCATACTTAGAAATGCGGCGACTAGTCTAGGTATTCCACAAATTCAAATTTTGTTTACTGACCACCATTGGTGAATCGCATTTTCATGGAGCAACTCCACAAAAAACTGATAGGATATAAGTGTGGTATACCAAAATGTTCGTATGAATAAGGCCTATTAGTGTCCATACTTAGAAATGCGGCGACTAGTCTAGGTATTCCAGAAATTCAAATTTTGTTTCAAATTTTGTTTACTGACCACCATTGGTGAATCGCATTTTCATGGAGCAACTCCACAAAAAACTGATAGGATATAAGTGTGGTATACCAAAATGTTCGTATGAATAAGGCCTATTAGTGTCCATACTTAGAAATGCGGCGACTAGTCTAGGTATTCCACAAATTCAGATTTTGTTTACCGACCACCATTGGTGAATCACATTTTCATGGAGCAACTCCACAAAAAACTGATAGGATATAAGTGTGGTATACCAAAATGTTCGCATGAATAAGGCCTATTAGTGTCCATACTTAGAAATGCGGCGACTAGTCTAGGTATTCCACAAATTCAGATTTTGTTTACCGACCACCATTGGTGAATCGCATTTTCATGGAGCAACTCCAAAAAAAACTGATAGGATATAAGTGTGGTATACCAAAATGTTCGTATGGATAAGGCCTATTAGTGTCCATACTTAGAAATGCGGCGACTAGTCTAGGTATTCCACAAATTCAGATTTTGTTTACCGACCACCATTGGTGAATCACATTTTCATGGAGCAACTCCACAAAAAACTGATAGGATATAAGTGTGGTATACCAAAATGTTCGTATGAATAAGGCCTATTAGTGTCCATACATAGAAATGCGGCGACTAGTCTAGGTATTCCAGAAATTCAAATTTTGTTTCAAATTTTGTTTACTGACCACCATTGGTGAATCGCATTTTCATGGAGCAACTCCACAAAAAACTGATAGGATATAAGTGTGGTATACCAAAATGTTCGTATGAATAAGGCCTATTAGTGTCCATACTTAGAAATGCGGCGACTAGTCTAGGTATTCCAGAAATTCAAATTTTGTTTCAAATTTTGTTTACTGACCACCATTGGTGAATCGCATTTTCATTGAGCAACTCCACAAAAAACTGATAGGATATAAGTGTGGTATACCAAAATGTTCGTATGAATAAGGCCTATTAGTGTCCATACTTAGAAATGCGGCGACTAGTCTAGGTATTCCACAAATTCAAATTTTGTTTACTGACCACCATTGGTGAATCGCATTTTCATGGAGCAACTCCACAAAAAACTGATAGGATATAAGTGTGGTATACCAAAATGTTCGTATGAATAAGGCCTATTAGTGTCCATACTTAGAAATGCGGCGACTAGTCTAGGTATTCCAGAAATTCAAATTTTGTTTCAAATTTTGTTTACTGACCACCATTGGTGAATCGCATTTTCATGGAGCAACTCCACAAAAAACTGATAGGATATAAGTGTGGTATACCAAAATGTTCGTATGAATAAGGCATATTAGTGTCCATACTTAGAAATGCGGCGACTAGTCTAGGTATTCCACAAATTCAAATTTTGTTTACTGACCACCATTGGTGAATCGCATTTTCATGGAGCAACTCCACAAAAAACTGATAGGATATAAGTGTGGTATACCAAAATGTTCGTATGAATAAGGCCTATTAGTGTCCATACTTAGAAATGCGGCGACTAGTCTAGGTATTCCAGAAATTCAAATTTTGTTTCAAATTTTGTTTACTGACCACCATTGGTGAATCGCATTTTCATGGAGCAACTCCACAAAAAACTGATAGGATATAAGTGTGATACACCAAAATGTTCGTATGGATAAGGCCTATTAGTGTCCATACTTAGAAATGCGGCGACTAGTCTAGGTATTCCACAAATTCAAATTTTGTTTACTGACCACCATTGGTGAATCGCATTTTCATGGAGCAACTCCACAAAAAACTGATAGGATATAAGTGTGGTATACCAAAATGTTCGTATGAATAAGGCCTATTAGTGTCCATACTTAGAAATGCGGCGACTAGTCTAGGTATTCCAGAAATTCAAATTTTGTTTCAAATTTTGTTTACTGACCACCATTGGTGAATCGCATTTTCATGGAGCAACTCCACAAAAAACTGATAGGATATAAGTGTGGTATACCAAAATGTTCGTATGAATAAGGCCTATTAGTGTCCATACTTAGAAATGCGGCGACTAGTCTAGATATTCCACAAATTCAGATTTTGTTTACCGACCACCATTGGTGAATCACATTTTCATGGAGCAACTCCACAAAAAACTGACAGGATATAAGTGTGGTATACCAAAATGTTCGTATGAATAAGGCCTATTAGTGTCCATACTTAGAAATGCGGCGACTAGTCTAGGTATTCCAGAAATTCAAATTTTGTTTCAAATTTTGTTTACTGACCACCATTGGTGAATCGCATTTTCATGGAGCAACTCCACAAAAAACTGATAGGATATAAGTGTGGTATACCAAAATGTTCGTATGAATAAGGCCTATTAGTGTCCATACTTAGAAATGTGGCGACTCGTCTAGGTATTCCACAAATTCAGATTTTGTTTACCGACCACCATTGGTGAATCAAATTTTCATGGAGCAACTCCACAAAAAACTGATAGGATATAAGTGTGGTATACCAAAATGTTCGTATGAATAAGGCCTATTAGTGTCCATACTTAGAAATGCGGCGACTAGTCTAGGTATTCCAGAAATTCAAATTTTGTTTCAAATTTTGTTTACTGACCACCATTGGTGAATCGCATTTTCATGGAGCAACTCCACAAAAAACTGATAGGATATAAGTGTGGTATACCAAAATGTTCGTATGAATAAGGCCTATTAGTGTCCATACTTAGAAATGCGGCGACTAGTCTAGGTATTCCACAAATTCAAATTTTGTTTACTGACCACCATTGGTGAATCGCATTTTCATGGAGCAACTCCACAAAAAACTGATAGGATATAAGTGTGGTATACCAAAATGTTCGTATGAATAAGGCCTATTAGTGTCCATACTTAGAAATGCGGCGACTAGTCTAGGTATTCCACAAATTCAAATTTTGTTTACTGACCACCATTGGTGAATCGCATTTTCATGGAGCAACTCCACAAAAAACTGATAGGATATAAGTGTGGTATACCAAAATGTTCGTATGAATAAGGCCTATTAGTGTCCATACTTAGAAATGCGGCGACTAGTCTGGGTATTCCACAAATTCAAATTTTGTTTCAAATTTTGTTTACTGACCACCATTGGTGAATCGCATTTTCATGGAGCAACTCCACAAAAAACTGATAGGATATAAGTGTGATACACCAAAATGTTCGTATGGATAAGGCCTATTAGTGTCCATACTTAGAAATGCGGCGACTAGTCTAGGTATTCCACAAATTCAAATTTTGTTTACTGACCACCATTGGTGAATCGCATTTTCATGGAGCAACTCCACAAAAAACTGATAGGATATAAGTGTGGTATACCAAAATGTTCGTATGAATAAGGCCTATTAGTGTCCATACTTAGAAATGCGGCGACTAGTCTAGGTATTCCAGAAATTCAAATTTTGTTTCAAATTTTGTTTACTGACCACCATTGGTGAATCGCATTTTCATGGAGCAACTCCACAAAAAACTGATAGGATATAAGTGTGGTATACCAAAATGTTCGTATGAATAAGGCCTATTAGTGTCCATACTTAGAAATGCGGCGACTAGTCTAGGTATTCCACAAATTCAAATTTTGTTTACTGACCACCATTGGTGAATCGCATTTTCATGGAGCAACTCCACAAAAAACTGATAGGATATAAGTGTGGTATACCAAAATGTTCGTATGAATAAGGCCTATTAGTGTCCATACTTAGAAATGCGGCGACTAGTCTAGGTATTCCAGAAATTCAAATTTTGTTTCAAATTTTGTTTACTGACCACCATTGGTGAATCGCATTTTCATGGAGCAACTCCACAAAAAACTGATAGGATATAAGTGTGGTATACCAAAATGTTCGTATGAATAAGGCCTATTAGTGTCCATACTTAGAAATGCGGCGACTAGTCTAGGTATTCCACAAATTCAAATTTTGTTTACTGACCACCATTGGTGAATCGCATTTTCATGGAGCAACTCCTCAAAAAACTGATAGGATATAAGTGTGGTATACCAAAATGTTCGTATGAATAAGGCCTATTAGTGTCCATACTTAGAAATGCGGCGACTAGTCTAGGTATTCCACAAATTCCAATTTTGTTTACTGACCACCATTGGTGAATCGCATTTTCATGGAGCAACTCCACAAAAAACTGATAGGATATAAGTGTGGTATACCAAAATGTTCGTATGAATAAGGCCTATTAGTGTCCATACTTAGAAATGCGGCGACTAGTCTAGGTATTCCACAAATTCAAATTTTGTTTCAAATTTTGTTTACTGACCACCATTGGTGAATCGCATTTTCATGGAGCAACTCCACAAAAAACTGATAGGATATAAGTGTGATACACCAAAATGTTCGTATGGATAAGGCCTATTAGTGTCCATACTTAGAAATGCGGCGACTAGTCTAGGTATTCCACAAATTCAAATTTTGTTTACTGACCACCATTGGTGAATCGCATTTTCATGGAGCAACTCCACCAAAAACTGATAGGATATAAGTGTGGTATACCAAAATGTTCGTATGAATAAGGCCTATTAGTGTCCATACTTAGAAATGCGGCGACTAGTCTAGGTATTCCAGAAATTCAAATTTTGTTTCAAATTTTGTTTACTGACCACCATTGGTGAATCGCATTTTCATGGAGCAACTCCACAAAAAACTGATAGGATATAAGTGTGGTATACCAAAATGTTCGTATGAATAAGGCCTATTAGTGTCCATACTTAGAAATGCGGCGACTAGTCTAGGTATTCCAGAAATTCAAATTTTGTTTCAAATTTTGTTTACTGACCACCATTGGTGAATCGCATTTTCATGGAGCAACTCCACAAAAAACTGATAGGATATAAGTGTGGTATACCAAAATGTTCGTATGAATAAGGCCTATTAGTGTCCATACTTAGAAATGCGGCGACTAGTCTAGGTATTCCAGAAATTCAAATTTTGTTTCAAATTTTGTTTACTGACCACCATTGGTGAATCGCATTTTCATGGAGCAACTCCACAAAAAACTGATAGGATATAAGTGTGGTATACCAAAATGTTCGTATGAATAAGGCCTATTAGTGTCCATACTTAGAAATGCGGCGACTAGTCTAGGTATTCCAGAAATTCAAATTTTGTTTCAAATTTTGTTTACTGACCACCATTGGTGAATCGCATTTTCATGGAGCAACTCCACAAAAAACTGATAGGATATAAGTGTGATACAGCAAAATGTTCGTATGGATAAGGCCTATTAGTGTCCATACTTAGAAATGCGGCGACTAGTCTAGGTATTCCACAAATTCAAATTTTGTTTCAAATTTTGTTTACTGACCACCATTGGTGAATCGCATTTTCATGGAGCAACTCCACAAAAAACTGATAGGATATAAGTGTGGTATACCAAAATGTTCGTATGAATAAGGCCTATTAGTGTCCATACTTAGAAATGCGGCGACTAGTCTAGGTATTCCACAAATTCAAATTTTGTTTCAAATTTTGTTTACTGACCACCATTGGTGAATCGCATTTTCATGGAGCAACTCCACAAAAAACTGATAGGATATAAGTGTGATTCACCAAAATGCTCGTATGGATAAGGCCTATTAGTATCCATACTTAGAAATGCGGCGACTAGTCTAGATATTCCACAAATTCAGATTTTGTTTACCGACCACCATTGGTGAATCGCATTTTCATGGAGCAACTCCACAAAAAACTGATAGGATATAAGTGTGGTATACCAAAATGTTCGTATGAATAAGGCCTATTAGTGTCCATACTTAGAAATGCGGCGACTAGTCTAGGTATTCCAGAAATTCAAATTTTGTTTCAAATTTTGTTTACTGACCACCATTGGTGAATCGCATTTTCATGGAGCAACTCCACAAAAAACTGATAGGATATAAGTGTGGTATACCAAAATGTTCGTATGAATAAGGCCTATTAGTGTCCATACTTAGAAATGCGGCGACTAGTCTAGGTATTCCAGAAATTCAAATTTTGTTTCAAATTTTGTTTACTGACCACCATTGGTGAATCGCATTTTCATGGAGCAACTCCACAAAAAACTGATAGGATATAAGTGTGATACAGCAAAATGTTCGTATGGATAAGGCCTATTAGTGTCCATACTTAGAAATGCGGCGACTAGTCTAGGTATTCCACAAATTCAAATTTTGTTTACTGACCACCATTGGTGAATCACATTTTCATGGAGCAACTCCACAAAAAACTGATAGGATATAAGTGTGGTATACCAAAATGTTCGTATGAATAAGGCCTATTAGTGTCCATACTTAGAAATGCGGCGACTAGTCTAGGTATTCCACAAATTCAAATTTTGTTTACTGACCACCATTGGTGAATCGCATTTTCATGGAGCAACTCCACAAAAAACTGATAGGATATAAGTGTGGTATACCAAAATGTTCGTATGAATAAGGCCTATTAGTGTCCATACTTAGAAATGCGGCGACTAGTCTAGGTATTCCACAAATTCAAATTTTGTTTACTGACCACCATTGGTGAATCGCATTTTCATGGAGCAACTCCATAAAAAACTGATAGGATATAAGTGTGGTATACCAAAATGTTCGTATGAATAAGGCCTATTAGTGTCCATACTTAGAAATGCGGCGACTAGTCTAGGTATTCCACAAATTCAAATTTTGTTTCAAATTTTGTTTACTGACCACCATTGGTGAATCGCATTTTCATGGAGCAACTCCACAAAAAACTGATAGGATATAAGTGTGATACACCAAAATGTTCGTATGGATAAGGCCTATTAGTGTCCATACTTAGAAATGCGGCGACTAGTCTAGGTATTCCACAAATTCAGATTTTGTTTACCGACCACCATTGGTGAATCACATTTTCATGGAGCAACTCCACAAAAAACTGATAGGATATAAGTGTGGTATACCAAAATGTTCGTATGAATAAGGCCTATTAGTGTCCATACTTAGAAATGCGGCGACTAGTCTAGGTATTCCAGAAATTCAAATTTTGTTTCAAATTTTGTTTACTGACCACCATTGGTGAATCGCATTTTCATGGAGCAACTCCACAAAAAACTGATAGGATATAAGTGTGGTATACCAAAATGTTCGTATGAATAAGGCCTATTAGTGTCCATACTTAGAAATGCGGCGACTAGTCTAGGTATTCCACAAATTCATATTTTGTTTACTGACCACCATTGGTGAATCACATTTTGAAGGAGCAACTCCACAAAAAACTGATAGGATATAAGTGTGGTATACCAAAATGTTCGTATGGATAAGGCCTATTAGTGTCCATACTTAGAAATGCGGCGACTAGTCTAGGTATTCCACAAATTCAAATTTTGTTTACTGACCACCATTGGTGAATCGCATTTTCATGGAGCAACTCCACAAAAAACTGATAGGATATAAGTGTGGTATACCAAAATGTTCGTATGAATAAGGCCTATTAGTGTCCATACTTGGAAATGCGGCGACTAGTCTAGGTATTCCACAAATTCAAATTTTGTTTACTGACCACCATTGGTGAATCGCATTTTCATGGAGCAACTCCACAAAAAACTGATAGGATATAAGTGTGGTATACCAAAATGTTCGTATGAATAAGGCCTATTAGTGTCCATACTTAGAAATGCGGCGACTAGTCTAGGTATTCCACAAATTCAGATTTTGTTTACCGACCACCATTGGTGAATCACATTTTCATGGAGCAACTCCACAAAAAACTGATAGGATATAAGTGTGGTATACCAAAATGTTCGCATGAATAAGGCCTATTAGCGTCCATACTTAGAAATGCGGCGACTAGTCTAGGTATTCCACAAATTCAGATTTTGTTTACCGACCACCATTGGTGAATCGCATTTTCATGGAGCAACTCCAAAAAAAACTGATAGGATATAAGTGTGGTATACCAAAATGTTCGTATGGATAAGGCCTATTAGTGTCCATACTTAGAAATGCGGCGACTAGTCTAGGTATTCCACAAATTCAGATTTTGTTTACCGACCACCATTGGTGAATCACATTTTCATGGAGCAACTCCACAAAAAACTGATAGGATATAAGTGTGGTATACCAAAATGTTCGTATGAATAAGGCCTATTAGTGTCCATACTTAGAAATGCGGCGACTAGTCTAGGTATTCCAGAAATTCAAATTTTGTTTCAAATTTTGTTTACTGACCACCATTGGTGAATCGCATTTTCATTGAGCAACTCCACAAAAAACTGATAGGATATAAGTGTGGTATACCAAAATGTTCGTATGAATAAGGCCTATTAGTGTCCATACTTAGAAATGCGGCGACTAGTCTAGGTATTCCACAAATTCAAATTTTGTTTACTGACCACCATTGGTGAATCGCATTTTCATGGAGCAACTCCACAAAAAACTGATAGGATATAAGTGTGGTATACCAAAATGTTCGTATGAATAAGGCCTATTAGTGTCCATACTTAGAAATGCGGCGACTAGTCTAGGTATTCCACAAATTCAAATTTTGTTTCAAATTTTGTTTACTGACCACCATTGGTGAATCGCATTTTCATGGAGCAACTCCACAAAAAACTGATAGGATATAAGTGTGGTATACCAAAATGTTCGTATGAATAAGGCCTATTAGTGTCCATACTTAGAAATGCGGCGACTAGTCTAGGTATTCCACAAATTCAAATTTTGTTTACTGACCACCATTGGTGAATCGCATTTTCATGGAGCAACTCCACAAAAAACTGATAGGATATAAGTGTGGTATACCAAAATGTTCGTATGAATAAGGCCTATTAGTGTCCATACTTAGAAATGCGGCGACTAGTCTAGGTATTCCAGAAATTCAAATTTTGTTTCAAATTTTGTTTACTGACCACCATTGGTGAATCGCATTTTCATGGAGCAACTCCACAAAAAACTGATAGGATATAAGTGTGATACACCAAAATGTTCGTATGGATAAGGCCTATTAGTGTCCATACTTAGAAATGCGGCGACTAGTCTAGGTATTCCACAAATTCAAATTTTGTTTACTGACCACCATTGGTGAATCGCATTTTCATGGAGCAACTCCACAAAAAACTGATAGGATATAAGTGTGGTATACCAAAATGTTCGTATGAATAAGGCCTATTAGTGTCCATACTTAGAAATGCGGCGACTAGTCTAGGTATTCCAGAAATTCAAATTTTGTTTCAAATTTTGTTTACTGACCACCATTGGTGAATCGCATTTTCATGGAGCAACTCCACAAAAAACTGATAGGATATAAGTGTGGTATACCAAAATGTTCGTATGAATAAGGCCTATTAGTGTCCATACTTAGAAATGCGGCGACTAGTCTAGGTATTCCACAAATTCAAATTTTGTTTACTGACCACCATTGGTGAATCGCATTTTCATGGAGCAACTCCACAAAAAACTGATAGGATATAAGTATGTTATACCAAAATGTTCGTATGAATAAGGCCTATTAGTGTCCATACTTAGAAATGCGGCGACTAGTCTAGGTATTCCAGAAATTCAAATTTTGTTTCAAATTTTGTTTACTGACCACCATTGGTGAATCGCATTTTCATGGAGCAACTCCACAAAAAACTGATAGGATATAAGTGTGGTATACCAAAATGTTCGTATGAATAAGGCCTATTAGTGTCCATACTTAGAAATGCGGCGACTAGTCTAGGTATTCCACAAATTCAAATTTTGTTTACTGACCACCATTGGTGAATCGCATTTTCATGGAGCAACTCCACAAAAAACTGATAGGATATAAGTGTGGTATACCAAAATGTTCGTATGAATAAGGCCTATTAGTGTCCATACTTAGAAATGCGGCGACTAGTCTAGGTATTCCAGAAATTCAAATTTTGTTTCAAATTTTGTTTACTGACCACCATTGGTGAATCGCATTTTCATGGAGCAACTCCACAAAAAACTGATAGGATATAAGTGTGGTATACCAAAATGTTCGTATGAATAAGGCCTATTAGTGTCCATACTTAGAAATGCGGCGACTAGTCTAGGTATTCCACAAATTCAAATTTTGTTTACTGACCACCATTGGTGAATCGCATTTTCATGGAGCAACTCCACAAAAAACTGATAGGATATAAGTGTGGTATACCAAAATGTTCGTATGAATAAGGCCTATTAGTGTCCATACTTAGAAATGCGGCGACTAGTCTAGGTATTCCACAAATTCAAATTTTGTTTACTGACCACCATTGGTGAATCGCATTTTCATGGAGCAACTCCACAAAAAACTGATAGGATATAAGTGTGGTATACCAAAATGTTCGTATGAATAAGGCCTATTAGTGTCCATACTTAGAAATGCGGCGACTAGTCTAGGTATTCCAGAAATTCAAATTTTGTTTCAAATTTTGTTTACTGACCACCATTGGTGAATCGCATTTTCATGGAGCAACTCCACAAAAAACTGATAGGATATAAGTGTGGTATACCAAAATGTTCGTATGAATAAGGCCTATTAGTGTCCATACTTAGAAATGCGGCGACTAGTCTAGGTATTCCACAAATTCAAATTTTGTTTACTGACCACCAGTGGTGAATCGCATTTTCATGGAGCAACTCCACAAAAAACTGATAGGATATAAGTGTGATACACCAAAATGCTCGTATGGATAAGGCCTATTAGTGTCCATACTTAGAAATGCGGCGACTAGTCTAGGTATTCCACAAATTCAAATTTTGTTTACTGACCACCATTGGTGAATCACATTTTCATGGAGCAACTCCACAAAAAACTGATAGGATATAAGTGTGGTATACCAAAATGTTCGTATGGATAAGGCCTATTAGTGTCCATACTTAGAAATGCGGCGACTAGTCTAGGTATTCCAGAAATTCAAATTTTGTTTCAAATTTTGTTTACTGACCACCATTGGTGAATCGCATTTTCATGGAGCAACTCCACAAAAAACTGATAGGATATAAGTGTGGTATACCAAAATGTTCGTATGAATAAGGCCTATTAGTGTCCATACTTGGAAATGCGGCGACTAGTCTAGGTATTCCACAAATTCAAATTTTGTTTACTGACCACCATTGGTGAATCGCATTTTCATGGAGCAACTCCACAAAAAACTGATAGGATATAAGTGTGGTATACCAAAATGTTCGTATGAATAAGGCCTATTAGTGTCCATACTTAGAAATGCGGCGACTAGTCTAGGTATTCCACAAATTCAAATTTTGTTTACTGACCACCAGTGGTGAATCGCATTTTCATGGAGCAACTCCACAAAAAACTGATAGGATATAAGTGTGGTATACCAAAATGTTCGTATGGATAAGGCCTATTAGTGTCCATACTTAGAAATGCGGCGACTAGTCTAAGTATTCCACAAATTCAGATTTTGTTTACCGACCACCATTGGTGAATCACATTTTCATGGAGCAACTCCACAAAAAACTGATAGGATATAAGTGTGGTATACCAAAATGTTCGCATGAATAAGGCCTATTAGTGTCCATACTTAGAAATGCGGCGACTAGTCTAGGTATTCCACAAATTCAGATTTTGTTTACCGACCACCATTGGTGAATCGCATTTTCATGGAGCAACTCCAAAAAAAACTGATAGGATATAAGTGTGGTATACCAAAATGTTCGTATGGATAAGGCCTATTAGTGTCCATACTTAGAAATGCGGCGACTAGTCTAGGTATTCCACAAATTCAGATTTTGTTTACCGACCACCATTGGTGAATCACATTTTCATGGAGGAACTCCACAAAAAACTGATAGGATATAAGTGTGGTATACCAAAATGTTCGTATGAATAAGGCCTATTAGTGTCCATACTTAGAAATGCGGCGACTAGTCTAGGTATTCCAGAAATTCAAATTTTGTTTCAAATTTTGTTTACTGACCACCATTGGTGAATCGCATTTTCATGGAGCAACTCCACAAAAAACTGATAGGATATAAGTGTGGTATACCAAAATGTTCGTATGAATAAGGCCTATTAGTGTCCATACTTAGAAATGCGGCGACTAGTCTAGGTATTCCACAAATTCAAATTTTGTTTCAAATTTTGTTTACTGACCACCATTGGTGAATCGCATTT
This sequence comes from Leucophora obtusa, assembly GCA_949987735.1. Classification (NCBI taxonomy): domain Eukaryota; kingdom Metazoa; phylum Arthropoda; class Insecta; order Diptera; family Anthomyiidae; genus Leucophora; species Leucophora obtusa. The sequence goes on from OX465296.1 coordinate 181,445,867, forward strand.
TCATTGAGCAACTCCACAAAAAACTGATAGGATATAAGTGTGGTATACCAAAATGTTCGTATGAATAAGGCCTATTAGTGTCCATACTTAGAAATGCGGCGACTAGTCTAGGTATTCCACAAATTCAAATTTTGTTTACTGACCACCATTGGTGAATCGCATTTTCATGGAGCAACTCCACAAAAAACTGATAGGATATAAGTGTGGTATACCAAAATGTTCGTATGAATAAGGCCTATTAGTGTCCATACTTAGAAATGCGGCGACTAGTCTAGGTATTCCAGAAATTCAAATTTTGTTTCAAATTTTGTTTACTGACCACCATTGGTGAATCGCATTTTCATGGAGCAACTCCACAAAAAACTGATAGGATATAAGTGTGGTATACCAAAATGTTCGTATGAATAAGGCCTATTAGTGTCCATACTTAGAAATGCGGCGACTAGTCTAGGTATTCCACAAATTCAAATTTTGTTTACTGACCACCATTGGTGAATCGCATTTTCATGGAGCAACTCCACAAAAAACTGATAGGATATAAGTGTGGTATACCAAAATGTTCGTATGAATAAGGCCTATTAGTGTCCATACTTAGAAATGCGGCGACTAGTCTAGGTATTCCAGAAATTCAAATTTTGTTTCAAATTTTGTTTACTGACCACCATTGGTGAATCGCATTTTCATGGAGCAACTCCACAAAAAACTGATAGGATATAAGTGTGATACACCAAAATGTTCGTATGGATAAGGCCTATTAGTGTCCATACTTAGAAATGCGGCGACTAGTCTAGGTATTCCACAAATTCAAATTTTGTTTACTGACCACCATTGGTGAATCGCATTTTCATGGAGCAACTCCACAAAAAACTGATAGGATATAAGTGTGGTATACCAAAATGTTCGTATGAATAAGGCCTATTAGTGTCCATACTTAGAAATGCGGCGACTAGTCTAGGTATTCCAGAAATTCAAATTTTGTTTCAAATTTTGTTTACTGACCACCATTGGTGAATCGCATTTTCATGGAGCAACTCCACAAAAAACTGATAGGATATAAGTGTGGTATACCAAAATGTTCGTATGAATAAGGCCTATTAGTGTCCATACTTAGAAATGCGGCGACTAGTCTAGGTATTCCACAAATTCAAATTTTGTTTACTGACCACCATTGGTGAATCGCATTTTCATGGAGCAACTCCACAAAAAACTGATAGGATATAAGTGTGGTATACCAAAATGTTCGTATGAATAAGGCCTATTAGTGTCCATACTTAGAAATGCGGCGACTAGTCTAGGTATTCCAGAAATTCAAATTTTGTTTCAAATTTTGTTTACTGACCACCATTGGTGAATCGCATTTTCATGGAGCAACTCCACAAAAAACTGATAGGATATAAGTGTGGTATACCAAAATGTTCGTATGAATAAGGCCTATTAGTGTCCATACTTAGAAATGCGGCGACTAGTCTAGGTATTCCACAAATTCAAATTTTGTTTACTGACCACCATTGGTGAATCGCATTTTCATGGAGCAACTCCACAAAAAACTGATAGGATATAAGTGTGGTATACCAAAATGTTCGTATGAATAAGGCCTATTAGTGTCCATACTTAGAAATGCGGCGACTAGTCTAGGTATTCCACAAATTCAAATTTTGTTTACTGACCACCATTGGTGAATCGCATTTTCATGGAGCAACTCCACAAAAAACTGATAGGATATAAGTGTGGTATACCAAAATGTTCGTATGAATAAGGCCTATTAGTGTCCATACTTAGAAATGCGGCGACTAGTCTAGGTATTCCAGAAATTCAAATTTTGTTTCAAATTATGTTTACTGACCACCATTGGTGAATCGCATTTTCATGGAGCAACTCCACAAAAAACTGATAGGATATAAGTGTGGTATACCAAAATGTTCGTATGAATAAGGCCTATTAGTGTCCATACTTAGAAATGCGGCGACTAGTCTAGGTATTCCACAAATTCAAATTTTGTTTACTGACCACCAGTGGTGAATCGCATTTTCATGGAGCAACTCCACAAAAAACTGATAGGATATAAGTGTGATACACCAAAATGCTCGTATGGATAAGGCCTATTAGTGTCCATACTTAGAAATGCGGCGACTAGTCTAGGTATTCCACAAATTCAAATTTTGTTTACTGACCACCAGTGGTGAATCGCATTTTCATGGAGCAACTCCACAAAAAACTGATAGGATATAAGTGTGGTATACCAAAATGTTCGTATGGATAAGGCCTATTAGTGTCCATACTTAGAAATGCGGCGACTAGTCTAGGTATTCCACAAATTCAGATTTTGTTTACCGACCACCATTGGTGAATCACATTTTCATGGAGCAACTCCACAAAAAACTGATAGGATATAAGTGTGGTATACCAAAATGTTCGTATGGATAAGGCCTATTAGTGTCCATACTTAGAAATGCGGCGACTAGTCTAGGTATTCCAGAAATTCAAATTTTGTTTCAAATTTTGTTTACTGACCACCATTGGTGAATCGCATTTTCATGGAGCAACTCCACAAAAAACTGATAGGATATAAGTGTGGTATACCAAAATGTTCGTATGAATAAGGCCTATTAGTGTCCATACTTAGAAATGCGGCGACTAGTCTAGGTATTCCAGAAATTCAAATTTTGTTTACTGACCACCATTGGTGAATCGCATTTTCATGGAGCAACTCCACAAAAAATTGATAGGATATAAGTGTGATACACCAAAATGCTCGTATGGATAAGGCCTATTAGTATCCATACTTAGAAATGCGGCGACTAGTCTAGATATTCCACAAATTCAAATTTTGTTTACTGACCACCATTGGTGAATCGCATTTTCATGGAGCAACTCCACAAAAAACTGATAGGATATAAGTGTGGTATACCAAAATGTTCGTATGAATAAGGCCTATTAGTTTCCGTACTTAGAAATGCGGCGACTAGTCTAGGTATTCCACAAATTCAGATTTTGTTTACCGACCACCATTGGTGAATCGCATTTTCATGGAGCAACTCCACAAAAAACTGATAGGATATAAGTGTGATACACCAAAATGCTCGTATGGATAAGACCTATTAGTGTCCATACTTAGAAATGCGGCGACTAGTCTAGGTATTCCAGAAAGTCAAATTTTGTTTACTGACCACCATTGGTGAATCGCATTTTCATGGAGCAACTCCACAAAAAATTGATAGGATATAAGTGTGATACACCAAAATGCTCGTATGGATAAGGCCTATTAGTATCCATACTTAGAAATGCGGCGACTAGTCTAGATATTCCACAAATTCATATTTTGTTTACTGACCACCATTGGTGAATCACATTTTCATGGAGCAACTCCACAAAAAACTGATAGGATATAAGTGTGGTATACCAAAATGTTCGTATGAATAAGGCCTATTAGCTTCCGTACTTAGAAATGCGGCGACTAGTCTAGGTATTCCACAAATTCAGATTTTGTTTACCGACCACCATTGGTGAATCGCATTTTCATGGAGCAACTCCACAAAAAACTGATAGGATATAAGTGTGGTATACCAAAATGTTCGTATGAATAAGGCCTATTAGTGTCCATACTTAGAAATGCGGCGACTAGTCTAGGTATTCCAGAAATTCAAATTTTGTTTACTGACCACCAGTGGTGAATCGCATTTTCATGGAGCAACTCCACAAAAAACTGATAGGATATAAGTGTGATACACCAAAATGCTCGTATGGATAAGGCCTATTAGTGTCCATACTTAGAAATGCGGCGACTAGTCTAGGTATTCCAGAAATTCATATTTTGTTTACTGACCACCATTGGTGAATCACATTTTCATGGAGCAACTCCACAAAAAACTGATAGGATATAAGTGTGGTATACCAAAATGTTCGTATGGATAAGGCCTATTAGTGTCCATACTTAGAAATGCGGCGACTAGTCTAGGTATTCCACAAATTCAGATTTTGTTTACTGACCACCAGTGGTGAATCGCATTTTCATGGAGCAACTCCACAAAAAACTAATAGGATATAAGTGTGATACACCAAAATGCTCGTATGGATAAGGCCTATTAGTGTCCATACTTAGAAATGCGGCGACTGGTCTAGGTATTCCACAAATTCAAATTTTGTTTACTGACCACCAGTGGTGAATCGCATTTTCATGGAGCAACTCCACAAAAAACTGATAGTATATAAGTGTGATACACCAAAATGCTCGTATGGATAAGGCCTATTAGTGTCCATACTTAGAAATGCGGCGACTAGTCTAGGTATTCCACAAATTCAAATTTTGTTTACTGACCACCAGTGGTGAATCGCATTTTCATGGAGCAACTCCACAAAAAACTGATAGGATATAAGTGTGATACACCAAAATGCTCGTATGGATAAGACCTATTAGTGTCCATACTTAGAAATGCGGCGACTAGTCTAGGTATTCCACAAATTCAAATTTTGTTTACTGACCACCAGTGGTGAATCGCATTTTCATGGAGCAACTCCACAAAAAACTGATAGGATATAAGTGTGGTATACCAAAATGTTCGTATGAATAAGGCCTATTAGTATCCATACTTAGAAATGCGGCGACTAGTCTAGGTATTCCACAAATTCAAATTTTGTTTACTGACCACCAGTGGTGAATCGCATTTTCATGGAGCAACTTCACAAAAAACTGATAGGATATAAGTGTGATACACCAAAATGCTCGTATGGATAAGGCCTATTAGTGTCCATACTTAGAAATGCGGCGACTGGTCTAGGTATTCCACAAATTCAAATTTTGTTTACTGACCACCAGTGGTGAATCGCATTTTCATGGAGCAACTCCACAAAAAACTGATAGGATATAAGTGTGATACACCAAAATGCTCGTATGGATAAGGCCTATTAGTGTCCATACTTAGAAATGCGGCGACTAGTCTAGGTATTCCACAAATTCAAATTTTGTTTACTGACCACCAGTGGTGAATCGCATTTTCATGGAGCAACTCCACAAAAAACTGATAGGATATAAGTGTGATACACCAAAATGCTCGTATGGATAAGGCCTATTAGTGTCCATACTTAGAAATGCGGCGACTAGTCTAGATATTCCACAAATTCAAATTTTGTTTACTGACCACCATTGGTGAATCGCATTTTCATGGAGCAACTCCACAAAAAACTGATAGGATATAAGTGTGGTATACCAAAATGTTCGTATGAATAAGGCCTATTAGTTTCCGTACTTAGAAATGCGGCGACTAGTCTAGGTATTCCACAAATTCAGATTTTGTTTACCGACCACCATTGGTGAATCGCATTTTCATGGAGCAACTCCACAAAAAACTGATAGGATATAAGTGTGATACACCAAAATGCTCGTATGGATAAGGCCTATTAGTGTCCATACTTAGAAATGCGGCGACTAGTCTAGGTATTCCACAAATTCAAATTTTGTTTACTGACCACCAGTGGTGAATCGCATTTTCATGGAGCAACTCCACAAAAAACTGATACGATATAAGTGTGGTACATCAAAATGTTCGTATGAATAAGGCCTATTACTGTCCATACTTAGAAATGCGGCGACTAGTCTAGGTATTCCAGAAATTCAAATTTTGTTTACTGACAACCAGTGGTGAATCGCATTTTCATGGAGCAACTCCACAAAAAACTGATAGGATATAAGTGTGATACACCAAAATGCTCGTATGGATAAGGCCTATTAGTGTCCATACTTAGAAATGCGGCGACTAGTCTACGTATTCCAGAAATTCATATTTTGTTTACTGACCACCATTGGTGAATCACATTTTCATGGAGCAACTCCACAAAAAACTGATAGGATATAAGTGTGGTATACCAAAATGTTCGTATGAATAAGGCCTATTAGCATCCATACTTAGAAATGCGGCGACTAATCTAGGTATTCCAGAAATTCAAATTTTGTTTACTGACCACCAGTGGTGAATCGCATTTTCATGGAGCAACTCCACAAAAAACTGACAGGATATAAGTGTGATACACCAGAATGCTCGTATGAATAAGGCCTATTAGTGTCCATACCTAGAAATGCGGCGACTAGTCTAGGTATTCCACAAATTCAGATTTTGTGTACCGACCACCATTGGTGAATCACATTTTCATGGAGCAACTCCACAAAAAACTGATAGGATATAAGTGTGGTATACCAAAATGTTCGTATGAATAAGGCCTATTAGTGTCCATACTTAGAAATGCGGCGACTAGTTTAGGTATTCCAGAAATTCAAATTTTGTTTACTGACCACCAGTGGTGAATCGCATTTTCATGGAGCAACTCCACAAAAAACTGATAGGATATAAGTGTGATACACCAAAATGCTCGTATGGATAAGGCCTATTAGTGTCCATACTTATAAATGCGGCGACTAGTCTAGGTATTCCAGAAATTCATATTTTGTTTACTGACCACCATTGGTGAATCACATTTTCATGGAGCAACTCCACAAAAAACTGATAGGATATAAGTGTGGTATACCAAAATGTTCGTATGAATAAGGCCTATTAGTATCCATACTTAGAAATGCGGCGACTAGTCTAGGTATTCCACAAATTCAAATTTTGTTTACTGACCACCAGTGGTGAATCGCATTTTCATGGAGCAACTCCACAAAAAACTGATAGGATATAAGTGTGATACACCAAAATGCTCGTATGGATAAGGCCTATTAGTGTCCATACTTAGAAATGCGGCGACTAGTCTAGGTATTCCACAAATTCAAATTTTGTTTACTGACCACCAGTGGTGAATCGCATTTTCATGGAGCAACTCCACAAAAAACTGATAGGATATAAGTGTGGTATACCAAAATGTTCGTATGAATAAGGCCTATTAGTATCCATACTTAGAAATGCGGCGACTAGTCTAGGTATTCCACAAATTCAAATTTTGTTTACTGACCACCAGTGGTGAATCGCATTTTCATGGAGCAACTCCACAAAAAACTGATAGGATATAATTGTGATACACCAAAATGCTCGTATGGATAAGGCCTATTAGTGTCCATACTTAGAAATGCGGCGACTAGTCTAGGTATTCCACAAATTCAAATTTTGTTTACTGACCACCAGTGGTGAATCGCATTTTCATGGAGCAACTCCACAAAAAACTGATAGGATATAAGTGTGGTATACCAAAATGTTCGTATGAATAAGGCCTATTAGTATCCATACTTAGAAATGCGGCGACTAGTCTAGGTATTCCACAAATTCAAATTTTGTTTACTGACCACCAGTGGTGAATCGCATTTTCATGGAGCAACTCCACAAAAAACTGATAGGATATAATTGTGATACACCAAAATGCTCGTATGGATAAGGCCTATTAGTGTCCATACTTAGAAATGCGGCGACTAGTCTACGTATTCCAGAAATTCATATTTTGTTTACTGACCACCATTGGTGAATCACATTTTCATGGAGCAACTCCACAAAAAACTGATAGGATATAAGTGTGGTATACCAAAATGTTCGTATGTATAAGGCCTATTAGTATCCATACTTAGAAATGCGGCGACTAGTCTAGGTATTCCAGAAATTCAAATTTTGTTTACTGACCACCAGTGGTGAATCGCATTTTCATGGAGCAACTCCACAAAAAAGTGATAGGATATAAGTGTGATACACCAAAATGCTCGTATGGATAAGACCTATTAGTGTCCATACTTAGAAATGCGGCGACTAGTCTAGGTATTCCACAAATTCAAATTTTGTTTACTGACCACCAGTGGTGAATCGCATTTTCATGGAGCAACTCCACAAAAAACTGATAGGATATAAGTGTGATACACCAAAATGCTCGTATGGATAAGGCCTATTAGTGTCCATACTTAGAAATGCGGCGACTAGTCTAGGTATTCCACAAATTCAAATTTTGTTTACTGACCACCAGTGGTGAATCGCATTTTCATGGAGCAACTCCACAAAAAACTGACAGGATATAAGTGTGATACACCAAAATGCTCGTATGGATAAGACCTATTAGTGTCCATACTTAGAAATGCGGCGACTAGTCTAGGTATTCCACAAATTCAAATTTTGTTTACTGACCACCAGTGGTGAATCGCATTTTCATGGAGCAACTCCACAAAAAACTGATAGGATATAAGTGTGGTATACCAAAATGTTCGTATGAATAAGGCCTATTAGTATCCATACTTAGAAATGCGGCGACTAGTCTAGGTATTCCACAAATTCAAATTTTGTTTACTGACCACCAGTGGTGAATCGCATTTTCATGGAGCAACTCCACAAAAAACTGACAGGATATAAGTGTGATACACCAAAATGCTCGTATGGATAAGACCTATTAGTGTCCATACTTAGAAATGCGGCGACTAGTCTAGGTATTCCACAAATTCAAATTTTGTTTACTGACCACCAGTGGTGAATCGCATTTTCATGGAGCAACTCCACAAAAAACTGATAGGATATAAGTGTGGTACATCAAAATGTTCGTATGAATAAGGCCTATTACTGTCCATACTTAGAAATGCGGCGACTAGTCTAGGTATTCCAGAAATTCAAATTTTGTTTACTGACCACCAGTGGTGAATCGCATTTTCATGGAGCAACTCCACAAAAAACTGATAGGATATAAGTGTGGTATACCAAAATGTTCGTATGAATAAGGCCTATTAGTATCCATACTTAGAAATGCGGCGACTAGTCTAGGTATTCCACAAATTCAAATTTTGTTTACTGACCACCAGTGGTGAATCGCATTTTCATGGAGCAACTCCACAAAAAACTGATAGGATATAAGTGTGATACACCAAAATGCTCGTATGGATAAGACCTATTAGTGTCCATACTTAGAAATGCGGCGACTAGTCTAGGTATTCCACAAATTCAAATTTTGTTTACTGACCACCATTGGTGAATCGCATTTTCATGGAGCAACTCCACAAAAAACTGATAGGATATAAGTGTGGTACATCAAAATGTTCGTATGAATAAGGCCTATTACTGTCCATACTTAGAAATGCGGCGACTAGTCTAGGTATTCCAGAAATTCAAATTTTGTTTACTGACCACCAGTGGTGAATCGCATTTTCATGGAGCAACTCCACAAAAAACTGATAGGATATAAGTGTGGTATACCAAAATGTTCGTATGAATAAGGCCTATTAGCATCCATACTTAGAAATGCGGCGACTAGTCTAGGTATTCCACAAATTCAAATTTTGTTTACTGACCACCAGTGGTGAATCGCATTTTCATGGAGCAACTCCACAAAAAACTGATAGGATATAAGTGTGGTATACCAAAATGTTCGTATGAATAAGGCCTATTAGTATCCATACTTAGAAATGCGGCGACTAGTCTAGGTATTCCACAAATTCAAATTTTGTTTACTGACCACCAGTGGTGAATCGCATTTTCATGGAGCAACTCCACAAAAAACTGATAGGATATAAGTGTGGTACATCAAAATGTTCGTATGAATAAGGCCTATTACTGTCCATACTTAGAAATGCGGCGACTAGTCTAGGTATTCCAGAAATTCAAATTTTGTTTACTGACCACCAGTGGTGAATCGCATTTTCATGGAGCAACTCCACAAAAAACTGATAGGATATAAGTGTGGTATACCAAAATGTTCGTATGAATAAGGCCTATTAGTATCCATACTTAGAAATGCGGCGACTAGTCTAGGTATTCCACAAATTCAAATTTTGTTTACTGACCACCAGTGGTGAATCGCATTTTCATGGAGCAACTCCACAAAAAACTGATAGGATATAAGTGTGATACACCAAAATGCTCGTATGAATAAGGCCTATTAGTGTCCATACCTAGAAATGCGGCGACTAGTCTAGGTATTCCACAAATTCAGATTTTGTTTACCGACCACCATTGGTGAATAACATTTTCATGGAGCAACTCCACAAAAAACTGATAGGATATAAGTGTGGTATACCAAAATGTTCGTATGAATAAGGCCTATTAGTGTCCATACTTAGAAATGCGGTGACTAGTCTAGGTATTCCACAAATTCAGATTTTGTTTACCGACCACCATTGGTGAATCACATTTTCATGGAGCAACTCCACAAAAACCTGATAGGATATAAGTGTGGTATACCAAAATGTTCGTATGAATAAGGCCTATTAGTGTCCATACTTAGAAATGCGGCGACTAGTCTAGGTATTCCACAAATTCAAATTTTGTTTACTGACCACCAGTGGTGAATCGCATTTTCATGGAGCAACTCCACAAAAAACTGATAGGATATAAGTGTGATACACCAAAATGCTCGTATGGATAAGGCCTATTAGTGTCCATACTTAGAAATGCGGCGACTAGTCTAGGTATTCTACAAATTCAGATTTTGTTTACCGACCACCATTGGTGAATCGCATTTTCATGGAGCAACTCCACAAAAAACTGATAGGATATAAGTGTGATACACCAAAATGTTCGTATGAATAAGGCCTATTAGTGTCCATACTTAGAAATGCGGCGACTAGTCTAGGTATTCCACAAATTCAAATTTTGTTTACTGACCACCATTGGTGAATCGCATTTTCATGGAGCAACTCCACAAAAAACTGATAGGATATAAGTGTGGTATACCAAAATATTCGTATGAATAAGGCCTATTAGTGTCCATACTTAGAAATGCGGCGACTAGTCTAGGTATGCCAGAAATTCAAATTTTGTGTACTGACCACCATTGGTGAATCGCATTTTCATGGAGCAACTCCACAAAAAACTGATAGGATATAAGTGGTGGTATACCAAAATGTTCGTATGAATAAGGCCTATTAGCGTCCATACTTAGAAATGCGGCGACTAGTTTAGGTATTCCAGAAATTCAAATTTTGTTTACTGACCACCATTGGTGAATCACATTTTCATGGAGCAACTCCACAAAAAACTGATAGGATATAAGTGTGGTATACCAAAATGTTCGTATGAATAAGGCCTATTAGTGTCCATACTTAGAAATGCGGCGACTAGTCTAGGTATTCCAGAAATTCAAATTTTGTTTACTGACCACCAGTGGTGAATCGCATTTTCATGGAGCAACTCCACAAAAAACTGATAGGATATAAGTGTGATACACCAAAATGCTCGTATGGATAAGGCCTATTAGTCTCCATACTTAGAAATGCGGCGACTAGTCTAGGTATTCCACAAATTCAGATTTTGTTTACCGACCACCATTGGTGAATCACATTTTCATGGAGCAACTCCACAAAAAACTGATAGGATATAAGTGTGATACACCAAAATGCTCGTATGGATAAGACCTATTAGTGTCCATACTTAGAAATGCGGCGACTAGTCTAGGTATTCCACAAATTCAAATTTTGTTTACTGACCACCAGTGGTGAATCGCATTTTCATGGAGCAACTCCACAAAAAACTGATAGGATATAAGTGTGGTACATCAAAATGTTCGTATGTATAAGGCCTATTACTGTCCATACTTAGAAATGCGGCGACTAGTCTAGGTATTCCAGAAATTCAAATTTTGTTTACTGACCACCAGTGGTGAATCGCATTTTCATGGAGCAACTCCACAAAAAACTGATAGGATATAAGTGTGGTATACCAAAATGTTCGTATGAATAAGGCCTATTAGTCTCCATACTTAGAAATGCGGCGACTAGTCTAGGTATTCCAGAAATTCAAATTTTGTTTACTGACCACCAGTGGTGAATCGCATTTTCATGGAGCAACTCCACAAAAAACTGATAGGATATAAGTGTGGTACATCAAAATGTTCGTATGAATAAGGCCTATTACTGTCCATACTTAGAAATGCGGCGACTAGTCTAGGTATTCCAGAAATTCAAATTTTGTTTACTGACCACCAGTGGTGAATCGCATTTTCATGGAGCAACTCCACAAAAAACTGATAGGATATAAGTGTGATACACCAAAATGCTCGTATGGATAAGGCCTATTAGTCTCCATACTTAGAAATGCGGCGACTAGTCTAGGTATTCCACAAATTCAAATTTTGTTTACTGACCACCAGTGGTGAATCGCATTTTCATGGAGCAACTCCACAAAAAACTGATAGGATATAAGTGTGATACACCAAAATGCTCGTATGGATAAGACCTATTAGTGTCCATACTTAGAAATGCGGCGACTAGTCTAGGTATTCCACAAATTCAAATTTTGTTTACTGACCACCATTGGTGAATCGCATTTTCATGGAGCAACTCCACAAAAAACTGATAGGATATAAGTGTGGTACATCAAAATGTTCGTATGAATAAGGCCTATTACTGTCCATACTTGGAAATGCGGCGACTAGTCTAGGTATTCCAGAAATTCAAATTTTGTTTACTGACCACCAGTGGTGAATCGCATTTTCATGGAGCAACTCCACAAAAAACTGATAGGATATAAGTGTGGTATACCAAAATGTTCGTATGAATAAGGCCTATTAGTATCCATACTTAGAAATGCGGCGACTAGTCTAGGTATTCCACAAATTCAAATTTTGTTTACTGACCACCAGTGGTGAATCGCATTTTCATGGAGCAACTCCACAAAAAACTGATAGGATATAAGTGTGGTATACCAAAATGTTCGTATGAATAAGGCCTATTAGTATCCATACTTAGAAATGCGGCGACTAGTCTAGGTATTCCACAAATTCAAATTTTGTTTACTGACCACCAGTGGTGAATCGCATTTTCATGGAGCAACTCCACAAAAAACTGATAGGATATAAGCGTGGTACATCAAAATGTTCGTATGAATAAGGCCTATTACTGTCCATACTTAGAAATGCGGCGACTAGTCTAGGTATTCCAGAAATTCAAATTTTGTTTACTGACCACCAGTGGTGAATCGCATTTTCATGGAGCAACTCCACAAAAAACTGATAGGATATAAGTGTGGTATACCAAAATGTTCGTATGAATAAGGCCTATTAGTATCCATACTTAGAAATGCGGCGACTAGTCTAGGTATTCCACAAATTCAAATTTTGTTTACTGACCACCAGTGGTGAATCGCATTTTCATGGAGCAACTCCACAAAAAACTGATAGGATATAAGTGTGATACACCAAAATGCTCGTATGAATAAGGCCTATTAGTGTCCATACCTAGAAATGCGGCGACTAGTCTAGGTATTCCACAAATTCAGATTTTGTTTACCGACCACCATTGGTGAATAACATTTTCATGGAGCAACTCCACAAAAAACTGATAGGATATAAGTGTGGTATACCAAAATGTTCGTATGAATAAGGCCTATTAGTGTCCATACTTAGAAATGCGGTGACTAGTCTAGGTATTCCACAAATTCAGATTTTGTTTACCGACCACCATTGGTGAATCACATTTTCATGGAGCAACTCCACAAAAACCTGATAGGATATAAGTGTGGTATACCAAAATGTTCGTATGAATAAGGCCTATTAGTGTCCATACTTAGAAATGCGGCGACTAGTCTAGGTATTCCACAAATTCAAATTTTGTTTACTGACCACCAGTGGTGAATCGCATTTTCATGGAGCAACTCCACAAAAAACTGATAGGATATAAGTGTGATACACCAAAATGCTCGTATGGATAAGGCCTATTAGTTTCCATACTTAGAAATGCGGCGACTAGTCTAGGTATTCTACAAATTCAGATTTTGTTTACCGACCACCATTGGTGAATCGCATTTTCATGGAGCAACTCCACAAAAAACTGATAGGATATAAGTGTGATACACCAAAATGCTCGTATGGATAAGGCCTATTAGTGTCCATACTTAGAAATGCGGCGACTAGTCTAGGTATTCCAGAAATTCAAATTTTGTTTACTGACCACCAGTGGTGAATCGCATTTTCATGGAGCAACTCCACAAAAAACTGATAGGATATAAGTGTGGTATACCAAAATGTTCGTATGAATAAGGCCTATTAGTATCCATACTTAGAAATGCGGCGACTAGTCTAGGTATTCCACAAATTCAAATTTTGTTTACTGACCACCAGTGGTGAATCGCATTTTCATGGAGCAACTCCACAAAAAACTGATAGGATATAAGTGTGGTATACCAAAATGTTCGTATGAATAAGGCCTATTAGTTTCCGTACTTAGAAATGCGGCGACTAGTCTAGGTATTCCACAAATTCAGATTTTGTTTACCGACCACCATTGGTGAATCGCATTTTCATGGAGCAACTCCACAAAAAACTGATAGGATATAAGTGTGATACACCAAAATGCTCGTATGGATAAGGCCTATTAGTGTCCATACTTAGAAATGCGGCGACTAGTCTAGGTATTCCACAAATTCAAATTTTGTTTACTGACCACCAGTGGTGAATCGCATTTTCATGGAGCAACTCCACAAAAAACTGATACGATATAAGTGTGGTACATCAAAATGTTCGTATGAATAAGGCCTATTACTGTCCATACTTAGAAATGCGGCGACTAGTCTAGGTATTCCAGAAATTCAAATTTTGTTTACTGACAACCAGTGGTGAATCGCATTTTCATGGAGCAACTCCACAAAAAACTGATAGGATATAAGTGTGATACACCAAAATGCTCGTATGGATAAGGCCTATTAGTGTCCATACTTAGAAATGCGGCGACTAGTCTACGTATTCCAGAAATTCATATTTTGTTTACTGACCACCATTGGTGAATCACATTTTCATGGAGCAACTCCACAAAAAACTGATAGGATATAAGTGTGGTATACCAAAATGTTCGTATGAATAAGGCCTATTAGTTTCCGTACTTAGAAATGCGGCGACTAGTCTAGGTATTCCACAAATTCAGATTTTGTTTACCGACCACCATTGGTGAATCGCATTTTCATGGAGCAACTCCACAAAAAACTGATAGGATATAAGTGTGATACACCAAAATGCTCGTATGGATAAGGCCTATTAGTGTCCATACTTAGAAATGCGGCGACTAGTCTAGGTATTCCACAAATTCAAATTTTGTTTACTGACCACCAGTGGTGAATCGCATTTTCATGGAGCAACTCCACAAAAAACTGATAGGATATAAGTGTGATACACCAAAATGCTCGTATGGATAAGACCTATTAGTGTCCATACTTAGAAATGCGGCGACTAGTCTAGGTATTCCAGAAATTCATATTTTGTTTACTGACCACCATTGGTGAATCACATTTTCATGGAGCAACTCCACAAAAAACTGATAGGATATAAGTGTGGTATACCAAAATGTTCGTATGAATAAGGCCTATTAGTATCCATACTTAGAAATGCGGCGACTAGTCTAGGTATTCCACAAATTCAAATTTTGTTTACTGACCACCAGTGGTGAATCGCATTTTCATGGAGCAACTCCACAAAAAACTGATAGGATATAAGTGTGGTACATCAAAATGTTCGTATGAATAAGGCCTATTACTGTCCATACTTAGAAATGCGGCGACTAGTCTAGGTATTCCAGAAATTCAAATTTTGTTTACTGACCACCAGTGGTGAATCGCATTTTCATGGAGCAACTCCACAAAAAACTGATAGGATATAAGTGTGATACACCAAAATGCTCGTATGGATAAGGCCTATTAGTCTCCATACTTAGAAATGCGGCGACTAGTCTAGGTATTCCACAAATTCAAATTTTGTTTACTGACCACCAGTGGTGAATCGCATTTTCATGGAGCAACTCCACAAAAAACTGATAGGATATAAGTGTGATACACCAAAATGCTCGTATGGATAAGACCTATTAGTGTCCATACTTAGAAATGCGGCGACTAGTCTAGATATTCCACAAATTCAAATTTTGTTTACTGACCACCATTGGTGAATCGCATTTTCATGGAGCAACTCCACAAAAAACTGATAGGATATAAGTGTGGTATACCAAAATGTTCGTATGAATAAGGCCTATTAGTTTCCGTACTTAGAAATGCGGCGACTAGTCTAGGTATTCCACAAATTCAGATTTTGTTTACCGACCACCATTGGTGAATCGCATTTTCATGGAGCAACTCCACAAAAAACTGATAGGATATAAGTGTGATACACCAAAATGCTCGTATGGATAAGGCCTATTAGTGTCCATACTTAGAAATGCGGCGACTAGTCTAGGTATTCCACAAATTCAAATTTTGTTTACTGACCACCAGTGGTGAATCGCATTTTCATGGAGCAACTCCACAAAAAACTGATACGATATAAGTGTGGTACATCAAAATGTTCGTATGAATAAGGCCTATTACTGTCCATACTTAGAAATGCGGCGACTAGTCTAGGTATTCCAGAAATTCAAATTTTGTTTACTGACAACCAGTGGTGAATCGCATTTTCATGGAGCAACTCCACAAAAAACTGATAGGATATAAGTGTGATACACCAAAATGCTGGTATGGATAAGGCCTATTAGTGTCCATACTTAGAAATGCGGCGACTAGTCTACGTATTCCAGAAATTCATATTTTGTTTACTGACCACCATTGGTGAATCACATTTTCATGGAGCAACTCCACAAAAAACTGATAGGATATAAGTGTGGTATACCAAAATGTTCGTATGAATAAGGCCTATTAGCATCCATACTTAGAAATGCGGCGACTAATCTAGGTATTCCAGAAATTCAAATTTTGTTTACTGACCACCAGTGGTGAATCGCATTTTCATGGAGCAACTCCACAAAAAACTGATAGGATATAAGTGTGATACACCAGAATGCTCGTATGAATAAGGCCTATTAGTGTCCATACCTAGAAATGCGGCGACTAGTCTAGGTATTCCACAAATTCAGATTTTGTGTACCGACCACCATTGGTGAATCACATTTTCATGGAGCAACTCCACAAAAAACTGATAGGATATAAGTGTGGTATACCAAAATGTTCGTATGAATAAGGCCTATTAGTGTCCATACTTAGAAATGCGGCGACTAGTTTAGGTATTCCAGAAATTCAAATTTTGTTTACTGACCACCAGTGGTGAATCGCATTTTCATGGAGCAACTCCACAAAAAACTGATAGGATATAAGTGTGATACACCAAAATGCTCGTATGGATAAGGCCTATTAGTGTCCATACTTATAAATGCGGCGACTAGTCTAGGTATTCCAGAAATTCATATTTTGTTTACTGACCACCATTGGTGAATCACATTTTCATGGAGCAACTCCACAAAAAACTGATAGGATATAAGTGTGGTATACCAAAATGTTCGTATGAATAAGGCCTATTAGTATCCATACTTAGAAATGCGGCGACTAGTCTAGGTATTCCACAAATTCAAATTTTGTTTACTGACCACCAGTGGTGAATCGCATTTTCATGGAGCAACTCCACAAAAAACTGATAGGATATAAGTGTGATACACCAAAATGCTCGTATGGATAAGGCCTATTAGTGTCCATACTTAGAAATGCGGCGACTAGTCTAGGTATTCCACAAATTCAAATTTTGTTTACTGACCACCAGTGGTGAATCGCATTTTCATGGAGCAACTCCACAAAAAACTGATAGGATATAAGTGTGGTATACCAAAATGTTCGTATGAATAAGGCCTATTAGTATCCATACTTAGAAATGCGGCGACTAGTCTAGGTATTCCACAAATTCAAATTTTGTTTACTGACCACCAGTGGTGAATCGCATTTTCATGGAGCAACTCCACAAAAAACTGGTAGGATATAAGTGTGATACACCAAAATGCTCGTATGGATAAGACCTATTAGTGTCCATACTTAGAAATGCGGCGACTAGTCTAGGTATTCCACAAATTCAAATTTTGTTTACTGACCACCATTGGTGAATCGCATTTTCATGGAGCAACTCCACAAAAAACTGATAGGATATAAGTGTGGTACATCAAAATGTTCGTATGAATAAGGCCTATTACTGTCCATACTTAGAAATGCGGCGACTAGTCTAGGTATTCCAGAAATTCAAATTTTGTTTACTGACCACCAGTGGTGAATCGCATTTTCATGGAGCAACTCCACAAAAAACTGATAGGATATAATTGTGATACACCAAAATGCTCGTATGGATAAGGCCTATTAGTGTCCATACTTAGAAATGCGCCGACTAGTCTACGTATTCCAGAAATTCATATTTTGTTTACTGACCACCATTGGTGAATCACATTTTCATGGAGCAACTCCACAAAAAACTGATAGGATATAAGTGTGGTATACCAAAATGTTCGTATGTATAAGGCCTATTAGTATCCATACTTAGAAATGCGGCGACTAGTCTAGGTATTCCAGAAATTCAAATTTTGTTTACTGACCACCAGTGGTGAATCGCATTTTCATGGAGCAACTCCACAAAAAAGTGATAGGATATAAGTGTGATACACCAAAATGCTCGTATGGATAAGACCTATTAGTGTCCATACTTAGAAATGCGGCGACTAGTCTAGGTATTCCACAAATTCAAATTTTGTTTACTGACCACCAGTGGTGAATCGCATTTTCATGGAGCAACTCCACAAAAAACTGATAGGATATAAGTGTGATACACCAAAATGCTCGTATGGATAAGGCCTATTAGTGTCCATACTTAGAAATGCGGCGACTAGTCTAGGTATTCCACAAATTCAAATTTTGTTTACTGACCACCAGTGGTGAATCGCATTTTCATGGAGCAACTCCACAAAAAACTGACAGGATATAAGTGTGATACACCAAAATGCTCGTATGGATAAGACCTATTAGTGTCCATACTTAGAAATGCGGCGACTAGTCTAGGTATTCCACAAATTCAAATTTTGTTTACTGACCACCAGTGGTGAATCGCATTTTCATGGAGCAACTCCACAAAAAACTGATAGGATATAAGTGTGGTATACCAAAATGTTCGTATGAATAAGGCCTATTAGTATCCATACTTAGAAATGCGGCGACTAGTCTAGGTATTCCACAAATTCAAATTTTGTTTACTGACCACCAGTGGTGAATCGCATTTTCATGGAGCAACTCCACAAAAAACTGACAGGATATAAGTGTGATACACCAAAATGCTCGTATGGATAAGACCTATTAGTGTCCATACTTAGAAATGCGGCGACTAGTCTAGGTATTCCACAAATTCAAATTTTGTTTACTGACCACCAGTGGTGAATCGCATTTTCATGGAGCAACTCCACAAAAAACTGATAGGATATAAGTGTGGTACATCAAAATGTTCGTATGAATAAGGCCTATTACTGTCCATACTTAGAAATGCGGCGACTAGTCTAGGTATTCCAGAAATTCAAATTTTGTTTACTGACCACCAGTGGTGAATCGCATTTTCATGGAGCAACTCCACAAAAAACTGATAGGATATAAGTGTGGTATACCAAAATGTTCGTATGAATAAGGCCTATTAGTATCCATACTTAGAAATGCGGCGACTAGTCTAGGTATTCCACAAATTCAAATTTTGTTTACTGACCACCAGTGGTGAATCGCATTTTCATGGAGCAACTCCACAAAAAACTGATAGGATATAAGTGTGATACACCAAAATGCTCGTATGGATAAGACCTATTAGTGTCCATACTTAGAAATGCGGCGACTAGTCTAGGTATTCCACAAATTCAAATTTTGTTTACTGACCACCATTGGTGAATCGCATTTTCATGGAGCAACTCCACAAAAAACTGATAGGATATAAGTGTGGTACATCAAAATGTTCGTATGAATAAGGCCTATTACTGTCCATACTTAGAAATGCGGCGACTAGTCTAGGTATTCCAGAAATTCAAATTTTGTTTACTGACCACCAGTGGTGAATCGCATTTTCATGGAGCAACTCCACAAAAAACTGATAGGATATAAGTGTGGTATACCAAAATGTTCGTATGAATAAGGCCTATTAGTATCCATACTTAGAAATGCGGCGACTAGTCTAGGTATTCCACAAATTCAAATTTTGTTTACTGACCACCAGTGGTGAATCGCATTTTCATGGAGCAACTCCACAAAAAACTGATAGGATATAAGTGTGGTATACCAAAATGTTCGTATGAATAAGGCCTATTAGTATCCATACTTAGAAATGCGGCGACTAGTCTAGGTATTCCACAAATTCAAATTTTGTTTACTGACCACCAGTGGTGAATCGCATTTTCATGGAGCAACTCCACAAAAAACTGATAGGATATAAGTGTGGTACATCAAAATGTTTGTATGAATAAGGCCTATTACTGTCCATACTTAGAAATGCGGCGACTAGTCTAGGTATTCCAGAAATTCAAATTTTGTTTACTGACCACCAGTGGTGAATCGCATTTTCATGGAGCAACTCCACAAAAAACTGATAGGATATAAGTGTGGTATACCAAAATGTTCGTATGAATAAGGCCTATTAGTATCCATACTTAGAAATGCGGCGACTAGTCTAGGTATTCCACAAATTCAAATTTTGTTTACTGACCACCAGTGGTGAATCGCATTTTCATGGAGCAACTCCACAAAAAACTGATAGGATATAAGTGTGATACACCAAAATGCTCGTATGAATAAGGCCTATTAGTGTCCATACCTAGAAATGCGGCGACTAGTCTAGGTATTCCACAAATTCAGATTTTGTTTACCGACCACCATTGGTGAATAACATTTTCATGGAGCAACTCCACAAAAAACTGATAGGATATAAGTGTGGTATACCAAAATGGTCGTATGAATAAGGCCTATTAGTGTCCATACTTAGAAATGCGGTGACTAGTCTAGGTATTCCACAAATTCAGATTTTGTTTACCGACCACCATTGGTGAATCACATTTTCATGGAGCAACTCCACAAAAACCTGATAGGATATAAGTGTGGTATACCAAAATGTTCGTATGAATAAGGCCTATTAGTGTCCATACTTAGAAATGCGGCGACTAGTCTAGGTATTCCACAAATTCAAATTTTGTTTACTGACCACCAGTGGTGAATCGCATTTTCATGGAGCAACTCCACAAAAAACTGATAGGATATAAGTGTGATACACCAAAATGCTCGTATGGATAAGGCCTATTAGTGTCCATACTTAGAAATGCGGCGACTAGTCTAGGTATTCTACAAATTCAGATTTTGTTTACCGACCACCATTGGTGAATCGCATTTTCATGGAGCAACTCCACAAAAAACTGATAGGATATAAGTGTGATACACCAAAATGTTCGTATGAATAAGGCCTATTAGTGTCCATACTTAGGAATGCGGCGACTAGTCTAGGTATTCCACAAATTCAAATTTTGTTTACTGACCACCATTGGTGAATCGCATTTTCATGGAGCAACTCCACAAAAAACTGATAGGATATAAGTGTGGTATACCAAAATATTCGTATGAATAAGGCCTATTAGTGTCCATACTTAGAAATGCGGCGACTAGTCTAGGTATGCCAGAAATTCAAATTTTGTGTACTGACCACCATTGGTGAATCGCATTTTCATGGAGCAACTCCACAAAAAACTGATAGGATATAAGTGGTGGTATACCAAAATGTTCGTATGAATAAGGCCTATTAGCGTCCATACTTAGAAATGCGGCGACTAGTTTAGGTATTCCAGAAATTCAAATTTTGTTTACTGACCACCATTGGTGAATCACATTTTCATGGAGCAACTCCACAAAAAACTGATAGGATATAAGTGTGGTATACCAAAATGTTCGTATGAATAAGGCCTATTAGTGTCCATACTTAGAAATGCGGCGACTAGTCTAGGTATTCCAGAAATTCAAATTTTGTTTACTGACCACCAGTGGTGAATCGCATTTTCATGGAGCAACTCCACAAAAAACTGATAGGATATAAGTGTGATACACCAAAATGCTCGTATGGATAAGGCCTATTAGTCTCCATACTTAGAAATGCGGCGACTAGTCTAGGTATTCCACAAATTCAGATTTTGTTTACCGACCACCATTGGTGAATCACATTTTCATGGAGCAACTCCACAAAAAACTGATAGGATATAAGTGTGATACACCAAAATGCTCGTATGGATAAGACCTATTAGTGTCCATACTTAGAAATGCGGCGACTAGTCTAGGTATTCCACAAATTCAAATTTTGTTTACTGACCACCAGTGGTGAATCGCATTTTCATGGAGCAACTCCACAAAAAACTGATAGGATATAAGTGTGGTACATCAAAATGTTCGTATGTATAAGGCCTATTACTGTCCATACTTAGAAATGCGGCGACTAGTCTAGGTATTCCAGAAATTCAAATTTTGTTTACTGACCACCAGTGGTGAATCGCATTTTCATGGAGCAACTCCACAAAAAACTGATAGGATATAAGTGTGGTATATCAAAATGTTCGTATGAATAAGGCCTATTAGTCTCCATACTTAGAAATGCGGCGACTAGTCTAGGTATTCCAGAAATTCAAATTTTGTTTACTGCCACCAGTGGTGAATCGCATTTTCATGGAGCAACTCCACAAAAAACTGATAGGATATAAGTGTGGTACATCAAAATGTTCGTATGAATAAGGCCTATTACTGTCCATACTTAGAAATGCGGCGACTAGTCTAGGTATTCCAGAAATTCAAATTTTGTTTACTGACCACCAGTGGTGAATCGCATTTTCATGGAGCAACTCCACAAAAAACTGATAGGATATAAGTGTGATACACCAAAATGCTCGTATGGATAAGGCCTATTAGTCTCCATACTTAGAAATGCGGCGACTAGTCTAGGTATTCCACAAATTCAAATTTTGTTTACTGACCACCAGTGGTGAATCGCATTTTCATGGAGCAACTCCACAAAAAACTGATAGGATATAAGTGTGATACACCAAAATGCTCGTATGGATAAGACCTATTAGTGTCCATACTTAGAAATGCGGCGACTAGTCTAGGTATTCCACAAATTCAAATTTTGTTTACTGACCACCATTGGTGAATCGCATTTTCATGGAGCAACTCCACAAAAAACTGATAGGATATAAGTGTGGTACATCAAAATGTTCGTATGAATAAGGCCTATTACTGTCCATACTTAGAAATGCGGCGACTAGTCTAGGTATTCCAGAAATTCAAATTTTGTTTACTGACCACCAGTGGTGAATCGCATTTTCATGGAGCAACTCCACAAAAAACTGATAGGATATAAGTGTGGTATACCAAAATGTTCGTATGAATAAGGCCTATTAGTATCCATACTTAGAAATGCGGCGACTAGTCTAGGTATTCCACAAATTCAAATTTTGTTTACTGACCACCAGTGGTGAATCGCATTTTCATGGAGCAACTCCACAAAAAACTGATAGGATATAAGTGTGGTATACCAAAATGTTCGTATGAATAAGGCCTATTAGTATCCATACTTAGAAATGCGGCGACTAGTCTAGGTATTCCACAAATTCAAATTTTGTTTACTGACCACCAGTGGTGAATCGCATTTTCATGGAGCAACTCCACAAAAAACTGATAGGATATAAGCGTGGTACATCAAAATGTTCGTATGAATAAGGCCTATTACTGTCCATACTTAGAAATGCGGCGACTAGTCTAGGTATTCCAGAAATTCAAATTTTGTTTACTGACCACCAGTGGTGAATCGCATTTTCATGGAGCAACTCCACAAAAAACTGATAGGATATAAGTGTGGTATACCAAAATGTTCGTATGAATAAGGCCTATTAGTATCCATACTTAGAAATGCGGCGACTAGTCTAGGTATTCCACAAATTCAAATTTTGTTTACTGACCACCAGTGGTGAATCGCATTTTCATGGAGCAACTCCACAAAAAACTGATAGGATATAAGTGTGATACACCAAAATGCTCGTATGAATAAGGCCTATTAGTGTCCATACCTAGAAATGCGGCGACTAGTCTAGGTATTCCACAAATTCAGATTTTGTTTACCGACCACCATTGGTGAATAACATTTTCATGGAGCAACTCCACAAAAAACTGATAGGATATAAGTGTGGTATACCAAAATGTTCGTATGAATAAGGCCTATTAGTGTCCATACTTAGAAATGCGGTGACTAGTCTAGGTATTCCACAAATTCAGATTTTGTTTACCGACCACCATTGGTGAATCACATTTTCATGGAGCAACTCCACAAAAACCTGATAGGATATAAGTGTGGTATACCAAAATGTTCGTATGAATAAGGCCTATTAGTGTCCATACTTAGAAATGCGGCGACTAGTCTAGGTATTCCACAAATTCAAATTTTGTTTACTGACCACCAGTGGTGAATCGCATTTTCATGGAGCAACTCCACAAAAAACTGATAGGATATAAGTGTGATACACCAAAATGCTCGTATGGATAAGGCCTATTAGTTTCCATACTTAGAAATGCGGCGACTAGTCTAGGTATTCTACAAATTCAGATTTTGTTTACCGACCACCATTGGTGAATCGCATTTTCATGGAGCAACTCCACAAAAAACTGATAGGATATAAGTGTGATACACCAAAATGTTCGTATGAATAAGGCCTATTAGTGTCCATACTTAGAAATGCGGCGACTAGTCTAGGTATTCCACAAATTCAAATTTTGTTTACTGACCACCATTGGTGAATCGCATTTTCATGGAGCAACTCCACAAAAAACTGATAGGATATAAGTGTGGTATACCAAAATATTCGTATGAATAAGGCCTATTAGTGTCCATACTTAGAAATGCGGCGACTAGTCTAGGTATGCCAGAAATTCAAATTTTGTGTACTGACCACCATTGGTGAATCGCATTTTCATGGAGCAACTCTACAAAAAACTGATAGGATATAAGTGGTGGTATACCAAAATGTTCGTATGAATAAGGCCTATTAGCGTCCATACTTAGAAATGCGGCGACTAGTTTAGGTATTCCAGAAATTCAAATTTTGTTTACTGACCACCATTGGTGAATCACATTTTCATGGAGCAACTCCACAAAAAACTGATAGGATATAAGTGTGGTATACCAAAATGTTCGTATGAATAAGGCCTATTAGTGTCCATACTTAGAAATGCGGCGACTAGTCTAGGTATTCCAGAAATTCAAATTTTGTTTACTGACCACCAGTGGTGAATCGCATTTTCATGGAGCAACTCCACAAAAAACTGATAGGATATAAGTGTGATACACCAAAATGCTCGTATGGATAAGGCCTATTAGTCTCCATACTTAGAAATGCGGCGACTAGTCTAGGTATTCCACAAATTCAGATTTTGTTTACCGACCACCATTGGTGAATCACATTTTCATGGAGCAACTCCACAAAAAACTGATAGGATATAAGTGTGGTATACCAAAATGTTCGTATGAATAAGGCCTATTAGTGTCCATACTTAGAAATGCGGCGACTAGTCTAGGTATTCCACAAATTCAAATTTTGTTTGCTGACCACCAGTGGTGAATCGCATTTTCATGGAGCAACTCCACAAAAAACTGATAGGATATAAGTGTGATACACCAAAATGCTCGTATGGATAAGGCCTATTAGTGTCCATACTTAGAAATGCGGCGACTAGTCTAGGTATTCCACAAATTCAAATTTTGTTTACTGACCACCAGTGGTGAATCGCATTTTCATGGAGCAACTCCACAAAAAACTGATAGGATATAAGGGTGATACACCAAAATGCTCGTATGGATAAGGCCTATTAGTGTCCATTAGGGCGGGTCGATTTAATAATCCTTTTTATTACTTCTGGAAAATCCTTTATGATAATTTTATGCTGAATTCTACCTGTAACCGATTTAGCTTAAGTAAGTTTACGACATGCAGCTGTGTCTTGTGGTGGCTTAAAAAACCCACACAACCTATTTTACGACCTGCAACAGAACGACACGTTCAATTGCTAGCTAGCGTTTCCAAACGAGTTATACCGGAAAATGTAGAGGCTGTTATGGCGACGACATTAGAGAGCCGTGCGAAATTGCCCAGACTTGAATTTTTTATTTTTTCTTTTCTATTACTAAGTTAAATTAATTTTTTCATTTATATATGTTCTGACTTAATAAATTTCTAAGGAGAAAAAATAAATAAAATAATAAAAATAAATAAAATAAATAAAAAATAATAAAATAAAGTGCCAAAAATGGTGATTTTTTAAAATGTTTGTATGGGGAACCCCCCAGGGGAGTTCCAGGGGGTGTGCCACTGGCATGGGTGGATCGGCCCTCCAAAGTTAGTGGGGGTCGGTCATACATTTGGACTCGATTGGGGCACTCTAAATGGGTCAAAGTGTGATTTTTCAAAACTTGACCCTACGGGACAAAAGTCAACAGTTGGGGGGTAGTAGAATTCGTTTTAGAGGTATGGTTCCTTCGGCAAAGTTTCTTATTTTGATCCCTAGAATACGATTTTTTTGCCTCCCCACAAATCAACCCGGCCTACTACATACATATATCAGAGTGGATTAATTAAAAAAAACCTGCAAATTATATGTACCAATTGAATCAATGGAGAAATGTATATATTTACGATAAAGTGTTAAATTAATTAATATATGAATTAATTAACAATAACAAAAGAATAGTAATAAATAAATAAAGTTTACTTAAATTTAGATTTTTTAAATTTAACAAAAAATGTTTTAAAATTAACGGATTTTATTTTAAGCTAAAAAACAGGAATAAATTTTGTTAAAATAACAAATTTTTCTATTCAGCCAACATATGACACAATTGAAAAAATAATGATCAACTACCATGTATTTTTTGGGTGTAGTAATTTGTCCAAAAAATCAATTGTTGTAAGTTAGTGTCATATTAATGACAATTTAAAAAAATCAAATCATATGTACTATGTACCACAATTGATCAGAATAAAGTATTATACGTACATACATATTTACGATAAAGTGTGAAATTAATTAATATATAAATTATATAATTAACAAAATAATAAATAAAATAGGAAATATGATAAGTTTAATTGTATTTTCTTTTTAAAGCTGCTAGTGTTTCTTTTTTCTTTTGTTTGCATATACAAAACTCTTTAAGTTCCAACTACATAGTTTGCTGACCCCAGTCTACTATCGAGTCTGCTATTCCCAGTCTACTATGCAGTTTTTTTTTCGTTACTCAGTCAAGTAAAAACACATTAACCAGTAACTCAAAACGCAGCAAGCAGAAGAAACACAATTTGTTTTGTTGGTGAACTCACACAGTTACGCTGCGCTTAGTTTGAAAACTTAAAAAATGTAAATGATGACTGTGTGTGTATTTGAAATTTACTTACACAGTTAGAATGAAATAAGCAAGTTCATAATATAAAATGAAAGCGAGTGCTTTTTTTTAAGCACGTTGCTTACAAAATATGAAAATTTAACTAAATTACGACTGCTATTAGCATTCGTTCGAAACTCTGTGCGCAATAACATGCTTGTGAAGGAAAGTTTTCCTCACTTTTTTTGGTTTTTTATACCGGAATTGCTTAGGGGCAAAAATGGGCAGCTGAATTTTTAATAGGTCTTTAATAGAGACTTCAATATTTAATTTGATATAAGTCTCGGGCTAGAGGTCGTTGGAGATCAATAGATACAAGCCATAGAAGTTGTAGAAAATAAATATTTTTGGACAATTTATAGTAGTAAAAAAAATTTTTTTAAATCTTGAAACAAATTTTTTATGTAAATATATTATTTATACATCCAATTGTATAAAAAAATCATAATATTGTCATTACAAAAGTATTTTAAAAGCATGAAGCGATAGAAGGTAGCATATATAATACGGTCATTTCAAACGCATTCACTTAGGTCAACTTTGAATGTCTCTGGACAAAAAAGTAATAAAGATATAAGCCTAATATTTTTGGTACATGATAATTAGATTTTTTGTTACAGACTGTGGAAAAATCAGGTAGATCAGAAGACATGAAAAAAGTGAATTAATGCCGCTCTTAAACCAGTGTGCGATGTCTTCAAGACAGAGCCAACTGGGGCATAAAATAAAAATGTGAAATTTTTTAAAAATTGCCTTATAGTCTTGACTAGCTGTGGATTTGTGCGAACATGAAACAAATCACACGTTTAACAACAACAAATTTTATTTGTTGTTTTTGTTTTGCATGTAATTCGTTGCATGGTCGAACAAATCAATGGGTGCGTTCGGCAGATACAATTTGACAGTCAACAGTTCTACAACAGTTGTGGAACTATCTGCAGAACGACCTAATCACTAACCGCTCAGTCTGAGCACTCAGGTAGCGCTGTCATATTTTGGTAGCGTAAAAAATGTTTGCTACTTTTGATCAAATAGTGATACATTTGTTGTTGTTGTTTTTAAAAACTTTTTGTTTTGTATGATTGACAAATAAGAAAATACAAATATAATTCAAAAACAAAAAATTTAAAAAATCAAAGGAAAATATATAAAAAATGTATTTAAAAACAAAACAAAGAAAACATCGTTCAGCAGAGTAAGTAATCACAAAGCGCTACAAGTCACCGGTATCAGTTTAAGGTTTCTCTGCCGAATGCTACCAATGGCTAGTCAATACTATACCTTACTACTTACGTCTTTTCTATTGTGCTTTTTACTGAAACAAATTTTTGTTTGTATTTTTAATGATTTTTATTGTTTCTTCATTTGCTGTGTTTTTCATATACTTTATGTTTTGTGTTATTTTTTCTTTACTTGTAATTTTTCACAGTTCACAACCTTACAAATGGTAAGACCAAAAAAATATTGTTATTGATATTAAAACAATTCGTTCTAAATAAGATGGCGAACTAAATCATCTTCCTATTGTCCTTCTGACAAAATTTGATGGACACATTTCTTTTTATTAATTTTACAAAAAATCATTTAATTCAAACAGGACTGTGATTGTTACATTGTTTTGAAATTTGATTTAATAACTTAAACTAAATTATAATATTTTTTTATTTGAATTTTTTTATATTTTTTGCAAGGAAGATACATTTTTTAGTGCTAAATTATCTTTGTTGAGGCATTTTTAAAATTTTCTTTATTTATTATTTGATTTTTGGAGTTGTGAACTCAACTTATGAAACATATGAAAATTACATATAATTTTGGCACATTGTACATCATATTAATTTTTTTCTTTTTAAACTACATTGATACGTATTTTATGGGAAAAATAATTATCTTTAAAACTATTTGTGTGGTTTTTATTTTATTTGAAATTAGTTTTTTTGTTAAACTAACTAAAATATTAAATATTTGAAAATAAATTGATTTTCGTTTTTCCTAAAAAAATCGTATTCAATTTATAAATATTTACTAAAGTAATTTTTAATATGGACTTATTGTTTTGTTTTTTGCATAAACGGTGGAATAATTTTATTTAATATTATTTATTTATGGTAAGCATTTTGATTAAATGAAAGTTGAAATTACTAATACTTAAAGATTGATTGTTAACTTTTGCAATTTGATTATTTTTTCTTCTTTTACGGTAGGTCTCATACTGAAGGTTTAAGAGTTAACTAAAGTTAACCCACAAAATTGTTGTTGTTTTGTATACAACAATTTTCACATTTTCGTTCAATAGTAGTGTTTCCAATTCGGTTAATCGATTAAACGATTATTCGACCCGAATAATCGGTTAAAATAGGTCGATTAACCGGTTACATTTTTAATATTGAATTTTCCCTTTATTTCCGAAAACTTCATGATTTTCACAACATTGGCAAAAAAATTGCAAGAAACGCTTGGAGAAAACAAATACTAAATAAAATACGATCAAATTCTTTTAATATCTACTGAAAGAGGTCTTTAAATTTTTAGATACCATATTTTGAGCAACAGCGAGACACGCGATGAGTTTTAAGGGACTCCTAAAACGGATTTGGTTTACATTACCGCAATTAATTTTTAATAAAATTTTTTTGAAATTTTTTAACAAAATATCGAAGTTTCTGTTTATAAAAAAAAGGCTTTATAAAAACATCACGAAAGGCCAAAATAAAGGTCTTATCAAAACACACTACGTTTCTGGCTGGAGAAGGCTATAGGAAAGACAACTATCAACATTGGCTTATGTCATTCCCACATTATTTTGACATCAGCCAACGTTTAGCGTTAACCTCTAAACGTTACTAATGCCAAATTTGTACGGGAATGACATAACGTTTATAAATTGCCGCACAAACACATCTACAATAGAAAATTTCTTATTTCTGTTTTAATTCTTTTAAAAAGTAAAACTAATTTTCAAAAGTGAGAGCATTTTTTCAGCCTCTGGTTCGATGTTTTTTATTCATATTCTGTTTATGAATTTTTACTTTGAATCAATGAAGTTTCGTTCGAATTGATCCATTAAAACTTTTCATTAAATTGCTGAAGTTTTATGAAAAATTTCTTATTATTTATTGAAACTTTCATACACTCAATGAAGGAGTTTTATTAAAAACAGCTCCATAAAAGTGATGAAGCTTTATCGTAAAATTTAAGATCTTTTCGATTCACTTTGTGAAGAAAACTTCATTAGTTTAGTGAAAACTTTCATTGATATGTCATTGATTTCATTGCAGAGTAAATTGGTATTTTCAAATACAGCTAACAAATTTTTATATGGATGCTCATTCTAAAATGGCTCTTAATAAAATTTGGGAAACTTTGGATATAAATTTTTTTAAATGCAATATTATATTTTATTGTTGGCAGTATTGATTAAAAATTGCAATTAAAGAAAATTGTACCTAAAGGTTTTCAGATTTTTAAAATTTGTTCTAAAGATGTAAAAAATCTACATTAAATGATCGATATGTAACAGTTTCGGGTTTCCTTATCTCAAATGCCACTTTTAACTAATTTTTAGTTGTTTAAGCAAAGCTTGTACAGACCTAATTTAGTATGTATAAGAAATGTTTCAGTTTCAATAATCTCAGATTCCGAAACTTTTTACTTTCCCAGGAAAATTATTTACTATCGGTTGCCAACCACACCAGTTCTGCCATTTGTTTTACTAGAACCGATGCCATGGAACTGGTTCACGAACCCGGACCACGGATCTCATATATAAGGTATAACTGACAGAGAATCAGTTCTAGAACTAGTCCCAGATGTTATAGTATTAGTTCCATAACATTTTCCAGAGCAACGATTTTCACTTTGGGGGCTATAGAAGCAGTTGATTTTGGAACAATTTCAAAAAAAATCATCGATGTTAGAATTGACAGTGGAAGGCATTTCAAAGGAAAAGTAGTTATTCTACAACCGATTCTTTGGAACAGAAAATATTCCTGGATTAGAATATTAAACCTTTTTTAAATACATCGACTTATTTATATGTCATGTTAGAATTAGTAAAAACAGGCTGGTTTTTGTGTTTTTATTGGTAAAAAATTAAGGAAATACATTATGTCTGTTCCCGTACTTTACCGAAGTTACCCAAACTAGCCCAAAGGCGTTCCCGTACTCAAAATTGCGTGTAAATTGTTGTTGTTTGGGCTGTTTTGGGTTCCCGCGGGTACCCGCGGTAACGTACGGGAACACACATATTAAGTTTTGCATTAAACTATTAATCGATTAATCGCCAATTTTCTCGATTAACCGACATTTGGAACCGATTCCTCGATTAATCGCCTCTATTTCGGTTAATATCGAAACAAATAATTTGAAACGCAAATAATTATTCGACCCGAATAATCGGTTAAAATATATCGATTAACCGGTTACAATTTTAATATAGAATTTTTCCTTTGTTTTTTTCCCACAACTTCATAATTTTCTTAATTTTGACCAACAAATTGCAAGAAAAGTTTAAAAAAACAAATACTAACTAGAACACAATCAAATTAATTAAATTAAGCCTTTATATACCTTGTTTTGAGCAACTCCAAGCAAGTCGAGAAACGTCATGGGTTTTAAGAAACTCTTAAGACGGCTTTGTTTTACCTTTCCGCAATTAATTTTTAATAAATTTTTTTTGCAGAGATTTTAACAAAATATCAAAGTTTCTATTTAAAAAAACATCGCAAAAGTCGAAAATAAAGGTATTTTTTAAAACTTCTCAAAACACACGACGTGTCTGGCTGGAGCAGCGCCAAAGTGTTATATAGGATTTAAGAAATATAATGGACAATTTTTCATTTCTGTTTTAATTCTTTTAAAAAATTAAAGTAATGCAAATTATATATCAATGTCCTTAAAGACAAGGTTTCATATATTTTAAATCTCTGTCAGACAACTTTCAATTGACATGTCCCAATAAGCACATAGGTTTTAAAAATTCGAGTGCTTTAAATTTTGCTTGAAGTAAAGTATATTTCAAATTCTAGCATTTGTATATTTAAAAAAAATAGATCAAACTTGAAATTTTGTTTCCCTTTTGCTGGAGTATGCTATTGAAATAAAATCTAATTAAAGTTTTATTCAAGCCTTGAAACTGGAAAACAGGGCTGGAATTGGATTTGTTTTCAACTTGAATTCCAGTGAAATTGTTTATAGGGGTTACTTCCACAGGAACTCGAAATTTTCTTACATCTCCTAAGAAAGTGTCGGTTTAAAACCACATCAAGTGGTTTTAAACATGTTTAAATAGAATACCATGGAACCTAAACCCATTTTACTGAATTAAAATCAGGATTGGCAACCAAAACGAATTAGGGTCGATTTTATAGTTCATAGTTTAATGCAGTTAGCGTTATACTATTTAAGGGGGGTAAATACTGTAACAACAGAATTTTAAGGGGAATATTTAAACGGTTGTCAAAAATTCAAATAACAGTATTTTTACTATATTATTTATTTATTTAAAATATGTGTTATTGTAGTATTTTCAAAAAATATTAGTTTTAAATTTCTCCAACCAAAATCGCCAGTTACCACTTCGTTATAAGCCTTTTTTAAAAAAGGCAAAATCGGCACTGTACAGCCTTCATTAATTATTGGAAAATAAAAATGTAAAGTGATTCTTAATACCAGATAAATTCCCTAGTCCTTGTCGGGGCCCGATTTTTATTTTTTATTTTTTTTAACAAAGTTGCCCCACAAACTTGAAAATTCCAAAAAAGGCAAGAAAAAACGATTTTACTTGGGAATATAAATTTTATTTGACTGAAATTCAAAAAAACGTCCACGATAAGGACTACAGCTTTTTGTTGACTACGAAAAAAAACCGGATCGAAATCGGTTTACCCACCTTGGCTGTACAGTGGCAGCCGATTTTAAACTCATGGTTGTGAGAAAAACGCATTTGAAGTCTAAAGTTAATTTTAAGCTAAGAAAACAGCAAAATTAAAAAAAAATCATGTATGACGAAAAGTTATATCTCCTAGTTTACTACATGTCCACCAAATTTGGGTCGAATCGGTTAATGGGTATTTGATATATTAAACCTAATAGTCTTAAAAATGATGGTAGATATATTATTATACATAATGCTACTCATATTATTTTGTAAAAATTCTACAATTTTGTACATTTTTTAATTTATTTCATATTTTTTCCCCATTTTTATATATATATTGATTACCTTTATAACTTATATTAAGCCATCAGCACCTGCCCCATATGATGTGTCTTCAACATCCATCAAGGAATCGTCATTGACTTTACTTTGAAAACTGCGTGCAATTCTTACATCTTTTGATGTAGTTTTTATCTTTTTATTCAGCCCTGTTATAAGATATACGATTTCTAATAAAAACAAGTTAATAAAAATGGAAACAAAAAGTGTTACGCACAAATTTACCACATAGAGTATTATTTTGGGACTAAAACATATTTTACAAAAAAACATGTAGAAATTTAATTTCTTCGAATTTTTTATTGAAATTTTCGGAGCATATAGAGAAAAGTATGCTCCATCGAAATATAATATAAAAAAAATTCGAAAACAAAATTTTTCTTAGAGTCGATACCCCCTTAAATTGGGCCGGTATTTTGTTCATATTGTTGCGAAAAAAGCTGTCCAACACTATAAAAAAAAGATTTTTCACTTGCGTGGAATTGTTGCGCAATTGCAGTGGAATTTTTTTTTTAATTTAATAGACAAGACTATTTGAAAATGTAGCGATAAAGTGACATTTGGCTACATTATGATTGTAGACTTCTATAGACTGCAAACAATTTTAAAGATTTAGGCCCTGTGCGAGGTGGCTAATTAAATTCTGTACTAAGGGCTTGTGCGAACAGGCTAAATTGTAACTAAACTAAAATAATTTTGATAAAAAGGTTGGTAACGCAATTTAGACTAGTAGCTTCTTGAACTAAATTATTTGAAAACATTTTCTAAATGTTCTATCAAAGAGAAATTTATATTTTGAAAATTTTAAAATTAAATATATTTTTTTAAATAGTTGTGTATAAATAATTTTGTTTGGAATATTTGCTGTTGTAAAAACATCAATTTGTGCGAAAATTAAAGAAATTTGCCTGTCCTTTTTATAAAACCAAATAGAATTTCAAAATTGGTTGCCGCACACATTTTTAATCAAGTATGTATTTTTGGAAAATTAGTTTAGTTTAGTTCCCATTTAGCAATTTTTGAAAACTTTTTTAAATTTCATAGAAATTTGGAAACCTGAATTTAGTTTAGATTTCATTTACCCAGTTCGCACCCACCCTTAATTCCAGTTTTTGGCCTACAAAAATAGAGCTCTTGTGAACAAAATACTGGTCTTTACACACAAAGCAACATACAACATGATAGCAGCACATGCAAACGATAACATCACAAAACAATTGTTGCTTTGCATGTATTTTTTGTTTTAACATTCACTTTATATCCCGTCGAGACGTCAAATAAGGTAAACATTTGCGCGAACAAGTTTTTCCAATCTCTATTTTAACTACAATTGTAGTTAATTTACTTAAAGCAAAATTTTTCAATGTTTTTGACAGTTATTGTTTTAAACAAACTACAAAAACCACTACATTGTAGTAACATTTATTTTATGCAGTTATTTTGAATTTTGTTTATAAATACTTAAATTTTCAAGTATGTGTGCACACACAGGAAGCAAACAGGAGCATGTGTATGAAGCGCTTATTTAGAAATTTCTAGTGAAAGAATATGAGAAGAACATGTTTTCTCTTGTCTTAGTCATAAAACAACGCCAAAGAGTGTGGACGCGTAATACGGAAAAGGTTATATATTTTTTATTAAATTATTAAAATAACAAGGTAAGTTTTATAATATAAAATATAAATTTATTTACGGGAATGTTAAAACAATATTGTATTTATTTTCTTTCAGTTCTTTTATATTCTCATCCCTTTCTACCTGGAGAAAAAAGGAAGCCAAACAACACCATATTTCATCCCTCACAGACGGACATCTACAACAATATCTTAATAGTGAAAAATAAAAGTGCCATTAAGTGTAAATTTTGATTTCTCAATTTTAAATTTATTATAGAATAAAATTAAGTTAAGACTGTTTACATAAATTTGTTTTTTATTAAATTAATAATTTTTAAAATAATTTTTATTTATGTTTTTAAAATAATAAAATGCATGTATGTTGATTTTTAACAGTTGATTTTTAACAGCTAAAAATAACTTCATATTGCAGTTAATTTAACTACAAATGTAGTCTACACATTTTTAAGTGCAAATGCAGTTATTTTAACTGTCATTTGCAGCTGATTTTACCTACATAATTCCATGAGTGCATTATTATCCAATCAGAAATCGCCATTGGTACAAAAAATCAAGCACTGGCATACCACTGGGTAACCATGGTGTTGAAAATAAATGACGGGAGAGCACTCATTTGGGACGCTTTGCCAGCGCTTGCAAAAAGCGTTTTTCCAGCATTTGTTTTACAAAAATTTCGGTGGTTTATAAAAAAAACCACTGGGGAGGAATGGTCTAAGAGTGATATGCCAAGGTTTGCAACCAGTGGTTATCCAGTGCTACCTAGCCAATGCTACCAGTGGTACAAAAACCAATTCACTGGGAGAGCAATGATTTTATAAAAATGCTGACGCTTCGTTAAAAAAGGTTTGTAGTCAGGAAGTTCCGATTCCAAATCCGGTTGCAAGCAAAAAAATTTTTTTTGGATTTTTTTCAATTTAAAATTTTTTTTGTTCTATAAAATCAATTTTTTTGTTTGTGGAAAAGCTCCTTTAAGACTAACTTTTTTTGCTCTCCCAACGCTGGTATATTAGTTCCAGCCAGTGCTAGCTTTTTCGCATAGCCAGTTTTTGTCCAGCGATTATCACTCATTTATGTGTTTAGCTATCAAATATATGTCTCGTTAGGTCAGTGGGTAGAGCAATCGTCTGCCAATCTGACGGCAGGACCAAAAAAAATACATATGAACTTTTTTTAAATTTTATTTTGGAAAATATATTTCCAGACCACCTATTTATTGGTTTTGCCAGCGTTTTGCCAAAGTTCAAAAATTTTGTTTCTGGTATGGGAAAGCACTTTCTGCCAGTACTTGTTCCACCTGTTAAAGTGCTTTGCCATCACTTTCCCGTTTGTATTTTTCTGACTGGGTAATTATAGAGATAAGACGTCAGACATCAGATAGCGTTTCAAAAAAGCGTTTTGCCAGTATTTGTTTTACAAAAATTTCTGTGGATTATAAAAAAACACTGACAAAGGATTGTCGTAGAGAGCCATGCCAACATTTCCAACCAGTGGTTATCCTGTACTACCTAGTCAGGAATTGACAACGGTATGAAAACCAATTCACTGGTAGAGAAATTATTATATAAACATGATGACGCTTCGTTAAAAAAAAAGTTTGTAGTCAAAAGGTTTCGAGTTTAAATCCGGTTGCAGGTAAATATTTTTTTAAATAAAAAAAATGTTTGATTTAACCCTTTGACACGGAAGTTTTAATGGCTGGGATTTTTCCGTCCAAACTTCGTGGAAATGTAGATCTATGCCCAAGAAATATTATGTCTGTTCCCGTACTTTACCGCAGTTACCCAAACTAGCCCATAAGCGTTACCGTACTCAAAATTGCGTGGAAATTGTTGTTGTTTGGGCTGTTTTGGGTTCACGCGGGAACCCGCGGTAACGTACGGGAACGCACATATTGTTTATTACTTTTATGACTTTGCAGCACCCCCTAGCGGAGATATTTAGAATAAGAGTCAAACATTAATATGCTGCCGACCCCGAGCGGGTTAAAATTTTTTTAAAATTATATATTTTTTCTATTACTATTCTCTACATAAAATCTTTTGTTCATCACACAATTTTTGAGACTAAACTTTAGCCTTTTTTTAACTTTTAACACATTCTCAGCAGCGTTGATGAGCACAAGATAAAACGCACTCACTGATCTCATGTTGTTTTGAAATTTCACAGCCTGTATAAAATTTTAATAAGAATAAAATAACGAACCGATAACAGTAAATGAATAGCGCTTTGATTAAAACACCCCACACTGTGCAATCGGACGTCCTGGGTTTAAATCACGGCGGAACCAAACAAATACGAATGTACACTAGGGTGCTCCAAAAAATGTTTTTTTGAGTTTGTAACCCGGCTACCCCCTGGAAATATTTATTTGGGTGTAAAACTACGTCTGCCAAAAAATTAGGATAATCGGACATCGGGAAGACGTGTCGCATCGGCCCTGAAGTTTGGAACATTGATTATAAGGGGAAAATATGACTTTTTGTGCATTATCTCGAAAACATTGATATTTTAAAACTAATTCGAATTAAAAACACTAAAGAATCGTATTTTAGAGTGAATTCTCTTTGTAATAAAGCAATACAAACTTAAATCGGTTAAAAATCAGACGAATTATAACAATTTCCCCAGGCAACTGATGTGTCGCAGGCCATTTAATCAAGAAATTCGGGAACAAATTTTAAAATTTATTGAAATAATCTACTACAGAAACATTTTTTTATTCTATAAGTTCCATGAACTCAGATAAGAATTATTTTTTTCTATTGTGTTTTGCTACCTCGTTTTAAATTAGTGCTAAAAAAGGTCGGAATTCTTAAACACTGTTTTCAAATCTACAATTTAAAATTTTTTAAACATTTTGATTTAAAATTTGATTTTGGAAAATGTATTTCCAGACCACTTCTTTATTGGTATTGCCAACGCCGAAAATTTTATTTTCCCGGTGCTTTTCCAGAACTTTTTGAACAGTCGGTCTTTTTGTTTAATGATGTTATCATTTTGGGAATGGAAAATCAGTTTTTGCCAGTAGGTACTTGTACTACCTGATAAAGTGCCTTGCCATCACTTTCCCATTTGTATTTTTCTGACTAGGAAGGCTTATGTTGAAGTATGATAATAGGGTTAAAACCAGAGTAGGAAAATAAACTGTACACAATATGAAGGGTAGGGTATGGCTAAGGAACACATTCCGTATCTATCGTTTTAGCGGTTGTGTGTTTGTACAAAAACCGAATGCGGTACACTGTATTTTCAACACATATTCACACCCTGTAGCGTACCGAATTCGGGTTGGGTGTATAAACACAAACACTAATTGGAGAGAATAGCGTATGTGTTTTATACACAACCTATATGCTTGTGTACTGTGTTCGCGTTGTGCGGTACGCAACCCTAAAAGTACGGTTCGTTAGAGTTTATTTTCCTACTCTGGTTAAAACACAACAGACAATCGCTGTTATAAAGTAATATAAAAATTTTAACAACACATACAACACGTAGTTCACCTTGTAAATTCCTTTTACATCTTTGTATAGTATTTTATCGTAGTTTAATTATAAAAGGAAGACCACTTTGACAAAATTCGAAACAATAATATTTACGAATTTACAAAAGGTAATAAGAAAATAAAATTCGGCATAAATGACTCAAGCTTACACTAAAATATTTTTATTTGAAGTGTAAGAATTTTGAATATTTATCTGTGTTATTGCGAGAACTTTAATTGTAATTCAATTTATAGGAATATCTTATTATTTATGATATGTTAAGGGCATACAATGACCCTAAGGTCGAGTTTTTCGGATGTCAGTTAAACTGGGTTTAGTTAAACCGAAAAGGAATTCTGTCGGCCATTGCCTAGTTTATGAACCAAAATTTTCTGGAAAAAGTTTTTCTCTTTTATAATTTATTTCTTTATTGAAATAAAACCAAAGAAACCACGTTTTAAAAGCAGTATTCTAGTTACAAAATCCGTTAATTTAAGTTTAAAGATAATCCATATCCTAAAAACTGGGCCTAAGTGATTCAAGATGTGTACTGAAGATTACAGTACACCATGGTCATATTTCTGTATTTTGAAATGTTATTGCTCTGCGTAACGTCACAAATAACAGTCCCTGGTAATTGGTCTATGAATTTTTTTTATATAAAAATTTGTTTAACTTTTTGGAGAGTATGTTTCAATGCTACATAAGTTTCATATTCCGTGGATAGTGTTTGAATAAGTAATTAAAAGGGCTTCTTCACCCCTTTTTGTTCCTCCCAGTAAAAATCCCAAATATATATAATCTTGCCTCAATCGCATGCGAAATTTCAAGTACCAAACTCCGGCAGTTTGAGTCATTCAAATTCCATTACATTTTGTTTAACAATTTTAGTGTTCCAATGCAACTCCTTCCAAGATTCCATTTCGTTCACCATTCCATTGCATTTCGTTCCCATTATCTGTTATTCCAATACCACTCGTTCCGCATTTCATTCCATTTCGTTCCTACTTTCTTGTGTATCGATATTGATATCAGTCGTTCCTATTTCCATTCCATTTCTTTGCACTTGCTCCGTTCCATTCCTCTTTTAACTGCAGTGTTTCAAATCCACTCGTTCCCCATTCTATGCCATCTCGCTCCTCATTCCATTTCGTTCCCTCTTCCAATCCATTTCCATTGACTATAATTTCAATTCCACTCGTTCAACTTTTATATCCATTTCGTTCCACTTATGTAGTGTTTCAATTCCACTCGTTTCCTATTTAGTTTCTTAATTTTAGTGTTCCATATACACCTGTTCTTTAAGTTTTAGGTTTCTAGCTAAAGACGCAGACGTAAAGGGGGGGGGGGGGCAATTTTCCCCTTTTGAACCACCATTTTTACCACGTTCCTGTTCAAAGTCCTAAAAATGCCTTGTCATTAAGTTAGCCCATACTCCAAGGAAAACATATTATAGATTACAGGTTTCTAACCGAACCCTCCCGGTAGAAATTTCCAAAAATTCCGTCTTAGAGGACGTCTGCGTTGGAGGAGGAACCTACTACATACATAATTTTAGGTCTCTAAATCCAGCAGTTTGGCCAGGCCGTTAAGGGGGAGACTTTTCCTGTTTTTGACCCTAACTGTGGAAATTTCCAAAAATCTCATCTTAGCGGATGTCTACAATAGAGGAGGAACTTTAATACCAAATTTCAACTTCCTACCTCCAGCGGTTTGGGCAGGCCTTTAAGCGGCACTTTTGGCTTCATTAATCCCCATTTTTGCAATGTCCCTGTCCAAAATCCCAAAAAGCACCTTCCCGATAAGTGAGCCCATACTCCAAGGAACATATGTTTTACATTTCAGGTTTCTAGCCAACTTTTACTATTTGTGCCCCTTTCGGTAGGAATTTCCGAAAATCCATCGACAGGGAATTTCAGCTTCCTAGTTCCAGCAGTTTGAGCAGGCTGTCAAGGGGGACACTTTTTCTTTTTTTCTCCCTC
Source organism: Leucophora obtusa (assembly GCA_949987735.1). Lineage (NCBI taxonomy): Eukaryota > Metazoa > Arthropoda > Insecta > Diptera > Anthomyiidae > Leucophora > Leucophora obtusa. The sequence goes on from OX465296.1 coordinate 181,486,326, forward strand.
CCGGTTGGAATTAGGCTGGAAGAGGAACCTAAGTACCGTATTTCAGTTTCCTAGTTCCAGCAGTTTGGACAGCTCGTTAAGGGGCCACTTTCCCTTTTTGAGCCCCCATTTTATAACGACGCTGTCCAAAATTCAAAAAAGCATCTTTCTAATAAGTTAGCCCTTACTCCAGGGACCCACATTTTAAATTTCAGGTTTCTAGCCGAAGGGGTTTTTACAGGCCAACAAGGGGAGGCTTTTCTTCTTCCCTTTAGGAATTTACAAAAATTCCATCTTCGCGGCTATCTGCGATGGATGAGGAACATTCATACCAAATTCCAACTTCATTGCCTCAGCGGTTTGGGCAGGCCGTTATTTGGGACATTTTTCCCTTTCAACCACCATTTTTACTATGTTCCTGTTCCTGTTTACTATGTTACGTTGCCGGTGAGTTAGTCCTACTCCAAGGAATACATATTTAAAATTTTAGGTTGGCCAAAAGGGATTGGGCAGGCCGTCAAGGAGGAGACTATTCGCCTTATTTCCCCTCCCGATAGGAATTTCAAAAATTCCGTCTAAGCTTTTGGGATATCCTGTAGGGAATTCCAAAAATACAAACTTAGTCGATGTCTACTACAGTGGAGGAACTTTTATACCAAATTTCAACTTCTTACCTCCAGTGGTTTGGGCAGGCACTTTTTCAATTTGTGAGACTGTTTATGGGGAGACTTTTCCCCTTTTTGCCCGTTCCGGTGGGAATTTCCAAAAATCCCGTCTTAGCGCACGTCTATGCCGAATATCAAGAAACCTTGTTTTAGTGGAGATATCCGTGTGGGGAGGAAAAAAAGTACTTTTTTTGAAATTATATTTTTTTAAATGGTAATTTTTGGAAAAGCGAAATTTTTTGGAAAAAGATACTTTTTTTTACAAAGTAATTTATTTGTACTTTTTTTGAAAAAGGTATTTTTTTGGAAAAATGTATTTTTTTTGGAAAACGGTACTTTTTTTGGAAAAGGTACTTTTTTTGAAAAAGGTATTTTTTTTGGAAAAATTTATGTTTTTTTGGAAAAAGGTACTTTTATTGGAAAAGGTACTTTTTTTGGAAAAGGTAAATTTTTTTAGAAAAAGGTACTTTTTTTTGGAAAAGGTACTTTCTTTAGAAAAAGGTCCTTTTTTTGGAAAAGGGTACTTTTTTGGAAAAAGGTACTTTTTTTGGAAAAAGGTACTTTTTTTTTTGGAAAACGGTACCTTTTTTGGAAAACGGTACTTTTTTTTTAAAAAAAGTACTTGTTTTTGGAAAAAGGTTCGTTTTTTGGAAAAAGGTACTTTTTGCCCCTCCCGATAAGAATTTCCAAAAATGCCGTCTCAACGGACGTCTACACCAGTCGAGGAACCTACATACCAAATTTCAACTTCATAGCTCCAGCAGTTTGAGCAGGCCGTCAAGGGGGAGACTTTTTCCCCTTTTTGCCCCTCCATGTAAAATTTTCCAAAAATCCCGTCTTAGTGGATGTCTACTACAGAGGAAGAACCATCATACCTAATTTCAACTTCCTAGCTCCAGCGGTATGGGCAGGCCGTTAGGAGGGCCACTTTTCCCCTTTTGAGCTCCCAGTTTTACAACGACCATGTCCAAAATTCCAGAAAGTACTTTCGAGAAAAGTTAGCCCATACTCCAAGGAACACACATCTTAAATTTCAGCTTTCTAGCCAAAGGGGTTTTGGCAGGCCGTCAAAGGGGAGACTTTTCCCCTTTTAGCCCGTTCCGGTAGAAATTTCCAAAAATCCCGTCTTAGCGGTCGTCTAAACCGGAGGAGGAACCTACATACCAAATTTCAACTTCCTAGCTTCAGTGGTTTGGGCTGGGCGATGTTGAGTCAGTGAATCAGTCAGTCAATCACGTTATTCTTTTATATATAGAAGAATAACAAATATAAAATAAACAAGAATTTTTAAAATTCAAAAAATGTTAACGAAATTTTTTATTTTTTGTTTAGTTTTTGCTCAGTGTTTGTACAAAACTATATTTTTTCTAAAAATTTTTTGTTTAATTTTTCCGTTTTTTTTTTGTTTACTGGGGAAGCTTATAAAACTTAAAAAAAAACTCGTTATTTTAAGTTAAGTGTGCTCCTTTACTTTTTGTGTAAAGTTCAATAAAATGAGAGTAATCACAAAATCCTCTATCTAAAAGACAAAATTACCCAAAAGTACGGGAACGCACAAAACCACTTTTCTAACCCAAAACTATTTAAAATAAAAAAATTAATATGCGTATAGTTTTAGTCTCAAAAATCGCACAGAAACACATATTTTTGGCATTTAAAAGTTTTTTGACTTCGTTCAGTTAATTTTTATATATAGAAGTTTTATTTTGTGTATTTTTTTGCTTAATTAAAATTTAGAATTTTCACAATGGTGTTATTTGTTTATTATTGTACCAGCTGTTCCTTTTACAATTTATCTAAATAGTAAAAAGAGAAGTTAATAGTAGACAGAGGCAGAAAATTTTATAAAAATATCTGTAAGAACCCAAAAAGGAACCCTAAAGGTTTTTAAAACTTGTTTAATATTACAACTAAGAGTGGATAATAACCATACAGGAAAATTTATTTTCTAACGCATTTTCTAAGTTCTAAACTGGTAATTTTTCAAGTGTAATTTGATTTCTAGGTGATTTCAATTTTCAAAAATTTTAGTTTTTTGACAATAGCCGTTTTTTCTAATCACTTGGATTTAATAAATCCAAAAAGTATTTCTAAAAGTGCTCAACAGATGGGGTTAGATTCTCCCTATTTTAAAAAAATTTTCTGTCCGACACTTCTTTCACCCTAATTTTTAATAACGAATTCGATGATGAAGGATTTTACTTTAACTTTTAATTTTTAATTATATTTTATATAAAACTGCGATAAACAGTCTGCCTTTTCAGTTTTATCACTTCAATTTATATTTTTACACAATTGAAAAATTCCATTGTAATATTTAATATTCACTAATTGGATTTAATTAAATTACTAACTGTAGAGTGAAAAATTGCCATTTCTATTTGAGCTATTTCTCCATGTCCAAGATCGAAAATATGTATTTAGTGCGGTGTAGTTTTTTTTCCTAAACATATTTCATAAAAAAAAATTAATAAAAACCTTTTATTTGTAAGTTTTTCAATTTTTTTGTTTCTCTTTTAATTTTCGTTCGTATTTTTTTCTGTCATTAAATTAATAGGCTGTTTCATATATTTGTGCTTTTATTATGGATTTATTAAATCCAGCTTTTTTTTTGGATTTAATAAATCCACTTTTTGTATGAAAAATTCTAAATCCAGGTGATTAAAAAAAACGCTAAATATTTAAAATTTTATGCAATCAGTTTGTGATATGGAGTATATTATTTTACCCATTTTCTGCCAAGCATGGATTCCGTGGGAATTTTCTGACAAAATTTCGTAGAAGGATAGGTAGACGTGTCTTTAGAGATATTTTGGTAAAAAATGGATTAAACAATTTAAATACTGTATCTCATAGTCTTGTCATTTTAATATTTTATGGACAAATTTTTAATTTATATGTGCGGTATCCTTGTTCGATATTAGTTTTAAAAGGTCCCAGCAAAAAAACTTGGATGTAATGCTTTACAAACTACTTCTTTCATTGCTTCTAAAGTATCCGTTAGTATATTTTTACAGCTTTTGTAGAATTACTTCTGAACAACATCCAAAAAATCACTTAAGTATTGCTTCTAAAGAATAATTGCTCTAAAAGTGATCGTAAAAAGTGATTTTCGTATCATTTGGCATTTCCAAACAGAGGGTCGATTCCCGGCGGGACCAATATTTTTTTTTATTTTTTTTCCATTTTTTTTCTTATTCTATTAAGTTTTTTAATATTTATAATTAATTTGTTTAAATTCAATCTTTTTTAATTTTTAAAAATATGTATGTATAAAAAAAAATGGTGAGAATATGCTTTTTATGCACCTGTAAAAGTAGTTCTGAAAACTATATGGAATTGGACACTTGTTTCAATTTTATAGATTATCGGAAAAGTTAAATATTAAAAGTAAAGTACATCATTATTATTTTGATTTCCAATCGATTGCGCCATTCCAATATGATCTTAGACTAATTTCAAAGCACAACAATAATTTCAAGCCCGATGGTTTCAACGCGAAATGAAAGTAAAATTCCAGAGGATTTTACAAAGTCAGCTCGGTTTTTTATTTTATGAACTCTTGAAATATCTATGTGGCGCGAAAGCGCGTTCACGAATAAGTTAAATTTCAACTGTTCTTTTCGGTTCTTTTATTTTATTCGGAATTATCAAACAAACCACTGACATAATATAATCTTATACTGATAGAAAAATCCTGAAAAAATAGCAAAAAAAGGTACTCAAAATTAGTTAAAAGGAGCCCTGCACAGAAAGCTTTTGAAATTAGTAAATCCATTTTGCTAAATATTAGTAAGATAAGTACAGCAAAAATGGAACTGTTTTAGTAACACTTCAGTTAAATTTCGTTTAATTAAATTGCAAATTTACCTTGCTAATATTGGCTAAAAAAATATTGCTGAATATTAATAGAAAAAAGCAGTAACAAAATTGTTATATATTCAAAAGTTAATTTATGTTTAAATTTAATTGAGTTGAATTCAAATAATAAACGCTCCTGCTACAATAAACAGAAATATTTGCTAGAAAATAGTAGACTGCTTTCTGCAGTGTATTCTCATTATAAAAGTAAAAAAAAATCATAAAAATTTTAAATTCTTTGTGATGGTTTAGTCGACTAATTTCCAGTCAATTTTTTGCTGATTTTAACAGGGTAAATTGTCATTTTCGATTAACTAAAATATAGCTGAAATTTTGTAAATTTAACAGATTTTGTCTTGCTGTTTGTATCTGTTTATTTAGCAAAGAGATTCTACTTGATTCAGCTGTTTTTTCCTAAAAATTTTTTGAACGTTTTTATATTAGTGTATGAACAACATAAAAAATATCTCGAATGAACAGGTGAACTAGAAGAACACACTAGTTCAAAAATAAAATTGATTGAAATGAACTGTGAACTGTAGTACCAAATTCTAGTCATTTTTATTCCGATTGTTTGTTTGTACAAAATGTTTTATTTTGTGTGAAAATTTCCGAGTGTCCTCACATTTTTACTCACCATTTGAAATTTTTTTTTTACCATAGACTAACACTCAGGCGATGCCCCTACTTATGCTAGTGCTTGTGTTAGAATTAGGAATATAGAATAGATTTCGACATTTTTTAACACCAAACTGCTCATAACAAACAATATGAATAAAAAGCAACTGATAAGTAGTCTTTGTGACGAGAACGTGATTAAAATAGACGCATGTTTCAAGAGACAATCAAATTAAAATCCGAGCTAGATTTGTAAAAACCTTTGAGGGCTTTATTTTGGCAACTTTTTGGTACTTTCATTTCGCGTTTGAAACATTGATTCTGACCGCGATGATCATTTTATAGGATCTTCTAAAACCTCAGAATATAGTTTTGTTAAATATATTGCAAGAAGCTTCTTGGGACAAATCCGAATTTATATATGTATTTAATTTACAGTCACTTACAAAATAAATTTATTGTTTCTCCTAAAGTACGCTTTTTCATGGAGAGTTAATAATTTTAATTTAAAAAAAAATTATGAAAATCCAACATTATAATGCTTAACTTAGGGTAGAAAAAAATTTTAAAATGTCGAATTATGCCAAATTATAACCCTATAGTAACGGCTTGTGCCTGCAAGCAGTAAAAAACCGAAGGTTAATTTATAAATTTTATGTTTATCTTATAATAAATATGACGAAAACTATTCGTAGTAATAATAAAAAATAGCCACTTATCAATTAAAAGTTGCGAAAAAAATTTCTGTTTCCTATTTGCAGTCACATTCTATAAATTGCTTCTCAGTAAAAGAGAGGATTGCATTCTATTTATTTTCTAACCTCTTTGATTATGCCTAGCACACATAACTATTCAAGATTTTTACAAAAAAAAAACCATAAAAAACAATTTCTATGGCCACCAAAAAGCTTAAAAAAATTTTAGAAAGTAGTTTTCGCATTTGGATTTAGAGTCTATTCTATTTATGAAAACTTAAGAAACTTGGTATTTGATTTCAACAAAAAATAAATATTTTTTATTTTTATTAAACCCCCACCCCTAGCTACGTGCCTGGCTCAGGTAATACTAAATTACAGTTAATTATTTAGTAAAAATCTTACTTATTTCTTGCTCATTTACTTACAAAATTGTAGTAAAAGTAGTAAGATTTTCGAGTAAACGAACCCACCGATTAATTTGTGTACTTGATCGAACTTTTTAACCCTCTAACCGGCCTAAGCTTTTTTGCAATGAAATTTATATCATGTGTTCCTCACGAAAAACAAACAATAAGTTCTTCTACAAAATTTTTTTTCGTTGCCTACTTTAGGCGATATGGGCCAAAATAGTTTAAAGGTGAATCTCGAAAACTAGCGCATAGAAATTACTAGATTTAAGCACAAATTATTTCTCTTACCAAGATGTAATTGCAATAAAAAAATTACATTTTTTGTGCAGTTACTTAAGAGGATGTAGCTATTTTCGTTTTCCGAAAAATGCGAAATTGAGCGAAAACACACCAAAACTTCAATATATTTTATTTAAAATTTTAAGCTTTGCTACTTATACCAAATATATTATTTTTACCAAATTTCAGAAAAATCCGTCCATTCGTTTTCAAGTTAAGACGATGTCCTTTAAAGGTATCCTTATGGAATCCTGTGTGTCCTTGGACCAAAGTAAGGAATTTTTTGAACATATTAAACTTCAATCTTACTTTATGGTCATTATCAATTGTTTTAGTCTATTTAAATATATTTTTAAGATTTTTGAAAAATTTGTTTGTTTTAAAATATTTAATTTTTGAAATTTTACGAAATTTTATCTTTGACACTTTCTCGCTTCCAAACCGTGCATTTTATACAAAAAAATTCTTCACAAAAAATTTTATAAATTTTGTTTTCTGTTGGAAAAGCACAATTTCTTATTATAAAATACTCCTTTGGCGCATTTCTGGCCAATTTAATATACCCCGCCTGGAGGCGGGCTTGCCGATTAGAGGGTTAAGTTCCTTTTTTTAACAGGCACTAGAAGAAACTTAAAAGGAACAACTAAATATAAATAAAGACAAATTTGTCCATTGATTTTTAAAAATTATCAAGTAAGTTAGAATTTTTTCCCATAATTTTTTAAATTTTTTCCAATTTTCTAAAATTATTTTCTATATTAATTTTTTTATTTATTTTTTTTACGGACAAGTGTTTTATTTTAAAAATTAGTTTTACATTATTCAAATTAAAAAAATACATATCGCACTTGGTCAACAAGACGGTATTAACTCAAAATTATTAAAATTTGCAAGAAACCAACTAACAACATCAATATCTATCTGCTGTAAAAATTTCAACGTATTCCGATTACTCTTTTATCTCGAAAACCACATTTGAGACCATTTTCGTGATAGTGTAGTGGCTACCTTTATATCAACAAAAAATATCAGAAAAATGGTATTAACTCAAAAAATAGATTTTTTTTGCAATAATTGCAAAAATTTAAAAGAAAAACAATGTAAATATATTTTCAAATGGAAATTGCTTACTATGATATATTCGGATTTTCAAATTCTCTTGAAATGTAACCACAAACAGTTTTTCATCTCTACTGAAAATTTTAAAATTTTGAGTGAATACCCTCTTGTTGATCAAGTGCGATATATAATTAGACTTATATAATTTCTAATATATAATTAATTCTTTCTCCCGGGAATACAAGATAAATTTCCCGCTTTCCCGGGAAATCAAAAAGTGCGGGATTTTGCATTCCCTAGTCACTGCCGAGAAATTAGAAAAGTTTCTAAATAAACAAGAGCTGTTTCTAAACAAATACAATAAGAAATTTTAAAAAATTTTGAATCGTCTTCGCGAAATTCAAGAACAAAGTTTGACAGCGCTGCCACTGTCCACTGGCACTTTCACGATGTGGTTTGGGCTTAAGTTTTGATTTCCTATCTCTATAATTAATTGTCTCTGAACTAAAGGCTCAATTAGACGTGCCATATCGCCATAGCCGTAACCATAACGCCATAAGAGAAAACCAAAATTCAATTGGTATCTACGGTTACGGTTATGGCGTTATGGCATGTCACCAATAACCGAATACATTGTAGCCCATAAGATTGGTTTGAACAGCTGTTATATATGGTTATGGTTATGGCACGTCTAATTGAACCTTAACTTGCTGCTAACTCGAAAAAACAAACCTAATGTTTACAAATTTATACAAGATCCCAGTTGGAAATTTAGTGAAGACGTCTTCATGAGGGCTTCGCGACATGTCGCTGTCATTGGTGACTTGCTTATCCGCTCCCATATAAAATACCTAAAGAAACTTGCTGACATTTTCAAACAAATGTAAAAATGTCATTAAGACATGTCACCAGAGTGTGATAAATAAATGATGACATATCTTTAGAAAGTCATCACTGACAATTCCAGCACGCGTCAGTAAGTTGTTATCACCACCCCAACTTTTAAAAACAGTAAAAAATTTTTTGCGTATTTTATCCTTTAATACCTTTTATCTTTCTTTTCCTTGTAGTTAATTTTCTTCTATTAAAATTTTCAAAGTTTTTCATTTGGTATGACACTCACCAAGCCTAGAACCAGAAAAACCTTCTTTTTGTTAGTTCATCCCTTACCCGTTCACCTAAACCATAATAATACAAATACGGTTAAAAAGTTTCCTATATTCCAAAATATATAGAATAAAATCTTAAATTTTATTTGAATCTTCTTGTAATCAAATTCAAATTATATTAATTTTATTTGACTATTCCTTTTAAATTAAATTTTGTTTTAAATTCAAATTAAGTACATAGATGTTTTAAATCGATTATGGTGTAAATGTCTAGACGCTCAGACATTGATATGTTTTTAGTTTTGAGCTTTGCGGTTCACGGTTCAAATCGCTGTCACGACAAAAATATTTTTTTAATTTTTGTTATAGATTTGTTAAAACTCGATACTGCCAAATAGGTAGTCATCGCGAATTAAGAAAAAATTATTGGGATGATGACAAATAGCCAGTGAGTCAGCAGGAGTTAAGAATAAATTCTAGTGATGATGACAAATAGGCAGTTTGTCAGCATCACTTAAGAAAAAGTAAAAAAGTACAGACATTTCTTTAAGACTTGTCACTTAAACGGCGCGGCTGACATTGTCTTTAAGACACATTTCAAAGACACATAATCAAAGAAAATTCGGCATAACTCACGTTTACACTAAAAAATTTTCTTTGAAAAATGTGTAATAACTTTGTATATTTTACTTTCTTACACCTCATTCATACTGAACCCAAACTAGTAGTTTTCAAATTTATTTCGTTTTCGATTGTCAAATCCCATACAAATTTTAAATCGAAAACTTAAAAAACCGAAAACTTTTAGTTTTGGGTTCAGTATGAATGAGGTATTATTCAAAACCTTAATTGTAATTCACTCTAAATTAGGGATGCCAAACGGGAATTATTTCTCAAAAATCCCTGGATTTTCTTATTTATTAATATTAATATTTTTGTTTATTCTTACTCTATGGCAATTTTAGATTACCGACGTTTTTTCTTGAATTTTCTCATATTTACAAGAAATTGATGCCAATATATTTGTAAAAATAGAAATTAAGTAGATTATTCGAGTAAAATTCGCAGAAAAATTTGAAAATTTGGTGAACATTATTAAGTTTTTGAGTAGCTCATGCGAAAAATCAAGTTTGTTTGTTATTTTACCGGTTTATTCTTCCTAGCGAAATTCGACTCCTGAAACCTAATTTTGGCTGGGACTGTAAGTTTAAATTCTTCCATGTAAACATTTGATAACGATAACTTAATAACTTTGTTGCTGTAATTACACGATTTAGTGGGCAAGGTTGTCGCAACGAATCTGTTTAAAAAACTGCTTACAAGATACTGGGCGCAATTGTACTTAAGTGCAGGCCTTCATATATTATCCCAGTCAGAAAAATACAAAGGGGAAAGCGATGGCAAGGTACTTTAACAGGTGGTGGCAAAAATTGCTTCCCCATTTCCAAAATGATAACGTCATTAGACAAAAGGACCGGCTGTTCAAAAAGCGCTGGAAAAGTACTGGAGAAACAAAATTTTTAACGTTGCCAAAACGCTGGAAGAACTAATAAATAAAAAATAAAAATAAAATTTAAAAAAAGTTCATTTGTATCTTGTTTTGGTCCTGCCGTGATATGAACCCAGGCCGTTATATTGGCAGACGACAGCTCTACGCACTGATCTAACTCTATATATAATGCTTGGTGGCTAAAACTACTGGCTGTACTAAACTGTTAGCACTCGCAAAAAGTTTTTGGGAAAAAAATTTTAATTAAAAAAAAAAATTTTGCACTTTAAAACTTAAAAATATATTTAAGTTAGTTATTTTGCAAACAGACACAGAACTCGAAGATTTCCCATAGGTCAATAAAGTTTTAAAAATGTTTATTTTGATTGAATCAAAATATGAAAACGTATCAATTATTTATATTTTTTACAAAATAAAAAAATGCTACTAAAAATATGCACAAATATGCATTAAAAAGCACAAAATATGCATTTAAAGTCGAAATATGCAAAAACATTCATGTATGTCAAAATATGCAACTACAAATCGATGCCAGTTTGCTCTAAATTTGATGAGTCGGATAAATGTTTAGTCCATATTAGTTTTGGACTATCGAGAAATAACACGCATTTGCATGGAATTCCATGCCCTAATCATCATTGTTGGTAGTTTTTGTTATTTTGATTGCATGCTTAACTAATTCTGGTGATCGATTTTGTCGTCGTTTCGTTATTTTGTTTTCAGCGACTGTCTAAGAGATATAGCGCTTTCTTCATTAGACTCGCTGCTACTATCCATTCTGCTGTAACAGCAGAGGATTAGTATAACAGAATATTAATCCCTTTGTTTACTACTTAATAATAAGTAATAATTTGTTGTTGATTTCAATATAAAATGCAGTGTTGTCAACAAATTTTCAAAATAAATGGCTAGATCAGACCCAAAAATCGCTAGAAAATCTCTAGATTATAAACAGTGTAAATATTTAACGATTTTATCGCTAGATTGTTGAAAAATGGTACTTAAAGCAGTTTTTACATAGTATTGAGAATACACAATAGAGGGCGTTGTACGATGAAAAAGTGCATACCCATATTTTATCGAAATGTGTATTTTTAGAGTTTTTTTTTACTAAAATCGTTTAAGATGTTGTGTTTTATAATAAAGGAATATCAGTGTGCGAATTTTTTAATATTTTTCAACATAAAACCGAGTTTTAAAAATTATTACGGCTGATAAAAAATCGCTAGATTTTTGGCTAATAGCTGCAGGAGACAATTTTTCCCGCTAGGGGCGAAATAAAATCGCTAGATCTGACGAGAAAATCGCCGTAATGGTAACACTGATACAATGTATTAAAAAAAGTTTTTTCTTAAAACAATAACAAATGTTATTGCTTTTAATTTTAAATAGAATTATAGAAAAGAGATCGCAATTAAAGTCTGCACTTTATCACGGTCAGAAAATCACTCGCAAAAAAATATATATAAAATCAATTTATATAAGATTTGTTATTGGTTCACGTGTGATTTGTTTCATTTTCGCACAGATCCATGGCTAGTTAAGACTATATCTAACAAATGATCCTAAATATTTAATATAACATACAAGTTTTATTTAATAAATTATAAACATACCCTTTTAGGGCTCCAAAGTAATCCCAACATTGCGAAAATGTAACCCCCTTGGAACTCAAAACAATTTTTGCCTCTTATAGAATTTTCAGACAATTAAAGCATACTGGGAATCAATTTTTTTTTATTTATTCTTTTTAATTTTAACAAATTAAGGAATAAATAAAGACCATAGAAAAAATACATATCGATTGATTTAAGAAATTAAACTTGTTTGAAGACTTTTGAATGGAGGCTTTGTTAGAAAGTTTGGGCAGGATGCATATTAAAGCGTACCACCTTACAGGCAAAAAAAAAAGTGCGCCGTACACCCTCCAATATGAAGTATTTTTGCAAGGAGGTTTCAAAAAAAAAATTTTTATTTTTTTATGCCGAACGTAGGGGTCGCCATTTTACATTTTTCGTTATATCTTTGGTATTTACAGTCGGATCTTAAAGTATGATACATCGATGTTTTTCTTTTGAGGAGACCAGTGTTTTTCTCTAATGACATTTTGACCTAAAGTATCCCGTTCTAGTAGTTACCCACCAGATCTCAGTTGCTACCACCCTAATGTACCACCCTAATGTCAGAAAATTAAATCATTAAACTTTTGCTAAGGAAGTTTTTCGCTAAACCCAGTAGAAATTTTTTTATATATTGGTTGCCGAACGTAGAGGTCGCCTTTTTAAATTTTTTTTAGTTGGATTTTTACTATATAGCAAAACACTGGTCTCCTCGAGGCAAAACAATCGATATATCACACTTTAAAATCCGATTTTAAATTCCAAAGCTATAACAAAAAATTAAAAAAGGCGACCCCTACGTTCGGCAAAAAAAAAATTTTTTTTGAAATCGCCTTCCAAAAATACATCATATTGTACGGCGAACTTTTTTTTTGAGGTACGGTCTAATGCACATATCTTGTAGGGACCCATTTGAATTAGATGCCCAATCAATAATGTCCTTAAATGATGAAATTATGTGATCAATTCGAACATTGGTTTGAGCATTTTATCCGTAAAAGTGCCCTTTTCTAAATATTATAGAATTTTACAGTATCTTTTATCTTTACTTTTTCATTTATTTGTTACAAAATGTTTATTTATCCAAAATATTCAACTGAACCATTTTTAAAAATGTATTTTAGAATTGAAAAAATATATATGGGTGATATCAAAAAATGTGATAAAAACCATGTAACCAGCTAATTTCAAATGCATGGATTACATTTGAGTTATATATTTCGATATATATCAGCGCATTGTCACCTGTTTTACAAAATTTATAACAATCTGACCAATTTTTGTTTAATACATAAAATTTGTAACCAATTTTATAGCCCAAATGTAAACTCCGTAACCAGTAACTCATAAGGATTTTTAACTTTAATAGCTTATATTTTAATAACCAATGAAGCTAAACACTAACTGTAAGAATTTATATGAAGAGGAGAAGTAACGCTTTTAACAAAAATTAATACATTTTACAAACTTTTTCGTATATCTGTGCTAACACGACTTCAACTCTGTAACGATTTTTCGTCATAATTTTTGATAAAAATGCATACACCAAATACATATATTGAGTTTTAAATGCAAAGTTAAGCAGCTATGTTTTTTTATTAATTGATTTTTTACACATCTGCACAGAGTTGCAATCTGAAGTATTATATTAACCCATTAATAACTTTTTTTTTTTAATTTTTTTAACAGTATAAATTTACATAAGCTTTTATAGCTTAAAAAAATTATATTTATAAAAATTTAATATTTAGACGATTTTAACTTTTTTCTTTTCATATAAAAAAATTGTTTTTAGCTCTGGTTGTTCAAGTTTAATGAATTAGTAAATTCTTTTAAAAAATATATATTTATTTTCAAATTTTTTATATGTATTTGAAAATTGATACTTCCAGCCGCAATGAGCCGAAAAAAATCGCGGCTGAAGCAAAAATGACCGGCGGCGGCGGCTTAAACGGCTCACGGCGGCTGGCTTGTTTCTCTGCTCGGAACCTTCTCACTACAAACTTTTTTTTTAACGAAGCGTCATCGTTTTTATAAAATCATTGCTCTACACGCAGAAAAAAAAGTGGATAATTGTCCAAGTACTTCGGTAAAATACAACTTCAAAAGTTTTCTGCTAAGTTACACAATAAATATAATATTTTCTAAGACAATTTATAAAAGAAAAAAACTTAGGTAACTTAACAGATTTTGAAGTGCGTGGAAATGGAATAGATCAAAAACTAAGGCAAGTTGATAAAAAAACCAAAAATTGATAAATCTACATGTATTTCTTTACTGACTTACAAAATATACTTTTGAAGTTGTATTTTACCTAAGTACTTCGATAATTATACACTTTTTATTTTTTCCGTGTACCAGTGAATTGATTTTTGTACCGCTGCAATTTTTGACTAGGTAGTAGCATGGATAACCACTTGTTGCTAAAGTTGGCATAGCACTCTAAGCCCATTCATTGCCAGTGTTTTTTTAATAAACCACCGAAATTTTTGTAAAAGAAATACTGGTAAAACGCTTTTTGCAAACGCTGACAAAGCGTCCCAAATGAGAATCCCGTGGTCCCGGAATCGGGATTTTAAAAATCCCGAATCCCGGGATTTTTAAATATCAATCCCAAGTGGCATCCCTACTCTAAATGCTTTTATCCAAATGTTTATGAAACGTTAAGGGCATATAGTAAGTTTAAGTGAATCAAATAGTGCACTGAATATTAAAGTCTCAAATTGGTAATTGGGAACGGCATTATGAAGTTCTAAATATCGGAAAATATACACTCTAAAAAATAAGTTAGTAGAAAAATTAGTAAAATGTCTTGTATATCAAGTGTACCAGTTTTCAGCAATTTTTTTTGTTGAAGTTCCGTTTTCAGCAAAAATTTTAGTTATATTTTTTTTAAGACTAAACTAATTTTGAACTAATGTTTTATTAATTTATTTTGCCTCAAAAATTATGCTGATAACTGCATTCATAGCGTGGGCGACAACCAGACAGACAAGACGTAGATGTCGCAGCTTGTCTGGAAACGGAAATGACAAAAAAAGAAAAACAACTCTACACATATTCTATATTTAAATTTTCAGCAAATAAATTAACTAAAGTAAAATTTCGCTACAAGTTTTTTGAGTTTTTTTCAGTCTACTAATATTCAGCAAAAAGTTTAGTGATTTTAGCAAGGATTTTTTTCATTTGCAGTCGACTAATGGCGTTTTCTTTTCTGAAAAAAATTTTGCCTTTTTTCTGCCCTTTTTTTACAAAATGCCTTTTTGTGTATAATAATAAAAGGTAAACATAGACAAATTTGGTATCAAATTAAAGGTATTTCAGATATCAATCTAACCGTGTATAAAATATGTCTAATTATTCGTGCAATTTAACAAAATGTCACATTTTTCTATATTTTGGTGTTTTGTTAAATAAGTTGAATATTGTTGCACATTTTTGAAGCATGGTTAAATAGGTCTTTAAAATACCTTTAATTTTATACCTAATATGCCTATATTTACTTATTATTTCTATGCACCAAAATACATTTTTTAAAAAAAGGGTAGAAAAAGGCAACACTTTTTTCAGAAAAGAAAACGGCATAAGTGTTAGCAAAACTTTTGCTGAAGATTACTATTTTTTGGTAAAAATCAACTCGTTGATTTTCAGCAAACCTTTTGCTGAAATTACCAACTTTTTTGCAAGCACGCTCCTGACTAAAAATTTGCTGACACAGCAACATTTTTTGCTGACTTTACTGACTTTTTTTTGAGTGTAGATGTTCTTTAATTATCATGGATGTTCTAATTAGGTAAAACGAAATCAAGAGATTATTAGAAAAAAAAAACTACGTTAAACTGCAATTCATTGTTAAACCATGAAAAATAACTATTTCATCTCAAAATGCTTATCGTCATATGAAATCCAAAAAGCCGTAAGTTACAGTTAAGCAATTTTACAGGAGAAGCAAAAAACTTAATAAAATTAAAAATAAACCAAATTTTTTCAAAATTTTTTTCAGGTTAAGCTTATTTTTGGTTATCGAATTAGTATTTAAAGAAAAAGTTCAAATTTTTGCATTATTTACAGAGCTACGAAGCATACGCCTTCGAGGATTTTTTCTGAAACCAAAAGGCCGTAAGTCAAATCAAAAAAATGGTTTTAGTAATTTTTTAGGAAATATTTTCATATTTTCTTCATTAATAGGTTAAATATAAATTAGTTTCACTTGCCAACAAAATAAAAATCAGACCTGGGGGATTTCAATTACATTTCAATTACAATTACTTGTACAATTAATACAATAATAGTACAAATTTCAATTACATTTTCAATTACATTTAGAATTAGAACATGTTTGTTGTTAAAATTTTGCAAAAAAAAAAAATTGACTGGGATAGGCGTGGCCAAGCATAAAAAGAATAAGTTATGTTGATCTCTAACTCGCGCTTTTTGTCATTATTTCTTTTCCCAATAAAATGCAATTGTAATTGACATTTTTTCAATTACAATTACATGTAATGTGTAACTGTTTATAAAAAACAGTTAGTTTTTTTCCGAAAGGCTTAATTAACCTTTTTGGGGTACGAATTTTTTGAGCTTGCACTTACGGCTTTTAGAATTTTGTTAATAAAATCGTCGTTTTTAGACGTAGGAGTGTAAAATTTAGCAGGAATGTGTATTTTGATATTGTGCATCATAATCAATTAAAAAGTCGATTTTGAATTTTTTGTAACTTACGGCTTTTTTGATTTCATATGACGTTATATTCTTTTTCGAGTGCTGTAATTTTTTCTATTCCTCCTATTGTGAATTAAAGCAAGTGAATTAGAGATGAGCGATCCGGTGATTTTTGAATAACGCTGCTACCAGTGATAGTGATTTTCAAATCACCGTTCTTTTAAACAGTGACCGTGGTCACGGGTTTGTAATAGTAACATTTCAGTAACATTGTTCTCAGTGAATGTGATTTGCAAATCGTTCTTTTAAACTGTGATCGTGATCACGGTTTTTCTTTGGAAAAGACTGCGATTTTCTGATAAATAACCGAAACAACATTTATGGCGAGTTTTTAAGATGTCAGTTAAACTTGGTTTAGTTAAACCGAAAACGAATTTTGTCAGCAATTTCAAAGTTTATTAAAAAAATTTGCCGGAAAAACTTTTTCTCGAGTATAATTTATTTCTTTATTGAAATAAAACAAAATAAACTACATTTTAAAAGCAGCATTCCAGTTACAAACTGCGTTAAACTAAGTTTTATTCAGAAGAGTGTGAAAGCAAGTCACTGTTATTGAAAAAAAAACATGTATTACGGTGCACAATGAAGTTTGCAAGAAAGAATAGTACAAAAATATTAAAAGAACGACATTCCGAGTAACTGCGACTTGAAATATTCGATCACTGCCGTTACCAGTGATTTATCAATAACTGTGATTAAATCACCGGTATGAAAATATCGCTCATCTCTAAAGTGAATACAAAATAAAAGAAAATGTGTTTTATACAATAATTTTAGAATTTTATTTTTCAGATAGAAACTCATAAAACAATTTAAAACTATAATTTGAATGCAAAAATGAAAATTACAACAACTTTTTGCTAAAGAAAACTAAAATAAAATCATTACGAACTACAATTTTGTTTTTGTTTTCTTTGTATAATATAATATTGTATAATAATTATGTATGTATGTATGTTTTTTGTTTTTTTAATATTTTTGTTTTTACTTTATATTTAGTTTTAATATAAAATTTTTTTGTTCATTTTTTTTTTAATTGATAAAAGCTACAATTAATTTGGCAATTGATGGGTTTGATTTGTTTTGTTTGTTCTTTATACTTTATAAATTTTTTTCTGTTTAATTATTACTGACATTTCTTAAAAATTATAAAAAACTACTTGAGAAGTTAAAACTAGAATTTAAAAATTATATATAAAATTTTAAGGAAATTAGAAAAAAGTAGTTTCAAAATTATAAAAATAAATTTTGTTTTTTTTTTTATTTAATTAAAATTAAACTTTGGCTTTGTATTTTGATAAAATTTAATATTATTTCATAAAAAAATACTTAATAAATTTAAATAAATTCGAAATTATGTTTAAATATTTCTTTGTGTGTGTCTGTGTCTTAATGTTTTCTCGTTTTAGTATTTTTAAAATAATTTATATTTATTTTAATATTCTATAATTTGTAACAGGAAGAAGAGGACGTTTTTTTATTTTACTTTAAGACTAAATTTACAAATTTATGAGCATTTTTTGTTCTGGTAGACTTTTTTAAAAATCATCTAATAATATTGTATATTTTTTGAGCATTTTGTTGAAAAAAGAAAGTTTACTAATTAATGGTCGACTAGGAATCTAAAAAATAAATTTAAACGGTTCTTACCTTTCAATATGCTGATCATTTTTATTTTAAAATGGAAGATATTGTAAAATTATGTTTGTCATAACTTTTTTTTTTGTTGTTTTCAAATATTTAAAGACATTTTAAAATCTTGATTAGTCGACCATAATTTGTGTTTTAATTGTGCTTATTTTGTTTAAACTGTTTTGCGTGATTTTAAATAACTTAAATAGTTTCAAGTTTAGTTTTGTCATGATTTTGTAAATTCAGCAATAATTTTGTTTATAAAAAAAATTCTATCTCAAGCTTTTAAATTGTTTTTTGTTTGATTTTAGTTTAATTTTTTTAAGTATTGTAATTAATGTGTTTTCATAAAAAGTGTTATTTTTTCTTTGTTTTTTTTTTTAATTTAAAAAGTGCTTTTCATTTTGTTTAATAGTGTTGTTGTTTGGTTTTTTTAAATATATACATCTAAACAATTGCACATTTAAACACGCAGTACATTCATACATTAAAAAAGAAGTTAAACACACTTAGAGAAATATTATTTTTTTTTTATTTAAGAGAGAAGTTTCTTAAATTTTTCTTTGTGTTTTTTATTAAAGTAATATTTATAATATTTTATGGCTTTTCATGTTATTTTTAAAATATGTTTGAGCAATTTTTATTAATATTATAATATAATTTTTTCCTGTTAAAGTAGCTGTCTTATAAAATTAAATTTTATTAATTTTAACATTTAATTATTCCAAAGGTTTTTTTTATACTTTTAACACACTCATACATTTACGCTTTTTTAAATTTTGTTTCGCTTTCTAAGAGAGTGTGGAAAGAGTTTATAAGTTTGCTTTCTTTAATGTTTTAAAAATAGTAGATTGCTTTTTTTTGAATATATTCTTTGGAAAATATTAATTTTTATACAAAAAATTAAAAGTTTTTGTTTTATTTTTAAGAATCTGAATAGCTTAAATTTGTTTTAATTTTTTGCATATTTTAAATTTATTGTATATATCAAGGATATGTCTACGTTTTTTCACTAATTTTTTTTCAAGATCATTTTGAATTTTTTTAGTTCTTATTTGTTCTTAAATATCTTATAATCATTTGCATTAAAAAAATGCTTAAATTTTTTAATTTTAATTTTTAGCTGCCAATAATAAAATATAAATTGTGAAAACAATACATCAATTATAAGTGGAACATAAATAGTTTTAAATCAAAAAATTTACCCCTCAATTCATAAATGCTTTCTAAATTTATAGCAGGTTTACAAAACGTCATTTTCATACAAAATTTGTTCTATAAACCTCCTATAATTTTACAAAGCGTTTATGAATTTAGGGGTTAAAATATAATAGTTTTTCTGATATATTCAGTCTTTTTAAATTTGTGTTCAAAAAGATTTTAGTTAATGAAAAATACCTTCAAAGAATTTATGGTTCTATTAGATCTAAACTATTTACAATATATATACGAGTATTATTTGATAATTATATTCATTGCAGTGTTACCAAGTTTGTGGTTTTACCCAAGATTTAAAGTACTTTCACACGTTTAGATAAATTTTTAGATGTCAGTAAAATATCTTAAAAGGATAATATAAATCAGTTTTTCGCTCTCCTGAACACCCACCCATAAAAATGTAAAATATTACGCAGGAAAATTATTGAAACATGTTTTGAAATTACTAGGTATTGTTTTCTTTTGATAGATTTGTGGTAACATATGTAAATGTTGAAGATGACAGTTTAAGTAAGTTTTATGGTGTTTTTTTTTTGTATTAACAACAAAATAATTATGGATCGAATTCAAATTTACGGAAAACGAAATAAATAACATTTAATTAAACAAAAACGTGATAAAAACACGTCCGACTCACACAACGGATTGGAATATAACTACTTTTCAGGTATTACCTATAAATTTTTAATATCATCCTTGGAACATATGATGGGGCAACTGGTTCCTAGAACACTTGTAAAGTAGTCATATTTTGCATTTTAACTACACACAGAGAGATTTTTGCTGGACGAGTTTTAATGAAATTTTTCAGTAAACTAATGAAGTTTTCTTCACAAAGTAAATAAAAAAATTCTTAATGAAACTTTGTCATTGAGTGTAAGTGGTGTAAGAAACTTTTAATAAATAAAATGAAATTTAATTAGAAATTTATTAATTTAGTTCGAGGCCAATTTCCTTATTATGAATTAACATAATAAGTACTTTTTTGTAAAAACTGCTATAAAAAGGTCGAAAAAAAACAATTTTTATTTTAAATAAAAATTAAAAACCAACATTTTTTAAAATGAAATTCTTTACAAAATTTTATGAGAAATTCCATTAACTCAATGAAAGGTTTCAATGGACGAGTTCAAGTGAAACTTATTTGGTTTTATGCAGGGTTGGCAGGCAATACCGCTAAAATACCGTTGTCGATTCAAAACCCTTTCAACTGACTACCATTACCCTTAAAATACCGTTACTGAAATACCCGGTCAAGTCAATTAATTTTTTTTGTTTTTTTACTTTACTTTGCGGTATGCACTAAAATAACTGACTACCGTTATCTTTAAAATACCGTTGCCTATATAACTGAAATACAGTTAACCTTAAAATACCGTTACCAAAATAACCAGAATATTGTTACCTTTAAAATACCGTTACCGAAATAATTCAAATTCCGTTATCCTTAAAATACCGATACCGAAATAAATGAAATAGCGTTACACTTTAAATACCGTTACCCTAACGATGACCGCATTCCTTTCGGTTACCATCCATGGTTTTATGCAAACATTCCTTAACATCATGCAGATAATTCTCTCAGTGCATTTTTAGCGTGTTTCGGGACTAGTGTTTTAAAACTATAGCTTTAAATCACGGTTCCCGGAATCTGATACTAGTTCTAAAAGAGCTCCATAGAACTTTTTAAAAACTTGGAAAATTTTAAATAATTCTTCCATATATCAACAACAAAAAATGCTCTAAAAATGTCTCCTTTAAAAATTTAAAACAGCACTAGAACTACATATGAATAAAATAACTGTTATTGAAAGGAATTTATGTTTTCTCGGTTGGTACATTTTCGAAGTCAATGCCTAAAATCAGATGTTTTCTGACACAATATATATTTTTAAGGCGTTAAAAATCATTTGTTTTAAGCCAAAATAAACAGAAAAGATTTACCATATCTTAGTCTCAAAAAAGTTTGTCGATCGAATCTACTGAAAATGACAGTTAAAAAAAGCTATAAACATACATACATATCATACCAATGCCAAACTTTCGGTATGTATGGCTCTGTGTAGCACAAATAATAATCCGTATTTGTTTTTTACTTTTGTACAAAGTGTTCTTAGAAAATAATTTGTTATAATTTTTTGAAATACTCCAAGAGCATAAAATTAAACATAATCTGTAGTATTTCAAAGTCTATTTTCTGAAAAAAAAAAAAATTATTTTAGAACAAGTTCGGAATTTTGATTTTTGAGTTTTTATAAAAAACTCAATTTATCAAAAACTACCCTGCTTTTTATTATTTTTTAAATATTTTTAAGAAAATTACCAAATAATTTTCT
Source organism: Leucophora obtusa (assembly GCA_949987735.1). Lineage (NCBI taxonomy): Eukaryota > Metazoa > Arthropoda > Insecta > Diptera > Anthomyiidae > Leucophora > Leucophora obtusa. The sequence goes on from OX465296.1 coordinate 181,508,041, forward strand.
ATTGGCAAGAAAAAAATTGGAGATGTGTTCGTAATACCGTATTTTAGGAAATTTGTGCATGGTTGCGTATGAGTAATACATATGTGGTATAATGTTAGCGATAATAATTGTAATTTTTTTGAAAACTAAGACCAATATCACTCTAAAATTTGTTTAAACCTATAAAAGATCATGCCGATGGTCATATGTAACCAACCCTTTGCTGACGATATATTCAGAACTTGAGATATGTAATGTGATGAAAGGAGTCAAATAATTTTTATATTATTTATGAGTTGTCAATTTATGACAATCCTTATGTTTTTTTATTTATGCATATTTTTTATAAGTATCAGATTTTTTTTTATAAAGGAAGGAGCCTATGTTTGTTAGCTACAAATAATTTAATTTTTTTGCACAAATATAATAAATAGTACAATAAAATATATTCGGTGTTTGTTATTCCAAGTCCTAACAAATGAATATTTTTTATTTTCAGCACGTTTTTAGGTCAGTAGAGGAATTTCATGTATCTTGGTGCTTTTAAAAATTTGGTATCATTATCTCTTAGATTAAGATATGTAGATGCAAAAAATCAAAAATGCAGAAATTTAGTGTTAGTAATTATTGTTATATATTACAAATAATAAAAACTTTAATAATTTTTATGCATTTTAAGAAATTATGATTTTTTTAGAAAAGTGAAAAAGTGTTCCAATTTGTAAATTGACGTGTGTAAAGGGAATTTCGTAAAAGAAATACTGCCCTATAATGAAATTTATTGCATTATTTGCAATAGAGTTCATATCTACTTGAAATTAGACAATGCAATTTAATGTTTCCGTAAAAAATTAATTTTTAAGAAAAGACGAAAATTTTAAACCAATAGTTATTTCCTTGCGAATTAAATTCAAAAAACACAATTACCCTGTGGAACTTCAATTAATCATGTATAGAAATTTGTTGGATACATAGAAGAAGAAATATTTAAAAAGTTCCAAGATACACGCATTGTAATTTTTATTTATTGGTATAATATAGTAAAAAAAAAAATACTGATTACTGTATTTAGAAAATTAAAAAGCCCGATAACTTGAAAGATATATCATTTAAAAAATTAGTTAAAATTTTTTTCAAAAATTTAGTTTTGTCGTTCCAAGGTACACGCACCCAATTTTATATACACTATAGACTTATCATTAGGCAAAATAAAAAATTTTATAGAAGAAGACTTTGCAATAAAGCATTAACAAATAGTTGGAAAATGCAAAGTTCCAAGGTACACGCGATTCTAGGTACAATACATTCCCCTACTTTGTTTAAAACACATGGAATTTATCACACAACAGGTCAAAACAGCGAATATTTTATTATACTATTTATTATATTTGTTAAAAAAATAACTAAATTACTTGTAGCTAAGAAATATCCGGCGCTGTTCTAAGTTCCGAATCCACATAAAAAAATTATAAAGTGAAAAATTCAGAATTTTTTGCTATTCTGTAGTCCACATCCGAATTAGTGTATACATTAATTCGGATGTATACATTTTACGAATATATACATTTTTGCAACAATTAATATACAAAAATTTATCTAAAAATTTGTTTAAAAATTCTAAAATTTGTTCAAAACTTTCTTGTGATTTTACAAATCCACTCTAATTAAAAAGTTTCGAAACGCAGAACAGGGGCAATAGGCTCCTTTATGAAAAAAGTCTTATACTAGGGGTTTTCATATAAACTCGTAAATGCCTTGTAAACCTTGTATAAATATAAACCATATTTTTTGTGTATGGAGTTTGACATTAAAATCATAAACATACCAGGTGTACACCGTTTACGAGTAGAATACGAGTTTATATGAAAACCTCTACTTATAAAAAATATTCATAAATACAAAAACATGAAGATGGTCATAAGTTGATAACTCGTAACTAAAATGAGCTAAGAGCATGCCAAGCGATTTCTCTATCATATATAAGTTAATCGACTTTTCTTTATATACATAAATATAAGCAGGGCTGTCAACCGATTAATAAAGTTAGTGATAGTGGATAACATTATTTCTAAGGTATTTCGTTATCGCATTTTTGGGTTATCGATATTTTAAGTTAGTTGGTAAAATTATTTAAGCGTTTAGATATTTAAAACTATTTCGTTTGGTTATTTTATGGTTAACGGTATTTTGAATAAATTCGTTAGGTATGTTAAGGTATGTATGTTTTAAATAGTAATAACTAAGAATAAAAATAGCATTGTTAAAATTTCGTTGATGTTAGCCTAATTGAGTTGTGTGTTATTTGCTTATTTGTTTCACATTCAATATAAATAGATCATCATCAATTATTAACCCATAAGGGCATAGGATACTGAAGATGGGTCACATTTTATGCTCTTTCTTTAATTTCAATTAAAAAAAAATTCAAAAATTGTTTAAATATGCGAAAATTTTGCGAACTTACTTAAGCCAACTATAGGTGACATTTACTTTATGGTAAACTTAAGTTAAATTTTATTTACTTTTATCGAAAAATTAATATAAGGCAAGTCAAATGTGCTTACATCTTAAGAATTTCAAATTTATTTAGCTTTTGAATGAATAATTGAATTAGCCTGAAAATAAGTGCGTTCCTTTATTTTTTTTTTGTTCTTTCTCAAAATTACAAAAACTTCAATCTGAAAAATGACTCACGTGATCACGAGGGCTGCGAACGCCTCTTTCATTAGGTTCAAATTATTTACGCGACGTTCAATAGATATTTTTTACAAACGCGTTCGTGAACGGCGGCTTATCCGGATGAAATAATTCATCCAGCCGAATATACCGCGCAACGGTCACTTTATACTTTCTGCAGACGGTCACAATAAATCTCAGTCACTGTCTATCCTCTTTCTTTTTATTTGTTCTTGACGCGAGCAAAGCGAACAAAAACATGTTTTTAATAAAATTTAATACTTTTAATTAATTCTTTTTTTCATGTCTTTTGAATTGAAATAAATTTAAAAATATTAAATTTTAATACAAAATACGAGGGTAACTATTTATATTGTGAGCCTTGGCCACTTTAACACTTAGTAGGCACCAGCTGATATTTTTCTACTACAAAGTTTAACATTTTTGACCATAACCTTGCTTAGAATTTTTTGTCATTTTACCATTATCTGTGTTCTCTACAAAATTTTGAAAGTTGTGTGTCAGCAAAAAAAATTAAATTAACAAGGGAATATTTTGGGGCAATGATTTATAACGATATTCGATGTGGATTATTTACACAAGAGTGCATAGACAAATTAAATTCAACTTTTGGTGATGAACCTCCATCCTTTGCAACTATAAAACGCTGATAAAACGAATTTAATCGCGGACGTCCTTCGCTCTTTCCAGAAGCTCGTCCTCCGTTGTTGTGCCAGAAATCTTGGTGCTATGCAAAAACTGACAATGGAAGATCGTCGTGTGACATAGTCTGAGATTGAGGCTACCTTAAGCAAATGTTCTACCAGCATAAATAAAACATTGCACAAACATTTTGCCGTAAAAAAGATCTGTTCTCAGTGGATTCCTCATAACTTAACAAAAGCTCTAAAAGATGCTCGGGTCGATTGGTGCAAATTATTGTTCAAGAAATACAATAGTGGTGCTTCAAAAGACGTGAATAAAATTTTTAGAGATGACGAATCATGGATCTGTGTACATGACCCTGAAACTAAACAGCAGTCGACTGTATGGGTGTTTCATGATGAACCAAATCCAACAAAAGTTGTTCGCTCTCAAAGCACTTCGAAACAAATGGTCGCCTGTTTTTTTTTAGAAAAACCGGTCTTGTGTCAACAGTGCCGTTAGCTAATTCAGTTAATTCTGAATGGCATACCACTATTTGTTTACCAATAGTGTTCGGAGAAATGAGAAAAAGCCAACCCTCAAAAACGGATAAATCTTTACCACGACAACGGGAGGGATCTCTCACATATCGGCTCAAGCAAGTGACTTTTTAAGCAATCAAAAGATCGAATTAATGGGTCATCCACCATGCAGCCCTGTCTTGTCACTCAATGACTTTTTCTTGTTCCCGCACATCAAAAGTAAACTACGTGGACAACGATTTTCTTCAGCAGAAGAAGCCGTAGATGCATTCAATCCCATATTTTGGAAGTATCTCACGCAGAATCAAAAAAATGCTATGACAAGTGGTTCGAACGCATACAAAAGTGTATAGATCACAAAGGAGAATATTTTGAAAAAACAATAAAGACATTTTCAATATCAATTTTCTGTTTTTTCATTCATAACACAATAAAAGCAAAGTAAAAAATATTTTCATTTGCTCTCCAGAATCACTCAAAAAACAAATATAACCGTGAGGAGTGTAGTTTCCTATTAAGTTAGTACTCTCTGCTTCCTGGTTTATATGTGCCTTGGTTTTATAATTTACCAAAGTTAGCTGAGAAAAAGCAGCAACATTTTTGTAAAAAGAGAAACACCAATTCACTTTCTAGAGCGCATTCACTAACCCAATTTTCAAGTTCTAAAACGCTTTTTGGTAAGATTGGGAACCCTCTGATTTCCAAGGTAATGTCATAAAATGAACCTATTAATTTACAATTTTACTGAATACACCAGAAAACTCCTTTTACATTTTATTAGAAGCAAAAAACTAATGAAAATATATTTTTAATAAAAAAATTACTAACTATTAAATGAGTATTATAAATATTTGAGTATTTGCTTTATAAATCCCGAGTATTATAAAATAAAGCAAGTGTAATAAAATATAAAATGTATTTGGAAGATATTTAAAATACTTGTTTTTAATGAAATTTAAAATACACACAAAAATTTCACAAAAAATTAAATATTAATTTTGATTTTAATAATTCTTAAAAATATAATTACAAAGAGAGTATTAAGAGTTGCCAAATTAAAGGAATTTTAAAAATAAATTCAAAATTATTTAAATGTATTAAAAAAAATTATATATAGAACTTAAGATAAAAAGAGATGATTTAAAATTATAGGCTGCCATTTAAATTTATTTTAAATATATTTAATTATGTTTCTTTAAAAATATATGACAAAACATTTTATAATTTTTTAGTACATTTTTCTTCTTCTACATATGTTTTTAAATAATAAACTTTTACAATCATTTGGAGAATTTGTGTGTACCTTTTAATGTTTTTTTATTTTAAACTACATCAAACTACGTTTTTTTAAAAAATGTTTTTTTTTGAGAAAAAAATATATTTTTGCTGTTTTTTAATTTTCAAAAAATACTACTGTTTCATTTTAAGAAGCCCTAGAAATTTTGTTATAAATCGTTTAAGAATTTAAGATTTCGAAGATTTTTTTTTTAAATTTTACCACTAAAATTTTAAACTGTATTTTTTAATTTTTGCTTTATCATTTGCTGGACGACATTGAATTTGAACAAAACTACTTGTTTTCAATTAATTTTGTTTGCTGTAATGGTAATCTAAATATAATTTATTTATTTGTTGTTGTATAAGTTGTTTTGTAGTTAAATCTTAATAAAAGTAATTTGTATTGATTTTATTTTTGTTCAACGCACTTTAAACGTGTGTTTGAATTTTCAGATTTTTTTTTGGGTTTTTATAATTTTCTTTTATGTATGACATTTTTAAATGAGTATTTTTGTTTTTCTTTATTTTCAATTTTTTGTTGAGCATTATTTTATTTGTATATTTCCAACCAATATTATTGATGAGTATTAATATAAATTTCAATAAAACTTCAGTATTTTTATTGAAATTAATATGGCGTAAAACGGTTAAATCCTCCACGATACATGGTAGCCTAAAAAAAATAGAAAATTTATATTAATAAAATATTTTAACAAATTTTGTGAGTTGTAATACAGAACTTTGATAAATCTATTAAAACTTTAATCTACTAACCAAAATTTTAATTGATTAAACGATATCTCAATTATTAACACTAAACCTACTAAGTTAAAATTAATAAAATGCATATTACTTACAAAATTAATTGCAGTTAAAACAACACTGTACTAAAATACGTTATGGAATTTGCCCTACGGCAACCCGTTTCCAATAGATACGCAAGCTCTTGAACAAAACTATACGACTGTTTGTCAGCATTTGCGAAAAAGCAGACACAGAGGAGATTGGAAGATAAACAAAAATTTAAAAGTAGAATGTTTGTATGTGTCTGTGCTTGATCACTTCTGAGTAAAAACAATAACAAAAAGCTGAATAGGAAAAAAGCTATGAAATAGTTACACTGCATTCAAGGCCTTACTAGGATGAGTTGGCGAAGCGGTCGCACGCTCAGTATAGTTACGTTTGTAATGTAGGAAGTTTCGATTCCTACAGCCGACAGGTTGTTGAAAAATGATCGTATAGAGACAATATGACAATAAAATATAAACAACAATACAATTTAATGGAAAATCACTGATGAGTAGAGCACCTATATGTGCAAAAGTGTTATTTTTGCAGCTCCCCGTTCATTTTCGAATAGGATGAGTGTAAAAAATAAGATATGTGCAAAAATTGGGTTTTTGCGATGTAAACCGGCCAGGCCGTTTACATTTATGTCTTCAAAATTAACCTAAAAAACGTTTATGGATTTATCTATCTATAACTCTTAAACTACACTCAAAAAAATAAGTTAGTAGAAAAATTAGTAAAACGTCTTGTATTTCAAGTGTACTAGTTTTCAGCAATTTTTTTGCTGAAATTCCGTTTTCAGCAAAAATTTTAGTTATATTTTTTTTAGCACTAAACTAATTTTGAACTAATGTTTTACTAATTTATTTTGCTACAAAAATTGTTCTGATAACCGCCTTCATAGCGTGGGCGACAACCAGATAGACAAGATGTAAATGTCGCACCTTGTCTGGAAATGGAAATGACAAAAAAAGAAAAACAACTCTACACATATTCTATATTTAAATTTTCAGCAAATAAATTAACTAAAGTAAAATTTTGCTACAAGTGTTTTGAGTTTTTTTCAGTCTACTAATATTCAGCAAAAAGTTTAGTGATTTTAGCAACGATTTTTTTCTTTTGCAGTCGACTAAGTGTTAGCAAAACTTTTGCTGAAGATAACTATTTTTTTGGTAAAAATCAGCTCGTTGATTTTCAGCAAACCTTTTGCTGAAATTACCAACTTTTTTGCAAGCACGCTCCTGACTAAAAATTTGCTGACACAGCAACATTTTTTGCTGACTTTACTGACTTTTTTTTTTGAGTGTAGCAGTTTCTGGTGATTGAGTTACATAGCTGTTGTTTACACAATGAAAAGGCAAACATTTTCTTTAACTCTCCCATGACCGTTAGTGGTGTTTTAAGCGGTAAACATACATTTTTTTGTCAAAACTAAACTTTGAATTTCCCTAATTTAATTTTGTAGACTTGTAAACACGTATACTCTTCATCATATAATAGGAAATTTAGCGTAGATTAAAAGCAAAATAAGTTTTTTTTTTTTTTAATATTTCGTCCATTTGATGACAAAAAGCTTAAAAACTGATGAGTTATAGATTTTTTACATATGTGCACCAGAGAACGGTTTGAGTACATTCGTTTTTATTGTGCAGTCATACCATTCATTGCTTTTGCCATGTATTCATGCAACAACAATAACTAATGCAATTGCTATTATATACATTCATTGTTTTTGATGAGTGGTTTTTACGCATTATTTTTATAATGCCACTACATGTCAAGCAACGAAATGAAGAGATGACGCATTAAAAAAATAAAATCAATCACAACATTCATTTAGTATTCGTTGACCTGTTGCAGTATTTTGAAAAATGCAGTGTGAAGAAATTTCCATTTTTTTTTATTTAAATATGAATTATGCATATATTTTCTCATTGGTAGCATTCGGAGAGAAACCTTAAACTGATACCGGTGACTTGAAGCGATTTGTGATTTCTTACTCTGCTGAACGATGTTTTCTTTGTTTTGTTTTTAAATACATTTGTTCTATATTCTCCTTTGATTTTTTAAATTTTTTGTTTTTGAATTATATTTGTATGTTTTTATTTGTCATTCATACAAAACAAAATTTTTTTAAAATCAACAACAACAAATGTATCACTATTTGTTCAAAAGTAGCAAACATTTTTTACGCTACCAAAATATGACAGCGCTACCTGAGCGCTCAGACTGAGCGATTAGTGATCAGGTCGTTCAGCAGATAGTTGCACAACTGTTGTAGAACTGTTGACTGTCAAATTGTATCTGCCGAACGCACCCATTTTGTTAATGTTTAAGTGAACAAAATAAACACCAAAAATATACTAAAATATTTGACAGAAAAAAATTTTCAATTTTTATACAACCAAGATTGAGACCATTCGTAACAATCGGTTTGTATTCATACCAATCATTTTATATTCGTTGCTTTTGTGAGTGTTAGGTAAGATTAACAGAAGACATGCAGTGTAATGCATGGCTTTCGTCATACTCACTTTTTTTTTTGTGTCTGTATTGCTTTACTGAAATGATGTGTATTGACAACAATATGCACATTTTTTGTGATTGCATTCAAAAGCATAAAATAAGGCACTCAAACCGTTCTCTGATGTGCACTAGGAAGCCATGTGAATCTTCCATTTTGGTTATAGGATGTGTTCAGCGAACTTATGTAAAACACTACACGGTACAGTTTTGTGGCTCTATTTAACCCTCTAACTCTTCAATTAAAGGGACTTTTTTGGCCCCGTTTTTAAAAGGGACAAAAAGACCCGTAAACTGAAGAGTTAGAGGGTTAAAATGTTCCACAGTTTTACATGAAATAGAAGATTCATATGGTTTCTTCCTAAAATTTAGGTTTGTGGGCATTTGAGCGGCAATTGTGTATAAGTACGAAATTAACCCTTAAACACATTTTAAGTTTTGACTTATTTCTGGCATTGAACTTAAATTTTCAACCTTGACGTCTTTAAAGACTTATAGTAGAATTTCATGACAAATATTTTTTGGAATATTTTAACCCTCTAACTCCTCAATTAAAGCTACGTTTTGAACCTTTTCAAAAGGGCCACAAACGACCCGTAAGTTGAAGAGTTAGAGGGTAAAGCCTGGATCAGCCAGACGTAAACGTATCTCTGCATAGCTGAATTACTAAGTTAAATAAGAACAGAAGATGTGCTGTGTTTTTTGTTTCATTCTTATGCATTCAATATAGAGCAAACGTAAATACACAATAAAAATCTGTTGTGAATAGATTTTCGTTGTATATTTACGTTTGCTCTATATAGAATGAAACAAAAAACACAACACATCTCCTGTTCTTATTTAACTTATTAATTCAGCTATGCAGAGATACGTTTACGTTTACGTCTGGCTGATACAGGCTTTAAAATGTTCCGGAAAAATATTTGTCATAAAATTCTACTATAAGTCTCTGAAGACATCAAAGTTTAAAATTGAGGTTCAATGCCAGAAATAAGTCAGAACTTAAAATATGTTTAAGAGTTAATTTCGTGCCAATCTGAAGGCGCTCAATAGACCACCCATATGATGCCAATAAAATACCTTAAAATTAAATTTTGTAACAGTTTTTTCGCTCTCCTGAAAATCTATTAAATAACACATGCGACATTTTGCAAGCCGGTCGACGATATGCTTATTTAGTATTTTTCAGTAAAACCTTTACTTTAAGAGTTATAGCGCAAAGAAGCTTTGAATTCATTTCAGTCCATTTTTAGGGCTAAAGCCGCGGGTGACTGGTCTGTTTTAATTCGAGAGGACAAATTATTTTTTACGCCCAATCTACTGGAAAATGCGTGGGGAGGTGAAAAAATAACACTTTTGCAAATTCCATATATTTCATGGGTGCTATACTGATGAAGCATGTCCAAAAAAAAGCCAGAAACTATATCTAGTGATTTGCAAATTAATATGTTTATAATTTTTAGAGGAAAGGTATTATTTTTCTTGTTAACCTCAAACCTATTAAAATCATAATCAAGGTTAACTATTTTTTTGTTTGTATGTATTATTTTTTTTTTTCCTAATGAAAATGTTTTGTATGAAAGCTACCTTAATCAGTCGGACGTATGATTTGAAAGGTGGAAAAATCCAAAGCTGACATAACGTTATAGTGTGAAGTTGGCTGCAACTGAACTACAGCCGATCAAAACTTATTCTTTTCTTTTGTTTCGATCATTGTTTCCTGTGTATTTCAATAGTACGGACGTATAAAAATAGCCATTACGTAAACGTCACTCGCGACTCACTTTGAGTTTGGGATTGGCGTAGTATTTAAAAACAAAATATTTATTTTAACTTGATTTATTTAAATTTATCAAATTCTGATATTAACTACTGAAAAAAATCAATTTTAATTAAGAATCTGTTATTCTCATTAACTTACCCCATAACCGGGTACAGGTCCAATACCATGCCCTAAATAGGGATCTGCATATTCTCGGGCATAACTATTGAAATAAATTAAATAAATTTATAACAAATTAATATTAGTACAATATCATTAATCAATTGGCATCTTTAATAAAAATAATTTTTAGTTCATTAGTAGCAGTTTAAATTTGTTAAAATATTCTTGGGTTAAGCTTTTAGATTTACTGAGGTTAATTTTTGAGATTCTTGAGGTTGTGTCAATAATCTTTAATATCTTGATTTAGTTGAAATTGTTAAGTTTTGTTAGAATTTTGCAAAAATCTTCTAGGGCATTTTTTAGATTTTCAGTTTTTCTTATCTTGTTTTTTCTAAAAATAAAATAAAAACAAAATGAAAATTAAAAAAAAAAATAAAGAAAATATAATGAAAACGAATTAAATTATAAAAAAATAAACATAAAAATAAATAACTACAAAAAATAAATACACAAAAATAAAACTAGTTTAAAAACGTAAAAAGATAATGCCAGATAATACACCGGGAAAAAACTTATAGTTAAATCAATTATTTTATAACATTATAATTTTTTTAATAAAAAATTTTAAAATAAGTATGTATCTTATTATAGTATTTAAACATGATTCTATTTAAAATTAACTTTTTCGTATTTTAGTTAATATTTGAATATTTTAGATATTGTTTTTGCATTCTAAAAACAAGTAGAACCATATTTAAATTAAAAAGAAAACAAACTAAGTTTGTGTTTAATTTTGTTTCGTGTATACAATCACGGATTATTTTAATTAAAAATAACTAAACTATAAATATGCTGGAATTTGATAAATAAATACCAGATATGAGCATTTCCATGGTCACATACGTGACAGTCGTACGTTTCAATGAGATGAAAAACAAGGATAAACTTATTTTTTTTAACTTTATATTTTTGCGTAGTAAGTAGGAGCTCTATATTTAGTAACTGATAAGAAAACAATCAAATTGCGTGGTCCTCAAATATAAGTAATTAGAGATGGTGACGTGCCGTGAAAAAAGTAGTAGTTAGTTTTTTCTTTTCTTATAAAAACGCGAACTTTTCTGATAAAACTTTTTTAATATGATTAGCAGGGCAGCGACTTTCATGCACCTAAAAATTTAAAATATGCGCTTAAAATATGCAGTAAAAAATGCAAAATATGCACTAAAGGTCCAAAAATAAATGCTTAAAACCAAAAAATTAACTGTAAATTTATCGATTTTTAAAAATCATATTTATTACTCGAGAGCGTTTGGTTAACAATTAAATCCAATATATGTAAATGTCTAAAGTAGATAACAACTTCATGTTTTCCTGCACTCAAAAAAATAAGTTAGTAGAAAAATTAGTAAAACGTCTTGTATATCAAGTGTACTAGTTTTCAGCAATTTTTTTGCTGAAATTCCGTTTTCAGCAAAAATTTTAGTTATATTTTTTTAGCACTAAACTAATTTTGAACTAATGTTTTACTAATTTATTTTGCTACAAAAATTGTGCTGATAACCGCATGCATAGCGTGGACGACAACCAGATAGACAAGATGTAAATGTCGCAGCTTGTCTGGAAACGGAAATGTCAAAAAAAGAAAAACAACTCTACACATATTCTATATTTAAATTTTCAGCAAATAAATTGACTAAAGTAAAATTTCGCTACAAGTTTTTTGAGTTTTTTTTTTCAGTCTACTAATATTCAGCAAAAAGTTTAGTGATTTTAGCAAGGATTTTTTTCATTTGCAGTCGACTAAATGTTAGCAAAATTTTTGCTGAAGATTACAATTTGTTGGTAAAAATCAGCTCGCTGATTTTCAGCAAACCTTTTGCTGAAATTACCAACTTTTTTGCAAACACGCTCCTGACTAAAAATTTGCTGACACAGCAACATTTTTTGCTGACTACTGACTTTTTTTTTTTGCTGACTACTGACTTTTTTCCTTATTTTTCATTAAATTTTATTTTGCATTAAATATGCAAAAATATGTAATTTAATGAAAAATATGCAATAAAAATAATCAAATAAGCAAAAAAATATGCACTTAAATGCAAAATATGCAACAACAAATCAATGCCATTTTGTTGCACATTCTTTGATTCGGAAAAGTATTTGGTCAAAATCAAATTTGGATTAACGACTAACATACATTTGCATGAAAGTCAAACAAACATTTGCATGAAAGTCGCTGCCCTGATGATTAGGAATAGTATTTGCAATTTGCTGAATTAATAAAACTCTTTTTCATGTTTTTTTTAATAGCCATAGTGTGGAACGTGACGAAGCGTTTATGACATGAATTTCCTATTTGATACATGTGAAAGTGACAATAGAATGTCAATGAAAGGAAATCCAAAATTCACCGTTTACTGATCTTTAGTTACTACACTTAAAATAATACGTCAGTAGAAAAATCTGTCAAACCGGTTTCAAATCGATTTGAATAATTTTTAACAAATTTTTATTTGAAACACTAATTTAAGCAAATATTTTAGTTAACTTCATTTAACACAATACTAAAAATCCTCAGTACTTGAGCTAATTTTAAGTGTTAATTATAAAAATTATTTAAAACTAATTTCTAAGAATCCATTAGTTAAATTTTACAAATTTTATTGTTAAAATATAATATTTTCATATTACTGTTATTACCCGGTAGATGGCGCCACCAATGCATCCGAAGTTTTAAAGATGGCGCTATTTCGTTCCCTCCCGATTTTTTAAAATGGCCCATATCTCGAAAACTAAGAGACATTGAGCAAAATTGATGACTACCCCTAGCCGTATAATACCTCAGCGAAAGGGGGTATCCCTATCCAAAAATGGACCTTGGCGGGGTCTTGGACCCTCGGAAATTTGTAATAAAATTTTTCCACTTCATAAAATGGCCCATTTCTCGAAAACTAAGCGAGATAGAGCAAAAGGGAAAAAATGTTTGCTCCACTGGAGTGCCCTTATATGCCCTCACATGATATGGACTAGGCCAGGGGAGGGTCCCGAGACCCTAAATTTGGATAAATTCTACGGCTCAGTATAATTACAGATAAAACTGTAGTTTTACAATTTTTATACTTAAATTTAGATTTGTTAAATTTAACAAAAGAATTTGTTAAAATCAACAAATTTTATTTTAAGCCAAAAAACAGGAATAAATTTTGTTAAAGTAACAAATTTTTCTGTCCAGCCAACAGATGTATTGATTTGAGTGTACCCATTCTTTTTTTTTGGAGTTAATTGTTGTTATAACAAATATTTTGTTATAAGAGTGCAATTTAATCATCTCTTTAAAACAAATATTAAGGGAAAAATGTTATTAAAAACGAAAAAGGTGACCAAAACCTGAACGAAATTTTGAAGTCCGTTTTATAATATAAGATAAGCTTTGGACTCTATACTTTAATTATATTTAAGTATTTGTTTTATTAATATAAGTCAGAAGGGATTTTGGACGCTTTTAATTTTTCGGTCCTTTCTGTGGAAACGCTCATATGATTCAAATAACTATTTACGTATAGCAACTGTTAATTAAACGTAATAGTTTTAGCTTAGTTATGCACGCAAAAAAGTTTGTCAGTTCCTACACGGCAGCTGTTTGTGTAGTAATCACTAGTTGTTGTTTTGAACAACTTTTTTCACAGTAATTAAAAAAAAACAACTAACGAAAAGCACACTATTTGGAATCGTACCTAGAAAAAGGATCTACAAATGAATGTAATTTTCAAAACTGAAATAACACAACTGCAATACTACTTAAACAACTAACAAATTTTGACTGTAGAATTTAAATGAGTGTATAATTGATACACCCAGAAAACAGATTCGGTGCTAACAACTCCATTTGTTGCCAATCGAATGGTTCAGTTGCATCGAATGAATTTTTCGGTTGTTGCTACTGAATTATTCTCGATACAACTGAAATTCCATTGTCACAGTCAAATTAGTCCTGTCTCAATTGGATTTATGTTACCACAACTGAAAAATTCGGCTACCACAACCGAACCATGCGATGGGCTACAAATGCGGTTATCAGAACTGAATCTGTTTTCTGGGTGTATATTCTTAGTTGGCAAATTAAAATCAGAAATCGTTATTGTATCTCCAATTCAGAGAAATACCCGCGGGAAAGCGCTGGCAAGGCACTTTAGCACTTTCCTAATCCCAAAATGATAATATCATTAGACGATCGGCTCAGTTGTTCAAAAAGCATCGAGTCGAGAACTCCACCCACTGAACTAACGAGCCATATATTACTTGAAAGTTTAAAATATATATGAATGATAACAGAGTATATATCGTATATAAGTTGCGCTGCTAACATGCCAACATTGGCACGATTGTTGGAATTAATTTTCTAACATCTCCATAACGCCGCTTAGATAAAAAAGTTATTCGGAAAATCTTTGTTCAGACCACAAAAATAAAATAAATAAAAGACACCAAACAACCGTATGTCCCTAAACTTATTTAAACTCGAGACCTTCCGCCTACAAACCTTTCTAAACAAGGCGTCATTATTTTTCTAAAATCAATGCCCTGCCAGTGGGTTGATTTAGACCAGAGGTCGGCGTCACCTATGCCCATGGGCGCTCTCTCACACCTACATAAGCTCACACATAGAACAAAAAAATAATCAGTCACATACAAGATTTCAATGAAGTAGGTTGTCACATCGCTTGTTTGCCAGAATTTTTACACTCTGCATAATGTTTATTGATACATTTTTTTTTGTAATTTATTTTTAAGTTTTTTTGTGTTGTTGTGTTGTTGTTTTTTGATATTTGTTTTCGTAGTTGTTGTTTGCTTTAAAATTTTTATTTTATATTCCCATTATAAACATTTAAAATTTTCGAATTATTATTATTTCGTTCTTTGTCAGTGCATTGAGAGTGAGAGTCCGCAACTCACTCATACAAGCACAAAATAAGGTTGTATATGTTTGCCGATCCCTGATTTAGACCCTATGACAATTTTTGTCTCGACAGTACTACAAAAAATGCTACTTTAAAATATTTGTATAGCGCTATTGGCGAATACTTTGCCAGTATTTCTCTGTACAAACCATTCACATTTGTTAAACAAATACTAGGGAAATATTTTTTGAAAAAAAAGTACAAATTTTATTTCTAATCGAACGAAAAAATTGTGTTTTTTAATTAAAATAATTTTTATGACTTTGAAAAAATAACTGTTAAAAAAGTATTTTTTTCCCAATTTTGTCAGTTGTTTCCAAATTCTTGTAGGAAGAATTTGCCAGCTCTTTTTACGAAATTGATGGTTATTTTTACTGCCTTAGACCTGTTAATTTATCTAAAAATAAACTGCGTCTAGTGCTTAACCATAGTTATGAATGTGAAATTTATATGGAAATATCTGTGGTTAACGTTTAACTTTTGTTATGTTGTAGATGAGTTACTCGCCCTTAGGAAGTTGGTTTTTTAACAGTTGTAAATAACTAAATTTTTAGTAATTTTAAAGCTAACTGTCATTTTCAGTAGATTCTAACGGCAAACTTTTTTGAGTGTATAACTAGTGTCATGGCAGAGATTTTTCGGTTGGCTTTACAGATGCATTAGACTTTGGTTAGGAGTGCTGGTAAATACGGTTTATTTTCACTACTCGATACTACTTGATATTTTTAATTGAATACTTTAAACTTTGAACTATATTTAAATTTAAAGTTTAATTTAATGATTTTTTATTGAAATTTTTTAAAAATTTCGCTTTTTTGAATGTTTTTCATCATTGCTAAAAATTTTCTAAACTTTTCACTTTTAATTTTTTCATCGAGCAGAGTTATATTTTTGTGCTAAATATAAATTTTTGTGTCTTTTTCGGTCCAAAATGTAACTGAACGAGTATTCCCTATAAGTATCGAGTATTCAATAATGACAAAAGCTCGATACCCATTACTATTTTTTTTTTACCAGCACTATATGCTAGATCCTGGGATAGAATTTAATGCAGGGCATATTTTTTTAGAATTGGAGGCTAAAGACTGTATCGAATTAAGCCCAATCTAGATACTCACAGTGTCAGTGAACTGCTGCAGTGATGTCAAATTTGTTTCTTGAATTTCGCGAAAACTATTCAATATTTTTACAAATTTGTTATTGAATTTTGTTTGAAGGCAGCTGTTGTTTATTTAAAAACTTTTCTAATTTCTCGACAGTGAGAAAAAAGAAAATAAAAAAACCTGCTTTATCGACAAAACGTCGCACTGCGGTAGAATACTGACGACACTGCGTTTAGCCTAAACCACATAAACGCAGTGTCGACTGCAGTGCGACGTTTTGTCGATAAAGCAGTTTTTACATCTTCCCTATTTCTCACTGCCGAGAAATTAGAAAAGTTTCTAGATAAATAAGGGCTGTTTTTAAAGAAAACGCAATAAGAATTTTTTAAAAATATTAAATCGTTTTCGCGAAATTCAAGAACAAATTCTGACAGCACTGCCACTGTCCAATGTCACTTTCACTATGTGGTTTGGGCTTTTATCTGGTTTTTAGGCTTTATTTTTGAAAAATTCAAAGTAGGAGATTTCAAAATTAGGGGGTGATTTTCTAAAACACTTCGGTGAAGTGTTGCGTTATTTCTATAGAAATTGTTTTTGTTACAAAAACAATTTACATTGAAAGTTCCCTTCACTTCACCCAAGTGTTTTACGAAATTAGGTAGTACAATTTTTAAATTGAGTAAAAAAATACTTGTCAAGATCGTAAAATTGTTGTCAAATAAAGTCAATTCTGATCTACCCAAAAATACATATAAAATAAGGAGTCAAAAAGAGCCCCGTAAATTATAATCGACAAATGGAAGGAAAATAAAAAATCCAAACACACTTCATTGCGAAAGAATTAAAAAGGCCTTTCATTTTCATTTTAATGAAAGACTACTTTTAAAACTGAAACCGGTTCGTGTTGGAAAAGAAAAGAGTTCAATTTATACTCAAAAACCCCAGTATGAATCTAAGAGAGTGTAGCGGTCAAATGACCGATACCATGCGATTTGACTCCATAAGACTTTTTCGCTCAAATCCAGCCTGATATATGCTCCAGGGTCATCGAAAATTGGAACCATCGGATGTGCGCGTTGATATCTCACACTCCACCTACTCGTCCCTATTGAAAAATTTTCAGAGGACTAATTTCTAACACTAAATCTCAAATTTGTGATCTTTTTCCAATAGAAATTCTACTCTGATTTGGAAAAATATGTAATTATATAAAAAAGCTTTTAGATTTTCAAGTCTTTTTTATGCAAAAATTCTCAATTTTAAAGTTCTTCTATATTTTCATAGAAAACCCCAACGGTTACTATGATATATTCTGATTGAAAACTCTTTACGGAAAATCGCTTTCTTCCTATATAAAACCTCAGATTAACATCCTATTTATATAGCGGATGAAGTTTTGTTTAAATAAGATTATTGCTACAATCTTGTAGATCTGTTCATAATCTTCAAAAAAGAAAACAATGATGCTCAATTCAACGTTTTAAAATAAAAAACCGCTAAATTGTTTTTATAAGCAGTCAAACATTCATACATGGTAAAATACGTAGTATAAATGATAAGGATTACAAAAAAGATTTCAGTGATTATCTCGTAGATTATACCACGTAAGATATTCCAATTTCGGAACCCCCTAATATATATTTTGTGGATCCCTGCGAAATTAACATTTTCAATATAAAAAATAATCTAAATACTAATAAAATAACTTTAACTTCCCTCTCCAAAACCTTTCCCAGGATCCGCTCCTGATATAAACGCAACATAATAATGCAATTAGAGAACTTTTAAGTATTGACAACTGCTCCGATAACTATGTATGTTCATAAAATTCTCTTAGATTCTGATGATTTGTTGCTATAGGAAAATCCAAAGTATTTTTCTCGTTTGAAATTTAAACAGCCGCTCATTTTAAAAATGAACTTAGAAATGGCTGGCCTAATGTGGCGAAAAATTAAAGTTTTAGTCAAAGGTGTTTAAAAATGTATGAACACGGAATTCCAAAAAAAATATGTATATATTTTGACACATACAGAATAACTAGTGTTTCCAATTCGGTTAATCGATTAACCGATTCCTCGTTTAATTGCCTCTACTTCGGTTAATGTTGAAGCAAAGAATTTAAAACTCAAATAATTATTCAATCGAATAATCGGCTAAAATAGGTCGATTAACTGGCTAAATTTTTAATATGTATTTTTACCTTTATTTTTGCCCAAAACTTCACAATTTTCTTATCTTTGACCAAAAGATTGGCTAGATAAGCTTAGCGCATTAATTTTGCATTAAACAATTAATCGATTAGTCGCCAAATTTCTCGATTACCTAACCCGAATAACAGGTTAATCAATTTAGGGAGATTTTTCGAATAATGCATTAACCGGTTAACCGCCTAGGTCGAATAATTGTAAACCCTAAGCTCTAAAGATAACACAGATAAAAATAGTTTGTAAAGACAATTAAACTTTTTGTAAGTACAATTAAACTTTTAATTGCAATTGCGCCTACAATTGATTTTGTAAATGCAAACAACATGTTTGTTACTTGATTGTTGAATTTATTTCAAATAAATAGCTAACAAACACATTTGTTGAAATTCAAAGCAAATTTTGACAAACGATGTTGCCACATCAAAAAATGAGTTTGTTGAAATTTAAACCAAAATTTAAAAATCGAATTTGTTGATTTTAGTTTATATTTTTGATTAAAAAATAAGCCTTGAATAAGAAATGCATATTTGTTTCACAATCGTATTTTTTATTTTATAAAAGTGCGCCACTAAAAAACGCAGCAGAGTTTTCTGGTTTTTTGGTATCAACATTCTGCTTAGCATTTCTCTCCGGAACTTTAGATGTATTAAGTCCAACTTTAGATTTTACCCTGCGCACAAAAGTTTCCGAAAATTGCACCGTGCCATTTTGCGGCCAGAAATGTTTGGAATTGGTTTTTTTTTCTGTCTCCTTTTGCTTTACACATTCCAGCAGTGTTGCCATAACGGCGATTTTCTCGTCAGATCTAGCGATTTTATTTCGCCCCTAGCGGGAAACATTGTCCTGTAGCTATTAGCTAAAAATATAGCGATTTTCTATCTGCCGTAATATAATTCTTAAAACTCGGTTTTATGTTCAAAAATATTACAAAATTCGCATATTGATATTCCTCTATTGTAAAACACAACTTCTTAAACGATTTTAGTAGAAAAACTTTCTCAAAAATACACATTTCGATAAAATATGGGTATGCAGTTTTTCACCGAACAACGTCCTCTATTGAGTATTTTCAATACTAATATTAATTCAATTAAAATCGTAAAAAACTCCTTTAAGTACCATTTTTCAACAATCTAGCGATAAAATCGCTAAGTTTTTGCACTGTTTATAAATCTAGTGATTTTCTAGCGATTTTTACGTTTAATCTAGCCATTTATTTTGAAAATTTGTTGGCAACACTACATTCCAGGCTTTCTTTCAATTGTTAGGTACTTGTTGAACTTTTTAATAACTCTGGAAACACATTGCTTGGTCACGCGTACTTATGTTGCAATTTTTGTATGAGTCCACAATCGATTACTTTGAATAGTTTCCATAATTTTTTGTGCACTTGTCTTTGATTCTCCATTGTATGTTAAGTAATAAACAATTAGAATTTAACAAACCCATGTATTTTGAACCATGACATATTTTTTGAAGATATATTGATCAAGAAAATTACTTTTATTAAATTTACGCGTGTGTATAATAGAATTGAACGAACTAGTTCAATTGAACTAATCACCATATTAATGATATGAACTGATCACCATTGTTTAATCTTGCAACAATTGTTTGTATCTTTTTAAAATAAATTGTTTGAAATTGAAATGGTTTTTTAAAAAATTAAGAAAAACCAGTCGAGGTTCATAAAAAGAATACAATTTTTTTATTTTTAATCACAAAACAAAAGAACTATTTGAAACAAGTAGTTCACTGGCTCGAATTGACGATAATGACCGTGTCAGCAAAGAACCTATTGAGTTTCAACAAATGCGTTTGTTGATTTTTAACAAACAAGTTTAATTGAAAGAAAACATTTAAACTTGTCATATCAAAAAAATATTTAATTGATTCAATTCAAAATGTTGTTGAAATGGAAATCAAATTTTAACAATTATTTGTGTCACTTAAAATTTGGTGATATTTTTATCTGGGTACCTTGAGTTATAGGAAAAACAAAAAAACTGTTTTAAATCTTTATGAATCATTAGCTGTACTTTCACTCATACCTATTAACGTTAAGTATTAAAAAAAAAATATATAAAAAGCTAGGGTCATATGCATAATTACTTTTAAAATTTATAAGTAACCCGTGTAAAAAAGTTTAGATCTGATCAGATCTTTTTGGATCTAAATAGATATGATTGAATCTAATTAGATCCTGTACCAGATCTCATCAAATATGATCAGATATGGCATATGCGATAATACCTTATGGCAAGATCTGATCAGATCTAGTGCCAAATCTGTTCATATCTAAAGTGATCTAAACAATTGCGCCAGATATGCCTAGATCTGATCAGATCTAATTAGATCTCAAATGTGTCCCCAATTTTGAGATCTAATTAGATCTCATAAGATCTACTGCGATCTGGCCAGATCTGATCTTTTTTACACGGGAACTTATAAAATAAATTTTTCATACAAAATTCATTTTATGAACGTGTAATAAGGTTTTTTAATTTAAATTATTATGCATAAGGACCTTAATGTTTATTATAGTTGCGGTATAATCAAACGTATGCCAGCAAAATATTTTAGAAAGTAGCGTGAAAAAGTCACATTTGTTATATGTAAAAATGTATAAACGTGGAGTATTCAAAGTTGATAATTATCAACGTCGAATTTTAACGTGCATATGAATAGTAATGTACTAGGTTTTGTCTCCAACACGTTTTTGTGTTCTTTGAGTTTTTTTTTTCTAAATTAATGGAACTTTTAGTTTTTTATTAAAAAAATTTGAAAATATATGTACATAAGATTTCGAAAAATTATTTTTCTTAACTTTAAATTAGTTTTGTTAGTAAGTATTAGTAAAAATTGTACAAAAATTTGTACATGGTTTATATAAAAACCTCAAAAATGCACACAACAACAATAATTGTAAAACTTACCCCGCAACGGTGGCATAACCAGCCAATGCTGGTTGAGCTGCTGCAGCAGCGGCAGCACCATAAGCTGCTCTAGCTGCCACAGCAGTATATGTAGTTGCAGCAGTAGCATATGCTTGTTGAGCCTGAGACAATGGTGTCTTTAACAGAGGACCAGTAGCCTGTAATATTTGATTGAAATGGAAAATAAATGCATTAACAAAACACACAAAATTCGATTTAATATTGTATAGAAAAAAAAAAAAAAACAGTAGAATTTTTGAGAAAAAGGTGAGATTTGATATTAGTGGATTTCAAACAGGTCATTGACAACTGATAAAATCGTATAATTGACAGATGTCAATTATAGAAACTACAATTAATTTTTTTATAAAATCATAATAACTATATTATTAAAGTAACTGACAATGAGCAATTAACATGTTTTTGACGGGGTGCATTTTTTTAAAATGATAAGAACAATACATTTCAAATATTCTAAATATATTCACAAAAAAGTGCGTTTCAGTATAAAAATGCGATTTACACAAAAATTAAATTAAACCAAACCCTTGTTTTTGTTTTAAATAAACCAATATTAGAGTGAATTAACAATTTACCAGAAAAAGTTTAAAGTAAATTTTTGTTTAAAATTAAAAAAAAAAATACATGCTTAAAATATGTTTTGATGTTGTTTTTTCTTTATAGCTGAAATATTCTCAAATACATAGTAAAATATAAATAAAATTTAAATACAATAAATAAATTCCAACACACAGCAACACCTGTAATGTAATTAATAAAAATAATAATAAATAAATACATGATTAAACATGCTTAGGGCTGGGAATGTTAAAAAAAATACATAACTACAGATAGAGGGAGTTTAATATCAAAAAGATCGAGTGGATATTTAAGATTTTGTTAAATTTTTTGTATAAAAAAAATCTTTTTAATAACTTTACATTTTCTGCTGAAGGGATTTTTAATATTTCGTGATTCTAAGTCAATTAAAGTTATGTAAAAAAATTGTCTCCCTAAACGTCCCCATAGCCCCTCATTTTGTAAGCCAAAAATAGTTCTTTTTATCCCATCTTGTGGTATGTAGTGAAAATCGATCGATTTGATTTAGATGACTTTTAATCGCATCAGTTAAAATCAGGTATATCGATTTACATCTTTCTTATATTTCTTACATAAAAAATATACGAAATGTTAAGAATTGAAATTTCAAAAACGATCGATTTTCATCACATGCTAGACTATTTTCTATTTTGTAATAAACAGGTAAATATGACGTCATATATTTCAATGCATTATGTGAAACCATTCTTACACTAGTAAAAAAAGTCTGTAAAAATTTTAGTTAAAATTACTAAAAACTAGTTAAAAATTAGCTTGCTGCTGAAAGCAGCAGATTATTTTTGCTACGAGGGCAGTACGAAATGTTCTTAGCCTGATAAACAGCAAAAAGCTTTGTATAATGGAAACTTCCATCCGTCATATGAACACATGTTAAATTTAATTTCGATCTGTCAACTCATTCGTATATTAACAGGAGGTTCAAAAAAGGCGCTTTGGTGATTTTTTATAATGAAAAATTAGAAATTCTTGGTGTGATTAAATATTTAAATAAGAAAGGTTTATCGGGACAAGAAATTCATAATGATATGGTGAATGTGTTAGGTGAAAGTGCTCCTTCATATGCAACAGTAAAAAATTGGGTTGCTGAATTTAATCGTGGTCGTACAAGCATTGAAGCTGAACCACCAAGTGGACGTCCAAAAACTGCAACAACGCCAGAAATCAAAGCTAAAGTCCATGATATGGTATTAGACGATCGACGAGTGAAAGTGCGTGAAATATGTAATGCCATAGACATCTGAAATGATCGAGTACATTTTATTTTACATCAAGAATTACAGATGCAAAAGCTTTCTGCAAAATGGGTGCCGCATTTGTTAACAGTTGACCAAAAACTCATTCGAATGAAAATTTCAAAATTCAACGAATTGAAGTACGAATTGCTTGACCTCCTCTCCTTATTTAGCTCCCTCCCTCTGACTTCTACCTGTTCCGAAACCTAAAAATTTCGTTCAGTAAAATTATTTTAATCAAGGGATAGAATTGCTAGAAAAACGTTGGACTAAGTGTATTGAAGTTTCAAGAGATTATATTGAAAAATAAATAGTTTTAAAAATCTAGCTCTTGTCTTTCATTGTTAGGCTAAGAACATTTCGAACTGCATTGTACACACAAAAAAATATTGTTCAACTTTTTTCAATTAAAATGATTTGTTAAATTATTTCAAAAGGTGTCAATTAAAAATTAATCCAATCGATTAAATAATTGCTCAAAACTGCAATTTGCTTGACATTTTTTTATTCTACCGTTCAAAAGCATTTTATTTATGTAGTTGTTTTTATAAATGTTTATGTATTAGTAACTGATATTTTAAATTATTTTTTATAAAATTTTATAAATTCTCGTTGAGTTTAGTATTTTATTTAGTTAAATATTTTAATTTTAACACATTAAATCTGAATATTCATTTATTCTAGAACATTACTGTAAAATAGTAATGTAATTTTTGAAATTTTATTTAAAAATTAAAAAATGTTTTAAAGAAAAAAATCGCAAAAAAATAAATTAAAAATTATTTTAAATAAAATATATTTTATACAGTTTTCAAAAAAAAATTTTTACAGAGTCCTTATGCTTCAGAAAAAAAGAATAAAACTAATTTCTGCGAGAGAACTTTTCACATAAGTATAAATAAATCTATCAACTGAATGGAAACTGCATGCATGTTTTCTTTTAATAAAATTCAATGTTATGAAATTCAAGCTAAAAATAAAGAAATATATTTTTTTATAGTTGGCATGACAACAGTGTTGCCATATAGCCAGTTTTAACTGTTTTTTTTTGGGATGCCTAACAGTTTTCCAGTTTTTTCATGTAAAAAACAGTTTTTATAAATTCATGGATTTTTTTTACAGTTTTTTATATTAAATCGGCACATTTGTTTTATTTACAATTTTTTTTTTATTTTTTTAACTAAAATTTAGGAATTCAAATATAAAAGTGTTTATGCATAATAATTTGAAAACTTTATAACACGATTATAAAATGAATTTTGTATAAAATATTTGTTTTATAAGCCATTTATAAACTTAGAAAGTGGTTATGCATATAACCCAAAAATTACAATAAAACTTTCAAATTGTCAGAAATTAGGTACAAATCGAAACACAAATAAATTTAAAAATACCAATATAATACTGCAAAATATGCTTACTGGAAAAACGAATCATTTTTATAACAAATTTCATAAAAAATTAGCACGGAATAAAATTGGCTAAGCCATATCTGACAAGTCATAGACCCGACGGACATTTTTTAGCCGAACTTTTAAGATCATTTAGAAGTTTATATTTTTTGAAAAAATTAAAACAATGTCTCATCGAGAAAGTCCAAAATTGATTTTTTATTTTTTTTTAAATAAATATTTGCCAATTCTGAATAACAATTTCCTACTATTTTTTCAATTATGATCAAGGACAATTCCAAAAACGTAATTTTTTCAAACAAACAATTCCCGACATAACAATACTCAATCAAATGAATATCAATTTTATGTGGAATGCAAATCAATAAATAATATTTTGAAGTAAAACATTGACCAGTAAAGTATTCTATCCTAAGTTAGGGGTCAATCTCGGAAGGGTGATTCGATGAACTTTTTCTAACTTTAGATTCGGTCCTAGGAGACCAAAATTCTTAAAAAAAAAGTTTTATTAGGGGGCTATGCAAAAAATCGATTACTATAAATGCCAAAGCCAATTAATCTATTTAAATCTCGATATTTTGAAAATTGACACCCTGGGATAATATTTTAGTCCCAGGATACTTCGGGATCCCAGAATTTCTTCTGATTTTTAAAATATTTTCGAAGAACAGTTTTTCTATAAAGAAACAGTTTTTATTTACAGTTTTTCTAAAAATATATATGGTAACACTGCATGACAACTACCACTTTATCCAGCTGATTAGAGTCTTATTTAGAATTTATACAATATTGATCAATTTTTAATCCAATTAATTAACTTTTAATCAAATACCTATAAAAAAACCAATAAAAATCCTAATCAAATGTATTAGTATTATATTGAAAATTTATTCAATTAAAGAGCTACAAGTTTTTAATTAAATAGACAATTTTTGTGATTGGAGGAATTTCAACGATAAAATTTATTGAATAGGCGGTTTTTATGATTGAATTTAGTTTTTATTTTTTTGTGTGTATATATTAGTAAGCTAGGAACAGCAAAAATAAAACTGTTAAATATACAGAAATTGTTATATTTGAGTTAAATGTTTTTGTTAGTAGAAAATATCAATTTGTAAGCAAAATATTCATTCTTTGTCACTTTTTTAAACATTTTACATTTTCTCATATCTACAAACAAATTTATTTTCAAATTCGAAAGTCTATATCAACATATACATTAAAATATCAACATATAAATTTAAATAGAAAACTTAATCCCACACACAAAATATAAATCGCCATAAAAGGATGAAGTGTCTTATACCACGAATACACTTGATCTCTATATCGTCACCTAAAATGCAAAATGGCGTAACAACAAAAAAATTCAAAATCGAGTTTTTTTATTGATTATGATGCACTAGGCAAAATTACATGTCCCTACAAAATTTTGAAGTTATATGTCAACAAATAACGATTTTACGAACCAAATTCAAAAGGCCGTAACAACAAGTGTATGAATTTCAAAAACAAAAAAGCGTAACAACACACTTGTATAAAAAAGTAATTCTTTTTATTTTTGAATAACTAAGTTCGCTTAGTTTTTGTTTTGTCAATTTGTGTTTGTAATTTTTTCGTTTGATGTTAACGAACATATTTCGAGTGAGTGCACTCAAAAAAGTTTGACAGTTACTACATAACAGTTGTTTGTGTAGTAATCAGTAGTTGTCGTTTTTAACAGAAATTACAGTTGTTTTTCTATACAAAAATGCAAAACAACTTTTATGACGGTTATTTAAGAAAACACCTAACGAAAAGTACTGTAATTTCGTAACAGTTATTTAAATCAGTTAATTTTAATATCATAATAAACAACCACCAAAACAGTATTTTTACAGTAAACAGTAGTTTTTGTTATTTAAAAAATAAAAAATTTCGTTGAATTTTAAAAATTCTTGTTTAGTTTATATTTTTAAATTAATAGAAATTAAAAAAAAATGTTAGAATTAAGAAAAAAGATTACAAAAAAATATGCATATATCGAAAATAAAAAACTAAGCAAAAATTAGTGATAAAATTTCACTCTGAAAAATTTTTATCTTTAGATATTTCATAAATTATTGCACATTTTTAATTTCTGATGTTACCAATATTTTTCTTATTTTTTTCTCATAATTTAGATTTTTTTGCTTCTTTATTCACATTTAAAATTTTTTTCTGCGAAAATTGCCTTATATTCGTGTGTGCTAGCTACCATTGCATCATACCGTAATTGATGCAATGGTTTTGTCCGATGTCCGGTTCGGACATCTTATACCCTTGTTGCATCTAGTTCATAAAATATCTAGAAATAGGACTATCGTATAGGATACGAAAAATGTATAGCCCCCCCCCCCCCCTTGAGTGAATCCTGGAGCGCCTGTACATCAGAAAAACAAGCCAGCCGCCGTGAGCCGTTTAAGCCGCCGCCGCCGGTCATTTTTGCCTCAGCCGCCGCCGCCGATTTTTTTCGGCTCATTTCGGCTGGAAATATCAATTTTCCAAAATAAAAAAATTAAAAACAAATGTCATTTTTAAAACAAATTTTCTACTTCATCATTTCCTGAACCATCAAGAGTATTTTTTTTAGTTCAAAAGAAATAAAAGAACCAGTTTTGTAGACATTCCTTATATAATTACAATCAATTTAAATAATTAATTTCTTCGAGTTTATTTTGTGACCAATACTTTATTTATAGAATTTTCTATCCACGGGCTAATTATGGTCAATTAAATGTTAAAATGAAATAAAAATCAAATTATTTCATCCTTTTCACAAAATGGCTTATCAATCAAGTAATTTTATTCAATCCGTAAAAGACTAAGGTATGAATACACCAATGATTCTGACAACACTTTAGTTTATAATTACAAATTAAATAAAAATGTGGGTTATTTTAGGGATTTAATATTGATATAAAATAATAAAAATAATGAAGGTAATTAACCAAAATTTAAAGACGCAAACATTTGTTTTAATATTTTAAAAACCGAATAAAACGTGAAGATAATTATAAAAATAATGAATTCATTAAAGAATTCATTCACTATGTATAAAAATTAAAAGAATGATGCCAGTGAATGAATTCATATTGAATGGTATAAACGAATGATATATTAGTAAATTTTAATTAAAAATCCAAAAGTGAATTAAAGAATTAATTCATTCGAAGCTATGGTCGTAGGTTTGGTTAAGTAGATCACATCACATTTTTTCAGAAATTTCAGTACTACACCTAAAATTATTATCAAAAGACACATTTTTAAGACATTGCGGACGAAAAAAATGTTAAGTAAGTTATTTCTCGGCCGACTTATAAAATTGGGGAGATATTTACAATAATCGACGCTATTCTGAGTTCCGAATTCACAAAAAAATTCTAAAGTGAAACATTCCGGATTTTTTTGCTGTTCCGTGATCCACATCCGAGTTATTTTTTTCGTTTTATTTTGTGTAGAAAAAGCTTGATGATAGTGAAACGAGTATATATTTTTTAACAACAATTATTATATAATAATTTATTTTAAAATTAGTCTATGAATATTAAAATTTGGTAGGAACAGCAAATTTTCGAAATTTTTAATTTCGTGTGATTTTACAAATCAACTCTAATTAAAAAGTTTCGGGACTCAGAACAGGGGTGAATATTTGAATGTTTTTACTTTTCTTTTAAGTTTTTCAACTTTGACATCTTTTCGAGCATAATTTTTTTCGAACCATATTTTTTGTAGTTTATTCTAAAAACACATTTAATTTTGAGTGAAAATAGAGTTTGTTTATTTCTAAGTTCCGAATCCACATAAAAAAATTCCAAAGTGAAACATTCCGAATTTTTTTGCTCTTCTGTGATCCACATCCGAATTATTTTCTTCGTTTTATTTCGTGTTTTAAAAAGCTTGGTGAAAGTAAAAGGAATATTTTGTATATAGAATTATTTATTTGTAACTGAAATAGGTTGAAAGTTTTTTTAAAAAATATTGACAGCTTTTTTACAGTATTAAAAAATTCTTTACTATTGTAATTTATTCTGAAAGTGGGTTTAGTTTTTAGTAAAATCAGATTCTTTTGTTTAAATTAATTGAAAATTGATAAAGTTATCGTAATTTTTCTAAACATTTAATTTCAGCTATTATAAGACATCTCGATGTTCTTGTTTGCACACTCATTAAGGTTAACTTTTTAAATTTTCTTATAAATGCAGAGATTCCATGTTTATAAATAAATGTATAACTTTGACAATTTTAAAGCGATTAAAGTAGAACTTCATTTTACTCTGAATTAAGAATAACAAATTTTTTAACAAAATATTGTAATTAAAAGCCGTCGAAATTAATCAAAATAAGAAAAAATTAAGAAAATCAGTTTTATTTGAAAATATTTCCACACAATTTTGTTGAATATATGTATAAACATATGTATATATTTGGAAAGCCCAACTATCTCACCTTCTAGGTCCGTTCAAAAACTAAAAATCCTAAATTTGTAATTTTTATCAATGAATTTAACTTAAAATAATTTTTTATTTGATAATTCCAAATTTTTTGTACAATTTTCTACTGCTTTATTTTGGAAAAAACCTTAAACATCTTTAAATTACGTGTATAATGTTCTATCAAGCCGATCAAGCCGCCGCCGCCGCCGATTATTTGGTTGCGCCGCCGCCGCCGATTTTTTCCGGCTCAACCTTAATCGCCGCCGCCGCCGCCGATTTTTTGCTTGCGCCGCCGCCGCCGATTATTTTGATCGGCTTGTTTCTCTGCTGTACATACCCAAAGATTAAAAATTTCGAAGAAGAAATGGGAAGATCTCAATTCTTTACTTCCTATATATTGTCATTACTTTTATGACAACATTTCATTTGAAAATTAAATATAATTTTTTAACATTCTATACTGAATTATTGTTTCTTTTTATGTAATGAATTATTACATACATATTTAATAAATTTAATATTTTTTAAGTTTTTTTATCATTTGAAATATTAAATTAACAAATATTTTAAAATATTTATGTACTATGAAAATAAATTTTAATAAATTTTGTTGTTGTTACGTCTTTATGTTTCAGAAAAGCCAATGTCAAAAAGGCGTAACAACCATAACTTGAAGAATACACAGTACAACAGCCAATCTGGGGGGTGAGAAATTCCAAGTCAGGGTGATGGTACTAGGTCAGTATAGTAAAACCCTCAAAGGGTTTGGCGTTCGTATGTGTCATTTTTTTTTATGAACTTTTAAATTTTTTCCTTATCTTGATGTTTTTTCGCTTAGTTGTAACATTTTGGCAAAAACGTAGTTTAACATAACTCGAGAACCACTTGTCCGATTTTGATGAAACAAATTTAGAAAAATTTAGAATTACAATTTCTTTAATCCGTTCATATAACGTTTTTCTTTATAATCAACAGTTTTGCCGGTAAAAATAAATTTGTGGAGAAAAAAAAATATTTTTTTGCCTAAAAATTAAAAATTTTTTTTTTTAAATTCATAAAAAATCCAAAACGGAAAAAAGGATCAAGTGTTATTAATTTCATGTAAAGTCACATAACCTATAACGAAATTTAACGCGTTCTGCTTTTATTTACAATTAAGTGAAGGTATCCCATTTTGACAAGAATATTGATATTTGTTTTTATTCAAAAAAGTGTCATTTATCGCCTTTTTCATAAATTTTCCCCAATAACTCCAGACTTCTTTCTATAAACTACTAAAAAAATTAAGTAAATATTTTTATAATTTTTTATTTTTATTTTATTTATTTATTTTTATTTATTTTAATAAATATTGCCTAGACTTTTTCGATGGTGGTTGTTCGGGACTAGTGGCATCGCATTCATCGCTATCATTAGTTTCTGAACCACACATAATGTCAATGTGTGACTCCACTGTTGGCCCTTCTGCATCTCCTGAAAATTCTTTATCATCAAGATCATCCTTGTCTTGCCACACTAACTTACTCCACCAGCAAATTTCCGCAATTATTGCACTCGGCGACTTTTTGCCTCTATATCTGTAAGTTTTTGTTTTATTAAAATGAGTTTGAAAAAATAAAAAATCAGTATTACCTCATTTCAAATGGCATAGCAACTTGATGATAGCGTTCACCTTGTTCATCAGATTCGGTAGCCAATTGTTTGCTGAAGTAGTCCAGATGATGATGTAAATAATGGATTTTCAAGGACATGTGGACACCAATTTCCGAGAATGCTCTTAACATCCTTGCGACAGAAACATCGTAGTTGTTAGAACGATGCTTTCCCAACAAGCCTTCTATTACTTCTTTGATTGCCTGCCATGCATTCAATTCAGCGTCAATCAAAATATTGTTGAATGCGTCACTTTTAATCAGCTTTCGTATATCTGGACCATTTAGTACGCCTGATTGGAAAAAATTAATTTGTTAATCATGGGAAATGAATGTGATATTATAACTTACCTTCTTTAATTTTACTTTCGCTGAGTCTCGGGTAAATTAGTTTCAAACACAAGAAAACTTCATCTCTTTTGGCGACAGTTTTGATAAAATTCTTAACAATTCCAAGTTTAATATGCAGTGGAGGCAGCAATATCTTCTCCTTCGGCACTAGAGGCTCACGAATAATATTGGCCGTTTGTAACCTGCTGTGCTCTCTGAGTTTCCATCCGTGGCATGCATATTGGTCACCGGAAAATCGTGTGTCCCAATCGCACAAAAAGCACATATATTTTATATAGCCGCTTTGAAGACCGCAAAGCATTGCTACAACTTTTAAATCGCAGCATATGCGCCACATATGTTTGGCGTAGTTAACCATTTTTAAAATATTTTCCAGTGCATCATATGTTTCTTTCGTTTCTGTACTGTAGGCTTTTTATTGGTCTTATGCAGTAAAACCGCCTTCAAGCTGAGTTTTGAACTGTCAATAAATAATCTCCAGTCATCTGCTTCATATTTTATTTCCATTGCGTCCATCAATTTTCCTACATCCGGGCAATATGCAGAAGTTTTTTCATCATTCACAAGGAATAAACTTTGGAGTGTTGCCTGACGATTTCGATAAGCTGTGACTTTCACACCGGGTGCCAACAAATTGTTTGATTTCAAAATGGAAGCCAGCTCTTCCGATTTATGCTGTGTTAATTCCAACTTGGCAACAATTGAATCAAGCTTATTTTGATTTATTAAAATTGGCTCATTGGATACTGATGGCTCATATGGGGAATCATCACGTGCATGATATGTCGGAGCAGTCGTAGAAGAGAAAATATCTGGGCTAGAAGCTTTTGGCACAGGAATGTGGTCCGAATGAGGCAATGGTGTTGCGGCACTTGCAACACCAACGTAATTATACGATTTTCTTATCCTTTTTGCGGCTCCTTTATTCGCACATGCATAGCAATTCAATGGATTGTGACCTTCGCCAGGATTAGTCCAAGTGATTGGGATACCGAATGGCATACTTTCACGTCTTCTATTTTTCCAATCCATTAGACGGTTGTAGCAGCTTTTACACACTATATTTGGTACCCAATTTTCGTTCACTATAACATTTTGGTTGAAGTACATCTCGTATGTTTGAACAAAATCAGTACTGAAATTTCCCCTTTTTTTATGTGTTGAGACATATTGACCACAGCAGTAGCAAAAGCTATTTATATCTGGCTTGCACAGTTCCATATTCTGTTCTCTTTTGTTCACTTTTAAAAAACTGGAGAAAAATCACTTTTACTGTTCGAGTTCGTCGGCACTTGTTGAATGACAAAAATCACAGAACCAGTGTGAGAAAGAGAAGAAGTATGACAATGCATGTTTTATGTGAACATTACAGAACCAGTGTTGCCACGTCAATATTTCTCTTTTAGTACAGTAGAAAAATATGAGAGTTCGGCTTGTGAGTGTCAATGTTTTCTCCAAATAATGTTGTGCAAATCTGGAGCAAATTTTTGAAATTCATACATTTACCTAATTGTGAATAAATGAGAAACGCGTGCATCGATTTTCATGATCTATGCCTTTTTTTGCTCATGAGTTATGTGACTTTACGCGAAAGTAATTAGTTTTGGCACTTTTTTCCATTTTGGATTTTTTATGAATTTTTAAAAAAAAATATTTAAACTTTTAGGCAAAAAATACATTTTTCCCTTCATACATTCATTTTTAACTTCGAAAGTGTTGCACATATAGGAAAACGGTATACAAACAGATTAGAGAAATTGTAATTCTAAATTTTTCTAAATTTGTTTCATCAAAATCGGACAAGTGGTTCTCGAGTTATGTTAAACTACGTTTTTGCCAAAATGTTACAACTAAGCGAAAAAACATCAAGATAAGGAAAAAATTTAAAAGGTCATAAAAAATGACACATACGAACGCCAAACCCTTTGAGGGTTTTACTATACTGACCTAGTACCATCACCCTGACTTGGAATTTCTCACCCCCCAGACAATAATCCCAAAAATGTTCCATAGTGATATTAACAAAAAATAAAAAAAATCTTCAGAAATAAGTCTTTAGTCGTGTTTTAAGCAAGAGAAAAAAATATGTCCTTTAAATCTAAAATATCTTTAATTCTACAAAGTTTTTTGCTTCTCCTGTAAAAAAATAAAAAGTGTTGTTACGCCCTTTTGCATTTTAGGTGACGATATGTAACACACTTGATTCCGGGGATCAGGAAACAAATACATACAAAAAAAAAAATAATATACCTATAACATTTTAATAACTAACTTAAAGCCTTTTATTTCTGAAAAATATAATATACTAACTTTTACTATGTGTTTAGTGTGACAATACCTTTGCTATTGTTGCTTCTCTGTTCGCTCTCAGATATCTGTTCGCTCTCAGCAAAGGGTTGATGTGCGTATACTAATACGTTTTTATGGGGTAAATAAATTTTTATCAGAAATCTAACTCATTTCATCTTATTCTACATCCTTCTAGGTACCAGAATCCACTCTTAAGTCCAAACCCGTTTTTTGACACACTAGGTCCCTTTTCTCGGAGAAGGGTTATGGAAGAACCCCAATTTTTGTAATTTTTGTGTTTCTGGGTTTCTTCACATTTTGATTTTTGTATACAAAATTAAATTACTTTCAGTTCTAAACATATCGTTCCAAATGAATATTTATGGGGTAAAACTGAGTTAAAAAGTTGTCCGAATCTATTTCGTTTGAAAACTTTTTAATATTTTCAGTACACTATTCATAGATCTTGAAAAATAACGAAAAACGAAAAACCAGGTAATATTTTTAGGACCAAGTGTGTCGCACTTCCCCAAAAGGTGTTTTGAACATATATATCTTATGAATGGGTGGGAACTTTTATATATTTTTGGTAATTATGCAAACAAGAGGTTAGGGTAAATTTGCAAGAATAAATTTAAACCTTAAAATATCAGTACCCTATACGTAAACGTAGAGTTTTAAGTTTTTTTATAATTTAGCTATTTTCTAGTGATTTTTTAGTTTGATTTAGCAATATTTTTAACCCTTTGGCGAGTGGCGTACATTATAATGTACGTCGACTTTATCAACTCACTGATTTGAATTTTAACCAAAACGCTATTCATTTACTGTTATCGGTTCGTTATTTTGTTCTTATTAAAATTTTATGCAGGCTGTGAAATTTCAAAATAACATGAGATCGGTATAGTGCGTTTTGTCTTGTCAACGCTGCAGATAATATGTTGGAAGTTAGGAGTTAAAAAAAGGCTAAATTTTAGTCTCAAAAATCGTGTGATGAATCAAATTCAAAAACTCAAAGGATTTTATGTAGAGATTAGTAATAGAAAAAATATAAAATTAAAAGTTTAAAAAAATTTTAACCCGCTCGGGGCCGGCAGCATGTTAATGTTTGAACTTCAATTTCAAATATCTCCGCTAGGAGGTGCTGCAAAGCCATAAAAGTAATAAACAATATTTCTTGGGCATAGATCTACATTTCCACGAAATTTGGTCGGAAAATTCCCAGCCATTAAAATTCCCGTGTCAAAGGGTTAAGAAAGAAGTTGGCAGCAGTATTTTACCAATTCTTACAATTTTTCTGTTTGCGTACATTTTTATATATTTTTCTTTTTGAGAGTATATTTTGCCTTACTCTCTGTAAATTTTTTACTGAGTATTTTTTACTGGACTTTACTGGAAAAGTAACCAAACACACCTTATATTAATTTTTCGATTTGATACTGGCAACCAGTCTTGCTTTTTTGAGTGTAAAAAGCGCAAATATTTTGCAAAAAAGCGTAAAACGTTGTTTTTTCGCTTCAAAAAGCGTAAAAAAGCATTAAGACTTTTTTCATAAAAAAATCAAATAAATTTATACAAAGTAAAAAAGTAATGTACATGTATATTTTAATTTAAAAACTAAAAACAGAAATAAACAGTTTACATACAAAGGTTTCTATATTTTCTTTAATTCACAAAACTATTAAAAAAGCGTTTAAAAAACCGAAAATTGTTCTTTCCGAATTGCGTTTTTGTGATTCGCAATGCTTCGCAGGTCTGAGTGGAAAAATATGTTCATGGTTGAAAACAATTAATAAACAGCTTTACAAAATGAATTTTTTGCAGAAATTTAAAGAACATTTTTATAGATTTAGACAAGCTGATTCTAAAATGGGGTTTCTAGAAGACGTTCGTTGTCACACGAATGAGTGACTACATGTATTTTATTGTATTTTCGTTCGCGTGAAGCAAAACGTCATCCAGAAACACCACCTAAATCGAAATCGTGGTTAAAAATGCCGAAATACTCTGTGTTTGGCTTATTTGTAAATTCCACTTAAAAAAATTAGTGACCTTTTTGGAAAAATTTAATCGCAAAAACAGGAATATGAAAAATTGTTAAAAGCACTAACCAAAAAATAAAAAAGGACTATTGTAGTGCTTTCTTTTATTTTGGCAACATGAGCAAAATTTTGGGTCTTCAAAAAGCACCATAAATAGTGCTTAAAGCACCAAGTTGGCATCACTGCTGGCAACACTAATGTTTATTTTCTCTCTTCTCCCAAATAAGACGTAAGTGATGTACAAATTTAGTAAACAATTGACTCGGTAATCGGAAGTGAAAATTTATTTTCTTAAATTAGAGAACTAATGACGTGCTAAGATAAATTCAAAAGTGATTAGAAATATTTCTTTTTATTTATAAAGCAAATAAATGGAAAGGTGTGTAAAAGTGCAATTTTAACCCTTAGGCACCGTAAGTTGTTTTTCACCTGGAAAATTTTCACTCAAACTTTAAAAGCTTTAAATAGTAATTTAAATTCTTAATTTGAAAAAAAATTTTATGTAATTAGAAAGCAACAATCATATTAAACACAAAATGTCACTTTTTCACAAGAAAAATAATAGTCTTGTATATTAAATTTGCGTGAAAACGAAGTCTACAGAATTTTGACGTGAAAAATTAGATTTTTTATATGGAATATAACAGTTTTTTCACTTGAAACTCAAACAACTTACGGTACTTTAAGGGTTAACTATAAACCCTTATTACTTTTTTCGTTAGTAAGCAAATGTGAATACTGTTTTTCACATATTTGCTTAAAATCCAGCAATAAGGCTGTTGTAAAAGTTTATGAATTACGCTTAAAATTTTAGAATCGGTTATTGAATGTTCATTTAGCTATTGTATCGTACTAACTGGGACATTTGTTTTTGTTAAATTTGTATTTAACTGTCCCCTAAATTTTAACTGGACATTTATAAATCAGGCCTTATACGGCGTTCACATATATGTGTTTAACTCGATTTTGACGTGTTTAAGCGTTAAACATGTTTAAGTGAGATTTTTTACAGTACATTTTTCTTACCCTTAAACACGCTAAATTATCGTGTTTAATTTTTAAACACGTTGCTAAACACGATAAAATTGATATCAATTGGTGTTGAATGACATCCTTGAAGCAGAAAAAGACACAACAAAAAAAATTAAAATTGAATAAAATATACTAAATTTAAATAAAAACCAGTTGAAATGTGTTTTGTTTCTTATTAAAGTGATAGATGAACAAAACAATTAATTAAACTTTGCTTCCGGTGAACGAAAAATCCAAAAACAGCCTTTAACTAAAAATTGAAAAATCTTGTTTTCGACTGCGGCGGATAATGTTATTTCACTTTTTATAGCAAATTTAACGTTGGATAATGCCGAAAATTATTAATTATTGCCTCCGGCCGAAGAAAAAATAACTTTTTGGGAAATTTTGTCAAATTTTTGTATTTTTTTTAAATTGTTAAGGAACAGCTGTTCGTGATGTTTAACTTAAACACTTAATTTTTAAGTGTGTACTGATATGTTTAACTTTTACATAAACGTGTTTAACTATCGTACTGTGAACGTAGTATTAATATCATATTAATAATTTAAAACGATACACTCCGAGAATTATGTCGGTAAAATTAACTGCAATTCAGTTAAAAACGTTAACACTGCAATAGTTAAAATAACTGCAATATAAGTTAATTTTAAAAGCATTTTTATTGTACACTTTTATATCTGCAATCGTTGTTAATTTGGCCGGCATAATTCTCTTAGTTTATCGTTTTAAATTAGCTGTGATTTTCTTTATTAAATATTCTTTTTAGTTAGAAATATTTAAAAACACTAAATTAACTCTTATTTTTTAAAACTTCTGGAAATGGTATGTCCCTTTTGTAATTTTTTGTGCCATTTTAGACTTCTCCTGGTTATCATATATCAATATGAGTGAAGTATAAAACCAAACAAAGGATGTTTGGCTCATAGATTACATAGATCTCTTACTCTTTGACATTCGCTGTCAGTGCACGTATCTTATGAGAATGTGTCCGACATACGTCCTATACGTATACAAAAAATATTTCAATGTGTGTGTAAAAATTTGTTTGTTGACAAAAGAAGAAGAAGAGTAAGATATCTATGTAATCTATGGTTTGGCTATTCAAATATTTTAGGGGCAAAAAGGGGATACAAATTTTCAAAAATTCCATTTCCTAATGCGTTATTTGGTTGGTAAAAGGAACAAGGGACAACATATTACGAGGGCAGTTCGAAATAACAATGAAAAACAAGAGGTAGATTTTTAAAATTATTTTATTTTTCAATATAATCTCCTGAAACTTCAATACACTTAGTCCAACGTTTTTCTGGCAATTCTATCCCTTGATTAAAATAATTTTCCCGAAGCTCCTCAAAATAATCGTTTACAGCTGCCGTTGCATCTTCATTCGAGGTAAAACGTTTGCCAGCAAGGAATTTTTTTAGATTTGGAACAGGTAGAAGTCAGAGGGAGCTAAATCAGGAAAATAAGCAATTCGTACTTCAATTCGTTGAATTTTGCCATTGTTAAGACACTCTTGTGGGATGGCGCAAATGCAAATTTGGTAACAAATGCGGCACCCATCTTGCAGAAAGCTTTTTCATCTGTAATTCTTGATGTAAAATAAAATGCACTCGATTATTTAAAATGCCTATGGCATTGCATATTTCACGGACTTTTACTCGTCGATCGTCTAATAACACATCATGGATTTTAGCTATGACTTCTGGCGTTGTTGCAGTTTTTAGACGTCCACTTCGTGGTTCATCTTCAATGCTTGTACGACCACGTTTAAATTCAGCAACCCAATTTTTTACTGTTGCATTGAAGGAGCACTTTCACCTAACACATTCACCATATCATTATGAATTTCTTGTCCCGATAAACCTTTCTTATGTAAATATTTAATCACACCACGAATTTCAAATTTTTCCATTATAAAAAAAATCACTGAAGCGCCTTTTTTGAACACCTGTTACTATACGAATGAGTTGACAGATCGAAATGAAATTTAACATGTGTTCATATGACGGATGGAAGCTTCCATTATACAAAGCTCTTTGCTGTTTATATCGCCATCTCTATGTCAGACTAAGAACATTTCGTACTGCCCTCGTCTATATTTTTGTTAATTAAGGACTCTTTACAAGAACGTGAAGTCAAAACAGTAATATATCTACATATGTCCAGATCTATTGAACGGATTGAAATGTTTAACACAGAGTTATGTATTTATTAGAGAGTCTAGAGTATAAATATTATTTGTAAATTGCTTATTATATTAAAAAACGTTAAAAGTCATCAGGATAAACTAAAAACCAGGGGACATTTTTAGATAAACATGTCTATTAATACGAAAAGTCTGTGACTCTTAATTGCGACTGTATTCCCCTCATGTTTATTGTTCCAAAGTCACAATAAATTATATTTATTAAAGTTTTTGATTGAAAACTTTAAAAAATTCGACACCATTGTACAACTACCCAGGTAGAATTAATAGATAAAAAGAAATACATACGAATACAATAGTTTGATATTTGCTTATTTGTATTAAAAAAAGAAAATTATAAAATATTCTTCAAAAATACCCAATGAGAAAAATACAAACGGGTGGCAAAGCACTTTAACAGGTGGTACAAGTACTGGCTAAAAGTGCTTTCCCATTCCCAAAATGATAACATCATTAGACAAAAGGACCGGCTGTTCAATAAGCGCCGGAAAAGCACTGGAGGAACATAATTTTAGAACGTTAGCAAAACGCTGGCAAAACATGAATAGCTTTTTGTACAGCTACAATCTCTTACTACACTCAAAAAAATAAGTTAGTAGAAAAATTAGTAAAACGTCTTGTATATCAAGTGTACTAGTTTTCAGCAATTTTTTTGTTGAAATTCGGTTTTCAGCAAAAATTTTAGTTATATTTTTTTAGCACTAAACTAATTTTGAACTAATGTTTTACTAATTTATTTTGCTACAAAAATTGTGCTGATAACGGCATTCATAGCGTGGACGACAACCAGATAGACAAGATGTAGATGTCGCAGCTTGTCTGGAAACGGAAATGACAAAAAAGAAAAACAACTCTACACATATTCTATATTTAAATTTTCAGCAAATAAATTAACTAAAGTAAAATTTCGCTACAAGTTTTTTGAGTTTTTTTCAGTCTACTAATATTCAGCAAAAAGTTTAGTGATTTTTTCATTTGCAGTCGACTAAGTGTTAGCAAAACTTTTGCTGAATATTACTATTTTTTTGGTAAAAATCGGCTCGCTGATTTTCAGCAAACCTTTTGCTGAAATTACCAACTTTTTTGCAAGCACGCTCCTGACTAAAAATTTGCTGACACAGCAACATTTTTTGCTGACTTTACTGACTTTTTTTGCGTGTAGGAGCACTGGATAACCACTGTAAGCCCATTCTTTGCCAGTGGTTTTTTTTATAAACCACCGAAATTTTTGTAAAACAAATACTGGCAAAACGCTTTTTGCAAACGTGTTCTCCCAGTCATTTATTTTTAACACCGGGGTTACCTAGTGGTATGCCAGTGCTTGATTTTTTGTACCAGTGGCGATTTCTGACTGGATACAACAAGTGAGATATCAATTATGCGTATGGTTTTTTGTCTTACAAAAGTCTCCTTAAAAGAGATAAATCACATGAAAAAAAACTATGGAATATTAGGTTTGTTTTTTTCGAATTTTATATCTATATCTATAACTACAGTAGACGCTCGCAAATTAGAACCGCTTTGTTTTTGAGGCAATTCTAATTTCTGGATTATTCTAATTTCTGGACGTTTTTTTTTCGTTTCGTTTCCAATGATAAAGTGTTTTTTTTACGTTTATTTAACATTTTAAATGATACACTTTCACTATTTAATAGAGACTGCCAAATAATATGTACACGCGTATCAAATTTCACAAATAAACTAGCCAAAAATGTACATAAATGCGACAAAAAAAAAAAACAAATATGGAAAAACATATATAATTTGGTGATTCCCCTTTTTAGTTTTACTTTATTCAAACAGAATAAAAATAAATTGGGGATTTCCTGTGTATTCAAATAACCAAAAAAAAAAACGCTCAGAAATTATAATTTTAAATTCGAATTTCAGAGCGTTTAATGTATTGCAAACATTGATTTTAATTTCTGGACGTTCGAATTACTGAAAGCTCTAATTTGAGAGCGTCTACTGTACTAAAATTTCAAAAATTTTTATGACAAATATTTTTGTTTACATTTGAATGAGAAAAGCCAAGCATTTTTAAGACTTGGTAGCATTTTTATAACTACTTAATTTTTAAGAAGCTAAATTTATACCTACTTATAAATTTAATAAATGCTTAAATTTGTATGGAATATTTATACAAAATTCGAAAAAAAAACAAGCCTATTGCACTGTATTGGGATCAGCATGCATCACTCAATATTTGCACTTTATTTTCCGGACATTTTACAAATTTTACAATATTTTGATCAATTGTATAATTGCACATACAACAATTTATTTTCATTTTCAATATTTTTTAAATAAATTTCTTTAAATTAGTTTAATTTTAATTGTTCTTCGACCTTTGAAATTATCAATAAATAAATAAATTTAAATTTCGAAGATGTCATTCGAAGAATGAAGAAATATCGGCAAAATA
Organism: Leucophora obtusa; assembly: GCA_949987735.1. Lineage (NCBI taxonomy): Eukaryota > Metazoa > Arthropoda > Insecta > Diptera > Anthomyiidae > Leucophora > Leucophora obtusa. The sequence continues at coordinate 181,549,284 of OX465296.1, forward strand.
AAGATTAATTAAAAACAAATGACCTCGAGCTCGAAAATTTATTTATTTATTAATAAATTTCCTTACTTTAAATTCTTTTTAAAAATAAAATTCAAAAATATTTAAATGCGGCTTCTTTTTTGTTTGGTTTTCTTCATTTGTTTATTTTTTTTTTGACTTTGCAGGGATTTCTCAATTCAAAATTTGTTTTCTAATAATACCACCTCTATATTGTTACGCCATGCTCGACACAATCATAATATTGACAAATGAAATTTAAAATTTTTGAATTTCATTGTTGTTTTACATCAGGGTAGAGGGTAGTTTTAATCGCTTTACTAAGGCCGCCATTCCACATTTTTGACAAATTCCGGCACAAAAATATTTACGAATAATCAAAAGAAAATAAGAAAATTTTGTTCGGAATTCACGATTTCGCACTACCCAGCTAAAAATCGACATATATGAATACATACAGGTTAAATGTATGTTCATGCATGCTCATAAATATGCATTCATGTCCATACATGGATACATAAATCTCCATACATGCATCATATATGTCCACACATGGGCATTAACGAAATTTGAGGTAATATCTACATGCATGATCATGCATGTTCATGCGTGTTCATGTGTGTTCATACATGTAGATATTACCTCAAATTTCGTTAATGCACATGTGTGGACATACATGATGCATGTATGGAGATTTATGTATCCATGTATGGACATGAATGCATGTTTATGAGCATGCATAAACATACATTTAACCTGTATGTATTCATATATGTCGATTTTTAGCTGCCCAGTTAAAAATAAAAATATATGGTCATGTATTCTCATATGGGGTTCGACATATGTTTTCATATGAGCTTATATTAATCATATGTTAACATAAGTGACATATATGGAATAATATATGTGTCCATGCAGGCAAAAAAGAAGCCCATGTATGGTAATATATGGCACCATACATGTAAATGTATGCCATATATTTTCCCATTAATGATCGTTTATAATCTCATTTTCTATTTTATAAATCATATTCAAATGTATTCATAATTCTGGCCATATTCATATGTTTGAATGTAATGTATTGACTGAAATTTTATGAAAATTTTTTCGCTCTTTGTACTTGAATTGTAAATGGACCAACAATTAAGAGAAAGTGATTTAAATTAACCGACAAATGTAAAATACGGTAAGCTCATTCAAAATATTCTGAAGATAATTACAAAACCAATTTACATTGAAAATAGCGTGAGTTTTGTTACCGTGATTTACAAAATCAACCTCCAAACAAATAAATTAAGCAGATTTGTCGCGATAATAGATTTAACATTACCTAGAAAGGAGAGAAACATAAAATTTTAGTTTGACATTTGACTTTAAGGCAACTTTTTTTTATCAGTTTAGTAAATTTAAATTTTTTGCCATACAAATATTACCATGCATTTTTCTCAAAATGCATTTTATGTTTGTTGACATAAAATATGTACATATATGTATATACTAGTATGTATGTCCTTTAGTTTGGATTTTGAATTATTGTATTTGATTCAAACTTCAAAAGCAAAATGCCAAAATTGTATACATTAATATTTATTTACATTTTTTTTAATTTTTTTATCGGTTTCTTTAATATTTCTGTTAAAATTTATTGTGATACATAGCGACTCGTGGCTTTACACATAGGCTTTACAAAAGTCATTAATTTTGGTAAGTTCTTGATACTTTATGTACGTTATATGTATATTTGTTGAAACGCCTTATTACTATTTTAGTGTATAGAATGAAAGCATCAAAATCGAGTATGGAGCTGACAGAAAGAATATGAAAAGTTTAGAAGTTGAATAAATTTTTGGCAAATTATGTTTTGAAAACGGTTGGTGGGAGCAGATCGTAAAAACAACGAATTTCACGCAGTCCATGACCATAAAATTTATTAACGTTGCAGAATCAGGATGTTTCGAGATGTACCTTTTCGTCGATAAATGTTGATCAACTTGTCTAGCTTGCAAATTAATGCTGGGAGAAGTCTGAGATCAAAAGATGAAAGGTTTTACAACCAAAAAATATATAAATTTGATGTGTAAGTTTTGAAATATCTTGTAGTATTTTTATAGTACAAAACATGTGTACGTAAACAATTTTTATTGCAAAAAATCGAATAAAGCAACAACTTTATCATAAAAAAAATTTGTGTTTTTAATAATATGTATATAGAAACTAGGAATATGTAGGCATTTATGAATACAAATATGTCATCATATATGTTCATACATGACCATAAATCTACATATTACCTCAATTTTCGTTAATGAACATATGTCGATTGTCATATATGGCAACATATGAAAATATATGATTATTTTTAACCGGGTAGGTACATAATTTTTGTTTGGAAATTATTACAATTTTTTAATATTCTTTTGTAGTATTACAAAAACATCAATGAATTTTAATGTGAAAACCAAAAACTAATTGTAACTGGTAATATTAAATACCTAAAAAGAGTTTGAAAATTCGATTTGTGTGTTGATCGTTTAAGTCGTATATGCCGACCTTATTGATAGCAACCCTACGGGAAATTTTAACAAACTGTCCTAGGATTTGTCTTGTGACATGTCACAAGGGGTCAATTTCCCCCTCCTATGACAACGCCATGTAAAAGTGACCAGTCTATTTCATATAAAGGGGCCAGTTCGGTGACAGTTTGTTAAAATTTCCCGTAGGGAACTGACAACCAGATTGCATATATGCCTATTTATGTCGCATTTATACTACCCGGTTAGCCTGTTTTGTATGGAAACTTGTGTATAATAGGCGAGTCATAAGTTGGTATAGACACCACAGTTTCCTCAAAATATTCTTTAACATATGTAGCCAAGTTTCAATTTCAAATTATTAATAAAAAACATACTTAAGATTCTAAGTTTAGGGAGTTATTTTCTAAGGCACTTCGGTGAAGTGTTGCTTTTGTTTTGTAGATTGACATTCACTGCAACCAAGTGTATTAAGTAATTATGTTCATAGCACATCTTACAATTAGCTATGTTTCACAGACGAGATCTTAAAATAAAAATTAACAAAATCTGACATCCATAAAATCTTTTGAAATAAAACTTCCTCCGCTTTTTTGGTGCAAAAGAAGATGCCCATTTTAAAGCCATCTTGAACTATTAACTTTTAACAAGACAAAACTTAAAAAAAAAATAAAATAACAACATAAAGCAACAACAACTTCTAATGAAAACAAATTTTAATGTTTTATTTTACCAAAACATTTTGTGGTACCGGTATGCGGTTGATCGTATGTGGGTTACTGTTTAGCGTTGTCACCGTGCGGCGCTGTAAGTTTTCAAGTAAATATTCGATAATGTTTTTTTATGTAGTTTTTGTTTTTTTTTGTAATTTTGATGATTAACAATAATATACAAATGAAAATTTTTAAATATAACTAAATGTGAGACAAAAAATAAGCATTTAAACAAAAAAAAAACAAAGGAAAAAATTAATGAACACTTAGAAATGGTGATAAAAATACGGTGACGTTTAGTGTAAAGGGTTTAAAATAAAATTATAAAAATTCCTTATTTCTTGGATTCTATCTAGAGTATTACGAGTTTAAAAGCCTTCATCTAAATACAGGTTTATAAATTTTTTGAAATTTCAATTTTTTAAAAATATTTTTCAAAGAAAATTTTACCCCTTTTTGCTTACTTATATTAAGTTTAGATAATTTAGCCAACTCGTACAGGGTCTAAAGCCCAAAACAGATACTCACAATGCCAGTCAACTGCAGCTGTTCTTCAAAATTTGGTTCTTGAGCTTCGCGAAAACTATTAACTACCCAGTATAGAAACGGTAATAACTTATCATTATATTTTGGACTACCAGTAATGACATCGACCCACTTTCTGCATTAAGATTAAGACATATATTAATAAATAGTTTTAAAAATTTTCTAAATAAAAAATAATGCGTAACCAATAGTAATTTATTTTTATCATTATTTCAAATATAAAGTATGTTCTAGATTGTTTTTTGGTTTGTAAAATACATATTTTGTATTTTTCGTATGCTGACGTGTAGGCATACTTGTGTGCAGCAGGTCATTTATGTTTTAATCTATCAAATACAGTGACGGACAATATAATAAAGGGTGGTCCAACCATAATGCACGATGTTAATTATGAGTCACACCTTAACGTCAAGTTTTTTGCCCAACTTAATTTGACATTTCTTTGTTTCAGTGATTGACAAATTCAACCATGGAAAGGTACACAATTGAGCAGCGAGTTAAGATTGTTGAAGCCTTTTACGAAAATGGTCGTTCAAATCAAAATGCATTTCGTGCACTTCTTTGGGCAGCAAACCGGGTCTGCAGGAAGTGTGCAAACATCTGTGCATGCTCGCCCAGTTCGTTCTGCGGAAAACATTGCTTTTGTTCGCGATAGTGTGGCAGAAGAACCGTCAACCTGGACTCGTCGTCGGTATTCGCTATCGCGAGATGATAACGGACTTCTTGTGGACAGAAATTTAGGATATGGACCTGGGCGATATGTGATTCCAACAGGATGGTGCCTTTTGCCACATAGCCAATGAAACAATAGCTCTTTTGCGCGAGAAATTCAATGGTCGTGTTATCTCACGTCGTGGCGATGTTAATTGGCCGCCACGATCATATGATTTGACACCGTTGGACTTCTTTCTTTGGGGATATTTAAAAGAAAAAGTTTACGTCAATAAGCCATTCGGCACCTTAATGACACTGAACCTCAATTATGTCTCAGAGTCATTGAAAATATGGACCATCGGATAGAGGTATGCCGAAACCGTGGCGAGCATTTGGCCGATATATTGTTTCACACATAATTGTCGTAGATCCTTCTATCATAATAAAAAATATTAAGATAATTATCTGAAAACTTTTTGTTTTATTTACAATTAACATCGTGCGTTTTGGTTGGACCACCCTTTAGAATCAATTAACCCATATTATCCTAGCGTCGTCATATGACGACATGAAAAGGCCTCTTTTTAAATGTGCATAATACCGTTATTTTAAACATGGAAGGTTATTGTTTCTGGACAAAGTGAATGACTGAAAATCACAAAAATTCTAAAACTGCAAAAATTATGATTTCTTCCAATAAAGAAGGAAAAAATCGGAATTTATTAGATTAATATATTTTTCTAGTTTGGTTTTTCTAAAATCCAACTAAATTTGCTCCATATTGGTAAAAATACAATGACATCGCAATGTTATAATTTAATGAATTTGGGTGTCGTTATATGACGACGCTAGGAGAATATGTGTACAAAATTTCTATTTTTCTTTTTTTTAATATAGTAATTTTGGGCTGTCTTTGACAAGGTTTGGAGCTTCGTACCTTGCCTCAGTATGGAATCTACCAAGATTGACAGGAAAATAGCCTTAAACTTCCCGTAGTAGATACTTTACGTTATGGTCGAATAGAATACTTCCTAAAGAGAAGCCACAACGATAAGCAAAGACAATGTCAATGCCTCGATATCAAATCGACAAGTCGGGCCGAGTGTTCCAAATGCGATACTGGATCTTCTTTTTGTATATGCCACTTACGAGAGTTATAATTTTTATTTTCTCTCGCTGTTCAATGAAATAAAATTAGTTTATTTAGGAAATTGAAGTATATTTGAATTTATTGTGGAAAATAATGCTAATTTTGTATACTTTTAATGGACAAATGTAGTTTTTAATAAATATTCCTGTAAAAAATTTTTTGGATTTTTTTTGTAACAATTGTACACATATTCTCCTAGCGTCGTCATATGACGACAGGCAATAACTACGGATCTATATAAGACAAAATAATTTCAACTTCAGTTTCGTATTCCTAGGGCCCTCTGTAGCAAATCATGTAAGTTTAAAACAAATGGCACAATTATTTCTTAATTCAGGAGAATATGCGTTAAGGTTTTTCTCTAATTTTATGCTTGGTGCTTTAATTTTTAAAGATCTAAATAATGGTTGAGTTGTCCCCGAAAAACCGGAAGATTATCAAGGAAATTGTACTTGTGTAATAAGAAATGTAATAAGAAAATCAACTAAATAGCCGTCACCAAATCGTATCTGGTAATGATTTTCTACACTGGTTATTATAACAAATTTATTATTGAAAGCAGCTATTCTTTATTTAAAAAAGGTTCTAATTTCTCGACAGCGACAGTGATAAATATAAAAACTAAAAATTCTGCTTCAACCGCAAACTGTTCCACTGCGTTAAAACAATGCGAAACTGCGAGTATCTGTTTTGTGCATAAATGTTTTAAAAATATTGTAATTTTTTAAGATTTTTGTAACATCTGATGTAATATTTCATTTATCACGATTTTTTTATTGTCAAATTTTGTTAAAACACGAGTAGGAAAGCTACTTATCTAAACTAAATGTTGAAGATATCAAATACCTCATTAATGACTTGTCACACTTTTGTCATTGTCATACTTTCTAGTTAAAGGACAGGGACTCTCTTAAAATTAATAAAAATAACAAAACCATGACAATATTAAAATCTACTATAAATTTGAACTGTTCTGATATTTTAAAAAAAATTTCTTTTCAATAGTATATTCTAACAAAGCCTTTTTGACTGTCATAAGAAAACTACTACTCACATGTACTATGACAAAATAGTGTAACTAAATGAAAGCTGTCATATTTAGTTTAAATAATATTAAAATCTAAACGCTTTTGTTCCACAACATTAAAATTAGTTGAATAATTTTCTTTAGTTTCATAAATAAATCTTATGTTATCATTTCCCTTCAACTTAAAAGTCATCAGCTATCTTTTTATTTCTCAAAGAGAACAACTTAAAATTCATCACTTTTACAGTTAAGGACAAACAATTTCAACTTTTTTTTCCTATTTCTTTCTTAAACAACATAAAAAGTAAATATCATATTTGCATGTAACAAATTGGCTAAGAATATTAAATAGAATGGAAGAAAGAATAAGAACATAAAAAAAAAAAAACAGAAAGTTGACAGAAAAACGTATGGAAAAAATATCATCATGCTGTAAAAAGAAAACATTGCAAGTCTTTGACAAATACAAAACAAAAAAGTTTTGCAATATTTCACAACAAAATATAAAAAAGAGGAAGCTATAGAAATAGTTTAAGAGTTTTCTATTAAATGAAATTCAAAAAACAAATTTTACAAATTGTTTCTCTGTATAATAAAATGCGTATGATGACAGATTTCACAATATGTTTAAACTGTGTATGTAAATGCAGTTAAATATTTAATGTTGTGTATTTATACTCAATGTATAATTTCGAATAAAAAAAAAAATCAAATTAACACTACTAAAACCAAATGAGTTGTAAAAGTATCGAGAACTTGGGTACTGAGTACTCAATACCCACCGTTTTCCGATCTTGTGTTGGCTTAAATAAAGTTTAGTAAAATGATTCAGAAATTGATTAAAATTTATCCATCGACTAAAATGCCTACACTAAATTGAATGGTGTAAATATTTTTTTCGACCATGCCCCTTTAAATGAGCATTCGGAAACTAAAAAAGATTTACTTAGGGAAGACGGTGTAGGACATACCCCAGAGATTAAAGCCCCCCAATCTAGGCCGAAGGCCGCTACACAAGTAAGCATTACTCAGCGAAGTCGCGGATAGGCTCTTTAGAGTAAATTCTTCGATGCACGAACTTTTATTAATTTTGGGAAGTTCTATTTTTCTGTATATAAAGCTGTGTTTTTCTTACAATATACGCCGTATAGACAGAAAAGTTATTCTCATAAACTATATTCTGATCTTATTAATTAACTGTTAATCAGAGTTGCCACTTTTTGAATAATTGTTCAAAAACGGGACTGTTTACACATTTCTTGAATAATTTTTGAAAAATGACATTTTTGTGTAATTTCTCTTTTTACTGAAAAATTTAACAAATTCATGGTTCCCAGTCCCACAGCAGATAACAACTACCACACATTTGTAGATTCTGGTGAATTTTTTTTATAAATTTGTTCCACACGAAAGCAAATTTATTTATTGGAAGTCAAAAAATGTTGTTTTATATTTTATTTTAATAAAAGCCCCGTATTTATTTTATAGAAAATATTTCTTAAACTGCATGAAAATAAATATTTTTGTATTGGTAATTTGAAAATGAAGCGAAAGAATTTAGGTGACTTTCTCATGACTGAAAAAACTAGTAATTTTAAAAGTTTTTATAACAGTTATTTAGCTTTGATCAGACAAACATTTTCTTACAGCGTCACATTAGGCCAGATCAAAATATGTTTTAAATAATTACTTAATTCAGTTTTAGTTAACATGCAAAGGACCTTTATACTATAAATGACAATATAATTGTCTATTTATATGACCTCTGTAGGTAAACTGTGTCTAAATACTAACCGATTTTTCTCAGAATGAGATGAGAATTTTCCGATATCCGTAAAAAGATTCGATAATTTTTTTTAGGTTTTTAAAATCTGTTGATAAATCGAAAAATGGTAAGCTTTCACATTATAGAGGTACCTTTCTATCGAGTCGAATGGCACAGCTTCCGTTGAGTGCGCAGGTTAGGCCCTCAAAACTTATGCACTATGACATTATGAAATTTCATAGCTGTCCAACCAGCCGGTAAAGAACTGGCCGAATTATTTCTAAATTATTTCGATTCTCCCCCACCGTGCCCAGAAGATTCTAAAGGGCCACATATGTGCTTGTATTGATTTTTTATAAAAATAACGATTATTTTAAACCACGAGAAAATTTTCTTTTTGGTGTAATTTCAAACCATTTTGGATAATTTTCGACCTATAGCTGTGTATTTTTTTGTTCAAATGGTGGAAACGCTGCAGTTAATCCAACTTTCAATCAGGTTACTATTTCTAAACGACTCTTAGTTCATACTAATAATTGTATGCAACGCTATTTATACACCACTACGTGGTCATTATACCCTCCACCACTACGTGGTCAGGGTATTATAAGTTTGTTGTTTGTAACACCAAAAAATATTGGTCCTAGACCCACCTTATAGTATACCGATCGGCTCAGAATTATTTTTTATTTCGATTTAACGATGTCCGTCCGTCCGTCTGTCTGTCCATGCATTCTTGTGCGCACTCTACAGGTCGCAAATATACATATATTTTGATAAAACTTGGTACACCGACTTATGTCGGCCCAAGGACGACGCCTATTGATTTTGGTTAAAATCGGTCCATGTTTAGACCTAGTGCCCATATAAGGGTCCTACCAAAATTATATTGTTTATACGCTGCACGTCACAAATATTAAGATATTTTGATGAAATTTGGTACACCGACCTATGTCAGCCCAAGGACGAAGCCTATTGATTTTGGTTAACACCGGTCCATGTTTAGACCTAGTGCCCATATAAGGGTCCCCCCAAAATTATATTGTTTATACGCTGCAGGTCGCAAATATTAAGATATTTTGATGAAATTTGGCACACAGACCTATGATGGCCCAAGGACAAAGCCTATTGATTTTGGTGAACATCGGTCCATGTTTAGACCTAGTGCCCATATAAGGGTCCCCCCAAAATTATATTGTTTATACGCTGCAGGTCGCAAATATTAAGATATTTTGATGAAATTTGGCACACAGACCTATGATGGCCCAAGGACGAAGCCTATTGATTTTGGTTACCACCGGTCCATGTTTAGATCTAGTGCCCATTTAAGGGTCCCCCCAAAATTGGCTTGGTTACAAACTGCAGGTCGCAAATATTAAGATATTTTAATGAAATTTGGTTCGCTGACTCACATTATAGAAAATTTTGACACAAGTCCAATTTTATCCCATTCGAATTTCGGATCCAAACATTAGTTGGCTTTTAACCAGACTGGTGTAGGATATTGTATAGTCGGCATGCCCGACTTTAACCTTTTTACTCGTTTTTGTTATAACGACGGTTGGCAACATTAAAAAACACACACACAGACAAATTCAGATAAAAATTAATGTTAAGACGCTACCGCAAAAACATTTTGCAGCTGTTGACAATTATGTTTCCACCCAATAGACCAAAACATAAGTAAAGTATAATAGTAATTTAGAAGAAGATTTTTTAACAAAATTACTAGTCTTTTTTGATCATGTTTGAAAAACTATTATCCTTCACAGCATGCTATCAAACATATTTAGCGCTTTTTTTATTCACATGGATTTAGAAAAGGGGATTTATTAAATCCAAAAAAAGCTGGATTTAATAGATCCACAATAAAAGCACAAATATATGAAACAGCCTATTAATTTAATGTCAGAAAAAAATACGAATGAAAATTAAAAGAGAAACAAAAAAATTTAAAAACTAACAAATAAAAGGTTTTTATTAAATTTTTTTATAAAATATGTTTAGAAAAAAAACTACACCTCACCAAATACATATTTTCCATTTTGGACATGGAGAAATAGCTAAAATAGAAATGGCAATTTTTCACTCTACTGTAAGTAATTTAATTAAATCCAATTAGTGAATATTAAATATTGCAATGGAATTGTTGTGTGAAAATATAAATTGCAGTGATAAAACTGAAAAGGCAGAACTGTTTATCACTGTTTTATATATGTAAAATATAATTAAAAATTAAAAATTAAAGTAAAATCCTTCATCATTAAATTCGGTATTAAAATTAGGGCGAAGGAAGTGTCGGACAGAAAATTCTTTTTAAAATAGGGAGAATCTAACCCCACCTGTTGAGCACTTTTAGAACTATTTTGGATTTATTAAATCCAAGTTATTAGAAAAAGCGGCTATTGACGATTATGTTGTTTTGCCAGCTTTCGGTAAGTTGAAAAATTCCACATTCGAAGGAGCCTTTGTTTTTAGAAGCTAAAAACTGGTCCAACTCATTTTTAACAGCCCGATCGGAATTGAAAGTTTTACCATTCAAATGGTTTTCAAGAGAGCGAAACAAATTGTAATCTGATGGTACTAAATCAGGGCTATATGGTGGCTGTGGCATCAGCTCCCAACTGAGCTCTGTTAATTTTTGACGGGTTATCAAAGAGCTGTGGGGTCTGGCGTTACCATGATGGAACATCACGCCTTTGCGATTGTCCAGTTCAGGGCGTTTTTCTTGATTTTTTCGTTCAATTGCAGGTCAAAGTAGACTATACCCTTGCAATCCCACAACACAGAAAGCATAATCTTCTTTTGGTGAATATTGGCTTTGGATGTCGATTGTGGAGGCTCATTTTGCTTGTTCCATGATCGTTTTCGGACTACGTTATCGTAAACAATCCATTTTTCATCACCCGTTATGATTCTTTTTAGAAATGGGTCGTTTTAGTTACGATTCAGCAAAGAGTCGCATATGTTAATGCGTTTGGTGAGGTGGATTTCGTTTAATTCGTGAGGAACCCAAACATCCAGTTTGTTTACATAACCAATCTATTGTAAGTGCAAGTAAACGCTTAAATTCGATATGTCGAGCTTCTCTGCTATCTCTCGAGCTGTCATACGCCGGTTAGTTTTAAATATTGAATAACGCCCTTATTTTGTCGTAATCAATAGTGGTAGGACGACCAGTATGTGGTGTATCTTGCACATCAAAATTTCCAGAACGAAAGCGAGCAAACCAACGCTGACGCTGGCGTTCAATAAGGCAGTCCTCACCATAAACTTCACGTAATTTCTTCCGAGCTTGCACCGCATTTTTGCCCTTTTGGAAGTAAAACAATAAAATATGCTGATAATGCTCTCTTTGATTGTCCATTTTCAACTTAATTTTTAACCAACTTGTTTTTCACTAACGACGCTCACTTTTTGACTGAAAATAATCTAAAGTCTAATGTTTTAAATAGTGTGTAATAATGTAAGCCACGCAATCACTACTATATGAAATATGTAGTTCATGTCAATTATAAGAACTAGGCGACGTTGGTTGTCGACGGACAGGATGTAGAAAAAAAATTTAATTTTTTTGGACAGATTGGTCAGATTTTCATAGAAAGTTATTAAGTATTTGACAAATGAAATCTATTTTCGGTTTTAATAGTGTTAAAAAATTGTGTTTCTTTTGCATAGCGATTTAGTAATAATTTATTCATTAATTTGTGAATTATGTAAGTTTTAGAACAATTGTAAAATGCATGTTGTTAACAACGTTTAAATATGTAGGCCAAAAGTAGGAAAAAAAATCAATTGACGCGTAATAAATGATTTATATTATGGTTGGAAATGAAAACAACGATTTGTACTCGTAAATTATAAATCAATTAAATAAATTTGTTTAAACAACATGATTACAATATTAAAAAAAATTAAAACATATATCCTCAAACCAAAATAAATTTACAAAAATTAGCAGAAAAATATATTGCATAGAAATTAGAAAAAAAAATATTGAAAAATATTTAAAAATTAACTAATTGATACAAAAAAAAAAAAAAATAAAAAAAAGTAAATAAAGCATACTCAAGGGGACCAAAAACAAAAAAAAAGAGGTGAATAGTTAATATTAAAAATGATAAATATTTAGTAAATTTATATAAATTTAAAACAATGATTACATTTATAATTGCTGCTGGCTGTGCTGCTGGAACTTCTGTGACCGGTTTCGCTGCCTGGAAAATTTTATTATTATTTTTAATATTAAAGAAATTATAAAAACACGCAAATATTTTCTTTAAATAAATTACAACTAAAAATTAAATATAAGTATAAAATATAAATAACTAAATAAAGTTAGCCCTATTTTAAATATAATAAACTATTGAATTTTATTGTAAAAAAAATTATTTATGTTTCAATTTCTATTAAACTTACCTGAAAACGTAAATTGGGATCAGCTTGAGCTGCAGCGGCTGCTAAGTAGGGATCAAAGTAAACACTGTGGGAAAAGTTAAAAAAGAAATAGTTTTTGTTTTTTTACAAAAAAATTCTCAACCCAACTTAACTTTAATTTTGTAGACAAAAAAACCTAATATCTGAGTTCTTAAAAGCAAAATTCATTTAGTTTACATCTCGCATCGCATCTTTTTATAGCCTACCTAAGAATTGCATGTATGATCAGCTTAAATTGTAAACCTATTACAAACTTATAACACATTCACACTGTCACACATTCATACTAAGATTTATGATAATCCGCTTTAAAATTGGTGGAAAATTAGCTTCATATATGATACGATACCTTCTTATAAAACAAAAAAACACAATACCTGAGATTTTTGTATGTATATGAAAATTCAAACTGTTAAAGGACAACACATTTAAAATTCTTTAAAAAGTACTAATAATAAAATTTTGAACCACAAATGTATGAAAAACGAAAGATAGATGGATTTTATAACTGTTCTTCAGCAGTTTCTGTACTTCAATTTCTTCGATGTATATTTTGGAGCACTGACTAAGAACTAACTTTGAATATATTTTTTGTTGTGGTCCTCACTTGAATCAAGTTATTGATGTTAAGAACCTAAGTATCTGGGAGAATCTATATCAAACCTTCACGTCATTCGGCTGCACTCTTTACGACGGTGGTTCCTAAAATAGGGCGGGCTCTCGCGCTACCGGGAGGAAATTCCAATATTTTCTGGGGGCGATGAGCTATTTGTAGTTTTTTAATATTTTTTAAGAAGATTTGAAATGCAAACGCATCTTCTGGAAAGTTTTTTGATTAGGAAATTCTTATCGAAGACTCATACGCAGTCCGAAATCCTTATTGACGGAAATGGACGTAGGGCGGACTTACGTTGGACAAATCTTTAATGATTCTTATAGAAATTAACTAATGCGGGACAACGAGTTCGACCCAATGTGGAACAACTAGTTTTACTCAATGTGGAATAACAAGATGGACCCGATGTGGAACAACAAGTTGTGTCTAATGGTAATCAGCATGCTGCAACAAATGAGGAATAATAGGTGAAACAACAGCTTTCACCAAATGAGAGACATCATCGACCAGGAAGTAACTTTAGCCGGAACATTAATATAACCCCCTATATGGTTAAAAGAACTGTAAAAAGCTTTTATCCTTTCAAGGTAGCAAGACCAGTAGGAGGTTTTCCCCCCGCTTTTTTGGAACATATTCTCTGCATACCTAAGATTAGCATACACGCCCAGATCATGGCAGGAGTCAAAAGTTGTCTTCATAACAAAGCCATATCAAAGTTCCCGTTTCCAAAAAGTTGTAAGTCAGTTAAGTAGTTAAATCTCATACGAAAATCCAGTCCTAATACCCAGCAAAAAATTTTCCTTATACAAGCCCAGGCAAATATTTTACAATCGTTTGTTCTTACATTTTACAGAATGTTTGAAAATTTCAACAAGGACCTAATAATTGAAAGAAAGCCTGGAACGGATAAAGCAAAAGGTTCCAGGAATAAAACCAAAAAGGTAGAGAAGCTGTGTAAAGTGATTCTAAACATTTTTGGCCGCGAAGTGGCACGGCGCTTGCAATGTTCGGAAACTTTTGTGCGTATAATTAAAACTAGCGATGGGATAGAAGAACATTGATACCGAAAAACGGGAAAAACATCTCTGTGTTACATTTCTTAATGGCGCACTCTTTATATACACACAAACAATTATTAGCTTAAATCATCTTATTAGAGATCTATTTAAAATAAAATTTGTTTTAAAAAAAATACTTAATTGAATTAGTTAAATATTTGAATTGTTTAATTGTTTCAATTAATCGTACACAATTTTTAGTAATTCATAGTATCATTTGCGTGATAGGTGCAAAATCGATTAATTTCGTAATTGAAACTCGTTTTTTGTGTGTATACTCTGGCTATATTTATTTATATAGACGGAGCATTTAATAATGTCTTATCCGGTTAAAGAGAAGTTTGACAATGACTCGGCTGGATCGGTCATATGGTATCGATAGATTAACTGGCGTTCAAGGGTATCAAAGACAGCGTGTGTCGTCTGACTGCTGAGGGTGACATGCTCTCAGCATAGGAGTTTCCGAAGTATTTCGGGCACTCAAATTATCATACAACTGGGCAAGGTCGTCGCGGACTTAACATGCTCCCGGACAAAACTAAAATTTGCCTTTTCGTTTGAAAGACGTGTATCGTACGAGGGCAGATCAATAAGTCGTGACTTTTTGAATGAAATATATTTGTTTTAACAAAAACGTTTTTATTTTTAAACTTAGCCTCTTTTTAGCTCAATACACTTAGTCACACGTTTCTCCAATTTTTTTATACCTTCCAAAAAAAAAAAAAGGATTTCTGGAGGTCCTCAAAATAGCCATTTGTTTGAGCAATAATTTCATCGTTAGAGCTAAAACTCTCTCCACCGAGCCATTTCCTTAGGTTTTGAAATAGAAAATTGTCACTGGGGGCTTTAATCTGAAGAATATGGCGGATAAGGCACCAATTCGTAGCCCAATTTATGCAATTTCGCCATTGAGACCACACATGTGTACACCCGGGAATTGTCTTGATGAAATAGAACTTTTTTCTTGGCCAAATGTGGTAATTTTTTTTAAATCGTCGTTGAATCGGTCCAATAAGTTGGCATAATATTCGCCGTTTATTGTTTTTCCCTTTTGAAGGTAGACGATGGGGATTACTCCGCCTCCGGTGTATTGTAATGGATACATGTTTCCTCCACAATTACAGAATGCAGCAAAAACTCATTCGAATTGCGGTTAAATAACTCCAAACAATCCTGTGAACTTGTCACACGATTGCGTTTATGCTCAACTGAGAGCAAACGCAGCACCCATCTTGCGGATAGCTAAAACACAACTGATCATTTAAAATCGAAACCATAGTGCCATTTGAAATACCTGTGGCATCAACAATCTGACGCACTTTCACTCTCCGATCGGCCAACACCATATCGTGAATTTTTTCGATATTTTCGGGTGTATTGACCTCAATTTGCCGTCCAGAACGTTCAGCGTCTCTAGTGCTTGTACTATTGCAGTTGATGGGGTTTGAGTGACCGTTATTTTTTTTCGCAAAAAATAATGTTTGATGAGCACTCGAAATTCACTTTTTTCCATTTTTACAAAATTGAACACCTGTTAAAAGCTAAGTTAATGATGGAATTTGACAGTAGTCTATTAAAAGGCTTGACCGGAGCAGGGTTGCATTTCATGTAACTACGAGGGAAGTTGGAAATGTCACGGACTTATCGATCCGTCCTCGTAGTTATGATATTTCCTATTTTCTAGACAAAGGCATACGAGTGAAGTATCTAGGAGCAATTCTTGAACGAAAATTGTACTGGCAACAATACATCGAGAGCAGGATCATGTAGCCCCACCGAGCGTGGGCCTCAAGTAAAAGAGCTATAGGCTCCAAATAGGGTTTAAGCCCGAAAATGACAAGCAGGCTCTATACAAGCGTAGTCAGACCCATCTTTACTTATGGGCTTATGCACAGATTTTGAAAAAAATTGCAATATTAAGCCACATCAAAAAATATAGCGTCTATGTTGCTTAGGCATCAGCGGTGCCATCAGAAACACATCTGTTAGGGCATTGGCGAAAATTTTGTGGTACAGTGCTAAAACAACACTGTACTAAAAATAGATTATGAAATGCCCTGTGGCAACCCGTCTCCAATATATGCAAGTTGGCTATTCTTGAACGTAAAACCTATACGTCAGTGGCAACATTTGCGAAAATTGAGAAACGGAGGAGATAATAGAATGTTTGTGTGTGTCTGTGTTTGAACACTTCTGACTAAAGCCAATAACAGAAAGCTGAATAGGAAAGAAAACAATGAATTAGTCACAATGAATTCAAGGCCTTACTTGGGTAATGTGGGGACATGCTTTCGAATCCCACAGCCGACGGTTTGTTGAAAAAATTATCATATAGAGGCAATCTGACAATAAACATATAAACAATTAACAATTTAACGGAAAATCACTGATGAAGCCTGTCCATACAAAAAGGCAGAAACTAGATCTAGTCTCATTTAAAAATTAATGTTTATAATTTTTAGAGAAAAATGTTTATTCTTCTTAACTTCAAACCTACTGAACTTATTGAGATTTGGCTAAAATATGAGGCCATCTTGGCTATGCTTCGCCCGACTGTTGAATAGCCTCGTGGCAATTAGAAGAGCTTAGACCAGTAATAAGGACATAGAGGTCAAAAGCAGCAAAGTGCATGACACGAATCCCGAGCAGGGAATCCTGGTTGAAAGCTTCATTTTTGATGTACCATGCATTTACTTTTAGGCAGATGGTTCAAAAATGGATGAAAGAACTTCGTTGATTTCGTCTTGCGAATCAGACTGAGATCTGGGCAATCTTAGTATATATTAAGGTAATAAATATTGCAGGGATTTGCCGGAAATATAAAATCTTTACAGATAGCAAGTATCCCCGGGTACAAGGAAGAAACCAATAACCAAGGACAATATTGAAATTTATGCGATCCGGGGCATTGTAATATCGAAGGTTCTTTTCTGAGTCCAGTCAAAACCATTTGAAACTTTTAGGAATGCACTATGTGAATGGACTGTTACTGTTCACATAACAATATGAAACACCGCTCTAGTAGGTGAGACTATCAGGATTCTATGGGAAGGCCCAGATGGGGAGGAAACTCTGGAACTTTTAGACCACGATAAAATAGCCGTTGGGTCTTCGTATGGCTTCATCACTTATCTGGTAACAATATTTCAACTCTGGGTGACCTCAGGACAATGGGCTGGAGGAGCCTGAGAAATTTCGTCAAAAGGACGAAACAGGGACTGGGACTGAGGAATTTCATAAAAAGGACAGAGTAACTGGAATAGATAGGAACGGGAACACCGAGACATGCCGTATTTTTTTTGCAATTATTTATTCGCACTGAAGTTATGACTTTTAGAGAAGATATTTAGAAGACTAAAAAATACATATTTGATTTTTGCAAACTAAAGATTTGTTTAGTCCCAGGTTTGGTACAGCGTACCAAACTTCATTCAAATTTAAATATCTAGCATCTGCATCGAACGAACAAGCAAAAAAGTCTATTTTGGGGGGATTAAAATAAAAATAAATAGGAGTAGTCTTTGGGCTAATATGAGTAAATTTTATCAAATTGGCTTTGTATTTCTGATTTCTAGAGTGCGAAAAAGAAAAAATGCACAGACAAGCTTTTGGAATGTGTACAAAGGAATCAGGTACAGTGGGGTACCAGCTCTATTACCATGGGAATCGTAACGATTTTTTTTTAAATTTATTAGGCACTAAACGAATATGAGGTCAACCTTTGACATGGATTATCTATCTATTACAAATCCCAGTTTTATTTAACGCTTGTAATAAATAACCCGCTAATAAATTAATATTAAATTTAAGCATAAATGTTTAATCAATGACTAAAAACACTTTGTATAAGAAAAACAAAGAAATTTTGTACAATTCACATCCAAGTAGATGAAAATTTTGAAACTGGATATCTTTCGTGATGAGCTCAAAATTTTAAAAGCTTATTTTCCTTAAATGTGACTGTACAATGACAATTTGAATATTCACACATATTTATACAATAGAAAAATAAATAAATTTGTAACTAAAATATAAAAAATATATCCTATAAACAAAAATTTGGAACCTAAAGTTTATTTTAAACTTTTTTCATAATCAGTTTTTCAGTTAAACAAAAAAAGTATAGCGCACAGTTAGAGCACTGATGCATGTATGATTTATTGAAATTCGAACATGAGGCCATTATATTTATCTGGTTTATTTCAGCATAATAAATTGACATATTTTTAAATGAAGATTAAAGAGGTTTAAAAATAAATTTTATTAAAAAAAAATAATTAAAATTCATAATTTTCACCCTTTGAACCGTTAAACCAAATTAGAGTAAATAAACAAATAAAAACGAAACAAAAACAGGAAATGATTTTTTATAAACATACACTGACATGCGCCTAAAAGATATGCAATATATTTTGTTTTAATTAAAAGAACAATATTCTCTCTTATACACAACAAAAAGGCCTTCATTCATATTCAGTTTTAAAAATAATTTTTATATTTATAGAGAGAAAGAGAGCGAGAAAAAACTTAACATGCATACAGTGGGTCCCCAAGAAAAAACAAACAACTTTTTCTTTTCCAGTACAAAAAAAAAAAAAATAATTACAGCTATTTACAAGAAAAAAAAAAATATATATATATATATGTATAATGTTTAAGCCTAAGATGCTTTTTTAAATTTAGTACAAGTATGTATTTATATAATTTTTTAAAAAAATTTAACTAAGCTAAAGAAATTTTGTTTGTTGGTTTTTAATTATTGTGTTAAAAAAGGGGCGGTGAGCTTTAGTGACATTATTATATATAAAATACGTAGTTCTAGAAAACCCCTTTTTCAAAATTCGTTTACCAAACATGCTTTCTGAGAAAAACACACATACACACAAAACCTTTTTTTAATAGTATGTTCAAAATAACCAAAAAAACTAATTTACGTTTTTTTGTTTAACAAAAAGCTATTATTTTATATGCAATAAAATGGTAAAAATATTGGTTATTTTTTATTTTGTTTTAGCAATTAAAAAAAGTGCTAAATATTAAAATACATTAAAAGAACCCAAAAACATTTTTTAAGACTACAAAACAAAGAAATTTTAGTAAAGCAAACTACAAACTAAAAAAAAATATTTCATGATTAGTAAAAGAAATTAAAGTTTTTAAAGGAAAGAAAAATCAATTCGTTGTGATCAAAAAACTTTGTATGTTCTCTATTAGACAACTGTTAAAAGGATTCATATTTTAATAATTTTTTATTTATCAAAAATCATTATGATTTACAAGCAAGGTTGGTTACCGAAACGAATGACGGTAAGGGTAACGGTAACGGAATCAGATTTCGTTTGTTTAGGTAACGGTAAAGGTAACGGTATTTAAGACTGTTTCGGTAACGGTATACCGTTATCGAAACAGCAATACCGGTACGTACCGGTATTAAAAATTATGTTAAAAACATATAAAAACAAGTAAAAACATGGCATATTTTTAATTTTAAGTACTGAAAATACAGATTTTAAGCCATAAATTCAATACTGGTAGTTTTAATAAGTAAAATTATTATCTATAAATTTTTAGTAAAAAAAATACTCAAGATTATAAAATAAAAAATTGTAATTTTTATATAAAATAATAAATACCGGTAACTACCCATAAAAATAACGGTAATGGGAACGATAACGGTATTCAATTTGAAACGGTATTTTAGCGATAACGGTATTATAACGATAACGGTAACCAACCTTGTTTACAAGAGCTTTTGGCTTTATAATGGAAATTAAAAAACTGTTATTTCCTAAGCTAGAAAAGATAACAGTTATAAATTTTTAATTATTTTAAATTATCAAAAAGCTTTAAGATTATCTTGAAAAGCTTTAAGCCTTCAGTGTAAATTTTTAATTTTTTTTTTGAAATTATTTTAATTTTTGCATTAAAAAATAAAAACATTGTTTTTTCGGACTTTCTATATTTTCATGTACATATAAACACTTTTTGTATTGTTTAATACAAAAATTAAAATAATAGTTGAACAAAGCATACCACGGCTAGTCCGAAGCAAAATATTTACTTTGTTTGGGATAATCTCGTTGTTTTTACAAATGTTATGGACAACGAACGCACAAACATACATATAATAGTACCCAAAGGGCACTTTTATGTAAAATGTTGCTTTTCAAAAAGTGTTGATTTATGACTGGTTTTACCAAATCAGACATTTCATATACAAAAGTACAAAATTCTCGTCCCTTTTGAATTTTTGTACCTTACGTAATGTCTCCGTTTGTTTATTCCAATCATCATTTTCTTATTGCGGACTTCTGATGAATTGGGGTGATGCCCACGAAACAATTGTATTGTCTATTATGGAAATGGTCAACCTTTTTATTATAAAAAGTTTTACATTTAAATTTATTAAATTTAAAATAAATCTTTATCATCAACTGTATTAGCTTTTAGACTTATATTAACTTGAAAGTTTTATGTATATTTTTTTTATTAACAAATTCTATAAGAAAGAAGCTTTGAGCTTTTTACTACATAAAAGATTTTAATAATGTTTAGCATATTTGAAATTTTTCCTTAAAAACAAAGCTTTTTACAATTTATAATAAATTTTATTATTTTTAAGATTTTTATTATAAAAATTTAATCTAATTTTGTGGGTTTAAGGGACTTAAAATTTTAATTAGGTTTAAGAATTTAATATTTTTAATTAAATTTTCCTGAAAAGTGCATGGAAAATTTCATATATTTTTGAATATATGTGCCCTTTTTTAAAAAAATATGCTTCATTTGAAAGTATACTAAAAATAGTAGCCACAGTTTCCTTGAAAATTCAGTACAAGTATATTATTTTCAAAAATGATCTAAAAGCTTTTTTAAAATTTCTCGAAAGTATACTAATTCCCTTTGAATGTGCACTAAAATAAGATAATTTTTCTTAAAAGTGTAATAAATGTTTTAGAACAACTTTAGATATACAAACGTTGAAGTTGGGCATGCCGACTATATGATACCCTAGTTTGATTGAAAGTCAACTTATGTTTAAATCCGAAATTTTATGGGTTGAAATCAGAGCTTCGAAAGACTTAATTCAATTTAAGCTTAAATCCCGAAAAATTAAATTCAGATTTTAAAAATGTTCATGTACCATTCCCTTAAACCATTCGTAAAGAATTCATTCATAAGCTTCATTCCCAAAGCTTTAATAAGGATTGAATGAATTCTCAACTTGAATCATTCAAATCGCATGTTCATTCAACATTTTACTAATTGAATGAAGAAATTTTATAACCATTCACTTAGTGCAGTGTAGTTTGAAACTAACATATAATCAAAACCAAAGAACACAAGCTGTAACAAAGCATACGATACTATTTATTTCTGTTAGATGAATTTTAAACGTTTTGCATTTGTATTAGGCTAAGTTTTCAGCAATTACATCCAAATTTAAATTTTTCATATGACTAAGTGAATGAAAACAAATAATTTTTCATTCACCTTTTTATTAAATGAATTCAGGTAAATTGGGTTTCATTCAGTTAGAATGCAATCAAAATAGAATGAATTCATAAAATTTCAAGCTATTGGGAATTTAGCTATCGAATTAATTCCATAAGAATGCTATTACGGAATGAAATTTGAACCAAATTTCATGAATTTTTAAAAAGTGAATGAAAGAATTAAGCCTTTTAAACCTTTGGTTGAAATATACTTGTGTTAAAAATTGTTTGTAAATTGATAATAAATTAGAAAATCAGTTAGAAGCTTTAATTTTGCCTAATGTTGGAGTTATTTAAAACAAAGTCGGAAATATAGTTCATATGGGTGCTTGGTCCAAGGATTAACCGATGATATCCAAGGCTTTTTCTTTGGCAGTTTACCAAATTTCATTAAAATATCTTTATATTTTCGACCCGTAGCGTGCAAACATGCATAAGAGCAGTAGCTCCAAACATAAACCGATATGAACCCTAATTAATAGGCTTCGTACGTATACGACGATATAATTCGGTGTTCGGAATTTAATCAAAATATTTTATCTGTAGCGTGCTAACAAGAATAAATAGATAGACAACCGGTAGGACATAGTTTAATCGAATCAAAAAGTGATTCTGATTCGATCCGTATACTAAAAGGTGCAGCTAGGTCCAATATTTTTTGATGTTACAAACATCAGCCCAAACCCGATACACGCTATTTATCGAGTGTAGGGTATAAATATTTTGATTTTAATATAAAATTCCTATTTTTAATCCAAAGTTCAATCATCTTTTATTTGAATTTTAAAAACAAATTTTTCTTTCCCCATTAAAACTTTAAAATTTCCTTTGCGGTAAGTTATGTTTATAATTTTTATTTTGATCTACTTACGGTGCATATCCATGCAAAGTGGTACCAGCTGCCGCAGCATTAGCAGCAGCTGCTGCATTAGCGGCAGCAGCCATAGATTGTTGTGTTGGTGGAGCGGTGGTAAGACGTGCCGCATAAGCTGCAGCAGCTGCGGAGTTAGCATTTGGAGCTGTGGCCGCCGATTGAGCGAGTGTTTGTAATTGTTGTTGAGCACTGGGCTGCATAGCAGCCGCATTGGCAGCATTAGCAGCAGCTGCTGATGATTGCGCTTGTGCTTGAGCTTGGGCCTGGGCCTGGGCTTGAGCCTGTAAAGCATGTTGTAAACCCAGATGTTGTTGTTGCTGCTGATGTTGTTGATGTGCGGCTACGGCATTTGCCATGGCCGCAGCATGACGTTGTTGCTGTTGTTGGGCAGCTACAGCAGCAGCCAAAGCTGGATGTTGGAAGGGACCACCTACAACACCGACATGTCCACGTTGTATGGCCACACCGCGCATAGCAGCAGCGGCAACAGCAGCTATCGAACATAATCAAAGTGTTAAGAAAAAACATTGATCATCAGGTTGGTTGTCATCATTTATGTACAATTGAGTTGTTTGTACAGCCATAATGCATTTAAATATTTTTCATATCCGGTTTGTTTTTCAAAAAGCGTAGACCACATTTCCGTTTTATAAGACCATTGTTGATATGCGTGTGTATTTTTTGTGAGTGTTGGTGTGTGATAGTGTGATTAGATGTTTTTTTTTTTTTTTGGACAACAACAAACATAGACATCACAATTAGATAAATAAAAAACAAAATATTTCCATACCACAAATTAAATAAAAATATTTAAAATATTTTTTTTATTATTAAAATTATTTTGTATGGCACGTATTTATTGTGGTTGTTGGGTGGTAGTGTTGCAAGTGTTGTTTATTTGTTTTAGTGTGAGTTTTTGCAAAAACAATGTCAAAGATATTCAAGAAAATTTGGAAAGAAAAGAAAAAAGAGAACATAAAATGCATGCGGTTAGTTTTATAATATACTTTTTAAATATTTTTCATATACATAATAAAACTTTTAAAAGATATTTGAAAAAATTAATTATTAAAACACTCAGTGAAATTTAAATAAAAATATAATAAAAAAAAACTTTCTGCTGAACGAAAAATAAATTGTTGAAAGTGTTTTTAAATAGTAGCATATTTTCCACAATTTTATCACTTTTTACCGGAGATGTTACAAATTATTCGAATAGTGAATCCCTCGCTTAAGATCAGAAATTATAGATTGATTATTCTCGACACGAACTAATTCACTGGTTTGATTTGGCGAATATTTTTGAATTAATACAAATTTTAATAAAATTTGTAGTTTAGCTCACTTCTGTCAAGATTTACTTCTATTTTAGATTTTACTTTTGAGTATATTGAAATATAAGGAATAGAGTGAGGAATAGATTTGTATGGACAAAATTTTTTTGATATTGTGCCATCGATTTTTCGATAGCTTTTGTCATGAGGAAAAAAAGATTCCACTACGACATATCAAAAAAATCATTTTCGAGGTTCCCGAATTTCAATTTTTGCAATTTTCTAATAAATGCTAGATTAGCGCCATCTTGCGGTGGCTTTTTGAAACAACTAATGAAGTTGTAAACAATATAACATTACAACCTTGCCAGAAAGGTATTACTTATGAAAATCGGATAAAAAATGTGGCAACTAGAGGTAAAATTATATAAGTAAAATTATTTTCTGCTTGTTTTCATCAACATCATCATCATTTCATCATCATTTCATCATCAAGCAGAAAATAATTTTACTTATATACTTTTACCTTTAGTTGCCACATTTTTTATCCGATTTTCATAAGGAATACCTTTCTGAAAAGGTTGTAATGTTATATTGTTTACAACTTCATTAGTTGTTTCAAAAAGCCACCGCAAGATGGCGCTAATCTAGCATTTATTAGAAAATTGCAAAAAATGAAATTCGGGAACCTCGAAAATGATTTTTTTGATATGTCGTAGTGGAATTTTTTGCTCAGTACAATCCCAAGAATCAGAAACGCGAAGTGCCCATTAAGATATTCAAATATAAAACAATTTTTTTTGTTCAAAATCTCCTTTGTACAAAAGAGTTTTTTTAACAAAAGCTTGTTTTTTTGCACAAAAGCGTTTTCGTACTAAAAGTTTTCTATAACAGAATTTTTCTGTAAAGTCTATTCGTACGAAAGCTTTTTATACGATAACTTTTTTGTAGAAAATCCTTTAAAAATTTACTAAACTAAAAGCTTTTATAATCATAATAAAAACCGTAAACCATGAAAATCGTTAATTTGCAACACCTTTTTTGTTTTGTTTTTCGTGGTGATTTTAAATAAATTTCTTTGAGTGTTTGAATCTAAACTTTTAGATTCTGTTGCGGATGTTTAATTTTCATGAAATATTTACATATGTTTCATACATTTTGTATATTAATAAAACGAAAATACATACTTAACACACAGGAACCCATTAAAAATAAAGATTATTCCGAGAGAAATAAAAGTAACGAAAAAAGAAACATTCTACGATAAATTATAAAATAAAACTAAAACCATAACAAGAAACAAATAACATTAAATACATTATAGTACTGTATGAACATACATAAGTTTTGTACTATATATAATTCAAAAAAAAAATTATATATTCTTTTAATTTTAAAATATGCGTTTTTTTGTAATCAAAAGGATGCTCAGTTACTTATTTTAGTATAAAGAGAATTAAATTAATATTTTTTTGCATTATGATTTATTTTAATATAATTTCATAACTATGTAGAGACGAAGCATATAATATTTAATTGCTTATATAAAATATTATCAAAAAAAAAAAAATTATTTGCAAATTTCATAACAATTAACGATGTATATTAAAATGACAAATATTTTCTAGTTGCATACAACATTTAAAATTAATTACCATTTACACTTGGAATATAAAGCGAGCGAAATAATTCCGCCCGAGGAATGTGTGTATTTTGTTATTGTAACAAAAACAAAATACACATATTCCTCTGGAGGAATAATTGCGTTCGCTTTATAAAAATAGGGGGTAAGTTAAAAAAATATGTACACAGTTTATGTTAGTGTTTAAAACTCTTTAGAAATCAGTTAACCATCAAAAAATATAAAATAAGCACATTTTTTACAATATAAAGAAGTTTTTAGCGAACATTTTCAAATCTGACTCACTCACTCAATATCGCACAGCTCAGCTATTTATATCGTTGGAGTTAGCAGTTTGAAATTTTGCACGGCAGTTTTTCCTTCGGCAAAAATGAAAGAACTGCCGTGAAAGAAATCTAATAGAAAAAAGGCTGTAAGAATTTTAGTTAAAACTAATAAAAATTAGTTACAAATGAGCTTGCAGAAAATTTACAGAATTTTGGTTAGATTTAACTTTAATTTTAGTTATAGAAAATAAGAAATTAACCTACTAAAATCAGCAAAAAACTTGAATAATTAGTAGACTAAAAAATCACAAAAAATTTAAAATTTGCAGTTTTTTTTTGATTTTTTTAATATAGCCTCACGAAATCAGAAGTTTACTGTTTTTTTACAAAATATTTCTGTTGATTTCAGCAGGATTTGACTTAAAAATAACAAAAATTCTGTAAATATAACAGTTTGTTTTTGCTATTTTTAGTCTACTAATATTACCTGCAGATTTTACGATATAATTTGACATTTTTGAATTAAATTTAATTAAAATATAACTAAAATTTTGCAAATTTGACAGTATTAAGTTTGCTGTTCTTATCTTACTAGTATTTAGCAAAAAATCTGCTAATTTCAGCAGTTTTTTTTTGCATTTTTAACTAGTTTTTAGTAGTTTTTTCTGCTAAATTGCAGTTTATGGGGTTTCGTCAAATAAAAAAAAAATATGACCCCCTCTAGAAAAGAAAAAAACCGAAATTAATTTTGGGAGGGGCTCGGAGCTGTGAGGCTCGTGGGGGGCAAAAAACGGGGGAACATAGTAACATGTAAGTATGGGTACCCAAATTAAAGGAAATTGTCTTACGATTCCAAAAATGTTATTTTTTTTATCCACAAAACGTAGCCCTAAAAGGGGAGACTGAAAATGATGAAATTTTCTTGTATGGTAAAATGGTACTCAAATGATGAAAAATGTTCCCACGACTTCAAAAAAATTTTTTTTAATTAAAAATTGAGAACAATTTTTTTTTAAAAATCGCACGATTTTTATAAAAAAAATTTTCCTTGTGGCGCAATAAAAATTTAGCACTTCTGAAATTGCATTTTGCATCAAAAAATTTTATATTTATAACATCGAAAAAGTTTGGGCATACCTAACATCAAAAAAAATAAAATAAAAATAAAATAAAACAAAAAAAAAATGAAATAACTCCCAAATGAAATAGGTTCCAAAACAAAAATTAAATAACTCTCAAAAATTTTTCATACACATTGTTACTTGTTTCATTACGAAATAACTCGCAATGCGTTATTTCATAATTTTTTGTTGGGAGTTATGGCATTATGAAAAACTTCCGAATGAAATAACTTCTCCGCATTTGGAAGTTATTTCATTTCTTTTTTAAGGTTGGGAATTACTTCATTTCTGTTGGGACTTATTTCATTTTGAATGCAATTTTATCGCTGGAAGTTATTAAGTTCTGTTGTTTATTTTAAAAAATTGATTTTTTTTTATAACTTCTCCGTTGAAATCCATTATATTTATTTATCAGTATAAAGATTGAAGGGATTAGCTGTTGAAAATCAATTATATTTTTGAACAATTGTATTAATTTTTAAAATTTAAATCTGGTAGAAAAAAACGCCTCTGGCGATAATTTGGTTTGTCCGAGTGCTTTTACACCAATCCATGTTTTCGCTGTGCCATTTTTGCAACTAAAATCACTGAGTTATAAATTTTAAAAAATAAAATCGTTTTAAATTTAAATCTTTAAAATTTATAAACTAGTTGAAAAAATTGCCGCAGGTCAAAATTTGGTTTGGGTTAAAAAATCACGCGATTATATATGTGAGTCTAAATAAAAAGTGCCTATTTTACAATAAATGCGTATTTTTGTGGGCAAAAATGTGTACACAAGATTTTTACAAATTCGATGTCTAAATTTAAGCATTTTGCGTAACATTACCAACTTTATAGCAGCGAATTTAAAAACATTTTTAAAGCGTAAATAAATAAATAAATAAATAAATAAATAAATAAATAAATAAATAAATAAATAAATAAATAAACAAATAAATAAATAAATAAATAAATAAATAAATAAATAAATAAATAAATAAATAAATAAATAAATAAATAAATAAATAAATAAATAAATAAATAAATAAATAAATAAATAAATAAATAAATAAATAAATAAATAAATAACTAACTAAATAAATAAATAAATAAATAAATAACTAAATAAATAAATAAATAAATAAATAAATAAATAAATAAATAAATAAATAAATAAATAAATAAATAAATAAATAAATAAATAAATAAATAAATAAATAAATAAATAAATAAATAAATAAATAAATAAATAAATAAATAAATAAATAAATAAATAAATAAATAAATAAATAAATAAATAAATAAATAAATAAATAAATAAATAAATAAATAAATAAATAAATAAATAAATAAATAAATAAATAACTAAATAAATAAATAAATAAATAAATAAATAAATAAATAAATAAATAAATAAATAAATAAATAAATAAATAAATAAATAAATAAATAAATAAATAAATAAATAAATAAATAAATAAATAAATAAATAAATAAATAAATAAATAAATAAATAAATAAATAAATAAATAAATAAATAAATAAATAAATAAATAAAGAAATAAATAAATAAATAGTATTCGATAGTTATTTCATTGGGAGTTATTTAATTTTTTTGGGACTTATTAATACTTTAGAAAATAACTCCAAAATATTGGGACTTATTTCATTTTCCTCTTTGGGATTTATTCCATTTTTTAAAATTTGAAGTTATTTAATTTTGTTGGGGCTGGTTGGCCCAATGAAATGGGAGTTATTTTATTGAGACCTATTTCACGGTATCCAAATAATGCCCCGTAGTAAAATACGTATTAAATCAAAAAAAAAAAAAAAAACGGCTACTGGAGCATTCCCCAAAAAATTAAATAATGGGTTTTTTGAAAAAATTTAATAAATTATTTCATTACTTAACTGATTTAATTAAACTTTAAGTCAGAATTTTTACAAATATTTTCAATAACATTTTTTTTTTTTAGTTTGAATTAAAATTTATGAATTCTAATGAGAAGCTGTTAAATTAATAGCTCCAAACTATGTGAAACAGTGATGCCATTTGTAGGGAAAATTTCCCTTTTGAAGGTATTTTATTCCACAAAATTTCGCGTGTAGGAAAAAAAGGAGAGAATTTCTATTTTTGTGCAAATGTGTGGACATTTTTACAAATTACCATTGCAAAACACATGTCAAAGAAAGACTAATTGTACAATTATCACGAATATTTGGCCACTATGAACAATTCAGCATATTTTTACTATTCGGCAATATGATAATTTCCTGATGGTTCCCCTGATTATGTAAGGAGTTGGGGTATTTAGTAAAAACAACTGCATACAAATAAAATATAAAGTAATAGTGAAAAAATATACACTCACAATATATTTTCCATAACCGATTGAGGTTTATTTGAAAAGTAATAGGTAAAGTTTGTTTTCAATTGAAGAATCAATTAAAATACATTGAAACATATTGTTTAACTTTTTATATTCATCAATAAAAAACAAACTACAAGAAATATTTATCGTCTGTAGGAGTTGATATTTTCAGTCAAATAATCTATTTTTAGATTTCTATTTTTAGAAAAACTAATTTAAATAATTTCGTTGTTTTCTGTTTTAAAAAAAAAATTCAAATATTTTCGGTTTTCAGTTAAAAATTTACGATTGTTTTAACAGACTTTTCAATTATCCTTTCATTTTTTAATTGTATTTTAAATTAATTTAATATGTATTTTAGGTGGTTTTTAACGATAAAATCTTTTAAGTGTATACATATTTATAGAAAAAGTAAAAAAAAATTTTTTTTTGGTATGAGATTTGAACCACCATCCTCAAAAACTGAAATTTTGTCAATGCCTGCCCGTCCAGACATCTACACCACAACCGATTTGAAAATTGTATAAATTAAATTTGAATTTAAAATATTTTGAAATATTTATTTATACAACAAAAAGAAATTTAAACAAACAAATGTACCCAACACACAATTTGAATTTATAAAAATAATTTGAATCTATCGCACGACTAGAAAAACTGAACTTCATTTTATATCTAAATTCTTTTGTTTGTTTTAACTTAAAATAGTTGAATATTAAATAATATGAATTCAATCAGTGTTTACGATAACGAAATTATCGAAATTGATTGCCAAATTTATTTGAATTGTTAGTAAAAATGTTTAAATTGATTTGATAATCACTGGGTTGCCGGGTTGTAAAAATGTGAAGAAATCTCGATGATTTCCGATGATGATGATTGCCGACCCTATTGCTGCTAGCAATAGGGTCGGCATATATGACTAAAATATTTACCATACAAATCGTTTTAAATGTTCACCATACAAATCGTTATAAAAACTAAAAATATAAAATACTAAAATAAAATTAAAAAACAAGCTTTTTTATAATGCCCTTTGAGGGGAATTTTTTTACAGAGTTTTTATTTTTAATTTTGTGTGGAAGTAAAAACGAAAGATTTTATATTTTATGTATTTTTTTTTATTCTCAAAAAGTTTTATGCATGTCAGAAATTAAATAAATACAGGGTTATAAATTTTATTCAAATGAAAATTTAACTTAAAAAATCAAAAAAGGTAAATGTAACGCAAGTTCTTCTTAATTAAAATTAAATTTTATAACTGCAGTTAAACACAAAATTCTAGGGACTTTGATTTGTGTAAATTGGTATTTCTAGTCAGTCGACTAATCTTATTCTCATCTAATTCAGAGAGTATTGTCACTTTTAAGATAATTGTCGTCAAACAGGATGATTTTAAAATCTTAAATAATTTTATGATAAAAATATTTTTGTGCAATTTTGTTCCAAAGTTTAATATCGATGGCTTAATAAAGAAAGACGCTACACAGAGAGAATTTTGCTGGACGAGTTTTAATGAAATTTTTCAGTAAACTGTTGAAGTTTTCTTCACAATATAAATGAAAAATTTGTGAAATTCGATGAAAAAGCTTCGTATATTTTATGAATATAGTTTTAGTGAAACTTTTTCATGGAGCGTATGAAACTTTAAGCAAATAAAATGAAATTTTTGATAATATTTTATAAAAAATTCCATTAATTCAATGAAAAGTATCAATGGACGAGTTCCCGTGAAACTTTACCGATTTTATGCAAAAATTCATTAATATCATGCAGATAATTCTCTCAGTGTATCTTTATTCTTAATTTCTATAGAGGGGAAGGCAATAGAAATATAAAAGCGGTGGAAATATTGTTTCTCAGAATGAAACTTTATATTAAGACAAAAACAATAAAATAAAAAGTACAATCTAAGTTTTTCAGATTTTCATTTCCTCTAGTGGAATATTAATTCCAGTTAGAGCCTTTCTGCATAAGCATTAAATTTATATACCAAAAATTTGAAAAGAGCAGCATGTTCGTTGTTACATTTAGGGCATTTCTTTTAACTATTATATTTATGTGTGATGGGTAATTTGAAATTTAAAAAGATAGATTCAAATAAAATAAAAACAATTTGAATTATAAAAAAATGTTTATGAAACTATATTTATCAATATAGTTTGGCTCAAGGGGTAAGGCGATGAACTTCTAAACCAAAGGTCGTTGGTTCGAATCGTGTCGGGTGTTGGGACAAAACAAAATTGCTTTGAATTTAAAATGAAAGAAAATTAAATTAAAGAGAAATTAAATAAACAAAGAACGTGTGTGTTATGTGTGCAGTGTTTTGAAAATTGAAACTTTCGAATGAAAAACAAACCAAAAAATCGTTTTTTTTTACGTTTTGTCAGTTAAAAATTGATTATTGTTTTAACAGACTTTTCAATTATTTTTATTTCTTTTATGGATTGTTTAAACAATGTTTGAAAATAAATAGCAAACTGGTTTCAATATAATGAAAAATCAGTAGTCCTTTTTTTAATTGTGTTTTCAATTAATTTGATATGTATTTTAGGTTGTTTTTAACGATAAAATATTGTGAGTGTACAATAATAGTGCGTTTAGACAGAGAAATTAATCTACTTCATTAAAATTTGCCCAACTTTTCAATCTTCATTGTTTTTTTTTGACAGTTAAAAGAATAACTTGGCAGTTGAAATTTTAACTCTGTCAGTTTAAAATAGCAAGGTGGCACCGATAGCGAGCCGGTACATGATGAATATGGAAAATGTCGGCGTTGGCAATATATATGTTGAGAGCGCCAAACTATTATTACGGCAGCGTAAATTCCCCTCTGACTTTGCATGTGTGCTTTTCAGTGTTGCCAATAACCATTATAACAAAAAACAGCGTTGCCTACAATTAGTAGAATGAATACAGCGTTGTTTAGAAATAGTAACCACATTACAAGTGGGATTAACTATTCAACAAAAAGATTGCTTGATTAATCAGTTAATCTCACTTTTAAGAGATTAACTTTTGTGTCTACAATAACAAAATCATGCAATACAAAAACAAAATACATGTAGTCACTCATTCGTGTGACAACGAACGTCTTCTAGAAACTCCATGTTAATTATTAAATATTGCAAAAAATTTGTTATAAAGACTTTACTGTAAAACACTTAAAAACGTCTACGCTTACGCCTTACATAATCAGGATGGTTGCTTCTCTTAAAAAAAAAAATGTAGGGAAAAATGTTTTGATATAGGGGGAAAAAGGGAATTTTTGTAACAAACATAGGGAATTCTCAAAATAAATAGCTTCTGGCTTCACTGATGTGAATTCATATTACATATTCGTTTATAGTAGATCTGGGGCCAGATTGCCGCAGTCGTAAGCGTTCGAAATTGTTAAAATATCACGTTTTTAAAGTGCAAATAAAAGAAGACTATTAACTATTGTTACAACTTTAAATCATATTTGTAATAAAGGAACGAAATGCTTCACCTCTAACCTAATTTTAATATTTTTAATGTTTTAAGTAACAATAATTGCTATCGAATAAAACTCGATCAATACTGCCGTAATTTGCCCCCTGGACTGCCCCCGAACAAAATAGTATCAAAACATAAGACATTTTGTAGCTCACGTTTAACATCCTAAGTCAAAGTGTTGGCCGAAATGCCTTAAATATTTTCCCTGTCAAAATTTCAAATTTTAATTTAATATGTTTCTAAATTTGGCGCCCAACATGGGGCCTTAATTAGAAACTGAATGCCAATCAGGAACCCAAAAACGCAAGCGGGGAGCTTATTTCTATGTAAAATTTGTTTCGTACTTCCAAGTAATTTGTTAATAAATATTGGCAAAATCAGTAAAGCGGTTTTAAAGTTATTAGTAAAATATATCTACATCTGAAATTACTAAAACAAAATGATACATTTTGGTCTTTATTATAAATTATAAATATATACCTACATATTTACTAAGCAAAATTATAAAAAAAAAACATTGTCATTGAGTTATTATTTAAATGAATTAATTTTTAATAAAATTTATAATAACATTTAAACCCATACTAACATTAATGCAATTAATTTAAACGATTTTTAAATGCTGTTAAATAAAATCTTATATTTAATTTTACAAACACACAAAAACTATTTTTAAGCATATTTTTAATAAATCTAATTAGTATAAATGCATTTAATATCCCATAGAATTACCACAATAAAAATATAAAAATTGTTTTTAAATTATTCATAATTAATGTTTTTTTGTTGTTGTGGTTTGTTTAAACTAACATATTATCAATAATATTAAATAATAGAGATTTAAAATTAGTAAAACAAAAAAATTGGAAAACTAATCACTGATAAGTAAATGAATATAACTGAGAATATTTAAGTGTACAACTAATTAAGTAATTTATTAATGATAATAGTTATATGTATGCGGTTTTAATAAATCATTTTTTAAATGCAAAAAAAAAGTATGTACCATCATAAATCAAGTAAACTTCGACATGAAAATTATTTTGTAATTGCATATAGGAAATTTATTATAATAACTAAAATCTTAACTGAAGATATGAAGTGTTTTGAATTAAATACCTCAAAGTGTTTCGGGAAAAAGAACAATGTTTAGTTTTAATTATAAGATAAGCACCTGCAAAACTTACTTCTTAAATTTTTAACGAATATTAGGAATACTCTTTCCTTTTCAATCCAAAACTTCTAAAGGGAGTAAAAAGAATGGTTTAAAAATTTCCAGCGTACCCAAATTCGGTTATAAACTAAATTTTAACTCCGACCTCGTGTAATTTCAATTAATAATATTTAAAAGCAGAACAAATAACCCCATTTATTCGTTTTGATAATCTTATTGATATGTAAGTTAGTTTTAAAATCCTATTAATATAAATATGAAAAAGAAGACATATGTTGTATGTGAGAGCGACAGCAAATTTTGTAAAATATTTATAATCCAAATACAATTATATCAAATAAAATAACATAGTTTTATTTTAAGCTAAATTAGTTGAATCAAACGAAATTATAATACAAATAAATTAAAACAGCACATTGAATTTGCAAAAGTACATTTTAAATATTTAAAAAAGTAGCTTTTATTTATAAAAGTACCTTTTATTTAAAAAAGTACCGTTTTTTCGAAAGTACCTTTAATTTCGAAAAAAGTACCTTTTATTTAAAAAAGAACCTTTTATGTAAAAAATTACATTTTACTTAAAAAATCACCTTTTATTTAAAAAATTACATTTTACTTACAAAATTACCTTTTATTTAAAAAGTACCTTTTATTTAAAAAAGTGCCTTTTATTTAAAAAAAGTACATTTTATTTAATGTATTTAAAAAAGGACCTTTTATTTAAAAAGACACATTTATTGAAAAATTACCTTTTATTTAAAAAACTATCTTTTATTTAAAAAAGTACCTTTTACTTAGAAAAGTAAATTTTATTCAAAAAAGTACTTTTTATTTAAAAAAGCACATATTATTTAAGAAGTACCTTTTAATTTAAATGTACCTTTTATTTAAAAAAGTACTTTTTATTCTAAAAAAAAAATTATCTTTTATTAGAGTTGTGAAATTTCTATACTTTTTGAGTACTCAATACTTTTCAATTGAGTACTCGATACTACTCAATACTTTTAACGGTTTTTTTGAATTTAAAAATTAAAGTGTTATGAATTGGTATTTATAAGGAAAAATAATAACAATTCACATACAAGTGTTAAATAACTATTGTTACTTACATTTTAAATAAAGAAATTAAATAATTTTTCCCAAAAAAAGCGTTACAATTTCTTTGCTTCACAAATAGAGTTGTATTTTCAGAGCTGTATTTTTAGAGTTGTATTTTCATACGAAAAATACATATTTCTACGGAAAATTGCATCTTTAAAAGTATTGAGTAGTACCGTTTTAGTATTGAGTACTCAAAAAAACAGACAATATTGAACAATCAGTACCGGAATACTCAATACTTTTACAACTCTACCTTTTATTTAAAAAGTACATTTTATTTAAAAATGTACCTTTTATTTAAAAAAACTACTTTTTATTTAAGTGCCTTTTATTTAAAAAGTAAATTTTATTTAAAATAGTACCTTTTAAACTTACTTTTTATTTTAAAAAGTACATTTTATTTAAAAATACCTTTTATCTAAAAAAGTCCCTTTTAGTGATGTAACCCGCAGATTTAAACGAAAATCGAATATGTTGTAGAGGGCAAAAATTAGGTTCGTAATCTTACGTTTAATATATGAAAAGCGGGATCATAAACCGTTTTGTATGAAAACATGTCAAAAATTCAAGAAATTTAGATTTATTTACTTGGATCCAGGATTGCCACTTTTTTGAAATATTTAAAATATAGATTAAAAATGTTCTTCGGGAAAAGTCGTTTCAATTAAAATTTTCAGCAAATAAATTAACTAAAGTAAAATTTCTCTACAAATTTTTTGAGTTTTTTTTTCGAAAAAAGTGTAGACAAATCCTCGAGTAAATTAAATAAGCATTATTGTATGTCAAATCAATAACAATTTCCCCTACAAATGCACTTTTTGAAAAGTATTTATATACCGCTAGAAGCGTCTTCAAAAAAACTTTCATTTGATAGTCAATTTGTATATAGCTTTTAGGAAATTACCAACATTGAATAATTTTTGACCTCGGTTTTAATGCCTTAACATGATATTGCATATATAAAAAAATTAAGTATCTGTTAAAATATCGAAGTTTAATTTATATCTGTAGGTTACATCACTATGTAGTTTTCTTGTTAGTTTAATTTCAAAGCTGTCTCTATTTACTTTACGGTGGGTCTCATACTGCAGGTTTAAACTTTAGTTAATAGTTAAACCAAAAATTTATTGTTTTTTTTGTGTACATTTTCTTTTGTTTATAGTTAAGTTAAAGTTAAACCTACAGTACGAGACCCACCGCTAATGTTTTTTCGACTTGATTTTAAAATTCTGTTTCACTGCAAAAGAAAATTTGTACGTTTGAAATTTAATAACTATTTTTTGTCATAAAAAAAACCTTTCAAATTCTAAGAACTGTTTTTCTTCAAAACATTCTTAAATTTTTATGAAATTTCCTACCATCTTTATATAAAAGTTCTTAGATTGTTTGTCATCTTTATGCAGCCCTGCTGCAATGAACAAATTTCAATTAAAATTTAAGCCATTGTCCTGTTATCATTTAATCACAATTAGGGATGACAGTTTTGTAATTTGTTATAATTATAAAGGTTATCGCTATTTAAATGACCCTTTTTTGCTGCAGCAATAACAACAAAAACTAAATAATTATGGCGGCATATGAAATTCATTTAAGGTATCAAGGACCTACATGCAAAAAATACACTCAAAATAATAAGTCAGTAAGAAAGTCTATAGAAATGGAGTTAATTCAATAAAATAATTTGTTTGCCCTACAACATTCTGTGGTAGATAACCCTGCTATTTATTGAATTTGTGCTGATGTTTAAAACTACCAAAAATAATGGGCGTAGACTCTTATAGCACCGCTTGCTTAGTCGATTCAGTAAGCTCCGTCCGTCTGTCCCTGTAAAATGAGCGCCCATTGTAATCAAACTACTGGTCGGAATTCTAAGTGAACGAAATTTGGTACAATACATAAAACATGAAAACATTACCCCAAAGACGAACTCTATTGAAAATGGCTAAAACTGGTTCATGTTTTGACCCAGTAGAGCCATGGAAAGGCAGTAGCAGTAGGCGATTTTGAGTCGATTTAGCGACGTCAACCCCTCCGTCCGTCTGTCTGTCCTTGTAATTAATCAACTGGCTGCAATTCGTAAGATATGTATATGGATGAAATTTGGTACCTAAGTTTTAATTGCCCAAGGACCGAATTCTATTGAAAATGGATAAACTCGGTACATGTTTTGATTTTAATATTACTTGGACCTATATTATTTTATTTGTTAACTCTTTCACTATCCTTATACACAACAGTGTACACTAGGGTGGGCCTTATTTCTCAACTTACGATTTAAGGCCGTCCCCCTTGTGCTTTTATGTATAAAAACACACCACGCAAAAAATTAAGGTGATCGGATAACAGGAACACGTGCCGCATCGGCCCTGAAGTTTGAAATTTTTCAGCCAACCAGCGTTATTTAACATAAAAAATGGGTCATTTTGACACCATGCTCTCAAATAGGTTAATTCTGAATTTTTTTTTTATAGAAAATGTTTAATTAAAGTTTTTTATATCGATTTTCATGTCAAATGGCACTTTTTTACATTTCAAAAATTTGGCCTATAAGGGGTAATTTCTAATTTTTTATTACTATGTACAAAATTTGGTGTTAACAGAGTTATTAGGACAACTTTCACCAAATTCTGCAAAAAAACAACACAGTGTTTTGATATACTTCCAACAAAAATCGAAAAATTTTAAAAATTTCACCTTTGACTTTGGTAAAAAAAAGTGTTAACGTTGTCGGAGTTTTAAAAAAATTTTCGAAAAACAATTTCTTGTATCAGAATTAAATGAAATGGGAAGTGATTTTGTTACAGGTAGCGAAAAACACGAAAATAAATACTATTATCTAAATTATTGGCCAAAATCAAACTTTTTTTTAAAATTTTCAAATTTAAAAGAAAGATTTTCAGTACAATTATTCCCTAAGGTGTATTTACTAAACCCCTATGCATTGACCACTTTTTTTATATTTTGTTGAACAAAATTAAAAAAACTCAAAACTAGAGCTTTGCAAATTTATAAAAGAAAAAATCCCATTTTGGCCATACCTGGGACTAAGCTATCATAACCCAAGAGAGACAAAAATTTTTATTTGAATAATTGTGGATCTTAGAAATGAAACTAGAGTAAAACATTGTAAATTTTTGAAAAAAAATATTTTATTTTTTACGATTTTCAAAATTTATCTCATTTTAACTCTACTCTGAGGAAATTCCAATTACTCAAATATTTTCCAACCAATTTTGGATTTTTATAGATTACCGGAAAGGAAATGCAGTCTAGATTATGATTCTATTTACACCTTCCAAAAATACAGTTATTAAAGAGCCAGTATTTTCAAAAAAGTCAAAAAAGTGATTTTTTTCGCCTTGTAAATCGTATTTCAAACTACAGGGCCGATGCGGCACGTGTTCGCGTTATCCGATCACCTTAGGTTTTTGCATGGTATATTTTTATATCCAAAGGCATATTTCTAGGGGGAGGGATGGGTCACAGGTCCCCATTTTTTCGTCCGTATAACGTAGTTCCACCCTGGTGTACACATCTTTAAAAGAATATATAAAATTTAATATTGCAAAAAAAAAACTTTATACTTTTTACAAATAAGTTTATTAGGATCTTGGACTTGAAATAAAAATCATTATACGTATAAGCAGTTCAACATGGCAATATGATCGCGATATTTCTTAATGAAGTCTTATTTTTTTTAAATATAAAATAATTAAATAATATCTCCGCGAAAAGGGGGTTTTGGTGTTTCTCCTAAACTAATGAAGATAGATAATTGAAATTTGGCATATATTTTTGTTTTATGACGAGAAGAAACCCAACCAAAGGAATTTTAGGTATTAGAATGTTTAAGGGATAAAACGGGGATAAGAAGTTTCAAAAAATCGATTTTAGAACGTCATTTTTGGTGGATAGGAGGGGGAGGGCCAAAATATGTTACATATTTTTTTTTAATTTGAGGACTCTTACAAGAATCTGAAGACAAAAGCGATACATCCTCAAACAAAAAGTCGGTAGTGAAAGGGTTAATCAGATAGTTGTAATAGTTTTGAAGGCCGCTAAGATCGAAAAATTATAAACATTTTACTCCTTTTTTGTGGTATTTTTATTCTTTGGTATAAAATTGTTGAATAAATTGTACCAATTCGGAAAGAAGAACTCAAGGCCTAACGGACAGACTAAAAAAAACAAAATTTTTACGTGCAAAATTCAAATGAAAAAACCAATAAAGTCGAAAAATTCACAATCGCCATTTTGGATTTATCCCAGGAACTGTTTGTTGAGCTGATATCCAATTAGGAACTACAATATCAGAAGCAATAGACAGCATAGCATATAGCCCAGAACCTCCATCCCTTCCAATATCAAAAAAGTGGGATTTGAACATCTCAAAAGCGTTTTAACATAACTATACCCTACATATTGCATATAATTAATTTGTGCTGATGTTTGTTACACTCAGATAAAAAAGTTAGTAACAAAATTTGTAAACAGTTTCCAATCGCACTTTACTATTTTTATACTGATTTTTAGTATAATTTTTTTTAGTAATCACTTTGGCTATTCTCTTATTACAAATTACGGATTTTTTTTTACTAATTTTCGCTGTTGAAAATTTTTCAAAACCGAGTGCTAAATTTAGCAGAAAAATATACTTATTTAAAACATTTTATTTACAAGAATTCTTTGATTTTTTACAATTCTTGTTTAGTTTATATTTGTTACTATTGATATATTCTTTGTTTGCAAATAACACTCAGAAAATTTTATTGTATCACCAATGCATGAAAACGTAATAACTGGAGAACCGTTCGCAAAAAAAGCAGAAAAAACTGCTGAAATTAGCAGATTTTTTTGCTAAATACTAGTAAAATAAGAACAGCAAAATTAAAACTGTTAAATTTACAGAATTTTAGTTATATTTAAGTTAACTTTTAGTTAATTGAAAATAGCAAATTGTACTGTAAAATCTGCAGAAAATTTTGCTATTTTTAAGATAAATTTATAAATTTAGTTGAATGCAAATAGCAGTCTATTCTGCTAAAATCGGCAGAAATGTTTGCCAAAAAATTGTAAACTGCTGTTTTCAAAAGGCTGGATTTTTATTTGCATTTCAAAAAACATGGAAAAAAAACTACGAAAATTATAAATTTTTTGGTGATTTTTTAGGCTACTAATATTTAGCAAAATTTTTTGCTGAATTTAGCAGGTTAATTTCCTATTTCCCATTAACAAAAATTTAGCTCAAATATAACTAAAATTCTGTATATTTAACAGTTTTATTTTTGCTGTTCCTATATTACTAATATATAGCAAAAATAATCAGCTAATTTTAGCAGTTTTTTTTGCAGCAACATTTTTAATTAATTTTTAGTAACTTTATCTGCCATTTTTACAGATTTATTTCTATGAGTGTACGAAACGTCAAAGATTGAATTTTAGTTCCGTTCATTACCACAAGAGGGCGCTATAAAATAATAAAAATTAAAAAAAAAAACGCTTATTAAGGAGCAAATAAAAATTCCCACGGCATAGATGAGCGGTTGAAAATGGGTTAATTTATTTGAAAATCTATTGTATTTTTAAACACACCACCTTACACGTCCAAGACATATAAAACGTGTAAATTGACCCCCTCCGATGAATGACAATGCCATGTTAAAGTTACAGATTCTTTTATTATAAAAATCCCGACCTGTCCTGCATGTCACCTGTGACCGGTGCCTTACCCTACATAAATGTGGACCAGGTCCGGGTTAAATCACGAGAGCCTATGATTTTATTTTTCTAAATTGTTAGTTAAACTATAATAATTAAATTAAATTCAACAGTAATTTGATTTAAGTTTTTTGAAGCGAAAAAATT
The DNA here is from genome assembly GCA_949987735.1 of Leucophora obtusa. Lineage (NCBI taxonomy): Eukaryota > Metazoa > Arthropoda > Insecta > Diptera > Anthomyiidae > Leucophora > Leucophora obtusa. The sequence continues at coordinate 181,590,422 of OX465296.1, forward strand.
TAAAAATTTTCTGTTAAATACTTAAACTGATTTGCAATTATTTCTACTGACATGTTATTTTAGGTGTATATATGTAATATTTACATGGTTTTACATATACATAAGTATGTATGATTATATAATATGATGACAACGTCGACTACCAAAATATTTACTATGTACAATATGCTAATGATGTTTTCAATTATGCATTTTCGTTTGGTAATTTGTCAAAAAAAAAAAATCAACACATACATGCATAAACATGTCATAAAGTCATACAAAAATGTACAAAACAGTTGACCCAATTTATAAAAAAAAAAATAACAAAATTACTTTATTAAAAATATTGAAGTGTATTTTTGGAACATACAAACACTAAAATTTATTGTGTATGAATAATAAGCAGATACCCACGTGCAAAATATTATGTTAAATAATTTGTTGGATTTTGTATAATTGATTACGTTAATAAAAATTCACTATTTAATAAATTGTATAAATGACAGGAATAGAATTGAAATTTTAAAAGCAAATTAAATATAAAAATTTAAAGCAACTAAAATTTTACAAAAACAGCTATAATTTTAATTAGTTTTTAAAATATTTTACACTTAATACATTTAGACCAAAAACTTGTAGCTTTTAAAAATTTTTTGTATTTACTTATCAATACAAATTTTGTATCAAAAACTAGAATTAAAAACTATTATTATATTTTTGGTTGTAGTGTAAATTGGGCTTCAGAACAAACCAAAAACTAGTAGCTCTTGAAACCTTTTTGAATTTGCTTGTAAAATTTCAGACAAATTTTTAATAAAAAAATAGAAGTTTTTAAAAGCAATTAGTATTTGGTTGTATTATAAATTGGACTTTGAGAATTTTGTTAATCAATGGAGGGCCATTTACACTACAAATGTTGGTTTTTTTTTTTAGTTTTCTCAAACCTAAAATATTTTAAATAATAACAGCATTATCATACCAGATACCTTAAATTTATAGTTATAGTTGCACATACCAAAAATTAATGAATAAATACAATGACTCTTTTTTTTCAATCTCAAATATCATACCAAATTATTTAAAACTAAATTATCATCGTCATAATAAGATCCTTAAATATTATTAAGAAATAACAACCAAAACTGAACTAAAACATAAAGAAAAATTTCAAAATTTCATCATATTTTCTTTTCAAATGCACAACCAAAAATCAAAAACAGTTTCTATTAAGTTATTTCTTTAAGTGTAACAAACTATTGGTTATAGTATTTGTTTGGATTTCTGATTATTGAATGAATTGTGCTTTTAAGCCTCATGATATCCTTTAATGAATTCATAATGTTATAATACCTCCGTCTTTGAGCTGCCGGTCTTGGTGCCAGTACTATGGGAGCGGGTGTTGATGCTATGGGAGTTGCTGTTACTGGTACCGCTCCACCGGGCACTGACGCTATAGGAGTAGCTCCTATAGGTGGACCAAAAAATGGCCATGTAGCTATGGGCAGGCGATAACCTTGATAATATATATAATAGGATTTTTGATGTTTAATGAAAACTGCATAACTAAATAGCAAAAATTAAAATGTTTTTCATTACCTACAATTTAAAGGTTTTTCTGAATATTTTACTATTAAGATGTTATAAAAGAAAAGTACTTTTAATTTTTCTACGCTGAATATAAAATTTTTCACTGAATGAATGAAATGTTTTATGTAATTTAATGTAAAATTTTATATTATTGATGAAAAGTTTTTCACATTTAATAAAAAAGCTTCGTTAAAAATAGGTTTCATAACAAATTTACAATCTTGCCTTTAATTGCTTGTTTTGTGAAGAAAAATTAATTAATTTAATGAACATTTCACTAGCCGGAATTTTTTATAATATTCTGTTGTCCTAATAAATCTTCTAAAGTGCCGCCGATTTATCTTTCCGGTGATAATAAATGTCTTAACATATTGCGGATTATCGCCTTAGGATTTTTTAGAAGTATTGTTCCGCAATACGAAATTGTTATTGTCATTTTTTCTTCCGGGTGACATTATTGGGGAATCTTCTTTGTACTGCCATGCTTGCTGGGTTATACCTAGAATCATACGCTCATAGAAAAAATTTAAAAATAGCAGATAAAGCTTTAAATTTTTTTTAGAAATTACCTTGCAGAACTAGTAAGATAAGAACAGCAAAAATAAAACTGTTAAATTTACAAAATTTTAGTTATATTTGTGTTAACGTTTAGTTAATTGAAAATGACAAAATATACTGTAATATCTGCAGAATATTTTTATAAATACTACAATAGTATACTAAAAATACCAAAAATAAGTTGCTATATTTACAAAATTGTGTTACCCAGCAAAAAATTAGAAGTAATGCTTTAAAAGCTACTTCTTTCACTACTTAACATCCCAGCAAAAAAATTCCAAGTAGTGCTTTAGAAACTACTTCTTTTAATGCTTCACAAGTATCCGTTAGTGTATTTTTACTGCTTTTTAGAAGTTATTCTGAACAACTTCAAAAAATCACTTCTTTCATTGCTTCCAAAGTATCCGTTATTACATTTTTACTGCTTTTTTAGAATTACTTCTGAACAACTTCCAAACATCACTTCTTTCATTGCTTCCAAAGTATCCGATATTACATTTTTACAGCTTTTTTAGAATTACTTCCGAACCACATCCAAAAAAACACTTAAGTATTACTTCTAAAGAGTAATTGCTCTAAAAGTGATCGTAAAAAGTGATTTTGGTATCATTTGGCATTTCCAAACAGAGGGTCCCGGGTTCGATTCCCGGCGGGACCAATATTTTTTTATTTTTTTTTAAATTTTTTTTTTATTCTATTAATTTTTTTTTTAATATTTATAATAAATTTCTTTAAATTCAATATTTTTTTAATTTTACAATTTTTAATATATAAAAAAAATGGTGAGAAATAGATTTTTATGTACCTGTAAAAATAGTACTGAAACCAATATTGAATTGGAGTGCACCTTTTACACTTGTTTAATAAGTAGTTTTATTGAAGAGAATAAGGAACAATATCTCGCATTAACAAAGTGGTGTTTTTATGCCAGTCAACTTTCATATCAAAGAATAGCTCAGAGGTAGAGTGCTAGACTAGCAATCGTGAGGTCGGCAATAAAAAAACTTTTGTAAAATAAAAAATATATAATTTTTTTTTGTAAAGAATTTTTTTTTGTAAAGAATTTTTTTTTTTTTAACTTTTAATTAGTGAAAAAGAGCTTCCTTTGCACTCGTTCAAAAAGTACTGAAAAAATGTTGAAGTGGGAGTACTCCTCTCCTATGACAATTCAATGTTAAAATCATTAGTGTTTATGTTAAAAAAGAAGTACATCTACATCATCAATTGTAGTGGTTTTTCTACTGCTTCGGCATCTCTTTTTTTGCTGGGAAGTATCTGTTATCAATTTTGACTGCTTTCTTAGAAGTAATTCTGAACACCTTCATAAAATCACTTCTTTCATTGATTCCAAAGTATCCGTTAGCATAGTTTTACAGCGTTTTTAGAGTTACTTCTCAACAACTTCAAAAAAATCACTTAAGTATTGCTTCTAAAGCACAATTGCTCTAAAAGTGATCCAAAAAGGGGATTTTGGTATTATTCGGTATTTCTAAACAGACCCAGCAAAATAATTCATTACCAAATAACTGGTTATATAATAGAAATTCATAGCTCCGCACAACTTATTTTTTGGCGTCTAAGCTCATTATTTTTGTTTGGCGTGGTCGTTTTTATAAGTAGTCACGCTTACCCGCTCGCTTACGAAAAAATGAGAAATAAGTAGTTATGAGATTTTGAATAATAAGTGGTTACACACATGCTAACAAAAAGTTGAATTATAAGTGGTTATCCGATTGCTTACTTGATTCTTAAAAATAAGGAGTTAAGCAAATACTATTAGCTTAAGAAAATACATTCAGAAAAATTTAAGTTTTTTCTAATGTGTAATTTTAGGACTCGTCGTAAAAATTTAAACATAAAACATATTTACATATAATAAATAAAAATTTAACTGTGTAAAAAGTATTTATTTAAAATATTACGAGTAAGTCATTATTTTATATTTAGAAACAATGAATACAATAGGCCGTTATTAGGAAGTCATTATTTTATATTATAAAATAATGCAGAAGGTAATGATATATCATTTTTGGTAATGCAGATAGTAATGAGGTGTCATTACCAATATTTTGCTGGGGATGATCGTGGGTTCGATTTTTTTATTTTTTTATTATTTTATTAAAGAAAAATTCCTCATAGTAGAGGGATTTTTGTTACAATCTGGGTGGTTTCCTGTAGATATATTCCTAAAATCTTAGCGTTTCTGAACACGAAAATCTAAATCTTAACGGAAAACTGGCCCTCGGAACTAAGAAAGATTTTTTTCTCTCAAATTTTACTTAAATTAGACATTTTTAAACAAAATTTCTATCTTAAGCAATATTTAAGACAAAAATCGTTTATTCGTTTTGACTATAAAACTTTTCTGTGGTCAATCTATAGACCTTTTTGTAGAAAAAGTCCTAAGAACTTCAGTGGTTTCCTACACAGCAAAAATTTTGGTTTACTAAAAATAATGAAATTTTTCAGTAAACTAAAAAAACTTTTCTTTATAAAGTGTACGAAAAATTTCCTGAAATTTGTGAAAAGCTTTATACTTTATATGATATTAGATTTTATTTGAAACTTTTTCATTGAGTGTATGAAACTTTTAATAATAAAAATTTTTTTATAAAATGTTATGAAAACTTTCATTATTCTGCAATTTCGTGGCTTTTATGCCAAAATTCATTAATATTATGAAGATAATAGTTTCAGTGTTGGTATAGAAAAATACCCTTAGAATTGAGATTTTTCCTTTATATAAGAAAACATATTAAAACAAACGTTTCTGTGACAGAGATCAGCTTTGAAGTGTTCAGACTAAAACAACATTTATTAAAATATGTCAAATCAAATAGGAAGACCGCATTACATTAATTTTTCGGAAAAACCCTTCTGAGTATGATATTGAGAATTTTCGAGAGTATTTTCTTTCGACGAAAAAACAATCGAAAAAACCTTTGAATTGTAGTGCAAGTTTTTGTTGGGATTTTCAATAATAATGTTTACAAGTAGATGCAAAAATTTAATTCATTCTTATTTTATAATTAAACAATTTCATTTTTTTGTACTACATTAAAATTCCATTAATTTAATATAACTATTATTAAAAATTAATTTATAAAGAACTTAAACTATATATTATAAATTAACATAAATATTTTAATGGTTCATATTAATTTTTTTTCCCCAATAATTCACTTGGAATTGTTAACTTTTTAAGCATTTTAAATGAAAACATATCGTGCAATACAGTTTTTTCCTCATAGTAATTATGTACTTTGTAATGGAAATATAAAAAATATGTATAATAAAATAAAAAATTATAGTAATCAATTTTGATCAACCATCCAGCCAACCAATCAAACAGTTATTGATACAATACATATAAAATAATATCAATAATTAGTAACCCAGCAAAACTTTAATTACATTTAAGAGTTAGTGGAGCAAGCTCGCTAGCGTCAAAATAATTTATAACATTTCAAAAATAATTTTAGGAAAATACTCTGAGAATATGGTTTCGTAGACTTCTTAAAATTAAATAATCATTAAATTCATGCAAGATTTTTGTTAACAAAATGAATGCAATAGTTTTTTTAACATAATATTTAATGAAAACATTAAATATTAAAAAACGTTTCAAGAATTCGGTAAAATTTTTCATTAAATAAAATTAATTTAACCAAAAGTCTCATTGACTGCATTCCAAAGAAGGATCATCGATGTTATGAAACAATTTATAAATGTCATTCAGATAATAATGTTGTTGCATCTTCTATGTCCCGTTTCAAACAGAGCAACTTTTGTTGCGGCAATTCTTGTCAATTCTCTTTTAAAGTTGCCTTCATGTTCACACAGAGCACTGTTGCCAACTTTTTTCCTAAAAATATCGCTAAATCAAACTAAAAATCACTAGAAAATAGCTAAATTATAAAAAAAAACTTAAATAAATCGCTAAATTTCACGAACTTTTCGGATTCTGTTGAAAAATTTTCCAAAAATAGCTATATCTTACGAACTTTTTAAAACTTTCTTAAAAAATTGTCGATACATCGCTAAATTTTTCCAACTATTAAGTTTTTCATAAAAATTTACCAATAAATCGCTAAATAAAAATTATTAAAAAATTCTGTCAAGGAAATAAATGTAAAAAAAGCTAAGAAACCACCAAGACTGACTTTAAAAAAATCGCTAGTTTTCCCGCTAATAGCTAAATTATATTTTATCCCGCTAAACGAGTTGAAACATCGCTAGATTTGACGAAAAAATAGCTAAATTGGCAACAGTGACACAGAGAAATCTTTTCAGCAATTTTCGTTTTTCTTTAATTCAAAACCTGCAGCCCAAGGATGGAGCAGATGGTACAATTGTACTTTTCTTGGTACATTCTAACTTTCGCTGGCACCATGGTACTACCGCGATTCATTTGGTACAATTTCAAAATATTCCAAATTTGAAATTTGTGTATTGAAATCAACTTGATGTTCTTTAAAGCTTGGAACAAATATTCGAATTGCCGACGTAGACGAAAATCATTCTACCAAAACTCGTGAATATTTTCTTATATTGGCTTTAAATGAAAACCAAAGCTGCAAAATAATTGAATCGAAACTTATTTCACCCAATTCCAAAACTGTGGATGTCCAAAAATATACTACAATACAAAGTTTCAGTGTTATTCTTAATAATTTATAAATCATTTTGGTACCGGAAGGGTCAAAAAAGCACATTTTGTTTGTCTTGTTGGTACAAAATCTAAAAGCTCATTTTCCATCACTGCTCCAGCCAACTTTGTGTAGAAAGTAAAACAAAACGAATTGCCGAGAACAAGCAATTCCGCACCAATTACCACTCTTCTTTCCCCTCTCTCCCACAAGCTCAAAAATTGCGCAACAAAAGTTGCTCGGTGTGAAATGGGACTAAGCGAGAATTTAACTGCTTTCTTTAATCAACATTACATTAAAAAATAACCGCAATGCGTAGTATAAGTTTTTGCTGGGCAGTTCGTATTCCTTTTTAATTTAAGAATATTTTATAGAATAAAGTATTTAAGGTTTGCTTAAAATAATATTTATCTAAAGAGAGTTATAACAGGCTTACAAAACAAATTTTTAATACCTACGTTCGGCAAAATTTTTTTTCGCAACTGCCTTGCAAAAATAATTTAAATTCGGCAGTGTACACTCATTTAGATACGAAGGCACTCATAGAAATAAATCTGTACACTCATAGAAATAAATCTGTAAAAATAGCAGAAAAAGTTACTAAAAATTAGTTAAAAATGATGCTGCAGAAAAAACTGCTAAAAATAACAGATTTTTTTTTTTTACTAAATTCCAGTAAAATGAGAACAGCAAAATTAAAACTGTTAAATTTACGGAATTTTAGTTATATTTAGGCTAACTTTTAGTTAATTGAAAATAGCAAATTGTATTGTAAAAGCTGCAGAAAATTTTGATAAATATTTGTGAACTAAAAATATCAGAAATAACCTGTTAAATCTACAAAATTTTTGTTATTTTTAAGCTAAATTTAGTTGAATGCAAATAGCAGTTTATTCTGCTAAAATCAGCAGAAATATTTGCTGAAAAATTGTAAACTGCTGTTTTCAAAAGGCTCGATTTTTATTTGCGTTTAAAAAAAATCGAAAAAAACTTCGAAAATTTTTAATTTTTTGGTGATTTTTTAGGCTACTAATTATTTATCAAAATTTTTTGCTGATTTAAGCAGGTTAATTTGCTATTCTCCATTTACAAAAATTTAGCCCAAATGTAACTAAAATTCCGTATATTAACAGTTTTATTTTTGCTGTTCCTATATTACTAATATATAGCAAAAATAATCTGCTAATTTAGCAGTTTTTTTCTGGGCTCAAATGACAATCAACTGTGGCGGCGGCCATTTACATGACATCATATTCTCGACTTGATGTAAAAAAAATTAAAAGACCAAATAAAAATAATCCACAAGAAGAATCAAAGTTTTTCATTTTTTTTAAATTACAGCCAAAAAACATCGGAAGGTTATTTTTGCGCCACCCGTTACTTAAGCTTATACTTACAATGAAATTAGTATAAATAATTAGTTGCAGCTACTACATTTCAGTAAATTGCTGTAAAATGTAATTTAAAATCAATCTGCTGAAATTAGCAAAAAATTGTACTAAAAAATAAAAAAAAAACTGTAAAATCTAAAAAAAAAATGTTTTCTTCCGATTGTAACAAGCGTATAATTACTTCATCGTACTTGAAATTTGGAGTCAAAATTGCAACCTTCTCTCCAGTTATTGCCGTTTTATGCATTGGAGATGCAATAAAATTTTCTGGGTGTTATTTCTAATATATCAATAGTAACAAATATAAACTAAACAAGAATTGTAAAAAATCAAAAAAAAAAAAATATTTTTAAATTAGTATATTTTTCTGCTAAATTTAGCACTCGGTTTTGAAAAATTAGTAAAATGTTTTTCTGAAATCAGCAGCGAAAATTAGTATAAAAATCCGTAATTTGTAATAAGAGAATAACAAAAATGATTACTAAAAATAAAAATTGTACTAATAATCAGTATAAAAATAGTATAGTGCGATTGGAAACTGTTTACAAATTTTTTAACAAACTTTTTTATCTGAGTGTAGCTTATTTTTGGTTAAAAATGTTGTTTTTGTGCTGTTAACCAGCAAAAACTGCCATTTCCAAAATATGTAAGTAGTTATATAATTAAACTAAAATATTTTTAAAATTTATAATTCGGCCTGAGAACTAGTTATTTTTGTTGGAAAGAATATATTTTTATAAGCAGTCAAGCATGTGCGTGACTATATTTTTAATTACAAAACTAATGCGATATTGGTAACCACTTATTTTTTAATTGCTTATAAGCATACGAATAACTATTTAATCTGGTAACTATTACTTATATTTTATTTTATACACTAACAGAAAATGTCTGAAAAAACTGCTACGAAAAATTCGTTAAAAATTAGCTTGCAGACAAAATTGCTAAAATAAGCAGACTATTTTTGCTAAACATTAGTAAGATAAGATAAACTGTTAAATATACAAAATTTAGTAACCTTGCAGAAAAACTGCTAAAATTAGCAGATTGTTTTGCTAAATTTTTGTAAGATAGGAAAAGCAAAAATAAAACTGTTAAATATACAGAATTTTAGTTAAGTTACATTTTAGTTAATAGAAAATAACAGCGTTACCTGCTGAAATCAGCAAAACATTTTGCTAAAGATGAATGAGGCAATATTTATTTTTAGTATTTTTTTTTGCCAAATATTTCTATTGAATTTCCATTTAACTAAATTTAACTTAACAATAACAGAAATTTTGTAGATATAACTGTTTGTTTTTGCTATTTTTGGTCCACTAATATTTAGCAAAATGTTCTGTAGATTTTACAGTATAATTTGTCATTTTCTATTAACTAAAAGTTAACTCAAATGTAACTAAAATTTTATAAATTTAACAGTTTTCCATTTACTGTTTTTATTTTACTAGTATTTAGCAAAAAAATCTGGTTACTTCAGCAGTTCTTTCTGCGAGGTCGTTTTTAACTAATGAGTAACTTAGTAGCTTTTTCTCATATTTTTATAGGCTTATTTCCATGAGTGTACTATTTTGTAATATAGGTTAATAATATCTATATGAACCTCAAAATTTTTACCACCCCCTTTTTTGAAAGTGGAGTAGTATAGTTCTAATAAATAAAGCAGTCATTATGATTTTATAAAATGTTTTAAGTTTCAAAATATACTATAGTGGACAAACAAAAAGCCGTGGATCGAGGGATTGATATACCTATAGCAGGTAGGTTTAAAAAACAATAATAAATTAAAATGAAAAAAAAAAAAAATCACAGTCGTACATTTTTCGCTTTACTAGTAAATTTATGGTTGTTTTAAATCTTTTTACTATTATATTGAAATTTCTATATATTTTTTTTGTTAAAACAAAAAATTTACATAAATTTAGCCTTACACTACCACATACAGAAAATACATAAAAAAAAATAAATACCTAAACCTTTTATTTATACATTTATATTTGTTAATTAAATGTAAAAAGAGCACCTTTTGTTTGTTTTATTTATTTGATATTTTTATAAAAATAATTTTTTTTTTCACATTTTAAAGGAAATTGACAAAAAATTCAATTATTTACTTATGGTGTTTTTTTTTAACATATATATGTATATGAAATTGATAATGTAAATATTTCACAAACAAAAAATCACACTTAAACAGAATAAAAAAAAAAACTAAAAATACAAATTTTAATATTTAAAATAAAAAATTCTATTTATAATAATTTTTAAGCATTTAATAAAAATATACAAACTGAGCTAATTTTAAAATTTAAAACTTACCTTCAGGCCATTGTACACAAACTGCCGAATATGTAATCAACAAAATAATATAGTTGATAAAATAATGATGGTTTGTTGGTTGGAGCAAAGTATATATGGATATTTTTGTCGGAGTTCCCCAGGTGATAATAAACAACAATACGAGTAAATGAGGCAGATAGTACGGGCAGGCAGACAGGCAACAACAGCATCACAGGCGTGTAAAAAAGCACGAAAAGTATCATAAAATATAGGAGAGAAAAAAAAAATATATATATATATATGAACAATTTTAGTTAAATATTATATATATTAAAATAAATTAGGACACCAAAAATATAAAAACAAAAAAGACAAATTATGATTAGATGAGTTTTAAATGGAGCAATTTAATTTTTATTAAATACAATTATCATAATAATTTATTAAAATTTTCTATATTTGGACAATCATGCGTTTTAAGTGGTAACATGCTTTTTTTTTTGAAAACACATAAACTTAATAAGCATTCATGAAGGTTTTACTGAAAATATATTTTATTTTAATTTGCTAATAGTAATATTTATATAAAGATTAGAAGTAGGTTTTTTCAAATTTGAGCAATATTCAGATTTGCTCTAACATACAGGAACTCGGTTTAGCACTAAATTTACAGACGCATTTTAGCGATTTACTGTGAGCGTCAAAAGAAACTGTACACGTTAGACTATTAGGTTTGTAACTTTATTTTAGTTTAAAGAGAAAATATATTTTGTCTTTATATTTACATATAAAAAGAAAATATATATACGAGTATATTTCTCTTTTTTTTCATTTTTTCAAAAACAATAACGAAAATCTTACAATAACAAAAAATAACCAGAAAAAAAATCATATTTAAGAATAACAGAAGAATTTAGTATTTTGTTTTTTTCCACTAGGTTTCTGGGTACTTCCACCATTGATTTTAGAGAGTCCTTGCTTTTAATTTTTCTTTTTCTTATTTGCTAGTCCAGACGCTTCCACAAAGGTTCAATGGGGCTGAGGTCGGGTGATTGAGTAGGATGATCCAGCTGTTTGGGAGTACCGTAAAGCAGCCTTTCCTTCACTATTTTTGCAGTGCGCTTGGGATCATTGCCTTGCTGAAGCAGCCAAGTTTGATCCAAGACAAATTTTTCGACAATGTGTGGCAAATTATCTCTTAAAATGCTGAGGTAATCTGTTTTATTCATAATGCTTTCTATGAAAACCAATTTACCTACACCACTGTGCTTCACTGCGGACATTACATTCTGCTACACTCAGATAAAAAAGTTAGTAAAATAATTTGTAAACAGTTTACAATCGAAGTTTACTATTTTTATACTGATTTTTAGTAATAACTTTTCCTATTCTCTTATTACAAATTACGGATTTTTTTTTACTAATTTTCTTTGCTGATTTCAGCAAAACATTTTACTAATTTTTCAAAACCAAGTGCTAAATTTAGCAGAAAAATATACTAATTTAAAAAAATGTATTTACAAGAATTCGTTGATTTTTTACAATTCTTGTTTAGTTTATATTTGTTACTATTGATATTATCTTAGTTTGGAAATAACACTCAGAAAATTTTCTTGTATCTCCATTGCATAAAAAGGTAATAACTGGAGAACCGTTTGCAATTTATACTCCAAATTTCAAGTATGTTTAAGTAATTATACATTTTTTTCAATTAAAAGAAAAAAATATTTTTTTTATTAAATTTGATTTTAATTTTTTTTTAGATTTTACAGTTTTTTTTATTTTTTAGTACACTTTTTTGCTAATTTCAGCAGATTGATTTTAAATTGTAGTTTACAACAATTTACTGAAATTTAGTAGCTGCAACTAATTATTTATACTAATTTCATTGTACTAAAATGATTGATATTTAGTAAATTTTTAACTGATTTTAGCAAATCGATTTTGAATTGCAGTTTACAACAATTATGCTAAAATTTAGTAGCGACTACTAATTTTTTCTACTAATTTTGTTGTACTCAGCAGACATGTGTTGCTAAAATCAGCAAAAAATACCGCTGGGCTCAAAACAGTTAAATTTTCCGTAATAACAGCAAAATTTTCAATAGCCATTACAAACTTTTTTGGTTGAGTATAGGCACATTTTTGCAGCTCTAAATTTTAACTGGACTTTTCTTACCAAAAATTTAAAATTTGCTCTCGTTATGAAAGACCAAATTGTTCCAGAATGTATTGCGTTTAATTTGATTTTTTTTTTTATCAATTTCCCGACGTCGCTGTTGATTGATTTTCGATATATACGGTTTTATACTTGGAACTTGTTCGTATAGTCCATTTGCATGTAGTGCGTTGACACTTGAGGATTCTGAAATGTTCTCGGAAATTTTAACAGCACCTTCAGTTGGATTTTGTTTCACTTTTCGTAGAATGGATCATATTTTAGTCCCATTTAGTATGTTTGGCCTTCCAGATTTGGCACGATTTTGTAAATTTGAAAATTTTTTTTAGTTATCAATTATGTATTTTACAGTATTGTGCCTTCTTTCACTCATTACAGCAATTTCACGCAATATATATATATAATCCTTTAAATTCCTAGGAGGAACATAGGGCCACCCGCAATATGTTCCCAATAATTTTTTACCATTAAAATTCTTTATTATAATTGATTCACAAGTTGTACAGTTTCTTTTGACGCTAAGAATATGAAGGAAGATTTTTTTTGTTTTTATTGAATTATTTTTGTAATTGTAATATTGTTGTTATTTTTTTCATATAAATTAAGATAGAAGAAAATATATAAGGCGTGTTCGTTTACCTACTACAAGTTACTACTTTTACTACAGCTGGAAAAATTCAATACAAAAGTAAACAAAACTTTCCAATTGTAGTAAAAGTAGTAAGGATTTCGAGTAAACGAACACACTGATAATTAAAAAGATATCAAAATGTTAAAGTACAATTAAAAAGAGTGAAACGAAACTGTAAACATAATTAACCAATATGTACAGTTTTTTTTCTACTGTATAAATTTTTAATCACCACTAATTTAAATTTTTAATCACCACTAATGATTAAACAAAATTTTTCAAGAAAGTTGGACTGACAAACAAGTAAACATTTACTGCAAATTTTCTGGTTCAGCGCCATCTAGCCGATTTATTAATTACACTATTATTAAATTGTTATACCCTCCCAGGAAAATTTTTTACAATCGGTAGCCAACCACACCTTTTCTACAACTTGTTCCACTGCAAACGATTCCATTGAACTATTTCCAGAACCAGTTCCAGGGATCCTATATGGAAGGTATGACTGACGTAGAATTAGATCTAGAACTGATTCTAGGGCAACCGGTTCCACTTTGGAGCTATAGAATTGGGACAATTTCAAACAAAAATAATCGGTTTTAGAATCGACAGTAGAAGGGGTTGTAAAGGAAAAGCAGCTATTCTACAATCGATTCTTTGGAACAGAAAATTTTCCTGGGCTGTGGTATAGGCCATATTGAGTTTGTGCTAATATTTGTAACACATCGGCTGAAAAATCCATAGGATGACACATAGGTGGCGCCAAAGCTTGGCTTGATAAGTGTTATTCGGACTCTGCTCTGAGAGCTGTTTCGGCTAGATAAAAAGGAGTTTTTGCGTCGGTATGTAATAATGGACGAAACTTAAATCTGCCACTTCACTCCAGAATCGAACCGGCAGCCAGCTGAGTGCACAGCAACTGGCGAACCTCGCCCAAAGAAGCCAAAGGCGCAACTTTCAGCTGGTAAAGTTACGGCATCAGTATTTTGTGATGCGGCTGCAATTTTGTACATTGATTACTTCGAAAAAGGCCAGACCATTAATAGCGATCGCTACATGGCCCAACTGGTGCGTTTGAAGGAGGAAATCGCAAAAAACGGCCCTATAAGAAGAAAAAAGTGCTCCTTCACCAAGACAATGCGCCGTTTGCACGAATTACACTTTCAATTGGTTCCGCAGCTAACGTATTCGCCAGATTTGCTCCCAGAGATTTTTACCTGTTTTCAGACTTAAAAAAAAAAAAAAAATGCTCGCTGGAAAGAGATTTGGTTCGAATGAAGAGGTGATTGCCGAAACAGAGGCCTATTTTGAGACTAAAGATAAATCATTCTATAAAAAAGGCATCGTAATGCTAGAAAGGCGCTGGACTTTTTGTATCGCTCTTGAAGGAGACTATGTTGATGAATAAAGTCGAATTTTGCCAAAAATTGTTGTTTTATTGGTTATCCTACGGCAGGGCTGGCAAAACTATGACACGCGTGTCAGTAGTGGCACGCGAGTGGATTTTAGGTGGCACGCGACGTTTTGTTGGATATTTTTAAAAAATTTAAACTATTAGAAGACCAGCAAAAAATTCAGTTAAATGTTAAATTTCGCTACAAAAATGTGTGATTTAACTCCATAATGGTGAAATTTTTAATAGAGCGTGTAAATCGTCTTTTAAAATAATTATAACTCTGTATTGAAACCAGTTTTTTGTTTACAGAAATATGGTAAACACAGAATTCGAATGAATGAATGTTTCGATGACAAAATGCCAGATAATCGGAGAGAAAAAAGTTACAGAAAATTGCACAAAAATGGAAAACAACTTGTAATAAAATTGGATATAAAAAATTAACTTTTTTAGAGGGAAAATAGGTGCTACGAAATAACCCTCAGTAAAACAAAGGCTGAAAATAAGTTTCATGCTGAAATAACTCCCTTCGTTGGAATTTGAAATTGGGTTTTGATTGTGTTTCGCAGAGCCATTTTATCTGAAATATAATTTTCTCTGTTCAAATCCATAATGTTCGCTATAAATAAAAATCGCGCGATTTATTTTAACTAAATCAAATTTTTGCCTGAGGCACATTTTTCAACTAATTTCTTACGTACCTAAATAATTGATGGCGCCCAAAAATTTAACTTCTCTTAACAAAATTAAATAAGCACCAAAAATTAAATAACCTAAAAAAATTAAAAGGCAATAATGTCCAAACTATATTAATTTTATTTCATTTGGGATTTTTTCATAATGAAATAATCTCAATTAAACCCAAAAAAAATTAAATAACCCTCAAACATTTTTGCGTCGTTTCTTGGAAGTTATCTAAATTTTCCCTCTGGGAGTTATTTCATGGGGGTTATCCGTAGCGACAACTAAAATTAAGGTGGCACGCGGAAAACTTTTCCAAAAAAAATTTGTCCGTTTTTGGCACGCAGCGAAAAAAGTCTTGCCACCCCTGTCCTACGGACTTTTCAGCCGATGTGTTAACTACTACATATAATGGGCGTATACCCCACTCATACGAGGGTAACTACCCTACGGGAAATTTTAACAAACTGTCACCGAACTGGCCCCTTTATATGAAATAGACTGGTCACTTTTACATGGCGTTGTCATAGGAGGTGCAAATTGACCCCTTGTGACATGTCACAAGACAAATCCCAGGACAGGTCCATGAAATTGAGAGTTCAGTAACCTGTCCTAGTATTTGTCTTGTGACATGTCACAAGGGGTCAATTTCCACCTCCTATGACAACGCAATGTAAAAGTGACCAGTCTATTTCATATTAAGGGGCCAGTTCGGTGACAGTTTGTTAAAATTTCCCGTAGGGTATTTATATTGTGAGCCTTGAATGGTACACCACCAAAGTGTATGTAGGAGAATATTTTGAAAAACAATAAAGACACTTTCAATAACAAATTTTTGTTTTTTTGTACCCTCGTAAAAAGCATGGATGGTAAACGAAACGATGCTGTTATCGGTATGGGTACCGCTATTTTAGATTATTTCGGTAACAGTGTTTTAAGGATAACGCCATTCCAGTTGATTTGGTATCGGTATTTTAAAGTTAACGTTATTGCAGTTATTTCGGTAACGGTATTTACATCATAACGGTATTCTGGTTATTTCGGTAATACAATAGTTACTTAAGGTTAACGGTATTTCAGTTATTTCGATGCATAGCACGATAAATAAAATACGACAATAAAAACAAAACAAATTAATCAACTTAATGTATGTAAAGTGCTCAATATGCACGAGATTTAATTTATTTAGATAACGGTATTTTAAAGGTATCGATATTTCATTTACTTTCGATAGTGGTATTTTAAGGATAACGGTGTTTCAGATACTTTAAGTATAACGGTATGTCAGTTATTTTGCTAACGGTATTTTGGGGGTAACGGTAGTCAGCTAAAGGCATTCTAAATCGATAACGGTACTTTAGCGGTATTGTTTGCCAACGCTGTAGTAAAGTGATGGACTCAGAATCAATTGCTGAATAACTTGTCCCTCTGTCCATGTAAAATAAACGACCATTGTTATCAAACTACAGGTCGCAATGCTACTTTGATATCAAAGTTGTTTCTATTTAAATTAATGTTGCTTTTTATTGATTTTCTGTAAGTAGTTTTTAACTAGAGACACAAGTTTAAACCACAATATCTTTTTTTTTTTTTAAATAGTTTAATTTGAAAGTGGTATTAAGGTACTTTAAAACCTTATACTTACTTTTTTCTCTGTGCAATTTTAATTTGGCTTATGTTCTCTTTTAGCCGTTAACTATTCCTTGGAAAGTTCTTAATTCAAACTTTCATTATTTTAAATTGTTTATGTGGGACACATTCTGGTTAACCGAACCACACAGCATGCTTCTGCATATTTTTTTTATATACAGAATAAAGAAAAACCTTATTACACAGAAATATTTTCTTTAAGGTGATAGACAAAAAAAAAGAAAAAAAAAACGGTATATAAGAAAAAAATACCAAAAACATAAAGTTGACTTTTAATTTTGAAAAAAAAAAAAAATGGACAAAACGCGTTAAAAAACTTCTTAATTCTTTGCGTTTTTATGAAACTCTGAATGAGCTAGTTCAGTATTAGATTTTGGACAAATTGTTAAAGGAATCCAGTCGGCATTACACAAAATATTTTTACATCCTTAATGAAATAACTGAAACCCTAATACGCATACACTTGTAAATGAATAGAATGTGAGGTGGTTTAAATGGTAAACATATTTGCTTTTGCTGCATATAAAAAAAACTTAAATACATTCATAGACAAACCAGTATAAAAATAAAAATCGAGTATGACTGACGACTATATGAAACTCTACACCTCGGTACGATTTGGGACATATTTTGGAAATCGGATTAAATTCCGAGAAGGATATATATACAGAAATATGCTTATTTAATAGGTTTAATAAAAAGTACCCTGCTTCAAATATTTTCGGTAGTAATAAAAATCAGCATAGCCCGCATAGCGTGGGCTACAATTCTATAAAAAATGCGTTTAAAAAGTTCAAAACCCGTTTCTCCGATATTGGAGCGAATAAGGGGGCCGAACTCTATGCTATCTCTTAGACCAGTTATTCTAGTTTTTAAATTGAAACGTTACGTAAATATCTAATCGCCAGTTTCCAAGATAAATCCAAAATGCCGAAAACTAATTTTTTTTAGATTTTTGGTTTTTGTTGAGACTTTAAACAATCCAGACGGGTCAGGTGCGCAACAATTGAGCTGCGGGAGTGGATCAATAAGTCCGTGACTTTTTGAATGAAACACAGTTTTTATTTTTCAACATACACTCATAAAAATAAATCTGTAAAAATAGAAGAAAAAGTTACTAAAAATTAAATAAAAATGTGGCGCCGAAAAAAACTGCTAAATTAGCAGATTATTTTTGCTATATATTAGTAAGTTAGGAACAGCAAAAATAAAACTGTTAAATATACAGAATTTTAGTTACATTTGAGTTAAATTTTTGTTCATGGAAAATAACAAATTAACCTGCTAAAATCAGGAAAAAATTTTGCTAAATAATTAGTAGCCTAAAAGATAACAAAAAAATTAAAATTTTGAAAGTTTTTTTCAATTGCAAACAAAAATCGAGCCTTTTGAAATCATCAGTTTACAATTTTTTTTAGCAAATTTTTCGGCTGATTTTAGCAGGATAGACTGCTATTCGTATTCAACTAAATTTAGCATAAAAATAAGAAAAAATTTGTAGATATAACAGTTTGTTTTTGCTACTTTTAATCTACTAATATTTAACAAAATTTTCTGCAGATTTTACAGCACAATTTGTCATTTTGAATTAACAAAAAAAGTTAACTAAAATATAAATAAAATTCTGTACATTTAAGTTTTATTTTTGTTGTTCTTATTTTACTAGTATTTAGCAAAGAAATATGCTAATTTCGGAATTTTTACTACAACATCATTTTTAGTTGCCTTTTCTGCTATTTTTACAGATTTGTTTCTCTGAGTGTATGCTTTGAACACCTGTTAAACGCAAAGTTAATGAAGGAACTTGCTCAAAATTTGAGACAAGTCTATTAACAGATAGTACTTGACCGGAACAATGTTGCATTTCATGTAACTACGGGCGAAGTTCGAAAAGTTACGGACTTATTGATACGCCCTCGCATCAATGAGGCCTCAAGTTGATACTACTACTTTCCGAACTGGTACGATTTATTCAAAAATTGTATACCAAAGAATGAAAAGACCACGAAAAACCAATAACGTTTTCGTTATATATAGAAACTTGCGACTTTCAAAAAACTACAGAAAAAGAATCAGGACCCAGGTTTTGTCTGGAATGAGCACTATCTGATTAATGAATACCATTATTTAGGCCCTTGGTAAGAAACGGCTAAAATCGCTTTGGTTTGCTAATGCCATTTAGGTTCAATACATTCAGGCTTAGATAGAATTTTTCTATGGCGAATGGGTCAAAACATGAACCGATTTTAAACAATTAGAGTTGTCCTTAGGGCACTAAAAATTTCTGTACCAATATGTGACCAATTATCTTTAGTATTTACACCTGCAATTTAATTACAAGGGTAGGTTGTTTTACAGGGCCATATGTATGGACATCAGCGGGTACACGCCCATTATTTGTGGTAGTTACAAACATCAGCACAAATTCAATAAACCCTATACCACAGAGTGGTGTAGGGTATAAATACCTGATTAAAATTATCAGAACTCTAAAGGAATTAATTGACAATTATATTGAATTTAAACTAAAAAAAAAATCATATGAAAACATGAGAAACACATGAGACTCATAAAAAAGTGACACCAATATTTGTTGAGCTTCATTTGGGAATCAATACCAGAGTTGTTCGTGCTCTAACTTTCAGTGTTAACAAAATTAAATTATTTTTCGAAAAAAATTTCCCACATATTTTTCCAAACTTGTTAAAAAAAATATTAAAAAAAGAACTGACTCTTTGAAAGCAAATCTCACATGCATAGAAAATTTATGTAAAAAAGAAAAAAATCTCCAGTTTTGTTGTTGTTGTTTATGTTACCACATAGATTAACCCCAAACTATTGCATAAATATCAGCTAAAAAGGATTTTCTTTATTTGAAAATTATAAAGAGAGTATGGAAAAAAAAACTGAGGAAAATGTTGTAGGTTGCATACAGTAACAGCGGACAAAGAAAAAAAAAAAAATTCATAAAGATTTTGCATTGTATATATACTATTTAAAAGAATGAAGTTTATTTCACTGTTTTTTTATTTTACTTTATCCTTTTCTGCTCCTTTTTTGCGTTAATACTTCTGCATCATAAAAATAAACAAGGATATTTTGTATGTATGCAAATATTTATTAAATTGATGACAGTGCAGTATATAATTTTCAACTTGATACACATTTAATCTGAAATTAAAATAAACGTTGAGTATAAGCTGAGAATCAGCCAGAGAATAATAAGTAAATCCAAAGATTTATTATTTACTGGAAAGATTTTTTTTTAATTTAAATTAAAAACGGAAATGTTTTAAATTAAGAGCAATACATTTTGGTGAATAAGATAACAAAATTTGCAAAAGCTTAATTTAATGGGTAAGAAAAAAAAAAAAAAAAAAAAAACAACTGTCAGGACATGCTTGAGCTTGATTTAACATTAAACGAACCAAACGTGGTTAAGTTGCTTTTTTTATATTGCAATAACCGGCATAATCCGTGTATGGATTTATGCCGGTAATTTCAAACAATAGATTATCAGTGTGTAGATGGCTGAAGAATTTTGTTCGTCTTCCCGGTAGGTACACGCAGAGAAAAAATATAGTTGAAAGTTATTGGGAAAACTAAATTATTACAGTTTGATTCTAGTGATCATAAATATGATTATTACTGTTCATATTATGATTACTGACAACGATTTTATAATCATTGAGGAATTTACTGTGATCATAAGGATCATATTATAATCATAATGTGTTTAAATCATAACATGGTGCGCTTTTTGGTCTTTTTTTTGACATAACTCGAGAACCACTAGTCCGATTTTGCTCAAACAATTTAAAAAAAATTAAAAATTACAATTCCTTTAATCTGTTCATATAACGTTTTTCTATATACTCAACAGTTTTGCCGGTAAAAATAAATGTATGAAGAAAAAAATATTTTTTGCCTAAAATATTAAAAAAAAAGTAATAAACAAAAGGTTATTGATTTTTATGGTAGCGGTAACAAACATTTATTTTTACCGGCAAAACTGTTGAGTATATAGAAAAACGTTATATGAACAGATTAAAGGAATTGTAATTTTTAATTTTTTTAAAACTGTTTGAGCAAAATCGGACTAGTGGTTCTCGAGTTATGTCAAAAAAAATATATATCTCGATTCCTAGGGGTGACCCAGCGAAACGCCGGGACACGTATAACTTGTTTTTGACCGATATAACATTTCCCGTTGGTTTCATCCCATCCCGATTTTGACTGTCGCATAGTGTAATTATCCATTGCTTGAAATTACAGTGATTAAGCTAATATAATATTATATTTAGAGTCATCTTGCTGCAACGCCGAGTGCGCTACAGCGGGATAAAGTTGGCCATCTCATTATAGAAAGGCTTTCTGACAGTATAATTTTTGAAACCCAAATAACTGTTTTAAATCAGGGTTGGCAGGCAATACCGCTAAAATACCGTTATCGATTCAAAACCCTTTCAACTGACTACCGTTACCCCTAAAATACCGAAAAATAACCGAAATACCGTTATCTTTAAAATACCATTACCGAAATAACTGAAATGCCGTTATCCCTAAAATACCGATACCGAAATAAATGAAATATCGTTACCCCTAAAATTCCGTTACCGTTATTTTTGATTTTCTAATTTTGGTAATTGCACGACGTTATTGAGTATTTTTCGTACATTAAGTTGGTAAATTGGTTCTGCTTTTAATCTCGTTTGGTTTTTCTAAAAAAAATGCGGGATGCACCGAAATAATTGACTACCGTTATCCTTAAAGTACAGCTACCGAAATAACTGAAATACCGTTACCGAAATAATCACAAAACCGTTATCCTTAAAATACCGTTACCGAAATAAATAAAAAACCGTTATCCTTAAAATATCGATACCGAAATAAATGAAATAGCATTACCCTTAAAATACCGTTACCGAAATAATCTAAAATAGCGTTACCCTTACCGATAACCGCATCGTTTCGATTACCATCCGTGTTTCAAATAAACTATTTCCAACTGCCACAGTATTATTTAAAAGACACCTGTCACTCTCACATGACAATTTCACCTTGTGACATGTGACATGTCACCGAACTATGATCTTAGAGTAAGTTCGGTGACATATCGACATTTGTATTTGTGGACTATCTTTCACATTTTTACACATTTTATAGTTATATAGACCTTAAAATAATTTTTAATTTAATTTAATGCATACCAAGAATCATTTTTTTTTTATCTGACAATAATCATATCCAGTACATTTATTTTTTATATTTAAAAATAAAAACTACTTAACTTCAATTTAAAACAAAGAAATACTAAACAAACTACTCACATTTATCACTTTAAGTTTAAAAGAAGATTAAGAGAGAAAAAAAATCTAAAGTACTCAAGAAAAAGTGCAACTCTAGAATAATGTATTTCTACGATATGTATAAAAAAAAGAACATAATTCTTATTTACCTAAACAGTAAAATCTCGATTAAGTTGAAGTTATCTTCTTTACAAATTAATGCTCATTCTTAAGAAAAGTTAAAAACATAAAATGATTTTTAAGTTCTGAATTTTATTTTTATATCTGATTTAATTGCGTTTATTGCAGTCATTATAAGGAGTATTTACTGGTTAATAAAATCTTAGTACAAATAAAATTGTATGCACAAATATACACATACGAGTATATGAGGCTTTTCATACCAACTGTACAACTAAAACAATGTTCGTATCAATGTGAAAATTACAGTATTACTCGTATTATGCTTTATGATATAAATAAAAATTTGAACAGCTTCTTAAATTTTTCAAAAAAGTGGGGCTTCCATACCAGCTGCCCCGCTACAGAAAAAATTGGTGGTGGCCATATATTGATCAGTTTTGCGCTAATCTGATTATGTTACTAGAGTTTTTATGAATTATTTACGTTTTTTTTTAATTTTTAGTATGATATACCATATAACTTAGTTTATGTAAAAATTTTCTAAAAATTTATTTTTGCTTTTCCATAGAGCAAACAGATACGCGATGACAACCGAATTTGTAGCCAATCGAATGGTTCAATTTCCGAAACCGAATTTTTCGGCAGTGAGAACGGAAAACCAATTGAGACAAGAGTGATGAATTTCACTTGCCTTAATAACAATTTTGTTGTCACAGGCAAAAAAGCAGTTGCTGCAACTGAACCATTCGATGGGGAATAAATTCGGTTGTCAGCAAGAATCTGTTTTCTGGGTGTATATTTTTGAAAAAACCTCACATGTTTTCGTATGGATTCAGAAAGTCTTAGCGTTTTAATTGGCTTCCTTTTGGAAAAGAAAATATTTGTTTAATATTGTGCATCGCAAATATTCAGTATGAAATTATATTTTTGTTCTAATATTATGCACACCTCAATATATGATAAACAAGATACACCTGAATATATGATAAATAAGATAGCAGAAAAAGTTACTAAAAATTAGTTAAAAATTATGCTAAATACTAGTAAAATAAGAACAGCAAAATTAAAACTGTTAAATTTACAGAATTTTAAGTTAACTTTTAGTTAATTATATTGAATTGTACTGTAAAATCTGCAGAAATTTTGCTAAATATTAGTAGACTAAAAATAGCAAAAATACACTGTTATATCTTCAAAATTTTTGCTATTTTTAAGCTAAATTTAGTTGAATGAAAATAGCAGTCTATCCTACTAAAATCAGCGGAAATATTTGCTAAAAAAATTGTACACTGCTGTTTTCAAAAAGCTGGATTTTTTATTTGCATTGAAAAAAAAAATCGAAAAAAAACTTCGAAAATTTTAAATTTGTTGGTGATTTTTTAGGGTACTAATTATTTAGGAAATTTTTTTTCTGAGTTTAGCATCTTAATTTGCTATTTTCCATTGACAAAAATTTAGCTCAAATATAACTAAAATTCTGTATATTTAACAGTTTTATTTTTGCTATTCCTATATTACTAATATGTAGCAAAAATAATCTGCTAATCTTAGCAGTTTTTTCTGCAGCATCATTTTTAACTAATTTTTAGTAGTTTTAACTAAATTGTTTACAGACTTTTTTCTATTAGTGTACTGTGGTTCTAACTACTTATAGAGCAAATATTTGAATTTTAATTGAGTATATGAACATTTTTACCAAAACCAAGCTGAGTAACACGGTAAAAATTTTGGAATCGATAGAAAAATAATTGAATAATGATAGACATTTTTCCCCCGATTTTTAGCTGAACTGAGTAACCTATTACAATAAAATAAAAATTGGAAACTAGTTCTAACATTTTGACAAAAGTTTAATATTTTCTAATTGACACACTTTTGTAAATTTCTCAGCATTTTCACAAATTCAAAACTAAGCGCTAAATTGGTCACTATTTAACAACACTTAGTTTGCCCACTTTTTGTAAAAATTGAAAAGGCTGTCAAAATTGTTATTCGTATTGGACAAAAAATACTTTAAGTTTGAAATTGATCCAGTTAAACTTTTTTCTAGCTGGATAGTTGGCATGGAAAGCCTTATAAAATGTATGCGGTTTTATTTGTATACGAGAAGAAGGTAGGTACTTTAAGTTAGATTTTCAAAGTAGTAAGCGGCTTTAAAATATAGTAATAGTAATATTCTTTTTTACTGCATTTTTTACACATGTAGAATGGGTAAATAGAAAGAATATTCAAATTTGTTTCTGATTGAAGTATATTTGTATATTTTAAGCTTAGAAAATACTGCCCCAGCAAAATCTTTCATTACCAAATAAGTGGTTATATAATAGAAATTCATAGCTCCGCACAACTTATTTTTTGGCGTCTAAACTCATTATTTTTGTTTGGCGTGGTCGTTTTTATAAGTAGTCACGCTTACCTGCTCGCTTACGAAAAAATGAGAAATACGTAGTTACGAGATTTTGAATAATAAGTGGTTACATACATGCTTACAAAAAGTTGAATTATAAGTGGTTATCCGATTGCTTACTTGATTCTTAAAAATAAGGAGTTAAGCAAATACTATTTATTAGCTTAAGGAAATACATTCAGAAAAATTTAAGTTTTTTCTAGTGTGTAATTTTAGGACTCGTCATAAAAATTTAAACATAAAACATATAATAAATAAAAATGTATAAAATTTAACTCTGTAAAAAGTACTTATTTAAACTATTACGAGTAAGTCATTATTTTATATTTAGAAACAATGAATACAATAGGCCGTTATTAGCAAGTCATTATTTTATATTATAAAATAATGCAAAAAGTAATAATATATCATTTTTGGTAATGCAGATAGTAATGACGTGTCATTACCAATATTTTGCTGGGGCCTAATTCGTGAATAATATCATTATGGACATCTAGGCGTATGCGTGTTATTAGTTGATAGTTAAATGTATATAAATCATACGACCTGTAGTCCTAAAGAATTTGTAAAGAAAAGTACTATGGAGAAAATATCTCAAACCATCATGAAAAAATCATGGATGGTAACCGAAACGATGCGGTTATCGGTAAGGTTAAGGCTATTTTAGATTTTTTCAGTAACGGTATTTTAAGGGTAACGCTATTTCATTTATTTCAGTATCGGTATTTTAAAGAAAACGGTTTTTAGTTATTTGGGTAACGGTATTTTAAGGATAACGGGTTTCTGATTATTTCAGTAACGGTATTTTAAGGTTAACGGTATTTCAGTTATTTCGGTAACGGTATTTTAAAGAAACGGTAGTCAGTTATTTAGATGCATCCTTCAATTTTTTTTAGAAAAAACAATCGATATTAAAAACAAAACCAATTTACCAACGTAATGTACGAAAAAATACTCAACAAACACGTGCAATTACCAAAAGCAGGGAATTAAAAATAACTGTAAGGGTATTTCAGCGGTAACGGTATTTCAGCGGCAACGGTATTTCATTTATTTCGATAACGGCATTTCAGTTACTTCGGCAACGGTATTTTAAGGGGTTACATGACATTCGCGGCAGAGAAAACAGACATTTTTTTAAAAATTCATAACTTAGTCAAAAACAAAAATTTTTCCAAAATAACGGTAACGGTATTTCAGCGGCAACGGTATTTCATTTATTTCGATAACGGCATTTCAGTGACTTCGGCAACGGTATTTTAAGGGGTTACATGACATTCGCGGCAGAGAAAACAGACCTTTTTTTAAAAATTCATAACTCAGTCAAAAACAAACATTTTTCCAAAATTATTATTATAGAGAATTGAACAAATTACAACAAAAAAATTAAAAAAAATATATTTTTCACTCCAACATGGTTTTATAGAGGTCCAAACTGGCGGCAGAGAAAAAAAACGGGGCCTCGAGGTTGCAGCGCTGGGAGTCGCAAAAATTGTCCGATCTGAAAAAAAATGACTTTTTTAAATCTTAACAAAATTGGTTATCGTATGAATAACCAATCGAATAATAATAAATTTTTTTTCGATTTTTTATGAATTTTTAAAGTCAATATTTTTTTCGAAAAAACACACTTTCAAATTTGGAATATCACCAAAAATTGAAAAAAAAATTCATTATTATTCGATTGGTTATTCATACGATAACCAATTTTGTTAAGATTTAAAAAATTCATTTTTTTTCAGATTGGACAATTTTTGCGATTCCCAGCGCTGCAACCACGAGGCCCCGTTTTTTTTCTCTGCCGCCAGTTTGGAGCTCTATAAAACCATGTTGGAGTGAAAAATATATTTTTTTGATTTTTTTTTCTTGTAATTTGTTCAATTCTCTACAATAATAAAAAAAATTTTTGCAAAAATGTTTGTTTTTGACTGAGTTATGAATTTTTAAAAAAAGGTCTGTTTTCTCTGCCGCGAATGTCCCGTAGCCCCTTAAGGATAACGGTATTTGTGTTATTTCGGTAACGGGTATTTAGGGGTAACGGTAGTCAGTTGAAAGGGTTTTGAATCGATAACGGCATTTTAGCGGTATTGCCTGCCAACCCTGGGAAAAAATGCAATTTTCAATTACAATGAAATTTACCATTAAACTTGAACTTTCGGATCCCAGACCCTTTCATTTCCGAAATACTTGTATGAGGTCACAAAAATTGGCAAAAGCGCTAAAAATTCTTATAAAATCGGTTATAACTTTTGATCTGGGCAAAATATAATTTTATTTTTAGTTTGCTTGTAAAGGTACACTTTAAATTACATGTATATTGATTTTTTAGCCACTACCGGGAACATTTTAACCCTCTAACTCTTCAATTAAAGGGACTTTTTTGGCCCCTTTTTAAAAAGGGACAAAAAACACACGTAAGATGAAGATTTAGAGCGTTAAAATGTTCCGCAAAAATATTTATCATAAAATTCCACTATTATAAGTCTCAGAAGATATCAAAGTTTAAGTAAAAATTTAACTTTAATGCCAGAATAAGTACCAAATTAACACTTAAACACATTTTAAGTTTTGCCTTGTTTCCGGCATTGAAGTTAAATTTTCAACTTTGATGTCTTCAGAGACTTATAGTAGAATTTCATGGCAAATATTTTTGCCTTTTAACCCTCAAACTCTTCCACTTACGGTACTTTTTTTGTTCCTTTTTAAAAAGGGGTCAAAAAAGTCCCATTAATTGAAAAGTTAGAGTGTTAAAATGTTGCACAAAAATGTTCCTCTTAGTGTTCTACCTAAGTTCGCTGAACACATGCTATACCAAAAATGGAAGATTCAAATGGTTTCTTCATATGCCGATTCACAATAAAAATTTTCAAAAGTGGGAAAATTTTGACCCCCCAAAAAACCTAGGGCCAGACGTAATCTTTTAAAACGCCCATACACATATATTTTTTTGGTCCCCTCCTACATATACAAACAGTTCTTTGTATTGTTTTTAACTATAATTTTAGTTGTTTTTCTATGAAAAAACACAAATCAACTGTTATGATAGTTACTTAAAAAACAAATAAAGAAAAGTACTGTAATTTTATAAAAGTTGCTTAAAGCAGTTATTTTTAATATATCATAATCAGGGCAGCGACTTTCATGCACTTAAAAATTTAAAATTACAGTAAAAAATGCAAAATATTCACTTAAATATGCACTTAAATGGAAAAATGCACTAAAAACCAAAAAATATGCACTAAAAATCCAAAAATTAAGTTTAAATTTATCGATTTTTAAAAATCATATTTATTACTCGAGAGCGTTTGGTTAAAAATTAAATTCAATATAAATGTCTAAAGTAGATGACAACTTAATGTTTTCCTTCTAGTTAATTACTGCGTTAAGGTTTGCAAATTCTTTATTTTTATTTTTCATTAAACCTTATGCTTAGTTTTTAACTTAAAAGCAAAATATGCAAAAATATGTATTTATAACAAAATATGCAAAAATATGCAACAACAAATCGATGCCATTTTGTTGAAAATTCTTTGATTCGGAAGAGTATTTGGTCAAAATCAAATTTGGATTAACGACTACAAACATGGATTTGCATGAAAGTCGCTGCCCTGATCATAATAAACAACTACTAAAACAGTATTTTTACAGTAAACATTTGTTTTTGTTAATTATTTAAAAAATAAAAAAATTTCGTTGAATTTTAAAAAAAATCTTGTTTACTAAATATTCTCATTAATATATTGTAAGTTTGTAAATAAAAATCAGAATATTGTATTATTTATATCCCCAATGCATAAAAATGTAATAACTGGAGAACCGTTTATAATTTTTACTTCAAATTTCAAGTACGATGAAGTTATTATACATTTTTTGTAATTTCCTAAAACCCACAAGTTACTTAAAAAAGGTTATTTTAAGGCTTAAGGATCTCTTTTACTTAGTTTTACAACAATTTGATGGTATTTTTGCTATTGCTTGGTTTCTCTAAGTTCTTCGGGCCATTTTTCTAGGTAAATTTAAAAACTTAAGAAGCTTTGTGGAAAAATAAACAAAAAACAAAAAAAAAACATGTTAAATATCACTATGCGACAGTCAAAATCGGGATGGGATGAAACCAACGGGAAATGTTATATCGGTCAAAAACAAGTTATACGTGTCCCGGCGTTTCGCTGGGTCGCCCCTAGGAATCGAGATATATCTTTTTTTTGACATAACTCGAGAACCACTAGTCCGATTTTGCTCAAACAATTTTAAAAAAATTTAAAATTACAATTCCTTTAATTTGTTCATATAACGTTTTTCTATATACTAAACAGTTTTGCCGGTAAAAATAAATGTTTGTTACCGCTACCATAAAAATAAATAACCTTTTGTTTATTACTTTTTTTAATATTTTAGGCAAAAAATATTTTTTTCTTCATACATTTATTTTTACCGGCAAAACTGTTGAGTATATAGGAAAACGTTATATGAACAGATTAAAGGAATTGTAATTTTAAATTTTTTTAAAATTGTTTGAGCAAAATCGGACTAGTGGTTCTCGAGTTATGTCAAAAAAAAGACCACCAAAGGTCAAATCGATATATCTCGATTCCTTTTTGACCGATATAACTTTCCCCGGTAGTTTGTACCCTTCCCGATCACTGACCCCTACCATTTGTCTCACAGTGTATTTAACCAGTTAATCGACCCTATTTTAACCGATTATTCCGGCCGAATAATTCTTTGAGTTTTAAATTATTTCTTTCGACGTTAGCCGGAATAGAGGCGATTAATGGAGAAATCGGTTGTTAATCGATTAACCAAATTGGAAACACTAATTCCCTATTACATAGCTGAGTTTCATCCACATCGGTTTATAAGCGTTGGGGGATTCCCATGTACGTGATATAAAAGTGAACAAAAATAGTGTTACAAAATTGCTCCAACATTTAAACAATTTTGAATCTTTGGTTAACTCTTATCATAAAATTTCGTCAAACAATAGTTATCAAATCGCAGTAGATGTATTAAACCGTTCAGTTTCATATATTGTAAATATGTAAATTCTATCTAACATGGGAATCAAATTATTTTGGATAAAATATTCAAAAACAAATATAATTATATTGGTTTTATGTTTTTAATATCATTGTTTCTGTGATTTCATGCCTTAAAATTATTTATATTCAAATCTACTTTTACTTTTTTTATTTCGTAAAAATGTAGTATGCTTTTTTAATTAAACATTTTACAACATGCAATAACATGCCTGTTATCATACAGTAAATCATAATAAACACACACTCATGCTTAATATAAAAACACATTTCTTTACACACTTTCATGTGTTAGAAATTTTTTTTTTTGGCAAACAAATACTAAAACAATTATTAATATTTAAGAAGGAAGAAAGCACAATTTCATAGTAATGGCATTTGAAAAGGAATATACATTAGGTTGGCATATATTTGTAAGGTTTTGTTTTTAACGAATGGAGATTCAGACTTTATAGATTATTATGAATCTAAAATACAGAAGGGTTAATTAAAAAAAAATATATATATGTGACCTTCTCCGAGAAAAGGGACCCAGTGTGTCAAAAAACGGGTTTGGTTTGGTTAAGAGTGGATTCTGGTCGATAAAAATGAGAAAAACATTAAAATTTTTTTTTTTTTTTGATTTTTACATTTTCACACACTAGGTCCTTTTTCTCGGAGAATGTCACATATATACAATTTTGTTTGATATTCCTATCAAGTTTTTGTTCAAACGAAAAACTTCTTAATGTATTTTAACAATTCTGTAACTGAAGGTCCGATTACTGACTATTCAACAGCAAATGTGTGAGTCAAAATTTTTGAATATTTTAAATTTGAAAATAACGACTAAATAACTTCTTCCATTATCCATTTAGATAAGCCGATTAAAAATTACTTTAAATACTAAAGTGTATAATTTTATTAGGTTGTATTTTAATACAGATATAATTCCATTAATAAAAATTAAATTATGCAACTTAGATTCAATAACATTGAGTAACTTTCGCTATCAAATTATATAAAATTTTATATTTTGATATGTATGGCTAACAATTTATATGTACTCGTACTTCTTTCTATATAATTTGCTAGGTATTTGGTGCAATGTTAGATCCACTAAATTATACAATATTTCATTAAAACCTTTTTCACGAGCGAAATGTTATAAAATTTTCCAAGTAGGGGAAAATTGAATAAATTTATATGCCTTCCAAATAAGCACTTCCCTAATATTCTAATGCACTTATAGGTATTTGTAGTAGTAGAGCATTTAATGTTTGAAAATTTAAAATTGTTGGTGGTAGTATGGTAGTTTGGCATAGCAAAATATAATTTATACATACAAACATGCATAGAATTTATGCAGTGAGCATTTTTTTCAATATATAGTTTTGCTAGCAATTTTTTTTTGTGATATTGCCCATAAATAACAAAACTAACAAAAAAATATTTTTTTAGTAATAATTTTGTTTTTTTTTTTATAAATATGTGTATGTGCTCACCTAGAGCTGGAGCCGGTATGGCACCATCTTTTGTCAGTACAACTATAGTTTATTGAATTAAACGAGTTTTTATTTGGTATTTTCAGTGGGGAAAATAGATGAAAATAAACAAAAAAGAAACAAAAATTAAATAATGGATAAAAAATGTTCAATATTGAATTATTAGCCCTAAAATATAATTAACTTGTGTTTTTTCGACAATTTCAAAGGGACTTAATTTTGTAGGAAGATGAGGAGAGAAAGTGAAACATTTATATTATCATAAGCAGAGAAGTAGGGCTAAAAAAATTAATTAACAAAATCCCTTACCAGGAAAAAGAGTAAAATAATAATTTAAAATTTTAATTAAAAAAAATTTAAAATTTTTCTAATTTTTAAAATTTTGGTTTTTTTAATCTAAATTCAGCTTACTAAATAAAGATTTACAGTGAATATTTTTGTTAAAGTCGACTTTAGTTAAAATTTTGGTTCTTGTGCTTTGAATTTGTTTGCTTTTTAAGAATCTTGAATCGTGTAATTGATTTTTAACCAATCGAAATTTTCGAAAATATAAATATTTCTGTTATGTTATATGTTTTCATACACAAAATGAACAAAACCATATGTAAATAAAGTAGACTTTAAATTTAAAGTAGTCTTTTATAGCAAGGGCCATTGTTTTTTCAAAATTCTGTTGTACAGGGTGGCCAAAATTACCGCAGGGGTTTGAATTCTTTATAACTTTTTTATTATAATTTTCTTTTTCTTTTTTTCAGTATTTTGTAAAAAAGACTTGGGGAATTTTAAATGGAACAGTACACAATTGAACAACGTGCCCTTAACGCGGTCTTATAAAATTTTCCAACATTGTCCGATATCTAACACCAGTGATGGAAACGGCGACACCGTGTTCATTTTCAAAAAAAATGTGGCCCAATTATCCTTTGCGACGAAACAGTACACTTAAGTGGGAGTAATTGTCGCTGTTGAACTACTCTTGGATTTTCCGTATCCCATATCCTGCAGTTTTGCCTATTAACGAACCCATTTAATTGGAAATGGGCTTTGCCGCTCATAATTAAACTATGAATAAAATAATGATTTTCTTCAAATGTTCCATTGTGTACAGTTCCATTTTAAATTCCCCAAGTCTTCTTTACAAAATACTGAAAAAAATATAATAAAAAAGTTATAAGGAATTCAAACCCCTTCGGTAATTTTGGGCCACCCTGTACAAATTTCTAATTTTATTATATTTTATAATTTTATAAAGTCATAATTTTTTGATTTTATACTTTTATAATTTTACAACTTGGAATTTTATAATTTTAAAACTTTTTGATTTTATTATTTTATAATTTTACAGTTTTATAAATTTTTAATTTTATAATTTTATAAATTTTATAATTTTATAGAATTATAATTTATAGAATTATAATTATAAAATTTTAAAATTATAAAATTATAATATTATAAATATTTTTATAATATTATAATTTTAATATTTTAAAATTTTATAATTGTACAATTTTATAATTTTATAATTTTACAGTATTATAAATTTTTAGTTTTATAATTTTATAAATTTTATAATTTCATAAATTTTATAATTTTATAGAATTATAACTTTATAATTTTAAAATTTTATAATTTTATAATTTTATAATTTTACAATTTTATAATTTTATAATTTTACAGTTTTATAATTTTTTAATTTTACAGTTTAATAATTTTTTAATTTTATAATTTTATAAATTTATAAACTTACAATTTTATAACTTTTATAATTTTATAGATTTATAATTTTATAATTTAATATTTTTATAATACTAGAATTTTATAACTTTAAATTTTTATAATTTTATGTTTTATAACTTTATAATGTTATAATTTTATATTTTCAAAATTTTATAAATTTTTTTTTTTTAAATTTAAATAAAATTTTTTTTTACAAAAACTTTGATACGAGATAGACTCATTACACAGTCCGACATAATATGGTGGTGCGAAGTGAACTTAATTCGAATATGGGGCCACAAGCTAATATACTTCGTAAGTAGACAACGGTATAGTGCTATGTAATACCCCGTTCAGACAGAAAAGTTAATCTCGTAAGACAAGTCGATTAAACCCTAATTTAATATTTTTTATTAAGAGTAAATCCTGAAAGAATTATCCTTCATAAAATTAATGACACAATTTCAAAGAATTTTTAATAGATTCTATGAAGAAATTCATTATGTCTATAATATTTATTTAATTAATATTATGAAATTTTTCATAACTTTTCTTTCATAAAATATCACAATTTCATTAAAACAATTCATTGAATTTCACAAATTAGCTCTTGGTAAATTTAATGAAAATGTTTTTCATATATATGTTTGAAATTGTTCAATAGTATTTCCTTTTTTTTTTATAAAATATCGTCATTTCATTAATATTTAAAAATTTTTATACATTTTAAACTTTATACTAAATATTTACAAAAATTCTCAAATAGTTTAATATAACCATAAGGCCGAGTTTTAGTAATGTGCATTAATTTCCATGAACGTGTTTTATAATTTTTATTTTTATTAAAATTAATTTTTTATTATCAATTTTGGACTATAAAATTGTTTTATAATTTATATTAATTTTTTCAAAACATTAATAAGAAATTTCATTAACTCAATTTAGCTTATTATAAAATTTTATGAAACTTTTTCATTTAATGAATTCTTTTATTAGATATATTTTGTATATCCGTAAAATATTTTTTATTTGTTCACTCCAGCTTAGCAGCGACAACAACCAACTATAATAAATAATAATAAACGAAATTTCTTCATAGATTTACTGAAGCTCTTCACTACACTAATAGAAAAAAGTCCGTAAAAAAATTAGTTAAAACTACTAAAAATTAGTTAAAATTGATGCTGCAGAAAAAAATTGCTAAATTAGCAGATTATTTTTGCTATATATTAGTAATATAGGAACAGAAAAAATAAAACTGTTAAATATACAGAATTTTAGTTATATTTGAGCTACATTTTTGTAAATGGAGAATAGCAAATTAACCTGCTAAAATCAGCAAAAAAATTTGCTAAATAATTAGTAGCCTAAAAAATCACAAAAAAATTTAAAATTTTCGAAGTTTTTTTTCGATCTTTTTTTTAAATGCAAATAAAAATCCAGCCTTTTGAAAACAGCAGGTTACAATTTTTTAGCAAATATTTCTGCTGATTTTAGCAGAATATACTGCTATTTGCATTCAACTAAATTTAGCTTAAAAATAGCAAAAATTTTGTAGATTTAACAGTTTATTTTTGCTATTTTTAGTCTACAAATATTTAGCAAAATTTTCTGCAGATTTTACAGTACAAATTGCTATTTTCAATTAACTAATAGTTGGCCTAAATATAACTAAAATTCTCTAAATTTAACAGTTTTAATTTTGCTGTTTTCATTTTACTAGTATTTAGTAAAAAAATCTGCTAATTTTAGCAATTTTTTCTGCAGCATCATTTTTAACTAATTTTTAGTAACTCTTTCTGCTATATTTACAGATTTATTTTTATGAGTGTTGTTAAATGATTCATTCATTGGTTGAATGATCTATTTATTTTATGAAGATTTCGTTCATTTTATGAACTTTTCATAGACATTGACTTTAATAGAAACTGTTTATTAGATTCTATGAAAAGTTTCAATGGACTAGTTCTAGTGACAATTTTCATTGAGACAATGAAGGAAGTGAAGATAATTCTCTCAGTGTACTTTTAATCTGGTTACTATTTCTAAACTATTCTGTTTTCATACTGCTAATTGTATGCAATGCTGTTGTTTCTTATAATGCGGGTGGCAACGCCGACATTCTCCATGTTCATCATGTGTGGGGGATCGAAATCGGCAACACTTTAGCAATTTAAACTGACAGAGTTAAAGTTTTAACTCCGAAGCTAATTTTTTAACAGTCATAAATTTAATGTGTAAACGATTAAGATTAAAACGTTGAATTAACTTTAATCAAGTAGATTAACTTCGCTGCCTAACTTGAACAATATTTTTTGAAAATTTGAAATTTTCTTAATTTTATATACAATTATTATATATACACAAGTGTTCCATTTTGTAAATACACACAAGAGAACTGCAACTGCTGATTGCAAAACCATAATACGTAATCAACACCCGAATAAACATTCGTTTGCGTTCAAGCGCCGAATATACTCAAATATACACATTCGTTGCTTAATTTAAATCAATCAAACCAAGTGATTTTTGTTGCATCGTTGATATAATCATTTGTCGTTTTCATACCATTCATATTCGTTCGGATCAACGATGATAATTATGATGTAGAATAAAATCAGAAAAAATGAACGCGTATGAGTTTATTCATGATTGCAACCAAATAAGAGAAAAATAATTTCATAACAATAAAGAGGGGGTTTACAGTATCAGAAACGACTATATTTTGTAGAAATATATTTAATAAATGGTACAGTGTACATTCCCATAAAAAAACAATAAGATTTTATTTATTTTCTTTTTTTGTTTTATAAAACAACTAATACATTGATTTATTCATGTGAGTTCAAAGTGTGATTTTACTCAACAGTGTGATTTTATTCAACAGTGTAATTTTATTCAACAGTGTGATTTTATTCAACAGTGTGATTTTATTCAACAGTGAGTTTTTTTGAGCGATTAAATGTGAATAAAACATGATAGACAGACGGCTCAAACTGATCCGAACTACGCGTTCAGCTGCATGATAGTGATTTTATTCAACATTGAGTATTGTTGATTGATTAAATGTGAATACTAATTTTAGTGAATGATTAAATCAAGAAAAAAGTTGATTTTGCAGTTCTCTGGTACACACATGTATTTCCTAGTCTTATACCCTTTATGGTGTTAACAGAAAAACATAGCTTATGCCGGCAACAATAGGGCTACAAGACATATCCTTGGTAGCCCTAATGTTGAAGGCATAAACTGTGTTTTCCTGTAAACACCAGCACCTCTCTGTATTATGGCAAATAATTTCAAAATGATCTTGATCTTTGAACTTGAATAATCTTTCTCGTATCATAATTTTATACCCAGAAAAAAAACAGAGTTTCAACTTTCTGTTTCAACTTATTACTTTTATGATAGCCCGAACAAAAGTAATTAAACGAGTAAATGGCTGGTAAATAGTTGAAACATTGTTTTTATTGGCTAATTAAAAAAAAAATTAAAATGCTCATCAAAAAATAATACAATAAAATTCTAATGAATTCTAACTAATCTATTTTTGGCTATCGCCTGAAGCTTTAGGTGTAAATAGACTTCTAAAAACACAATAAAGCTGGTAGTTTTATTCAATTTTAAAACTTTTCTATGAAAAAAAAAGTTCAGAGAAACTCACAATATGACAATTTACTTTATGGATGACTACAAATGTCATGATAACATATATAAATTCCTAAAATTTAATTTGTAAATTTTTTCAGTTTTTTTTTAAATTTTATTTTTTAAAGTATTGGTTGAGTGAGTTTTTTTGCAATCATTTAAGCATGAATTTACAAACAATGAAACTTTTAAACTAATTTTTGCCAAAGGACTACAATGATAAATTGAATTTTGTACAACTTTTTATTATTGGTTCTTATTTTTAATACTATAAAAACTTTTAATAAAAAAAGAAACAAAAAAACTTTATAACAAAATTATCCATAAAAAGGAAACAAAATTAAAAAAATACCAAAATTAATCAAGAAAATCAGCCGGTAATAAATTTTGCAGGCACGTTAGTTAGGAAAATATTATAAAAAGAACTAAATTATTGAATTCAATTATATTTGATGTTGTTATATAGCCAAAACGACAATTTCTTAACAATTTTGTCTAAATAAATTTATATTTAAAATTAAAATAACACTTCAAAATGGTTGTTTTTATAATTCAAATACGAACAAAGTAAACCAAATATTTCTTTTTTTTTTGCCAACTTCTGAGCATAAAAACATATTGTCAATTTTGCATGAATGTTTGAAATTATTATTCATTGGATTACATTTTATATTTTAAAATTAATTTTGTTGTTACTCACCATTTGGAACTGTGGTCACTTTTTTGGTTTGTACACGTGCTGTAGCATTATTGACCTTTAATATTTTTTGTTGGTTTGTTGATTCAGGGTTTGATATAAGAGAAAATAAAAAAAAAATATATTTCATTAAAATTTTAATACAAAATATGTGTGTGGAGAGATATGTGAAATTAATTAATAATTATATTATTATTGTGCTTACTTTGACATGTTTTTCTGTTTAAATATAGGATGTTTAAATGACTATTGTTTTTATCTGTAAAAATTTTGTGAAAAACATAAATAAAAAAATTCAATTTTTATATTAATAGTTTGCAATTATTTTTTGTCTTTCTATAATTTCGATGAATACATAGATATTGGCAAATTGCTAGAAGTCTCTTAAAAAAGGTGACTTCAAGATACATAATTAAAATGCTTAATTAATCTATCTGTAAATGTCTGTCTTTATAAATCAGACTCCTTAAATACAAAATTACAAATTTAAAAAATATAATACCAACTAAAGGCAGCCTCGCGCTTTAGAGGGTTAATTCTCCTTCTACTTCAAACCTTAAAAAAACTTGAGTGCATTTTTTGTTAGCAATAGTTATATCAATATCTTATATTAAACGATATAGTTTTATTTCCAACTTAAGTTAACATTTCTATTATCTTTTAGACAGTTACTTGATTTTACTGTCCCATCCGTGGATCCCTGAAAGTACATATATAAAAAGCTTTTTTATTTGTAAAGAAAAATTAAATAAAGTTTCTTCGCGTAACTAATAGAATTTAACCACAGTTTTTGCAATGTATAAACAAAACCGACATTTCATATAACTTTTTTTTTTAGTTCAGCCCAACATTTAATCATTGAAATAAACCGGAAAATAACAAGAAAACCATTTAACATGTTTTTCTTATGGCTAAATGCAATATATAATACACTAAACGGTTTTCGAATAAGGAAACTATCAGATTTTTTTAATAATTTCCCTTAGTGCTCGCATTGCTATAAACACAAAATAAGGTCCTTCGTACTTGATAAAAGTGGTCACTTTTTTTCATTATTCTTAAATTCTTTTGAAGTTCTTAGATTTTTATAAATGGCTTATAAAACAAATTTTTCATAGAAAATTAATTTGTCAACATCTTATAAGGTTTTCAAATTAATATGCATAAGCACTTTATTCTTCCATAACATTCTTAGGAAAAAAACGAGTAAAAAGGTTAAAGTCGGGCATGCCGACTATACAATACCCTACACAAGTCTGGGTAAAAGCCAACTAATGTTTGGATCCGAAATTCGAATGGGTTAAAATGGGACTTGTGTCAAAATTTTCTATAATGTGAGTCAGCGAACCAAATTTCATTAAAATATCTTAATATTTGCGACCTGAAGTTTGTAACCAAGCCAATTTTGGGGGGGACCCTTATATGGGCACTAGGTCTAAACATGGACCGGTGTTAACCAAAATCAATAGGCTTCGTCCTTAGGCTGCCATAGGTCGGTGTACCAAATTTCATCAAAATATCTTAATATTTGCGACCTGCAGCGTATAAACAATATAATTTTGGTAGGACCCTTATATGGGCACTAGGTCTAAACATGGACCGATGTTCACCAAAATCAATAGGCTTCGTCCTTGGGCCAACGTAGGTCTATGTACCAAATTTCATCTAAGTATCTTAATATTTGCGACCTGCAGCGTATAAACCATATAATTTTAGTAGGACCCTTATATGGGCACTAGGTCTAAACATGGACCGATGTTCACCAAAATCAATAGACTTCGTCCTTAGGCCAACGTAGGTCTGTTTACCAAATTTCATCAAAATATCTTAATATTTGCGACCGCAGCGTATAAACAGTATAATTTTGGTAGGACCCTTATATGGACACTAGGTCTAAACATGGACCGATGTTTACCAAAATCAATAGGCTGCGTTACTGGGCCCACATAGGTCTGTGTACCAAATTTCATCAAAATATCTTAATATTTACGACCTGCAGCGTATAAAAAATATAATTTTGGTAGGAGGACCCTTATATGGGCACTAGGTCTAAACATGGACCGATGTTCATTGGGCCGACATAAGTCGGTGTACCAAGTTTCATCAAAAAATCTTAATATTTGCGACCTGTAGAGTGCGTACAAGAATGCATGGACAGACAGACAGACGGACAGACGGACATCGTTAAATCGAAATAAAAAAAAATTCTGAGCCGATCGGTATACTATAAGGTGGGTCTAGGACCAATATTTTTTGGTGTTACAAACATCAGCACAAACTTATAATACCCTGACCACATAGTGGTGTAGGGTATAAAAAGAGATGTCGAAGCAGTAGAAAAAGCACTACAATTGATGATCCAGATGTACTTCTTTTTTAACATAAACACTTATGATTTTAACATTGAGTTGTCACAGGAGAGGAGTACTCCCACTTTAAAATTTTTTCAGTACTTTTTGAACGAGTGCAAATGAAGCTGTTTTTCACCAATTAAAAGTTTAAAAAAATTGTTCGTAAAAAAAAATTATATTTTTTTATTTTACAAAACTTTTTTTATTGCCGCCACCGGGTATCGAACTTGCGACCTCATGATTGCTAGCCTAGCGCTCTACCGCTGAACTATTCTTTGATATGAAAGTTGACTGGCATAAAAACACTACTTTGTTACTGTGAGATATTGTTCCTTACTCTCTTCAATAAATCTAATTATTAAACGAGTGTAAAAGGGGCACTCCAATTCAATATTGTTTTCAGTATTATTTTTACAGGTGCATAAAAAGCAATTTCTCATAATTTTTTTAAATATACATATTTTTTAAAATTGAAAAATTAAAAAAATATTGAATTTAAACAAGTTAATTATAAATATTATAAAAACAATTAATAATATAACAAAAAAAATAAAAAAAAAAATATTAGTCCCGCCGGGAATTGAACCCGCGACCCTCTTGAAATGCCAAATGATACCAAAATCACTTTTTAGGATCACTTTTAGAGCAATTACTCTTTTGAAGCAATATGTAAGTGATTTTTTGTATGTTCGTCAGAAGTAATTGTAAAAAAGCTGTAAAAATATACTAACGGATACTTTGGAAGTAATGAAAGAAGTGATTTTTTTGAAGTTGTTCCGAATAACTTC
The DNA here is from genome assembly GCA_949987735.1 of Leucophora obtusa. NCBI lineage: Eukaryota > Metazoa > Arthropoda > Insecta > Diptera > Anthomyiidae > Leucophora > Leucophora obtusa. The sequence continues at coordinate 181,630,968 of OX465296.1, forward strand.
TAAAAAAGCAGTAAAAACACACTAACGGATACTTGTGTTATACATCCATTACTTCCAATTTTTTTTGCTGGGTTTCTTTAAGGGTAAAAATTGCTAAAGTAAGAATTTGGTGCTTAGAGAAATGTCTAATATTTTTCAATAAACTTGTATTCCCTTTAGAAACATTTGGCCCTTGAAAACGCTTATTTATTTCTAAAACGAATATACTTTTTTGAGTAAAGTGTTTAAAAGTAGCATAGAACAATCGTAATTAACATTAGAATTAATTACTAAAGAACTATTTAGAAGTTCATTTATAGGAAGAAGAAAAATTTTTAATGAAAAATTTAACAGACACAGTCCATAGACTATTCAGAGGGTTGCCGGATCGATTCCCGGTCATGGCATACAAAAAAAGTTTTTCATATAGAGACAAATTTAACAGTTAAAATATATACTTAGATCAATTGACACCTAAACTAACCACTGACGAGTCTTTGGGTGAGATGAAACTGTTGCGGTCTGGTAATTCCTTTGTGTCTGTTAATATTTTTCAATAAAAATGTTTTCTTCTTCCTGTAAATGAACTTTATTAAAGAATATTATTGATCAATATTTCTCAAAACCTTTCGGGCAGAATGAACAACTATTTGCTTAAAATACTTTAAACGTTTGGTCATTCGAACCCAATAAAAGTTCGGTTTTTTCTACAATAGTTTTTTAAGGGTAAATAAAAATTGCTAAAAAGTAAAAAAAAAATTGGAATCCTTGATAAATATAAAACATGCCCCCAATTCGATGAAAACACTAATAATTTTTTCAATCCGTTAAAATTATTTTGAATAATGAGTCTTATTTTTGTTCGGTTTTAAGATCAAATATGAATTCCAAATAGAATTAAATTTTCTCTATTCGTTGTAAAATAAATTGTGAATTCTATTTGGAATTTGTCATATTTGATCTTAAAATCGAATAAAAATAACAATCATTGTAACAACCTTCAGATCAACTAAAATCTACGGCAAAATTATTTCGAATAGTTTATCTACGATTTCTTGTTGACATCTTGTTTGATTCCTTATTCAAGGTTCTTTCTACTGTAAATTAACTTTCACAAAACTTACGCTTAAAATTACAATACAAAAAACTCAAACAATCCCCGACAAGATCCGCTAATAGAAACAAAACAAGAAGCATAAGAAGTAGAAAAAAGGGAAGCACAATAACAATGTTTTTATTATGGCCTTAAATTTCACTTAGCAAAGTCGGGTAATTAACTTTCTTTGTACGTTCTACCACTCGTAATGGAGGCCATTAACACAATACTATAGTAATGTTGGCTAGAAGGAGACCTAAAGAAAAAAAAAGGAAAAAAAAACCCAACACATGAAATAAAAGTAGTAAGTAATCCACATAGCTAAAAGCATATTGTGTTGCAAGTTAGTAAAATAATTTTTTTTCTTGCAACCAGTCATAGTAGCTGTTGTCATCATTTGCCTTAATTTGTGCCATAATCAGCTTTAGGAAATAGCAAGAACAAAGAGAGAGCGTACAAAACCCCAACTTAAATCTTATATAATGTTTTTTTGAACCCTAAAAGTAGGCTATAAAAAAATAAGTTTAAAATTCTTTAAAAGTTTTTTTTTTTTGCTAAACATTTGAGGAAAATAAACTTAATTCGTCGGAATATAAAAGTTACATTTTAAAATATATATGTACACTCATAGAAATAAATCTGTAAAAATAGCAGAAAAAGTTACTAAAAATTAGTTAAAAATGATTTTGCAGAAAAAACTGCTAAAATTAACAGATTTTGGTCTTTGTCGGGCTGTGCAAAAATTTTTGTCAATTTTGCGCTATCTTGCTTAGTTATCGAGATACTGGCCATTTTTTGAAGTGTCCTGTATCTCAAAAACCCAGCAAGATAGAACAAAACGGAAATTTTGCTCCAATGGAGAATTAACATACTCAAATAATACAAATAAAGCATTCTGGCTGCTTTAAATTCGAGATTTCGGAGGTATGAAGAGTGGCGACCTAAGGAGTCACATAAGGATCGCCAAGATCTTCATGAACGACCCGATCTCAAAGGTCGCGGATAGGATGCTTCCGTAGTAGATTTTCGTCAAATATTCTGACGCTATGTTATTTGACAGAGGCATGTGAACCAACCGATCTTGGGAGCCTGAGCAATGAGTTCCGGTATGGTTCACTGATGGCTCGAAACGGGCGAATATGGATGCGTAGCTTTGGACCCGTATTCCAGCGTGCTTTACTCATGGGAAAATACAACTACATTTTTCGGGCGGAGGGTAATAAAAGCGCTGACTGTCGGGGTATGTTAGGCAGATGCGCAGGTTTTGAAGGTAGACCGAGTTTTCTAGGTAGTGGGAAACTTCTCCTGGCCAGCGGCAGGCTAAGAGATTTATTTCTTTGTCCGCTGGACGATCGGAGCGACTTTTGTCCCTCACCAGAGGGAACTTAATTACCTTAACGGTATACTTTACTGTACACAGCGTCAGTCGGATGTTGCTGATTGTAGGTTTTGAGTTGGCGTCTGAAGCATCGAAGCATGTCCTCTGCGAATGTCCTAGCCTGTGTGGTTTCTGGGTGACCGCTTCATGTCTCCTTCTGAAATTTGGAACATTTCGCCTAATAGGATAATTGGCTTTATTTGTTGCTTAAATATTTAGGGAATATGTAAGAGGACCCAAGACTGTCACTTACTTGAAATATTTAAAATATAGTTGAAAAAAGCTCTTCGGGAAAAGTCTTCTAAAAGCCGATGGATTACAAGTATCCACAATTTTATTTGATATCAAATTTATCTAAAGCTTTTTTAAAATCCTAAATGTAAAGATTTAAATTTTAATGTAAAGATAGGTCAACACCGCATAGATTACAAGTATTAATAGGTCTTTACCTTTTGCATTACTTTAAAATACAAAATATAATCACTTACTGCTAACTGATTAAATAAGTTGTTACCGACTTAATATTTTTCTTATTTTGATATAATGCAATTTAATAAATTGTTTTGAAATTTGTTACAACTAATTCTAAGTCGAAAATACAGCTATTAAAAATTTTAATATATTTATTGTCACGTTCATAGAAATTCCCATCCCAGAATGAACTAAACTGTACTGCGGTGTAGAATTTTATATAATCGGCATGCCCGACTTTAATTTGTTGACTTCTTTTTAAGTTAAATTCTACACTCTATCTATTAAATTAATAGTTTACATACGACCACACACTTTTCGTAATAGTAATTATAAGCTAACTAAGCTTGTAATTTCCATTTAAATGTTTAATTTTTCTCTTATTGTCACTGATAAATTCTTAATTAACAAATTAGTTTATCTCCAGCAGGCCGGTATCACACAAAACTTTCATTAGCAAGTTATTTTATAAATCCAACATTAGCATACCACCCTCAAACTCATTTCAAAAACGTACACACTTTATCATGTCAAAGCAATGTCGAATATCTATAATTATTTGTACAATTTCTTAACCAAGTTGTATTCATTTTTAACTCCCTGTCTATAAGGTTTAAACACTAACATAAATACCAAATACGAGAATAGTTAAAATACTTGAGTGTGTTGGTTACATGGTATGTTGCCAAGGCAAGTTCAACACATTTTACCACATTAATATCCCAAACAACTGGTGTAGAACAAATTTGTAAATGAATGTGTAGACAGTAACTTATATAATTGCGTTAACAGTTAGAAAATAAAATGTTAAGAAAATTTTCCCGAAAAGGCTTTAACATTCACAATAAAATGTTTATGAAAATTCGGAAGCAAAAATGTTTGGTTTAAAAACGAAATTTATTGGTTAGTAAGTACCTCCGCTTTCAGTTACGAGTAGCGGAAAGATAAGATATTATTTTTCCCATTATTTTTTTTCTAAATTAGAATTACGAAAATATTCTAAACAAATAACAAACATAACACAACTTGTTTGTTGCATTAAACAAATTAAAAATTCTAAATTTGTCCCTGCTCAGGCGCAAGTATTTAAAAATTTTCAAGCAATAGCCTCTTTTGCGTTAGTAACTGTAATTCAGAGTAGCCCAGCAAAACCACACTTTACCAAATAATGTACAATGAATAGCCATAGGGGACCTGGTATTACTTTACACCTTACTTCATAAATGAATATTACAGACAATGACTCATGAAGGGAATAAAGTAACTGGTTACTTACATGGTTACGAGGATGGCAAAACTAATGTGTCTACAAATGTGTTTTCATAAAAAATAATATTTACAATAAGTCTACAAATCTTTTTTAAATTAACTATATAAAGTGGTCGCGCTGGGATACGAACCTGGGGTATTTGGCTGTTAGACAGAACTCTACCCCCTTGATTGCTTAAAATGTAAACGAATTTTTGTGCCTCGTGTTTTCCTTCGTGATATCGAAAAATACAATATATACCTTATATACCTTACTTATATGCTTGCAAAACACAAAAAGTAATGTGTTTAAAAATAGATTTTCGAAAATGTTTTAACGAAAGTTTTGCTGGGTGTATAATGTTTTTCGTTTATGTCCATAAATCTTCTGCATAAGCTAAAATTATAAGTTTAATTAAAACAGAGTTAGCAAAATGTTTGAACTTTATTTAAATGGAAAAACCAATACACACATCTAGACATTTGCAGAGATACACACCTACCCAAGCGGAAAAATACAAACGGCATATCGTTCGTAAAGCACTGTAGAGAGTGGTACAAGCACTGAGAGAACAAACGATTTTCTTAAATTAAATTGCTGCGCCAATGTTGAAATGATAACGCCAATCATCGGTTGGCAGATTCTATTTTCATTAAATCTTATGAAGCTTAGCTTACAACGATACCCAGCAAAATTTTATTGAACTGATTGCTTCTGAATATGAATACCTGTTCTAGTCTTTTTACCACCGGTTCCATAGAACAGGTTCTAGAACTGATTCCTGGGATTCAAAATGTAAGGTTTGACTTTCGCAGAATCACTCCTATAATTGGTTCTAGAACCAGTTCCAAAGCAACCTCTTCTAGTTTGGAGAAACGAACCTGTTGCTTTTGGGACAAACTCAAACAAAAATCACCAATGATAGAACATAAAGTAAAACAGTTTGTATGCAAGTACAAGTTGTTCTACAAACGGTTCTTTGCATCCGACATTTTCGCTGGGTAATATAAGTGCTTTGCCAACACTGATTTTTTATAGTATAACACTTCGTGCTGGTGCTGATGTTCGTAATATAAAAATTATAGGACCTATACTTTCTAGTATGCCGATCGACTCAGAATTACTTTTTGAATCGACCTACAATGAAATTATCCCAGTGTGTTATCTCCGATCTTAATGAGATTTGCATATGTGAGAGATGAAAAAATAATGTACAGTTTTTTGAGCGGCCAATGTTAAGGGGTTAAACAAGAGTGAGGTGAAAAATTTAAGAATTTTTTTAATTTAATTTTTCGTTTTTAAAATTTTTTCTATTAATTTTGTTCCTTTCTTTGGAAGGGGATAGAGAAAAAATGAAAGGTAAGTAAAGGGCTTCAAAGTTGTTGAATCTTAGAACACCTGTTGCGCGCCATCTGATATATTTAGCGGACTTTGTTAAAGCTTTTTGGTTCATACCCCAGTTATGTTATTTTAGTTCAATGGGCTTAAGTGCTATAGGAACGCCGAAGGAGAACGTTGCGATATGTATGAGGGATAGAAAACTCATATATATTATTTTCCCAAATGTTGCCATCGCTGGGGATCGAATCAACAACCTTATGTGTAACAGTCCAACGCGCTAACCACTACGCCAAAACGAAAAAATAGAAAAATAGACCAATGAAAACTTTTTTGGAGACGTAACTACCGGTATACAAAACATATCCGAAAATGTCAAAATTTTTTTTTGTTATGCAGTTATTACTATTTTCGAACAGCGCATTTGTAGGGGAAATTATTGTTCGTTTTAGTTCAAATTTACATATAATAATGACTAGGGCAAAGAATTCCATGCAAATGCATGTTTTTTGTCGATAGTCCGAAACTAATATGGACTAAATATTTATCCGAATCATCAAATTTAGAACAAAATGGCATCGATTTGTAGTTGCATATTTAGTCATAAATGCATGTTTTTGCATATTTTGACTTTAAATGCATATTTGATGCCTTTTTAATGCATATTTGTGCATATTTTTAATTTTTAGGAGCATTTGTTATTTTGTAAAAAAATATAAAAAATTAAAATTTTTATATTTTAATTCAATCAAAATAAACATTCTTAAAAACCTATGGAAAATCTTCGAGTTCTGTGTCTGTTTGCAAAATAACTAACTTAAATATATTTTTAAGTTTTAAATTGCATTATTTTTGCAAAAATAATAGTTTTTAGTGCATATTTCTTATATTTTTAATGCATATTTTTCTTTTTTAGCCGCATATTTTCCATTTTTAAGTGCATGAAATTCCTTGCCCTAATAATGACTATTTAATATAATCCAGGGGTTCTCTGAACTTCTTCGATATTCGTTATTGTTCTGCTTTAAGACACCTTTTTCCATAGCGCCTTTTCACCAATATTTCAAATACTTCAATTATGTGGCAACACTAGATCAAAAATACGGGCAATATGGGTATCAAAATTATTATTTTCTTGAGTAAATAACGCTGTGTTTAGACCTAGAGCCCAGATAAGGGCCCCCCAAAAATGGGTCTTATGATTGTGCGCACGCTACATGTCACAAATATTAAGATATTTTGATTAAATTTGATGAGCCAACTTATATCGGCACAAGCACAAAACCTATTGATTTATGATAGAATCGGTCCATTTTTGAACCTGGAGCCCATATGGACTATAATTGAATCAGTTACATAATTGAAATGTTTCAATTAATCGTACGCAATTTTTAGCAAGGTTGGTTATCGAAACGAATAACGGTAAGGGTAACGGTATCAGATTTCGTTTGTTTAGGTAACGGTAAAGGTAACGGTATTTAAGACTGTTTCGGTAACGGTATACCGTTATCGAAACAGCAATACCGGTACGTACCGGTATTAAAAATTATATTAAAAACATATAAAAACAAGTAAAAACATGGCATATTTTTAATTTTAAGTACTGAAAATATAGATTTTAAGCTATAAATTCAATACTGGTAGTTTTAATAAGTAAAATTATTATCTATAAATTTTTTGGAAAAAAAACACTCAAGATTATAAAATAAAAAATAAAAAAATTGTAATTTTCATATAAAATAATAAATACCGGTAAAATACCGGTAACTACCCATAAAAATAACGGTATCGGTAACGATAACGGTATTTAGAAATGTTTTTAGAGGTATCGATAACGGTATTCAATTTGAAACGGTATTTTAGCGATAACGGCATTATAACGATAACGGTAACCAACCTTGATTTTTAGTAATTATTACTACCATTTGCGTGATAGGTGCAAAATCAATTAAAATAATAATTAATATATTATCAATTAAAATTCGTTTTTTACTAGTTTTTTGAAAACGCCAAATGAAACTATGATCTTCATTCTGCGACATGCATTTTCAAAAAGGAATTCGGTATTTAATTTAAAATTGACAAAATTATATTTTGGGAATTACATTTGACGCTGATGAATTCTATAAAGATTTATATCTTATATTTGCAACTGATATTTTCCACTTTAAATTGGAAAAATTTACGTTGAAAAATCTTTAAATTGATATAAAAATGTCGAAAGAAATTTCCTATTTTCCTAATTTAAAATCAAAAATTACAGTTTGAACTGGAAAGATCACAATTGGAAATAGTGTAAACTTCAGAAATAAATGATCTGTAGAAATGGCCCTACCTAATTTTTTTTTTAATTGAATAAATTTAGAAAGTGCACCATACATTTTCAATATTTATGATCAATTTTTGATTGTTTACAATTTAATTGAAGGTCTATACCCTGTATTAAAAGTTTATCAATTAAATTGAAAAATTAAAAATAATTTGGATTTTTGTTTTTCAATTTCATATTATTGGAAAGTTGAAATGCTATTTTCTTTAAATTTGTTTTTTGTGGTTGAAAAATAAATAAATAAAATTAAAAAAGCATATAAATTATTGCAAAATAAAACAATAATCACTGTAAACGTGGTTTTATTTTAAAATCTGTTAAATTTTGCAATTTTTTATAGGATGGAAAATATTGATCAATTTTAATTTCATTTATATTTTTCAAATAACATTGAAAGTGTGTGGGAAAAGATCAATAAAATTTAAATAAATTATATTGACCGTGTGGCTTAAAATTCTTTGCAAAAAAAAAGCAAAAACTTTTATAGTACACTAATAGAAAAACGTCCGTAAAAATTTAGTTAAAATTACTATAAATTAGTTAAAAATGATGCTGCAGCAAAAACTGCTAAAATTAGCAGATTATTTTGCTATATACTCGTATTAGTAATATAGGATCAGAAAAAATAAAACTGTTAAATGTGCAGAATTTTAGTTATAGTTAAATTTTTGTAAATGGCAAATAGCAAATTAACCTGCCAAAATCAGCAAAAAGTTTTGCTAAATAATTAGTAGCCCAAAAAATCAAAAAAAATTTTTTTTTAAATTTTCGAAGTTTTTTTTTTAAATGCAAATAAAAATCGAGCCTTTTGAAAACAACAGTTTACAATTTTTTTTAGAAAATATTTTTGCTGAATTTAGCAGTATAGACTGCTATCTGCATCCAACTAAATTTAAAAATAGCAAAAATATTGTAGATATAACAGTTTATTTTTGCTATTTTCAGTCTACTAATATTTAACAAAATTTTCGCCAGATTGTATAGTACAATTTGTTATTTTCAATTAACTTAAAGTTAGCTTAAATATAACTAAAATTCTGTAAATTTAACATTTTTAATTTTGCTGTTCTTATTTTACTAGTATATCTGCTAATTTTAGCAGTTTTTTTCTGCAGCATCATTTTTAACTAATTTTTAGTAACTTTTTCTCCTATTTTTAGAGATTTATTTTTATGAGTGTATTAATAAAGCCAAGAATACACGTTCAATATTACTGATCAAGTTTTCAAAAATCAACAATTCAGAATATTTTATTTTTAAACATTTTTCGTTCTGATTAGATTAATAGAATAGAATAAACTGCAGATTATGGGGTTTCGTCAAAAAAATATAAAAAAATATGACCCCCCTCTGGATTAAAAAAGAAAAACATCGAAATTAATTTTGGGTGGGGCTTGGCATCGGGAGGCCCGTGGGGGTGCAAAAATCGTTGGGACATAGTAACATGTAAGTGTGGGTACTCAAATTAAAGGAAATTGTCTCACGATTTCAAAATTATTTTTCCATAAAACGTAGCCCTAACTAAGCCCTTTTAGTCCCTTAAGAGGGGGACTGAAGATGATTAATTTTTTTGTATGGTAAAATGGTACTCAAATGATAGAAAATGTCCCCACGACTCAAAAACTATTTTTTTTTTCAATAATCGATAAACGCATTAAAAATTTAGACATTTACATACAAAATATAAAATTTTTTTTTGAAAAATCGCGCGATGTTTACAAATAAAAATTTTGGATGTGGCGCAATAACAATATATCACTTTTGAAATTGTATTTTCCATCAAAAAGTTTAATTTTTATATCATCTAAAAAGTTTGGGTCTAACATTAAAAAAAAAAAGAAAATAATTTTTTTTTTGGAAAAATCGCGTGATTTTTACAAAAAAAAAAATTTGTCTGCGGCGCAATTCAACTATAGCAGTTCTGAAATTGCATTTCCCATCAATCAAAATTTGACTCCCTTTGTCATTTCCACTTCCAACTGCCTTTTGTGTTCCAAATTTCCAAAATAAACAACAAAAAATGGACACTTACAGGGTTTTACCAAAACTAAAATAATGTGATTTTAGACTTTTTTAATTTTTCGAAGGTCTAAAATTTAACAAAATGCCTCTAATTCTATTCACGTCCAACGGATTGGTAAAGAAAACCTCATTTTTGAATCCTGAGAAAATTTCCTTTCATTTGAGTATAATTTTCGTTTATATTAATATTTTACTTTTTTCGACCCCCCTATGGGTCGAAAAATGTATGTCGACTTTATGACCTCGTCACTGGTTTGAATTTTAACCAAAGCGCTATTCATTTACTGTTATCGGTTCGTTATTTTGTTCTTATTAAAATTTTATGCAGGCTGTTAAATTTCAAAAAACAACATGAGTTTAGTAGAGTGCGTTTTGTCATCAACGCTACTGAGAATGTGTTAAAAGTTAAAAAAAGGCTAAAGTTTAGTCTCAAAAATTGTGTGATGAATAAAATTCAAAAACTCAAAAGATTTTATGTAAAGATTAGTAACAGAAAAAATATAAAATTAAAATTTAAAAAAAATTTTAACCCGCGCGGGGTCGGCAGCATGTTAATATTTGAAATTTAATTCCAAATATCTCCGCTAGGTCGGAAAATTCCCAGCCATTAAAATTCCCGCGTCAAAGGGTTAAGTACCTATTCAATTTTGTGCAACAAGTGCTGACGAAATACTTTTTACAAACTTAGGCAAATCACTTTAAAATGATGTTTTGCTAGGGCTTGTTTTCATAAAAAGGAAATATTTACAAAAAAAATTTAAATAGGCTCAAAAATAAGAGTCAGTTATGTTTCATTTATGGCTAAAATTTCAGCGCTCTTAAATTTATCATATTTTAGAGTCTTTTATAAGTCATAATTTCAGAGATTTCTGAAAAATGTTGGCTCAAAGTTGTAAATTTTTCAAATAAATTTTTTCTCTGCTTTGTTTTGGTATCATTCCCAACCAATAACGTTCTGGCAGTGCTTTGTTTTTGTGCCAGTGCCATTGGCAATTTCTACCTGGGTAGGTATGGATTTGAATAATATATATTTTCATATTATATTTTAGTTACCTTAACACCCACTCTCTGAATTGTTAATGTTTATAACTTTCCTACATAAGTACTACTTATACTATATATTTATCAATAGTTATGACGTTTTTACAGTTCATTTAAACTCAAGGGGTTTACTTAATTTAAAAATAGAAAATATATTTCGTAAAACCTGAAACATTTGAATTTAAGGACACTGAAACGTATTAATAAAAAGAAATGAATTTAAGAACAACACTAATTTTAAACACTAAATGAGCTAACACATAATTTAAAATTTCAATGGAAATAACTAAAAAGTAAGTTAAAGAAAAAAATGTTGACGTTAAATTTAAGTAAAAAAAAAAGTTAACCTTCTGATGAAATCGTGAGGAAATTTTCTTTCATTAGAGTGCCCAGACTTGCATGTAAGTATGCGCACCGGTTTTTTGCCAACGAGACGGCCTATGGACCACCACGGCGTCATGAAAATTGGCAAAAACGTTAAAAATTCTTTAAAGTGTCCTTATAAAATCGGTTATAAATTTTGAATTGGCAAAGATATAGCTTTGTTTTTGGTTTCTTTTTCAAGGTGAAGGTGTACCCTTTTAAATTATATGCATATGGATTTTTTCGATAAACAGGTCAAAGGTCATGCTTTGGGCTCTTGACTTCAAAGGCCCATATTTTGGAAAACTATATTTTTGAGAAATCTTAAAAAACTGTATGTCAATTAGTAAACTCTGTTGAGTTATGGGCTAAAAAGTGGCCCTAAGTAGGTTTTGCGTTCATTGAAGGTATGTGTCTTTATTGAACACAAAACATACTAACCCAGCAAAAACAGAGATGCCAAAGCAGTAGAAAAAGCACTACGATTAATGATTTAGATCTACTTTTTTTTTTTAAAAGAAACCTTAATGACTTTAACATTGAGTTGTCGTAGTGAGTACTCAGTACTTTTTGAACGAGTGCAAAGGAAACTCTTCTTCGTCAATTAAAAGTTAAAAGAAATTCGTCGGCTAAAAAATATATTTTTTATTTTACAATTTTTTTTTATTTCCGCCATCGGGTATCGTACTTGAGACCTCAAGGTTGCTAGTTCAGCTCCCTACCGCTGATATGAAAGTTAACTGGCATAAATACACCACTTTATCATTGCGAGATATTGTGCTTTATTCTCTTCGATAAAAGTACTGTTTAAACAAGTGTAAAAGGTGCACTGCAATTCAGTATTGTTTTCGGTACCATTTTCGCAGTTGTATTTATGATTTTAAAAATTGGAAAATTAAAAAATATTTAATTTAAACAAATTAATTATAAATATTAAAGAAAAATTAAAATATTGGTCTCGCCAGGAATCGAACCCGAGATGATCTGTTTAGAAATAAACTGTATAAAAATCTATTTTTAGGACCTCTTTTAGAGCAATTATGCTTTAGAAGCAATACTTAAGTGAGTTTTGGATGTTGTTCAGAATTTCTTCTTAAAAAGGCTGTAAAAATATACTAACGCATACTTTGGAAGCAATGAAAGAAGGGATTTTTTTTGAAATTGTTTCCTTCTAAAAAAGTAGTAAAAATACAGTGATTAAAGTGGTTTTCAAAGCATGACTTGCTGGGAAGCGTCACGTTTTGGCCGATAACTCAGGAATCAGTTTAGATTTCACCTTGAAATTTTCTACAAATGTTTACTGACTACAAGATAGTTTACTGACTGTTATTTATTTTTTTAAGAATTTTCAATAACACAAATTTCGCAGATAAGAGCTTTTGAACTCAAGACACCAAAACATGACCTTTGACCTTTTCATCTAAAAAACCGAGAGGCATAAAATTTTAAAAAGAAACCAAAAAATAAATTGTATCTTGCAAAGTTCAAAAGTTGTAACAGCTTTTGCAAGGGCATTTTGATGAATTTTAACGGTTTTCCCCATTTTCGTGACGTGATATTTCGGAAACAACAAATATCTGGGATCCGAAAGTTTATGTTTTGTTGAAGTGTAGTAATATTAGACATTTGTGAGGGGATGAATCAGAGTGACTTGATGGTTGTATGTGGATTTTTCCAAAACTAATATTTTCTGGCGTAAAACGCCATATGAGTCGGCCTTGCATTTAACCTGGACTCAATGGTTTAAACCCAAGTATTTATAAAACTAATGCATTTGAGAGCTAAATTTAAGACATTTTTACCTTCAATTTAAAGAAATTGTAATAAAAATTTTTTAAACGAAACTTTCAGTATCCAAACAAAACGTTTTATAGAAATAAATTTTCGAAAAGTTTTATAAATTTGCTGATAATTTAATATTTATAATGCTCTGAATATAATTAGAACTAAATTTTGGACAAATGAAAGTCTGCTTTGAAATAAGATGCAATAGCAAATGTGCTGCAATTTAAACAAACAAAATAACGGAAACAATACTAAATGTTTGTGTATAACTGGATTATATTGCAAATGCACTCGAATATGTGCCTAACCTGTTAACTGCTTAATTATTTTTTGAAAAAAAGCTAAACTAAAATTTACTGAAGATCTTTGGGGAGAGTATGAAATTGTTATAAGGAAATACTCTTTCTACAACTTTTCTAGTACCAAAATTAAAGAATTAAATGAAAAAAAAAAATAATAAAATAGTGAGAATAATATAAATGAATAATATCATTCAGCCTCTAGTGCGAACAAACAACTTTTGTTTTCTTTGAAATCATAATAATAAATTTAATAAAATATTTAAATATAATTATTTAAATTTTTGCATTAAAAAAATACAAAAATTGTTTTTTCGGACTTTCTACATTTTCAGAATATTTTTCTACCTCAACTCCAAATTCTAATATATATTGTCATATTAGATTTTATTTGTTAACTTTAATGCAAAAATTAAAATAATTGTTGAACAAAGCATACCACGGCTAAGTCTCATGCAAAATATTTATTTTGTTTGGGATAAATCTCGTTTTTTTACAAATGTTATTGACAAGGAACATATACCCAGTGTAGAAACGGTAATGACATATCATTATTTTTTGGACTACCATTAATGACACCCACTTACCTTCTGCATTATTTTAAAACATATAATAATGAGTTACTGATAATGACTTATTTTTATCATTATTTCAAATAGAAAATAATTTTCTAGATTTTTTTGAAAATTTTTTGAAATCTATTTTTAGACTCAATATTTTTTTAACACTGGTAAGGATATATGTAACCACATATTTTTTGATTTTTTGTATGTTGGCGAGTAAGCTTACTTGTGTGCAGCAGGCCAATTATGTTTTTATCTATTAAATATTACATGTCGATATAGCTCAGATGGTAGAGCTATTGACTGACAATCTGTAGACCCAAGTCCGATTCCCGCACCAGCAAATTTTATTAAAAAAAAAAAAAAAATACAATAAAAAATATTTTTTTTTATTCAATTTATTTTTTCGAAAATCTATTTTAGACTCATTTTTTTTTGTCAGTACTGGTAAGCACATAGGTAACGATATATTTTTTGATTTTTCGTATGCTGGTGTGTAACCATAACTCATTATTTTTTGCGACATTGCCATATAAAGGTAATAAGAAATGTAATAATAAAAGTAACTAGTTACCATTACCAAGTATGTAGTTACATAACCACATATCTGGTAATGATTTTCTACACTGGGTATATAAATAGTAGCCAAAAGGTACTTTTATCTAAATGTTGCTTTCTAAAAGTGTTGATTTATAACTGGTTTTACCAAATCAGACACTTCACATACAAAGGTACAAAATTCTCTTCCCATTGAATTTTTGTACCTTATGTAATGGCTCGGCTTGTATGTTCCAGTTCCAGGAGCGATGCCCACGAATCAATTGCATTGTCTATCATGAAAATGATCAACTTTCTTGAAACAACAAATAAAATCTAATACTTATGACAATATCATATTAGAATTTACTCTCAAATGCTGTATATTTTAAAATCAAATTATAGCAACTCTGTTTTTTGAGAGCGCAATACAACAATAGACTTTTTTTTGGAAAATATTTTGGAAACTAAAATCTAATATAGCAAATAAAGCCCAAACTAAAAAGTAAAAGTGCCAGTGAACGGTAGCGGTACTGTCAAACTTTGTTCTTGAATTTCGCGAAAACTATCCAATATTTTTAAGAATTTCTTATTGACAGCTCTTGTATATTTAGAAAATTTACTTATTTCTCGACATTCTGAAATAAAGAAAATAAAAAATGTGCTTTATCGAAAGAACATCACACTGGTCGACACTGCGTTTATGAGATTTTGGCTTAAAAGAGAATACTTTCTTCTATTGAAAACATATTAAATATAAAGAAATTCGTTGTTTTTGCCTCACTGACAGTTAACAGGTTAAATACATTTGGCAGTTGGCTTAGTTAACACAATTGTAGTTGTTTTTGTTTTAATATGAATTGTATTTGTGGCTATTTGTTGTGGTTTCCTCTCGAACAGAATGTTATGTTCATTTTCTAACAACCAAAACTAAAAATGAACAACAAAAATTTGAAAATATTTAAACAATTTTGTACGGTTATTTATTAAGTTTAACACTTTGGTCCTTTATAATGAAACACATACACACAAGTGTATTGTATAAATATCTTAAAAGACTGAAATCTTTCATATTTTATGTTAAATTCTCGATAAAAAAAAATTCTTATGTATAGTCATTAGAGCACCCAAATGTGCAAAAGTGTTATTTTTCCAGCTCCCCGCACATTTTCGGATTGGTTGAGGGTAAAAACATAAGCTCTGTGCAAAAACTAGGTTTCTGCGGTGGAAACCGGCCACGCCGTTTACACTTATGTCCTCAAAATTACTCCAAAAAGGGTACATGGATTTATCCACCTATAACTCTTAAACTAGAAGCTTCTGCTGATTAAGTTAAATAGCTGTTGTTTACATAACGAAAAGGCAAACATTTTCTTTACCCAGAAAACAAAGATGATCATTAATAACTCAGAAATGAGCTCCAAAAATATTAACATTTTTCCAGTTTTTCCTATGAAAGTGGTCCGTCCAAAAGAGCTCCCTGTATACTCAGAAAAAAGAACGTATAAAATCGAAATTTTCCTCATAAATTTAAATAATTTTGGAATCTTCTTTGAGTGCGAAAAAGGAACCCTCATTTCGAGACAGCTTTTTAGATTGTAGACACTACTTTTTGGATTGTTTTCTGAGGGTTCATATTTTCTACCAAAAAAAGAGTGTTTTCAAAAAAACAATAGTCATTTCTATGAGCCATTTAAGAATCTTATTTATGAGCGCTCCGAAATTGCTGGCTGGGTATACAAACTTTTAACCTTCTCATGACCGTTAGTGTTAAGCGGTATCAAAATTTGTGTCAAAACTAAACTTTGCATGTCTCTCATTTAATTATGGAGATCTGTAAATAATTTTACTCTTCATTATATAATAGAAAATTTAGCGCAGATGAAAAGAAAAATAAACTTTTATTAAATATTTCGTCTATTCCATGACAGAAAGGCCAAAATCAGATTCTGAGTTATAGATTTATTACATACATATGTGCACTAGGAAACCATGTGAATCTTCCGTTTTAGGTATAGGATGTGTTCAGCTAACTTATTTAAAACACAACTAGGTAATTTTTGTAGAACTATTTAACGCTCTAACTCTTCAATTAAAGCGACTTTTTTGGCCCCGCTTTAAAAAGGGACAAAGAAGAGTTAGAGGGTTGAAATTTTCAACAGAAATGTTCCTCGTAATATTTCGCATAAGTTAGCTGAACACATCCTATACCTAAAATGGTTTCCTCTTAAACTCCTGGTTTGTGGGATATCTGAGCGCCAATTCTGAGTAAGTATGAATTTAACTCTTAAACATATTTTAAATTTTGACTGGCACTGATTGGGCCGATAAGAAAAAATATGGGTGTTTGTTTTTCGCCTCTATAATATTGTCACGTTTTTACCTTTTAAAAACGTTGGTTTGTTTCCTTTAAATAAACCAGGTTTTTTCTATTGCAATCAACATAACACACTTACTCTTTTGTTTGCTAATTCGCTTATACACTTATTTATTAAACACTTTATTTTATATAACTTTATAACACACACATAAAATTACCAACGATTTTTAATACAATGTCGGAATCACAAAATAAGCTAATAATCAACTGACTGACTTCACAACATTTTTTATTTTTTTTTTTGTTAAAGAGAATCAACACTCAGGAAATTCTTCCTATTAATTAACGTGTTGCTTCCTTGGCAAAGGGAATAGAGAAGAAGTGAAAGGTGGTGAAAGATGAAGGCATGTTGAAATTTAGAACAGTTGTTGCGCGCCATCTGATGGTGAGTTGGCGAACTTTGTTTATGCTTTTTAGTTCATAGCCCTGTTTTATTATTTTACTTCGGTGGGGTTAAGTGCTATGCGAACAACGAAGGAGGACGCTGCGATATGTATGAGGGATAGAAAAAACTCATACATATTACTATTTTTCATAAATTGATGTTGCCTTGGATGGCGATCGAACCGGCAACCTAACGTGTAACAGTCCAACGCGCTAACCATTACACCGCATTTGGCAGCCTTATATAGTTTAACGGCCGTGGTTTTAAAACATACTACAAAATTCCAGTGGTACTAAAACCACTTAACATCATACTTAAATGTAGTGCTATCAGATTGACAGGTTTAGTAAATCTCGTTCCTCCGCATATTTTTCTTCTAAAATTCCAGAATTTTCTACACTAGACTAATCCAATTTCCGAACAATACATTCAGTAGCACAATTGGGTTTTTTACTTAAAAGAGTTCCCTTGTAAGAAGATTCCAATAGTTTCTTAATTAAACATTTTTTAAATTGAATTAATTTATTCTTTTCAACCTCTGATTGTGTATAAATTCACACATACAAAGCACATTCATGCGATATACATACACTAATAGAAAAAAGTCTTTAAAAATTTTAGTAAAAACTATTAAAATTTGGTTAAAAATGATTTTGCACAAAAAACCGCTGAAATCAATAATAACAAAATAACAACCCTGCCTGCTAAAAACAGCAGGGTAAAATTAGTAAAATTTCTAAAATTATGTTTTTTTGATAGTTTTTATGGAAATAAATAATTTTAGCAGGGTTATTTATCATTTTCAATTAGCTAAAAATTAATTCAAATGTGACTAAAACTTTGTAAATTTAGCAGTTTAATTTTTACTGTTCCTATATTGCTAACATTTAGCAAAAAAATGTGCTTATTTCAGCAGTTTTTTTTTAAAGGTAATTTTTCACAGGCATATTACTTTGAGTGTATATATATAATTGTATTGATGACAATAAAAATGTTTAGTTTGGTTCTTTTTTGGAAATGATGTTTAATGGAAATATTTTACCAGAAAACAAAACAAAAAATCATGTTTAATTTGAAACCATTGTAGTGTTCCCAATTATGTATATTGAAGGCGTTTATTGTGTTTTAAAAATAAATTGGGATATTAGGGTGGATTTAATTCTAAAACTTTATAGAGAGAAGCTCCCTTGTAAGGACTGTTCCACTATATGGAGACTTTTCCAAATAAGAACATTGATTGGTGAACAAACAATCTGTAATTTTTCTTATTACTTTTGTATGGGAATGTCGCGTAAAACAATGAGTTATGCTTACACACCAGCATAAGAAAAACCAAAAAATGTGTCGCTACCTATATGCTTACCAGTATTGACAAAAATAACAAGTCTAAAATTTGATAAAAAAAAAAATAAGTTTTCTAAAAAAAAAATTTTTTTTTATTGTTGAATTTTTTTAAAATAAAATTTGTTCGTGCCAGGAGTCGAACCAGATTGCCAGTTGACAGCTCTACAATTTGATCTATCTCGACAGGTTATATTTGATAGATAAAAACACAATTGACATTCTGCACACAAGTACGCTTACTGGTGCAAAATAAAAAAAATTTAAAATATGTGGTTATATATACACTCAAAATAATAAGTCTGAACAGAAAAATTTGTTACTTTAACAAAATTTATTCCTGTTTTTTGGCTTAAAATAAAATTTGTTGATTTTAAAACATTTTTTGTTAAATTTAACAAATCTATATTTAAGTAAGAAATTAGTAAAAATACAGTTTTATTTGTAATTATACAGAGTCGTAAAATTTGTTCAAATTAAGGTCTCGGGACCCTCCCCGGGACTAGTCCATACAATCAAAAGTGATGTAAGGGCACTCCAAAGGAGCAAACATTTTATCCGTTTTGCTCACTTAGTTTCCGAGATATGGGCCATTTTATGAAGTGGAAAATTTTTATTAGAAATTTCCGGGGGTCCAATGCCCCACCATGGTCCATTTTTGGATAGAGATAACCTCTTTCGCTCGGGCTTTATATGGTTAGGGGTAGTCGAAATTTTCGTCAATTTTGCTCTATCTCTCTTAGTTTTCGAGATATGGGCCATTTTAGAAAATCAGGAGGGAAAGAAATAGCGCCATATTTAAAACTTCGGATCCACTGGTGGCGCCATCTACCGGGTAATAACAGAAACATGAAAATATTATATTTTAACAATAAATTTTGTAAAATTTAACGAATGGATTCTTAAAAATTAGTATTAAATTAAATAATTTTGAAAATTAACACTCAAAACTCGACACCCACTTACCTTCTGCATTATTTTAAAACATATAATAATGAGTTACTGATAATCACTTATTTTTATCTAGAGTTTGCTGTTCGGTTTTAATCCTCGGCGGTTTTTCAAGCCTCAAAACCGAAACCGAAAACCGACAACAATAAGTCGGTTTTTAACAAATACTTTAACCAATAAAAATAAATAATTAAATTGCATATTATTGAATCTTGAATTTCGAAATTAGCTCAGCTCATATTTTACAAAATTTTGTATTTAATTGGAATTAATATTTTCTCGATTAAATATTACTTTAAAGAATTTTTTGTTTTTATTACGGATAACATAAACCCATTATAATTTTTGAAAAAAATTGCAACAAAAAGTCATGTGGTTTAAGAGATATTGAGTTTCATATAGTCAGTTCAGATTTTCACCGCGTATTTTTCAAAAAGTCTTACTTGGTAGTCCGGTAAATTTATAAAATTATAACTTTTTATCGTTTTAAACAAATTGCTAAAATTTAAATTTAAACTCTTTAAAATACAGCTTTAGTTGCCGAAAAAAGAATAAAAAATTTTAATTTATAACGGTTTTCCACGTTCTTTTTTCCCAGAAAGGTCAAGAAGTGGCATTATTGCCTTCATTCGAGTAAGAAATTCAGTCGAATTTTAATAAATATCTTGAGCGTGTTAAATTACTTAATTTTTATTCATATCTAATTATTTTGAAACAATTATATTACTATCACAGGAAAACCGAAAAATAACCGAAACCGCGGTTTTTATCATTTCGAAAAACCGAAACCGCGCTTTTCAAATTTTTCGGTTTTTAGCAAACTCTATTTTTATCATTATTTCATATAGAAAATAATTTTCTAGATTTTTTTAAATCTATTTTTAGACTCAATATTTTTTCAACACTGGTAAGGATATATGTAACCATGTATGTTGGCGAGTAAGCTGACTTGTGCGCGGCAGGTCAATTATGTTTTTATCTATTAAATATTACATGTCGATATAGCTCAGATGGTAGAGCTATTGACTGACAATCTGTAGACCCAGGTTCGATTTCTGCACCAGCAAATTTTATTAAAAAAAAAAAAATACAATAAAAAATATTTTTTTTATATAATTTATTTTTTTGAAAATCTATTTTTAGACTCATTATTTTTGTCAGTACTGGTAAGCACATAGGTAACGATATATTTTTTGATTTTTCGTATGCTGGTGTGTAACCATAACTCATTATTTTTCGCGACATCGCCATACAAAGGTAATAAGAAATGTAATAACAAAAGTAACTAGTTACCATTACCAAGTATGTAGTTACATAACCACATATCTGGTAATAATTTTCTACACTGGGTACTGAGGATTTTTAGTATAGTGTTAAATGAAGATAAATAAAATCTTTGTTTAAATCAATGTTTCAACTAAAAATGTGTTAAAAATTAGTCCAATTGATTTGAAATTCGTTTTGACAGATTTTTTTACTGACGTATTATTTTTGGTGGTATAGAATTGAAAAAATATTGAGTATAAAAATAGATTTTCTAAAAAATGTACAAAAAATCTAAAACATTACTTTTAACATTCATCAATGGAGTAAGGTATACAGTAATGTACAGCCCCTATCGCTATACATTACTTTATACATTATTTGGAAACGTGTGGTTTTGCTGCCTAATATACAAAAAATTCGCCACATATTTCACTGCCACCCTTATACTATTTAATTGTATATATTTTTGGACAAATTTATCCTTTAGCTAGAATAAATACATATATGAACAATTTCCTATTATATGGCGTATTTGATATTATTTCTATTCAATAATTTTGTCATTTTTAATTAAAAAATATTTTTTTTTTCAAAAGGCTTGCAGTGTACGATATTTAACAATTTTCTTTTAGTTCAAACTGTTTAAATTTTTGCAATCATAGCAAGAAAAATGCATAAATCTAGTAGATATAATTGAAATAATTGTAATTTATCAAGTCTTTGTTAAAAACATTTTACCACAAGGCATGAAAAGCAAATAGAAAATGCAGGGATGGAAAGTGTTTTAATTTCTAAAAGAAATTCCAACGAATACGATGACTTTTTTTTTTTAGCTGATAAAACAGTAGAATCTTGAATTCGGGTGTGTCAAATTTTAAATTTTAAAAGTAAGAATTTCACAAAAAAACTAAATAAAATTAGTAAGAAATTATATAAACGGATTTTCAACTATAAAATATCGTAAAATTAAACGAATTCTCAGTTATTTTATTTTGATGTTTAGATTTATTTTAAAACCAGATATTATATTGGCGTTTTCACTATTTCTTCAAAGGTTTGAATACAAAAAAGCTAACATCACAAAACCTTTATAAAGAAAATAAACAAAACCTTATAAAAATTTGGTAATAAGAGGTTTACTCAGTTTTTTTCATATCTCACAATTTTGCTACACTTATCGCTTAAATAAAAAAGTTACTCATGTTAAACGAACGATATTTTCACAGGAAACCTTGGTAGTGAGTTCGATAAATGCATGCATTATCTTCACCTCCCTATTAAAAAAAATTAATATGGAGCTTTATATGGTAATATATAACTTAATGTGATCCATATAACATTTGATCCGAAAAATGGCCCGTTATAATTGTGTCAGTTGGTTATCACTTTTTATCTAATTGTATCAGTTTAGATCTTAACTGATTAGATTATATATTAAGCAGATGAAATTTTATCTGATTTTTGACCTGATACAATTTTATGGGTTTATCTCGCATGGTATTAGTTTAGATCCAAATAGATAGATTACTATACAAACTTATATATCTATATCTGAATTTTGACCTGATGCAATTATATCTGCTTTAAAACTTTGATACAATTATATAAGGCAAATGTCGTATACAAATATATTTTATTTATATAAAATTGTACCAACTACTATCTAAACAGATACCATTAGATATAAACCGCTAAGATTGTATCAGGTCAAAAATTGGATATACAACTGATAAACAACTGATACAATTACATCGGGCCATTCTTCGGATGAAACAGTATATTTATACAGATACAACTTAATCGCATTTTATACGACTGTTTTTACTCGGGCTGTATCATTATTTTTCAACATAAAGTAATGAGCTAATTAGAAATTTATTAATTCAGTTCGAGGCCAATTCCCTTATCATGAATTAACATAATAAGTACTTTTTTCAAAAACTGCTATTTTTCTTCATCAGGATACTCTGCTGACAAATACTTCACAGAGTTTTTGCTTTCAAAAACCTCTACACCTTCAGGAATGAAAAGACGATCGTTTCGGGGATTTTCCAGGTCCCCTTCATCAGTTTTCTTTAGAAAGTGGTGGCAGTAGTGCAATGCAATTTGAAGCATCAAAATCTCATATTAAATGTAGTCTGCTACATTAACAAAATGGGAATGGAGCAAACAATAAAATATGTTTTCGAAGTCTTCTGCAAAGCATAGCCAACAACAGAAATATTATGACAATAAATCACCATCGAAAACCACAGTATATCGCTGGTATATTGAATTCAATTGTGGTCGTAGTTCGGTCGCCGACGAATTCCGTGAAGGTCCCCAGCAAAAATGTGAAAGCAGTAAAAACGTTTACTGCTTCCTTGCTGCTACTTTTACCACTTCTAAAAATTTATAGCTTCGTAAACAGCACTAATGAAAGGCCTAAAATGATTAATTGTTTACATCACTTTTTGCTGTGTTCTTCAAAAAGGCATGAAATGAGCAATACATTTTGATTGCTTAAATATTTTCGCGGTTCTTTTATCAAAATTTTTTAAAATGCGGAGAAAAGTTATTTTAATGTTAATAAGAGGTTTTACTGAAAATAAGAGGCATTTTCTCTTCACGGAAAAATATGCAGGAATATTGTGCTTTTGAGAAGGCATGATTTTAAATAGTTGAAAAGCTTTAAATATGCACTTCTGAGGAGGCATGAATTATCGACATTTTAAAAGAAAAACAGGAGCACTAATTAAAAGCGGTGAATTCATGCCTTTTCGGATCTCGAAACAAGTGCTTTCACGCGAGCTATCTCAACAAAAATAAGGCATGATATCATCAATAATGCAATCGCTTCACTGCTCAACTTTCCCTGACAAAACTGCTTCTAAGGTTGTCCAAAATCGGATGTTTTGTGGCACAAAACATCGATGCAGTGCGTGAACTGATATTGCAAGATCATCATGTGACATATCGTGGGATAGAGGCATCCATGCACATTAGTTCCACTTCAATACATTCGATTTTGCATGAACACTTAGTTTAAAAAAAAATTTGCTCTCGTTGGATACCCCATAATTTATCAATCTCTCAAAAAAAGGGTCGCGTCGATTGGTGTAAGGGAATGATTAAAAACTTCGACTGTGGTGCTTCAAAAGCCGGAAACAAAACAGCAATTGACCGTGTGGCTATTCCAAGACGAGCGAAATCCAACAAAAGTTGTTCGTGGAAGAAGCACAGCGAAGCAAATTGTCGCCTGTTTCTTCGGCCGAATGGGTCATGCGGCCACTGTTCCGCTTGAGCAACGTATCACGGTCAATTCTGAGAGGTACAAGACTATTTGTTTGCCGGAAGTCTTCGGAAAAATTCGTAAAACCAACCGCCAAAGACGAATTATTCTCCATCATGACAATGCGAGCAGTCAAAACATCGAATTGATGACTCATCCTCCGTACAGTCCTGATTTGGCACCCGATGACTTCTACTTGTTCCCGAATATCAAAGGTAAACTGCGTGGAACCATGTTTTGGAGATGTCTCAAGAGGAATGGAAAAACTGCTATGAAAAATGGTTTGAACGAATGCAAAAGTGTATTGATCATCAAGGGGAATATTTTGAAAAACAATAAAGCTATTTTCATTTAAAAATGTTTGTTATTATTTGCTATTTCCGAAATATAAACAGTACCCCTCGTATGATGTAAATTTTTCATCCAAATTGTATATAGAAAAAGTTCAAACTATTCAGATTTGAAAGAAAAAAAAAATGAACAAAATAAAATACTAAAAGAGAGTATACCCTCAAAGTATAGCCTCCAACGCCGGACTTGGTGAAATTACAATTCCCAAAAACTTTTTTATGCAATATTAACGCCAATGGCAAATTGAATATTTTCTATTGATATTGTTATATTTACTGAGAAATGTTCATGAATGAAAAATTCCTTTAACATTAACAATAGAACATCGTATAGAGGAAATTTTTTTTATATGAGAAACTCATACACAGAGAACAAACTACCAATTTTTAACTAAAATTCGGTTAATACGCAAACAGAATTATTTCAATTGTTATACAAATAAACTGTTTTAAAAACTAAAATTAAGTTTGTTTTAGAAATAATGAATTGTTTTGAGTTTAAACAAAAAGTTTCGCAACCAAGAAAAAATTTTAAACAAAAATTCAAAAAAAAATTTCTTTTTAAAATTTCTTATTGCCCAAATGTGTACGGAAAATTTTTGAGTGTCCATGTGAAAATCGCAATATGTGTATACGAACGTACATGATCATACAATGATTTATGATCATGCATGGGCATGCACGGTCATACACGTCTATGCATAGTTCAATGTATGACCATATATGATACCATATATCTTCAGATCCGAAATTTGTGGGAATATGACCATACATGTTCATATATGACCTTTTATGCTCACATATATATTTTATACATGTTCATGTATGATCACATATATGACCATATATCTCCATCTATCCGCAAATTTCGGATCCGCAGATATATGGAAATATATAAGATCAAGAAGTATGGTCATACATTGAACTATATATGGACGTACATGATCATGTATGCCAACGCATGATCATTTACAAGTCAATGTATGATTTTGTATGTTCATAAATATTTCGATTTTCACATGGGCGTACAATTTTAATTGTTTCTTAAAAACAACTGAATATAAATTATAACAATTGAATTCGATTACTCCAAATTAGTTTGCGTTGAAACTACATTGTAAGAATTGTCGACTGAATTACAAAGAAACTTCATTGATGAAATGTAAAAATTCATTAATATCATGAAGACAATTCTCTACGGCTATAGATGCTTTTCATGTTTGAATCAAGTTGACAATTTATTTTGCTCTGTGCTTATTCAAAAGATTTGAAAAAAGTCAATAGAGTGTAAAGTAACAATATATTATCTATTTAATATGTTTCCATGACTATTTCCTTTTCCTTAGGAGTGAACTGTACAAATACAAAAATATACTAAAGTGTAAGTATAACATGGATTTAAACATAGAAATATCCATCAAAATAGAAATAAAAGCTAAAACTGATTAATAATTGAAACCTTTCATAAAAAAATATTTACAATTTACCTCCAAGAGGAGGTAATATTTAATTTTTATTTTAAACAAGTGCAATAGGGTGTCTCCAAGTTATTGCACTTGCAAATTTAGCGATGGAACGAGACTCAAACCATTGTTATTGAAGAACAAATTATGGGGTAAAAAATAAATAAATCATTTTTAAGGGAATTTCCCAGAAAAAACAGACATTACCATGTAATTAAGCGACTAGGTAGCACACAAAGGAATCTCACAACTTACCACGCTATTTACTCTTTTAATTACTTTTGTTCGCCATGTCCCAAAATTCATTGGTGATCATTAGACCGTACCACCTTATAGGCAAAAAAAAAGTGCGCGGTACTCCTTCGAATATAAAGTATTTTTGGAAGGTAATTAAGATTTTTTTTGTTTTGCCATACGTAGGGGCCGCCTTTTTTAATTTTTCGTTATAACTTCGGTATTTACAGTCGGATCTTAAAGTGTGATATATCGATTTTTTGCTTCGAGGAGACCAAGGTTTTGCTAAAAAAATTAAAAATCCAATGAAAAAAATTTAAAAAGGCAACCCTTACGTTCGGCATAAAAAAAAAATAAAAAAATTGTCTGCTGGAATTATCGAAAAACTTCCTTAGCAAAAGTTTAACGGTTTTTTGCGAGCTTTAATTTTCTGGCATTAGGGTTGTAGGAATTGAAATCTGGTGGTAAATACTAGAACGGGATATTTGAGGTCAATGACCTTCAGAGACAAAAACATACTTTGAGATCCGACTGTAAATGTCAAAGATATAACATTCGGCAAAAAAATTTTTTTTTAGAAAACCTCCTTGCAAAACTGATTTATATTCGACGGTGCACGGCGAACTTTTTTTTTGTGGTACGGTCTAGGGATCATTGACCTCTCGCTTATAAAAAAGTGAGAATTATGAGTTATCAGCATGTTTATTTACAGTGAAACAATAAGTGGCTACCAACAAGTTAATAACTAAGAGGTTACTCTCATACTGTGAAATAATTTGTCGCTAAAACTCGTTGGAGAAATATGCTTATTTCTTTAAAGAAATTCTAAAAATAAATAAGAAAATCAAAAAAAAAAAAATAAAAAACTTTAACGTTTTTTATTAACCCTATAAAATCTTTAGATTTTTGCAAAATAATTTTTTACCTTCCCAGAAAAATTTTCTGTTTCAAAGAATTTGTTGTAGAACAGCTACGTCAGTAGAAAAATCTGTCAAACGGGTTTCAAAACGATTTGACTAATTTTTAACACATTTTTAGCTGAAGCACTGATTTAACTAAAGATTTAAGTTATCTTCATTTAACATTATAATTAATTTTCAAAACTATTTATAACTAATTTTTAAGAACCCATTTGTTAAATTTTACACAATTTATTATGAAAATATATTTTCATGTTTCTGTCATTGGCCGGTAGATGGTGCCACCAATGTATCCGAAGTTTTAAAGATGGCGCTATTTCTTTCCCTCCCGATTATTTTAAATGGCCCGTATCTCGAAAAATAAGATATAATACCCTCGTAAAAAGGTTATTTCTAACCATGGTGGGGCCTTAGACCCTCGGAAATTTTATAATAAAAATTGTCCACTCCATAAAATTGTCCATATCTCGAAAATTAAGCAAGATAGAGCAAAACGGACAAAATGTTTGTTCCTTTTGGTCATGTAACAACCTTAGATGATATGGACAAGGCCCGGGGAAGGTCTCGAGCGTCTAAATTTGAACAAATTTTACGACTCAGTATAATTACAAATAAAACTGTAGTTTTACTAATTTCTTACTGAAATTTAGCTTTGTTAAATTTAACAAAAAAATTTTTAAAATCCAAAAATTTTATTTTAAGCCAAAAAACAGGAATACATTTTGTTAAACTAACAAATTTTTCTGTTTAGCAAAATAACATATTATTCTGAGTGTATCACTTCAAAAATTATTAAGTACTTACTGAGTTATGCCAGTCAACATTTATATCAAAGAGTAGATAAGGTTTAAGAGCACCTTATTCTACTTTTTTCAAAAAGCAATTTCTCATAATTTTTATTTTAATTTTTAAAAATTAAATTAAATATTTAATTTGAAGAAACTAATTATAAAAATTAAAAAAAAAAACCATTATTCGAACCCGCGATCAGCCGTTTGGAAATAAACCGTATCCAAATCACTTCTTAGGCTAATTTTTAGAGTAATATTGCTTTAGAAGTAATAATAAAGTGATATTTTGAATGTTGCTCAGAATTACAACTAAAAGGTTGTTAAAATATACCAACTGAGTATTTTGGAAGCAATAAAAGAAGTGGCCGGATTATGTACCTGTAGTTTGATTACACAGGAAGCACAACAATTAATTTACAGTTAAATGGTTTGGGTCATATGGATAATCACTTTTAAAATTAATAACTGACTTATAAAACAAAATTTTTATACAAAATTCATTTTATAAACGTGTTATAAGGTTTTCAAAATATTATGTATAAGCACTTATGTGTCGAAAAATCAGGCCGCATAGTTTTGGGCTAACAAATAAACTTTAAACATTATTTGGTAACGTGTGCTTTTGCTGGGTATAAAATAAATAATTATGTGCAAATTAAAAAATTCTGTTTAAAAACTATTCTACTATAGTTTTTTTCTGTGAAAATCATTATTTATTGTGCAATTACAACACACTCAAATGAATTCTGATTTAGATTGACAGTTAAAATTTATAGACAAGTTAATTAAACAAAATGTCAAAAAATGGCAAAATAGCAATCTTTAAATTAAAATAATTAAAAAAAAAAGCACATAAAAAGCAGCTGGGTAGAAGAGGTAGAATTCTCCAACAATCTATGAAGTTAGGAGAGTTATAAAAGTGTTCCACAATATTAATGAATTATTGCGTAAAATCGATGTAATGTCGATTAATGACATTTTTTAAAATAAAATTTATGATTTTTTTTCACAAATTAATGGCATCTTTCAAAAAATGAATGAAAATTTTCATGAAATTTATGTGATGTGTTATTTGTTTAGCCATTAACTAACCAAAAAATGACAATGGAAATCTACTGAAGATGACTTGGGAGAGTGTGATATCATATGCTATATCATCCCAGGTAGAAATTGCCGACGTTACAACAAAAGTTGTACTGGAAGAGCACTGTTTTTTACGAAATGCCGTTACTACTAAAACGTGCTTTGCCAGTACTGTTTTCTGAAAATTAACGAGCTTTTTTTAATCTATTAAAATTAACAATTTTATACATTTTACGTATTTTTAGATCTATTACACAATTATTTATGTAAGAGAGACATCACCATTCTTTTCTTGTGAAGTTTCGAAAGAATACATTAAAAATTTCTGATGTACACTAAGAGGACAGTGAAGTTCCAGCAAACTACTAAATTTGTTATTAAATGTACTGGGATAATACCAAAAAAATAAAATCCCAAGCCTGCGCCAACATTGGGAAATAACTACGGCCAAGCGTTTATTGGTGTTATCATTTCGACAACATGCCAGTACAGTGAAAGTTAAAAATCCGACGCTTTGCCAGTACATGTACTACCGTCTCCGACACCGGGCCGACATTGTGCCGTTTGTATTTTTCTACCTGGGATACTACAATATAAAAATATCATCAAATTTAAAGTGACAAAAATAATTGTTAAAAATCAATTTTTATTTCAACAATTTTATTAATTGATTTAATTAAACATTTTGTTTATATGAGAAATCTCCAAGATTTTTTCAACGAACCGATTTTAGCGGGTAAGCTGTTATTTTCTATTCACTAAAATTTAACTCAAATGTTCGAAAATTTTGTATAGTAATCTAAGCTTACTTATGTTTAGCAAAACCAATTTGCTAACTTCAGTAGTTTTTTCTGAAAGATATTTCTTTTACTAATTTTTAGTTGTTTTAACTAACATTTTTACAAAATTTATTCTATTAGCGTGTGAAACTGAGTAAGTAAACTCTTATGGGCCGTGTCAACAAAGCAACTCTCAAGACCTTGACAAATCACTATGGGCCTGAAACTAGTCTTGTGGATAATTGTGTCAACCTCCCGGAAAAAAAAAATGGATGTCATGCTTCACAACTTCATTTACTATTTAAAAAGTATCCGATAGTGTATTTTTCAATTCTTTCGTTGGTTCCAAAGTATCCGTTAGTGTATTTTTACAACTTTTTTAAAAGTAATACTGAAAAACATCCCAAATATCACTTAAGTATGGCTTCTAATAGCGAATTTACATTATGATCGAAATCGAGTTAAGAGTAGATTTCGATAGATTTCGACGGAAATCCAATAAAAATTTGGGATTTCAAACAGATTTCCCATAGGAAATGAAATCCCAATTTAATTTTGATTTCAGCGAAATCTCATCGAAATCCAAATTGAAATCCAATTTTTCTCCCATATTTGTAGAAAAGTAGGGAAGTTTGCAGAAAAAGTGGCAACATTTAGCAGCTGTTCATGTCATAAAAAATTATAAATAATAAATTATAATAACTTTAAAAAATTAAGGAATAACATAATAAAGTCTGTTATTTTTAATTGAAAGAAATATTTAAAGTTGAAAACGGCTATTTTATTGTATCCGACGAAGAGAAACTATGAAAAATCATCTGATGGCGCCGGCAAGACCACTGACAAAACATTGAATATTTTAGCTTTCTACTAATCATCCCTATATTTAAACACATTTCTTAGGAAATATAACATTGTATCTTTCAAAATATAGATGATTTTTGTGTTCCGCCATTAAATAAAATGGTTTTTAGAAAATCTTTTAATTTTGGTTATTTTTTAAGGCTAGTTTGTTCACAAAAAAATTGTTGTTGGCCGATCGAAATCCCATTCATCTGTCAAATATTCTAATGTAAACGATATAGATTTCGAATTGGATTTCAAAACGAAATCTAGTGAACCTTTTAACAATGTAAACTGCAATGTGGTTCCAAAAACTGATTTTGATACAGTTTTTTTCCAAACAGTTGATAGCAGGGTTGATTCCCGGCGGGACCAATATTTTTTTTTTTTTAAATTGCTTTCCTTTTTAATATTTATAATTAATATTCAATATTTTTGCTTATGCTTTTTATGCACCTGTGAAAATAGTATGGAAAAAACACTGAATTGCACTTGCTTAATAAGTACTTTTATTGAATATAATAGAACTTAATATCTCGCAATAACAAAGTGGTGTTTTTATGCCATTCAATCTTTAGGTCGCAAGTTCGTTACCAGGTGGCGGCAATAACAAATTTTTTATAAAATAAAAAAATTAATTTCTTTTTGCGAAGATTTTTTTTTAAACTTTTAATTGATAAAAATGGAACTCTTCTATACTCGTTCGAAAAGTAATGAAAAAATGTTGAAGTGGGAGTACTTATCTCCCATGACAACTCAATGTTAAAGTCATTAGTGTTTCTGTTAAAAAATAAGTACAGCTAAATCATTAATTGTAGTGCTTTTTCTACTGCTTTGGCATCTCTTTTTTTGCTGGGTTCCTAACCTAACCTAATTACAAAGTTATATAATCAATAATAAACAAATTTAATTCTGGCAAAAATTATATGAAAAAAATTAATGAAATTTTTGATAATATTAATTGAAAGTTTATTTAAAAAAAGTATAAATTTTACGAAATAGTTAAGAACAGGTTTAGTAAAAGTTATAATGCTTTTCAATAACAACAAAGAAAATTTAATTAATTTAATGAAAATTTCATTGGCAGAAATTTTAGCAAACATTCTTTGTATGCAGAATGTCTCTAAAGAAAAATTTTCGAATTTTAAGCAAATTTCCTCTTAAGACATCTGTTTTGTTATTTAAAATCTTAAATTCTAAATTATTTATTCTAAAGAAGTGATTACCCTATTAAATGTCTAAACTAAAACACAACAATCGTTTAAAAAAAATTAAGTTGTTTTGTTTTAGTTTTTCTATAAAACTTTTCAAATTAAAAATTATTTTTATTAATGTTTAAAAACAATGAAATATAAAGAATAATGAAAAAATTTTAGTACCACATATCGTCAGGTGAAATACAAAACAACTTAACTAACAAGATTTCCAAACATGGGTTTGTCGATAATTATGATTTATTTGGCTTAACTGCAGGTCTTGACAAAGTTTTGGAACACCATGATAAAAATATGGGTCTTATGAAGAAAATTCGTATATAAAATGTTTTTAATTTTTCGTTTTTTTTTGCTCTATAAAAATTTAAAACGGGGTTGAGTGATTATGAAGCACTGCATTGCACTAAATCAGTGTGTTTTGCTATCGTTTAAGTGAGTAGAAAAAAAAATAAAATAAACGACTAAACATATGCAATATACTGAAACGTACTTCTACCACAAAAAAGTTATAACATTTAAAGTTTAATATTTGTATAATTTTACATTATAAATATAACTAACAACAATATTTTTATTCTAAAATTTGGTTTTTTGTTTCGTTGCTTGTAGCATATGCAAAATAACAAGAATTTGAAAAATTAAAGTCAGTCTTAAACGAACAAAACAAACCGTACACTAGTTATAAGATGCAATAGTTGTTTAGTAAAAGAAAACAAAAAAACACTATATTTGTTTACAATTATTACTTCTAAACTGATTTACTTTTAGTTGCACGCTTGGCGCTATTTCTAATAACAAGTATGCCCCTAAAACTAATTAACATACAATCGGTCCTACATTGGGCGTCAAATTTTTTATAAAATAATTACCATTACTTAATTTATTTTATTAATTAAAAAAAAAGCAAAAAAATGTTTCTGTGGACCTACGTTGTGCGTCATTATTAAATCTGTATATCTCTGATATTTAATACCATAGACCAACCAATTTTACTTAAGCTTCAATTTATATCACCCGGTACTTTAGAATGATGTAGGGGGTATTAAAAATACATCTCACAAAAATATTGTTGCATATGTTGAAGGCTTTTTCACATGCAAATAATTTTGGATGTATGAAATACACAAAAAAGTGTTGCATATATAATAAGCTGAGCTGTTTCTATCATGTTTTGTTTATTGCAAGAAAAGTTTTTTATATTTACTATGTACACGGGTATACTTAAAGTGTTTTTTCTTATAGTTTTTTAGCCCAGTTTTTTTTTTTTTAATAACTATTAGAAACGAATACAGCAGTTGTATGCAGTTTATTTGAGTGGGTGTATAATGTTTACATGCAAATAACAGCGTTGAAAGAGGTCAGGGTCGCTAACAAACTGTGTAGTTAAAAAAGAAAACCATGAAATATTTTATATCTTAAAACAGGTAAGTACTTGAAACGAAGTAGAGAATTTCTAGGATGCCACATACGAGTATTATGTGACAACAAACACTTGGATTTTATTATACTTTGTTTTTTTTGTATAATAGAATGAATGCGAATTTGAGGTGTGTAGAAATTTAAAACAGAAAAATATATTGCCTAGCTTGTTATGCAATAAAAGCCCACAAAATGTTGCATACTTTTAGGTGTCGTGTTATTTAAAATATAAAATTTATATCGAAAGAATTTGGGAAATGTTATGTGTGTTCTTTTATAAACAATAAAATTTGCATAGAGTGAACTTTCAAATTTTGTTTTGGTTATGTCAAATGAAATTAATAAAAATATTAACCCTTTAAGTGTTAACGCTTGTAGATGGCTTTTGATAGAAATAATAGCCGTAAATTATAAAATTACAATATTTCTTCTTGAAATATATATTTTTATAGTTTGTGCAGATTTTTTTAATTACAAAAATTATAGGCTTAGACAGGCTTACAAGGAAATTATCCCAATGGCTGCTCTCTGATTTCAATGAAATTCGGATATCTGATAGACGGGGGAAAAAAATAAGAGGGTTAAAAAGTGAATGGGAATTCTAGCTAAAACCAAATTCTCTATACAAATCTACTTTTCGAAAAAAACGAGTAAAAAAGTTAAAGCCGACTATATGATATCTCACACTATTCTGCTTAAAAGCCAACTAAAGTTTGGAGTCGCTTGAAATGGACTTGCGTCAAAATTTGTAAATAAAATTATAAGAAAATATAAATGGTGTAATGGTTAGCTCGTTGGACTGTTACACGTGAGGTTGCGGGTTCGAGCCCCAACCAAGGCAACATACATTTATGAAATATGGTAATATGTAAGAGTTTTTTCTATCCCTCATACATATCGCAGCGTCCTCCTTCGGTGTTCCCATAGCACTTAACCCCACCGAAGTAAAATAATATAACAGGGCTATGAACTAAAAAGCTTCAACAAAGTTCGCCAACTCACCATCAGATGGCGCGCAACAACTGTTCTAAAATTTAACATCTCGCGCAATTACAGTGTTGCCATATTTGAAGCCCTTCATCTTTCACCACCTTTCACTTCTTCCCTATCCCCTTTCCAAAGGAAGCAACACGTTAATTAATAGGAAGAATTTCCTGAGTGTTGCTTCTCTTAAAAAAAAAAAAAAATAACGGTAGGCATTTTTTATTTTACCTAATTTTAGGGTATTTAAGAGAAAATCGGAAATATAGTATATATGGGCCATAGGTCCAAATAAATAAGCTTTCCTCTTGGGTACATGTGAGTCAGCGTACCGAATTTTATTAAAATATGTTCGGGCACTGATCTTCACAAATTTTGGTAGGACCTTTATATTGGCACAAGGTCTAAACATGGACCGATACTAACTAAAATCAATAGGCTTCGTCCTTGGACCGATATAAGTCGGTGTACAAAATTTGATAAACATATCTTAGTATTTTCGAACAGTAGCGTGCGCAGAAGAATACAGGGACAGAGATAGACGGACGGACGGACATCGGTAGATCGAAACAAAAAATGATTCTGAGTCGATTGGTATACTAAAAGGTGGATTTAGGTCCAATATTTTTTAGCGTTATAAACATCAGCACACAAACTTATAAAATTTTAATTCAGCCCGTTTTGCTATCGAAAATAAAGGGGTTTATGGATTTCATTAATTTTGGGCAAAAAAAATGTTGTGAGAGACCATAGTGGAACGGCGAGTAAATTCAGAGGCAACAAGGCCGATTACGATTCAGTGAGTCTATCCTAATGGAAAAGAGAGCATGGACAAAAAACAAAAATTAAACCATGCAGATCCCCTCAGTAAGTCCTCACGACCAGAGAGAGACACATCCTTAAAATGTCCAGGCCGTTGAAGAACTTGCTTCCCAGATAGCAAGAGTTACCGCTACTGCTGTCCCGGACATTCACAAAGCAGTTGCTGCACTGTATCCTCCCTCTCTTTTTCCTCACAGCGCCTACTGTAATTCGTACGAGAGTGACACCAGAGCACAACTTTTTGGACCAACGAGGACACATAGATTAGATTAGATACGAAGGCACTACGCACCGCGACCAATATAGATCTTTTGTGCTGCCTAGAGTTCGCTAGAGATTCAGGCTACCAATAAAGCCAATAATCCCGTTAGGAGAATATCCCCAAATGTTCGAAGAGGACACATAATAGGAGGGGCAAAACTCTTCAGTCACAAAAAATGACAAAACCTACAAAACATCAAACAAGGATGCCGACGAGTTGGCAGGAATTTATTGTGTAGGGAAATGGATTTTGGATGAAAATAAAGTAAATATTATCGTAAAATTAAACAGATAATAGGGAAGCAAGGTAAAAAATAACCAAAAATACTGAAAATAAAAACATTTTAATGATTGAATATTGAATTTTTTTAATCCTGGGAACCCGACCCTGACTGACAAAATTTTGCGCTTGATGTTGCGTGTTTTGCTGCGTTTGAAAGCTTTTGGGACTCCTATTATATATCCTCGTTGATTCGGACTATCGCACCGAATGACTGTTTGCTTATCAAAACCAAAAAGAGTCCATCACACCGAATATCTCCACGAAACGAACCAGGACATTCGTCTGTACTGGGCACTCGCCCGACCTAGCAAACGTATCAGATAGCTCGTCCCCACGATACCGTGTTTTGGGTCCAACGTCAGCCTGACCAAGTGCCGAGGAATTCGGTTAAGGGATTTAATACAGCCCTCCACACACCTATGTAGATCGAATGATATCGGATTCCAGGGCTTTTGAAGCAGCAAGACTACCCACGAAGATGCTAATGGACGATAGATTATTGCGTTCTATTATTATCCGCGCGGCGATGTCCATTCTGTAGACCTCTGCCAAAAAAACTCCCAACTGTGTCCCCGTCTCTATCCTCCACCCGTCCTTATATACCTAGATCTCACCTCTCACAACAACGCAGTTAGCGGCCCAGTCCTTCCTGCTTGGTAGAATCACCTTAAAAGTCCGCCGAAAGTTCGTGATCGGGAAAATGTAGTCCGTATCAGGATTTGTAAACTTAGTTAAAGCAGTGGAGATATATAAAATAGTGTCTGTTGGTATAGGGCCGTGGGGTCATCAAGGTCATCTGTTCACATGGATGGTATCAATATTGAGCAATATGCAGCTCCTGATGTTCTGGGCATGAGAATCCAACGTGATATCCGCTGGAAAAATAACGTTATTCAAATGTCAAAAAAGCATTCTAGATTATAGGTTTTCTTAACCATTGTAAGAAGTATTTCGATCGATCGGATCTCCTTATTATTTATGACAACTACATATCTCCGAAAGAAGATAGGTTACAACTCCAGCACTCCAGGTGCTTCAAAGTCTATTTCTGGACCTCGTACAAAGGAGGGCGTCAGCGCTTAAGGACAGTCGGATATACAGCTCTATTGACTCATTATAACATCGTCGAAATGTGGATTGTGTATCACTGTTGTTCTATCGATAATATCTTGGGATAATAAGCGAACTTTTCACTGGGACCAGTGTTCAAGTTCGGAACACATGCTAATCTAGATGATTTCACCCGTTTACAGTACAAAATTTGTTCATTCGTTGAACCATCCGTATGTGCAATAAACTTCCCGCAAATGTCATTCCAGATACTTATAATGTAGAGGAATTTAAGTCAAATGTCCACAAGCACTGCTCGTCGACTTGAAACACGTTTGATAAATTACACAGTACAGCACGAAAATAATTACAATGTTTTGACAACGCATTCTGGTAGAAGAGACAAAAAAAAAATTACGTGTATCGGCGTATTGAAAGATCACATCGGAATTTTATTTTAGGGAGGGTTAAAATTTCCTCCTCTTTTCAAATGTTTATTGAGAATCGGTATAGGAAAGCATGTGAATCTTCCATTTTAGGTATAGGATGTGTTCAGCGAACTTATTTAAAACACTACGAGGAACATTTTTGTGGCACATTTTAACCCTCTAATACTTCAATTAATGGGACTTTTTGGCCCCTTTTAAAAATGTTCAAAAAAGACCCGTAATTTGAAGATTTAGAGGGTTAGAATATTCCACCAAAATGTTCCTCGTAGTATTTTACATAAGTTCGTTGAACACATCCTATACCTGAAATGGAAGATTCACATGGAAGATTCGTTTCTAGTTTTTTCTGTGTATAATTAAAAAGTTTTGCGTATCTTTTATTTATAGTACATTTAAATAAAATTGAAATTGTTTCGTATGAGTATTTGAAAAAAGTATACTTTCCGTAATGATTTCCACAAAAATCAATATTGTCATTTAAGAAGTACACTCATAGGAATAAATTTGTAAAAATAGCAGAAAAAGTTAGTAAAAATTAGTCAAAAATGATGCTGCAGAAAAAACTGCTAAAATTAACAGATTTTTTTTGCTAACTACTAGTAAAATAAGAACAGCAAAATTGAAACTGTTAAATTTACAGAATTTTAGTTATATTTAAGTTAACTTTTAGTTAATTGAAAATAGCAAATTGTACTGTAAAATCTGTAGAAAAATTTGCTCAATTTTTTAGTAGACTAAAAATAGCAAAAATAAACTTTTATATTTACAAAATTTTTGCTATTTTAAGCTAAATTTAGTGGAATGGAAATAGCAGTCTATTCTGCTAAAATCAGCAGAAATATTTGCTAAAAAATTATAAACTGCTTTTTTCAAAAGGCTCGATTTTTATTTGCATTTAAAAAAAAATCGAAAAAATCTTCGAAAATTATAATTTTTTAAGCTTTTTTCCTATAATACTAATATATAGCAAAAATAATCTGCTAATTTTAGCAGTTTTTTGTGCAGAATAATTTTTAACTAATTTTTAGTAGTTTTAATTAAATTTTTTACGAAAAGTCTAAAATCAGCAAAATCGGTTCACGTTTGTAAAAGTTGTACGGCAATAAAGCTTTTATATACCCGAGATGGTCAACTTTGACACCCTGTAGCACACCCTGTGATAAATCTGGGTGGCTACAACACTAATTTTCTAAAAGCCTAGATCTTTCTGTTCAGTTCTTGTGATCAGTAGTTTAGAAGAAAGTCAGCAGAAATATTTGCAAAAAAATTGCAAACTGCTTTTTTCAAAAGGCTCGATTTTTCTTTGCATTTAAAAAAAAATGGAAAAAAAAACTTCGAAAATTTAAAATTTTTTTTTTGATTTTTTGGGCTACTAATTATTTTTTTGCTGATTTTAGCAAGTTAATTTGCTATTTTCCATTTACAAAAATTTAACTCAAATATAACTTAAATTCTGTACATTTAACAGTTTTATTTTTGCTGTTCCTATATTACTAATATTTAGCAAAAAAAGCTGATAATTTTAGCAGTTTTTTCTGCAGTATCATTTTTAACTAATTTTTAGTAACTTTTTCTGCTATTTTTACAGATTTATTTCTATGAGTGGACCAGGTTGACTCTAAATATACCAACCTTAATAAGAAAACCATTTTTCATAATCCCGGTTAGTAATTTGTCGGTTCCTAATTGAAAAAGTTGTACTTTCTAAAAGGGGTTTCACAACCGTTGCGG
Organism: Leucophora obtusa; assembly: GCA_949987735.1. Taxonomy (NCBI): domain Eukaryota; kingdom Metazoa; phylum Arthropoda; class Insecta; order Diptera; family Anthomyiidae; genus Leucophora; species Leucophora obtusa. The sequence continues at coordinate 181,669,685 of OX465296.1, forward strand.
ACAACTTAGTTATTCTGTTCTTCATTCCGAATGTTACAGATTGACTAGATTGAAATAGGGTGAAGCTAAATACCAGTCTCAACAAATGTTATTAATGTCGCTGAAATCTGATCATATAAATGGCACCAATGATAGCCGATCTATTCAATCTGTAACATTAAATTATCTAGCAATTCTGCTTTTCTTTAGCCTTCTTAAGCAAATGTAAAAAAACGTGATTTTTTAAACACAAACGTTTATAATTAAAATTATCCCAGGACTTTGGTTACTAATGGTAATACACTAGTACCTATAACTTTAATGCCACATATTTAAATAAATTATGGATATACTAGTTTATATAATACTTAGATAGCGATATGCATATGTAATAGCAAAAAAACATGTCAAAGTTTATAAAGCACATGTATTAAAAACACAATAATGGCGTTAAGTCAAGTACAGCTTAACAGATGATTGTGTTTATATAAAAAAATTCATAACTAAAATAAAAAGTGTAATCTTAATCATATTTTATATGTAAAATTCATGCACCCACCTCTATTTTACGTCCCTCAACCACGGTACCATGTAGACGTTCTCGTGCTCGTTCCGCATCATTGCTGTTAGCGAATGTTACAAAACCAAATCCCTGTGAGTTTATATGTGATATATATTGTATTTTTTTTAAATTTATTGTTGTTTTTTTTTTTGCATTCCATAAAAAACAATTATTATATGCATTATCAAGTATTTAATTCCATACGCGTAACATCATTACAATCATCATCATCATCATAGTCATAGCAAAACATGCAAAGTATATTTAGATTTTTTTTTGTAAGGAATAGAAAAGAAAAAAAAATTAAAATTATAATATTTTATTTTAAATAATTAACATTTTTTAAACATACAGAGAAAAAGAGAATTTGTATTGTAGGCTCACTTTTAATTGAACAATTGAATTATGTAATTGTATTGACAATCAATTTAATAGTATTTACAAATAATAATTTTAGCTGATTATATTAGGTTGTAAATACAATTATATTTTTATTACAAGTGCATCTATAATTCATATACATATTTTCTGTGTATGAGGAAATTTATAAGATTTATGTTAGTATTATGTTTTTTTCAGAATAATGCAATACATGCCATTTGATTCAAAAAATGCTTAAATTTAATTTATTTATTTGAAAATTAATGAGTTTTTAATGTAACCATTACCAGAGATTAACCCAAACAAAGATTCAATATCTTCAAAAAGAAAAATGATATTAAAATGCGTTAAAAATTAAATCAAAATTTGAAAGTAAATAACAAAAATTCAAACATTTGCATTCTAGGATTGCCATATGTTTTTTTGAAAATAAACAATTCTTCAAAAACTTTATTTATCTACATTGATTTGGAAATATACCGGAATCCTGTGATTTGTCAGATTTACCTACACTGAAAGAGTAACTGCATTATACAATAATTAAATCGATTTAAATCAAAAGTTTTTAAACAGATTTTTTCGGCTGAAATTCTAAGACTTTTGCAAACATGTTTGAGATATTGCAGTTTATTGATGTTCTCTATTTCCTAAAAAGTTTGCGCAATCACAAAATCAGTGTTTTAAAAAATGTCTTAATTTTGATTTCTATAAAAATAAGTTCTCTAGTCAAAAGTTCACAAATTTAATGAATATTTACACTAAACAGGACATAACTTATGTGAAATAACACTGTACAACACTATTTTGGAGGGTGGATAATTTCAAAGCAAAATAAAAGTCTTCAGTTAGTATACTAAGTCTCAGCATGTTCCTTAAAACATGAAATCGGCCCATTATTGAAAAAAACGTATTTTTATGTAAAATTGCTAAAATTAGAAATTTTGAAAAAATTACTTTTCTATTTGATTTATTTGTTAAATATACTTAAAACTATTCAGATACTGAATTTTGGTTTCGCCAGATATCAATAACCCGCATTGACCAGGAACCCAAAATGTTCCATAAATTTAATACACTCTGAAAAAAATCGCCCTGCAGGAAACATATTTGCTGGTGATATATATATGTTTGGAAGAACTGTCAAAATATATTTGCCGTATTTTTAATATAATATGTTTGCCAGCAAATATAATATTTTTGCCTGTAAACATATGTATGTTTGAATCATATGAAATACATCTACTCGCAAATATATAAATGTAAAAAGGCAAACATATATATATTTATCATTATTATATTTGCACTCCACAAACATAATAATGATAAAATAAAAATGCAAATATATTTTTGTTTAAGTGGGAAAATATGACTAACATTCAAACATTACAGTGTTTGTCTGGAGACATACGTATTATAACGATAAAAATAAAATAATTGGAAACACACCTCAAACATAAGTATAGTAGTTTATAAACATATATATAATTGCCTGTAAATATATCCAACAATCTCTTTTTTCTGCGTGTATAAATGCTAAGACGTCTTTTTAAATTTACTCGAAATAAGTGTTCCACCTGATAAAAACATTATTATTTTATGTAACATAGTTAGGGTTAATGATCCACATAGGTTTAATGTTTCGACTTGTGGCAAAAAAATGAAACTAGTAGCAAATGGTCGAACTAGTTCTAAAACATACTAGTTTCTTGTCAATTAATTACATAACTAGTTCTGAAAATAATCATTTTGAACCAGTTGTGTACCTACTAGTTAAATACGATCTATGTAGAGACTATTTAAAAAAATCACCTGAATTAAAATATGAGATTTGAAATTATTTTTTTTTGCATTTATATTTAATTAAAAAATCAGAGTTTGTGAATAAACACTTAAATTTTTTTTTATTGTGAATTGAATTGAGGTGTAAATCAACTGGTACAGTACTGGTGCCAAAGAGTCAATCCAGAACTAGTTTAGTAAATTTCTTATAAGAACCAGTACAGCTTCTTGTTTTTCTTCCAAAAACAATAATCTTTAAGAATTTGTATACCTAATAGTTTCATTGAAACTGTGCAGAGATTTCAAAAGATTGAATTTAAATACGAGTTTTGAAATACTACCTTTGTTTGTACTACGTGATACATTCTGAGTTTGCAAATAAACACTAAAATGTTGTATTGTCATTAGAAATCATAAACACAACATATTTGAAATTTCATTTAGTAAATGGGTATAATCATCTCAGTAAGGGGAAACTATCGGTCTAATCTGCGTTTTATCAAAGGAAAAACCTCTGTTTTTTATTTATATAATTCAGATTCAACCAACTGGTACAGTACTATTTCCAAAGAGTCACTTCGGAACTAGTTCCGCGATTGTCACATTAGCATCAGTTTCGCTCCCTATTTTTCGTACTTAAATTGTAATTTTCAAACTAGTTATACAACTAGTACCAAAGTGGGAGTTTGGCGACAATTGCCCCCATCCCTATGACATCTCCATGTTAAATTCTACAGTTGTTTGTATGGAGAGGCGGTAGAACTCGTACTAGTTGCCTGGTTTAAATAAACTAGTACATAACTGGTTCTGAAGTAGTATTTTTTGCAACTGGGTAGTTACAGTCATCGGCCTAATCATACTTTTAAGTGTTAAAAAGGTCTGGTCAAAAATTGCCCAGTTTTCCTTTCTGCGATTTTTTTCACTTTTGTTCTAAAAAAAACTGTACAAAAATCTATCAACGCTAATTAACAACATTGAAGAAATACATATATTACGGTGTCCCTTGAATTACAAATTCTCGAATTTCAATGCTAAAACCTGCCCTAAAATGTACGATTGTGTATTTTTTTCACTTTTAGAAAATGATAAGCCGCGACAAATCGCGTTCGATTTTTTGAACTCGTAAATTGTAGGCCAAATGGGACAAAACTGGGGGTTTTGACATTGAAATTCGATAGACTAATTTGTTAATTTTTCATAAGAACGTGGTAAAAATGGGGTTTAAAAATTGCCCCGTTAACACAAAGAGCGCTCGAGTTAGACATTCACCAATGCGGGAATTTTGAACATTTTTACGGGGAGGGGCAAAAAGGGGAAAGGCTAACTCACTGATAAAGAACCTTTTGAAATTTTTTCCAGGAAGGTCTTAAAAATGGGGATTCAAATGGGGAAAATATCCCCATTAAATTACCCAGCTTAATCCGTTGGAGCTAGCAACTTCAAATTCGGTAAATGGGGTTCTTCTTCTCCGGCACAGACATGCAATAAAACGGGAATGTTTGAAATTTTTATGTGAAGGGACAGAAGGGGAAAATTTTTTCTCGATTTTTTAGGCTACTAATTATTTAGCAAAATTTTTTTACTTATTTTAGCAGGTTAATTTGTTATTTTCTATTAACAAAAATTTAACTCAGATATAATAAATATACTGTATATTTAACAGTTTTATTTTTATTGTTCCTATCTTACTAATATATAGCAAAAATAATCTGCTAATTTAGTAGTTTATTCTTAAATCTCTTTTTCGAAAATTACTACATTATTGTAAAATTTTTGGAAATGTTAGTTAAATTTCTTTAAACTTCCCAGCAAACAAAGATGATCATTAATGACTCAGAAATGAGCTCCAAAAACATAAACATTTTTCCACTTTTTCCTATGAAAGTGGTCCGTCCAAAAGAGCCCCTTGGGTACTCAGAAATGACTCAGAAAAAAGAACGTAAAAAATCAAAATTTTCTTCATAAATTTAAATAATTTTGGACTCTTCTTTGAGTCCGAAAAATGAACCCTCGTTTTGAGACAGCTTTTTAGATTGTAGAGACAACTTTTTGGATTGTTTTCTGAGGGTTCATATTTTCTACAAAAAAAAGAGTGTTTTCAAAAAAAACAATAATCATTTCTATGAGCCATTTAAAAATCTTATTTATGAGCGCTCCGAAATTGCTGGCTAGGTTATTAAAATTTTCTGAAATTTATAAATTTTCAAATTTAACAATCTTATCTTGGCTTTAAATTCGACTCTTGAAAAAATATATTCTTACCCTAAGAACTGTTCTTATTCAAATTTTCGTAAACAAAAATCTCTTAAAATGTAAATTTGTTTTCTTTGTGTACATTTCACGAGTATCATACAAAATATTGTTACAATTTTAAACAATTCATTTTCCAATAACCAACAAAAACCATCACAGAAGTTATTTTGCTGAGAAGTAAATTTATGCATATAAAAAACATACCTCTGTACTTTAAGTTAAAGACAAGAAAAAAGAAGAAACGTATTATCATGCATTTTATGCACCAAAAATAAGGACAATTCTTATATTTTGTTGTTAAGCAAGAATCACCGGTAGTAAATTTATTGTTAAAAGTATTAAAAATAGGATCTCATATAAAAAGAATACAAAATATAAACTCTAGCAAAAAATTAAACTTTAGAAATATACCAACATTATCATAAATCCTTCCAATAATAAACAAGAAACTTTAAAATAACAATAAAAATACTTATTACAGGAACTATATACACAACAAGAAACTATAAACACCATCCCATAAAGTTCAACTTGTGGTTACATCGATAACAAAATTCAATATATTCTGAAAAAAGAGCTAACAATTAAATATTAGTGTTCATCCACCTTTCTGTATGATTTCGTTTAAGAAGCGAATTAATATTTATTATAAAACCCCATATTTCACAGATTGAAAAAAAATTTTTTTAACTGAAATTTAGAGCATACTGGGCTTTAGTAATATAAGCCAAGCAATGCTCAAAAATATCTTTTTTAAAATATTCTGGGGAGAGTCTACATTTGGATGTGTGATAGAGAAAACAAAACTACCGGATATGTATTTCTATCTCTCATTTGGGGAGTTACGAGTAAAAGGTGGGAACAAAAGGGATTAAGTAAAAAAACCTTATTTAGGTTTATTAATATTTTTGTTAAGCGATTATACACTAATCGTCTGTACAATTTTTAATTAAAACTACTAAAAAGTAGTTAAAATTTACCTTGCAGAACAACTGCTAAAATTAGAAAATTATTTCTGCTAAATATTAGTAAGATATACTCACAGAAATAAACCTATAAAAATAGCAGAAAAAGCTACTAAAACTTAGTTAAAAATTATCTTGCATTAAAAAAACTGCTGAAATTAGCAGATTTTTATTTTTGCTAAACACTAGTAAAATAAGAACAGCAAAATTAAAACTGTTAAGCTTACAGAATTTTAGTTATATTTAAGTTAACTTTTAGTTAATCGAAAATGACAAATTGCACTGTAAAATCTGCAGAAAATTTTGCTAAATATTAGTAGACTTAAAATAGCAAAAATAAACTGTTATATCTTGAAATTTTTGCTATTTTTAAGCTAAATTTAGTTGAATGCAAATAGCAGACTATCCTGCTAAAATCAGCAGAAATATTTGCTAAAAAATTGTAAACCGCTGTTTTCGAAAGGCTCGATTTGTATTTGCATTTTAAAAACGAAATCGGAAAAAAACTTCAAAAATTTTTATTTTTTTTGTGATTTTTTAGGCTACAAAATTTTTGGCTGATTTTAGCAGGTTAATTTGCCATTTTCCATTAACAAAAATTTAACTCAAATATAACTAAAATTCTGTATATTTAACAGTATTAATTTTGCTGTTCTTATTTTACTAGTATTTAGTAAAAAAATCTGCTAACTTCAGAAGTATTTTCTGCAGCATCATTTTTAACAAATTTCAGTAACTTTTTCTACTATTTTTACAGCTTTATTTCTATTAGTGTACATAAAGGGTGTTTTTTTAAGCCCGATAGAACTTTAAATTGCAAAAAATGATGTCACGAATAATACGAACAATGTTGGCCTCCAAGGCGTCAATTGTTGCTGGTTTGTCAGTATAAACCAGTGACTTCACGTGGGCCCACAGGAAAAAATCGAGAGGTGTCAAATCGCACGACCTTGGAGGCCAATTGACAGGTCCATTTCTCGAAATCAACTTATCACCAAATTTTGATTTCAATAATTCGATGCTAGCACGCATCCTGTTTAAAGCTCATCTCGCCCGGATCAATGTCATCTTTATTTTCAAACAAAAAATCATTGATCATGGTGTGGTAACGATCTCCATTGACCGTAACGCTCCGGCTTAATTTTTGAAGAAATAAGTTCCAATCATGCCACCAGCGTGTAAACCGCACAAAAAGGTGCATTTTTCTGGATGTAATGGAGTCTGTAGGGTTTGTTGTGGATTAGTTTCATTCCAAATGCGGCAATTTTGTTCATTAACAAACCCGTTAAGCCAAAAATGTACCTCAACGCTGAACACAATTTTGCGTCTGTAAGTTGCGCGAATTGAAGACTTATTTTCCAAGTAGCTCTATATAATTTGGTAGCGTCCCTACGGGGAAAGCGACCGGTCCAAAGTGCATGCAGGATAGGTCCCAAGGGGGCAGGGATCGGTCCTTGATCGGTCTTTTTGTTTGAAAGAGACACGTCACTTTAACATGGTGTTGTCATTGGAAATGATCAATTGCCACAGTTTAGACACCTTGTGACGCGTAAGGTGGTGTGTCTAAAAATAACTTTTCAAATAAACTAATAAAAAATTAAAAACAATCTACTTGGCGTCAAAGTAGGGCTTGACAACACAACCTTCTGCTTGTAAGGCAAACGCTCTCCGTCTGCGCTAATGTTGATTGTGAAGGATGCCTGGCTGATGGTAAAGTTATATATTTTTCGTTTCTAATCAAATAAAAGAGAAAAAGAAAAAACAAACAATACAAGCAAATAAAAAAAAATGGAAAAGAAAAAAAAAATAGAAAAGAAAACATTGCATTGAATATGTCCCCGATTGACTGGTCATGGGATAGGTCCTTTAATGACAGTTATCTCTTTTTTTGCGTTGGCCATAATTAAATTAAAAATCAATTAAAAATTAGAAAATTACCTCAAAAACTCTGATAATATAAATAAAAATTTAAAAAATTAGCCATAACTTAAAAAGAAAAGTTAAATGAAATACCAATTGTTAAAACTAAAACAGCTTTAACATTAAAAAACGTTGAAAATACAAAAAATAGCAAAAAATTAAAGAAATTTAAAGTAAGCAAATCGTAAAAAAATAAACTTCAAAATAAATAAAGGAGTAAAATATATAAAAAAATTTTTTTAAAAATATGCCGCGAATTTTGTTTTTTATTTCGGTATCGGTCAAGTTTTTTAAAAGCAACAGTAAAAGTAACGGATCAGAAAATACTTAGAAAATTAATTAATTTTCTTTGGTTTATATTTGTACTAATTTAGTAATATGCCTTCGGTTGGCCGGTCATGGGATAGGTCCTTGGAGGGCAATTGACTACTCATTCCCCGTAGCGTCAATCTGTTAATGATGATTTGCTACAGTATACTGATCATAAATGTCAAAAATTAAGCGCAGTATGCTTAAAAAACACCCTTTTCCAATGCTTTGCCAACTCTTTAAAATATTGTTGGTCAAGCTCAACACGCTGTTACTATTCTGGGGTTGAGAAAGCACATTTTCCCATTCAAAAAGCACTTTATGAAAAGGTGATACGGAGGAAATAAGAAGATAAACAGAGAAAAACTGAAGTAGAATGTTTGTATATGTCTGTTTGATCACTTCTGAAATTATTCACATAGAGACAATCAGACAATAAAAATATCAACAATAATACAATTCAATGGAAGATCACTGATGAAGCCTGTTCATAGAAAGGCAGAAACTAGATCTAGTCTTATTTGCAAATTTAATGTGTTTATAACTTTTGAGGAAGGTTTATTCTTCTTCTTAACCTCAAACCTACCACTTTATTTATTGTTTTGCCAATGCTTTGCCAGCGTTTTAAAAAACAGACGGCCTGTTGTTATCATTTTGGGGTTGGCAAAGTACTATAACTTTAAAAATCTTTCGTTCTGCCAGCGCTGCAACCACCATTATAAGTACTGGGCCAATGTATTGCCGTTCGTATTTTTGTGGCTGGGTAGTATCATATGGGCAACACTCAGGAAATTCTACCTATTAATTAATGTTTTGCTTCCTTTGGAAAGGGTATAGAGAAGAAGTGAAAGGTGGTGAAATATTAAAGTTTTCAAAAATGCCAACACTGTAATTACGAAGAGTTGACAAACTTTGTTGAAGCTTTTTAGTTCATAGCGCTGTTATATTATTTTACTTCGTTGTGGGTAATGGGTGGTGTGTGTGCCTGTTAACAGTACTTTCCCAACGCCCAAATGATAACACCGTTCCACGATGGTGCCAATGCCTCACAAAGCCCTGGGAAAGCATTCAGAAACATAAAAATCAAATGCTTTCCCAACGCCCGAAGAAAAAAATTAAAGTGCTATCTTGACACCCAAATAATAACACCGTATTGAGATAGAACAAAGAATAACAAAAATCAAGTGTTTTCCCTGCCACCAAATTATGAGCACTCATCACTGAAGAATTTTAAATTACTCAAAAAATAAATGATTCTTGGAGTTATTGTATTGTGCAGTCAAAAATAATTTTAATATCCGCTCTTTTTTCGGGCTTCTTTTTCAAAAACAAAATAATATTTTAGGAAAACAAGCGCTGGGAAGTCACCTTTTTCAAGCGTTGGTAAAGCCTCCAAATATAGTGGTTTTCCAGTACTTCTTTTTGAAAGACCGCGGTCTACTTGTGCTTTGCCAGTGCTTCTTTTTCTATAGTCTAAAAATTGTTGAAGAAATGCATCTAAAATTACTTAAATTTTAAACTTTTAAAGTTAAGGAACATTTTAAAATAATTTCTTTCAAAAAAAACATACAGCATTTGTTTTTATTTAGATCCTTAATCATATTAAAAAAATGGTTAGAAGTAATGCTCTTAATGTTAAGTACCAGCTGTAGGTTTTTTTGTTGTTTCATTTCTCTATGATATCGACGTCATACTGAAATATGCTCAAAGGGTTTGTTGTGCACTCAACATAAAACAGCTTTTCGCATTTTTAAGCCGTTAAGTGTTTGCTTAAACAAATTGCATTTGTCAGGTAAATATGGTAGAAATATAAAAAAAAAAAAATAAAATGAAAAAACTAACAGGGTACCACCATTTCTACTAAACTATACGTCTGATATTGTGGAAAACGGGGAAAAAAAAGAAGAATAGCGGTATAAGTGGTATTGACAAAAAGAGAGGTAGAGGAAAAATAAGTTAAAACAGCTAAGCAAATAATGCAGAACCGAAATGCAATTTGTTTTCGTAAATAATTTCATTTCATTGAAAAAATAAACAGAAATGGCAAAAAGTGCTCTAAATTTATTTAAACACATACATACGTAAATATTGCATAAAGAGAAAAACTCAAGTAAATTAATTGGCTACATTTAGGCTAAAGTATACTTTAAGATACATAATAAATACCAGGTATATTTTTAATTTAGTTAAAGCTAAAATTAAAATTATTGCATACGTTAAGGGCATTAGAAAATAGCAAACAACTTGTAGTATATTTTTAGGCTTAAACGCATAAATAAATTATTTAATTTTCATTTAAGAGATTAGACAAGATTATGTGCAGCATTTTGGAAATATATATTTCGAAAAATATATATGGAAAAATATATATTTTTGTTAAAGTTGACTTCCCGAGTAAAAAAAATAATATGATGTCATATATAATAATATCTTATTTAATATAATTGGAGATATGCTATGATCCGAAAAATGGTGGATAAAATTATATCGGATAAGATATAAATATATTGAATCATATAGAATCTTATTCGGATTTTGACCCGATATAATCATATCTAATTTGATGTAGAGAGACATAACTATATAACGCTATCACTTAACGCTAATTATTTATATAACGCTAACAAAAACTAATAAAAAGTTTAAAAAAAATAACACCCTTAAGAATTCAAAATTTAAATAAAAATTTAAGTATTTAGAAGAAATTGTACATAATTGTAACCAAGCATTTTAAGCCTACTCATATAAAACTGTATTCTACCCGTAAACTGTGTAAACCTGGTATGTTTACGAGTTTAAACCTCTAATGCTTTTTCTTCTGATTGCGATAATATTTAAACTATATATTTGGCATTGAAAATCTACTATGGAAGAAATATTAAAATTTTAATTTATCGCTTATTTAGGATATCGCCTAAATAAGCATAGTAAAGGTTGAAGACCAATCAAGAAATCCAGTAGTCAAAAAATTTCGGTTTTTGCTATAAATAACACTATCAATAAAATAAAATCACGTACTAAAAATTACTCATCTAGTCTTGTTCTTTCAGAAGTTATGGCGATTTTCGCTTTTTGAAAATTACGAAATTTCGCACAAAACATCAATAAATTTTGGCGAATCTAGTTTTGCTTACTACAATACTAGCTCTGAGTATGTAATCTGTATTTAATTTCAGCTAGTTTTTGAGGTAGAGAGATATTCGCAAGATGTATGCTGACGTTATCCTGTGAGTCCTGGAGCAAAATTTGTAACTGATTTTATAAGAAGACACTCTAAGCTAGCTTCGGTATTGTCGATAATGTATGCCAGATTGTAAATGTATTTTTGAGAATTTTTCAAATATTGTTTACGGTTTTAAACAGTTAATTTTTTCAAATTTACAAAATTTTCAATTTAAATCCTTCCCGCTTGAAAATCGTTCCTTATACAAAATAAGTTTGAAGGCAAAAAAGTAGGTAATTATGTTTTCTATTGATATAACATAACTTGTTTAAAAAAATGTTATTTAGCAAAAAACTATTTAATATCTGTAGACCGCTTTTTAACGGCCTTGGGCATTAGAGTGTTAATGTCGAATTCCATACATAAAAAATATGGTTTGTATATTTATACAACGTTTACAAGGAATTTACGAGTTATAATGAGTACGCCTTTTATATTTTGAAATCATACATAAATATATTTTATAATTATATATGGTGTCATATATAATTATATCTTATTTGATAAGTCCCCATATACAACCACATACAGCTTGATCCGAAAAATGGGTAATCTACATGTGTCTAATTATATAAAATTAGATATACTTTAATACAGTTTGATCCGAGATTTGTCCATATCCAGGACATCATATTATATCTAATTCGATATAAAAATATCTGATTTTATATAATTTTGTCTGATAGTAGGTATACTTTTTATGCATACCAGCTATTAAATTGAAATTGAAATTTATATAGTTTGAACAATTTTAAAGGCCCAAATTTTATAACATAAAATAAAAATTTAGTTGAATGATTTTGTCTGATAAATCGTACGCATCATTTTTTAACATGATTTTACATGCAAAAAAATCACGTGAAAAGTATTTGGTTATGGAGTAATTAACTCTTAATTTGCAGACTACTAAATTTGATGTTGAACTATATAGTAATTTCTACGGGATTATATATAAAGTTATATAAAATTACAAGAATATATGTTTAGTATGACGACACATACAGTGTTATATAACTTAGTATCGAACCATATATAATCATATCGGTCACTAGATATATTTTGATTAGTTTTATATGGCTTATATATTTATATATGGAGTCAGATTAACAAAACTTTAAAATTAAGAAAAAAAATTCATTGAAAAAATAATATCAGATGTAGTTGTATATAATGATATGTGTCTTAATGCAACTCCATTCATTGTCAGATATAACCCAATCACATTATATATGACAATATATAACTATTTTTACTCGGGCATGGAATTTTTTTACATTGCGCTATACTTAAATATATCTAAAACAACTAAGAAAAAAAATTAACATTGATCTATATAAAACTTTATATGTTTACCGATAAAGCCATTTTTAAATATATATGACGCTGTATTAAAATTGTCATAGCATATGTAACTAAATATGGTACATATGAATATATATATTGGGACATATATATTTATACTGATCAATATATGACATCATATAAGAAATTTTTGAAAAAACTTTCCTATATAACTTTCTTTTACTCCCCTATTAAAAAAAACTAATATGGAGCTTTATATGGTAATATATAACTTAATGTGATCCATATACCATTTCATCCGAAAAATGGCCCGATATAATCGTGTCAGTTGGTTATCACTTTTTATCTAATTGTATCAGTTTAGATCTTAACTGATTAGATTATATAGAAATCAGATGAAATTTTATCTGATTTTTGACCTGATACAATTTTATCGGTTTATGTCGCATGGTATTAGTTTAGATCCAAATATATACATTTTTATACAAACTTATATAGATATATCTGCATTTTGACCTGATGCAATTATGTCTGCTTTAAAACTTTGATACAATTATATAAGGCAAATGTCAGATACAAATATATTTTATTTATATAAAATTGTACCAACTACTATCTAAACAGATACCATTAGATATAAACCGGTAAAATAGTATCAGGTCAAAAATCGGATATAATTTCATCTGATTAATGTATAATTTTATTAGTTGAGATCCTAACTGATACAATTAGATGAAAACTGATACACAACTTATACAATAACATCGGGCCATTTTTCGGATGAAACTGTATATTTATACCGATATAAGTTAATCACATTTTATACGACTATATGTAACTGTTTTTACTCGGGTCGGTATAGTTAAAATTTTGGGTCGTAGCATACCAGACCTGGTGTGCTTTAAAGTATTCTAATTGGCAAATTTATTTTTAACCAATCAAAATGTTTGAAAATATAAATATTTTTGCAAATAAACAAAACCGTATATTTAACAATAAAGTCGACTTTAATTTTAAAATACTATTTTATAGCAAGGGTATTAGAAATACCGTAATAATTTAAATTTCTAAAGCACCGTAAGTTGTTTAGATTTCAGGTGAAAAAATTTGTTATACTCCATATAAAAAAATATATTTTTCACGATAATCAGTTTCACGTGAAAAGTGTGTAGAGTTTGTTTTCACACAAATTTAATGTACAAGACTATTTTCTGATGAGAAAGTGACAGTTTGTGTATATTGTGATTGCGCCTTTGTTATAAAATTAAAAAATTGTTCATTTTTATAATTTAAATTGCAGTTTGAAGCCTTTAAAGTTCGAGTGAAATTTTTTGAAAGACAATTTACGGTGCTTAAATACTTAAAAAAAATTTATGATAGTGTAGTATATTTTAAGGCTAATATCTAACACTATAAGAGAACTAGAGATGAGCGGTCCGGTGATTTTTGAATAACGCTGCTACCAGTGATCGTGATTTTCAAATCACCGTTCTTTTAAACAGTGACCGTGATCACGGGTTTGTAATAGAGATGGGCGATCCGGCGATTTTTCAGTAACATTGTGCTCAGTGAATGTGATTTGCAAATCGGTTATTTTAAACTGTGATCGTGATCACGGTTTTTCTATGGAAAAGACTGCGATTTTCTGATAAATAAACGAAATAATATTTATGGCGAGTTTTTAAGATGTCAGTTAAACTTGGTTTAGTTAAACCGAAAACGAATTTTGTCAGCCATTTCAAAGTTTATTAACAAAAATTTGCCGGAAAAACTTTTTCTCGAGTATAATTTATTTCTTTATTGAAATAAAACAAAATAAACCACATTTTAAAAGCAGTATTCTAGTTACAAACTGCGTTAAACTAAGTTTTGTTCAGAAGATTGTGAAAGCAAGTCACTGTTATTGAAAAAAAATATGTATTACTGTGCACAATGAAGTTTGCAAGAAAGAATAGTACAAAAATATTAAAAGAACGACATTCCGAGTAACTGCGACTTGAAATATTTTATCACTGCCGTTACCATTGATTTATCAATAACTGTGATTAAATCACCGGTATGAAAATATCGCTCATCTCTAAAGAGAACTAACCACAGCTTAACACTAACTTTTGTTAATTTTACACAATTTTTCCATTTAGAACGATAGTTATTTCTTGCTAAGTTCGCAGCTCTGAATTATTTATTTATAAGAGATTTAACAAAATTATGATTTCTGAAATTTTCAAGATTATATATAAATTTTTGTTAATAAACTTATCTGAGGTTGTTTTATATTCATTTTGCCAATAGTTTATCCTAATACTTAACTTTTCTTATATTTTTTTTTACCAATATTTATTTAATATCCTAGAACTTAAATGTGTTGTGCAATTTCCTTCTTTTTCTGTAGAACTTTTTATATTCATATTAGCAAAAAAAAAAAAAAAAAATAAGCTTTTACAGCTTATTATTACTGGCAGTCTTAGTAAAATGTTAAAAGATTTCTGGTTTATTTTCTCATGTTCAAAGCCATAGTTTGTGGCATTGATTTGCCACAACTGCTGTATGTGTATAACTGTTCCATACACTATTACTTACTTTGTGGCCTTTATAATTCTATTTCATCTCCACTTATTTTTTTGTTATCATATCATTTATTACCACAAGCAAACTACAAATACTATACACTACATTTGCGCTAGTTACTTCAAAAAAATTAGGGGCGTTCAAACAATTTTCAACTTTTTAAACTTTGATTAAGTTCACAAAATATTTTTTTAAACATGTCCATTAAAATTTCAAAGCAATTACCACAGGACGTGTCCCTTTTTATAAAAGGGAGCAGTGACTTTTACACACTATCGCAAACTGACCCCTTGCAACAATTATAAGTATTCAGAAATAACCTGGCACATGTCACCTAACCACTTATAAGTGTGTTCTGTAACATATCACAAAAAAAGTCACCGAATATATTTTTAAAGTCAGTTCAGATTAGTTCTACATTATATACTTTGATATAGGAAGTTTTCATTAATAATGAGAAGATACTTCTACGTGGAAAGGGTATTATAAGTTTGTGTTGATGTTTGTAACACTAAAAACTATTGGTCCTAGACCCACCTTATAGTATACCGATCGGCTCAGAATTTTTGTATTTCGGTTTAACGATGTCCGTCTGTCCGTCCGTCCCTCCGTCTGTCTGTCCATGCATTCTTGTGGGCACTCTACATGTCGCAAATATTAAGATATTTTGACGAAATTTGATACACCGACTTACGCCTATTGATTTTGGTTGAAATCGGTCCATGTTTCAGACTGGTGTAGGGTATTATATAGTCGGCATGCCCGACTTTAACCTTTTTACTCGTTTACAATATTGTTTCACCTCTGTAGTGCAAAATCTAATACGATATTTTCATATTATTTTCATTTGTTGCTTTAAAAAGATTGGTAATTTTCATGACATACGACAAAATTCTTTCCTGGGCGTCATCCCATTCTCCAGTTACCGCATTAAGAATACTCAAACCGAGAGATACATACAGTAAATAAAATAAACGATACGAGAATTATGCACTCTTTAAAACTAAATATGTGTAAAAAATATAGAAAATGCGAAAAAACATTTTTTTTATTTTTAATGCTAAAATAATAAAATAATTTGGAAATATATTTCTCCCACAAAGGAGCTCTTCCAGGTGAGAATTCCGATTGTGCTGAAATTTGAATATGTTTTAGCCACACATACCACATACGTGGGTACCCGGTGAAAAATGTCCATATATGAACATTTATGGTTCAACCATATATGTGTGGATCCGAAAAATGAGGTAACACCTAAGTATATGTTCATATATGGACATATATGAACATATACATTTATTAAATATATGCGAATACATGCGGACGTTGCTGTCCTTAATTATAAGGTTGTACTATAGATATAAATTTATCTATGACATTCGAATTAGGCACTACATATGTTCCTTTTTTTATTGATGGCATTAAATATAATTCCATATTTATCCATATATGAGTTCCTTTTACACATATGGAAAAATGTATTCTTGCAAATATGTTCATATACAAGTCACTTTTGCATAAATTGAATATCATATACCTTCATATTTGTCCATATATGAGTGCCTTTTCCATATATGAAATAGCAGATGCATCCATATATGTCTGTATATGAAATCTTTTTCCACATATGGAATAACATATACTTCCATATATGTTCATATAAAATCCATATATGTTTATCAAAAATCCATATTTGTTCATATGTGTCCATACATAAACCATATATGAACATGTTTGAGCGTATATGAACATTTTTCACCGGGTAGTTAAATAAGTATCCGATCTGAACATGAATTTTTTCCCAAAAATTTCATTTGATCTCGCAACATACCCCCTTGTACCAGAAAAGTTCCGATTTCGAATCGAGTGAAATGCTGACATCACACGAAAGGAAAATTTAGATTTCCCCAATTCACATATTTAATTTTTTTGAAAATGAATTATAAATAAATTTAAAAACTTCGGCAAATAGTTTTGTATTATAATTGTTGAACAATAAATGTGTATTCGCTCGTATTCGCGTTATTTGCGATTTAAAATGTTGATGCTAAATTACTATAAAAACGATATTTTTATATTTTTGGGATACTTTTATAATTTTTTTTTATAAAGAGCAGCAACACTCAGAAAATTCTTCCTATTAATTAACGTGTTGCTTCCTTTGGAAAGGGGATAGGGAAGAAGTGAAAGGTGGTGTAAGATGAAGGGCTATAAATATGGCAACACTATACAATAATTGCGCGAGGTGCTGAATCTTGTTGTTGCGCGCCATCTGATGAAGAGTTGGCGAACTTTGTTGAAGCTTTTTAAGTTCATAGCCCTGTTATATTCGGTGGGGTTAAATGCTGTGGGAACACCGAAGGAGGACTCTACGATATGTATGAGGGATAGAAAAAACTCATACATATTATTTTTCATAAATTGATGTTGCCTTGGTTGGGGATCGAACCCGCAACCTTACGAGTAACAGTCCAACGCGCTAACCATTACAACACAGCGCCACATTTAAATGAATCCAACACGGTTAAAAAGAAAAGCTTTTTTTTGTGAATAATTTAGTTTAATGGAATTTAAATAATTAGTTTAATGGAATTTAACTTCAACGTAAAAACCATGGCAACATTTACGAAAAAGGAGACACAGAGGAGATTAGAAGATAAACAAAAAATCTAAAAAGTAGAATGTTTGTATGTGTCTGTTTGATCACTTCTGAAAGTATTCATATAGAGACAATCTGACAACAAAAATATAAACAATAATACAATTTAATGGAAAATCACTGATGAAGCCTGTCCATAAAAAAAGCAGAAACTGGATCTAGTCTGATTTGCAAATTTAACGTGTTTATAACTTTTAAAGAAAAGGTTTATTCTTCTTTTAACCTCAAACCTACTAAAAAGCAGAATGTTTGTTTGTTTGATCACTTCTAAAAGTAAAAAACAATAATAGAAAGCTGAATAGGAAAGAAAACTATGAAGTAGCTACACTACATTCAAGGCCTTACTTAGGTTAGATGGCTAAGCTGTCGGACTTTATGATATTTACGTTTGTAATGTAGGAATGTACGGGTTCGATTCCTAAGGTTAGTTTTATAACCAAAACTTATAAAAAAATTTGAAAAAAAAAATTGAAATTTTAAGAAAAAAAAAAAAACATTTTAAGTTTATTTGTAACCTAGAGCTAATAGGTAAGCGTAATACATACATATGTATGTAAGTTCAGAAGGACATATTACTAGGTAAGGAGTTACCTCGATGGACATGCCCTTGTTAAAATAATAGCTTTTGTAATAGAAAAGTGAGAGGTTACCTACCTTTATTTCTTCTTACCAAAGTCATTACCGGATAATAGAAGGTTTTGCTGGGTAGTGTTCATTATTTATTCGAGAACTAATTTAGTCCGTTGAATCAAGTTTTTTAAATACCGAATTTAAAAATAGGTCTTATGGGAGAGATGTTCTTTTTTTTTTGCTCTTTGGTTTATTACAAGAATTTCTTACAACTTTTTCAAATTTCGATTTCAATATATCCTATTTGACACCTTTGCCTATCACTTCCACATTTAATTTGGCGTTAATGGTTTAATAGCCAAGTTACCTGTGGTTGAAAAAAATATGACTTATTTAAAAAAAATAAATTTTTACAACCCTTTTCCCGGCCTAGCCTCATTCTCTTCACCTTAGGGTTGAATTTGGGCCGAAAAGAAAACATACGGGTCGGATAGATTTCAGCGCAAACGAAATTATTATACCTGAGCGAGTTCCTTTTCTTGTAAACTTATAACTGTTTTGGCAGTTTACTATGTTAATTTGAACGACCTTATTGTATTTTCACACAGCTACATACATACATAATCGCCTTTATACGTATACTCTAAAACGTCTACACAGGAAATTGATTTATTTCCTAAGTTGTTGCTTTTTTTAAAACGTTATTTCTCTATATTCCTGTCTATGTTTGCGTCCGTTTTAAGGTAAAGTGTTCTCTGTTGGATTTTTTACATGGTTTAGTACAAGAAGCATAGGGGAAGTATATTAAGTTTGCTAAACGGTTTTTAACACCTAAACCATAGTAAAATAAACATAAAAAATAACTCTTCAAATGGAAATGGTGAAATTTAAACTAATCCATAGGAGTGATGTAGAACATTGAAATGGAAACTATTATTTACTGGTATTAAGATAAACTAATAATATTTATAACTACTTAGTAATCTTTAAATAAGTTTTAACGTCTATTAATAAAATCGAAATTGGTAGAGGATACAATAAATTCGTATTAGCTGTAGTTTTCATTCTGCAAGGCTGCTAAAGAATTTATTTATTTTTTTTTTTTTATATTTTTCTTCATCTATGTTTTCCCTAAGAACACTTGTAGTGTTGCCACCATATGAAACGAGTATTCTCTGTGGTTTTATGCTACAAAATGACTAATACCATGTTTACACTGTTTAAGAATTAAATTGGATTTTAATAAAAAATAAATTGGATTTTAATAATACATAAACTCATAGAAATAAACCTGTAAAAATAGCAGAAAAAGCTACTAAAAATTATCTTGCAAAAAAAAACTGCTGAAATAAGTAGATTTTTTTTTTTTTGCTAAATACGAGTACCCAATGGCAAAAAATAATACTACTGCGGAACCAGTTATATACTAGTTTATTTGAACCAGATACGAGCTAGTACGAGTTCTACCGTCTCTCCATACAAATAACTGTAGAATTCAATAACATGGAGATGTCATAGGCATCCGGGCTAGTGCTGGTAAATTCGGTTTCTTCTCAATACTCGATATTTTTGAGTTGGATACTCGATACTTTCAACGGTTTTTAAATTTGAAATTTTTAAAAATTTTTTAGTATGCATGTCCAAAATGCAACTCCGAAAATATCGAGTAGTAGTTTTGAGTATCGAGTACCCAAAAAAAAGACATAAAAATAATAAGTAAAATAATTTTACTTACCAATACTTTTATTATTGGTAAGTAAAATTATTTATTCTACTTTTACCAATAGTTGCCACATTTTTTATCCGATTTCCATAAGTAATACCTTTCTGGAAAGGTTGTAATGTTATATTGTTTACAACTTCATTAGTTGTTTCAAAAAGCCACCGCAAGAAGGCGCTAATCTAGCATTTATTAGAAAATTATAAAAAATTTAAATTTTGCCGCCTCGAAAATGATTTCTTTGATATGTCGTAGTGGAACTTTTTTTTCATCATGCCAAAAGCTATCGAAAAATCGATGGCATATCAAAAAATTTTTGCCCATACAAATCGGCCCACTCTAATCTACAGTGATGTGCAATATAATAGTTATAGTTTACATACCTAATAATAGTTTATATAATAGTTTGTTCTAATTTTATTCTCGTTGCCTTTATTTTTAAAGATCAATATAGTGGATAAATTCGTCCCAAAATGCGAGGAGATAGTTCAGAAAATGGTGCACAATTTTAACGTGACGTCTGTTTTTTTTTTTTAATTTTGTCACTTGTTTTTAATAGGCGTGGCTTTTAATGCAAAATAAGTGATATCGACCTTCTATCAAATTCTATAGTAAAATTTACCGAGTACTGAGCAGTTCTGTAATAACTGTATATTTTTGGAATTCCTATAATATTTGCTTAAGTCTTGGTTCATTTTTTTCTACAAATGGTCGCCAGACTTAAAATAAAAGTGCCTTAAGTATGAATAAAATTTTCTTTGTTTTTAGCAATTTTAAAATAAATTATTAAATAACAAATTAACGATTTGTTAAAAGTAAATAAAGAAAAAAAAAAACAAAAAAAATATTGAATTCACAGTTAAAGTATAAATTTGTATGCTTTTATAGACAATTCTTAAAAAGTATAAAGCTGAAATGTCTCAAGTTATGCACAAAGTTGATTACTTCAAAAACATATCGGCTCAAAAGTACGTAGGGTAACCAATAAAACAAAAAAATTTTTTTTGCTAAATTCGACTCCAACGCCTTTCTAACATTCCGATACCTTTATTATAGAATGATTTATCTTTGGGCTCAAAACAGGCCTCTGTTTCGGCAGTCACCTCTTCATTCGAACCAAATCTCTTTCCAGTGAGGATTTTTTGAAGTCTGAAAACAGGTAAAAATCGCTGAGAGCCAAATCTGGCGAATACGGTGGGTGCGGAAGCAATTTAAAGTGTAATTCGTGCATTTGGCTATGGTAGCCTACAACTTGCGACACGGCGCATTGTCTTGGTGAAAGAGTACTGTTTTCTTCTTCGTATGGGGCCGTTTTTTTTGTGATTTCTTCCTTCAAACGCACCAGTTTGTCCCTGTGCGATCGCTATTGATGGTCTGGCCTGTTTTTCAAGGCAATTAATGCACAAAATTCCAGCAGCATCCCAAAATACTAATGCCATAACTTTACCAGCTGAATGTTGCGTCTTTGGCTTCTTCGGGCGAGGTTCGCCAGTTGCTGTCCACTCAGCTGACTACAAATTCGACTCTGGAGTGAAGTGGCAGATGCAAGTTTCGTCCATTGTTACACACCGATGCAAAAAGTCCTTTTTATCTTACCGAAACAGCTCCAAATAGCTCTCAGAATAATCGACACGCTGTTATTTCTGGTGCACTGTAAACAAACGCGGCACCCATTTCGAAAACAGCTTTCTTATGGACAAACGTTCCTCCAAAATAAAGCCGACACGTTCCTCCGATATCTTTAAGGTATCATATATCTCCTGCAACTTCCCAGGTGGAAATTATGTGTGGTAACAAAAAATTTTTGACTCCACAATACAATAACTCCAAGAATTGTCTATTTTTAGAGTAATTTAAAATCCTTCAGTGATGAGGGCTCATAATTTGGTGGCAGGGAAAACACTTGATTTTTATGTTTCTTGGTGCTATTTCAATACTTTGCAAAGCATTAAATAGATCGGTGTTATCATTTGGGTGTCAGGAAAGCACTTAAATTTTTTTTATTAGCGCGTTAGCAAAGCATTTGATTTTTATGTTTATGGGTGCTTTCCCAGGGCTTGGTAAAGCATTGGCACCACCGTGGAACGGTGTTATCATTTGGGCGTTGGGAAAGCGCTGTCAACAAGCACTCATACCACCCATTTCGGTGCTTCGCCAGTGCTGGCGCCTTTGTAATTTTCTACCTGGGTTATTTTGATGTTTTCCGGTATCACCACCTCTTTTGGGCGACCAGAGCCACCACGTTTAAAGTCAGCAAACCACTTTCCTATCATTTGTCTCGATGGAGCAGACACCGTTCAAGCTTTGGCTTGAAAGGTGTATTTTACCATTAAAAAGCAATGATAAATCAATTCACGAAATTCCTTTGAATCCATTGTTTTAAAAATCGCAAAAGTAGCGTCACAAAAACAGCTGTAACTTGTTCACTAAGGAACAAATTGTCATTAAATTTTGACAATGGCGCCAACTATGTGCCATCCTACGGATTTTTCAGCTGATGTGTTACCTCCCTAACGGTTGGAAATTTCTGCCTGTGCAATTATACCGTAACATTTAAAGTACAATCTAAATGCGGTATAATAGTTTGTATTGTGTGTGCATTATGTATTATTTTTTCAGTTTACTTTTGGGAAAATAACATGCTTGAGGTTTTTTAATGCGACCATCTTTTAAAGAAACATATTTTTAGAAAAATAATATTGCCTGCTAAATAATGGATTATAACTAACTAAAAGACATTCCTGTATAAAACGTTTGTCCACTCTAAACTAAACTTATATAAGATACTTGCAAAGTATGTATCAATTCGGTTTGTCTAAGAAGATACTTTTTAGTTTTATTCGTAGTCCTTAAATCATCGGTTTCTTAGCAAAAATATTTTTTTCAAAGAACTTCATTTCCTTCTACTCGTATTATCTATAATTTTAAGAAACCCTTATAACACATTTATAAAATTAATTTTGTATGGAAAATTTGTTTTATAAGTCACTTTTAAATTTTGAAAGTGATTATGCATATGACCCTTAGTGTGTAATTGTTTTAGAGATGGTTCTTTAAAAAGTTTTGAAACTAGTTCTTCATTCTATACACCTTGCATTTACTAAAAAATGTGTCTGGGCTATAAAACTAAAATCAGTTAATCACAAGCAATACAATTTTAAACTTTTTTTGGTTAGTGAAATGCTGTTTTATCGATGTTTAGACCATAGTATAATATAGTAGCTTTACTCATTCTCTGTCATTTGAAAAAGTGAAGTAGTATTTGTAATTTTACTTGTACATATGGTTCTTAATACCACTACAACTACATGAGATAGGGACAAGCTCTCAATTTTTTAATGAGTGGGGCTACTATAGTATACTATGGTTTAGACAGTTGTGCTTGTTTGAAAAAAAAAAATTCTAATTATTTTATCGCCCCATGAATTCACAATCTTTTTAAACAAATTTCTCTTATGAATTTTTATATTAAACAATTTAAATAACATCACTCACAATATAATTGTAATTCATTACAAATAATTATTTTCTAAGACTTCATGTTTCATTCCACAACCAATTTAATTTTAATCAAAAAGTTCGTTCTTGTAAACATTCTTCACATAATTGCCAATTCCTCAAAAAATTATACAATTTATGTCACATAGCAGACCAAGAAATTACATTGTTAACCCGAGTAAAAAAAATTGATCTCGCGCAATATATAATTATATCCAATTTGATATTGTTTAAGATCTGCTGTAATATCTAGCTGATCCAATTAGATCTCAAAATTGGGTGTATCCAATCATATCGTATTAGATCCCATTGTATATATGGGGATAAACTAAGATCAAGTTATATCTCAAAATTGGGAGGTCCAGTGATATCTTTGGGGATAAACCTAGATCTATTTTGATCCGAAAATTGGCGGATCCAGCTATATATTTGAGGATATTTTTAGATCTAATTTGATCCGAAAAATGGCGGATCCAATTAGATCCAGCTATATATTTGGGGATAAACTTAGATCTAATTTGATCTCAATTTTGGCAGATCAAATTAGATCCCGCAATATATTTGTGGATAAACGTATATCTAATTTGATCCGAAAAAGTGGCAGATCGAATTAGATGTAGCTATATATTTGGGGATAAACTTAGATCTAATTTGATCCAAAAAATGGCACATCGAATTAGATCCAGCAATATATTTGTGGATAAACTTAGATATAAATTGATCTGAAAAATGGGAGATCAAATTAGATCCAGCAATATATTTGTGGATTAACTTAGATCTAAATTTATCTGAAAAATGGCAGATCGAATTAGATCCAGCAATATATTTGTGGATAAACTTGGATATAAATTGAATAGAAAATTGGCAGATCAAATTAGATCCAGCAATATATTTGGGGATTAAGTAAGATCTAAATTTATCCAAAAAATTACAGATAAAATTAGATCCAGTAATATACTTCGGGATTGCGTAAGATCTTAACTTTTCCGATAAATTGCAGATCGAATTAAATCCAGTGATATATTTGGGGATTTGTTAGGATCGTAATTTATCCCATAAATTGCAGATCGAATTAGAAACAGCAATATATTTGGAGATTGACATCTAAAACTATCCAGAAAAATGGGTACTACGTAAGATCTCCATTTGTTTGGGATTAAATAAGATCCCAGACAGATATTGACAATAGTTCAAAAAATAATACACTGGAAGAGCACTGATTTTATAAAAATTACAATATTTTGTTAAAATAAGGTTTAAACTCAGAAGGTCTCGAGTTCGATACCTTTCACGGCTATGCATTTTTTTTATAAAAATGCGCATTCTCCTTGCTGGTCTTATCGAAATTTTTTCAATAATTTTTATTCTTTGTAATTTACTTGTAAAAATTGTATCATCTTTCTTTGATTTGAAAATAATTTAAACAGAAAGTGATATTAATTTATGATCTTGAGTCAAACTAAAATAACATTCATTTACTTAAAAATAACAGATCAACTAAAAACATTTCCCCCATTCAAAAGAATTTCTTTTTATAAAATTATAATTTTATTTTCTATAAATGTTTTTATAAAATTATATTTTTTTTATTAAATTGAATTTTTTTTTTTTAATAATTTTATTTACATATTTTTAACGCTCTACACCATTTCCAATTGCATCAATTGTTTTTAAGATTTATCAATTGTATTTCAGAAATAATCAATTGAATTTCAGTTTTATCAATTGTATTTCAGAACTTATCAATTATTTTTCAGATTTATGAATTTTATTTCAGAACTAGTCAATTGAATTTCAGTTTTATCAATTGTATTTCAGAAATTATTAATTGTATTTCTGAAATTCACAACTGTATTTCAGAAATTATCAAACTGTATTTCAGAATTTATCAATTATATTTCAGAAATTATGAAATGTAATTTAGAAATTTTTCTCTATTAACTATGATAAACCATCAACAAGTTCTGAAATAGATTTGATTATTTCTGAAATACAATTAATAAATTTCTGAAATACATTCCATAATTTCTAAAATACATTTAAAATTTCTGAAATACAATTAATAGCTTCTGAAATACAGTTAATATTGTAGTTGCTGATGAGTGACCATATATGATGGCACCATATATGACAATATATTGTTTAAATGGCACCAATATGGAGCTTTATATGGTAATATATAACTTAGATTTATCCATATACCATTTGATCCGAAAAATGGCCCGATAAAATTGTATCAGTTCTTATTTGTATCAGTTGTTATCTAATTGCATCAGTTTAGATCTGACCTGATAAAATTATGTGTTAATCAGATGAAATTGTATCAGATTTTTGACCTGATACAATTTTATTGGTTTATATTATATGGTATCAGTTTAGGTCCAAATAGATATATTTGTATACAAAATTATATAGTTATATCCCAATTTTGATCTGATATCAGTTTAAAACTTTGATACAATTGTATAAGGTAAATGTCGGATACAATTATATTTTATTTATATAAAATTTAACCAATTACGATCAAACCGATAAAATTGTATCAGATCAAAAATCTGATACAATTTCATCTGATTAACACATAATTTAATCAGGTCAGATCTAAACTGATACATTTAGATAAAAATTGATAAACAATTGATAAAAATATATCGGGCCATTCTTCGGATGAAACTGTATATTTATACAGATATAACTTAATCACATATGTGACTATATGTAACTATTTTTCCTCGGGTTGTTTAAATGATACGATATATCAAAATATATGGTACTATATATGGTAGCATATATTATCATATCTGCATCTGTATTAAAAATGTCGTTCATCAGGTACCATATATGAGCATATATTGTTGAAATGGCACCATATATGACAATATATGGTTTAAATGGCACCAAATATGTTAATATATATCTTAAATAACAGCATATACATATAAACATATATGGCACTATATAGTAGCATATATTATCATATCTGGAACTGTATTAAAAATGTTGTTCATGAGGTACCATATATGAGCATATATTGTTGAAATGGCACCATATAAGATAATATATGGTTTAAATGGCACCATATATGATAATATATGGTTTGAATGGCACCATATATGATAATATATAGCTTATATAACACCATATATAAATATATATCGCACTATATATAGTACCATATATTATCATATCTGGAACTGAATTAAAGATTTTGTTTATGAGGTACCATATATGACCATATATTGTTTAAATGGCACCATATATGATAATATCTAGTTTAACTGTCACCATTTATAATTATATATTGTTTAAATGATACCATATATAATTATATATTGCTAAAATGCCACCATATATATTAAGATATAGTTCTATATATAACTATATATGCAATAAGATCAACCATGTTATGTAATATATAATTATATATGCCATATCTAATATTATGAAGGCCGATATCTAATTAGATGAAATTATATATGGCATAATATAAGGAAAATTTTTCGGAAAAAACGTAATATATAATTATATATGGATATACATAACCACATGTCTAATTATATATTGTAATATATGCCACATATGATTATATATAATTTTTTTTACTCGTGAATATTTTGTTTCCCCAAATTTGTTTCATTTAATTGCATTTAAAATGAATTAAAAAGTTTTTAAGCAAAAAAAAAAAAAAAAAAAAAAAAAACAATACAAAAACACAAATGTCACAAATTCCAACGCAACCATGTCTCATTCAATTTAGCTCAAAAACATTATTAAGTTTACAAACTAAAAAAACAAACTAAAGACAATAAAACTAGTAATTTTGTAAATTTTCATACACAAAATTAATTTAATTTTTTTTAAATATCTGCAATACATATTTTTAAGTTACCACACATAATTGGATTAAGTTATAAAAATTTGAAAACGAAAAGAAAAAATCACTTAAGCTAATTATGCCCGGCTCTTTAAATCTTATCTAAATTTTGATTTACATAAGATCTCAACAGTTCTTTGGTTTTGTGGTAAAAAATGAAAAATATATGTGTTTGTTGTTAAAAAAGTTTTTCTGGTTTTCATGACCACAAATGTCATTTTCAGAAACTATTTATTCCAATCTCCTTTGTTCTATGTTGGTTCACATATGTTTTTGTTCAGATTTGTTT
This sequence comes from Leucophora obtusa, assembly GCA_949987735.1. NCBI lineage: Eukaryota > Metazoa > Arthropoda > Insecta > Diptera > Anthomyiidae > Leucophora > Leucophora obtusa. The sequence goes on from OX465296.1 coordinate 181,697,536, forward strand.
TAGTATTGATGAACCAAACAAAAACGCATTAGGTTTTGTGTGGTAAAAAGATTTTTAAGTTTAAGTTTTACCATTTTTGCAATATTAAACTCAAAACATCATGAACCACAAGTTTTTTTATTTTAGTTTTTCTTTGACTTAACTTAGGGGTAAAAAGAAACCCCAAAGCTGTGGAAAAATTTGCAGCCACCAAGTATTGCTACAAATTAAAGAGGAAAAATGTGTGTTGGAAAAATTTGCAATTTTTAAAACATTGCAAGGAATTTTTCCTGATTTTTTTTTTATTACACATTGTTTTATGATTAAAAAGAACCCTTTAATTTCAAAAAGTATATTTCGTAAAAATAAGTACATTTCTTAAAAAAGTAACTTTTATTAAAAAGTACATGTTATAAAAAAACTTCTGTTAAAAAGTACCTTTTATAAAAAAGTTATTTTTTTTTTAAAAAGTACATATTATAAAAAAGTACTTTTTATAAAAAAGTACTCTAAATTAGAAAATACATTTCACAAAAAATATCTTTTATATATATATTTTTTTTTTATAAAAAAGTACCTTCAAGTACCTTTTATAAAAAAGGACCTGTTATAAAAAGGTACCTTTTAATAAAAAGTTAATTTTATTAAATAGTACCTTTAATTAGAAAACACATTTAAAAAAAAAGTATCTTTTATAAAAAAGTACCTTTTACAAAAAAGTACCTTTTATTATAAAGCACCTTTTACAAAGAAGTACCTTTTATAAAAAGATTTTTTTTTATAAAAATACTTTTAATAAAAAAACTTTTAATAAAAAAAGTACATTGTATAAGTAAGTACCTTTTTTAAAGTACTTGTTATTATAAACTTCAGATCTCTCAGAATTTTTGACTCAAAGTTGCGGAATTTCACAAAAATGGCCATTACTACAAAGAAAATAAAAAAAAAATGATTCATATGAAATTAACTACTGAACATTTCTTTTTTGTAGAGTAAATTCTAAATAGGCAGAAAAAACGGGTAAAAAACCCTGTCATGCCCAGTCCGGTTTGAGGTAGTGTTGCCACTTTTTGAATAAGCTAAACTAGGTTCGTTTGTGTAATATCTACCATAAATTTCTGATGAATCATTTTTGTAAATTTGTTTAACACGAAACCCAATTTAGTTAGAGCAGAGGTTCCCACTAAGTCATATACTTTTTTTTAGTAGGGATGACTTTTGATATTATATATAATTATATCCGAAAAATGAGAACATCTAATTGTATCAAATTAGATCAGATTATGATCATATTAGATCTAATTTGACACAATTAGATCTAATTTTATGGAATAAGATATGGTTCGATAGAATTTTATCCGGATTTTGCCCTCATCCAAATGTATCAAATATAATATAATCATATCCAACTAGATATAATGGTATATAATTCGATACAACTATACATAATTATATGAGGCATATGTAACTACATATATGCCTATATATAATTGGATATTGCAATATGTTGCACTATATATTGTGCAATATATAACAAAATATAGTTATATATTTAGGATATAATTTCGTAAAATTTTATATAATTATATCTTGGTATATATGTTCCAATATATAATTATACAAAATTTTATATGACAATATATGACTATATCAAAACTTTTTTACTTGGGATTCCAGCTCGGGCACAAAAAAATTTTTTTTAACTCAATTTGATTTACTTATAAATATTTTTTTACAGATCTTAAAAAGATTAAATATCCCAAGTAAAAAAAATGATATGGATCCATATGAAGTTATATTTAATTATATATAATCTTTTATGTAATTAGATATAATTATATCCGAAAAATGAGAACATCTTATTGTATCTTATTGTATCGAATTGTATACAATTGTATACAATTTGGTACAATTTGATACAATTTTATGCAATTCGATACAATTGTATCCGAATTTTGTCCTCATCCAATTACATCAAATTATATCTTTTTGTATGAAATTATATAAAATGTTATAAAAGTGGACAAAGTTTGATACAATTATATCTAAATATTGACCTTATACTTTAGATCATATTATATATGACCACATCTAACAATATACAAAAATTATATTTTAAATAAAAAAGATATGCAATATCTGGAGATCAGACCTGGGGGATTTCAATTACAATTGCAAATAAATTTAATTTAAATTAAAAAAAAACCCAATTACATTTCATGTAACTGTAATTGAAAATTTTCAATTACAAGTAATTGAAATAGTAAAAATTACTAAAAATATATGATGCAAAAAATAAACTCACACACGAATCATGCACGGGTTATATATTCTTATTCACACTCACGCACGAATCAAGTACGAATTATATATTCTCAGACTCACGCACGAACCACTTGAGTATAGTAATTATTACTCATGATCACGGGTGAATAACGTGACTTACGAACATTTCTAGTCATGCGCCAATCCCTAGCAATTACTAAATCTAAAACTAGTTCAAAATCATTGTTAACATAGAAGCAAATATAATATAATACGGTTTTATATGGACCTTATATATTTTTATATAAAATCACTTTGATATAATTGCTTATGTGGGATGATATATAATTATAGATGATTTTATAAAGAACGTTATATTGTTATATATTAAAGAAATCATGAAATATTGTAGATATGGAACCATATTAAGTTATATATGGGTTCTTATTCGTCAATATGTAATCATATCTAATACAAATTATATGGCTATATGGCTCCACATATAGTTTTATATTATTATGTATAGTGTCATACTAAATTATATATAAACGTATATGTAATTATATCTGTAATATGTTACTTTATGTACTTATATATAGCACATGCAATTATATGTAGGCCAGTATGTAATAATATAAAATCACATATGCCTTCATATTAAAATCTTTGAGGAAAAAATATCTAACATATGACTATATAAAAGTATACCTGCTTGAATTTAAAAGCATATGTGGCCATATTTAACTATAAGTTACTATACGCAATTACATAAAATAATATATGATTATCTCAAAACTTTTTTACTCGGGTAACCATTTTCTGTGAACAGCAACTGCAAATTATGTTTTCAATTAATAGTATTTTAAATATATAATTAGATATCGTAATATATAATAATTTTGTTAAAGTTCTGAATTTGAGTTCTTCCAGAGCAAAAAAAATTTTTTTTGGAATATTTCTACATACAATTTTGCCAATATTCTTATTTTTTTACTCCTACTTTTTTTTAATACCAACACAACAACTTGTGACTAAGTATTGGATAAAAGTATATTTCCAAAGGATTGCTAAGCTTATACATGTCATACCTTATTTAGAAGACATTTATATTACCTTTTCAACAACATGTATATTGTTCTTATTCCATTATTATTTTCGCAAATACAGACTGTTGTTATTTAGACTTTTGAGCCATATAAATCGGTGCCTAGACCATTCAACAAACATTTTTTATCTTCTTTAGCAAAAAATTCCGTGAGTGGAAAAAATTCCAGATTTTTAATTTTTTTTTTTTTTTGCAAGAATATTATTAATTTATTTTTTCTAAGTCATCTATATTTATATAATTATATATAACTCAGTAACACGAACAATGTTGTCTCATATATTCAGTGATTTTGTATAGCAGTATGTGGCTGAGTGAGTTAAGTGATCGACTACAACACCAGCAATCTGGGTTCAAATCATGCCGACGGATTTTTTTTTTTATGAAATAAATATTTTTTATTTAATAAATATTTTTTTTTTTAATTTTTTGTGTTATTTTTTAATATTTTATACAATTCGATCTGCCAAAATTAGCTTATCCGTTTGTATTTAATTGGATCTAAATTTGGACTACAGCTGTGTATTTTTTTGTTTTACTGATGGCAACACCGATTCAAATATAACAAAGTGCCATATAATATTGTTTGCCGGTTTCAAAAATATATTTTTTAACAATAGTTTTAAGCCCGAAAGTTGAAATTCCTTAAAAATTCCTATACCTTTAAAATCGCTAAAATCAAATCGATAAACCCTTCGGTAGGATACCTGTAATTTTTCATTTATTCTCGAAGTTGTAATTAATAAAATAAAAGAGATATTATTAATTTGTTATATTTTGTTGAACTAAATATGTAAACAATTGAAAAAATAGTTTTGAGAATTATGCCAAAACTACGCTTTTTCGACATTCAGGTAAAACGGGTTAACATCATCCTAGGAAGTTAATATTTTTGACCTGTAATGTTCTCTATTTTCCCCTAGTTCATACCGCTCCGAAAAAACAGTGTTAAAACGAGGCGACACATTAATACGAGTACTTCCTTTAGACAGAAAAGTTAACCCAGTAAAAGTTAGAGTAACTGCTAAATCGAGCACTAAAATAGTCGATTAAACCGTATTTCAATCTTTTTAATTAATAGTTAAGCAAACTTTTATCCTGGTTACAATTTTTAAACTACTCTTATTCATACTACCAACTATATGCAACGCTGTTATTTTTCTTACAATGACGGTTGGCAACACTAAAAAACGCATAGCAAAAGTCAGATAAAAAAAAACTAACGTTAGAGATTAATCACAACTGGGTCGATTGTCGGCAATTAATTTAAATTCAGCGATAGTCGACCGTCGACATTTGTTGAAGTTTTGAAAAAAAGGAAATCAAAACAAGAATATGGTTGTATTTGTTTCGCCACAATTCTTCATCAATTCAATTGCTTTTGCATTAATTCTTGTTGTTTTACATTTTATTGTATTTAATTTAGATTTTTTGCGGTAAATTATGTATTTTTATTTTCAATTATATTTCTTCTGTCAAAAAAATAAATTTTTTGTAAACGAAGTACGAATTTTTGCAACTCTAATACGAACTTCTACAACTGTTTTCTAATGGCAACCAATAATTAGTTAAAAATATGGCAACAATTTGACAAATATTTTAAGTGTGTGTCGTCATGAAAATAGAATAATAGAATCTATTCTATTACGACGACAAATCGCCGGACGACATGGCGACATTTTGCTTCCCATACAAAATATATCGCCATATGAAACCAAAAAAGCCGTAAGTTACATTCAAAAAATTTTATAGAAGCAAAAAACTTTTTAAATTTGTTTGCGCTTACACTGGGGGCTGCTTGGAATTTTCTTAATAATATCGTGTTTAGTCGTAGGAGAGTAAAATTTTGCAAGAATATGTATTTTGATGCGGTGCATCATAATCAATTAAAGAGTCGGTTTTGAATTTTTTGTAACTTACGGCTTTTTTGATTTTATATGACGATATGAAAAAGCAATTCTCGTTTTCGTTGCAGACCCAGTTGTGATTAATCTTTTAAGACGCTGGGGCAAAATTATTTTGGCGCTGTCGACAAATATGTTTGACGAAACTTTTCATGTTCATCATTTGATGCATCGCTATCGGCGACACCTTGGTATTTTACACTGACTGAGTTAAACTTTTAACTGTCAGAAAACAATGAAGGTTAAAACATTGGATTAACTTTAATCAAGTAGATTGATTTCGCTGTCTAAACGAGTTATAAAGTTTTATTGAAGGCTCCTAATATCAGCAGTTCGATATCAAGTCAAAAAGGGTAAATTTTCATTTATATGACATCGACAGTTTACACACAAATTACGAGCAAACATCTCGCCAAGTCGACAAGGAATGGAGGCGCTTTGTATTACTACTGACATTTCCTAATAATTTATATTTGTGATTACAGTTTCATTTTTTTTGTGTTTTCTTTTGACGTCCTTTATATGCATCCTATCTCTTTTGGCAACTTTCTCATATTAAAATCCTTTCAAATATTGAATAATTAATATTTTCAAATACTTTACTTAAGAACTTAATCTCCGTAATAAATCAAATCTTAATTAAAAAATCCATTTACATATTTAATCCTTTTCTCCTATTATGTATTTAAATTTTTATAAGGATTTATAAACTCAATTATGTCAATATTTAAATATATATACATTTTATTCAAAGTAAAAGTTAGTAAGGGCGCATCCTGAATGTGTGAAATTGTATATGTATTACTCAAGAATACATGTTTTTTTTTTTTTTTATAAAAGTGTATGCTAAGGGATATTGGGAAAATATGTGAATGAAAAGAATAAATCTAAAACTTATTAAGTATGTTTATCTTATAAATGCTATTGTTTAAAATGTTTTTTGTTTTTTTTTTTTATTAAATTTATACAATTTTTGCATTATTGTTAGGATAATATTGTTTCACTGTTTATTTTCTAGTAATATTGGCACCAGTACGTATGAGTAATACAAATAAATCATACGCATAGGTGTACTTAGAATCATTTTATACGGCAAAATGTGACTCGCAGAGACGAGAAATATATGTGACGAATGATGTATTAACATGTGATTTAAATTATTATTTTAAACAAGTCTTCAAATTAAATTTTTTTTCACTTTATTTTTTTTGATAAATTGTAGGCCGAAATGAATCACGTCATTTTTATATTATATAGTCTGAAATACAACAATAAATTTATTGTTTTTTTTAATCGGCAATTTAAAATAATTTTCGTAAACTTTTTTTTTGTAAATTACTTTCATACATTCATAACAAAAAAATAGAATAAACAATGGAAAAAACTCATTAATTTTCATATGGTTTAAATGTTGGTTAAAAAAAACAAACAAAAAAAGTTAAATAGAATAAAAAGCCTTACCTTACTGCCACGTTCATTGAATATAATTTCTACATCAAGTATGGTGCCAAATTGCTAAAGGCGATCCAAACAATTTTTTTTTTATTATCGACAACATAATAAACACAGTCACAACAGCAAACCAGAACCAACAAACAGCGGAATTAGGCAGAGCCAGGCCAGACAACCAACCAAAGAACCAGGCGAAAAGACAGCCAGCCAAAAAATAACATATTCAGTGATAAGTTTTAGTTTTTTATTTTGTTTGTTGGTTTAATATTTTAGCAAGAAGATTTCAAGCATTATTTTAAAGAACAAAAACGAAATTGGCAGGATGCATGTTAAGAAAATGAGAAAAAAGTAAAAAAAAAGAGTTTATTAACAATCAGTTAATCTTTTTTAATATAAACAGAAAATCAAACAGTTATAAGGAATTCTAAAAAATATTTTTTTTAAAACAGTTTCAAAACAAATTTTAAAATCACTTTAACTAGCAAAATTTTTTATAATTAAATAGAATTTATTAAATCTAAGACTAAATACGGAAGACAAATGAAAAACAATTCACATGATTCCAGAAAACAGTGAAGGAAAAATTAAATAATGACAAGAAGTTTTTGTAAAAATATATTATTGTTTGTAATTGGTAAATATCTTCTTTAGAAAAGGTACTTTTTTAGAAAAAGTAATTTTTTTTATAAAAGGTGGTTTTTTATAAAAGGTATTTCTTGAAGTAAAAGGTAATTTTTGAAACAGAAGGAACATTTTGAAATGAAAAGTACTTTTTTGAAATAGAAGCAGAGCTTTGAGGAATTAATTCCTTTTTGAATGAATTCACTACCAATCGAATTCAATTTTCTCTAGAATTAAATGAATTCCTTTTCTTAAGTAATTCACTGAGTTCTTCAACTGAACGCGTTCATCAAACAAGAAATTCAAAGAATTAATTCAATTGAAATAGTTCTTTTTATTAAATCAAATGAATTCATTCACCGGTAAATGCGTTCCATTTTATAAATCCAACGGGAAAAAAGTGACTTAATCCCTAATGAATTAATTCACGACTGAATTCGTTCAATTTCATTTTCGTTCAGTGAATTAAAAAAAAAAATAATAAGTTCACTGAATTGAAAAAAAATAAAATAAGTTCACTGAATTGAAAAAAAAAATTAAATAAGTTCACTGAATTCAAAGCCTGTTTTCTGCCTTTCAGTAGAAGAAAACAATAATGTACAAATGTGACGTGAAAAATAGAAAGGGACCTAAGGATAGAAAGGGACCTAAGGTCAGGAGAGCATGGGATCGCTCTCATTCGATGCTCAGATGTTGATTTTTTTACCCTTAGGTCCCTTTCTCTATGCGCTGTCACAAATAGAATTTTTAAATAAGCAATTTTACAGCGTGTGCTAGTAAAAATAAACAAATTAGAAACCGGATGCTGTTTATCAACCTACATGATTAAAAAATAAAGCCTTTTACCTACTATTAAAAATAAAAACTTTACAGATATAGATAAATTTGGAAAAAAATATAACTATGTAACTAGTCTGAAAAATTAATAGTTATATTTTTTCAAAATTTATCTATAAATGTAAAGTTTTTATTTTTAATAGTAAAATAACCCTAATTTGTTTATTATTACCAGCACACGTTGTAAAATTGCTTATTTAAAAATTTTATTTGTACATTATTGTTTTCTTCTACTGAACGACAGAAAACAGACTTTGAATTCAGTGAACTTATTTTATTTTTTTTTCAATTCAGTGAACTTATTATTTTTTTTTAATTCACTGAACGTACCCTACGGGAAATTTTAACAGACTGTCACCGAACTGGCCCCTTTATATGAAATAGACTGGTCACTTTTACATGGCGTTGCCATAGGAGGGGGAAATTGACCCCTTGTGACATGTGACAAGACAAATCCCAGGACAAGTCCCTGAACTTTGTTTTTTATGAGAGTTCAGTAACCTGTCCTAGGATTTACCCTGTGACATGTCACAAGGGGCCAATTTCCCCCTCCTATGACAACGCCATGTAAAAGTGACCAGTCTATTTCATATAAAGGGGCCAGTTCGGTGACAGTTTGTTTTTTCCCGTAGGGTAATTTTATTTTTTTTAATTCACTGAACGTAATTTTATTTTTTTTAATTCACTGAACGAAAATGAAATTGAACGATTTCAGTAGTGAATTAATTCAGTAAGGAATTAATTCAGTAAGGAATTAATTCACTTTTTTTCCGTTCGATTTATTAAATTGAACGTGTTCACCAGTGAATTAATTAATTTGATTTAATAAAAAGAACTATTGCAATTGAATTAATTCGTAACAAAATAAATCGAACGAAAGCAAATATGAAGTAATTCCATTCAATATATGGTGCTTAGTGAATTAATTCATCGAATTTTTAATTCAGAATTGAAAAATTGAATTAAGGAATTAATTCTTCAAAGCTCTGAATAGAAGGTACTTTTGGAAATAAAGTGTGTTTTTTGAAATTGAATAAATTTTTTGAAATAAAAGGTACTTTTTTAAAAAAGGAATTTTAAAAAAAGCTACTTTTTGAGAAAAAGGTACTTTTTAAAAGAGAAGTTACTTTTAGAAATAAAATGTACTTGTTGAAATAAAAAGTATTTTTGGAATAAAATAATCTTTTTGAAATTTAAAATAAATTCTTTAATCGGTTTTATCTGTTTTTCAATTTAGTACGTCATGAAAAGCTCCACGTTGGGCGCCAAATTTTAAAACGTTACCAAAAATTTTCGTTAGGTTTAGGTATAGGTTCAATTTGCAATATCTCAATTGTGCCATAACCCAGTCAGAAATCGCCAGTGGTACAAAAAGTCAAGCACTGGCATACCACTGGGTAACCACGGTATTAAAAATAAATGACTGGCAGAACACTCATTTGGGACGCTTTGCCAGCGTTTGCGAAAAGCGTTTTACCAGTATTTTTTTTTACAAAAATTTCGGTGGTTTATAAAAACCACTGGCAAAGAATTGGCTTAGAGTGATATGCCAAGGTTTGCAACCAGTGGTTATCCAGTGCTACCTAGCCAATGCTACCAGGCGTACAAAAATCAATTAACTGGAAAACCAATGATTTTATAAAAATGCTGACGCTTCGTTAAAAAATGTTTGTAGTCGGAAGGTTCCGAGTTCAAATCCGGTTGCAAGCAAAAATTTTTTTTGGATTTTTTTAATTTAAAATTTTTTTTGTTTTATAAAATCAATTTTTTTGTTTGTGGGAAAGCTCCTTCAAGACCAACTTTTTTTTTCTCTCCCAACACTGGCATACTAGTTACTAAAAATTGTTTGCCAGTACTAGCATTTTGGCACAGCCAGTAGTTGTCCAGCTATTATCACTCATTTATGTGTTTAGCCATTAAATATTATATTTCTCGTTAGCTCAGTGGGTAGAGCAATCGTCTGCCAATCTGACGGCCTGGGTTCAAATCACGGCAGGACCAAAAAAAATATATATGAACTTTTTTAAAATTTTATTTTGGAAAATATATTTCTAGACCACCTATTTATTGGTTTTGCCAGTGTTTTGCCAACGTTTAAAAATTTTGTTCCTCCAGTGCTTTTCCGGGGCTTTTTGAACAGCCGGTCCTTTTGTCTAATGATGTTATCATTTTGGGAATGGGAAAGCACTTTTTGCCAGTACTTGTACCACCTGTTAAAGTGCTTTGCCACCGCTTTCCCGTTTGTATTTTTCTGACTGGGAACCCAACGATTATTTTAAACAAAAAAAATAACTGTAACTAGTTTTGAAGCTTCTTAGAACTTGGTCTGTTAAACCCTACTTTAAGATGTTCTCGAAACTAGTTCCTAACCTATCAATGAGGGCCTGCAATGCCGTACACTCTAATTTGAATGAAATTTAGATATGTGATAGAGCAGACATAAAAACTAAGCATGTGTTGCTAGGTGGGTTCAAGTGGCAACTCACACTCTCGAGACCACACCATCCGTAAGGAGCAAAAATTCGATAAACTAAACCCAACCGGAAAGAATAAGATAACGAATAAGAATACCTAATTCTACTCCTATATCACCGACTGGACGACCTGATTGCCCAAAGTCATATGTCGGATGCACTGAAGTGCCGGATAATCACATATTAGTTGACTTTCTATCTCTTCTTAACTATGTATGCCACAGCTACAATATTGTAAATCCCGCACAAGTCCGTGTCTCTTACCGTGTCTGCCTATCAGCCAATGACCGGCCAGCCAGCCTAAAAAATATCTATGCTACTACTTCTGAAGAGGATCTTAGTAAGCTCCAGATCACACTAAAGCCTCGCGATCCTACAAGTGCCCAGTCCCCGTCAGCTACTCATCGAACTATGGAGGTAGTGTTCGGGAACAGGCGCAGCGACTAGTATCGCGGTAGAGCCGCTTAAGGCAAAAACCTACCATTACTAACTCGTCTGTATGCTCACTTCTCTGATAGCCAAAATCTCCGCCCTAGGACCGTAGTCCAAACTGCTGTCCAGCTGATCAAGAAGTCTAGCATATTAATATATTCTACTCTTCCAAGAACCTGTTGCAGCAAGTCTGTGTTGTAATCATTTAGATATAAGTGTTTCTCAATCTGATTTTAAAACCTTATTAAATAATATATTTTAAATTAGTTTTTAAGATGCTAGTCTGTAAGGATAAATTGTATCCATAGACTGAAATTAAATAAATAAATAAATAAATAAGTCTCACCGAAAAGAGAATACTCAATATGAAGCATTGCTTTCAGAGCTTGCGAGGTGCAAGTTCTTACCAGTAAATCCAATAGAAACCGAACGCTGCCATAAGAACCATAAGTGAGTATTTGGCCTACGATTGCGTACGATTGTTTGAAGCTCGACGTGTAACCTTTTACTAGTCCGACCTCATATTGAAGGGATAAAAAGTGAGGTCAAAACTTCCTCAAAATTTTAAAAAGATTTCGGGCATAAAAATTGTAAACAACTTTGAAAATAATTTTTAAATAGAGGGTTTTTCAATAAGAGCGCTACAAAAGTAAAGTTAAATAAAACAAAATCGGTTTTGGATATCAATGAAATTCTTTATTCCTGTGAAAGTACGTTCGATGCCATTATGTATGGAAATCGATGTCTTTTGCATGGCCACCACGGGTACGCGTGCAGAAGTCCAGACGCTGAACCCAATTTTCGACGGTTTTCAAGCATAAATCGGCCGATACTGCTGCAATTTCACGTTCGATATTCGTACGAAGTTCATCAATCGTCGCTGGCTTGTTGGCATAGACCATAGATTTGACGAGCCCCACAGGAAATAGTCCAACGGTATCAAATCGCACGACCGAGGCGGCCAATCGACTGGACCATTTCGTGAGATAACACGTTCTCCAAACTTGGTTTGCAATAAATTGATTGTGACATTCGCTGTGTGGCTTGTGGCGCCGTCACTTTGGAACCACATGTCCTCCAAGTCCATATCATCCAATTGGGGCCAAAAATATTCGGTTATCATTGAACGGTAGCGATTCCCATTCACAGTAACGTGCCGGTCTTGATCATCACGGAAGAAGTACGGCCCAATGACGCCGCCGGCCCATAAACCGCACCAAACCGTAATTTTTTCGGGATGCAATGATGACTCATGGAGTACGTGTGGATTGCTGTCTGACCAATAACGCATATTTTGTTTATTGACGAAGCCATTCAGCCAGAAATAAGCCTCATCGCTGAAGATGATTTTTCGATGAAAATCCGAATCATTTTCAAGTTGTTGCTCAGCCCAATTCACGAACATACAACGCTTCTGGTGGTCAAGCGGCTTCAGTTCTTGCGTCAATTTGATTTTGTAAGGATGTAGGCCAAGATCTTTTCGCAAAATTCGCCACAACGACGTCACAGAGATGCCCAACGCTTGAGAACGACGTGTGAGAGACACATTTGGGCTTTCTTCAACTGAAGCCTCAGCGGCAGCAATATTCTCGACACTACGGGCACTTCTTTGTCTCACTGGCACGGGGAAATTTTGTACTGTGCCTGTGGATTCAAATTTTTCCACTAGACGCTCAATTATTGATCTGCTAGGAAGATTATGACGACCATAAATTGGACGTAGCGCTCTTAACGTTGAGGCCACTGACTCCGAATTTGGGTAGTAAATTTCAATAATTTCGACTCGTTGTTGGCTCGTATATCTTTTCATTATGAAATGGCAAACCTTACTGCAGAGAAATGTCAAAAGAGCGGGAAGAAATATGGCGTCGTTTGCTGTCCCTGTCTTTTTACTTTTGTAGCGTCCCTGTTGAAAAACCCTTTACTAAGGGTGTTATTCCAAACTTTATAACAATGACAAAATTGTGACAACACTGTGGTGAATGGTCTGTGTTGTCACAATTTTGTCATTGTCGACACAAGTTGATATTTACACCCTTATTCTAAACTTTATAACAATGACAAAATTGTGACAACACTGTGGTGAATGGTCTGTGTTGTCACAATTTTGTCATTGTTATAAAGTTTAGAATAAGGGTGTAAATATCAACTTGTGTCGATATATTTATTAATGAAGGTTTATTCATTTTGTACACTCTATCACATAGTCAAATTTCATTGAAATCTGATTAAGAAAATCAAAGTTAAAACTTTCTTTTTAATGTACACAACTGAATTCCGAATCATTTATGGTTGTAGGCAACCTTTGAAAAATGCTTCCCTTAAAAATTTTGCTAAGTTATGGGATTTTAGTTATAAAATAATTTCGATTAAATTTTTTTCCTGCACTTTTCTGTTTGCTTGCGTATACATACCCCAAACATGGCTCTTAAATCAGGATCACGAAAACGAAATGGTATATTTGATACATGTAAACGTTTAGGAGTATTTTTGGCATCATTTGAATTTGTTGCAGCCACAGCTGATGACAGTGTTGCTACGGTGGTTACTGTATTTTGTTGTTGTTGTTGCTGCTGATGTAGAGGGACTAGAGCAGTTGTAAGACTAGTTGCTACAGGTGTATTTGGTATGGCTGATGTCATGATGCCACCACCGCCAATGGCAGCAGCGGCCGCAGCAGCAGCATTTAAATTTGCTATAACTTGTGATGCACTCGACGTGACTAAACCACCAGCACCCACCATTGAAGTCATTATTGACGAAGAATCTAATATGCCTGCTTGATTAGGTGTTGACATAACAGCTGGTAATAAGCCAGTTGCGGCAGAAGTAGATGTTACTGATGTGGCGGCTATGGGTGTAATAGTGTTAGTTGTTTGTTGTTGCTGTTGTTGACTAATTGCTATTAAATGTTGTTGTTGTTGTTGCTGTTGTTGTTGTTGCTGTTGTGTAGGTGTTAATAATTCTCCATTAGTTGATACTGTTGACATGCCATTCGTTGTGTTGCTGTTGTTGTTATTATTACTATTGTTGGCATCTGTAGCTATACCGCCTGCGGTAGCAAGTGAATTTGTGTTGCCATTGATGGCTTGACTTTGGCTTGAGGATACATTAATATTAGCTGCTGATGAAGCGGTGGATGAAGTTGCGGATAATAATGAGGAAGACGATGTCACTGTACCTCCACCACCACCAGAACCGCCACCGGCGTTACTGCATATCGTCTGCGTGGTATCAATTTCTTTTTTCACCAATACTGAAGACTGCAAAAAAAATAAAACGAAATTAAAACAAATTTGTTACTGTTTGAAAACTGATTGAATTAATGATTCTAAACAGAAATTCATTCACAATATTTTATATCGTTTAAAAAAACCTAAAATATATATTAAATTAATCGAAAACACAATTAAAAAGGACTACTGATTTTTCATTATATTCAAACCATTTTGCTATTTTCAAACATTGTTTAAAAAATCCATAAAATAAATAAAAATAATTGAAAAGTCTGTTAAAACAATCTTCAATTTTTAACTGACAAAACGTTAGAAAAAAACGATTTTGTGGTTTGTTTTTTCATATTTGAAAGTTTTTTTTTTGTTTGAATTTTCAAAACACTACACACACAACACACACGTTCATATTTTTATTGGCTATGTTTGTGTGTATGAGTAAAGAATTTATTGTAATTTGAATTGAAATAATTTTGTATATAAAAAAACTATTTTAACAAAAAAGAAAATCGAAAATATTTGATTTTTTTTGTTTTAAAACAGAAAATAACGAAATTATTTAAATTATTTTTTCTAAAAATACAAAACTAAAAATAGAACATTTGCCCGAAAATATCAACTCCTACAGACGATACGTATTTTTTTGTAGTTTGTTTTCTATTGACTTATACAAATAGTTAATATATTTCCATGTATCAATTAAAAACAAACTTTACCTATTACTTAATTGTCAACGTTTATACATTTCCATATCTAATATAACTTCTTTACATTATTTCCTAAAAACTTTTGCTGACGTACGTTCGATTACATCACAACTTTCATCGTTATTGTTAACACTTTCATCACTTAAATGAATTTAATTAACAGTTAAAATAAAATCAACAACTCTGTTAAAATCCCAGTTAATAGCAAAATATTTACTATGAAAATATGGCCATCAAAAGACCTTAGCAAATGAATTCCTTTTGTGCCAACCGAATTTTTGTCGTTGTTTTTACATACTGAACAGAATCTCTCTCAGTAAAAAGATAAAATCCAAAGAACTGGTTGCAGAACACCTTATACTGCATTAGCATACGTTCTAATTTATGTTCTACAACCGGTTCTTTTTGTATGGAGTTGGACCTATAAGCTAAAGGTTATTTTTCTCGAAGCTACACTAAGAGAAAAAAACTGTAAACTTTGTAGTAAAAAATTCAAGAAGTTGGTTAAAAATTACCTTTTAGAAAAAATTGCTGCAAGTAGCAGATTATTTTTGCTAAATATTGGTAAGATACGAACAACAAACAAAAACTATTAAATATACAGAATTTTAGTTGTTTTTGAGTTAAGTTTTCGTTAATAGAAGATAACAATTTATCCAGCTAAAATCAGCAAAAAATTTTGCCAAATAATTAATAGACTAAAAATTAAAAAAATTTAAAATTTGCAAAATTTTTCTTTTTAATTATTCTTTAAGGCAAATAAAAATCTAGACTACTGAAATCGGTGGTTTACAATTTTTTTTTAACAAATATTTCTGTTGATTTTAGCTGTTTGCGTTTGACTAAATTTAACTTCAAAATAACAACAACTTTTTTGATATAACAGTTCTTTGGTGCTATTTTTAGTCTACTAATAATAGGCAACATTTTCTATAGATTTTGTAGGACAATTTATCATTTTCAATTAACTAAAAGCTTACTCAAATATAACTAAAATTCTGTAAATTTTAGTTATATTTGCTGTTCTTATTTTACCAGTACTTAGCAAAAAGAATTTGACAATTTCAGCAGATTTTTCTGCAAAGTAGTTTAGAACAAGTTGCTTTAGAACGGGTTCTTGGCCTAGTTAGAGAACTGGTTCTGGGACAGCGAAACCATACATTTTGACTTTTGGGATTCAGTTCTGTTCAGGTAAAAGCACCTGTTCTGGAATACATTCAGAGGTACCCAGTTCTAAAAACTTTTGCTGGGCTGTTGACACAGTGAAAATATTCATACTGAAAGAAAAAGCTTCATTATATACAGTAGTGGACTAAAGTGGATACATATTTGAATATTTTTAAATCTTAATAACTTTTATTCAATTTGTGATATCCAAGTGTAGTTTTTTCAGTTTTTGAAGTGGCCAGGTCAGAGCCCCGATTTGAATCCCATCGAGAATTGGTAGGCAATTGTCAAAAGAAGACTCTCCCAATGCAAACGAGCACCGACGAACTTAGATGATCTTTGGTCAGGAGTTTCAGCGGAATGGACAAATATTCCACCTCAAACTATTAAAAATCTCGCGGAAAGCATGTCTCTCGCATAAAATCTGTTTTAAAGCACAAAGGACTTTGGACAAAATATTAAAGAAAAAACTTGCCGAAAATTTCAAACTTGAACAATACTGGATAAAAGCGGTCACAATTTGCAATTATTTTTTTATTAACTTCTTAGTGATATTGTCTACTGTATTTGGGTTTTTATTGAAGAAGAATGATTTAATTTTATGCTTTAAAAAAAATCATTTAAGTTTCTATAATAAAATAAAAATTATAACAAATTTCGAAAAATGTTGAATTAATGTATCCACTTTAGTCCACTACTGTATATGAGAAGCTTCATGCAGACAAAAAATATAATTGAACGTGATTGGGGAAACAAAATTATTCCAGTGATCATAAATATAATTCATACTGACTATATTATTATCACTGATGATAATTTTATTATCATTTATTATCATACTATGATCATTAGGACCATACTATGTGTACTGATGACAATTTAATCAACATTCAGGATCATACTATGATCATTAGGTTCATATTATGATCATTACATGTTACAATCACTCTTTTCACTGCGCGTTTTTGCATTTTTGTTCAAAGCAATATTTTATCATATAAATGAAACTTTTTAAGATATTTATGAAATTTTTATCAGATTTGTGAAAACTTCTTCTGTGATGAATGAGTTGTATGTATAGTTGATGTTTTATTTGGTAAATGAATGTTTTTTAGTTTGACTCTAGATCATAAATTAATATCTTTTTCTGTTTAAATTATTTTTCAAATTAAAGAAAGATGATACAATTTACACAAGTAAATTACAAAGAATTACATTTTTTTTGAAAGAATTCGATAAGGCTAGCAAGACAGAATACGTATTTTCGGCTTTCGCTACAAAGCAATCATCAGTGCCATTTGCCTTGAATGTGTTAATAATTGATGATCGCCTACTTATGT
This sequence comes from Leucophora obtusa, assembly GCA_949987735.1. NCBI lineage: Eukaryota > Metazoa > Arthropoda > Insecta > Diptera > Anthomyiidae > Leucophora > Leucophora obtusa. Next base: position 181,715,052 of record OX465296.1, read on the forward strand.
GAAAGCTGAAAGCAAATCGAAAAAGTTAACAGCTCAACTTATACTAACATCAACGAAATCTAACAATGCTATTTTTATCCTTTGTTATTATAACTCTTTTTTACTTTGAACCTTGAAAGTATCTCTACTGGTTCTATTCAACTCCGTGTATAATAAACATCAGATTTTTGAATTACAACGAACCGTTAAATTTGATTTTAAATTTATGTTATTTAAATTATATTTTGCTCCGTGTCATGTGTTTTTCAGATGAATGAATCTTCTGTATTTATAAAAAGTTTCATAAGAAAAGACTAAATTATATGTATAAACATCTTTAACAATTTTCGTCCGAAGAAATATTTTAATATTTTATCTTAATGAAAAAATTTACTGTTTTTACTAAAAATTTCATAAATATAGTGTGATAGTGTGAATGTTAGTAGAAAAATTAGTAAAACGTATTGTATATCAATTATACTAGTTTCTAGTAATTTTTTTTTTTTTTTTGTGAAATTCCGAGTTTTAGTTATTTTTTCTCAGCACTAAACTAATTTTGAACTACTAATGGTCTACTAATTTATTTTCCTACCGCATTTATAGCGTAGACGACAACCAGATAGACAAGATGTAGCCGTCACAGCTTGTATGAATGTAGTAAAGACAACGGAATTGATAATTAAAAAAAAAAATAACACTTCACAATTTCTAGATTTAAATTTTCAGAAAATAAAATAATTAGAGTTTACTTTCTGTAAAATTTTTTTTTAATTTTTCAACAAAAAGTTTTATTAATTTTAGCAAGGAATTCTTTCATTTCATTCATACTAAGTGTTAGTGGAACTTTTGCTGATATTTTTTTTTTGTTGTAAAAATCAGCTTGATTTTCGGCTACGATTTTGTTGACATTAACAATTTTTCTGTCAGCACCCTCCTGACTAAAAATTTGCTGACCCGTGTAAAAAAGTTTAGATCTGATCAGATTTTTTTAGATATAAGTAGATATGATTGAGTCTAATTAGATAATGTACCAGATCTTATCAAATATGATCAGATATGGCATATGTGATAATACCTTATGGCAAGATCTGATCAGATCTAGTGCCAAATCTGTTCAAATCTAAAATGATCTGGACAATTGCGCCAGATATGCCTAGATCTGATCAGATCTCAAATTTGTCCCCTATTTTGAGATCTAATTAGATCTGATAAGATCTACTGAGATCTGGCCAGATATGCCTAGATCTGATCAGATCTAATTAGATTTAAAATTTGTCCCCAATTTTGAGATCTTATTAGATCTCGTAAGATCTACTGAGATCTGGCCAGATCTGATCTTTTTTACACGGGGAGTCATCAAACCTTTTTGCTGCCTTTACTGACTTTTTTTGAGTGTATTATTTCATTGGACATAAATTAACGAAAAGAGCAAACAAAGATGATCATTAATAACTCGGAAGTGAGCTCTAAAAATATAAACAAATCTTCACTTCCTCCTGTGAAAGTGGGGCGTCCAAAAAAAGCTCCCTGTGTACTCAGAAATGACTGAGAATAAGAACTTCTAAATTCGAAATTTTCCTCATAAATTTGAATAATTTTGGAATCTTTTTTGAGTCTGAAAAATGAACACTTATTTTGAGAAAACTTTTTGTATTGTTTTCTGAAGGTTCGTATTTTCTACCAAAAAAAAAGAGTGTTATCAAAAAACTAATAATCATTTTCATGAGTCATTTACAAATCTTATTTACGAGTGCTTTAAAGTTGCTGGAAGGGAAGCTTTTCTTTGAGTGCAAGCTGCTGACCAAAACGATTAAACAAACAATTTTGCTTTTTTTAACTAATCTTATCTAAAAAATTGTAAAGGTCGGATCAATAAGCCCGTGACTTTATAAACTTCCCTCGTAGTTAGTTCAAAATTAATACTGCTCTCCTCCACTACTATCTGTCAATAGACTACTGTTAAATTTTGGGTCATTTTAGGGTTCGTTAAAAAGAAATTTTTTTTTTTTTGATTTTCGGATATCATCACTTTTTTTAAAGTTTTTGCATAAAAATTAAGACTGGCGCTTTTTTTCTTTTTTATTTCAACTCCTTCCATTGGCGCAAGTCGGCCAAAAACGCTGATTTGGAGACCCATTTTCTGCAGAGCAAAAACGGTTACATTTCTGGGAAATCTGACATTACCATTCGATTCGACAGCAAAAACTAATATAAAAAACATTTTTTTTGCGTTTTCTGAATACAGCAGATAGTCATTAGAGTGGTCCAAAAAACCACTTTTTTCAAAAATTTCAAAAAAGTTACTTATTTTTTACACACAATGAAAATGTATTCCCTGCTGAGAATATTGGTACAAAAATTTTTGATATACCGCGACCCGTTAAAAAGTTATTTAGTAATCAAATATGTTTAGTAAAAAAAATCTTTGTAATAAATATTACAAAACTTACAAATTATTTTGTCATTACTAAAAAATAAATTTATAATGCGGCAGCGAGTATTGAAATTGCATTTTAATTAGCTGAAATACTTTTTCATTGAATTAAAAAAAAATCCAAATTTGATTAGCTAATAACTTTTTAACGGTACGCGGTATATCCAAAATTTTTGTACCCATGTTTTCCGCCGGAAATACATTTTCATTGTGTGTAATAAAAAATTACTTTTTAGAAGTTTTTGAAAAAAGCGGATTTTCGAACCACTCTAATGGCTATTTGGTGTATTTTGAAAATGCAAAAAAAAGTTTTGTGTATTAAATTTTGTTGTAGAATTGAATGTTAAAATTAGATTTCCTATAAATGCAGCTGTTTTTGCTCTGGAGGGAAAGGGTCTTAAAATTAGCGTTTTTGGCACACTTGCGCCAGTGGAAGGAGATGAAATAAAAAAGAAAAAAAAACGCCATTCTTAATTTTTATGCAAAAACTTTAAAAAAAGTGATGATATCCGAAAATCAAATTTTTGTGACGAACTCTAATATATACATGTGAATTCTCATGATTTCACCAGATTTTCATATTTTTTTTTTTCTTAAGGGAGAAATCGGAAAAAATGTTAAAACCTCCCCAGGAAAATTTTATGTTCCAAAGAATCGGTTGTAGAATAGCTGCTTTTCATTTACAGCTCCTTCTACTGTCGATTCTAACACCGATTATTTCTGTTTGAAATTGTCCCAAAAGCAACCACTTCTATAGCCCCAAAGTGGAACCGGTTGCCCTAGAATCAGTTCTGGAACTGAATCTACTTCAGTCATACCTTCCATATGGGATCCCAGGAACTGGTTCCGGAACCAGTTCTATGGAATCGGTTGCATTGGAACCAGTGTAGAATAGATGTGGTTGGCTACCGATTGCAAAAAATTTTCCTGGGTCTCTAAAGTGTACTCATAAAATCGGTAATAACTTTTGAACTCTGCAAAATATATATCCCAGTAAGCACATAGGTTTTAAAAATTCAAGTGCTTTAAATTTAGCTTGAATTAAAGTAGATTTCAAATTCTAGCATTTGTATATTTAACAAAAATATTTCAAACTTGAATTTTTGTTTCCCTTTTGCTGTTGTATTCAAGCCTTGAAACTGGAAAACAGGGCTGGAATTGAACTTGATTTCAATTTGAATTCCAGTGAAATTGTTTATAGGGTATGATTTCCTTATATAATTGATTTCCTTATAAAAGGCTCTTTTTTAAATTTAAAATAAATTTCCAACAAATTATTTTTTGTTTTAAATGTTTGTAAATTCTTATTTTTCCTATAAAAATTCTTAAAAAAAAAAAAACAAATCGAAGTTAAACAAAAAAGTTGTTTGTATTTACAAATTCCATTGTTGGTGCCAATTGAAAAGTTTTTTGTTTTTATTTACAAAAAAAGCTGTTTGAAAGATGTTTCATAATACAAGTAAAATTTTGTAAATTATTTCGGTGTATATGAGAATTTTAAATTAAATTTAAATATAAGATTAATTTCAATAAAATTTTGTTATCTTATGTACACAAAATTACAAAATTTACAGGGCCAGTCTGAACTAAGCACGATTTGTTTCTTAAATATTTCTTAAGAATTTACAGGGCCAGTCTGAACTAAGCACGATTTGTTTCTTAAATATTTCTTAAGAAATATGAAAATTTCTTACTTAAGAAATATTAAAAAAAAAAAAAATCGCAATTAGTTCTGACTATAGGTACTTAATAAAATATCTATAGATTTTTAAATTTATTTTTTTTCTAAACATTTCAAACATTTTTAACTTTAAATGTTAATTTGTCCCTTTATATCTGTTGGCATTTATTTTATTTCAAAGTACCTACATAGAAAATGTTGAATATGTTAACATTAACATTACGACAATCAGAGACATAAAGGCAAAATAATCAGACAAGTAAAAGTCAAGTTGAAATTAAGCTTATAAACATACAGATACAAACTCATACACACACACCATTAAACATACATGTAAAAAAACGATAACAAAGAATGCAAATATATAAATAACCCAGTTAAACTTTTACTTAATGCAATAGTTTCAACTTTTCAATATAGATTTATGGGCAGTATTTTTCACATTCAAAAGTTCTGTGGTTTGTTAGTTAATATTTATATTCCATCTAAACTTTTAAGTATTTTAGTAAAGTTTCCAAAAAAAAAAAAACTTTTTTTTGCTGGGTGTTATAAGTAGTAATATGAAAAGTAATGCATTGTATGGTAAACTGACATTTGAAAAAAAAAACTACACAGTACTCGTATAAGAAGGAAATCAGTAAAAAGAAACTCAAATCTCATACATTACAAACACATTCACAACTGATACGATTATGCAAAAGAACGATAACAAAGCATTTGACAAACGTTGGAAAAAAAATCGAGTAAATATTATAAGACGGTCAATACCGAACATATAATAGCCTACACCCGTCTGGGGATAAGATGTCACAAATGTTTGGGTTCGAAAATTCAACGCTTAATAAGAACTAATCAATGCTCAGTAAAAAAATTAATTTCATTTACGAAATTCATAATATCAATTATTATTTTAATCGATTTTGTCCTTATCACGCAAATGATAGTATTAATAACTATTAATTGTATACGATTAATTGAAACAAAATTCAATTAAAGCAGTAATTACATCAATTATAACAGTAATTGAAAATTTTTAAAAAGTTTTTATGCTATTGTGTACAAACAAACATGGACTAGTTAATTGAGAATTTCATTACCATTGCAATGATATCAATTGTAATAAAATTATTTTCATTATCATTTATTTAATTAATGTTATTGATTTCAGACTATGATTTCATTGATTAGTGACAATGATTTTAAATATTAAAAAGTTTGTAAAAATTTTAGTTAAAACTACCTAAAATTATTTAAAAAGGACTTTGTCGAAAGAACTGCTGAAATTAGAGGATTATTTTTTGCTAAATATTAGTAAGATAGGAATAGAAAAATTAAAACTATTAATAAAGAAATTTAATTGTATTTGAGTTAAATTTTAGTTAATAGAAAATAACAACTTAACCTCTTAAAATCAGTAAAAAATTTTGCTAAATAATTAGTGGTTTTTTTCAGATCTTTTTTTACTGCAAATAAAAATCTGATATCAGCAATTTATTATTTTTATTAGCAAATATATCTGCTGATTATTTGCATTCAAATAACTTTAACCTAAAAGTAATAAAAATTTTGTAAATATAAAATTTTTTTTGCTATTTTTAGTCTACTAAAATTTAGAAAATTTTTTTACAGATTTTACTGTATAATTTGTGGTTTTCAATTAACTAAAACTTAACTAAAATTCTCTAAATTTAACAGTTTTATTTTTGCTATTCTTCTTGTAATAGTATTTAGCAAACAAAAATCTGCTAAAGTAAAGTGTTGTTTTTTCAAACTCGTCGTATAGACCAAATACAATTAATATTGTAATTAATATGTATTTTTATTAATTCTAATTTGAGGTTAAGAAGAAGAATAAACATTTTCTTCAAAAGTTATAAACACATTAAATTTGCAAATCAGAGTAGATCCAGTTTCCGCCTTTTTCTATGGATTTTCATTGTCAGATTGTCTCTATATGAATACTTTCAGAAGTGATCAAACAGACATATATAAAAATTCTACTTTATATTTTTTTGTTTATCTTCTTATTTCCTCCGTGTCACCTTTTCGCAAATGTTGCCACATTGACGTATGGTTTTTACGTACAAGTGCAGGCAATTTGTGTATATTGGAGACGGACTGTCAACAGGGCATTTTTTATAGTAAAGTGTTGTTTTTTTAAACTCGTATATACAAAATAAAATTAATATTGTAATTAATATGTATTTTTATTAATTCTAATTTAGTAGGTTTGAGGTTAAGAAGAACAATAAACAATAAAAGTTTTCAAAAGTTATAAACACATTAAATTTGCAAATCAGAGTAGATCCAGTTTCTGCCGTTTTTATCGACAGGCTTCATCAGCCTTCAGGCTTTATCTGATAATTTCAGTAGTTTTTCCTGCAAAGTTCTAAGAAATGTATGTATGAACTGATAAATTGCTTATTCAGTTCATACGTTTTAATATTTATTTTTGATAAAAGGGAGCAGACAAAGATCGTTTGGTGCCAGGTCTGGCTTTTTTTTAAAAAAATTTTTTATTAATGAATTTTTTTCAAATCTTTCAAAAATATAAAAAAAACCCCGAAGCCATACGGCTTGTCTGTAGAAATGGTCACAAATTCAATATTTTGTTATTTCAATATTTTATTATTTCAAATAATCAATTGTTGAGCCAGCTTTGTGAGCACTCGCATTATCGTGAAGTACATAGAAAAAACTAAAATAAAGTTTTAATTAAAATATTTGTAAATGTAAATTTCCAATTAATGTTTTAATCATATCAATTAAAAATTTCATCAAAAATAAACAAAATTTTTTAATGAAAAAAAAAAATTTTTTTTTAGGTTTAACTTTTTAATTATATCAACTAAACTTTAATTGACATAAATTAAGTTATGGCGCTTTTATTAATTTTTATTAATTAAGATTTTACGCAAAGCATATAAAGCGCTTTTTTTTAATATGTTGCATGTATGGTAAATTAAAATATTTTTCGCTACCATACTCATTTTCAATTAAAAATTTAATTGATATGAATTCCAATTGAAATACTATTGACAATAATTTTTTCTGTGTAGTATGACTCGACGATTTGGTTTATTTTTTCTTATTTCGCTTATGACTTTCGGCAAACAAATGGCTGTATAACAATCCACAATACTGCTCTTCTGATTCTCTAGAGAAACGGTAGCAACATGACACGTTATACTGACAAAACGCGAAATCATTTTCCTAGGAGAATTCTACATGCGAACAACCTTTGCTGGACTTGGTTCATCTTGAAACACTTACCCTGGTGACTGCATGTAGAGCAAAAAGCATCAGGTTATGATAATTTTAGAGCATTCTTGATCATAATAGATTATTATGATCATAATATGATCCTAATGATTATAGTGTGATCTTAAATGATAATAAAATAGTCATCAGTGATTGTAATGTGATCATTAAGAATCATATTTATGATCACTTAAATCATTCAATGACGATTTCGTTTCTCCATTCATGTTCAAGCCTATTTTTTCTCTGCGCGTGTTGATTGGTTTCTGGTTGATATGAATAAGTCAAATTTTCGTCACCTGTGACTTTATTGTTCAGCGATTATGAACTACCAGCACTGCAATTTTCTATAATTTTTTTTTGCACCAATCGACTCAAACTTTCATTTTAAAATCTTTTAATTTATGTGATGTAATATTTTGTCTTCAAAATCGCCAGAGATGCCTGTAATTCATGATAAGTTACATGTCTGTCTAGCTGAATCATAGACCCCACAGCATCGATGTTTTCTGTAATAACAGATATTTTGCATGAACTTTACGAATTTTGTCGCAGACGAATTCTTCAAACCAGTACTAAACATTTCTTAGAGATGAAGCACTATCACCAAAAGCCGAACAAACTCGTTCAAAGCACTCCAGCTGACTCAAACCAATTTTGAAATCGTAACAAATCATTAAACGAAAACTCTCGAATAAATTTCATTTCATTTTTTTTCGTTTTTGTGATTTGTTTAAAACTCAACAGCAAAAGAAAACTATTTGATATAAATTCATTTTGCCAATGCCAATTTGAATAAATAAATAAATAAATAAATAAATAAATAAATAAATAAATAAATAAATAAATAAATAAATAAATAAATAAATAAATAAATAAATAAATAAATAAATAAATAAATAAATAAATAAATAAATAAATAAATAAATAAATAAATAAATAAATAAATAAATAAATAAATAAATAAATAAATAAATAAATAAATAAATAAATAAATAAATAAATAAATAAATAAATAAGTAAACAAATAAATAAATAAATAAATAAACAAATAAATAAATAAATAAATAAATAAATAAATAAATAAATAAATAAATAAATAAATAAATAAATAAATAAATAAATAAATAAATAAATAAATAAATAAATAAATAAATAAATAAATAAATAAATAAATAAATAAATAAATAAATAAATAAATAAATAAATAAATAAATAAATAAATAAATAAATAAATAAATAAATAAATAAATAAATAAATAAATAAATAAATAAATAAATAAATAAATAAATAAATAAATAAATAAATAAATAAATAAATAAATAAATAAATAAATAAATAAATAAATAAATAAATAAAAAAATAAATAAATAAATAAATAAATAAATAAATAAATAAATAAATAAATAAATAAATAAATAAATAAATAAATAAATAAATAAATAAATAAATAAATAAATAAATAAATAAATAAATAAATAAATAAATAAATAAATAAATAAATAAATAAATAAATAAATAAATAAATAAATAAATAAATAAATAAATAAATAAATAAATAAATAAATAAATAAATAAATAAATAAATAAATAAATAAATAAATAAATAAATAAATAAATAAATAAATAAATAAATAAATAAATAAATAAATAAATAAATAAATAAATAAATAAATAAATAAATAAATAAATAAATAAATAAATAAATAAATAAATAAATAAATAAATAAATAAATAAATAAATAAATAAATAAATAAATAAATAAATAAATAAATAAATAAATAAATAAATAAATAAATAAATAAATAAATAAATAAATAAATAAATAAATAAATAAATAAATAAATAAATAAATAAATAAATAAATAAATAAATAAATAAATAAATAAATAAATAAATAAATAAATAAATAAATAAATAAATAAATAAATAAATAAATAAATAAATAAATAAATAAATAAATAAATAAATAAATAAATAAATAAATAAATAAATAAATAAATAAATAAATAAATAAATAAATAAATAAATAAATAAATAAATAAATAAATAAATAAATAAATAAATAAATAAATAAATAAATAAATAAATAAATAAATAAATAAATAAATAAATAAATAAATAAATAAATAAATAAATAAATAAATAAATAAATAAATAAATAAATAAATAAATAAATAAATAAATAAATAAATAAATAAATAAATAAATAAATAAATAAATAAATAAATAAATAAATAAATAAATAAATAAATAAATAAATAAATAAATAAATAAATAAATAAATAAATAAATAAATAAATAAATAAATAAATAAATAAATAAATAAATAAATAAATAAATAAATAAATAAATAAATAAATAAATAAATAAATAAATAAATAAATAAATAAATAAATAAATAAATAAATAAATAAATAAATAAATAAATAAATAAATAAATAAATAAATAAATAAATAAATAAATAAATAAATAAATAAATAAATAAATAAATAAATAAATAAATAAATAAATAAATAAATAAATAAATAAATAAATAAATAAATAAATAAATAAATAAATAAATAAATAAATAAATAAATAAATAAATAAATAAATAAATAAATAAATAAATAAATAAATAAATAAATAAATAAATAAATAAATAAATAAATAAATAAATAAATAAATAAATAAATAAATAAATAAATAAATAAATAAATAAATAAATAAATAAATAAATAAATAAATAAATAAATAAATAAATAAATAAATAAATAAATAAATAAATAAATAAATAAATAAATAAATAAATAAATAAATAAATAAATAAATAAATAAATAAATAAATAAATAAATAAATAAATAAATAAATAAATAAATAAATAAATAAATAAATAAATAAATAAATAAATAAATAAATAAATAAATAAATAAATAAATAAATAAATAAATAAATAAATAAATAAATAAATAAATAAATAAATAAATAAATAAATAAATAAATAAATAAATAAATAAATAAATAAATAAATAAATAAATAAATAAATAAATAAATAAATAAATAAATAAATAAATAAATAAATAAATAAATAAATAAATAAATAAATAAATAAATAAATAAATAAATAAATAAATAAATAAATAAATAAATAAATAAATAAATAAATAAATAAATAAATAAATAAATAAATAAATAAATAAATAAATAAATAAATAAATAAATAAATAAATAAATAAATAAATAAATAAATAAATAAATAAATAAATAAATAAATAAATAAATAAATAAATAAATAAATAAATAAATAAATAAATAAATAAATAAATAAATAAATAAATAAATAAATAAATAAATAAATAAATAAATAAATAAATAACCATGTACGTAGGTATACGATAAAAATTATTTGTTGTTTAATTTCCAAGTCGATGTCATTTTATAAAAACAAACTTACGGGATGACCCCTGTACAAACATCAGCACAAACCTATTATACCCTGACCAAATAGTGCTGTAGGGTATAAAAACCATAACGAACGGAAAATAATATAATTTATGTTTATGCATGAAACAAACAAAACAAAATTGTGGGTAAAGTGAAAAAATTATAAAAAAAAATTTGCAACATTTGTCATTTGATGAATTTGAAAGAGGAAAAACTAACAACAAACACTGTACGCTTAAGTATACAAATGCATGAAGACAGGGAGAACAATGAAATCAATGTGAGTGAATAGTAAAAAAAAAATTATATTTGCTGATTGTATTGTTGATTGTTTCCTCTATCACCATTGATTGAAATATACTTAAACACATACACACACAGAGACATAAACTATTATCATAGCGGCAATATAACTGACACAAATCATGTCAAAGAATAAATAGAAAAAGAAATACGAGTAGAAATTGAAGAAAAAATTGAAAAACCAACATAGATGAAAAAAAAACCAAATATCTACATCATATATCAAGATACAAAGCAAAAAAAGAAAACACGGAAAAGGAAACGCAATAAGATAAAAATGAGTGCGTATGTGTAAGCGTATACATAAAAGTGGGCAGAAGTAAAAAATTTTTCATTTCTGATGTTGTGCCACAGCAGGAAGGTGATGGAAAACATTCTAAATCAGTAAAAATAAAGTTTTTTATATCGGTTAATGTCTTCCGTGTTCGGTAAGCGATCGCAATTTCTGAACAATTTTCTAAATTTCTCAAAATTCATTTAGAACGGTTGAGATATTTCAATTAAATAACTTTTTGTTTCCAATTTTGTGATCTAATTAGATCAGGTGCAATCAGATTAGATCTCATTTCATCTTTTATACACGGGTGATCACAATATTTTGCTAAAGATCATAATATATTCCCAGTGATCATATTATGGTCATGTAGAAAATTTTGTGATCATTTAGAAACATATTATAATCACTAAGGGTGTAAGCGAACAGGATAAACTGAATATATTTTTATATTTTTGATGTAAATGCTGGCAACGCAATTAACAGAACATATTTTTTGAACCAAATTATTTGAAAACCTAAACTAAATGTGTTGTAAATTTTTGGAAACTGTGAATGCTTTGTTTTGAAAATTTTAAAAATTATTTTGTGTTTAAAATTATTTTTAATTTGTGTTTCTAAAAATTGGAATTATTTTTTGTTAGAAAAGCCGAAAATTTCTGAAATTCCGGATGCCGAACTAAATTTAATGTCAAGTTGGGACTTGGCACACTTTAGCTTAATTTTTTGAAAGCTTTAAGTATGACAGAAATATTAGTTTAGAATAGCTTCAATTTAGCCAGCCCGCAGGCGGCCTAAGAACATATTATGACAATTTCGAGCATTTTTTAATTTTTTTTAAATTTTGTACTTTCTTCAAATTTGCTTTCGTACAAAACTAAAATATATACGCTCTTTAACAATCTTTCTACGTGAGTACAAAAACTTAAAAAAATAAATCACTTTCTTTATCACGATTTACTTAATTTATAGCACTTAGGAAAATTATATTTGCAGATTTCTGAGGTAAATAAAATTTCCTAAAAAAATAAATTGTTCTAACTTCTGACTATAAAACTGGCCAAGTTTTTTAATGCACAAAAATTTATAATTTTGTTTTGCCCAGACTTCCTGAGTAGACCGGATTCGTTCTTCCACACACAATGTCACTATTGGTGCTGGTAAATTCGGTAACTTTCCAATACTCGATGCTGCTCTATATTTTTAATTTGGATACTCGATACTACTCCATACTTTTAACGGTTTTTAAATTTGAAATTTTAAAAATTAAAATTTTTTGAAAATATTTACGTTGATTCCATATTTAAATTTATAAACATAATTTTAAACTTTTTGACAAACTATTCATTATGTTTTTCATAGTTTTTTAATATAAATATTTTACTTTCCATTCTTTCTGCGATTTTTTCTTTCTTTAGTGTCATATTTCTATATATTTTTCCCGTCCAAAATACCACTCCGAAAATATCTTATCGTTGCGAAACTATAACAATGTTTGTGAAAACCATCTCTCTCATTTTAGATAATAATATGATTGTAATTTGAAGAGTCTAATATGACTGTCGAGATAACATATGTTTATAGGAGAGAGAATAATTCGAGACAATAATTCCATTCACACAGAATATTTGCGTAATACAATATTCAAGGAATATTTTCTACAAAACCAAGCAGAGTAAGAGTTTAATCACAACTGTGTCGATTGTCGACCGACGACAGCAAAAGTCGTCGCAAATAATTTAAATTCAGCGACAGTCGATTGTCGACATTTTTTGACATTTATAAAAAAATTAAAGCAAAACAAGAATATGGTTGTATTTTTTTCGCCACAATTCTTCACAAATTCAATTGGTTTTCCATTAATTCTTGTTGTTTTACATTTTTTTCTATTTAATTTTGCTTTTTTGCGGTAAATTATGCATTTTATTTTTAATTATATTTCTTCTGTCAAAGACTTTCTAAACAAAGTAAGAACTCTAATACGAATTTCTGCAACTCTGTTCCCTTAATTAGTTAAAAATATGGCAACTATTTGACAAATATTTTGAGTGTGTATTAGTGTGTCGTCACGAAAATAGAATAGATTCTATTACGACGACAAATCGCCGGCCGACATGGCGACATTTTGCTTCCCATACAAAATATATGAAAAAGCACATGTCGTTGCCGACCCAGTTCTGATTAATCTCTAATACTGTGAATATCTCTGTGTGGAAAGAAAATAATCTGAGCTTTTTTCTAAAATAAAAAAAATTAAAAAATAATGTTTGTTTTCTATTGTCATAAAAAATCAGAACTGGCTCTGAATTATTTTTCTTTTTTAAGTTGCCCATTAAAAACTATTGACACAGTTAAATTTCTAGAATTTTTTAAATTCCACTAAATTATAATAAATTAAAAACAAACCCTAAATTTTTCAATATTTAACAACTCCTACTTCGCCAATTTTGAGGAAGTTGCTCAAATTTTTATTCCAATTTATCATATATGATCAGAAATGCTGAAAGTTTGATATTAATACGACATACGAGTACCTTTTCCTATACCGGGGCAGTTGGCTTGGGAAGCACCATATGTAGGTGGAAGCTATAACAATGCAGGTACAAAGCGGTAAAAATCAGCTGTTAGAAATTTTGGCGATTTTTTGGAATTCGAGAACTGGGATCGCTAACAGAAGAAATTAGCCCATTTTTCGGCCCACTCTAATATACATGATTGTGTATAAGTATCTGCATAAATACACTCACAATATTTTATAGTTAAAAACAACCTAAAATACATATTAAATTAATTCAAAACACAATTAAAAAAGGACTATTGATTATACCCTACACCACTACGTGGTCAGGGTATTATAAGTTTGTGCTGATGTTTGTAACACCAAAAAATATTGGTCCTAGACCCACCTTATAGTATACCGATCGGCTCAGAATTTTTTTTATTTCGATTTAACGAAATACGCTGCGGTTGCAAATATTAAGATATTTTGATGAAACTTGGTACACAGACCTATGTTGGCCCAATAACGCAGCCTATTGATTTTGGTAAACATCGGTCCATGTTTAGACCTAGTGCCCATATAAGGGCCCCCCAAAATTATATTGTTTATACGCTGCAGGTCGCAAATAATAAGATATTATGATGAAATTTGGTACACCGACCTCTATCAGCCCAAGGACGAAGCCTATTGATTTTGGTGAACATTGGTCCATGTTTAGACCTAGTGCCCATATAAGGGTCCCCCCCAAAATTATATTGTTTACACGGTGCAGGTCGCAAATATTAAGATATTTTGATGAAATTTGGTACACCGACCTATATCAGCCCAAGGACGAAGCCTATTGATTTTGGTTAACAGCGGTCAATGTTTAGACCTAATGCCCATATAAGGGTCCCCCCAAAATTGGCTTGGTTACAAACTGCAGGTCGCAAATATTAAGATATTTTAATGAAATTTGGTTCGCTGACTCACATTATAGAAAATTTTGACACAAATCCCATTTTAACCCATTCGAATTTCGGATCCAAACATTAGTTGGCTTTTAACCAGACTGGTGTAGGGTATTGTATAGTCGGCATGCCCGACTTTAACCTTTTTACTCGTTTTTCATTATATTCAAACCATTTTGCTATTTATTTTCAAACATTGTTTAAACAATCCATAAAAGAAATTAAAATAATTGAAAAGTCTGTTAAAACAATCATAATTTTTTAACTGATAAAACGTAACAAAAAACGATTTTGTGGTTTGTTTTTCATATTTGAAAGGTTTTTTTTGTTTGAATTTTCAAAACACTACACACACAACACACACGTTCATATTTTTATTGGCTATGTTTGTGTGTACGAGTAAAGAATTTCTTGTAATTTGAATTGAAATAATTTTGTATATAAAGAAACAATTTTAACAAAAAAGAAAACCGAAAATATTTGAATTTTTTGTTTTAAAACAGAAAACAACGAAATTATTTAAATTATTTTTTCTAAAAATAGAAAACTAAAAATAGAACATTTGAATGAAAATATCAACTCCTACAGACGATGCATATTTTTTTGTAGTTTGTTTTTTATTGACTCATAAAAAAAGTTAAATAATATGTTAATTAGAAATTTATTAATTCAGTTCGAGGCCAATTTCCTTATTATGAAATAACATAATAAGTACTTTTTCTTCATCAGGATACTCTCCTGACAAATACTTCACAGAGTTTTTGCTTTCAAAAACCTCTACACTTTCAGGAATGAAAATACGATCATTTCGAGAATTTTATAAATAATTTGCTTAAATGTATTTTAATTGATTCTTTTCAAATAAACCTCAATCGGTTATGGAAAATATATTGTGAGTGTATGCGCGTATTTATTAGGGATCTAACATTTCTTTGGGGAGCAAGCTCCCAAGACACCGCTTTATTGACATTATTATACTGATAATAAAAACCGTTGTGTAAGCTAATTGCTTAGTGGGAAACAATTTTATATTAAATATAAAATAGGAAAATTGCAAAAACTAAGTAAAAAAAAATATATTTTTTACTGAAAACTTTAACGCGTTTTGTGTGCGGTGTATGAACGAAAAAGTTATATCCAGGTGCAAATGGGATTGTATATGTACATTAGGGTTCTAAAAGCTTATATGGAGGAAAGTAAATTTTGGGTTATTGACCGGGCCCTCCTGGATATATTTAGTTGGGTGTAAAACTACGTCCCCCAAAAAATTAGAATAATCGTATATAGGGAAGACGTGCTGTGCCGCATCGGCCCTGAAGTTTGAATAATGGATTACAAGGGTACTTTGTACATTTTCTCAAAAACCATATATGCTTATATGGAGCTATATATAAACGCATATAACTTTTACCCGCATATGATCATACAAAAGCCCACGAACGATCGCATGTGCTCATATAACATCCAATTTCCACCTGGCTATCATATTTTTTAGTACCTTTCCCTGCCCTACAAGAATACGCCTTAGCTGAGAAACTCAAAACATACAAAAAGTTATATAGCTAGTATATATGATTTAATAAATGAGTGTGTGTGTGTGTAGGTTTGATAGATACAGATAGATTAACAGCAAAAATCATATAGACAAGCCTTATATGGCACAATAATGTAATATTAAATTGTATATGACATTTTCATAAATAGCACCATACAAACCAAACAATCAACCAACCAACCAGCCAGCCAACCTATTCAACTTTCTAGCAAAAACTGTAACATTTCAACATTCAGCGTCATCTGCATATGAAAATTATGGCAACTGTATTTATAAATTTCTGCTTGTTTTTTTTCTTTCTCAATTTACTGAATTTTACATGTTTATACTGTATATGGGGATTTCTTTTTATCACGTTGCTTCAAAACATTCATCCGACCCATAACAAAATTGTTGAAAAAATTTTGCCATACACAGGCACATAAATATCTCAATGCATCAAGAGAATTTCATTAAATAAACTATGAGAGTGTGTATGTGTTTTTTTTTTGTAAATCCTCCTCACTCCCTTATATCTCTAAGGAATTCAATAATATTAAAATTGACAATTTTGCACAAAATTTCATATACAAAACGGGTAAAAAATTTTAAGTAGGGCATGCCGACTATATGATTAAGTTTTCTTCACAATGTAAATAAATGAAAAATTTATTAAATTTATTAAAAAAAAGCCTCATACATATTATGAATCTAGTTTTAATGAAATTTTTTCATTTAGTGTTTGACACTATTAATAAATAAATTGAAATTTTCCACAACAATTTATGAAAAGTTCCATTAATTCAATGAAATCTTTCAATGGGCAAGTTGCACTGAAACTTCATTGGTTTTATGTAAAAATTCACTAATATAATGCAGATAATTTTCTTAGTGCAGGGCCGATAGTCAACTAATGTTTAGATACAGATGGACTAAAATGGACATGTGTCAAAATGTGTCTATAAGTTGGAAAAAAAAAATTGGAATATCAGTAAGAAATTTTCATTTTGCCTACATTCAAAAAAATAAATTAGTACACTGAGAGAATTATCCTTCATGATATTAATGATATAATTTCATAGAATTTTTTTCGTAGAACCAATGAAGAATTTCATTTTGTATATAATATTTAATTAATATTATGAAATTTTCCATAACTTTTCTTTCATAAAATTTCATAATTTCATTAAAAAAATTCATTGAATTTCATAAATTAGATCTCCATAAATTTAATGAAAATGTTCTTTATATATATGAAATTGTACAATAGTATTTACTTTTTTTTAAATTTTTTTATAAAATATTGTCATTTCTTTTATAATTTTTATTTTTTTTTAAATTAATATTTTATTATTAATTTGGACTATGAAATTTTTTTATAAATTATATTAATTTTTTCTAAACTTTTTTTTATGAAACTTTTTAATTTAATGAATTCTTTCTTTAGATATATTTTGTACATCCGTAAAATATGCTACGATTTTATTACGCCTTTTGCATTTGCTAAGTATTTTTTATTTATCCACTCCAGCTTAGCAACGACAACAACCAACTATAACAAATAATAATAAATGAAATTGCTTCATAGATTTTATGAAGCTCTTCATTGGCTGAATGATTTATTTATTGGACGAGTGGCCTATTAATTTTATGAAGAGTTTCATTAATTTTATGAACTTTTCATAAACATTGACTTTAATCAAACCTGTTTCATAGATTCTATGAAAAGTTTCAATGGACGACTTCCAGTGACAATTTTCATTGAAACTATGAAGAAATTCGTTACTGAAGTGATGATAATTCTCTCAGTGTAGAAAAATTAATGAAACGTCTTTTATATCAAATATACTAGCTAACAGCAAATTCTTTGCTGGAATTGTCTTCAGCTACAGTTTTATTTATATTTTCCAGCACTAAACGAATTTTGAGCTAATTTTTTACTAATTTATTTTGCTACCAAAACTTTGCTGAGAAACACATTTAACGCGAGGACAACAACCAGACAGATAAAATGTAGATGTCGCAGCTTGCTAAGATGTAGTACACGCAGGAAAAGATAATGCTGAATATGTTTACAAGCAGTTATATATACAGTGGTGGAAAATATAATAGAAACGAATCAAGTTTTTTCTAATTTTATTCTCGTTGTCTTTATTTTTAAAAATCAAAATAGTCTAAATTTGTTCCTAAAGGCGAGGAGATGGTTCAGAAAACTTCACAGAATTTTAACGTAATGTTTGTTTTTTTATTTTGTCACTTATTTTAAGTGGGCGTGGCTGTTAACGAAATAGCCATATCGACCTTTTATCAAATTACATAGTAAAATTTAGAGAGTACTGATCGGTTCTGTACAAACTGTATATTTTTGGAAATCCTATGAAATTTCTCTAAGTCTTGCATTATTTTTATCTGCAAATAGTCGCCAGACTTCAAATGGCAGAACCTTATACATGACCAAATTTTTATATGTTTTTAGCGATTCCTGGGAGTCAAAATGTAAGGTTTAACTGTCGCAGACCCAGTTCTATAAGTTCTTATTAAAAAAGTGCAAAAGGTGCACTGCAATTCAGTATTGTTTTCAGTACTATTTTCACAGGTGCATATAAAAAGCAATTTTGCATAATCTTTTTATATATATTTTTAAAAATGAAAAACATTGAATTTAAACAAATTAAAAAAAAAAAAAAATAATTTAATTAAAAACGAAAATAAAATAAAAATTAAAAAAGAATTAAAAAATATTGGCCCCGCCTGAAATCGAAATCGCGTTCATTTGTTTGGAAACAAATTGTATCAAAATCACTTTTTAGAACCACTGTTAGAGCAATTATGCTTCAGAAGCAATACTTAAGTGATTTTTTGGATGTTGTTCAGAATTACTTCTAAAAAAGCAGTAAAAATACACTAACGGATACATTTGAGGCAATGAAAGAAGTGGTTTGTAAAGTATGACTTCCATTTTTTTTTTGTTGTAGTAGAAAGGTTCTATCTGAGATTGAATACCTTGATGTGATTTCTAGCACGGGACTTTTACAATTTTATTCATTAATCTTATAGCGCTTATTTTGGGGGATTTTTTGCGCAGTTTTCCTGGTTATTTTTTTACAGCGTTTTGAAGGCCGAAAAGTTTGAAAAATTACGAAAATACGTAGTTTGTTATAAAGTGAATACAAATGAATCGCACCCATAAGGGAAGTATAACTCGAAGCCTGACTAATAAACCAACTTCTGGGCAACTATAAGCGAAAACTTTAATGTGTAAAGTTTCAAAACCCCAAAAAAGCACTATTGCAATTTTTTATTCAACTCGGAAACTTTCAGCCCGATATTTACGCAACATACCAATTCGGGAACTGGAATATCAGAAGTAAAAGACAAAATGTAGTTCCGATATTGGAGAAATCGTGATTTTAAACTTCTAAACGTATTTTTATCGAATTATACCCCACACTATGCGGTATAGGGAATTTGATCCGCTTCCCAGAATATGGCCCGCTCTTTGTAGGGTTCCACACAGTCGGCATGCCCGACTTAAATATTTTTTATTTGTTTTTCTTTCGATGTCATATATGTATGTGTGTTGCATATATTGTTTAGCTTCAAGTGAAAATGTTAATAATATTGCAAATATTGTGATCCCAGAATAAAACTTGAACTGTAAAAAAAAAAAAAAAATAAAACTATGAGATGCCACAATGTAAAAAAACTTAAATTACAATAAACCTTGCAGCAATATGAAACAACATTCAGTAACTCATTCATTCACTCACTGACTCTTAAACATTGATCTATTGTTGTGTGTGTGTATGTGAAGTATTTGTATAAAACTATTCTACATTCGTCATCGTTTCAGGGTATAACAAAATATATATCGTTGTCCTATCTTCAATTGGAGCTATCTAACAATTTCCAGAAAATAAGTTTTCAATGCCAAACTAGTTATTAACGTCACTGTTATCTATTGTATTAATTAGAAAACAAAATTAGTTTTTAATTAATTTTTCAATTTGTTTAAAATGGCCACCATTTGCTTTCCAGCACGACCGAAGTCTAATCGTTTATTGCAGTACGCAATCCATTTATAGGAAAATTGTCCACTGCACGGATAGTGCACGCTTTAGAGGTTCCAAATTTGTGTGATGAGCAGTACAAACAACCTATGAATTCCACAAGCGGTTCGAAAGGATTTAGCTCTGCACCACCTGACGGCCAATCATCTGTTGAAATAAAGTTTTGTAAATTGTTGTTTAACCACGCTGGGCAGAGTCGTGTTGAAAGGTCCATGATTCGTTTTCGAACAATGTGTTGTTTAGTAGCTTCACAACTTCGTCACCACCATACTATCAGAGAGGCACTCTGGGAACAAGTTTTAATGCTTGTCGAGAATACTGAGCATAGACTAAATCATTCTGCTTATTGAACGACTCCTCCACAGTAAAAATTTTCTGATCGGTAAACAGAATTCTTCTGTGGTGATTACTAGCGTACTGGTAAGGCAATGCTTTTGAGTTCTGTATGGATTTCTGGATTGAGAGAGATAATGTTCACAATTATTGGTATAGTTTCGCCAACTATAAGATGGTCAGTAGACCGTACCTCAAAAAAAAAGTTCGCCGTACACCCTCCAATATGAGGGTGTACGGCCTTTTTTTTTTGGCCTTTTTCAATTTTTCGTTATAGCTTCGGCATTTAAAATCGGATTTTAAAGTGTGATATATCGATTTTTTGCCTCGAGGAGACCAGTGTTTTGCTACAAAGGAAAAATCCAATGAAAAAAAATTTAAAAACGCGACCCCTACGTTCGGCAACCAATATATAAAAAAAATTTCTACTGGGTTTATCGAAAAACTTCTTTAGCAAAAGTTTAATGATTTTTTGCGAGCTTTAAATTTCTGACATTAGGGTTGTACAATAGGGTTGTAGCAACTGAGATCTGGTGGGTAACTACTAGAACGGGATACTTGAGGTCAATGGTTTTAGAGCAAAATACTGGTCTCTTCGAGAGAAAAGCATCGATGTATCACACTTTACGATCCGACTGTAAATGCCAAAGATATAACGAAAAATGTAAAATAGCGACCCCTACGTTCGGCAAAAAAAAAGAAAAAAAGTTTTTTTGAAACCTCCTTGCACAAATATTTCATATTGGAGGGTGTAGGCGCACCTTTTTTTTTTGCCTGTAAGGTGGTACGCTCTAATGGTCAGTATATTTTTTTATGAGCGCCATCGATCAGCTACGTCATTCTTGTTTGAGATTTTGTGAAAAGAAGTTTCGAGAAGTAGTCAAATAAAATAATATGAAATAAAGATATAAAAATCGAAAAACAACACATGTATGCATTTTAATATATCATTGTTTGTAGAAGAAGTTTTATAACGTAAAAGCATTGCATGATATCAGGCTTTGAAGAATTAATTCCTTAATTAAATTTTTCAAGTCTGAATTAAAAATTCGATGAACTTATTCACTAAGCACCATATATTGAATGGAATTAATTAATATTTGTTTTCGTTCGATTTATTTTGTTAGGAATGAATTCAATAGCTATAGTTCTTTTTATTAAAACTTACAATTTTATAAATCGAACGGAAATAAGTCAATTAATTCCCTACTGAATTAATTCACCACTGAAAAATAAAATAAAATTACGTTCAGTGAATTAAAAAAAAAAAAAAATACGTTCACTGAATTGAAAAAAAAAAATCACGTTCACTGAATTAAAAAAAAAATACGTTCACTGAATTGAAAAAAAAAAATACGTTCACTGAATTGAAAAATAAAAATTACGTTTACTGAATTAAAAGCCTGTTTTCTGCCGCTCAGTAGAAGAAAACATTTATTTACAAATAAAATTTGTAACTAAGTTATTTTTATTTTTCAATTCAGTAAACGTATTTTTTTTAATTCAGTGAACGTATGTTTTTTTTTTTTTTTTGTAATTCGGTGAGCGTATTTTTTTCTTAATTCACTAAACGTAATTTTATTTTTTTTAATTCACTGAACGAAAATGAAAAAACTAATTTAGTGGTGAATTAATTCCTTACTGAATTATTTTTTTTTTCCGTTCGATTCATAAAATTGAACGCGTTCATCAGTGAATTAATTCATTTGATTTAATAAAAAGAACTATAGCAATTGAATTTATTCTTTGAATTTGTTGTTTGATGAATGCGTTCAGTTGAACGAATTCAGTGAATTACTTAAGAAAAGGAATTCATTCAATTGTAGAGAAAAGGAATTAATTCTTCAAATCTCTGTTATAGGTAACTGAGGCCAAACAGTTTTTACGCGTAAATAAAGTACAAATATCAACTGTCAAAAAACTGTTCAGATGGCAAGAGTATGTTCAGTGCGTCCCTTTAGTAGTGTATCATAACTTTTAAATATACAAGATAAAAACACTTTACTGAACACTTGCATACTTGTAGATAGCTCCAATTGAATATAAGACGGCAGTGCATTCATATTTATATTTAGGTTTAATATGCATATTTAAACTAAGTTTTTTTTTTTGCCAAATGTTTCTAAGTGCCTCGTTATGTATTTTTAGCATAATAAAAAAAAAATCATAATTTGTATTATTTATTTTATTTGTATTTTAAAAATCATCGACGAAAAATTGCTGATGATTTATTCATGTGAACTTCTTGCCATACGAATTATTGACAATTCATTTCGAATAACTTCAAAAGGGAGTATTATTTGAACTACCCTTTATAGAGCTTCCAATAGGATAAGAGCAATCTTTTTTTAAGTGAAATATTTCCCTGTTGTTGTTTATTGAAAAATGTTTATAGGTTGGATTATAGTAAATTTATTAAGAAAAAAAAAAAAAAAAAAAAAAAAAAATATATCAACTTTCTTATATAATTATAACGGAGAAACTAGAACATATAATTGTATGAAATTAGATCGTATTAGATCGTACTAGATCTAATTTGATAAAATAAGATACAATTTTACCCTGATTTTGTCCTCATCCAAATGCATCATATATTATCCAATCAGATATTATGGTATAAAATACGCTATAATTGTACATAATTATATATGACATATGCAATTACACTCATAGAAATAAACCTGTAAAAACAGAAGACATACATAGCTACTAAATATTAGCTCAAAATTATGTTGCAGAAAAAAATGCAAAAAATTAGCAGATTTTTTTTGCGGAATACAAGTAAAATAGGAAAAACAAAAATAAAACTGTTAGATTTAAAGAATTTTAGTTATATTTGAGATAAATATTAGTTTATTAAAAAATGACAGTTTATACTGTAAAATCTGCGGAACAATTTGTTAGATATTAGTAGACAAAATATAGAAAAAACAAACAAAAAAGAAATTTGGCTTTTTTAAGCTAAATTTAGTTGAATGCACTTAGTAGTATATGCTGCTAAAATCAGCAGAAATATTTGCTAACAATATAATAAACTGCAGATTTCAGAAACCGCAATTTTTACTTGAATTAAAAAAAAAAATGAAATTTTAATTATTTAGCAAACATTTTTTTTAGTAGATTAAGTTGTTAGTTTCTATTAACAAAAATTTATCTTTAATATAACTGTAACTGTATAATAGTTTTATTTTTGCTGTGCCTATATTACTAATAAATAGCAAAAATAATCTGCTAATTTCAGCAGTTATTTCGGCAAGGTAATTTTTAACCATTTTTTTGCAGTCCTACACTCATAAAAAAAGTCTATACAAATAGGTCAAAATTGTGCTGGCGCAAATACATGTACTATTTCCTGTTATTTTAGCGGAAAATAACAGAAAAATTAGTTCAATTTAATCTGAACCCGTTTAACAGACTTTTGTACTAACTTTTTTTTAGGAGTGTACTAAATTTTTTACAGATTTTTTTCTATTAGTGTATAAATAGATCAATATGTAATTGGATATTGTAAAATGTTGAACTATATAAAGTGTTAGATAAAGATAGCTTTCTTTATATATTTAAGAAATTATTTCAAATAATATTATATTTGTAATTATATCTTGGTCTATATATGTTCCAATATATAATTATATTAAAGTTTATTTGATAATATCTGACTATATAATTTTTCCAGGTGAAATATTTTGCAGTGGTTGCTCATTTAAGAACGTTAAAAATTATAATAAAATTTCAATAAAAAATACATAACTTTGTTAATTTATGGTCCTTCGAACCGGGCACGAAACCAATGTACATAAAGTATTTCGGTTTTAATTTTAATTTTCTACAGTACTTATGAATTTAGTTTTAAATAAACTTCCATCTAATGATGTCTAGATTACTTTTAATACGTACACACAAAAAATTATTAATGTAAATTACACTATGGAACATTTTTGGGATTATTGTCTGGGGGTGAGAAATTCCAAGTCAGGGTGATGGTACTAGGTCAGTATAGTAAAACCCTCAAAGGGTTTGGCGTTCGTATGTGTCATTTTTTTTTTATGACCTTTTAAATTTTTTCCTTATCTTGATGTTTTTTCGCTTAGTTGTAACATTTCGGCAAAAACGTAGTTTAACATAACTCGAGAACCACTTGTCCGATTTTGATAAAACAAATTTAGAAAAATTTAGAATTACAATTTCTCTAATCTGTTTCTATACCGTTTTCCTATATGTGCAACACTTTCGAAGTTAAAAATGAATGTATGAAGGGAAAAAAGTATTTTTTGCCTAAAAATTTAAATATTTTTTTAAAAATTCATAAAAAATCCAAAATGGAAAAAAGTGCCAAAACTAATTACTTTCGCGTAAAGTCACATAACTCATGAGCAAAAAAAGGCATAGATCATGAAAATCGATGCACGCGTTTCTCATTTATTCACAATTAGGTAAATGTATGAATTTCAAAAATTTGCTCCAGATATGCACAACATTATTTGGAGAAAACATTGACACTCACAAGCCGAACTCTCTCATATTTTTCTACTGTACTAAAAGAGAAATATTGATGTGGCAACACTGGTTCTGTAATGTTCACATAAAACATGCATTGTCATTATACTTCTTCTCTTTCTCACACTGGTTCTGTGATTTTTGTCATTCAACAAGTGCCGACGAACGCGAACAGTAAAAGTGATTTTTCTCCAGTTTTTTAAAAGTGAACAAAAGAGAACAGAATATGGAACTGTGCAAGCCAGATATAAATAGCTTTTGCTACTGCTGTGGTCAATATGTCTCAACACATAAAAAAAGGGGAAATTTCAGTACTGATTTTGTTCAAACATACGAGATGTACTTCAACCAAAATGTTATAGTGAACGAAAATTGGGTACCAAATATAGTGTGTAAAAGCTGCTACAACCGTCTAATGGATTGGAAAAATAGAAGACGTGAAAGTATGCCATTCGGTATCCCAATGACTTGGACTAATCCTGGCGAAGGTCA
Organism: Leucophora obtusa; assembly: GCA_949987735.1. Lineage (NCBI taxonomy): Eukaryota > Metazoa > Arthropoda > Insecta > Diptera > Anthomyiidae > Leucophora > Leucophora obtusa. The sequence goes on from OX465296.1 coordinate 181,740,791, forward strand.
CAATCCATTGAATTGCTATGCATGTGCGAATAAAGGAGCCGCAAAAAGGATAAGAAAATCGTATAATTACGTTGGTGTTGCAAGTGCCGCAACACCATTGCCTCATTCGGACCACATTCCTGTGCCAAAAGCTTCTAGCCCAGATATTTTCTCTTCTACGACTGCTCCGACATATCATGCACGTGATGATTCCCCATATGAGCCATCAGTATCCAATGAGCCAATTTTAATAAATCAAAATAAGCTTGATTCAATTGTTGCCAAGTTGGAATTAACACAGCATAAATCGGAAGAGCTGGCTTCCATTTTGAAATCAAACAATTTGTTGGCACCCGGTGTGAAAGTCACAGCTTATCGAAGTCGTCAGGCAACACTCCAAAGTTTATTCCTTGTGAATGATGAAAAAACTTCTGCATATTGCCCGGATGTAGGAAAATTGATGGACGCAATGGAAATAAAATATGAAGCAGATGACTGGAGATTATTTATTGACAGTTCAAAACTCAGCTTGAAGGCGGTTTTACTGCATAAGACTAATAAAAAACCTTCAGTTCCAATCGCCTACAGTACAGAAACGAAAGAAACATATGATGCACTGGAAAATATTTTAAAAATGGTTAACTACGCCAAACATATGTGGCGCATATGCTGCGATTTAAAAGTTGTAGCAATGCATTGCGGTCTTCAAAGCGGCTATATAAAATATATGTGCTTTTTGTGCGATTGGGACACACGATTTTCCGGTGACCAATATGCATGCCACGGATGGAAACTCAGAGAGCACAGCAGGTTACAAACGGCCAATATTATTCGTGAGCCTCTAGTGCCGAAGGAGAAGATATTGCTGCCTCCACTGCATATTAAACTTGGAATTGTTAAGAATTTTATCAAAACTGTCGCCAAAAGAGATGAAGTTTTCTTGTGTTTGAAACTAATTTACCCGAGACTCAGCGAAAGTAAAATTAAAGAAGGTAAGTTATAATATCACATTCATTTCCCATGATTTTCCATCTTAACAAATTAATTTTTTCCAATCAGGCGTACTAAATGGTTAAAAGTGACGCATTCAACAATATTTTGATTGACGCTGAATTGAATGCATGGCAGGCAATCAAAGAAGTAATAGAAGGCTTGTTGGGAAAGCATCGTTCTAACAACTACGATGTTTCTGTCGCAAGGATGTTAAGAGCATTCTCGGAAATTGGTGTCCACATGTCCTTGAAAATCCATTATTTACATCATCATCTGGACTACTTCAGCAAACAATTGGCTACCGAATCTGATGAACAAGGTGAACGCTATCATCAAGTTGCTATGCCATTTGAAATGAGGTAATACTGATTTTTTATTTTTTCAAACTCATTTTAATAAAACAAAAACTTACAGATATAGAGGCAAAAAGTCGCCGAGTGCAATAATTGCGGAAATTTGCTGGTGGAGTAAGTTAGTGTGGCAAGACAAGGATGATCTTGATGATAAAGAATTTTCAGGAGATGCAGAAGGGCCAACAGTGGAGTCACACATTGACATTATGTGTGGTTCAGAAACTGATGATAGCGATGAATGCGATGCAACTAGTCCCGAACAACCACCATCGAAAAAGTCTAGGCAATATTTATTAAAATAAATAAAAATAAATAAATAAAAATAAAAAATTATAAAAATGTTTACTTAATTTTTTTAGTAGTTTATGGCCAGAAGTCTGGAGTTATTGGGGAAAACTTATGAAAAAGGCGATAAATGACACTTTTTTGAATAAAAACAAATATCAATATTCTTGTCAAAATGGGATACCTTCACTTAATTGTAAATAAAAGCAGAACGCGTTAAATTTTGTTTATAGGTTATGTGACTTTACATGAAATTAATAACACTTGATCCTTTTTTCCGTTTTGGATTTTTTATGAATTAAAAAAAAAAAAAAATTTATTTTTAGGCAAAAAAATATTTTTTTTTCTCCACAAATTTATTTTTACCGGCAAAACTGTTGATTATAAAGAAAAACGTTATATGAACGGATTAAAGAAATTGTAATTCTAAATTTTTCTAAATTTGTTTCATCAAAATCGGACAAGTGGTTCTCGAGTTATGTTAAACTACGTTTTTGCCAAAATGTTACAACTAAGCGAAAAAACATCAAGATAAGGAAAAAATTTAAAAGGTCATAAAAAAAATGACACATACGAACGCCAAACCCTTTGAGGGTTTTACTATACTGACCTAGTACCATCACCCTGACTTGGAATTTCTCACCCCCCAGATTGGCTGTTGTACTGTGTTATCTAATTAAAAATGTGCTTACATGCTTTCGATTATATCGAAAATATTACAAAAATTAGCTGTTGAGAATTTTTTAAACTTAAATCGGTTTAAAATAGATTTGCTTAAAATACCCAGAAACATTTTTTTTACAATCAGTTGTCAACAACACCAATTTTGGTTCCACTGCAACCGATTCCATGGAATTGGTTCCGGAACCAGCTCCAGCGATCTTATATTGAAGGTGTGACTGACGTAGAATCAGTTCTAGAACAAGTTTCAGAACTGATTCTAGGGCAACGGTTCCACTTTAGACAATTTCAAATTAAAATCATCGGTGTGAGAAATTACAGTAGAAGGGGTTAAAAAGGAAAAGTAGCTATTCTACTAGCGATTCTTTGGAACAGACAATTTTCCTGGGTACTTAACGTTGATAGGTAGGAGCTAAAATTCAGCCATGCGTGATTAATTAATATAAGGGGAAAATTCATACGCCACCGTGTCCAAGTCAATGTGTTTGTTGTTTTTTGTCGACGGTGGTGTATGATTTTCCCCTTTATATTAATTGCTGAAGCCGCACATGAATTCAGCTATTATCAATTTCGTAATTAAAGCTCGTTTTTAATTTTTTTTGTACGTATATTTTTTTTAAGCAATACATATGGATCATTAAATCATTGATTTTTTCATAAATACAAAAATAAACATAAACGATACATTTATTTACATTAATGTTTGTTGTACCCTTAAAACCAGTATCCTGATGTGTTAAGAATTAAAATAAAAATATAAAAAAGAATTCCAATAATAATAAATGTCATTCAACATATAAATAGTATACACCCAAAAGACGTGATTTTTATGTAATGAATATTAAAATGTATAAATCACAACAATAAACTCAAAGAATTTCCACACTAAAAAAATATATGAACAAAATTATATTAAAAAACCACAGAGAAGTTAAAAAGAAAATACCAACAATGTAAACAGATAAAAAAGCTTCTTAGACCTGCTAACTTATGTCGAAATAACCAAAGTTTATTGTTCCATCGTAATTATGAATGTTAAATTTATATGGAAATATAAGTTGCTGGCCCTTAATATGTTAAGAGCAAACACAAAAAAAAAACATATAAAGTTAAGTACAATGCAAAATAAAAACAAAATTTCCTGATATTTCGATAAACATAAAATCTCTTACTCCTTCTGGCTGCCCTATAGCGAAATTGTGTATGGTATTGAATTGTGTAAAAATCAAGTATTTTTATATTAACATTTCAGCCACGAGGAAAACACGTATTAAATTACTTTTACATAAACATTTTATGTATACAATTTCGTATACATTTTCCGCAGCAAATTTTGTTGAGATTTTACTTTTTTTTTGTTTCCTTTTACAAAGAAAATCTTTAAGTGTTAAAGTGTAAATTATCGTAATTTTAAGGCGAAAATACAGCAGAGAATTATAAAATGTTTTCAAACGTATTTGCGATCATTTCACATTACGGTTTCATAGCGTTGCGTATGAGTAATTTAAATAAATCATACGCGGTGTGGTACCCACCCCACTTATAAAAACCAACAAGTACAGATACAGGTAACAGACTATGGGCAAGTTTTTTAGTTAAAACTAAGAACGATTTGTGCTCGAATATTTCTTAAGAAATTTTGTTTGAAGATTTCTTACTGAAGAAATTAAAAAAAAAAATCGATCTAAGTTCTAAATATAAAATTGTCTCTATTTTTTTTGTTAGTCGAACGTTTTATGATTGAATTTTTGCTATTTATATATAAAATTAAAATAAACGTGTTGTTTTAATAAATATTTTTGCAAAATTCTGTAAATTGACAATAAACTATATACGATTCTACAAATTTCTTTAAAGTCTAAACGTTAAATATGACAAATTTTACAAAATATTTAAAATAATAACATTTTTTGTGTTGTTTGTTTATAAATGAATTTACTGAAAATAAACCAAGGTTGGTTACCGTTATCGTTATAATACCGTTTCAAATTGAATACCGTTACCGTTATCAATACCGCTAAAAAAGTTTCCAAATACTGTTATCGTTAGCGATACCGTTATTTTTATGGGTAGTTACCGGTATTTATTAATTTATTTAAAAATTGCAAAATTTTCAAGTTTTTTGTAATAATCTTGAGTTTTTTTTATCAAAAAAAATTTATAGATAATAATTTCAATTATTGAAACTACCAACATTAAATTTAAAGCTTATAATTTGGGATTTTAATGCTTAAATGCTAGGGTTTTAATTGTTTTTATATGTTTTTAACGCAATTTATAATACCGGTACACACATAATAATCCATGCATAAAAATACGAAATTAATGTCAAAACAACAAAAACTTTCGTAAAATAAACCATTTTTCGTATATTTTACGAAATTTTTATGCATGGATTATTATGAGTGTACGTACCGGTATTGCTTAAATCTTAAATACCGTTACCTTTACCGTTACCTTTACCGTAATAAACAAAATTCGATACCTTTACGTTACCCTTACCGTTATTCGTTTCGGTAACCAACCTTGAAATAAACAAATAAAAAAATAAAATTTTATGTTTTGACTTATTTCTGGCATTAAAGCTCAATTTTCAACTTTGATGTCTTCAGAGACTTATAGTGGAATTTCATTACAAATATTTTTGCGGAAGATTTTAACCCTCCAATTCTTCACTTAAAGGGATTTTTTGACCTCTTTTTAGAAAGGGACAAACAAGTCTCGTAAGTTGAAGAGTTAGAGGGTTAAAAGGTGCTTCAAAAATATTTGTAATGAAATTCCACTATAAGTCTCTGAAGACATCAAAGTTAAAAATGCCAGAAATAAGTCAAAATTTAAATTTAATTTTTTTTATTTGTTTATTTTCAGTAAATTCATTTATAAACAAACAAACAAAAAAAAAACCTGAATGACATTAGGTGACATAGTTGTTCTACTATCTCGAAGGTAATTTTAGCGAAAATAAACACGATTCGCTTGGGTGGTTAAAATATAAAAACAAATACAACGAAGAAAAATATATAATCTATAAAATATAAATTGTTTAGACTGTTTAACAAATCTGTAAGATAGTGATTTGTCGTCATTAGTACCTGTCAAATTTAAACCACATACAACAATTTCTTTGCTTTAGCCAAATTAATTGTTAATGAAATTCTTCACTCGTGGTCTGGAATCAGAAATTGCAGAAAAAGAACTGCACTCTACAAAAAGTAAGCACAGCTGAAGCAGAATATTAGTTAATAAGGACGTTAATCCGGACTCACAATATTATGTAGTTTAATAAAAAAAGTAATATACATTAGGGTGGGCCTATTTGCAAGGACAAAATTTTTTCGATACTGTGCCTTCGATTTTTCGATAGCTTTTGGCATGAGGAAAAAAAGTTTCAATACGACATATCAAAAAAATCATTTTCAAGGCGCCCAAATTTCGACAGAAACACAAAAAAACATTTTTTTTTTTTCGAAAAAATGATATCGCCATCGTTTTTACAATTTTACCTTGGATAGCATATATATAAATAATTTGAATATAAAAAATTTGAAATCGGCGAATTTTTTTTTTAACATAAATACCTACTAAAAAAACCTTAAAAATTAACGCGTAAAAAAAGATCGATTTTTCGACAAAAACTCGTCCAAAACCTCAAGAATAACATTTTCTTGGAAACTGCAATCGCCATCGTTTTTAGCGTACAATTTCACCTTAGAAAGGTAATATTTAAAAATAAAATTAAATCAGCCGATTTTATTTTATTACCTACTAAAAAAACCTTAAAAATAAAAGTTGAGAAAAAGTAAACAAATTGAAATTTGGGCGCCTCGAAAATGATTTTTTTGATATGTCGTAGTGGAACTTTTTTTTCCTCATGCCAAAAGCTATCGAAAAATCGATGGCAAAATATCGATTGCTAAATTGACCCACCCTAATACACATATACACTTCTAAAAATAAATCTGTAAAAATAACAGAAAAATCCAATAAAAATTTGTAAAAAATTAAATTGCAGGAAAAACCTCTGAAATTAGTAGATTTTTTTTTGCTAAATGCTGGTAAAACAAGAACAGCACAAATAAAATTGTTAAATTTACAGAATTTTCGTCGTGTTGTTTAAGTTAACTTTTAGATAATTGAATATGACGTATTATCTTGTAAAATCTGTAGAAAATTTTCCAAAATATTGGTATACCAAAAATAGCAAAAACAATCTGTTAATCAACAAAATTTTTGTTTTTGTATATTTTATTTAGCTAATAAGACCTAAATTTGTTTTTCTACTTATTGTTATTTTTAAGCTGAATTTAGTTCAATGCCAATAGCACCCTATTCTGCTAAAATCAACACATATTTTTGCTAAAAAAATAGTAAACTGATGATTTCAAAAGGCTGGATAAAAATCCAATAAAAATTTGCACTAAAAAAATCTAGAAAAAACTTTTAAAAATTTAAATTTTTTGTGATTTTTTTAGTCTACTTATTATTTTGCAAACATTTTTGCTGATTTTAACAGTTTAATTTGTTATTTTATATTACATAAAATTTAACCGAAATATAACTAAAATTCAGTTAATTCAAAAGCTTTATTTTACTATTCCTACCTTACTATAATTTAACAAAAATAATCTTATAATTTCAGCAGTTTTTTCCAAGGTAATTTTTAGGTAGTTTTTATTAGTTTTTTAGCCCATATTTCTGTTGGTTTTAGCAGAATATACGGCTAGCTGAATTTAACTAAATTTAACTTAAAAATAACAAAAATGTTGTAGATTAAACAGTTTTATTTTTCCAATATTTCGACGAACTTCGTCGTCGTCATCGGGGGGAATATTTTCAAATTTAAATAATTTACTGACTCAATCCGTACTAATTCCAACCAAAGTCTGTAACATTTTTAGTTAAAATACTAAAAATTAGCTAAAAATTACCTTGCAGAAAAAACTCTCAAAATTAGCAGATTTTTTTTGCAAAATATCTGTAAGATAAGAATAGCGCAAATAAAACTGTTAAATGTACAGAATTTTAGGAATATCTGAGTTAGATTTTAGTTAATAGAAAATGACAATTTAATCTGCTAAAATCAGAAAAAAATTTTTGCTAAATAATTCAAATAAAAATCTAGCCTTCTGAAATCAGCAGTTCATCATTTTTTCAGCAAACATTTTTGTTGATTTTTAAAGGATAGACTGCTGCGAGTATTTGCATTCAACAAAATTTTGCTTGAAAATAACCAGAATTTTGTAGATATGTATAACAGTTTGTTTTTGCTATAATATTTAGCAAAATTTTCTGCAGATTTTAGAGTATAATTTGTCATTTTCAATTAATTAAAAGTTAACTCAAATTAAACTAAAATTTTATAAATTTAACAGTTTTATTTCGTTATTCTTATCTTACTAGTAATTAGCGAAAAAATCTGCTAACTTCAGCAGTTCTTTTTACTAAAGAATTTTTCTGAAGTTCAATTACAGGAAGAAGAAGAAAACATATTTATTGAAAAATTTAATAGACTCAACTGGTGATTCCCTTGTAGCTGTTAAATATTTTTTTTTATTCGAATTATTTTTTATTTGAAATTTCGACATTTAAAATGTGCTAAAATCCCAAAACTTATTTAACAAATTGTAAAAAATAATTTGCCGTAGGCTTGTGTATCTATCCGAATTTCATTATTGCTAAGGAACGAACGACTTTTTCAGAATTTATAATTTATTAGTTTCGTCTAGGAGCGTCATTGAATATCAAAGAAAAAACAAGAACAAAAAAAATTTTCACAATTTACCTTGTCATCTTCTAAAATACTACTCTGTTGCTGTTATAGATCTACAATGTAATAAAATCTATTTACGTATAACCAATTTTGAAATTATTTTTTACGATTTTATAAATGTTGATTTAAACGAAAGCATTAATAAAAAATATACAAATTTTAACAACATATGATGGCAGTTAATACATTTTTCATTTTTATGAATAAAAAAAAAAAAAGAAACTTGTATATTATTTTACACAAAATTTTGTTCGATTATTGGATTCATTTTAAAATTTTTTTCGATTAATCGGATAAGAAAAAACCGCAAATAATTATTTGCATGATTAATCGATTAGTCGCTGTGTAGTTGCAGAATCAACAAGAAATCTAAACAGAGCGAGCATTGATGGAATTTCTGCTTGGAATTTAGAAGTTGCGTCCCTGCTTGGGCGCCATTTTTAATAGCAACAAAATACTATTTTTTGTAACAACACATGTCAAAATCCCAGTTAAACTAAAACTGAATTGTAGTCTAAACGTGATATAAAACACATAAAAAGTATAATACAGTAAAATCCGGTTAGAATGAACTACAAAGGACAAAAGCTCGTTATAGCTTCGTATTAACTGCGGCCAAATTTTGCTTAAAACTATTTAATTATCCATGTGTAATATCAAAAATGGGAAAATTATACATACAGAAAAAAATCATATTTAAATCAACTACTATATAATATGCGAATTAACATCGCATTTTTTATGAATAAGTGTGAATCATTAATGTAAATGTGATTCCATTTAAAATAAACTTTTTCATAGTTCAATTGATATGTCAATATTTTAGATATTGTTTTCACCTTTGAAAAATAACTGGAAATATATTTAAATTAAAAAAGAAAACAAAACTTAGTTTGATTTCAAAACTGTTTATATTTTTTGTTGTTTCTGCTTGATTTTAAATCTTTTTTTTTCTATGTGTATGACATTTTATTTGTGGGACCATCAAAAACAGTTCGTTCTAAGCGAGTTTGTACTAACAGAAGTTTCTTTTTTTACAATAAAATTGTTGACAGAATGACAAAAAATTAGTCTGTGTTCACAGAGAGTTCGTCTTAATGGAGTTTTAATGTAGTATACTTATTGTTAGTAGACAAAACTATCAGCTACTAAACCACTAAGAGATTGTACTTATTGTAAACTGCTAAGAAGCAAAATGGAAATAAAAAGAAAAAAGTTTAATTTTCTTTCTGTTTTCACAATATGTTAAAGACATGTCCTTTATGTTTAGTAAGTAAATGTCGTTTCCTTTTTTCTTAACAAAGATTTAAGTTAGAATTAAGCGATCTGAGTAAAGTGGAAATAGCAAAAAAGTTGTAACATTACAATGACTTCATTTTGTTTTAAAGTAAACTTAAAGGAGAAGGATAACTTGTAACAAAATATGCGTATTTAATGAAATTTTTGGAAGAAAATTAAAAAAGCAAATGAAAATATAAACATATATAAATGTAAATTATATATAAAATTAAAAAGGATAGTTACTTTCTCATAAAAATAGTAAACATTTGAATTTTTATCATTATTTCATTATTTCAGAGTTATTTCAGAGTGTTTTGATTAATAATAATAATTATTATTATTAAATAATTATTATTATTAAAGATTGATATACCCATCCTAAGACCCTCCCAGCTTAAAAACAAATAATAAAACAATTAACTATGCGGTCTAAAACATATAATTAAGTGGTCTAAATAAAATAATTACCTTGAAACTGGCTCATAGTAATATAATTTTATTTAGGTATTAATTCCTGCAGAATTGTAAAGAATTTTTACAAGATTTTTCTTAAAAAAAAAAAAATATATAACAAATATTCAAGTCCTTTTCTAAAATTTTTTTGTTAAACTACTTTCTTGTGGCAATACATATAATTGTTTCATGTGTCTGTTTGTTTTACTATCCTTTGTTTTCTCATTATTAAGCTTAAATAGGAAACGGAAATAACACAAATATTGTTACACAGTTTGTTTATTGTGTGTATGTATGTGTGCTAAAGGAAGTACAGGCGATGAAGAAAGGAGTGTAAATTAAAATTTCGTTAGTCATTGTTGTTTTCTTTCTCTTTCGTAATTTTTTTCTTATACACATAGATAGACATCTTCCGGAATATAAAATCCTTAAAATTATCTAAAGTGTGTAGTTGTTGTTGTTGGAGTATCTTGTAGAAATAGCAAATTGTTTAAAGTAATTAAAACAATTTTTCTTTTGGTAAAAAAACGTAACGGAAGTTTTATAAAAAGATCCTACAAAAACTAAAATACTAAAATAAAACTAGACAAGAAGTATAAATACGTGGTTAATATTGTATGAATACAGTGGGTTAAAATAACAATTGCAAAAAAAAAAAAAAAAACTAGTGTAGACTTTTAGGGATAAGTGTGTGTTTATAAATAGCTAATAAGAAGCAACAAAGACAACACTTACTTAAGCGGTTACCTTCATTGAAATTATTCATGACTTATTCTAAAAATTAAATTATTTGAGATAAGAAATACTTTATTATTTTTTTCAAGAATAAAAAATCTTTTAACAATACCTAAAAGTATGCAACAAAAATTATCAACTTGATTAATGTTGTGGAATATGTTAAGATCAAATACACTAGAGCAAAAACAAAAAGTGCGGCGTACACCCTCCAATATGAAGTATTTTTGCAAGAATGTTTCAAAAAAAAAATTTTTTTTTTGCCGAACGTAGGGGTCGCCATTTTACATTTTTCGTAATATCTTTGGCATTTACAGTCGGATCTTAAAGTATGATACATCGATGCTTTTCTCTCGAGGAGACCAGTGTTTTGCTCTAAGGGCCATTGACCTCAAGTATCCCCTTCTAGTAGTTACCCACCAGATCTCAGTTGCTACAACCCTAATGTACCACCCGAATGTACACCCTAATGTCAGAAAATTAAAGATCGCAAAAAATTATTAAGCTTTTGCTAGGGAAGTTTTTCGATAAACCCAGTAGAAATTTGTTTTTATATATTGGTTGCCGAACGTAGGGATCGCATTTTAAAATTTTTTTCATTGGATTTTTCCTTTAATTCAAAACACTGGTGTCCTCGAGGCAAAAACATCGATATATCACACTTTAAAATCCGACTTTAAATTCCGAAGCTACATATAACGTTCGGCAAAAAAAAAATTTTTTTTTGAAATTGCCTTGCAAAAATACTTCATATTGGAGGGTGTACGGCGAACTTTTATTTTGCGGTACGGTCTAAAATACACGAGGCTGCAAAATAGAACAAATTTAATTTACATACATACAGGTTGAAAAGTTCCTGCGCTCACCAAGAGATGGCACTGCTAGCTCCAAACTTTTTTTTTCTCAAGTTGGTATAACTGTCCTGAGAACACATGCAAAGTTGCAAGTCATTCTGTCAATTCATTCTCTGTTTACAAGCCATTTGAAGTTGATGTGTCATTGATTTTTTTTTAATATGGAAAAAATTGAATATCGTGCAGTCATTAGATTCTTTGTTTTGAAGGGTTTAAAAGCAAAGGAAATTTATGAACAATTGTTAGAAGTGTATAAGGAGTCCTCACCATCAAAACGCACCGTTGAATTTTGGGCTGCTGAATTTAAACGTGGTCGTACTAGCCTTGAAGACGATCCACGCCAAGGACGACCAAAAACTGCAACCACAGCAGAAATCATTGAGCAAGTACATAATATGGTTAGTGAAGATTCAAGTTTGACTAAGCGTGAAATGCCATAGGCATCTCAGACGAACGAGTACTCCATATTTTACATGAAGAATTACGTATGAAAAAACTGTTTGGAAAGTTAGTGCCGCACACATTAACAATTCAACAAAAACTGGATCGAAAACAAATTTCTCAGCGTAATTTGGAGCGTTTTAAGCAGAATAAAACCGACTTCTTGCGTCGTTTTATAACTATGGATGAGACTTGGATCTACCACCATGATCCTAAATTAAAACAAGAACGTTTACACTGGACTGAAGGTGGTTGTTCAGCTTCAAAGCAGGTGAAGTCACAACGATCAGCAAAGAAGGTTATGGCATCTGTTTTTTAGGATGCAAAAGGAATTTTGTTGATTGATTATCTTCAGAAAGGTAAAACAATCAACTCTGAATATTATTGCAGCCTTTTGGATCAGCTGGATGAAAAAATTCGTGAGAAAAGATCTGGTTTAAAGAAGGAAAAACTCATTTTTCATCAAGACAATGCACCTGTTCACAAAAGTGTTTTGACGATGGCTAAATTCATAGAATTAAAGTACGAATTGCTTGAAAATCCACCGTATTCACCAGATTTGGCTCCCAGTGACTACTATCTCTTCATAAATATCAAACAATTCCTTCGTGGAAAGCATTTTTCGTCGAATGAAGAGGCCATAGCAGACGTAGACGGTTATTTTGCAGAGTTTCCGGAAAACCATTATAAGGATGGGATAAAATTATTGGAAGATAATTGGAACAAGTGTATTGAGCTTCTAGGAGATCATATTGAATAAAAATATATATTTCGTAACAAAAACATTATTCTTTCATTTCGAGCGCAGAAACTTTTCGACCAACCTGTATAGTGTAGGCTGTAGGTCAGGTTAAGAAGATCACATTACAATCAGGGTTTAATTCTTGCCTAAGGAAGATGATTTCCTTAGGGGACAACATTTTAGAATCTTTAGTAATATCTGTTAGGTTAAATTACAAACTCCATGAGAATTTCTTGTTTTCGTCTAGTAGTGTTAGCGTCCTAGATATCAAAGAAAAAAAAATCTGTCACAATTTGCTTTGTCATCTTCCAAAATACTACCCTGTTTCTTTGATAGATCGAATTATAACTTACACTAGACTATGGTATATTTTTGTTAGTGCTAGTTTTATACATCTCTGTGTTGCGTTATTTGTTACAAAAACAATTTACACGGCTAAACGCAACGTTTTGGCTATTAATTTGATATAAAACTATGGTGCATATTATATCAGGTTGTTACATATTTATAGAGCTCTAATTTTTTTGATATATTCATATTTTTGGTTTCAATATTGTTAATTCCGTAATTTATATATTTTTATCATTTCATTATAGCATGCTGTTATATATTTGAATTTTATTTATGGCCTATATTAAGGCTTCTAGTTGAAAATTTAAAGTTATGTTACCACTGTACAGAAATTAAATTTGTCTTTTTTTCTTACTTTTCTTCTTTTTTTTATCAACCACTGACAATGGCTAATTGCTTACAAATTATTGAGACATTTTTCAACTCAGTAATAAAACAATTCGAAGCAACTCAATGAAATGTCTCTATAATTTCTTACCATATAAATATATTTTAATTGACCACCACTAATTGGCCTAAAGGAAAATTCTAAACAAAAAACTTAATTATTACGGAAGTAAGAAAACTAAAGAAATTGTATAAATGCTGTAATAAAAAGTAAATAGAAAATTTTAAAGAGCTGCATTGACGATGTGACAAATTTCTTAAGAAAAATGTATTGATTTAAGGGGATATATAGTGCTAGAACATCATTCTAAAGGGAATATTTAAAAGGTTGTTAAAAAACCAAACAACAATATTTTTAAAATTAGATTTATTTTTTTTTTAAAGATGTTAATGTATTGCTTTAATAACATTTTTAACTCCACAAATTTCTTGAGCTTAAGGTTTGTTTTTTATTTATAAAAAGTTTTTTATTATTTTCGATATTTCGCTACCCCATTGTGTAGCATCTTCAGGAAATAACAAATTAACGTATTAACATATTATAAAAAAAAAATTTTCAAATTGTTTATAATTTGAACAATTATCCTAATTTTGCATTAAAAATACAAAAATTGTTTTTTTTGGACTTTCTATATTTTCATATATTTAGTTAGAATATTCTTCTACCTTAAGTCCAAATTCTAATATGAGTTAATTTATAACTGGTTTTACCGAATCAGACAGTTCTTACACGAAAGTATAAAATTCTCGTCCCGTTGATTTTTTGTACCTTATGTAATGTCTTGGTTTGAGTAAGAAAGTTATCATTTTCTTATTGCGGACAACTGAAGAGTAGGGTGATGCCTACGAAACAATTGTATTGCCTATCATGAAAATGATCAACCCCTTTTTGAAACAACAAATAAAATCTAATATGACAATATCATATTAGAATTTGGACTTAATATAATAAGTAAGAATATTCTAACTAAATATATGTTTATAATTTGTTAATACGTTAATTTGTTATTTCCAGAAGATGCTACACAATGGAGTAGCGAAATATCGAAAATAATAAAAAACTTTTTATAAATAAAAAACAAACCTTAAGCTCAAGAAAATTGTGGAGTTAAAAATTAAAAAAGAAGGTTAAATAAACGACAAGAGTTTTAATAAAATATTAAATTTAAATATTGTTAAGCAAAATCGCCAGTGTTGTCACTACATTCTTGCCCTTTTGTCACAATAGTCACGAATTCACATATAATATAATCGGCAAAGTGTGGATATTCTATACCAGGGCTGGCAAAACTATGACACGCGTGTCAGTAGTGGCACGTGAGTGGATTTTAGGTGGCACGCGACGTTTTGTTGGATATTTTCAAAAAATTTAAACTATTGGAAGACCAGCACAAAATTCAGTTAAATGTTAAATTTCTATACAAAAAGTTGCGAAATTTTTCATAGAGTTTATAAATCGTCTTTTAAAATGAATGTAATTCTGTATTGTCACCACATTTTGTTTACAGAAATATGGTTAATACAGAATTCAAAAATTCGATTATTATAAAATTCTGGCTAAATTTCTAAAATTCTAGATTGAAAGAAGTTTAAATGTTTCGATGGGAAAATGCGTCATAATCGGAGAAACAAAAAGTACCAGAAAATTGCACAAAAATTGAAAACAACTTATAATAAAATTGGATCTAAAAAATTTATTTTTTTCAAAGGGAAAATATATGCTACGAAAAAACCCTCAATGAGATAAAGACTGAAAATAAGTTTCATAATGAAATAATCCCCTATGTTGGAATTTGAAATTGGGTGTTGATCGTCTTTCGCAGAGCCATTTCATCTGAAAATTAAATTTCTCTGTTCAAATCCATAATATTCGCTTTTTATTTATTATTATTAATGGCGCCCAATAATTTAACTTCTTTTAACAAAATAAAATAACCACCAAAAATGGAATAACTTCCCAAAAAATTTAAAAGGCAATAATGTTCAAACTGTTTTAATTTTATCTCATTGGGGATTTTTTCATAATGAAATAATCTCAATATTTAAAGATTAAATAAACCCCCAAAAATTAAATAACCGTCAAACAGTTTTGCGTCATTTCTTGGATGTTATTTAATTTTTCCCTTTGCGGTTATTTCATGGGGGTTATCCGTAGCGCTGATAAATATCTGCGATGATTTTTTTAAGAGAAATTTTTCAAATTTTAAAAATTTTTGAAAAAGTAGTTTTAAAAGACAACTAAAATTAAGGTCGCACGCGAGAATTTTTACAAAAAAAAATTTGTCCATTTCTAGTACGCAGCGAAAAAAGTCTTGCCACCCCTGTTCTATACCATCCACAAAGTCATTTAACATTATACATAAAGTTCCCAGTGTAGAAAATCATTACCAGATATGTGGTTATGTAACTACATTCTTGGTAATGGTAACTAGTTACTTTTGTTATTACATTTCTTATTACTTTTATATGGCGATGTCGCGAAAAATAATGAGTTATGGTTACACACCAGCATAAGAAAAATCAAAAAATATATCGTTACCTATGTGCTTACCAGTACTGACAAAAATAATTAGTCTAAAAATAGATATTCAAAAAAATAAATTATATAAAAAAAAATATTTTTTTATTGTATTTTTTTTTTTAAATAAAATTTGCTGGTGCGGGAATCGAACCTGGGTCTACAGATTGCCAGTCAACAGCTCTACCATCTGAGCTATATCGACATGTAATATTTAATAGATAAAACACAATTGACCTGCTGCACACAAGTAGCTTACTCGCCAATATACAAAAAATCAAAAAATATGTGGTTACATATATCCTTACCAGTGTTTAAAAAATATTGAGTCTAAAAATAGATTTCAAAAAATGTTCAAAAAAATCTAGAAAATTATTTTCTATTTGAAATAATGATAAAAATAAGTCATTATCAGTAACTCATTATTATATGTTTTAAAATAATGCAGAAGGTAAGAGGGTGTCATTACTGGTAGTCCAAAAAATAATGATATGTCATTACCGTTTCTACACTGGGTTAATAATCAATCTACGCACCAATATTTCAACGTCCTTCAGGGATGCTGAAGTACTTATCCGTAGTTAAGGAGGGGCATGGCACACGACTAGTATAATTTAACATTGTTATGGGTCAAGCAGTGTCAATTATACTAGATGGACCTAACTGGTATCAGTACGTAATACAAAGACTCAAAAACCCTTTACTTGCACGTTTTAGTGGTACTAATAGTGTATAAAATTTGATTGGTTCTGTGTCAGATCCTTTTAGGTTAGTTAGGTGACGTGTCACCAAATGTATAAAACACAACTCATTCTGTGTCAGTTTTTATTAAATTAGTTTGGCGACATGTTCCTCTAGGTGTGTTAGGTGACATATCCTTTTGGGTTAGTCCTGTGACATTATATCCCATTACAGATTCTAACATTTAATGTAACTGAGAAATCATTATACTGTTGTCTTACTTTTTGTTCATTCTATTTGGTCCTTTTTTTAAACTACAAAAATATATTGTGTACTTTTATGAATTGAATGTAGATACAGAATTTATAGCTCATTTCTCGATGGTCATAAATCAAAATAACAAACCACAAAATGAAACTACAAAATAGGAGAAAACAAAGAATAAAACAACCTTATTTGTAGTTCAATTAAAAACAACACAACGCCAAGTAAGATAGACCCATGGAAATAAACCTGTTCAAATAGCAGAAAAAGATACTGAAAATTTGTTGAAAAGGGCCCTGCAGAAAAAATATATGATATCAGCAAAATCTGTTTGCCAAATATGAGCCTGGTCAAGAGAAATAGATCTACAAAATTTTAGCTAAATTTGAAGTACATAAATATTAGTTAAGTGCAAATGACAATTTATTCTGATGAAATCAGCAAAACATATTGCTGAATATTTGCAGACAAAAAACACCAAGAAAAAACTCTCATAACTACAAAATTTTAGTTATATTTAAGGGGGTTAAATATTGAAACAACAACATTTTAAAGGGCATAAATATTTGAACGTTTGTCAAAATTTCAATTAATTGGTCTATATGACGCGTTTGAAAAAACAACACTTTACTAGAAAAATAAAAATGTCCTGCTGCCAGTCCGCCTCCGATATACACAAATTGCCTGCACTTGTCCATAAAAACCATACGTCAGTGTGGCAACATTTGTGGAAAAGGTGACAAAGAGGAGATAAGAAGATAAACAAAAAATCTAAAGTAGAATGTTTGTATGTCTATTTGATCTCATCTGAGAGTAAATTATCATATAGAGACAATCTGACAATAAAATATAAACAATAATACAATTTAATGGAAAATCACTGATGAAGCCTGTCCATAAAAAAGGCAGAAACTAGATCTAGTCTGATTTGCAAATTAATAATGTGTCTATAACTTTGAAAAAATATTTATTCTTCTTCTTAACCTCAAACCTACTTAATATTTTTAATATTTTATTTAAAAATCATGTTATTGTAGTATTTTTAAAAATATCAGTTTTCGCAGCCAAAATCGCCAGAGTTGCCACTTCATTACTGGCCTTTTTTAAAAAAGGCAAAATCGGCTGCCACTGTGCAGACTTCATTAATTATCGGAAAATAAAAATGTAAAGTGATTCTTAATCCCAGATAAATTCTCTAGTCGTTAACGTGGCCCGATTTTTATTAAAAAAATTTTTTTTAACAAAGTTGCCACACAAACTTAAAAATTCCAGAAAAGGCAAGAAAAAACACATTTGCTCGGGGATATAAAATTTATTTGACCAAAATTCAAAAAAAGTTCCACGATAAGGACTAAAGTTTTTTGTTGACTACGAAAGAAAAAAACCCGGATCAAAATCGGTTAATCCGCCTTGGCTGTTCAGTGGCAGCCCATTTTGAACTCAGGGTTGTCGGAAAACACGTTTAAGTTTGAAATTAATTTTACGCAAAGAAAACAGCAAAATTTCAAAAAACCGTGTATGAACAAAATTTATACCTCGCAGTTTTCTACATGTGCACCAAATTGCGGAGGAATCTGATAAAGAGTATTTTATATATTAACCCAAATATTCTTAAAAACCATGGTAGAGAATTTATTAGACATTTCTTTTCGGTAAAAATTTTTTATTTCGTACATTTTTTAATTTGTTTTGTATTTGTTTTTTATTTTTTATATACATTGATTAATTTTATGGCTTATAAAAAGCCACCAGTACCTGCCTCATATAATGTGCCTTCGCCCACCATCGAGGAATCGTCATTGGCTTTTCTTTAAAGACTGCGTGCAATTCTTGCATCTTTGGATGTAGTTTTTTTCTGTTTGTTCTGCTATATTATACGAAATAAGATTTATAATAAAGACAATGATAAAAAACGCTCGCAAAAAATTTTGTGTACAAATTTAATTGCATAGAATATTACTTTGTGACTAAAAAAGAACATGTGGAAATTTTATTTTTTCGAATTTTTTTATTAATTTTTTCTCAACATATACTGAAGAGTTTGCTCTATCCAAATAAAATATAAAAAAAAAAAATTCGAAAACAAAATTTTTCCTAGAGTCGAAAGTTAATTTGAGTGCAAATTACAATTATCCTGCTAAAATCAATTGAAATATTTGCTAAATAATAGTAGACTGCTGATTTCAAAATAAATGATAAAATAATGATGATTTACGTCTACTAATATTCAACATAAATGATTTTTGCTGAGTAAATAGTAATTTGCAATTAACTCAAATATAGTTGAATTCTTATAAATTAAATTTTTACAGATTTTGTTGATTTTTGCAGTTTATTCTGCAAGGCCTTTTCAAAATAGTTTTGCAAAAATGTTAGCATTAGAAAGCATTTCTGCACACTTTTTTGCTACTAGTGTATAAAAGAAAAAATGATTCAGCAACAACACTACGAAAAGGTAGAGTGGGCCAGCTATGTCGTTTTTCATTTGGTGGGCAAAAAAAAACAAAAACAGTGCAAGAAAGAAAAACTCATAAATTTATTACCGTGTCTTATGGTTGTGAGGTTTTAAGTTAAAACGGAAGTAGTTGTATATAATGTTTTTTCCTTCTTTTTTTGTTTGTTCAATATATAAATTCATAGTAGGTACACAGAGAGAATTTTGTTGGACGAATTTAAAATTTTTCGGTAAACTAATGGAGCTTTCTTCTTTCCAAAGTAAAGGAAAAATTTCTTAAATTTGATGAAAAAGCTTCACATATTTTATGAATCTAGTTTTAATTAAACTCTTTTATTGAAACTTTTCATAAATAAACCCATGTGAAAATCGAAATATATATGAGCATACATGATCATACATTGGCTCGTATGTGATCATGTATGGGCATACATAGTCATATACGTACATGCATAGTTCAATGTATGACCATACATGATCTCATATATTTCCATATACGTTTGGATCCGAAATTTGAGGGTATATGGAGGTATATGGCCATATATGATCATATATGATCATACATGAATCATATTTGAGCATATATGGTCATATATGAACATGTACGGTCATATACCCTCAAATTTCGGATCCAAAGATATAAGGAAATATATGAGATCATGTGTGGTCATACATTGAACTATGCATGTACGTATATGACAATGTATGCCCATGCATGATCATATACAAGTCAATGTATGATCATGTGTGTTCATATATATTTCGATTTTCACATGGGAAATGAAATTTTTCACAATATTTTATAAAAAATTCCATTAATTCAATGTATAGTTTCAATGGACGAGTTCTAGGGAAACTTCATTGGTTTTATGGAAAATTTCTTTAATATCACGCTGATAATTCTCTCAGTGTACATCTGTATAAATTGTTAGCAAATAAACATGTTATTTTACGTGTTCTCAACACATAATTCAAAATTAAATTCAATGTATTATATTTAGCACTAAATTAAATATCAACGGATGATGATAGAATTGTATACAAATAACCGAGTCTATACGGTTATGAGCAGGCCAAGTTTAAAATGGCACAAAAACAGTTGAAATTGGCACGCAAAATGGCACACAAAAACAGTAAAATTGGCAAAAAAAAAAAGTTCAGTGTTTTTTTTCGACCATTGAGCGAATAGTCTCTCAAATTTTCTTTATTTGGAGATATATTTAGCATCGCCACAAAACAAAGACAAAATTGCTATAATTTTTTTTATTTTTAAGAATTTTTACAATATTAATTAAAATTATTAAATTTCTGATTAATCAAAATTGAAATTAATTGATTAATCATAATTCTGATTAATCAAATTTTCAATTAATCAATTAACTGATTAATCAAAGTTCTGATTAATCATACTATTTGATTAATCGATTAATCGCACATCCCTAGTTTTTTGTGATTGCGTCTTTGTTATAAAATTAAAAAATTGTCCATTTTTATAAATTAAATTGCAATTTGAGGCCTTTAAAGTTGGAAAAAAAATTTTCCACGTGAAAAACAACTTACGGTGCTTTAATTTTTTTAATTTTTTCAAATATAATGATCTGTCTACGAGGGTTGGGCTTTTACTGCATTTTATAGCATTTTTTCATGAAAAGTCTACAAAAATCGACAAGATGGCTTTTTTTGACAAGGATTTGTAAAAATCACATTTTTACGAAATTGGTGGAAAAATGGCAAAAATGCCATCTAATGGCAAATGCAAAAAAAAAACTTGCCTGGGTTATGAGGTATTTATCATTATTGTTTGGACTATCTGTAATAATATGCCCTTATATTTATAACATAAAAAAAATGAGTCCTTACGTTTTGTAATACTTAAAAATATAAAAAATGAGTCCTTACCTTAATAATTATTTCAAAATGTAAAATATATGAGAGTACATATTTTAATGTTTTACTGCAACAGTAGGTATTTTTTTTTATAAAATATAACATGTCGATATTGCTCAAATAGTAGAACTGCCCAGCAAAATAGAGATGCCGAAGCAGTAGAAAAAGGACTACAATTGATGATCTAGATGTACTTCTTTTTTAACATAAACAGTAATGATTTTAACATTGAGTTGTCATAGGAGAGGAGTACTACCACTTCAATATTTTTTCAGTACTTTTTGAACGAGTGCAAAGAAAGCTCTTTTTCACCAATTAAAATTAAAAAAAAAAAAATTCTTCACAAAAAAAATTATATTTTTTTTTATTTTAAAAAAGTTTGTTATTGCCGCCACCGGGTATGGAACTTGCGACCTCACGATTGCTAGTCTAGCGCTCTACCGCTGAACTATTCTTTGATATGAAAGTTGACTGGCATAAAAACACCACTTTGTTACTCCGAGATACTTTTTAAACAGGTGTAAATGGTGCACTCCAATTCAATATTGTTTTCAGTACTATCTTTACAGGTGCACAAAAAGCAATTTCTCACCATTTTTTTATATATAATTATTTTTCAAAATTTTTAAATTAAAAAAATATTGAATTTATACAAAATAATTATAAATATTAAGAAAAAAATTAATAGAATAAAAAAAAAAATAAAAAAAAAAGTAAAAAAATTTTGGTCCCGCCGGGAATCGAACCCGAGACCATCTGTTTGGTAATGCCAAGTGATACTAAAATCACTTTTTACGATCACTTTTAGAGCAATTACTCTTTAGAAGCAATACTTAAGTGATTTTTTGGATGTTGTTCAGATGTAATTCTAAAAAAAGCTGTAAAAATATACTAACGGATACTTTGGAAGTAATGAAAGAAGTGCTTTTTTGAAGTTGTTCAGAATAACTTCTAAAAAAGCAGTAAAAATACACTACGCATTAAAATAAGTAGTTTGTAAAGCACTACTTGCAATTTTTTTCGCTGGGTAATATTCTAATATTTTTATTGCCTCTAAACTTCAAAGTATTCGAATAAAAAAAAATATATTTCAAAGCCATCTAGTTTTTTTCTGGTATTAGTTTCTAAGTGTCGCAGTTTCACCCTTTACGATTTAAAATAGCATGCAATGTGAAAACCCTCTATATGAATGAGTTTTCTATCGCTTATACATATCGCAGCCTCCTCCTTCGGTGTTACCATAACACTTAAACTTACCGAAGTAAAATAATATAACAGGTATATGAGCTATAAATAGCTTCAATTACATACAGTGTTGCCATCTTTCATTTCTTCTCTATCACCTATCCAAAGAAAACAACATGTTAATTAATAAGAATTTCCTCAATATTGATTCTCTTAACAAAATATGAAACTGCTTTTTTCCTTAACCAATGCCATTATATATATAAATTAATTTTATTTTCATTTGTTAGAGAAGAAAAAAGGCTTTTTATTGTGTTTTGCCTTCTTTTAATGGATTTTCTATAACAAACTTTACTTCCCTAGGGAAATTCTCATAAAATGTATGGTTTTTTAGTAAATGTTGACATTTAGACATACGATGAAAACACATTTGAAAAATACATTAAAGAATTGCAAAAACAAAAGGCCGGCAAATGGGTTTGGTAGTTATTTGCCTAAAAGTATGCTAACAAGGAAACAACCCAATGATGTAACCCACAAATATTAACAAGATTGGAATATATTGTGCAGGGGGGTTAAAAACTGGTACCGTTTTTATATTAATATATGTCTGATGTTCAGGAAATTTAGTTTTATTTGCACACATATTTAAAATACTTCAGAAAACAATTGCAACTTATTTGAAATATTTAAAATATACGTTGAAAAAGCTCTTCGGGGAATGTTGTCTCGAAAAAAGCCAAGGCACCCTCTCGGGTAAATTAAACGAGTAAAAAGGTTAAAGTCGGGCATGCCGACTATACAATACCCTACACCAGTCTGGTTAAAAGCCAACTAATGTTTGGATCTGAAATTCGAATGGGTTAAAATGGGATTTGTGTCAAAATTTTCTATAATGTGAGTCAGCAAACCAAATTTCATTAAAATATCTTAATATTTGCGACCTGCAGCTTGTAACCAAGCCAATTTTGGGGGGACCCTTATATGGGCACTAGGTCTAAACATGGACCAAAATCAATAGGCTTCGTCCTTGGGCCGACATAAGTCGGTGTACCAAGTTTCATCAAAATATCTTAATATTTGCGACCTGCAGAGTGCGTACAAGAATGCATGGACAGACAGACAGACGGACGGACATCATTAAATCGAAATAAAAAAAAATCTGAGTCGATCGGTATACTATAAGGTGTTTCTGGGACCAATATTTTTTTCTTGTTACAAACATCAGCACAAACTTATAATACCCTGACCACATAGTGGTGTATGGTATAAAAAGCATTATTACATTACATGCTTATTTGAATTCAACCCAACTATAATGGTTAAAACCATTTCATGCTTTAACCTCGTCGCTATAGAAAGGTTATATCTGAGCTTAAATACACTCAGATAAAAAAGTTAGTAAAAAAATTTGTAAACAGTTTCCAATCGAACTTTATTATTTTTATACTGATTATTAGTACAATTTTTATTTTTAGTAATCATTTTTGCTATTCTCTTATTACAAATTACGGATTTTTTTACTAATTCTCGCTGCTGATTTTAGCAAAACATTTTACTAATTTTTGAAAACCGAGTGCTAAATTTAGCAGAAAAATATACTAATTAAAAAATTTTTTTTTGATTTTTTACAATTCTTGTTTAGTTTATATTTGTTACTATTGAAATATTCTTAGTTTAGAAATAACACCCAGAAAATTTTATTGCATCTCCAATGCATAAAACGGCAATAACTGGAGAACCGTTTGCAATTTTGATTCCAAATTTCAAGTACGATGAAGTAATTATACGCTTGTTACAATCGAAAGAAAAAAAAATTTTTTTTTTTAGATCTTACAGTTTTTTTATTTTTTAGTACAATTTTTTGCTAATTTCAGCAGATTGATTTTAAATTACAGTTTACAGCAATTTACTGAAATTTAGTAGCTGCAACTAATTATTTATACTAATTTCATTGTACTAAAATTATGATATTTAGTAAGTTTTTTAACTGATTTTAGCAAATCGATTTTGAATTGCATTTTACATAAATTTTTACTGAAATTTAGTAACGGCTACTAATTTTTTCTACTAATTTTATTGTACTACAGATCAGCAGACATGTGTTGCTAAAATTAGCAAAAACTACCGCTGGCCTCAAAACAGTTCCCTACAGGAAATTTTAACAAACTGTCACCGAATTGGCCCCTTTATATGAAATAGACTGGTCACTTTTACATGGCGTTGTCATAGGAGGGGGAAATTGATCCGTTGTGACATGTCACAAGACAAATCCCAGGACAGGTCCCTGAATCTGTTTTTTATGAGAGTTCAGTAACCTGTCTTAGGATTTGCCCTGCGACATGTCACAAGGGGTCAATATCCCCCTCCTATGACAACGCCATGTAAAAGTGACCAGTCTATTTCATATAAAGGGGCCAGTTCGGTGACAGTTTGTTAAAATTTCCCGTAGGGTTAAATTTCCCGTAATAACAGCAAAATTTTCAGTAGCCAATACAGACTTTTTTGGTTGAGTATAGTATTAACAAACCGAAGCGATATTAGGCGATTTCTTGCACTGGACCTATATACTTTTATACATGAATCGCCGATAATGCTTATTCCGAACAAAAATATCCGGGTTTAATTTTCGCTAAGTTCCTTTAGGTTTCTTTACAGCATTTTGAAGGGCAAAAGTTCGAAAAAATTACGAATATTTTATTACTTTTGAGCAGTTTTTTTTTAATTTTTCGGTATAAAATTGTTGAAGGAAAGTGGAACTCAATGTTTAACAATGTTCGGCTAGAAAGCCAAAAGTTCGACGTGTAAAGTATTCCGGAATATGGTCAAAATCATACTGTGGTTTATTCGTTTTATTTGGTTTTGTTCCAAAAGCGTTTTAATATTACAAAGTTTTAATTTTGACCCTTTCGAGCTTCCAAACCGCGCTCTATACACGAAAAATTAATTTATGAACATTTTCTATCGTTTTCCATCGGAACTACTTAATTTCTGTATTTTTAAAAGAAGAATTTAAAGCCGTTATTTCTTTTGATATAATTTTCAATTATTTCTTATACTTAATGTCACGGCTACATAAATTTCCTTTGAATCTGTTTTAACATTAAATATAATGAACACCTTTTTTAATATTTACTAGAATAACAAAATTCACTTTGTAAACAATATCCGTTTACAATATAAACTCGGTTGAAGTAAGAGATCCTTCTTGTTGAGCACTACACTAGTCAACAAGATGAAAGTCATGTTCTAGGACATAAATTATTTCTATGCCAGATGAATGTGTTAGATATTGTAAAACTCCCAAGGGATTTATAGCTGTGTGGAGACATTTAAATTATACTGTCGTTTAAAGTTCTAATTTCTTTGTACAAAACTGCATTAAATAAAACATGCAAAAGAGGCTTCCGGGTTTACTGAGCTTAATTCTGTGTTACGATGTCCATTAGACCGTACCACCTTACAGGCAAAAAAAAAAAAAAGTGTGCGGTACACCTTCGACTATGTAGTATTTTTGCAAGGCAATTTCGATTTATTTTTTTGCCGAACATAGGGGTCGCCTTTTTTAGTTTTTCTTTATATCTCCGGCATTTACAGTCGCTTCTTATAGTGTGATATAGCGATTTTTTGTCTCGAGGAGACCAATGTTTTGCTATAAAGGAAAAATTCAATGAAGAAAAATTTAAAAATGCAACCACTACCTTCGGCAAAAAAAAAAATAAAAAAAATTTCTGTGGAGTTATTGAAAAACTTCCATAGAAAAACTTTGATGATTTTTTGCTAGCTTTATATTTCTGACATAAGGGTTGTACATTAGGGTGGTAGGAACTGAGATCTGGTGGGTAAATACTAGAACGGGATACTTGAGGTCAATGGCCCTTAGGGCAAAACATTGGCCCCCTCGAGGCAAAAACAACGATATATCATACTTTAAGATCCGACTGTAAATGCAAAAGATATAAGAAAATATTTAAAAATGCGACCCCTACGTTCGGCAAACAAAATTCGAAACCTCCTTGCAGAAATAATTTCGATTCGATGGTGTACGGCGAACTTTTTTCTGTGGTACGGTCTAATGACTATATATGATCATAAATTGGCATACATTTTTTTTTTTACTATAGACCAGCACTCAGTGGATGCCTCCTACTAATGCATCGTGTTGATACCATGAAAATAGGTTATGGGATGGAGGAAAATAGGTTATGGGATGTTTGTGAACGTTTGACTTGAATTTTTCTAAATTGAGAAACGACGTGCTAAAGAGGGTTGCCAATAGATGCAATATCATCGACTTTTTTACCTCGAGATTCGCAAGAACCATTTTAACTGCTCGAGGACGAAAGAATATATTGGGCATATTATGTGACACTCTTTCAAGCACGGGAAGTGGTCGTTCGCTTTCCGGCAGAAACGAATTTTCCGCGAACAGTTCAGCCTGTAGGTTGCCTTTATCAACCGGGTCAGTGAATATTAAGGTCATCCTTTATAAGCGTTGGAGCAGCAACAACACGCAGACGCTGTTCATGCAGAAGCTTTTCACGTCTTACTACTTTGGCACACTCTGTTCTCGCCAGTTTGAGCAGCATGTCAGTTTTGATGTTATTATTCGCACGCCATGAATGTTTCTTCCCATGATCTGACTTTATTTCTGCACCTCTGGTTAAACCAACACTGATGTTTGGACTTAGCAGGAATGTACTTTGAAGAAATAAAAAATTTTATTCCAAGCGTGTAAGTCCACACAATGTAATCGATTTCGTGTTCTTCACATTGTGTGTACTTACGATATGGGATACTTGTGTATAACAATTGTATATGAAACTAAAAATATTTGAAATTTTTCAAAAATTTTGTCTAACTTACATGCCACTATACTTGTGTGTACTTACGAAGTATATTGGCTTGTGGGCCATTACAATACGGCCATACACTGGGTAAAGTAAGCCAGCTTGTGTGTAGAGTTTGAAAGTACTCGGGGATTCTAGTAAGTACACAAAAGTATAATATCACTAGTCGAACGAACAAATTTCAGTTAAAGGGTCATAACTCAAAATTTTAATTTGTTTCCATCAGGGTTGGCAGTCAATATCGCTAAAATACCGTTATCGATTCAAAACCCTTTCAACTGACTACCGTTACCCCTAAAATACCGTTACCGAAATAACTGAAATACCGTTATCCTTAAAATACCGTTACCGAAATAACTGAAATACCGTTATCCTTAAAATACCGAAATAAATCAAATATCGATACTCTTAAAATACCGTTACCGAAATAAATGAAATACCGTTAACGAAATAAATGAAATACCGTTACCCCTAAAATACCGTTACCGTTATTTTTAATTTCCTGCTTTTGGTAATTGCACGTGGTTATTCAGTTTTTTTCGTCCAGTAAGTTGGTAAATTGGTTCTGTTTTTAATCTCGTTTTTGTTTTGTAAAAAAAATTCCGACATGAACCGAAATAACTGACCACCGTTATCCTTAAAATACCGTTACCAAAATAAATAAAATACCGTTAACCTTAAAATACCGTTACCGAAATAATCAAAAAACCGTTATCCTTAAAATACCGTTACCGAAATAACTGAAAAACCGTTATCCTTAAAATACCTATACCGAAATAAATGAAATAGCGTTACCCTTAAAATACCGTTACCGAAATAATATAAACTAGCGATACCCTTACCGATAACCGCATCGTTTCGGTTACCATCCGTGGTTTCCATAAACATAATATGAAATTAAGCCTTCTTCAAAATGGATTTTTTTCAGAATGGAACAAAATTTTTTTAAATATTACAAACATTTGTTTGCCTCTCCTGAAAATTTAAGCATTTTGAGTTGTGCCATTTTTGTATTTGGAAAGCGAAATCAAATAAAAATGATTTATTAGATAAACAAAAATGTTGTGTTTAATTAAACTCTAAATTATAAATGTGAAAAATTGGTATTTTTAGAATAAATAAAAAAAAATTGTAAACAATGTTTCATGGATTTTAAAACTGAAACGAATTCAGGTTTATTTGATAACTAAAATCACTCACATGTGCTATAATTTCTATTTTTAGTAGTGTATTACTTTTCGATGTATTATGACAGAGAATAATTACTTAAGCGTATGATTAATATTGAATGCATATGAACAATTCATATCACTCATACGTCATCTTTACAGCATAAAGGGACAAATATCTTACATTTGATTTAAATCAAATTATTTGCATAATGTAAAACAAGAAACAAATTTCATTATAATAAATGACAAAACCATAAAAAGTAAAAGAAAACAAATGAAATTTTCCACTTTTGTGAATACAATATTTTGCTTAAAACAAATCATCATATAAAGAAAAAAAAAAAAAAACAATATTAAGAAGAATGAGAAGAAAAAAAAATAAAAATTGTAATCAGTAAGTATAATAGAACAAAAAAAAATTTTTAACAAAAAAACATTTTATACATAACAAATAATCATTAAGAGTAAAAAAAGAACAAGTCCCAAAAAAAAAGAAACACCATTTCCCCAAAATATAACAAAAACAGATACAAATTTATACACATACAGATGACATTATATTATATATGGTATATGTATTGTTAACCAGCAGTGAGAAAAAAGAGTAAGAGAAAAAACAAAACCAACTGTAGTGGTACATGTATGAGGTAGTAACATTAACCAAACACAAAAGAAAATATAAGGTAGTTTCAAAACGTGTTTAGAATTTTCAAAAAAAAAAAAAAAAATCAAACTTATCTAGCTATTTTAATATAAAACAACCAAAATTGGATAAATTCACCAGTACCCATTTACATATGAAAGTTTCCAAACCAACTGCCCAGCTAAAAAAAAAACGAATATGCAACTTAAAAATATTTTCCAAAAAGAGAGCAGAGTAGGCTTGGTTATATATTGATCAGCTTATTACTTAATTTAATTTAAGTATAACGCAAGAAATTAAACTATATCAAAGTGTTTGTACGAACAATTTGAAAAAAATAAACTTAACTCAGAACTAGTTCTGAATTTTAGTGTAATAGCTAACTCAATTTATCTAAAAACGGTAATTTTTTTATTTTTTAATAAAAAAGCTTACGATTTTTTATTTTAAATACTGTCGACCTCAAATGATTATTAAAAATTTTAATTCCAGAATCAGTTAGGACATCAGTACGTATAATCAATATTTTAAATACGGCATTGATTATACGTACTGATGTCCTATCTGATTACACTGTGAGACAAATGGTAGTGGTCAGTGATCGGGAAGGGTTCAAACTACCGGGGAAAGTTATAAAGGTAAAAAAGAAGTTATACGTGTCCCGGCGTTTCGCTGGGTCACCCCTAGGAATCGAGATATATCGATTTGACCTTTGGTGGACTTTTTTTTGACATAACTCGAGAACCACTAGTCCGATATTGCTCTGTTTAATCTGTTCATATAACATTTTTCTATATACAGTTTTGCCGGTAAAAATAAATGTATGAAGAAAAAGATATTTTTTGCCTAAAATATTAAAAAAAAGTAATAAACAAAAGGTTATTGATTTTTATGGTAGCGGTAACAAACATTTATTTTTACCGGCAAAACTGTTGAGTATATAGAAAAACGTTATATGAACAGATTAAAGGAATTGTAATTTTTAATTTTTTTAAAATTGTTTGAGCAAAATCGGACTAGTGGTTCTCGAGTTATGTCAAAAAAAAAGATATATCTCGATTCCTAGGGGTGACCCAGCGAAACGCCGGGACACGTATAACTTGTTTTTGACCGATATAACATTTCCCGTTGGTTTCATCCCATCCCGATTTTGACTGTCGCATAGTGAAATTGTCAATAATCGTAAAAATGAATTTATTGAAAATATCGAAACATACACAGGAAAATTTTCTGTTCCAAAGAATCGTTTGTAGAATAGCTACTTTTGCTCTATACACAGATAAAAATATCACCAACTTTTAAGTGACAAAAATAATTGTTCTTTCATTGCTTCCAAACTATATTTTTACAGCTTTTTTAGAATTATTTCTGAACAAATTCCAAAAAACCACTTAAGTAATGCTTCTAAAGAGTAATTGCTCTAAAAGTGATCGTAAAAAGTGATTTCGGTATCATTTAGCATTTTCAAACAGAGGGTCCCGGGTTCGATTCCCGGCGGGACCAATATTTTTTTTATTCTATTAATTTTATTTTAATATTTATAATTAATTTGTTTAAATTCAATATTTTTTAATTTTTAAAAATATGTATATAAAAAAATGGTGAAAAATAGCTTTTTATGCACCTGTAAAAATAGTACTGAAAACAATATTAAATTGGAGTGCACCTTTTACACTTGTTTAAGAATTACTTTTATTCAAGAGAATAAGGAACAATATCTCGCAGCAACAAAGTGGTATTTTTATGCCAGAAGAGAAGGTACCATGGAAAGATTAATGGTGGATGGAAAGGTAGAAGGAAGTAGAAGATGAGGGAGACCTCCAACACCTTTAATTGGTGCAACACTTAGCGAAGCTATTCACTTGGCTAATAACAGAGAAGATTGGAGGGAAAACAGCAGATTATCTAAGAATTAATATAAATGCAGATTTTGTTTTTTTTTCTCTATTTTCTATATCTATTATTTGATATATATTTATACAATTGTGATATATATTTATATTTTTTATTCTTTTTAATGTTCATATTTATGTCACTATGCTCTGTCAAGAACTATGGAATAAAGAGAGAGAACTTTCATATCAAAGAATAGCTCAGCGGTAGAACGCTAGAATAGCAATCGTGAGGTCGCAAGTTCGATACCCGGTGGCGGCAATAAAAAACTTTTGGAAAATAAAGGAAATATAATTTTTTTTGCGAAGAAGTTTTTTTTTAACTTTTAATTGGTGAAAAAGAGCTTCATTTGCACTCCTTCAAAAAGTACTGCAAAAATGTTGAAGTTGGAGTACTCCTCTTTTATAACAACTCAATGTTAAAATCATTAGTGTTTATGTTAAAAAAGAAGTACATCTAGATCATCAATTGTAGTGCTTTTTCTACTGCTTCGACATCTCTATTTTTCAGAGATGAGTTCGCCCTTGGAACAAATTTGATTAAAATATGTTGACAAAATATGGTGACCTAGAGAGCAAGAAAAAAATATTTGACTTAGCACCCACCTTTTAGTATGACAATCGACCAAGAATCACTTTTTGATTCTTAGATATAGACGGACATTGTTAAATAGAATCGAAAAGTAATTCTTGGTCGATTGTCATACTAAAAGGTGGGTGCTAAGTCAAATATTTTTTGGAGTTTTAAACATCAGAACAAACTCAATATACGCTGTTCACACAGTGGTGCAAGGTATAATAAATTAAACACTTGTCAATATTTAACCACTCCTATTCCACATACTTTCTGGAGAAACTTAAAAGTTTGCTCCAATTTTGCACTTCTTATAAATACTTCAAGCTTGACATTGATACGATATAGTTTTTCCTGTAGCTAGACAATTGTCTTGGAAAACCTCATATGTATGTGTAACAGAAGATGTATGTATGTGTGTACTGGTATTGCAAATAATAATCCCTTTATCCAGTTATGCGAACAATATACCCTGATATATAAATGGAATTGTGTTGTTTTTCGATATTTGTTATCTAATCTTATAATATCATAAATATTTATGCATGTACGAATGTTTGTAACAAAATAAATGTTGTGTTAAACATTATTTCATTTTTTTTTGTTTAGCTTCAAAAATTGCTTGTCTAACCTTTAAGGTGTTATACATATGTACGAACATGTGTATATATACGATTTGTTTTTGTATTACATATTTTTTGTTCATAACAATCAAGTGTTAAATAATAATAATAGAAATTTATTTATGTTATTTTAACAAAAAAAAAAAAGTAACATAACGAAAAATTTTATAATACGAGCATAAAATAGGATCAAATCCATTTCTTTATAGAAAGTTAACGAGTAAAAAAAGTTAAAAGATGGGGATGCCGAATTTAAGTTTTAAAATCACTTAAAGTGTTAAAAATTGGGGTTTTTCTCACAAATTGCTGTGTAGACCGAATATGTGATATTGTCATGCGCGGTTCCAGCAATTAATATAAGGGGATAAATCATACGCCTCAGTGTCGAACTCAATGTATTTGTCTACGGTGGCGTATGATTGGTGGGAAAAGCCAACTTATTTTTGGATCCGCAATTTGAATCATTGAAATGTTGCCAAATTTGTCTTTCAAATGGTAAAAAGTTAAAAAATCAGCAAGGAATTTTTAATTTGCCTAATGTTAGGTACACTTAACCAAAAAAGTCGGTAATGGCTACTGAAAATTTTGCTGTTATTACAGGAAATTTAACTGTTTTAATCCCAGCGGTATTTTTTACTAATTTTAGCAACACATGTCTACTGATTTGTAGTACAAAAAAATTAGTAGCCGCTATTAAATTTTAGCAAAATTGTTGTAAATTCAATTCAAAATTGATTTGCTAAAATCAGTTAAAAAATTTACTAAATACTAATAATTTTAGTACAATGAAATTAGTATAAATAATTAGTAGAGGCTACCAAATTTCAGTAAATTGTAAATTGCAATTTAAAATCAATCTGCTAGTGTACTAAAGATAAACAAACTGTAAAAAAAAATTAAAAAAATAATTACTTCATCCTACGTGAAATGTGGGGCAAAAATTGCAAACGCTTCTGCAGTTATTACCCTTTAATGCATTGGAGATACAATTAAATTTTCTGAGTTTTATTTCCAAACTAAGAATATATCAATAATAAAAAATATAAACTAAACAAGAATTCTAAATAAAATTTCCTTAAGTATCCACTTGTTAAATTACAATAGTATATTGTTTTGCTAAGTTTAGCGCTTGGTTTTGAAAAATTAGTAACCTGATTTTAGCAGCAAAAATTATTAAAAAAAAAATCCGTAATTTGTAATAAGAGAATACGAAAAATTATTAAAAAAAGAAAAAGATTGTGCGATTGAAAACTATTTACAAATTTTTTTACTAACTTTTTTATCTGAGTGTACATATTTATAAAATATATTTTTTATTTTAAAATTAATAAAATATTAAAAGAGATTTTCAAGAAAGACAAATAAAGTGGTTGTTGTTATTTCTACCCCAAAAGTATTTATTTTAAACAGTCTAATACACATTTAAGTTTTTGGGGGTATTATTTTTTCTAAACCGAAAAAATTCCTCAGTTACTGGCTACTAAAATTTCAACTCAATCTCAGGTGAAATACCCCTTACTAAGACTTAGTTAATAAAATTAATTGTATATAACTAAGTCGATAGTTGAAAATAGTGTCAAGAAATTTAACTGAAATTTCAGTCACTAAGATCGATTTCTTAGTTACAATTTTATGGTCTTTGTACAAAGTAATTATTAACTGAGAATATTTATTATTTTCTATTATTTTGATAATAATAAAAAAAAACTGAACTTACAATTAGATTCATTTATTTTTATCTTTATAATTAACAGGAATTTGAACAAAATTGCATTAACATAATCTATGATTAGTTTTTATTTTAATGTTACACCCAATTTGATTAACCTTTTACTTTAAACCTTTATTACGTCATCAAAAAATTATGGTTATGCTGGAGATGTAATATAAATTTTTGCGGGAATATCTTCTCCTAATAAAAGAAAAAGGTTAAATTATTTTTCTTGAAAGATCAAACTTTAAACTTATCTTTTAATATTGTATCTGTATTTTATTTAAAAAAATATATATTGCGTTCCAATGGCTTTACAATTTTCTTTATTTAATTTTCTTAAATTTGTTTCTATTTTTTCATAATTGTGTGTTTAAAAATATTTGACAATTTCAAAATTAATTTATAGGGTAGGCCTTAAAACAGTGAGTTTGGTCGGACACTAATTCTTAAACGCGAATCGTATCAGACGTAAAATTTTGCAATTGTATGGGATGTGGGCGTGGCAGTTGTCAAATTTTGCCCATTTGTACACCAAAGCTGCATATTGGTCTAGTAACATCTTGTGCCAAAATTCATAAGTCTAACTCCATTATTTCCTCCCATATATACGTTGGGAGATGATTTTCTCCTTTACCTTTCCCCGGTAATAATTTTCAGAAATCCTTTGTCATTGGATGTCTATGCCAGAGGAGGAACCTACACGCAAAATTTCAACTTCCTAGCGCCTTTTCCCCTTTTTGTCCATCCCTCCATTTTTTAAAATTCGAAAAAAATATGTTTATTGCTACAGTCAAAATAATAACTCTGTTGGCTGAACAGAAAAATTTGTTACTTTAACAAAATTTATTCCTGTTTTTTGGCTTAAAATAAAATTTGTGGACTTTAACAAATTCTTTTGTTAAATTTAACAAATCTAAATTTAAACGAGTAAAAAGGTTAAAGTCAGGCATGCCGACTATACAATACCTTACACCAGTGTGGTTAAAAGCCAACATCCGAAATTCGAATGGGTTAAAATGCGACTTGTTTCAAAATTTTTTGTAATGTGAGTCAGCGGACCAAATTTCATTAAAATATCTTAATATTTGCCACCTGCAGTTTGTAACCAAGCCAATTTTGGGGGGGACCCTTATATGGGCACTAGGTCTAAACATGGACCAGTGTTAACCAAAATCAATAGGCTTCGTCCTTGGGCTGATATAAATCGGTGTACCAAATTTCATCAAAATATCTTAATATTTGCGACCTGCAGCGTATAAACAATATAATTTTCGGGGACCCTTATATGGGCACTAGGTCTAAACATGGACCGGTGTTAACCAAAATCAATAGGCTTCGTCCCTGGGGCGACATAAGTCGGTGTACTAAGTTTCATCAAAATATCTTAATATTTGCGACCTGTAGAGTGCGCACAAGAATGCATGGACAGACAGACAGACGGACGGACAGACGGAATCGTTAAATCGAAATAATAAAAAATTCTGACCCGATCGGTATACTATAAGGTGGGTTTTGGTGTTACAAAGATCAGCACAAACTTATAATACCCTGATGACCACATAGTGGTGTAGGGTATAATGACCACATAGTGGTGTAGGGTATAACAAACATCAGTACAAACTTATAATACCCTGACCAAATAGTAGTGTAGGGTATAAAAAGAAATTAGTAAAACTATATTTGTGTTTGTAAGTATACTGAGTTCAAATTAAGGTCTCGGGACCCTCCCCGGGCCTAGTCTATATCATCTAAAGTCATGTGAGGGCACTTCAACGGAGCAAACATTTTACCCGTTTTGCTCTATCTCACTTAGTTTTCGAGATATGGGCCATTTTATGAAGTAAAAAATTTTTATTAGAAATTCCCGAGGGTCCAAGGCCCCACCATGGTCCATTTTTGGATAGAGATAACCCCTTTCGCTGGGTCATTATATGGTTAGGGGTAGTCGAAATTTTCGTAAATTTTCCTCTATCTCTCTTAGTTTTCGAGACATAGTCCATTTTAAAAAATCGGTAGGGCAGGAAATAGCGCCATCTTTAAAACTTCGGATACACTGATGGCGCCATCTACGGGGTATTAACAGAAACATGAAAATATTATATTTCAACAATAAATTTTGTAAAATTTAACGAATGGGTTCTTATAAATTAGTTATAAATAGTTTTGAAAATTAACACTCAAAACTACCCAGGTAGAAAATTACAAAGGGGCCAGCAGTGGCAAAGCACCGAAATGGGTGGTGTGAGTGCTTGTTAACAGCGCTTTCCCAACGCCCAAATGATAACACCGTTCCACGGTGGTGCCAATGCTTTACCAAGGCCTGGGAAAGCACCCATAAACATAAAAATCAAATGCTTTGCCAACGCTCAAATAAAAAAATTAAAGTGCTTTCCTGACACCCAAATGATACTTAACACCGATCTATTTAATGCTTTGCAAAGTATTGAGATAGCACCAAGAAACATAAAAATCAAATGTTTTCCCTGCCACCAAATTATGAGCCCTCATCACTGAAGAATTTTAAATTACTCTAAAAATAGACGATTCTTGGAGTTATTGTATTGTGGAGTCAAAAATTATTTAAATATTCACTCTTTTGGAGTTTCTATTTCAAAAACAAAATAATGTTATAGGAAAACAAGTGCTGAGAATTCACCCTTTTAAAGCGTTGGGAAGGCGTCCAAATTTAATGCTTTGCAAGTACTTCTTTTTGTAAGACCGCGGTCTACTTGCGCTTTGTCAGTGCTTCTTTTTTGTTACCACACATAATAAACCACCCGGGTAGTTGAAGTACGGATGATTTTTAGTATAGTGTTAAGTGAAGATAACTAAAATCTTTGTTTAAATCAGTGTTTCAATTAAAAATTTTTTCAAATTAGTCAAATCGATTTGAAACCCGTTTGGCAGATTTTTCTACTGACGTTTTAATTTAAATGTAAACTCTCTTTTTATTCGTGGGATTCTCAATTCGTGTCTGAGTTATATCTCGATTCGAGTTCTAACTAAAAACGTGGTCCTAAGTATGTTTTGTACGGGGGCAGGCTTTACACAAACCTTTTCCGGTTTGTTTAGTGAAATATCAAAAATGTGCTTTAAAAAAATTTTTTTAAAGAAAAATACGCATTTGATGAGAAAATATGCTGAAAATGAATTTTTATCAAAATATGGAAAAATATGCACTAACAAATTGATGCCATTTTTTATATTTAGTTTATGTTTTTCTCATGCGTGAAATTCCTTGCATTGTACCCGGTTTCTGTATCTAATGTATGAAGATTTTGCAACAAAAAATTGTAGAGTTGCCATATTTACGTTATAGGATTTTATTTCTCTAATGTGAAGGACAAATTGACATTATGTGCTTAACCCTGTTATAAATATGCAAGTGTTGCATAGTGGGCCAGCATCACCGAATTTTGGCCAAAACTAGAATATTGACTATATCAGACTAAAAGATATCACAAAGGGAGGTTTGGTTGTTGCTGATCACGAATCTGAAATAAAAAATATAAAATTCAAAATGGCGAATCCAAGATGGCGGCCATTAATTTTTAGATTTTAATATATTGGACTTAAAATAATCAATTACATAGATCTAGGATCCGCCGATTAAAAATCTGAAATTAAAATTTTGAAATTCAAAATGGGGTATCCAATATGGCGACAAACAATTTTTTCATTAAATTTCTTATGTCGCCTGATTTACTTCAAATTCCCACCAGGGGAAGTTTTTGGGTAGCAGATAACGAATCTGAAATCAAATTTTAAAAATTCAACAATTTACAAGGTTCTGATGACAACTGATTCTGGCAGAGGGACCAAAGAAAAATAGAAGTGTATCGGCGTTTTAAAAGTTGTCGTCTGGCCCTATGTTTTTGGGTGGTTAAAATTTCCCCTCTTTCGAAAATGTTTATTGTGAATCGGCATACGAAACCATGTTAATCTTCCATTTTAGGTATAGGATATGTTCAGCAAAATTATGTAAAACACTGCAAGGGACATTTTTGTGGAACATTTTAACCTTATTCAAACAATGCAATTAAAGGGTCTTTTTTGGCCCTTTTTAAAAAGTGTCAAAAAAGACCCATAAGTTGAGGAGTTAGAGGGTTTAAATATTCCGCAAAAATATTTGTCATGAAATTCTACTATAAACCTCTGAAGACATCAAAGTTGAAAATTTAACTTCAATGCCAGAAATAAGTCAAAATTTAAAATGTGTTTAAGGGTTAATTTCGTACTTATTCAGAATTGGCACTCAAATGTCTCACATGCCTGGACTTTAGGGGGTTAGTCTGTGTCAGAAAACCAGAACCCTCATTTAAGGTAATTTTTAGTGCTATTTTTTTAGTTTTTACTAAAACTCTGGAATGCTGGAAATCAGCGAGATCTGAAGGTACTTTTTCAGTTAAAGGGCAAAATCTCGAACGGTCGCAAAAACCTAGGTAGAAGACATCTTAGGGAACACATTGGCATTCAAGCTTTTCAAATATCTCTTGGAACATTTTGGAGCTTTTTATTTGAAAATTTAGGATTTACAAAAAAAGCCATATTTTTGAGGTAAAATTAATAATTTTGTTACTTTTTTCGTAAATACTTAACAGGTTTCTATTTTTTTTTTTTTTTTTTTTTTTTTGATAACTAGCGTCAGTTTTATAATTTGAGATTGTTTTTGGAACAAATTATTGTTTATTTATGTTTTTTTACCGTATCATTTAGCGTGTTTTTTAAATCACCTGGATTTAGAAATTTTCAAACAAAAAGGGGATTTATTAAATAAAAAAAAAAAAAAAAACTGGATTTAATAAATCCACAATAAAAGCACAAATATATGAAACAGCCTATTAATTTAATGTCAGAAAAAAATACGAATGAAAATTAAAAGAGAAACAAAAAAATTTAAAAACTAACAAATAAAAGATTTTTATTTAATTTTTTTTATGAAATATGTTTAGAAAAAAAACTACACCTCTTCAAATACATATTTTTCATCTTCGACATGGAGAAATAGCTGAAATTGAAATGGCAATTTTTCACTCTACTGTAAGTAATTTAATTACATCCAATTAGTGAATATTAAATATTGCAATGGAATTTTTCAATTGTGTAAAAATATAAATTGAAGTGATAAAACTGAAGAGGCAGACTGTCTATTAGACCGTACCTCAAAAAAAAAAAGTTCGCCGTACACCCTCCAATATGATGTATTTTTGGAAGGCGATTTCAAAAAAAATTTTTTTTTTTTTGTCGACCGTAGGGCCTTTTTTCATTTTTTGTTATAGCTTTGGCATTTAAAATCGGATTTTAGACTGTGATATATCGATTTTTTTGCCTCGAGGAGACCAGTGTTTTGCTATATAGTAAAAATCCAATTAAAGGCGATCCCTACGTTCGGCAACCAATATATAAAAAAAATTTATACTGGGTTTAGCGAAAAACTTCCTTAGCAAAAGTTTAATGATTTTTTGCGAGCTTTAATTTTCTGACATTAGGGTGGTAGCAAGTGAGATCTGGCGGGTAACTACTAGAACGGGATACTTGAGGTCAAAATGTCATTAGAGCAAAACACTCGTCTCCTCGAGAGAAAAACATCGATGTATCATACTTTAAGATCCGACTGTAAATACCAAAGATATAACGAAAAATGTAAAATGGCGACCCCTACGTTCGGCAAAAAAAAAATTTAAAAAAAATTTTTGAAACCTCCTTGCAAAACTTCATATTGGAGGGTGTACGGCGCCCTTTTTTTTTTTTTTGCATGTAAGGTGGTACGCTCTACTGTCTATTTATGTTTTATATAAAATATAATTAAATCCTTCATCATCGAATTCGGTATTAAAAATTAGGGTGAAAGAAGTGTCGGACAGAAAATTCTTTTTAAAATAGGGAGAATCTAACCCCATCTGTTGAGCACTTTTAGAACTACTTTTTGGATTTATTAAATCCAAGTGATTAGAAAAAACGGCTATTATAAAATAAAAAATGTCGCAGAATTTAAAACTTTGACTTTGAACTCTTGCCAACTAAGAACGAGTAACCACAATGATACAATATTTCACTCACAAAATATTCA
Source organism: Leucophora obtusa (assembly GCA_949987735.1). NCBI lineage: Eukaryota > Metazoa > Arthropoda > Insecta > Diptera > Anthomyiidae > Leucophora > Leucophora obtusa. Next base: position 181,780,624 of record OX465296.1, read on the forward strand.
ATAATTTAAATTTGTGTTTATTCGACCTTTCAACTTCTAATTAAATAAAATATTCGAGCTCGAGGCAAGATGTTATTATAAAAATTAATTTATTTTATTTCTCAATATTTCGACATTTATCGAATGTCATCCTCAGGAGAATTGTATTTAATGTTTACATAAAAAACCCTACGGGGAATGTGGGGTCAATTGCCCTCTAGGGACCTATCCCGTGACCGGTCAACCGAAGGCATATTACTAAATTAGTACAAATATGTACAAAAGGGCATGAATTAATTTTCTAAGTATTTTCCGATCCGTTACTTTCACTGTTGCTTTTAAAAAACGTGACCGATACCGAAATAAAAAATAAAATTCGCGTCATATTTTTTAAAATATTTTTTTTATTTATTTTACTCTTTTGTTTATTTTGAACTTTTTTTTTACGATTTGCTTATTTTAGCTCTTATTTTAAAATTTTTTGCTAAAAAATTTTAAATTTTTTATTTTCAACGTTTTTTAATGTTAAAGCTGTATTAGTTTTAACAATTGGTATTTCATTTAATTTTCTTTTTAACTTAAGGGCAATTTTTTAAATTTTTATTTATATTATCAGAGTTTTTGAGGTAATTTTCTAATTTTTAATTGATTTTTTAATTTAATTATGGCCAACGCAAAAAACGAGTCAACTGCCATTAAAGGACCTATCCCATAACCGGTCAATCAGGGGCATACTGAAGGCACTTCCACTATATTTGTGTGTGTGTTAGTGTTGTTTTCTTTTCTATTTATTTCTTTTCCATTTTTTTTTATTTGCTTGTAGTGTTTGTTTTTTCTTTTTCTTTTTTATTTGAACAGAAACGAAAAATATATAACTTTACCATCAGCCAGCCATCACGCATAAGCAGCATTAGCTCAGCCGGTAGAGCGTTTGCCTTACAAGCAGGGGGTTGTGTTATCGAGCCCTACTTCGACGTCAAGTAGATTCTTTTTAATTCTTAATTTTTTATTAGTTTATTTGAAAAGCTATTTTTAGACACACCACATTACTGCCACAAGGTGTCTAAAATGTGGCAATTGGTCATTTCCAATGATAACGCCATGTTATAGTGATATGTCTCTTTCAAAGAAAAAGACCGATCAACGACCGGTCTCCGCCCCCTTGGGACCTATCCTGCGTGTCATCTGGGACCGGTCCCTTTCCCCGTAGGGAACACACAGCTTAGAACTATCGTTGCTTGTTGATCATCACTTGTTATTGCAATAACATAGTTCTAAGCTGTGTGTTTTTTTATGTAAACATTAAATACAATTCTCCTGAAGATGACATTCGATGAATGTCGAAATATTGACAAATAAAATAAATTAATTTTTATAATAACAACTGGCCTCGAGCTCGAATATTTTATTTAATTATTAATATTCAATAATCCTAGATTTTGAATATATAAACATATTTTCCCTTTACCTGAATTGTACTTTTGGCCAAAAAACGGGCATCCTGGCCCACAGTGCACTGGTGTAAACGAAATTACATATAAATCATACGCACAAGTGTTGTTAGAATTCTAGTAAATCAGAAGAAAAAGGAGAACTTATATATAGCAATAAAATACATAGAAAATATATACTCTATTGAAAACTATTTATTTTGGGACCTTACAATTCTTCTTTTTAACAAAATTTATTTCTCAACTTTTTATATAGAACAACTTTTTTTTTAAATAAAGTTATTAAATTGCTAAATGCACATTGAGCTTTCAACATTTGTGTGTTTTAATTTTTTTTTTACCTTTTTTTGCCAACTCAGCTCAGTTTTTTGTTATAGTATGTTTTGCATGTCAAGGCAATAACTCGACAACATTAAAATTGCATGGAAGATTTTTTTTTTATTCAAGTTCCCTTGTTTGTCATGCAAATGCAAAAAAAAACTACTAAAATACATTGACGTTTATTACTTTGTTTTTAATTTTAAATAACGATTTCTTAAGAATTTTTTGTTGTATTTATTTTTCTAGATATTTCAACATGACATCTGTGAATACATAAAAATCTGACTGATACACATTTTATTACAATATAAAATATCAAGGAATATTTTTTATAAAAATTTATGTTAATGGTATGTAAAATGTGTTAAATTTTTCATGTCAAATATTGTAATTGCTTCCAAAATTTTGCACAAAGCAGGACAATAGTAAATATTTTCACTCCTGAGTACAATGTAAAATATAATTTTGTAAATGAAAAAAAAAGAAAAAATAATCTGCTGATGCTGCTTACGAGAAGGAATAAATACTATTGCGTTTTTGTATCAAATAAAAATTAAAAGTATCAGTTTTAAAATGATACAAAATTAACGAAACTTTTACAATTGAACTAGTTCACCTTAAGCACTCTTTTGCCTACAACACATTTAAAGTAAAAATATTTTTACTTAATCGGAAAATGGGACCTAGTAAATGTTAAATAAACATGCACACAAAATGTATAAAAACAATTGAAAAACATTAACAAATGAGAGCTAAATGCTTTAAATACTTTTAGCTGTGAAGCTACGAGTATATAAGCTGTTTATCGAAACGAGTGAGAAGTCTTAAAAAAGTAGTAAAAATTAGTAACACATTATTGTTGTGTAGGCAGCGAAAGGGGGGGGGGGGGGGGGGAGGGGTGTTAGATATTCAACATGGTAATTAGGTTTATATGTATTTTTACTAGCAACGTTCCAATGTTTTAACTCCAAATGTGTTGTTAGTGGCAGTTGTAGTTTTGCACAACCGGAAAATTTAACATTTAAAAATTTTACAGTCAATTAAATTGTTTATAAGTGTTTTAAGTTGTATTTACACATGCTAAGGCTAACATAATAATACATTTTGTTTACAACAACCACACCATCAGGCAATTTTTAATGTGTGCTATGTTTAGGTCAAGGTTAGGGTCACTCTAAGCTTGTAACTTCTCTTTTCAAGGTAATGAAAATTTGTTGTTTATTTTAACAGGTTTTGTTTTACTTTTTATATATCAAATTTACTGAAAATGCATTTAATGTGATAAAGAGTTTGAAAACTTATTAGGCAGACATGACGTATGAGTGTTATTGTTATTGAAATTGATAATAAGTATACGCCTTGTTCGTAATAGACTTTAAAATTTAAACTCATAGAAATAAGTGTGTAAACATAGCAGAAAAAAAAACTAGAAATTAGTCAAAAGGAATTCTGCAGAAAAATTGTTATATTAGCATATTTTTTTTTTTTTTGCTAAATACTAGTAAAATAAGAACAGCACAAATAAAACTGTTAATTTTACAGAATTTTAGTTATATTTAAGTTAATTTTTAGTTAACTGAAAATGACAAATTGTACTGTAAAATCTGCACAAAATTTTCCTAAATATTAGTAGACTAAAAATAACAAAATTTTTGTTATTTTTAAACAAAATTTAATTAAAAGCAAATAACAGACTATCCTGCTTAATTAGCAGAAATATTTGGTAAAAAATTGTTAACTGCTGTTTTCAAAAGCCTAGATTTTTATTTGCATTTAAAAAAAATGGAAAAAAAATCCGAAAATTTAAAATTTCTTTTGTGATTTTTCACCCTACTAATTATTGAACAAAATTTTTTGCTGATTTAACAGTTTAGTTTGTTATTTTCTATTAACAAAAATTTAACCTAAATATAACTAAAACTCTGCATATTTAACAACTTTATTTTTGCTGTTCCTATCTAACTAATATATAGCAAAAATAATCTACTAATTTAGCAGTTTTTGTTGCAGCATAATTTTTAGCTAATTTTTAGTAGTTTTAACTAAATTTTTTACACACTTTTCTCTATTAGCGTGCTTACGACTCATTGTGACTGTCATAAGACTATTTTTCGGACCGAAAGTTACAACTTTCCATACAAAAACAACAATGACATTCAAAAAATTAAAATTTTATTTGTCAATATTATGATTGTGTCGATACAAGGTATTAATTTTTTTTTTGAAGTTTTCAAATAAAAACTTGAATAAATACCCAGCACAAAAATGCAAGTAATGCTTTACAAACTACTTCTTTCAATGCTTCACAAGAATCCGTTGGTGTATTTTTACTGCTTTTTTTAGAAGTTATTCTGAACAACATCAAAAAATCACTTCTTTCATTGCTACCAAAGTATCCGTTAGTATATTTTTACAGCTTCTTTAGAAATACTTCTAAACAACATCCGAAAAATCACTTAAGTATTGCTTATAAAAAGAGTAATTGCTCTAAAAGTGATCGTAAAAATTGATTTTGGTATCATTTAGCATTTCCAAACAGAGACTCCCGAGTTCGATTCCCGGCGGGACCAATATTTGTTTTTATTCCATTAATTTTTTTTTTAATATTTATAATTAATTTGTTTAAATTCAATATTTTTTTAATTTTTAAATCTTTAAAAATATGTATACCCATGTGAAAATCGAAATATATATGCACATACATGATCATACATTGACTAGTATATGATCATGCATAGGCATACATGATCATATACGCCCATGCATAGTTCAATGTATGACCATACATTATCTCATATATTTCCATATATCTTCGGATCCGAAATTTGAGGGTATATGGAGGTATATGGCCATATATGATCATATATGAGCATATATGAATCATATGTGAGCATATATGGTCATATATGAACATGTACGGTCATATACCCTCAAATTTCGGATCCGAAGATATATGGAAATGTATGAGATAATGTATGGTCATACATTGAACTATGCATGGGCGTATATGATCATGTATGCCTATGCATGATCATATACTAGTCAATGTATGATCATGTATGTTCATATATATTTCGATTTTCACATGGGTATATAAAAAAAATGGTGAAAAATAGCTTTTAATGCACCTGTAAAAATAGTACTGAAAACAATATTGAATTGGAGTGCACCTTTTACACTTGTTTAAGAAGTACTTTTATTGAAGAGAAAAAGGAACAATATTCCGCAGTAACAAAGTGGTGTTTTTATGCCAGTCAACTTTCATATCAAAGAATAGCTCAGCGGTAGAACGCTAGAAATCGTGAGGTCGCAATTTCGATACCCGGTGGCGGCAATAAAAAACTTTTGTAAAATAAAGGAAATATAATTTTTTTTTGCGAAGAAGTTTTTTTTTAACTTTTAATTGGTGAAAAAGAGCTTCCTTTGCACTCGTTCAAAAAGTACTGAAAAAATGTTGAAGTCGGAGTACTCCTCTCCTATGACAACTCAATGTTAAAATCATTAGTGTTTGTGTTAAAAAAGAAGTACATCTAGATCATCAATTGTAGTGCTTTTTCTACTGCTTCGGCATCTCTTTTTTTGCTGGTTACAATTTATTGTGTCGTTGCAACAACAAACAGAAGGGGGATAAAGAGTCATAGACTTTTCGTAGGAGTTGACGCGTAAATATTTTATCTAATCCCAGAAAAATTTATAAATTTAAAAGTCTGGGGTCTGTTTTTTTTTTGGCAAAAGAAGACTTTTCAAAAAGTATGAATCTATGTTATGTAAAAACGAGTAAAAAGGTTAAAGTCGGGCATGTCGACTATACAATACCCTACACCAGTCTGGTTAAAAGCCAACTAATGTTTGGATCCGAAATTCGAATGGGTTAAAATGGGACTTGTGTCAAAATTTTCTATAATGTGAGTCAGCGAACCAAATTTCATTAAAATATCTTCATATTTGCGACCTGCAGTGTGTAACCAAGCCAATTTTGGGGGGACCCTTATATGGGCACTAGGTCTAAACATGGACCGGTGTTAACCAAAATCAATAGGCTTCGTGCTTGGGCTGATATAGGTCGGTATACCAAATTTCATCAAAATATCTTAATATTTGCGACCTGCAGTTTGTAACCAAGCCAATTTTGGGGGGACCCTTATATGGGCACTAGGTCTAAACAAGGACCGGTGTTAACCAAAATAAATAGGCTTCGTCCTTGGGCTGCCATAGGTCGGTGTACCAAATTTCATCAAAATATCTTAATATTTGCTACCTGCAGCGTATAAACCATATAATTTTATTAGGACCCTTATATGGGCACTAGGTCTAAACAAGGACCGGTGTTAACCAAAATCAATAGGCTTCGTCCTTGGGCTGCCATAGGTCGGTGTACCAAGTTTCATCAAAATATCTTAATATTTGCGACCTGCAGCGTAAAAACAATATAATTTTGGTAGGACCCTTATATGGGCACTAGGTCTAAACATCCCAGTGTAGAAACGGTAATGACATATCATTATTTTTTGGAGTACCAGTAATGACACACACTTACCTTCTGCATTATTTTAAAACATAAAATAATGAGTTACTGATAATGACTTATTTTTATCATTATTTCAAATAAAAAATAATTTTTTAGATTTTTTTGAAAATTTTTTGAAATCTATTTTTAGACTCAATATTTTTTAAACACTGGTAAGGATATATGTAACCACATATTTTTTGATTTTTTGTATGTTGGCGAGTAAGCTTACTTGTGTGCAGCAGTTCAATTATGTTTTTATCTATTCAATATTACATGTCGATATAGCTCAGATGGTAGAGCTATTCACTGGGAATCTGTAGACCCAGGTTCGATTCCCGCACCAGCAAATTTTATTTAAAAAAAAAATACAATAAAAAATATTTTTTTTTATATAATTTATTTTTTTGAAAATCTATTTTTAGACTCATTATTTTTGTCAGTACTGGTAAGCACATAAGTAACGATATATTTTTTGAATTTTCGTATGTTGGTGTGTAACGACAACTCATTATTTTTCGCGACATCGCCATATAAAGGTAATAAGAAATGTAATAACAAAAGTAACTAATTACCATTACCAAGTATGTAGTTACATAACCACATATCTGGTAATGATTTTCTACACTGGGATGGACCGATGTTCATTGGGCCGACATAAGTGGGTGTACCAAGTTTCATCAAAATATTTAATATTTGCGACCTGTAGAGTGCGCACAAGAATGCATGGACAGACAGACAGACAGACGGACGGACGGACGGACATCGTTAAATCGAAATAAAAAAAAATTCTGAGCCGATCGGTATACTATAAGGTGGGTCTAGGACCAATATTTTTTGGTGTTACAAACATCAGCACAAACTTATAATACCCTGATCACGTAGTGGTGTAGGGTATAATGATCCTTTCATTCTAAAATGTATTTTTTTCAAGAACTAAACTTTTTCTTTCAAAAAATTGCGTTTGGGCCTTTTCCTTACCAAGAACCTGTTATTCATAAACAAATATTTCTTCAGCAAGTAAACTTTCTTCAAAGAGCACCTTATCTTAAAAAGGCACTTTTTTAAAAAAATTACCCAATCAGAAATCGCCAGTGGTACAAAAAATCAAGCACTGGCATACCACTGGGTAACCATGGTGTTGAAAATAAATGACTTGGAGAACACCCATTTGGGACGCTTTGCCAGCGCTTTCATCAAAAGCGTTTTTCCAGGATTTGTTTTACAAAAATTTCGGTAATTTATAAAAAAAAAACCACTAGCAAATAATGGTCTAAGAGTGATATGCCAAGGTTTGAATCCAGTAGTTATCCAGTGCTACGTAGCCAATGCAACCAGTGGTACAAAAACCAATTCACTGGTAGAGCAATGATTTTATAAAAATGCTGACGCTTCGCTAAAAAAGGTTTGTAGTCAGGAGGTTCCGAGTTCAAATCCGGTTGGAATTTTTTTTTGGATTTTTTTTAATTTAAAAATTTTTTTATTCTATAAAATCAATTTTTTTGTTTGTGGAAAAACTACTTTAAGCCCAACTTTTCTTTTGCTCTCCCAACGCTGGCATATTAGTTCCAAAAAACTGTTTGCCAGTGCTAGCTTTTTAGCACAGCCAGTAGTTGTCCAGCGATTATCACTCATTTATGTGTTTATCTACCAACTATTAAAGTCTCGTTAGCTCAGTGGGTAGATCATTCGTCTGCCAATCTGACGACCTGGGTTCAAATCACGGCAGGACCAAAAAAAAAAATACATATGAACTTTTTTTAAATTTTATTTTGGAAAATATATTTCCAGATCACCTATTTATTAGTTTTGTCAGCGTTCTTCCCACGTTCAAAAATTTTGTTTCTCCAGTACGTTTCCTGCGCTTTTTGAACAGCCGGTCCTTTTGTTTAATGATGTTATCATTTTGGGAATGGGAAAGCATTTTTTGCCAGTACTTGTACCACCTGTTAAAGTGCTTTGCCATCGCTTTCCCGTTTGTATTTTTCTGACTGGGTAGCTTTTACTATATTGTAAATGATTACTTTTACTAAGAAAGTACCTTTTTAAAAAAAAAGTACTTTTTATTAAAAAAGTACCTTTCATTAAAAAAGTACCTTTTACAAAAAAGTACCTTTTATTAAAAAATGACCTTTTATTAAAAAAGTACCTTTTATTAAAAAAGTACCTTTTATTAAAAAAGTACCTTTTACTATTTTTTAAAAACAATTTCCTTTAAAAACTAAATTTGCAAAACAGTAGATATTTAAATTTAATAAGCTAATAAATAGCAATTATATAAAATTCCAATTAAAATTTTTTTCTAAGGTAAATGTTGTTTCAAAACTGCTTTGATGTGGTTTGATAGCGCATTTATTGAACCTGCATTTGTTTTTGTCATTTTAGTTCAAAAATGTTTTGAAATTCACTTTTTGCGAAATTAATGTAACTTTTACACATATAATAAAAGCGCGCACAATTACTGTCATAAGCATAAAGTATATGTTTTGTTTTTTGGTTGTATGTATGAATGAGTTCATATATAACATTTGCCATAACAAGTGGTAAAATGTCGCAATTTATACGCGCAATTAAACCGGAAATACTATCAGTTGTATATGTACTTATGTGTTTTGGTATGAGTGTATGTCAATAACGTGTAACATGTGTCTGTAATGGGAACAGAGTAATGCTGGCACATATACACGCTGAAAAAAGACATTGTTGAATATGTTAATAGGCAATTATACATATTTTTACAAACTACTAGTGTCCGATCGAACTAACTTTCTTTTGCGAATGCTTCAATTGCCAAATCGATTAACTCCATAAAGAAAAATGAAGGAGTCTCAATGATAAATATGAGAAAATAGTAAACTCACAATATTTTATACCTAAAAACAACCTGAAATACATATTAAATTAATTGAAAACACAATTAAAAAGGACTACTGATTTTTCATTATATTCAAACCGTTTTGCTATGTATTTTCAAACATTGTTTAAACCATCCATAAAAGCAATAAAAATAATTGAAAAGTCTGTTGAAACAATCTTAAATTTTTAACTCATAAAACGTAAAAAAAAAAAAAAAAAAACGATTTTGTGGTTTGTTTTTTCATTTTTGAAAGTTTTTTTTTTTGTTTGAATTTTCAAAACACTACACACACGTTCATATTTTTATTGGCTATATTTGTGTGTGTAGGAGTAAAGAATTTCTTGTAATTTGAATTGAACTAATTTTGTATGTAAAGAAACTATTTTAACAAAAAAGAAAACCGAAAATATTTGAATTTTTTGTTTTAAAACAGAAAACAACGAAATTATTTAAATTTTTAATTTTTTCTAAAAATAGAACACTAAAAATAGAAGATTTGACTGAAAATATCAACTCCTACAGACGATACGTATTTTTGTGTAGTTTGTTTTTTTATTGACTTGTACAAAAAGTTAAACAATATGTTTTCATGTATTTCAATTGATTCTTCAATTGAAAACAAAAGTTTATCTATCTATTACTTTTCAAATAAACCTCAATCGGTTATGGAAAATATATTGAGAGTGTTCTTGTTAAATTATAAAATTTGTCATTTAGTAATGTTAATAGTTTTTATCAGATAAATCTCTTTTGAATATTATATAGTTAGGGTTCAATAAAGTGTTTTCAAATTAATTTTTTATAAATTTCAGAAAGTGGAGCTAATCGATTTGGCAACTGAAGCATTCATACATTACCAGCAAATATGTTTCCAGCATGGCGAATATTTTTTTTTAGCGTGTATACAATTATTGTATAGTGTATACACAATAAAAGCTGTTTAGTTTAGTTTTCGGCGTATTTAATTTCAAAAATTTTTGTTTTTTAATGTAGTTTAGTGGTTTTGACACAACAAAAATTGTGTAGTTTGTTGGTGGCACTGATTACATGTTTATGTCTATTGTTAAAGTATTAGTACCAACTGGTTGTGTGTGTGTGTATATGTATGAATAAGTAGATATGAGAATTTTACATTAGAATAGCATTTGTGGTTTATGGTTTTTTGAGAAGAAAATTGAGGAGTTATATAGAATTGTAAAATAGTTAGTTACTTTTAAAAGTAAAGTCATTAAAAATATGCCATAAACCGCCTTAACATATGTGCGAAATATTATTGTAAAATAAAATGTTTCATTAAAATAGACAAAAATTACTTAAGAAATATTAAATATTAAAAGTTAAAAACATTTTAAGTAATATTCAAATATATCACAATACCTGGTCTTATTGAGTTTAAGTTCTCTATGGCTGATACTACATTTTTAATTTAAGGGGAACCCCTAAATTATAACCTTTAATGTTCTGACAATTTTTGTGCATAAATCGATATTATAAAAAAAAAATCTCTTCTGGATGGTTAAAAACTATCTGTAAAAACTTTTATCTAAACTATGTTTCAAAAAGGATGACCATTTTCATGTCTCGGTTTGTATGTTCCAATCATCATTTTCTTATTGCGGACAACTTGTAGTGTCTATCATGAAAATAGTCAACCTTTTTGAAACAACAAATAAAATCTAATACTACAATATAATATTAGAATTTGGACTTGAGGTAGAACAATATTCTAACTAAATATATGCAAATACAGAAAGTCCGCAAAAACAATTTATGATTTTTTAATGTAAAAATTTAAATAATTTTGAAAAAAACTTTGAATTTTCAACTTTAAGGTCTTTTAACAAAAGAAAAAAAAAATAGGATTTTGTTAAGATTTCTTTAGTGCATCTAGAAAATGTTATGGATAGTAACATACTTTTTTTTACCAAAATTGAACTCTTCCGTTTCGTATAGGGAGTGGAGCAATAATTCTAAAAAAAAATGTTCGCAAAAAATTCAATTAAAGTAAAAAAAAAAAAAACAAATACCAAGTGACTGAAGTTTTTGAGGCAAATTAGGCTATAATTTTTGATATATTTTGAATTTTGTTCTGAAAATTTCTAGGTCATATTTTTGAGGCGATGCACTCTCCATCTATGAAAAATTTAACAATATATTATAGAAATTTCGCATGGAGAATATTTAAATTATTTATTAGTCATAATAAATGTCCCTTAAACTTTTTCTTCAATGTTTTCTTTATTCTTTAATATTCTTATATAAAAAAAAAATTATAAAACAACATAGCAGTTTTTACACCAGGCGTCGGCAACACCTATGCCCATGGGCGCTCTCTCACACCTACATAAGCTCACACATAGAACAAAAAAATAACTTAGTCGCAAACAAGCATTCAATGAAGTAGGTTGTCAGATCGCTTGTTTGCCAGATTTTTTACACTCTGCATAATGTTTATTGATACATTTTTTTGGTAATTTATTTTTAAGTTCTCTTGTTTTTATTTTTCTTTTGTGTTGTTGTTTTTTGATATTTGTTTTTGTAGTTGTTGTTTGCTTTTAAATTTTTATTTTATATTCCCATTATAAACATTTAAAATTTTCAAATTATTATACAAACGTTCTTTGTCAGTGCATTGAGAGGGAGAGGCTGCAACTCACTCATACAAGCACAAAATAAGGTTGTATATGTTGCCGATCCCTGGTTTACACACTCTAAGACAGCACCGTTATAACATAATTCAAGGAAACGTTGCCTACTTTAAGGTTGTTTTTAATATAAAATTTAAAAACCTATTTTAGGGGTTGTTATAATAAATGTTTATACAAACATATTTTTTGCAGCTTATAAAGCATTAAAGATCACAAAAAATAAGAAGGTTATAAAATTTATAATAAAGTTAAGTACCATAAAAATGTTATATTTTGTCAAGCATACAACCCAGTTGGAATCGTTCAAGGCACACATTCAGTAACGAAGCAATATTTGTTTCTTTCATAGCTTTATTTAATAGGTGTATATAAAATTTGTAGCATATATTTATTGAGGTCATTACTGCCTTATCCATAAAATATAAAAAAAGCTCTACAGAGGTGTAATAAAATTGTATTAAAAAATGTCACGAAAAATTCTTTGAATTAAAACAAGAAATAAGTAATGCTTAAAATATGCTTCAATATGCAAAGACTTAAACTATATAATATGACATTTTTTATATAAAATTTTGTCTTTAAGTTGCATAGTTTTAGGGAAAACAAAAGAAAATAAGATTTTATAATGATGTTATCTCTAATAAGTTGTTTTTTCTTTGTTCTCATAATAAGTATATCTTACCGTTTAAAAAACACTAAAGATGGGGAAAAAAAAAAAAAAATTATCAGGAACGCGAAAAAAATCTGGTATAATTCCTAAATGCTATGGTTATAATGATTATAAAACAAAGGATGCTAAAACAAGGATAACATTTTTTGTTTGCTTATCTTCCATTTTTCCTTTGGATTAAATGTTTAAGGAGTTAGACCAGTCTATAAATTTTGCAAATAATACAATAATGGTAAGAAAAACGTTTTGGTAGAAGTTATTTTAAACAAGGTACTTTTTTTTTTTATAAATAAAAGGCAGTTTTAAAAAAAATCTCAATTTTGGAGCTCTTTTTAAAATTTTTATACGGCATCTCAGGTGTAAATAATTTTATTTGAATAATTTCATATACATATTTACTTAGAATATTGTTCTACTTCAACTCCAAATTCTAATATAATATTGTCATATTAAATTTGAAATGTTGTTTCAAAAAGGTTGACCGTTTTTATGAAAGATAATACAGTTCTTCCGTGGGCATCACCCCAACTCATCAGTTGTCCGCAATAAGCAAATGATGATTGGAACACACAATGCGCGACATTACATAATGTAAAAAAATTAAACGGGACGAGAATTTTGTACTTTTGTGTGCGAACTGTCTGATTTGGTAAAATTCAGTCATAAATTAACAGTTCTTGAAAAGCAACAATTTTAAGTAATAAAAAATTTAACAATTTTTAGAACAAAAATGTCAAATTTTGTATCAAAATTAAGAAACACACACATATCTGTAAATTAGTCATTTTATATATGGTGTCCAATAAAATGAAAATGCAATTTTAAAGAGTGTCGCACAGTGCTTTGTCCCATAGACAAAAATAAAAAAAAAAAAATTTGTGTCTCCGCTTTCGACGAAAATATTTTTTTTTGTATCCCATGTGAAAATCGAAATATATATGAACGTACATGATCATACATTGCCTAGTATGTGATCATGCATAGGCATACGTGGTCATATACGTCATTGCATAGTTCAATGTATGACCATACATTATCTCATATATTTCCATATATCTTTGGATCCGAAATTTGAGGGTATATGGATGTATATGGCCATATATGATCATATATGAGCATACATGCATCATATATGAGCATATATGGTCATATATAAACACGTACGGTCATATACCCTCAAATTTCGGATCCGAAGATATATGGAAATATATGACATAATATATGGTCATATGCATGGACGTATATGATCATATATGCCTATGTATGATCATATACTAGTCAATGTGTGATCATGTAGGTTCATATATATTTCGATTTTCACATGGGTACCCATGTGAAAATCGAAATATATATGAGCACTCACGATCATACATTAACTTGTATGATCATGTGCATATGTGAATCATATATGAGCATTAGGGCGGGTCGATTTAATAATCGCCCATGCCTCAGTGAAAATCGTATTCTAGGGATCAAAATAAGAAACTTTGCCGAAGGAACCATACCTCTAAAACGAATTCTACTACCCCCAACTGTTGACTTTTGTCCCGTAGGGTCAAGTTTTGAAAAATCCCACTTTGACCCATTTAGAGTGCCCCAATCGAGTCCAAATGTATGACCGACCCCCACTAACTTTGGAGGGCCGATCCACCCATGCCAGTGGCACACCCCCTGGAACTCCCCTGGGGGGTTCCCCATACAAACATTTTAAAAAATCACCATTTTTGTAACTTTATTTTATTATTTTTTATTTATTTTATTTATTTTTATTATTTTATTTATTTTTTCTCTTTAGAAATTTATTTAGTCAGAACATATGTAAATGAAAAAATTAATTTAACTTAGTAATAGAAAAGAAAAAATGCCCAGACTTGAAAGCAAAAAAGACTTCAAACAGTAATTTTTTTTATTTTCTTTTCTATTACTAAGTTAAATTAATTTTTTCATTTACATATGTTCTGACTAAATAAATTTCTAAAGAGAAAAAATAAATAAAATAATAAAAATAAATAAAATAAATAAAAAATAATAAAATAAAGTGCTAAAAATGGTGATTTTTTAAAATGTTTGTATGGGGAACCCCCCAGGGGAGTTCCAGGGGGTGTACCACTGGCATGGGTGGATCGGCCCTCCAAAGTTAGTGGGGGTCGGTCATACATTTGGACTCGATTGGGGCACTCTAAATGGGTCAAAGTGGGATTTTTCAAAACTTGACCCTACGGGACAAAAGTCAACAGTTGGGGGTAGTAGAATTCGTTTTAGAGGTATGGTTCCTTCGGCAAAGTTTCTTATTTTGATCCCTAGAATACGATTTTCCCTGAGCCATGGGCAATTTTTTTGCCTCCCCACAAATCGACCCAGCCTAATGAGCATATATGATCATATATGGGCATATACCTCCATATACCCTCAAGTATCGGATCCAAAGGTATATGTAAATATATGAGATCATGTATGATCCTACTTTGAACTATGCATGGATGTATATGAACTATGTATGCCCATGCATGATCACCTACGAGCCAATGTATGATCATGTATGTTTATATATATTTCGATTTCCACATGGGTATATATGAAAATTATTTAATCTTGTAAATATTATCCTTTCTGGTATAACTCATTCTATCTACACTAGAGGTCGCTAAAGTCGCAAAATTTTTAACATAGCATATAATGCAAAAATATGAATTTTGTGGATCTTACAAAAAAAAATTGGTAAAAATTCATTTTTGGAGGTATCTTTAAAATTTTTCTTCTTTTAAATACTTGAATATATTCGAATCAATAAAAGATACTAAAATTGTAAAAAAATCTGCAATTAACATATCAAATTATTTTTTGAATTTTTTCAATATTTTTGCAGGGAGCCTAAAATATCAAAAGTTAAATAGAACTTTAAAAAAATTATGTTAATTGATTTTAAAATTTTTTTTGTCATGCTCTTATAATTTTGTACAAGAAAAAATAAAGAAAAGAAACAATTTCTTAATTTAACAATACAAAAAAAGAAAATTTTTCCAAGTGTCAAAAAATGTATTTTTGTAATTTCATCTTTTATGGGTTACGAAAAAGTTTCCAACTTTCTTAGATTTTAATGAAATAGTATAATTTTTATTCGAAAAATTAAGGGAACATTATTTAAAAAAGAAAAGTATAAACTTTGGCAAAAACACATTTCCTATTTCATTAATAAATCGTTAAAATCCTAAAAATTACCAAAGTTTGATAATATATTAAAAAAATTATGTTAATTGATTTTCATATTATTATTTTTGTTAGGAATAGACCTTTAGTTATTATATTTAAAAAAAAAATATCTACCAATTTTTTTATAAAAATCAAAAAACTCCTTTTTATATCTCATTCACGTAATAAAAGCTACATATATTTAATTTTTTATTTAAATTACCAGATGATAAAAAAAAAACAAAAAACTATCTTTGAACTTTGGGAGCAAATTCACTAAAGTATCACCGCAAAAAACACTACTAGGAACATTTTTGTGGAACATTCTAACCCTCTAACTCTGCAATGAAAGGGAATTTTTTGGACCCTTTTAAAAAAGGGACAAAAATGACCCGTAAGTTGAAGAGTTAGAGGGTTAAAATGTTCCAAAAAAATGTTTCTCGTAGTGTTTTACTTAAGTTCGCTGAACACATCCTATACCTAAAATGGAAGATTCCCAGGTTTCTCCCTAAAATCCAGGTTTGTGGGACATTTGAGCGCCAATTCTGAATAAGTGCGAAATTAACCCTTAATACGTTTTACTTATTACTGGCACTGAAGTTAAATTTTCAATGGTGATGTCTTAAAAGACTTATAGTAAAATTTCATGACAAATTTTTTTGCGGAACATTTTAACTCTTCAACTTACGGGTCGTTTTTGTCCGTTTTGAAAAGGCGCCAAAAAAAAAGTCTCTTTAATTCAAGAGCTAGAAGGTTAAAATGTTCCACAAAAATATTCCTCGTAGTGTTCTACATAAGTTCGCTGAACATATCCTATAACTAAAATGGAGGATTCACATGGTTTCCTATTTTAATCCTATTTAATTTTTTTTTGTTTTAGAAAAATTATTTAAAACCCATTTTTTATGAGAGGCATTATTGTTTTTATTAATGAATCGATTTTACCCAAATTTGGCACAAATATGGCTTGACCTTATATCAATTCACATGCTAAATTTCATGGCAATCGGATTTTTGCAGGTTTTATAAAGATTTTAAGATAAAGGATATATGGAGTCCACGAAATTTTCCTAAAAACTGAAAAAAAACATATTTTTCCCATTTAAAAACTCTTGAAATTTTCAATCGATTTCCGCCACGACTTTTCTTTATTCGATTGACCCCAAACTTCATATTCATTAGTTTAATATAGAAAGGAAACAAATTTGACCCCGATACTCTTTAAAATCGCATTTTCATTTTATTGGACACCTCTAATGTACACTCAATCATCATGCAGAGATCGGTAAAATTAAAAAAAAAAATATATATTGTTGGCAGATAATTTTTGAATATTCCCTGAAGCTCTTCTAATAAAATCAGCCTAAAGACGTTAGAAAGCAAGCATTTCATATATTTTTTAATAACACTGTGAGACAAATGGTAGGGGTCAGTGATCGGGAAGGATTGATACTACCGGGGAAAGTTATATCGGTAAAAAAGAAGTTATACGTGTCCCGGCGTTTCGCTGGGTCACCCCTAGGAATCGAGATATATCGATTTGACCTTTGGTGGTCTTTTTTTTTTTGACATAACTCGAGAACCACTAGTCCGATTTTGGTCAAACAATTTTAAAAAAATTAAAAATTACAATTGCTTTAATCTGTTCATATAACGTTTTTCTATATACTCAACAGTTTTGCCGGTAAAAATAAATGTATGAAGAAAAAAAAATTTTTTGCCTAAAATATTAAAAAAAAGTAATAAACAAAAGGTTATTGATTTTTATGGTAGCGGTAACAAATATTTATTTTTACCGGCAAAACTGTTCAGTATATAGAAAAACGTTATATGAACAGATTAAAGGAATTGTAGTTTTTAATTTTTTTAAAATTGTTTGAGCAAAATCGGATTAGTGGTTCTCGAGTTATGTCAAAAAAAAAAGATATATCTCGATTCCTAGAGGTGACCCAGCGAAACGCCGGGACACGTATAACTTCTTTTTGACCGATATAACATTTCCCGTTGGATTCATCCCATCCCGATTTTGACTGTCGCATAGAGTAATTAAAAAACAAAAATTGCCAAAAAAAATATGTTAAAAACACCTTTTTTTAGAAGTAAATATGGCAACCATCTGCTGATAATTATTTGGAAATTTTTACTGTAAATTATTTAAACTGTTATCAGTTAATATCGAAATCGTTTATCCCTTATGGTGGTTGCCAGATCCACCCATAGTTAGCGTATCCATATGGATACAATATAGCGAAATGGTTAACAAGGGTAAATAAAAGGTACTTTTTAATCAAAGACAGTTTTTTTTAATAAAATGTACGTTTTTTCAACAAGAGGCACTTTTTTTAATAAGATGTAATTTTGCAAAAAAAAAATAATTTTTCAGTAAAAGGTACTTTTTTAATAAAAGGTACTTTTTTTAATGAAAAGTACTTTTTTAATAAAAGGTACTTTTTAAATAAAAGGTTATTTTTTATTATAAAGTACTTTTTAAATAAAATATACTTTTTTAATAAAATTTACTTTTTTAAAATAAAAGGTACTTTTTTAAAATAAAATTATTTTCATTAAGTTTTCATTTTATGATTAGTTTGGGTCTAGCTTGGCATTTTGCGGGTTATAAACTTGCTAAAAGATGCGAAGGGCATGCATGTTTTATGGAATGTAAATAAATATTTTTCGCCGCTCCTATTCCCTTAGCAATAATTCACTTGTATTGCTGTGACCAAGTTACAAGTTAAGAAAATAAAAAATTATTTTTAAATCAATATTGAAGTTCTTAACGAAGTTTACAAGAATATAAAGGGGAGAGAAAATTGAAAAAAGTAACACATAATCATGTCAGACTTTTGAAAGCGCTTTCGCACTAAATATGACAAAATCTTGACCCGGGTAAACAAATAAAATAATAAAATTAAAATCGTGGTAAAGGTAGAAAATTTGTTTTAAGCATAAACGCCAGGATATAACAAATAATGATACTGATTACAATTAAGTGAAAACAAAATAGTCATGTACGTTATAAAGCATTAAGTGTATTATGTAGGGTACAACCAAAAGAAAGGATTGTAAGAAAATTCGAGTAAAAAATTAAATATAATCTACTCTACGACATGTAATCATCAAAAGAAATTGTACTAAGAAAATAATAATGCATAGTAAAAGGAGTCTAACGATAAAAATACAATTTTACTGTTTCAATTAATTTTAAATGAAAATACGCAGAATTAAAAAATAAACTCTTTGAACATTTATGGATTAAATTAAATACGAAAACCTGCAAATATGCTAATAAAACGTAATTATCAATTGTGAATACCAACGAATATTTAATTAATTTTTTTTTTAGGATTTGAAATAGATATTCCTGTATGTATTTATGCAAATATAATATAATTTGTTTGTTATTAAATTATTTGTTTCTAGTCAATAGTTTTTAACGTTTAAGTATTACTGGTTTTTATCAATTTGCTGAACTTGGGATAATTTGGGAACGGTTTTAATAATAATAAAAAAAAAAATAAAATAAAAAT
Organism: Leucophora obtusa; assembly: GCA_949987735.1. Classification (NCBI taxonomy): domain Eukaryota; kingdom Metazoa; phylum Arthropoda; class Insecta; order Diptera; family Anthomyiidae; genus Leucophora; species Leucophora obtusa. Next base: position 181,799,776 of record OX465296.1, read on the forward strand.
ATTTTTATATATGAATATTTTTTAAAATTACTTTAGCTACTCCTAGCAGTTGTTGCAAAAACTTAAAAAATCGATTTCCCATATTGCCCCACTTCAGAAAATATACTATGTTGCCCTAAAAAATTCAACAAAAATGCCATATTTTTGTGTGGTTTTTAGATTTTATATTTATGTTTTAAAAGCAAATAAATTTAATTAAATGCTAAAATTATGATTTAGTGTGGATTAAAAAAAGAAAAAAATTCAGCTGTAAATTGTTGAAAAAAGGGAATGATGCTTGTTGGCAAAAGTTCACTTTATGAGGCACCCCTAAAAAAAAAAAAATAAAAAAAATATGACCCCCTCTGGAATTAAAAAAGAAATTTTATTCTATATGGTGTTAAGGGAAACCCGCCCAAAATGGCACGTGTGACGACTCAAATTAAAGAAAATTTTCTCACGATTCTAAATATGCATTTTGTTTTAAAATCCGGAAAATAGTATTCGGGCTAGGTGCATTTTTGTCATTTTAGGTGTTAAAAAATACTATATTATAAAATGTACGTAAACTTTTTGGTGATAAAGATGTGGGATTTCTTTAGGAAAAAGTGAAAATTTTATGAATTTTAGGGGGTTTTTTGTATATTATGGGACACAGCGTTGCAGGCGACAAATTTTTTTTAAAAAATCGCGGGATTTTTTCAAAAAATTTTTAATTTTTTGGTACATAGCGTATATAAGTTGGTGTTTTTTTTTTTGTAAAAAATTAAAATTTAATGAATGTTTGGGAGTTTTTTTGTGTATTGTGGGAAATAGCTCCGCAGGCGAACATTTTTTGGTACATAGCGTACATAAGTTTTATTTTGGTAAAAGTTGGTGTTTTTTTTGGAAAAAATTTAAATTTAATGAATTTTGGGCGCTTTTTATGTATTCCTTAATTCAATTTTTCAATTCTGAATTAAAAATTCTATGAATTAATTCACTAAGCACCATATATTGAATGGAATTAATTCATATTTGCTTTCGTTCGATTTATTTTGTTACGAATTAATTCAATTGCAATAGTTCTTTTTATTAAATCAAATGAATTAATTCACCGGTGAACGCGTTCAATTTTATAAATCGAACGGAAAAAAGTGAATTAATTCCTTACTGAATTAATTCACCACTGAATTCATTCAATTTCATTTTCATTCAGTGAATTAAAAAAAAAATAAAATTACGTTCAGTGAATTAAAAAAAAATAATAAGTTCACTGAATTGAAAAAAAAAAATAAGTTCACTGAATTAAAAAAAAATAAAATAAGTTCACTGAATTCAAAGCCTGTTTTCTGCCGTTCAGTAGAAGAAAACAATAATGTACAAATAAAAGTTTTAAATAGGCAATTTTACAGCGTGTGCTAGTAACAAATTAGAAACCAGATGCTGTTTATCAACCTACATGATTCAAAAATAAATCCTTTTACTATTAAAAATAAAAACTTTACAGATACAGATAAATTAGGAAAAAAATGTAACTATTAATTTTTCAAACTAGTTATATAATTATATTTTTTTCCAAATTTATCTATATCTGTAAAGTTTTTATTTTTAATAGTAAAAGGCTGTATTTTTGAATCATGTAGGTTGATAAACAGCATCCGGTTTCTAACTTGTTACTAGCACACGCTGTAAAATTGCCTATTTAAAACTTTTATTTGTACATTATTGTTTTCTTCTACTGAACGGCAGAAAACAGGCTTTGAATTCAATGAACTTATTTTATTTTTTTTTTCAATTCAGTGAACTTATTTTATTTTTTTTCAATTCAGTGAACTTATTATTTTTTTTTTTTAATTCACTGAATGTAATTTTATTTTTTTTTAATTCACTGAATGAAAATGAAATTGAATGAATTCAGTGGTGAATTAATTCAGTAAGGAATTAATTCACTTTTTTTCCGTTCGATTTATAAAATTGAACGCTTTCACCGGTGAATTAATTCATTTGATTTAATAAAAAGAACTATTGAATTGAATTAATTCTTTGAATTTGTTGTTTGATGAACACATTCAGTTGAATGAATTCAGTGAATTACTTAAGAAAAGGAATTCATTCAATTCTAGAGAAAATTGAATTCGATTGGTAGTGAATTCATTCAAAAAGGAATTAATTCTTCAAAGCTCTGATTGTGGGTACGTTGTCATCATGTTTGAGTTCTTAAGAAAATATCCGTTTGTTTGAGTACCCATACTTTATAATTAGTACATTAAGTGGCTATTTTAGACTACCGGGGGGTCTTAAATGGATCTAGTGGTAGCCACACCTTATGGATCATAAAACCATTTTTGAAATCGGGAGAAAATTTCCTTTAATTTGAGCCGTCGCACTTACCATTTTGGGTGTGTTTCGGTTTTTTGGACCTAGCGGGTCCCAGGGGCCCGGCCCCCTTAACACCATATAGAAAAAAAAAAATTATTTTTTTAGTCTGATTTGAAATGTGATAGTTTTCTAATTTTTCAAATGAGAGGTACTTTTTAAAACTAAGGTTCGTTTTTTTTCAACAGAGGGACAATTCTGTAACTTTTTAACGACAAAATTCGGTAGTTAAATTGACCTGTTTTCCTAGTAAACTGACAACAAAGGCAAGTGTTTAAAAAACATAATTTTTCATAGTCATATGTTGAAAACAGAATGATGATCTTATATTTTAAAATCATATGTTTTTGGATATTATTAAAATGTCACAAATAATGAACATTTCTTATATAACATTGTATCTTAAATAAAACCAGTAGCTGCTTTTCAAATGGTATTTGTTGTTTGCCATATTTAATGTTGATTGCCGTAGTTGGGGGGCAAAAAAAAAAAAAAAAAAGAAAACACTAAATAACAAATGCATGAAAAATATAAACTTTTTTTATTTCGACTGAGTTCCACCTACATGTGTGTAAACAATAGGGCAGTACTTATTGTTCAATCTTGTAATTCCTATAAGTTTAAAAGAATATAATTATCATAACATTTAGAAAGAAAATTTGAATTTTTTGAATTTTATTGTTGTTTTGTATGAAAACTTAAGACTCTCAGTCTTAAAAATAGTCTTATGACGGTCACAATGAGTCACAAGTAGGAATAGGCACCTATGTTTAGCATTTTGACTGGTGCCCCATAATCGAAGGAATAAATTCCTTGAAGAATTACCTCGGCAGTTAATAAAATTTCTTCAAACTTTTACGAAACAATGAATATAAAAATTGTCCTTTCGTATATAAAACAGTGCTAATAACAGATAACCATAGTCTGTTATACATGTATTGTAAACACAAAAGTACTTAAATATAGCTCCTGTTATTTTTTGTTTTCCTTTTAGCCATTTCTTTTATAATCATATGTTCATGTAAGAACATCAGTGTGTGTATGTATGTGTTTGTTTAAGGATTTATTAAGACTACATTGTTGTAGTATTATTAGTAGGTGTGATGATAAGAACGAACAATAATAACAAAAAATTATACTTAAAGCTACATAAATGAAAAAACAAACTTTTGCTCGCATGTGCTATCAACTTTTTTATTAGCAAAAAGAAAAATAAAAATTAACCTTTAGATTCCTAAAGAGTTTATAGAAGAACTATTCTGTTTTCGAATAGTTGCGTTAAACAAAATTTTTTTAAAATTTATAAAAACTTTAATTTTAACATTTTAGCGGATTGAGCTTTTTTTAAATTTAAATTTTTTTTATTTTAATCAAAACAATAAATAAATTTTAAAATTTCTATAAATGAAATGCTTCATTAAGAAATTTTGTGTTTTTTTTTCCTTAAAGTGCCCTCTAGTGGCAAAGCAGACAACCAAAATTTAAAGTTATGTTAAAAATTATAATTTTGCATATCTTAAGGAATTATCAGAAACCGTTTATATTAGGGAAGTGCGATTAATCGATTAATCAACCTTCCTGATTAATCAAAATTCTGATTAATCAATTAATCGATTATTCAACAATTTTGATTAATCAAAAACATGATTAATCGATTAGTCAGTTATTTCGATTATTCAAAATAATGATAAATTGACTAATCATGACTTTGATTAATCAAACTTATGAATAAATGAATAATATTTTATTTTTCTCCGTTGAAGACGCTTTTTAACGCCAGTTGAATATAGAAACATGAAACTTAAGAATGGACATTGGTCAAGTATGACCAGTGAGCAAACAATCTGTCTAAAAGAAAGATAAAATTGCAGTAATTTTTTTATTTTTAAATATTTTTTCAATATTAATTAAAATTATTCAAGTTTTGATTAATCAAAATTCAAATTAATCGATTAATCATAATTCTGATTAATCAAATTTTCAATTAGTCAATTAACTGATTAATCAAAGTTCTGATTAATCATACCGTTCGAATAATCGATTAATCGCACATCTCTAGTTTATATTCTATACTCATAGAAATAAACCATTAAGAATAGAAGAAAACTCTACTAATAACGTTGTGGAACATTTCAGGGTCATTGTGTGGGGGTTGAAAAATTCCAAGCCAGGATGAAAGTACTACACCCAAAAAAAAAGTCAGTAAAGTCAGCAAAAAATGTTGCTGTGTCAGCAAATGTTTAGTCAGGAGCGTGCTTGCAAAAACGTTGGTAATTTCAGCAAACCTGAAAATCAGCGAGCTGATTTTTACCAAAAAATAGTAATCTTCCGCAAAAGTTTTGCTAACACTTAGTCGACTGCAAATGAAAAAAATCCTTGCTAAAATCACTAAACTTTTTGCTGCATATTAGTAGACTGAAAAAAACTCAAAAAACTGGCAGCGAAATTTTACTTTAGTTAATTTATTTGCTGAAAATTTAAATGTAGAAATTGTGTAGAGTTGTTTTTCTTCTTTATCATTTCCGTTGTCTGTACTACATCCAGACAAGCTGCGACATCTACTTCTTGTCTATCTGGTTGCCTTCCACGCTATAAATGCGGTTATCAGTACAATTTTTGTGGCAAAATAAATTAGTAAAACATTAGTTCAAAATTAGTTTAGTGCTAAAAAAATATAACTAAAACTTTTGCTGAAAACGGAATATCAGCAAAAAAATTGCTGTAAACTAGTACACTTGATATTCAAGACGTTTTACTAATTTTTCTACTAACTTATTTTTTTGAGTGTAGGACAGTATAGTAAAACCCTAAAGTTTTTGGCGTTCTAAGGCCAACATTTTTTTTTTTTTTATTTTCTTTATGACCTTTTATATTTTCTCCTTATCTTGATGTTTGTTTGCATAGTTTTTCAGCTATAACTCAAGAATCATTGACGATTTCTCATTCATTCTTCAGAAAAATTGTAGCTAGGGCTTAAATAAATAATTTTTATTAATATATCCATGTACCAAATCAAGTTGCACTAATTTTATCGAACAGTCTTCAAAAAGTTTTTGCCAATAACTCGTTAATAACTTCAAATTCCGGTCATAAACGACCGACGAAATGAAAAAAAGACAATCCAGAATATTTTTGATTAAGCAGATTACTTTTTCCTTAATATTTCCAAAAGATGGCGTCATAATCGATCTTCAATGAAAATCCAGGGCCCGAATTCTGTAAGACAATTATACATTTTTTTTTTTGGGTTATCATTGGTGATGGCGATTTATTAGGCCAATCCCAATTATACACAGCTGTCGATAGAGCTAAAGGAAATAATATAGGAAATATATTTGTATTTAAATTTTTTTCAATTATTTTTAATTTCATGCCATAGTTACTTTGACATTTGTGTTATTTAGTTTATACGTATATCACATTTTATATGGACATAGACATTAAATTTAAAGCGAAAAATGGAAGTGTGCAAGCCCTTAATAAATAGGTTTGCTATTGCTGTGGTAGATATGCACCACAACATGAAAAAGGGGAAATTTCAGTGTCGATTTTGTTCAAACATACGAGATGTACTTCAACCAAAATGTTATAGTGAACAAAAATTGGGTGCCAAATAAAGTGTGTAACAGAGCTTCGAAGAATTAATTCCCTAATTCCCTTTTTTTAACTGAATTTATATTTTGGGAATGATTTCCCTGACCAAACTTAAAAGGAATTTAATGAATTCCGTTTTCTTCATTCGATTTATTTTAAAGGAATTCATTCATTTTTTCCAATTCCTTCATAAAATTTAATGCATTCATTCACCAAGGAATTTATTCAATTCTGGTTAATTCAACTTTTGCTCAAGGAATTCTTTGCCTAGGGAATGAATTCCCTAAAGGAATTTACCTTTTCGTTTAATTCCCTAAGGAATTAATTTTTTTCGTTTAATTCTCTAAGGAATTAATTTTTTTCTTTAATTCCCTAAGGAATTAACTCTTTCGTTTAATTCCCTAAGGAATTAACTTTTTCGTTCAATTCCCTAAGGAATTAACTTTTTCGTTTAATTCCCTAAGTATGAACAAAGAACACTAACAAGTATCCGTTAGTGTATTTTTACGGCTTTTTTAGAAGTTATTCTGAACAAATTCAAAAAATCACTTCTTTCATTGCTTCCCAAGTAGGGCTGAGCGACTAGCAATCGTGAGGTCGCAAGTTCGATACCCGGTGGCGGCAATAAAAAAACTTTTGTAAAATAAAAAAAATAAAATTTTTTTTGAGAATAATTTTTATTTAACTTTTAATTGCACTCGTTCAAAAAGTACTTAAAAAATGTTAAAGTCGGAGTACTCCTCTCCTATGACAACTCAATGTTAAAATCATTAGTGTTTATGTTAAAAAAGAAGTACATCTAGATCACCAATTGTAGTGCTTTTTCTACTGTTTCGGCATCTCTTTTTTCGCTGGGTAGTGTTGCATGAATTCGTTAGTAAATGAAGTCTTTAATTTTAATGCTTTGTTCAGGGAATTCATTCTCTAAATGTGAATTCTTGGAATTCATTCACAGGAATTAATTCCTGCTCATTTCTTATTAATAAATTCATACCTTGAATTAAAAAATTGAATTAAATTTTAGGGAATTCATTTCAAAAAGGAATTATCTCTTTGAAGCTCTGGTGTATAAAAGTTGCTACAATCGTCTAATGGATTGAAAAAATAGAAGACGTAAATCTATGCCATTCGGCATCCTAATGACTTGGACTAATCATGGCGACGGCCACAATCCATTCAATTGCTACGCATGTGCGAAAAAAAGAGTCGCACTGAGAAAAACGGAAAGAAAATCGTATAAATTACTTTGGAGTTGCAAGTGCCCAAACGCCATTGCATCATTCGGACTATATTTCTGTGCCAAAAGCTTCCAGCCCTGATGTTCTATCTTATATGACTGTTCCGGCTTTTGCACCAAAATATAATTCAAGTGAAGATCCCGCATATAATCCCGAATCATATGTATCCAATCAGCCTATTTTAATAAATCAAAATTAGCATGATTCAATTGTTGGCAAATTGGAATTGACACAGCATAAATCAGAAGAGCTGGCTTCATTTTTGAAATCAAATAATCTTTTGGCACCCGGCACGAAAGTCACAGCTTATCGAAGTCATCAGGCAATACTCCAAAATTTATTCGTTGTGAATGATGAAAAAACTTCTGCATATTGCCCGGATGTCGGAAAATTTATGGACGCAATGGAGATTATTTATTGACTGTGTAAAACTTAGCGTGAAAGCAGGTTTTACTGCATAAGACCAATAAAAAACCTTCGGTTTCAATCGCGTATAGTACAGAAACGAAAGAAACATATGATGCACTAGAAAATATTTTAAAAATGGTTAACTACGTTGAACATATCTGGCGCTTATGCTGCGAGTTAAAAGTTGTAGCCGGTCTTCGAAGCGGCTATATGACATATACGTACCTACTTTTTGTGCGATTGGGATACACGATTTACCGGAGACCAATATGCATGCCACGAATGGAAACACAGAGAGCACAGCAGGTTAGAAATGGCCAATATTATTCGTGAACATCTACCTCCACTGCATATTAAACTTGGAATTGCTAAGAATTTCATCAAACTGCAGCCAAAAGAGATATATTTTTCTTGTGTTTGAAATGAATTTACACGAGCCTCAGCAAAAGTAAAATTAAAGAAGGTGGTTATAAAAGAGCCAGAATTACCTACCACCTATTACATGAGAAACTTATTTTTTAATTAGAATGTTTCATGTTTTAAATCCTAAAAAAGGATATAGACTTGTCACAAGCAATTATCATATTATGATGCACTTTATTCGAATTCAATAGTTGCTTACCAAGTGTAAGTCAGAGATGTCTTTGCCTCGGGGCAAATTTGACGTTGTTTTGAGTAAAGTGTTTCTTTCTAGTGACTCGTTATGTGAAAACGGAATAAATCCTAGCATGTTTTAAACTTTGTGTATCTAGAAAATTCACGTTCTAATTGGTAAGATTTTTATAGAATATAAAATTGTAAAATAAAATAAAATTGCAAAAAAAATATTTTTATTGGTAAATTTAACAGATATAAGGGAATCACCAGACTACCGCAGTTTCGTCTCAGCCAAAGACTTGTCAGTAGTTAGTTTATGTGTCAATTGATCAAAGTATTTTATATGTTAATTTGTCTCTATATGCCATGAGCGGGGATCGAACCGACAGCCCTCTACACAGGCTATGATCCGTGGTATCACCTCTTAGCGAGATACACCACGGTCGGCACTAATTGAAGAGTGTGGCTAATTGAAGTTCTGTCAATCACAGAACTTCAAAAAGATCGTTACAGTATCTAAAAGTGCTACTCCTCCCCAAAAAAATCCATTTTTGATTTTTAAAAAATCTTCATTTGTCACTGTGATGTCGTCTGTTGAACTTACTGAGTTTAGCTAATTCGTCGACACTCTAAAATTGCGGAGTATCAGATAAAACTTCGAGAATAGTAAAGAATATAAATACAAACACTGAAATTTCAAGTGGTTCTTCCGATTGTCGGTGTTCCTGATTAGGAATTTGAGGTCGGAATTACAAAGTCCAAAATGGCGGATCCCACATGGCGGACGATATTTAAAAAATTGATTGGATTTGTTTGATTCTTGTTACTCGGAGGTTTTTGCAGTTTCTCATTATGAATTCGATATGAATTTTCAAAAATTCACAATGCCGGTTTCAATATGGCCTCCTGTTTTTTTTAAATTTAACACACCTGCTAAGAATTTGTTACCTCTTGGTTTTGGTGTCGTTGATTATAATGACAAATAGTGACAAATGAAGATTTTTTAAAAATTCAAAATGGATTTTGTAGGGGAGGAGTAGCACTTTTAGATACCGTAACGATCTTTTTGAAATAAAAATTTTTTTTCTGGATGTTAGCGGACCTCAAATGTATCCACAAAACGTGTTTTTTGCACTTTTAGGTTAGAATATCTCGAAAACCTGACGTGATGCCCTACATTACTGCGTGGAAAGTATTGTAAACACAAAAAATATTAGACTTAGATAATTCGGTTTCGAATCCTTTTTGAATCTATTTAGCGATGTCCGTCCGTTTGTCTATTTAATCCTTGTGATAGTTTGGTTACAAATAAAAAGATATTTAATAAAATTTTAATGGAAATTAGTTAAAATTAAATTATATTTAGGCAGACGAACTCCTTGATATCTGTCTGTTATTTGGGTTGTGAATGTTAAAGAGAACGTTTCCAAATTTAAAGAAGATCGGAAAATATATACACTGGGGCGGGCCGATTTGCAAGGACAAAAATTTGTCGATATTGTGCCATCGATTTTTCGATAGCTTTTGGCATGAAGAAAAAAAGTTCCACTACGACATATCAAAAAAATCATTTACGAGGCGCCAAAAAAATGATCAGGTCTCTACCAGGGATTTGGCCATTTCCCGGAATATGACCCAAATCGTATTGTGGTAAAGATTTTTTTTTTTAAGAGAAGCAACACTCAGGATATTGTTCCTATTAATTAACGTGTTGCTTTCTTTGGAAAGGGGATAGAGAAGAAGTGAAAGGTGGTGAAAGATGAAAAATATAGCAACACTGTAATTGCGCGAGATGTTGAATCATAAAGCAGTTGTTGGGTGCCATCTGATGAAGAGTAGGCGAACTTTGTTGAGTCTTTTTTTTAGTTCATAACCCTGTTATATTATTTTACTTCGGTGGGGTTAAGTGCTATGGGAATACCGAAGGAGGACGCTGCGTTATGTATGAGGGATGGATACATAAATTGATGTTGCCTTGGGGATTGAACCCACAACCTTATGTGTAACAGTTCAACGCGCTAACCATTACACCACAGTGCCCACAGCACAAAGAGAATAGTGATGATAAAACCGCTGGTGGTAAAGATTATCTCATGATTGGGCTTGTTTTATTTACGATAATAGCAAAGGATGTTCAAGCGTTTTGAATTGTAGGCCTCCATGGTGGGCGCCATTCCAAATTTTAAGTTCGTAAAAGCCAATAGCACTGTTTTTAAAGAACCACATCTGTAAAAGAATTTGCTGTAAATTATAAACCATGTAATTTTCTTTACTTTTACAATTAACAAACATAAAACTAATTCCAAAAACTGATTCCACATTATCACCAACAAATCACCTAATTATACGAAACTAATCTATTTTGATATAAAATTTTCAAAATGAAAACTGTTAAGAGACGAGCTTGTAAATAATGAATGCACAAATTATTAACAAAAGATGCAAATTTGCATATATTTTGGAAGGAGAATGCTGTTGTTGTTGTTTATTATTATTATTATTAAAATTGATTGAAAAAAATCAAGTTTATTCGCAACTCACTATGCTAACATTGTTTTGTTGTTGTAGGTGTTGTTGTTGTTGCTGCTGCTGTTGCTGCTGTTGTTGTGGCTTATGATGTAGATGATGTTGCTGTTGGTGGTGGTGATGGTGATTTAGATGAAATTGATTTTGAGTTTGTTGCAGGTTTTGTTGTTGTTGTTGTTGTTGTTGTTGATGATGATGATGAAGTAAGGTAGAAGTTTGTTGTTGGTTTTTGTCCATTGTTAAGCCATTGCCATTAGGTAGACCATTTGTTGTTATGCTATTTAAAGCAACATTTTGTGTATTTTGTTGTTGTTGTTGCGAATTTAAACCTAATACTGTTGTAACAGTAGCCGATATTGTTGTTGCACCATTTACACCAATAGCTGCATTTAATGGTATTGCATTATTATTATTACTGTTGTTGCTACTGCTGCTGTTGTTGTTGTTACTGTTGCCACCATTATAATGTATAGTAGTGTGCGGCGTTGCCAGATTATTCTGTGACAAAAGTTTTCGTAGTAGAGATTTAGTGTGTTTCTTTTTCAAAAATTTGTTTTAATTGTTTTACTTTAACAACAAATTTTATATAATTTTTTTTTTATTTGTAACCAACACCAACATATTTTTTTTATATAAATTCTATAGTAGTAGTTGTTTTAAATTTTTTCTTGCCACATGCCATTTTTTTAATATTTGTTTAATGTAACTAAATAAATGTTAACAATTTATAGTTGTTATAGAATATAGAAAATCATTTTGAGCATTTCACCATTTTTTTTTTTTTTGTTTCAGTTCAATATTATTACATACAAAACATTTCAAATTCTATAAACAAAATCTTATTGATTTTTTTTTCAATAATCTATTTATAAATAAGTTAGGAGACACATTTAGACATGCTTAACCTCAACCAGGTTCATTTTTTAAAAATATTTTTGTAAAGCTAAGAAAAAAAAAATTAAATGATGATGCTAATTAAAAAATCTTAATGCAGCCTTAAAAATGAAACATTAAATGCATTAAACATTATAGCTCTTTTAACAAACACTTTTTGGTTGTAATTCAAATTATAGTAAATCGTTAGAATAGGGTAGATAAGGAAAAGAAATATGGAAATTATTTGATATAAAGGATTTCAACTAAAACTATCAGCCTTAGGTTAGATTACTGAATGTTCAGTTAGCAACTAACTGGGGCTTTAACTAACACATTTGTTGTTGTTTCCCATATACAATTTTAATTTAACTCTCGGCTAAATTTTAACTGGACATTCAGTAATCAAGCCTTAATATAAAAAAAATGTTTATCTTAAAAAAACTTCTATGTTAAATTACAAAAATTTTCTAGCAAGGATTTGAAGTGAACTTTAAATATAAATATACAAAATTTGTTTGAAAATAAAAATTGTGGAAGAATCACTAATTTTTTTCGTTATCACAGTCTGAGAAAGTTTTACTAGAGCAACTCGTTCAGTCGCGTAAACCATGTCTAAACCATGATGAAGTTTCCCAAAAAGTGGTTTGACAATTTGGAATTGAGTTTTAAAATTATCCATCCCACTGTATGAGAGGGTACATCTTAGGCAGAGCTTTGAAGAATTAATTCCTTTTTAAATGAATTCACTACCAATCGAATTCAATTTTCTCTAGAATTGAATGAATTCCTTTTCTTAAGTAATTCACTGAATTCGTTCAACTGAACGCGTTCATCAAACAACAACTTCAAAAAATTAATTCAATTGCAATAGTTCTTTTTATTAAATCAAATGAATTAATTCACTGGTGAATGCGTTCAATTTTATAAATCGAACGGGAAAAAGTGAATTAATTCCTTACTGAATTAATTCACCACTCAATTCGTTCAAATTCATTTTCGTTCAGTGAATTAAAAAAAAACACGTTCACTGAATTAAAAAAAAAGATGTTCACTGAATTAAAAAAAAAAATTACGTTCACTGAATTAAAAAAAAATACGTTCACTGAATTGAAAAATAAAAATTACGTTCACTGAATTAAAAGAAAAAAAATACGTTCACTGAATTGAAAAATAAAAATTACGTTCACTAAACTCAAATGAGAAGCAACAACATATTTGAATAGCTTGTAGAGTTCTTAGTATTGTAAAAACGTATAAATGAAATACGTCATAGTCAAGCATCTACATTTTACGGGGAAGCATAAGTTTGAAAAATTAATAGTTATATTTTTTTCCAAATTCATGTATAGATGATATATCTGTAAAGTTTTTATATTTAACAGTAAAAGGCTTTATTTTTTAATCATGTAGGTTGAGAAAGTGCATCGGGTTTCTCCAACACTTAATATAAAATTTGTTGATTTTTACTAGCAAACGCTGTAAAATTGCTTAGTTACAAATTTTATTTGTAAATATATATTTTCTTCCACTGAACGGCAGAAAACAGGCTGTGAATTCAGTGAAGGTAATTTTTTTTTTAATTCAGTGAACGTATTTTTTTTTTAATTCAGTGAACTTATTTTTTTTTAATTCACTGAACGAAAATGAAACTGAACGAATTCAGTGGTGAATTAATTCAGTAAGGAATTAATTCAGTAAGGAATTAATTCAGTAAGGAATTAATTCAGTAAGGAATTAATTCAATTTTTTCGTTCGATTTATAAAATTGAACGCGTTCACCAGTGAATTAATTCATTTGATTTAATAAAAAGGACTATAGCAATTAAATTAATTAGTAACAAAATAAATCGAACGAAAACAAATATGAATTAATTCCATTCAATATATGGTGCTTAGTAAATTAATTCATCGAATTTTTAATTCAGAATTGAAAAATTGAATTAAGGAATTAATTCTTCAAAGCTCTGATCTTAGAATGCCCCATCAAAAACGATCTGTATTCATAACATAACCAGTTTTGTTCTAGTGAGTTCAAAATTAAAGAATTATTTTTTGGAATTGCAAAAATGTCTGATTTTACTTAAAAATTCCGAAAATCGTCAATTAAAAAAAAGAGACTTTTTTATTTAATTTTTTCATTAAATATACTTAAGATTATTCAGATAGCTAATTTTGATTTCGTTTGATAATCACCCGCATTAACCTAGATAATCACCCACATTAACCTAGAACCGAAAATGACCCATGAATTTAATGGAAATTCAAAAACGTAATTTCTAATTACCCAGTAACAAAAAATACTAATACAGAACCTAATTTAGTAGGTAACTAGGCAACTAGTATGAATTATATCGCCTCTCCATACAAACCACTGTAGAACTTAATATGGAAATATCATAGGGAAGGGGACAATTGTCTCCAAACTCCCACTTTGGCACTAGTTGTAGAACAAAAACAAAGGAGAAAATCTGGTTCTAATGTGACACTAGCGGAATCAGTTTAGAAGTGACTCTTTGGCAATAGTACTGTACCAGTTGGTAAAGATCTGAATTATAAGACAAAAAATAAAGGTTGTTCCTTTATGAAAGGTAGATTGGACCGATAGAAGAACCTACATTTTTTTACAGGATTATTTTTGAATTAAAAGAACACGAAACTAGTTTTTCAACAAAGAATTTTTAAATCGTTTAAAATCTGCCAAGGTTCGAAAAAAAAATGCATCAACCAAAAAATGGGGGAGGTGGGGTGGGCTCAAATTGCTCCTTATCGGAGTCAAAGGTGGTGGCGAATAGTTAAAAGTCCACAAAAAGCCCCTCAACTGCCCCGGAGTCGTCTATAGAGTGGTGAAATGTAAGACCGAACGCCATTCATTTTTTCCTCCGAATATTTGTTCTGATATGTATACCCACTATCACCACTCGGTAAGGGGGCTTCCATACAAGATGACATTTTTATATAATTTTCTCACACCGCTCTAACTATCCCAAAGGTGGCCCTAGGGGATTCAAATGTATGACCGACCCCCAATATTTTTTCTACTCCAAAATTTTATCTTAACATATCTGTCCTCTATCTTCAACCCTTAAGCTGGTCCCCATACAATTATTTTTATTTTTTCATATACATACATATTAAAAAAAATTTTTTATATCAATTTAGGTCCTACGTCTCCCATGGTGCATCCTAGAAGGGTGAAATGTAAGACCGACCCGCATTAATTGTTCCTTCCGAACACTTTTTCTCAATATACCTACCACCTACTACCACTCGGTAAGGGGGATACCACACAAAAATTAAATATTTTTTTTTTAATTTGCTCCTAACCCTTTAACTGTCCCAAGGGTGCGCCTAGAGCAGTTAAATTTATGAACGACCCCCAATATTTTTTGAACACCAACATTTTCTCGGAACATAACTAGCTCCTATCTTCAACCCTTAAGGTGGTCCCCATAATTTTTTTTTTATTTTTTTATAATTTGTTTCATAAAAAAAATTATAAAAAATAAAAAATTTGTATGGGGACCACCTTAAGGGTTGAATATTTGAATTTTAATGAATATTTTCTGAATTTCAAATGATAGTTTCTAAATCTCAAATGATATTTTCTAAATTTCAAATGTAAAATTCTGAATTTCAATTAATGTTTTCTAAATTTTGCATGGAAATTCTGAATTTCAAATAATATTTTCTGAATTTCAATTGATATTTTCTGAATTACAATTGCAAAAATTGTAGTACCCACATATCGCTATACCCTTTTGGGTGTTTTTCTATACTAAGCTAAGACATTAATCTGGTATAGGAATCCTCGACGCACGACCCTCATTTTGGTCCTTTACAGAACATTTCGGAATTTGTACGGATTTTGGCTATTTTCAACAATGTGTGCATAACTTCCGAAAAATATCCATCAGATATCAGAAAAAGAAAAAAACAAATGCAACAAGAAATAAAGTGCTGGCAAAGCACTGATTTGAAACCATCTGCTAACGTTCGTAAAAACCGTTCTGCCAGTGCTTGATTTCCAAAATTCTAGACCGTGACCATAAGAAAAGCAGTGGCACAGTCCTGGTTTAGAAGGCTTTCTCAACGTTGGCAAAAAGTGCTTTGACAAACATACACGCAGAAAAAAGAGGTTGTTGGACATATTTACAGGCAATTATATATAGTTTATAAACTACTATACTTATTTTTGAGGTGTGTTTCCAATTATTTTATTTTTATCGTTATAATACGTATGTCTCCAGGCAAACACTGTAATGTTTGAATGTTAGTCATATTTTCCCACTTAAACAAAAATATATTTGCATTTTTATTTTATCATTATTATGTTTGTGGAGTGCAAATATTATAATGATAAATATATATATGTTTGCCTGCAAACATTTATATATTTGCGAGTAGATGTATTTCATATGATTCAAACATACATATGTTTACAGGCAAAAATATTATATTTGCTGGCAAACATATTATATTAAAAACACGGCAAATATATTTTGAAAGTTCTTCCAAAAACCAGCAAATATGTTTCCTGCAGGGCGATTTTTTTCAGCGTGTAGGTAAAGCACAGATACATCCATACACTAATAGAAAAAAGTCTTTAAAAATATTAGTTACAACTACTAGAAATTAGTTAAAAATAAACTTGCAGAAAAAATTGCTGAAATCAGCATATTATTTTTGCTAAATATTTGTAAGATAGCAATAACAACATTAAATTTTTGTTAATAGAAAATAACTACTTAACCTGCTAAAATCAACAAAAAATTTTGCTAAATAACAATATGCGACAGTCAAAATCGGGATGGGATGAAACCAACGGGAAATGTTATATCGGTCAAAAACAAGTTATACGTGTCCCGGCGTTTCGCGGGTCACCCCTAGGAATCGAGATATATCTTTTTTTTGACATAACTCGAGAACCACTAGTCCGATTTTACTCAAACAATTTTAAAAAAATTAAATATTACAATTCCTTTAATCTGTTCATATAACGTTTTTCTATATACTCAACAGTTTTGCCGGTAAAAATAAATGTTTGTTACCGCTACCATAAAAATCAATAACCTTTTGTTTATTACTTTTTTTTAATATTTTAGGCAAATATTTTTTTCTTCATACATTTATTTTTACCGGCAAAACTGTTGAGTATATAGAAAAAGGTTATATGAACAGATTAAAGGAATTGTAAAATTGTTTGAGCAAAATCGGACTAGTGGTTCTCGAGTTATGTCAAAAAAAAGACCACCAAAGGTCAAATCGATATATCTCGATTCCTAGGGGTGACCCAGCGAAACGCCGGGACACGTATAACTTCTTTTTTACCGATATAACTTTCCCCGGTAGTTTGAACCCTTCCCGATCACTGACCCCTACCATTTGTCTCACAGTGTAATTAGTGGACTAAACAAAAAATTAAAAAAATTTTTTTAATGCAAATAGAAATTTAGTCTTCTGAAATCAGCAGCTTTCTCATTTTTTTAGCTACTATTTCTGTTGATTTCAGCAAAATAGATTGCTATTTGGATTCATCTAAATTTACCTGAAATATAACAAAAATTTGATAGATTCAAATTGATTGTTTTTGCTATTTTTAGTCTACTAATATTTAAAAAAATTTTCAGCAGATTTTACAGTACAATTTGCCATTTTCAGTTAACTAAAAGTCAACTTAAATATAACTAAAATTCTATAAATTTAACAGTTTTATTTGTGCTGTTCTTATCTTACTAGTATTTACCAAAAAAAATCTGCTAATTTCAGCAATTTTTTCTGCAAAGTCAATTTTAACTAATTTTTAGTAACTTTTTCTGCTATTTTTACAGGTTTATTTCTGTGAGTGTAATTGAACATTTTAACCATTTAACTGAAAGATTAACTAATTGTCTTATAAAATCGATAGTTTCGTTTAAATAAAGTCAATAGAATATGTAGTTTAAGTTTTATGAAGTTGATTTTCAGTTTTCGCTGTGCTGACTTTCTAAAAAAAAAAAACAGGCACTGAAACATACAAAATAACTACATATATAATTAAATATTTTCACACAAAACTGCATCAATCATATCAAATGTTGCATTTCTACTTAACGAA
Source organism: Leucophora obtusa (assembly GCA_949987735.1). NCBI lineage: Eukaryota > Metazoa > Arthropoda > Insecta > Diptera > Anthomyiidae > Leucophora > Leucophora obtusa. Next base: position 181,817,446 of record OX465296.1, read on the forward strand.
TATTCGAACAATAGTAGGTATAGAAGATTTAAAAACTATTTTATGTTAAATTAAATCTAAAAAGAGTCATTAAAGTGTATTTTTGTATTTAGCAATGTCAATAACTAAATAACATATTTATATATACAACATTCAAGCAGAAATGTTAGTTCATTAAAATGTTTACAATACAAACATAATATGATGTCCAATACAACAACAACTCTTAATTACTGAAAAGTGTAGGTAGATATTTAAATATAAAAGAAGCTTACCATACTAATTGGCTCACTCAAGGAAAAAAAATGTTGTCGAATTTACATCAAACATTATCATATACAGTGGTGGCAAATTTAATAGGAACGATTCAAGTTTTTTCTAATTTTTTTTTCGTTGCCTTTATTTTTAAAAATCAAAATAGTGGCTAAATTCGCCCCGGGAGGCAAATATGTGGTTTAGAATATTGTGCAGAATTTTAACATAATGTCTGTTTTTTATTTTGTCACTTGTTTTAAGTGGGCGTGGCTTTCAATGAAAAATTATCGATATCGACCTGTTATCAAATTACAGAGTAAAATTTAGCGAGTACTGATCGGATCTATACAAACTGTATATTTTTGGAAATCCTTTCAAATTTCCTTAACTTCTGCATTATTTTTATCTAGAAATAGTCGCCAGAATTGAAATGAAAGTGCCTTAAATTTAAAAAAGATTTTCTTCGTTTTTAGCGATTTTATAATAAAGTTTACCACACTGAAATTTTAATAGGAAATGCTTTATACTTAACATAGAAAAAAACTTGACTTTCTTGTTATATCGTAGCACGTATAGCATAAAACTATTCGCTTTAAAATTTCAGTGTTATTAACTTTATTTTAAAATTCCTAAAAACAAATAAATTTTTTTTTCATGTTTGAGACACTGTCATTTTAAGTCTGGCGAACATTTCTGGATAAAAATAATGCAAGACTTAAGGAAATTTTGTAGAATTTCCAAAAATATACAGTTTGTATAGATCCGATCAATACTCGCTAAATTTTACTCTGTAATTTGATAACAGGTCGATATCGATAATTTTTCATTGAAAGCCACGCCTACTTAAAACAAGTGACAAAATAAAAAAAAACAGATATTATGTTAAAATTCTGCACAATATTCTTAACCACATATTTGCCTCCCGGGGCGAATTTGGCCACTATTTTGATTTTTAAAAATAAAGGCAACGAAAAAAAAAATAGAAAAAACTTGAATCGTTCCTATTAAATTTTCCACCACTGTATATGATACGAATAAAGCATGGAACAATTTGATCAAGCTTTCGAAAAAGTGCTCGAAGCAGGTTGGTTGAATATTGACAAATTTAGGATTGTTTTAAATTTATTATTATTAAAATTTAACGAAATATAAAAAATGATCAAAATTTTACCATGTAAATAGAATTTTATATAAATAATTTGAAAAAAAAAATTACGGAAAACTCCGAACTAGTTCTAAATTTTTATTGTAAGAGATATGAAAATTTATCTGAAAGTCGGGCAAAATTTTTTAATTTTTTTTATTTGCTACAAATATCTAGATATTTTTCTATCGTTACAGAAAGGTTTTGCTTGTCACTCGGTTTCGTTTTAGAAAAAATATTGGTTAAATATGGCACATCGAAAATATTCAATAATAATTATAATAAATAAAAAAATTCTTCTACCTCAAGTCCAAATTCTAATATGATATTGTCATATTAGATTTTATTTGTTGTTTCACAAAAGGTTGATAATTTTCCTGATAGACAATACAATTGTTTCGTAGCCATCCTTTCTACCTTATGTAATGTCTCGGTTTGAGTAATAAAGTTATCATTTTCTTATTGCGGACAACTGAAGAGTTAGCGTGATGGCTACGAAACAATTGTATTGTCTATCAGGAAAATTATCAACCTTTTTTGAAACAACAAATAAAATCTAATATGACAATATCATATTAGAATTTGGACTTGAGGTAGAAGAATATTCTAACTAAATATATGAAAATATAGAAAGTCCGAAAAAACGATTTTTGTATTTTTAATGCAAAAATTAAAATAATTGTTGTAAAATAAAAAAATATTATTTTTTGTTCGTTATGACAATTTCCATTTTGTCGAATATTTGAGATACACAATATTCGAAGAATATTTTCCTTAAAATTAAGTCAAGTTACAAGCTGTTAAGTTTTGAGTCGATAGATAAACATACGAAAATTTTGTAGAAATAAAAAAAAATAAAAATGCCCTGTTGGCAGTCCGTCTCCAATATACACAAATTGCCTGCACTTGTACGTAAAAACCATACGTCAGTGTGGCAACATTTGCGAAAAGGTGACACGGAGGAAATAAGAAGATAAACAAAAAAAATCTAAATTAGAATTCTGAAAGTATTCATATAGAGACAATTTAATGGAAAATCACTGATGAAGCCTGTCCATAGAAAATGGCAGAAACTGGATCTAGTCTGATTTGCAAATTTAATGTGTTTATAACTTTTGAAGAAAATGTTTATTCTTCTTCTTAACCTCAAACTTACTAAAAAAAAAATAGTTTTGTCCGATTTTTAGAAAAATTGGTTGTTTATCCCAGCAAAAACATGGTAATGGCGGGTCATTACCACACGGATTACCAAGTAATGACAGGTCATTACCTTTTGCATTACTTTAAAATACAAAATAATGGCTTACTGATAATAAGTTATAGAAGTACTTATATATTCCTGCAAAGTAATCACTTACTGGTAATTGATTAAATAAGTTTTGATTTAGCCTTTTTTATATTAATATTTTATTTATTAAATTGTTTTGAACATTTTTCGAACTGAATAGGAAATATTCCGAGGTAAAAAGTTTTTTTCCCAATATGACCAACTATTTCACAATGTATGGTAACCACTTATTTCCTAACTTCTGAGTAACCACTTATTCTATCTTTGTGAGTAACTACTTATTCTTTCACTATGGGTAACTCGTTATTCGCACTTTTTTGTAAGCGAGAGGGTAATGAATACCCATGAATTTTTGGACATCGCGAACAAAAGTAATGTTGCGAGTAAATAGCCTGGTAAGTAGTGAAACCCCTTGTGTGCTACTTACTCGCTTAATTACTCAGTAATGTCTGTTTTTGCTGGGATTATACTAAAAAGTCAGAACTAGTTTGAATTTTTAAAATTTTTTTCAGTTAAATTATAATAAATAAAATATGTATTTTAAAAATCATAAATTTGTTAATATTTCACCTACTTCGCCTACTGTTTCAGAAAAATTTTAAAAATGCAATTGTCTCATATAGTACAATAAATGCTATTAGCGTGACTATAACACGATGTACATTTTTAGCTGGACTGTTGGTACGGAAAGCCTCAAATATATTAATAAAATATTACGCTATAAATTAATAGAACAGAAATGCTTGTAACCCAGTAAAAACTAATAAATTTTCAAAATAACTATTTCGTAATAAACTGAATTTAATGTGATTTATATTTAATGATTCATAAAGTTATTACTAGGGCAAGGAATTCTATGCAAATGCATTGATACGATATGGACTAACTATATATTTGAAGCATAGAATTTACAAAAAAAAAAAAAAAATACCAATGATTTGTGGATGCATATTTTTGAATATTTTGACAAAACAACATACATATGTTTGCATAGTAGGATATAAAATGCAAATTTGTTGCTTTTTTATTCCAATTTTTATGCATACTTTTCAATTCTAAGGAGTATTTTTTTAAATTATCTAAGAAAAATTTTTATAAAACAAAATATTTTTACACCCTACACCACCAGTCCGTCCGTCTGTCTGTGTGACAAGAACGACCTTTATAATCAAACTACAGATAGCAATTCTGAAGATAATTGGACGAAATTTGGCACATAAAGTTCCAAGTGTAGAATCGGTAATGGGATATCATTATTTTTTGGACTATCAGCAATGATACCCACTTACATTATGCATTACTTTAAGCAGTATAATAATGAGTTACTAATAACTAGCTGCTTTTTCTGCATTCATAGAAATAAATCTGTAAAAAAGCAGAAAAAGTTCCTAAAAATTAACTTGCAGAAAAAAACTGCTGAAATTAGCAGATTTTTTTTTTTATACTAGTAAAATAAGAACAGCAAAATTAAAACTGTTAAATTTACAGAATTTTAGTTATATTTAAGTTAACTTTTAGTTAATTGAAAATAACAAATTGTACTGTAAAATCTGCAGAAAATTTTGCTAAATATTAGTAGACTACAAGTAGCAAAAACAAACTGTTATATCTACAAAATTGTTGTTATTATACCCTACACCACTATGTGGTCAGGGTATTATAAGTTTGTGCTGATGTTTGTAACACCAAAAAATATTGGTCGTAGACCCACCTTATCGTATACCGATCGGTTCAGAATATTTTTTTTTTCGATTTAACCATGTCCGTATGTCCGTCCGTCTGTCTGTCTGTCCATGCAATCTTGTGCGCACTCTACAGGTCGCAAATATTAAGATATTTTGATGAAATTTGGTACGCAGACCTATGTTGGCCCGAGGACGAACAAGTTTGATTTTGGTGAACATCGGTCCATGTTTAGACCTAGTGCCCATATAAGGGTCCTACCAAAATTATATTGTTTATACGCTGCAGGTCGTAAATATTAAGATATTTTGACGAAATTTGGTACACTGACCTATGTTAGCCCAATAACGCAGTCTATTGATTTTGGTGAACATCGGTCCATGTTTAGACCTAGTGCCGATATAAGGGTCCTACCAAAATTATACTGTTTATACGCTGCAGGTCGTAAATATTAAGATATTTTGATGAAATTTGGTACACACACCTATGTTGGCCCAAGGACGAAGCCTATATATTTTGGTGAACATCGGTCCATGTTTAGAACTAGTGCCCATATAAGGGTCCCCCCAAAATTGGCTTGGTTACAAACTGCAGGTCGCAAGTATTAAGATATTTTAATGAAATTTGGTGCGCTGACTCACATTATAGAAAATTTTGACACGAGCCCCATTTTAACCCATTCGAATTTCGGATCCAAACATTAGTTGGCTTTTACCCAGACTGGTGTAGGGTATTGTACAGTCGGCTTGCCCGACTTTAACCTTTTTACTCGTTTTTAAGCTAAATTTAGTTGAATACAAATAGTAGTCTATGATGCTAAAATCAACGGAAATATTTGTTTAAAAAAAGTAAACTGCTGATTTCAGAAGACTCAATTTATATTTGCATAAAAAAATTTGTTATTATTTTTTTTGTCTACTAATTATTTTGCAAAATTTTTCTACTGATTTTAGCAGGTTAAGTTGCTATTTTCTATTCACTAAAATTTAACTCAAATATAACTAAAATTATGTATATTTGACAGTTTTTATGTTTGCTGTTCCTATCTTACGAATACTGGCCAAAAATAATCAACTAATTTCAGCAGTTTTTTCAGCAAGATAATTTTTAACTGATTTTTAGTAGTTTCAACTGTGGTTCATAACCAAAAATTAAACGCTGGCAATAATGACTTATTTTTATGATTATTTTAAATATAAAGTACACTCAGATAAAAAAGTTAGTAAAAAAATGTATAAACAGTTTCCAATAGCACTTTACTATTTTTATACTGATATTAAGTACAATGTTTTTGTTTCGTAATCATTTTTGCTATTCTCTTATTACAAATCATGGATTTTCTTTTTTTACTAATTTTCGCTGCTGATTTCAGCAAAACATTTTACTAATTTTTTAAAACCGAGTACTAAATTTAGCAGAAAAATATACTAATTTAAAAAATTTTATTTACAAGAATTCACTGATTTTTTACAATTCTTGTTTAGTTTATATTTGTTACTATTGATATATTCTTAGTTTGGAAATAACACTCAGAATATGTTATTGTATCTCCAATGAATAAAAAGCTAATAGCTGGAGAACCGTTTGCAATTTTAACTCCAAATTTCAAGTACAATGAAGTAATTATACGCTTGTTACAATCGAAAGAAAAAAAAGTTTTTTTTATTAATATTTTTTTTTTAGATTTTACAGTTTATTTATTTTTTAGTACACTTTTTTACTAATTTCAGCAGATTGATTTTAAATTACAGTTTACAACAATTTACTGAAATTTAGTAGCTGCAACTAATTATTTATACTAATTTCATTGTACTAAAACTACTGATAATTAGTAAGTTTTTAAACTGATTTTAACAAATCGATTTTGAATTGCAGTTTACAACAATTTTGCTAAAATTTAGTAGCGACTACTAATTTTTTCTATTAATTTTGTTATACTACAGATCAGCAGACATGTGATCAAAAAATACCGCTGGGCTCAAAACGGTTAAATTTCTTGATTTGTTTCATTATTTTTTTTTTTTGAAAATCTATTTTAGACTCCTTATAATTGTCAATACTGGTAGGCGAATAGGTAACTACATAATAAGAAATCTAATAAAATAGTAACTAACAACCATTGCCCGGTAATGGGTTATGTCCCGAGGACGAACCCCATTGAAAATGGTGAAAATTGGTCCATGTTTTGATTTATTGCATGGAACCCAATTTTATTCATTTATTCTGATTCCACAAAAACCGGGTCCACCTTTCGCTCAGTTCCTCGCGGCTCTTTTTTCAGCGATTTGGAGCCCAAAAAGGTGGTGAAAAATTATTTTATTTGTTTATTTTTATTCTTTGGCACAATTTGTTGAATAAAACGTACAAAGTCGGTAAGACCTAAGTGAAAGGCTAGTTTCTGTCCGCGTGACCCGGCTAGAAAGCCAAAAGTGTAAAGTTTCGAGACCCCAAACATCAAAAAATGCATAAAATTTCACGATCGACATTTTGTCATTATCCTAGAAACAGTCGAGAAGATAATGTATCGGAAACAATTAGCATTGAAAACAATCTTCAAAATTGAAAAAAATCGCCAAAACTGGAAAAAAATCCAAATTCGAAAAAAACGCCATCCGCCAAATTTTAAAAAAATCGCCAAAATTTAAACAAATCGTCCAAATTAGAAAAAAATCGTCAAATTGGCAAAAAAAAAAAAAAAAATCACAAAAATTAAAAAAAAAAATAATTTTCTTCGTCATTAACAGGAAGTAGAAAATATTTTTTATTGAAAAATTTAACAGGCGTAACGGTCGGCACAGCGATGATGGGTGTGGCTAACTGAAGTTTTGTTAATCACAAACAATGTATGTTTGCAATCATGAGCAATTTATTTATTAATTAGAATGTTTTCTCTCTTAATCCTATTGTTATCTTCATTTTTGGATACCAAGTGTTGATCGCAGAAGTTGTTGCCACTTGGCAAATTTTTAAATCGTAATTAATATTAGAATATTAGGACAATTGTAATTAATATTGGAATCACATTTACAGCTTAAAAAATCGTCAAAATTGAAAAATCGCTAAAATTGAAAATTCGTGGACGCTAAAAAAACACCAAAAAGAAAAATCGCCAAAATTTAAAAAATCGTTAAAATTGAATAAAATGACAGATTTAAAAAAAAAATCGCCAGAATTAAAAAAATAAATCGTCAAATTTGATTTTGGTTACAAAATATGGAAAATTAAAATTTTTTTTAAGAGATTTTTATATTATTTTACAGAAGGCCCTTTATGATTTCCTTGGGCCAAAACTGCTGTGCGTTTTAAAGGATATCGTTTAGTTGCCGAGCTACGGGCGATATTCCAAATCAAAGCAATTTTCTCTCAGAGAGTTGATTCTTTCTAATTATGCCGATTTTTATTTTCATTTTTATCTTCAATGACGTTTTTTTATTTTCATGTTTTTTGTCATTTTGGGGTCTTTTTTTAATTTTAGAGCTTTTTTTAATTTTGGTGTTTTTTTTTTAATTTTGACGATTTTTTTAATCTAGCGACTTTTAAATTTTTGTATTTTTTTTAGTTTTAGCGACATTCTATTTTGGCGAATTTTTAAATTTTGACATTTTTTTTTAATTTTGGTGATTTTTTTTCAATTTCTGCAATGTTTTCCAATTTTGGCAATTTTTTCGATTTTTGTAAATTTCGTAATTTTTTTAAATTTTGGAGTTTTTTTTTTAGATTTTTGCGATTTTTTGGTATCGCTAAATCGAATCAAAAAGTGATTCTGAGTCGATCGCTATGCTAAAAGATGGGTAGAAGTTAATATACCTTGTCCATGTAGTGGTAACGGGTAAAAAAACAATTCATTATCAGTAATTATTAGTAAATTATCAAAAGTAACGAGTTATTAGTAACTCATTATTATATGTTTTAATGTAAAGCAGAAGTTAAGTTGGCATCACTGATAGAAGTGAAAAAAAAATAATGATACCCCATTACCGATGAGTTCTACAGAAAAATTTCAATAATTTATTGATATAATTCGTAATTTTATTGAGTAAAGATCCTCTCTGTGTGAGCGAATGTGTTTTTGTATTCACTTTGTAGCCCCCAGTAAGCCAGAGTGGATGTTTTAAATTATTTAAAATATCTTTAATGTGTAGCGATATTTTTAGCTGGGAATATTTTGTTGTTGTTCAATATCATTCATGCATTTTAGTTTATAAATAATTCAATATTTTCATATTGACCTCAACTAATAGATGTGTATGATTGAGTATATACTTATTTATAGGGGATTTCAATACAGTATAATTTTTTTTTTGGAGGCAACAAAAGGATTTAGCTAAAATTTTAATAATTAAAATTGTGCTGAACAGAAGTTGTATTTATTTTCATATAAAAAATGAATGAACTGAATTGTAATTGTTGCAAAAATAATATTTATTTACAACTTGATTTTATAATGTTTTTAAAAATTTCAATTGATTTTTTTGTGTAGAAATCGCAAAAAAAATATGTATGGAAATAAAAATATTTAATTCAAGTATTTTTATGGAAAATATGTAATAGATGATAAACAATAGAAATGCGATAGGATAAGGATTTTATCGTATTTAAAAATAGTCATAGTTAAACAAAAATATTGAAAAACACATGAATAATACATTAAAAATCGAAATTTTTTTAAACGCGTTATTGTTTATTTCTGAAATTTGTTCAGTTTGACAATTTTTAAATTAAAGTCTTTTGGGTCATTGGCATACTCACTTTTTAAATTTATAAATGGCTTTTAAAACAAATTTTTCATACAAAATTCATTTTATAAACGTGTTATAAAGTTTTGAAATTATCATACATAAATAAGTACATCACAATTTAACTTATTAAGAACTATGTTTATTGTGTTATTCTATATCATGATTTCACAACTTTCCAAGTGATCTTCAGTAGAATTTCAATATCATTATTCGTTTGCAAATATGTGTATTTTCAGCTTTTTTTATGTCAACAAAACTATAACAAATAACCTAAAAAAAATAGCCGCTAAAATTTAATTGACTGCAGTTTCGCCAATAGAAAAATTGTCATATATTGGGGATATATGTACATTAGAGCGTACCACTTTACAGGCAAAAAAAAAGTGCGCCGTACACCCTCCAATATGAAATATTTTTGCAAGAAGGTTTCAAAAAAATGTTTTTATTTTTTTTGCCGAACGTAGGGGTCGCCATTTTACATTTTTCGTTATATCTTTGGTATTTACAGTCGGATCTTAAAGTATGATACATCGATGTTTTTCTCACGAGGATACCAGTATTTTGCTCTTAGGGCATTTTGACCTCAAGTATCCCGTTAAAGTAGTTACCCACCAGATCTCAGTTGCTACAACCCTAATCTACCACCCTAATGTTAGAAAATTAAAGCTCGCAAAAAATCATTCAACTTTTGCTAAGGAAGTTTTTCGCTAAACCCAGTATAAATTTTTTTTATATATTGGTTGCCGAACGTAGGGGTCGCCTTTTTAAATTTTTTTTAATTGGATTTTTATTATATAGCAAAACACTGGTCTCCCCGAGGCAACCAAATCGATATATCACACTTTAAAATCCGATTTTAAATGCCAAAGCTATAATAAAAAATTAAAAAAGGCGAACCCTACGTTCGGCAAAAAAAAAGATTTTTTTTTTTAATCGCCTTCCAAAAATACTTCATATTGAAGGGTGTACGGCAAACTTTTTTTTTTGAGGTACGGTCTAATGTACATGCCAAAGTTGTGAAAAAAAGAAACAAGACAAGTTTTGTAAAATGTTTTCAATAGAAAATCTCAGAGTTCTAAGAAACCTATTTGATGCAAAAACTAAAAGATTAGGAAAATTGTTTGAATATTCAAAAAAGATGACTGATTTTACAAACAATTATTCAATTAGACAGTATTAGATGTCAATAAAAATATTTTATTTTAACTTCAATATATGCGCATTGAAGTTTGGTTGAGCTTTTAAACAAAACCAAACTGTTATATCTACAAAATTGTTCTTGTTTTCAAGTTAAATTTAGTTGAATTCAAATAGCAGTCTTTACTACTAAAATTTATAGAAATGTTTGCTAAAAAAATTGTAACCTGCTGATTTCAGATCGCTAGATTTTTGGTCGCAATAAAAAAACAAAAAGAATTTGCAATTTTTGTGATTGTTTAGTCTACTAATTATTCATCAAAATTTTTTTTATGAATTTAACAAGTTCAGTTCTTACTTTCTATTAACTAAAATTTAACTCAAATATAACTAAAATTTTGTATATTTAACAGTTTTATATTAACTGTTTCTATCCTACTAATATTTAGCAAAATAATCCGCTAATTTAGGCAGTTTTTTCTAAAAGGCAATATTTCACTAATTTTTAGTAGTTTTCACTACTGTTTTGAAAGCTTCTTTTCTATTAGTGTAGTATTAGCAAAAAAAAAAAAAAATAAAACTTTCAGCGGCTAGATAATTTTTCTGTACCCACACAGCGCCAAAACTTTGGGAGTTTTATTATACTAATCTACTTCATATACAAGACATTCATCTGGAAATAAGTGCTACAAAGTGTAATCTATAAACAATAATTTTAAATAAAGCTCGTTTATACCTACTCCCTGCTCAGGCGCCAATTTATTTATTTTTTAAATAATGTATCATTCTCAATTGTGATTTAATTGTGATGAATAGATTTCCATTTGTCAAAATTAGTTTGTTTTATTTCGGAAACATATAAAAATCGTTTGCAGTTATGTTTAAAAGCAAATGCTAATGATGATGATGATGATGACCAACCATATAAGTTAAGTATGAGTGATTTTTTAAAGCATCTAAATTATAAAATAATTTCTAAATAAATCTTAAAATAGACGTATTAAAACAAAAACAATTTCCACCAAAAAACTTGTAAAAAAAAAAATATTAAACAAAATCTAGCTAGACATATGTAAATATTGATTGATTTCATATAAAATGTGTAGATGGAGGTATGCAAACTTTTAACATGCCTTTTTTTTATACAATTTTTAAAACAAAAATAAAAAACAATTGAAATTTATATTCAAATATATAGTACGAGTATATAAAATGAAACTGTATGACATAAACCATTTCCGTTACCTTATATCTAGGAATATATAAATATTTATGAGTATATAGTGTTTTTATATGTATAAAAAAAATCGCATACATTCTTTGTAATAAAATAAAATAGAATGAAGGACAAACATTGACAAGCCTACACATACCTTTTTCTGTTGCAAATACATTTGGGCAGCAACTGCTGCTGTGGAAGCAGCAACACCTGTATTTGTATTATTGGCACCTGTGTTATTATTAGCAGCAGAGGCAGTTACTGACGAACCATCTGATTTCATGTGTGTTAAAGCCTCAGATTTTACTGTACCTACAGACATGGTTAGACCATCTGTAGTTGCTTGTACTTGTGCTGCCGCTGGTGGGTAGCCAGTCGGTGCGCCTGGATATGGCGCAACGCTAGCTTGCACCATGTGCTGTAATAAAAAATAGAAACAGAAACGAATGAGAAAACAAGGATTAAATCAAAATGTATCAAAGTAGATTTATATATGGGATATTCTTTAACAACTGGGACATTTTAAAATTTAAAAAATCATTTAAAACCATAAACTTTTCATTGACGAGTTCGATTTTTTAATCTACACACCTCAGTGGTACACAGAGCTTTGAAGAATTAATTCCTTTTTGCATGAATTCACTACCAATCGAATTCAATTTTCTCTTCAATTGAATGAATTCCTTTTCTTAAGTAATTCACTGAATTTGTTCAACTGAATGCGTTCATCAAACAACAAATTCAAAGAATTAATTCAATTGCAATAGTTCTTTTTATTAAACCAAATGAATTAATTCACCGGTGAACGCGTTTAATTTTATAAATCGAACGGAAAAAAAATGAATTAATTCCTTACTGAATTAATTCACTACTGAATTCGTTCAATTTCATTTTCGCTCAGTGAATTAAAAAAATATAAAATTATGTTCAGTGAATTAAAAAAAAAAATAAGTTCACTGAATTGAAAAAAAAAAAATAAAATAAGTTCACTGAATTAAAAAAAAATAAAATAAGTTCACTGAATTGAAAAAAAATAAGTTCACTGAATTCAAAGTCTGTTTTCTGCCGTTCAGTAGAAGAAAATAATAATGTACAAATAAAATTTTTAAATAAGCAATTTTACAGCGTGTGCTAGTAAAAAGGAACAAATTAGAAACCGGATGCTGTTTATCAACCTACATGATTAAAAAATAAAGCCTTTTACTATTAAAAATAAAAACTTTACAGATATAGATAAATTTGGAAAAAATATAAATATTAATTTTTCAAACTAGTTATATAGTTATATTTTTTTTTCCAAATTTATCTATATCTGTAAAGTTATTAGTTTTAATAGTAAAAGGCTTTATTTTTGAATCATGTGGGTTGATAAACAGCACCCGGTTTCTAATTTGTTTATTTTTACTAGCACACGCTGTAAAATTGCTTATTTAAAATTTTTATTTGTACATTATTGTTTTCTTCTACTCAACGGCAGAAAACAGGCTTTGAATTCAGTGAACTTATTTTATTTTTTTTTCAATTCAGTGAACTTATTTTTTTTTTTTTTTTTCAATTCAATGAACTTATTATTTTTTTTTAATTCACTGAACGTAATTTTATTTTTTTTTGAATTCACTGAACGAAAATGAAATTGAACAAATTCAGTAGTGAATTAATTCAGTAAGGAATTAATTCACTTTTTTTCCGTTCGATTTATAAAATTGAACGTGTTCACCAGTGAATTAATTCATCTGCTTTAATAAAAAGAACTATTGCAATTGAATTAATTCGTAACAAAATATATCGAACGAAAGCAAATATGAATTAATTCCATTCAATATATGGTGCTTAGTGAATTAATTCATCGAATTTTTAATTCAGAATTAAAAAATTGAATTAAGGAATTAATTCTTCAAAGCTCTGGTGGTACAGAGCATAAGTTAAGTTTGTGCTGATGTTTGTGACTAAAAAAAAGGGCGTGGGCCCAATTTATAGGATATCGATCTACTGAGAATCGATACATTAATAGAAAAAAGTCTATAAAAATTTTATAACTACTAAAATTTTATTAAAAATTACTTCTAAGAAAAAAATCTACTGAAATTAGCAGACTATTTTTGATAAATTTTAGTAAGATAGGAATAGCAAAAATAAAGCTGTTAAATATATAGAATTTTAGTTACATTTCAATTAAATTTTCGTTAATAGCAAATAACAACTTGCTAAAATCCGCAAAAAAAAAATGCAAAATATTTAGTAGACTAAAAGTTCACAAAAAAAAAATCAATTTTTTTTTTGATTTTTTAATTTTTTTTTAATGTAAGTAGAAATCTAACCTTCTGAAATCAGCAGTTTACTATCTTTTTTTTGCAAATATTTTTGTTGATTTTAAAGGGATATACTGCTATTTGCATTCAACTAAATTTAAATTAAAATTAACAAAAATTTTGTAGATATAACAGTTTGTTTTATCTATTTTTAATCTACCAATATTTAGCAAAAATTTCGGTAGATTTTACAGTAAATTTTTCCATTATCAATTACCCAGTGTAGAAACGGTAATGACATATCATTATTTTTTGGACTACCAGTAATGACATCCACTTACCTTCTGCATTATTTTAAAACATATAATAATGAGTTACTGATAATGACTTATTTTTATCATTATTTCAAATAAAAAATAATTTTCTGGATTTTTTTGAAAATTTTTTGAAATCTATTTTTAGACTCAATATTTTTTAAACACTGGTAATGATATATGTAACCACATATTTTTAGATTTTTTCTATGTTGGCGAGTAAGCTTACTTGTGTGCAGCAGGTCAATTATGTTTTTATCTATTAAATATTACATGTCGATATAGCTCAGATGGTAGAGCTATTGACTGGCAATCTGTAGACCCAGGTTCGATTCCCGCACTAGCAAATTTTATTAAAAAAAAAAAAATACAATAAAAAATATTTTTTTTTTATATAATTTATTTTTTTGAAAATCTATTTTTAGATTCATTATTTTTGTCAGTACTGGTAAGCACATAGGTAGCGATATATTTTCTGATTTTTCGTATGCTGCTGTGTAACCATAACTCATTATTTTTCGCGACATCGCCATATAAAGGTAATAAGAAATGTAATAACAAAAGTAACTATTACCATTACTAAGTATGTAGTTACATAACCACATATCTGGTAATAATTTTCTACACTGGGTAACTAAAAGTTATCTCAAATATAACTAAAATTGTGTAAATTTAACAGTTTTATTTTTGCTTTTCCTATATTACTAAAATTACAAGTATTTTTTAAAAAAATCTGCTAATTTCAGCGGTTTTTTCTTCAAAGTAATTTTTAACTAATTTTCAGTAGCTTTCTCTGCTATATTGACAGGCTTATTTCGTCCGTCCTTGCAATCAAACTACAGGTCGCAATTCTGAAGATAATTGGACAAAATAAGGTACATACATAAGTTTATAGTACCATGTTTTGACCGGTATCAGAAAAAGCAATTAAAAATGATGTTGCATAAAAAACTGCTGAAATTAGCAGATTTTTTTCTAAATACTAGAAAAAAAGAACAGCAAAATTAAAACTGTTAAATGTACAAAATTACTGTTTTCAAAAGGCTCGATTTTTATTTGCATAAAAAAAATTTAAAAAAACTTCGACAATTTTAATTTTTTGGGCTACTAATTATTTAGTAAAACTTTTTGCTTATTTTAGCAATTTAATTTGCTATTTTCTATTAACAAAAATCTAACTCAAATATAACTAAAAATCTATATATTTTATTTTAGCAAAAATAATCTGCTAATTTTGGCAGTTTTTTCTGCAACATAATTTTTAACTAAGTTTTAGTAATTTTAACAAAATGTTGTGCAGACTTTTTACTGTTAGTGTAATACATGTTTGTTGTCGTTAGCTGAAGAACAACGTTGACCAAATATCTTTGCGAATCAACAAATTTATACCAAAGTGGCATCGACTTTTTAATGCATTTTCTTCCATATTTCGCTGCAAATGCATATTTTTACATATTTTGCTACAAATGCATGTTTCGACATACAGTAGTGGACTAAAGTGGATACACATTTGAATTTTTTTAAAACTGTATTAATAACATATATTTAGTTAGAATATTCTTCCACCTCAAGTCCAAATTCTAATATGATATTTGTCATATTAGATTTTTATTTGTTGTTTCAAAATAGGGTTGATCATTTTCATGATAGACAATACAATTGTTTCGTAGACATCACTCTACTCTTCAGTTGTCCGCAATAAGAAAATGATAACTTTCTTACTTAAACCGAGACATTACATAAGGTACAAAAAATCAACGGGACGAGAATTTTGTACTTTCGTATATGAAATGTCTGATTTGGTAAAACCAGCTACTATCAACTCCTTTTTGAAAGCAACAAATACATAAAAGTACCCAATAGGAACGAGCACCGACCAACTTAGATGATCTTTGGTCAAGAGTTTCAGCGGAATGGGCTTATATTCCACCTCAAACTATTAAAAATCTCGTGGAAAGCATGCCCTCTCGCATAAAATCTGTTTTAAAGAACGAAGGACTTTGGACAAAATATTAAAGAAAGAACTTGCCGAAAATTTTTATTTGTTGTTTCAACCCTATTTTGAAACAACAAATAAAAATCTAATATGACAAATATCATATTAGAATTTGGACTTGAGGTAGAAGAATATTCTAACTAAATATATGAAAATATAGAAAGTCCGAAAAAACAATTTTTGTATTTTTTAATGGAAAAATTAAAATAATTGTATTAATAACGTTTGTTCAATTTGTGATATCCAAATGTAGGTTTTCCAATTTTTGATGTGGTCAGCTCAAAGCAGCGATTCGAATCCCATCGAGAATTTGTGGGCAATTGTCAAAAGAAGACTTGCCCAATACGAACGAGCAGCGACCAACTTAGATGATCTTTGGTCAAGAGTTTCAGCGGAATGGGCTTATATTCCACCTCAAACTATTAAAAATCTCGTGGAAAGCATGCCCTCTCGCATAAAATCTGTTTTAAATAACGAAGGACTTTGGACAAAATTTAAAGAAAGAACTTGCCGAAAATTTCAAATATGAACAATACTGGATAAAAGCGGTCACAATTTGCAATTATTTTTTATTAACTTCTTAACGATATAGTCTTCTGTATTTATGTTTTTATTGAAGAAGAATGTTTTAGTTTTATGCTTTAAAAAAAATCATTTAAGTTTCTATAATAAAACAAAAATTATAACAAATTTCGGAAAATCTTGAATTAATGTATCCACTTTAGTCCACTACTGTATGTATTTCGCTGCTTATTTTGCTATACATACATATTTTTTTTGCATATTTTACTAAAAATGCATGGTCTTAAGCATTTTTTTTTTTTTTGATAATTCTCAAAATTTATATCTTTCACAAAAATAAATATTTTTTCGAATTTAAAAAAATTTTTTGATTTTTTTTTATCATGGACATAGAGTCCATGATAAAAAAGAGAACTATAAGGGAAACTAAAAAAAACTATCAGGGAAATTAAAATACCCACATTATCACGATGCTAATCTACAAATTCCAGTGTTTGAGCGGCTGTAATGACAAATATTACTAAAATTAAATTTAAAATGTTGAATACGTTGAAAGAACTCAATAATAAATGAATTTTTTTTAAATTTTTAAATAAATATTTACGATCTTTAATACATATTTATTGCTCATAAAACACAATTTTAAATGCATGACGTTACGATCCCTATTTATTACCAAACTAAAGCGATTTAAATTAATTTTTTGAGCGGGATGTGTATAATTTTATTTATTAATCAGATAATGCTCACTCCAGGCAAAAAAAAACTATTTCTGGCGATTCTTTTTTGACATCCTTTTAAAGTCTGAATATTTGGAAAAATTACGGAAATGTTATTGCTATTTCGTGGTTTTTTATTTTTTTGGTATAAAATAGTACAAAAATTCGCAGAATTGCGAACGAATAACTCGCGCTAACTCTTTTTCTATTCAGATCAGGGTAGAACAAAATTTGTACGTGCAATGTTTATAAACCCAAAGCAGTTTGATACGCTTCCCGAAATATGGCCACAATCTTAGTGTTCTGTAGGGTAGTGTGCATGCCTGACTTTAGTTTTTTTACCTGTTTAAAATAATAATCTGAAGATAGATTTTTGATAGTTGATAAATAATAATCTGAAGATAGATTTTCAAAATTCACAATGGCGGTTTTCTTATTTTTAATTTAATATATTCGCTATTTTGCATACATTAAATTTAAAAAAGAAATTAGTGATATGCATGCTCTTGAAATTTTTCGATCTGAAATTTAAGAACCTAAGATGAGATTTTGAAAATTCAAAATAGCGGATACAGTTTCTTAATTTATATATTAAAGAATTCGCCATTTTTTGTTTTAAAAATTTAAGTCTAGATTTCTTATAGCCCAACCAGAAAGCCAACTATCAAGTGAAAATTTTTCACCAGCTTGGAACCGCCATATTGAATTGATAAAAACAAAACGGCACTCGAAGTTGAAAAGTAAATATTTTTTTAATGATTTTTAAAACTATAACCGATAAGTTTTTTATCCAGACAAATCTTGGAGAGAAGGATTTTCCGTTTCTATAAATTCCTTGCGAACCGTGCCACTGATCGATAATATTCGCCATACTGAATTTTAAAAAACGCCACTCCACATTGAAAAATTGATCGATGGCACGAACTCAAAGAACGAATTTTTTAAAAGTAGCCAATTCACTTGAAATTGGGCTTTGGAGTTGGTCAATAAGAAATCTAGACTTAGATTCTCAAAATAAAAATTGGCGATTTTAATACACAAATTAAAAAAAAAAACGTTTTTTTGCATCCATTATTTTAAATTTTCAAAATCTTATCTCCGATTCTTATATACAGTCTCCAGATTGGCAAATTTCAAGAGAATCCCACCATTAATTTTTAAAATTTAATAAATTCAATTTATCTAATATATGAAAAATAAGAAAAGTATCATTATGGATCTGCCATTTTGAATTTTGGAAATCTATCTTCAGATTTTTATTTACCAATTTCAAAAACATGTGACTGAACTTTTTCAAAAGAATCCGCTTACTGTTAAACACCTTTTGCACCATACTGAATTTTACAAAATGGCACTCGGCAATGAAAGGAAATATTTTTAAATAATTTTGAAAATTATAATCGATGTCAATTTGGTTCAGGTGTAAACTACTGAACCAAATTTGGAGAAAACATTGGCTCGGTTTACAAAGAACACCTCATATACAAATTTTTTTTTATTTATATTGTTTGTATTTAAATAAAATTTATACGGTCATGTTACACATAGAGTGGCAGATGGTAATGGGGAATACCTATAATTGTTTTGTTTTTTTAGGGTGCCTCAAAAGTTTTAAAGTTTACCATCTACTCTAAAAATCATTGGTCAATCAGTTTTTGTGAAAATTTTAATCTCGAGAAGGAATTTTTCTCGTATACCACAGCTAGTGAACACCGGTATCATGAAAATCAAAATGTATTGAAACTGGGTGCCCCTAAATATAATATTCTAAATGCCCTAATCCCAACGCGTGATCTGGCGTAATAATAATAATAATAATGAGTTTAGTTTTTTTTTTTATCATAAAATTTTAGTGCCTAATTCTTAATTCTTTTTTTTTTGAGAATTTCGTGATTGTCATCTATTACCATACTCACATGAACGCGGCTCCAAAAAATCACTCGCGCCCCCATTTCTCTACTTCATATGGGAAAATAGTTGTATTTTTCATATGGTAAAATAGTTATATCTTTTCGAAATGCTTAGTTTTAAAACTAGAAAATGTTCAGTTTATATAAACTTATATCTGTTTCACAATCACTAGTTTTCGAAATAAAATAGCTGTTTCACATTATCTGCACATTCCACATTACCCGAACTTACTTTGCAAACTTATTATAATTCTGTAATGTTTTGTTTTTAAATGGTAATTTTATTAAAATTGATGTTATTTAAGCTTACAAAAAGTAAATTAAGTAAAGTTCAACACAAACGGTATACAAATTGAAAATTAATTAATTTTTTAAATCCTTCCTTACACGTAAAGAAACAATATGGTTGGGACGACATTATGCGGGTTTATGATTGCGACAATCATATTATTATATAGTGGTGACAATCATAGTCTTATCGTTTTTTGCCATAACATTATCCTTAATTATGATTTCAAAATGATCTAAATATTTAACATATTATGGTCCTACATACCATACTATTATCTCTATAGTATTATCCCCGCACTCTGTTAAAGCTGGATTAAAAAGCTAGGCATGTTGTTTATTTAAAATAGTTCATAATATATTTTACAGATTAAAATGACTAATTTACAGATTAAAACGAACTCATTATTACAATAAATTAATTTTAGTAATCATTTATATAAAAACAAAATGAAGTTATGGAACCATATGACAGCAACATGTAGAAAAATATTGTTAAGAATACAATCTCACTATACATCGAAAATGATCATAATATTTTCCTAATTATACAATAATAATATTGTCTTAATATTTTTCTTGTTATCATATTGTGGTCATGTGTAAAATTTGGTTGTCACTTAGGATCATACTTACAACAAAATATGCATTAACAAATCGATGCCATTTTAATGCAAATTTGTTGATTCGCAGAGATATTTTGTCAATGTTGCTCTCCAGCTAACGACAACAAACATGTATTAACATGAACTTCCGAGCCCTATTTATAACACTAAGGCCCGATTACTGAATGTCCAGTTAAAATTAAATTTTTATATGGGAAACACTAACAAATGTGTCAGTTAAAGTCCCAGTTAGTAGCTCGAGGCTAAGCACTTGTATTCACAATACACGCACAATAATTATACCCTACACCACTATGTGGTCAGGGTATTATAAGTTTGTGCTGATGTTTGTAACACCAAAAAATATTGGTCGTAGACCCACCTTATAGTATACCGATCGGTTCAGAATTTTTTTTTATTTCGATTTAACGATGTCCGTCTGTCCGTCCGTCCGTCCGTCTGTCTGTCTGTCCATGCAATCTTGTGCGCACTCTACAGGTCGCAAATATTAAGATATTTTGATGAAATTTGGTACGCAGACCTATGTTGGCCCAAGGACGAACAAGTTTGATTTTGGTGAACATCGGTCCATGTTTAGACCTAGTGCCCATATAAGGGTCCTACCAAAATTATACTGCTTATACGCTGCAGGTCGTAAATATTAAATTTGGTGAAATTTGGTACACAGACCTATATTGGCCCAATAACGCAGCCTATTGATTTTGGTGAACATCGGTCTATGTTTAGACCTAGTGCCCATATAAGGGTCCTACCAAAATTATACTGTTTATACGCTGAAATTTGGTACATAGACCTATGTTGGCCCAGGGACGAAGCCTATTGATTTTGGTGAACATCGGTCCATGTTCAGAACTAGTGCCCATATAAGGGTCCCCCCAAAATTGGCTTGGTTACAAACTGCAGGTCGCAAATATTAAGATATTTTAATGAAATTTGGTGTGCTGACTCACATTATAGAAAATTTTGACATAAGCCCCATTTTAACCCATTCGAATTTCGGATCCAAACAATACACCAGACTGGTGTAGGGTATTGTATAGTCGGCATGCCCGACTTTAACCTTTTTACTCGTTTTATTTGAAGATTGTCTGACAATCTACATTTTTTCCGTATACCGGATTCTTTCCTCCACAAGCAATGCCACTAATTAAATTAAGACCAATAGGTTGCTTTTCTCTTTTTTAAGTCTTTGTGTTCAATATTATTTTATTAGACTGCTTCTTACAACTTCTCATAAAATCTCAAAGAAAAATGACGCTAACTGAACGATGGCACTCATAAAAATATGCTGACAATCTTAAAGTCGTAGTTGCCAAAACTATACCTATGACTGTTACAAATATAAAATAATTTCGATTATTATTAAGGTAATCTCTCTCAAATCAAATAGTACTATGACTGTAGTAATACTATGAAAGGAATATAATTATCCAGATTATACGATAATCGTATATGATTGTAGACGAGAGAATAATATGATAACCGAAATAAAGAGATTTTAACTATAAAATGATTATAATGCCAGAGCAGTAGGAAACATAATTTTGTAGTCGTAATCATATTGCAACCATATCTTTTCTCTGTGTGTATTAAACCCACCATCAGAGATTTATAAAATTGTGTAATGGTAAACAAAATAATAAATACATACATTTTTATTTCGTGGTAAATTATTATTTTTTTTTAAAACATCAAAATTTTAATTACTTTCATATTAATGCGTCTGCATGTTCACAGTAATACTTTTACACTAATAGCAAAAGGTCTGTAAAATGTTTGCTAAAATTACTGAAAATTAGTTAAAAATTACCTTGAAGAAAAAACTGTTAAAATTATCTTTAATATTTTTGCTAAATATTAGTCAGATAGTACAAGCAAAAATAAAACTGTGAAATATATAGAATTTTAGTTATACTTATTTGAGTTAAATTTTATTAAATAGTTAAAATTTAGTTAAAACAACAACTTAACTTGCTTAAATTAGCAAAAAATTTTGCTAAGTATTAGACTAAAAAATCACAAAAAAAATGTTAAAAATTAAGGGGTTACATGACATGCGCGGCAGAGAAAACAAACCTTTTTTTTAAAATTCATAACTCAGTCAAAAATAAACATTTTTCCAAAAATTTTTTTATTATTGTAGAGAATTGAACAAATTACAAGAAAAAAAATTCAAAAAAAATATATTTTTCAATCCAACATGGTTTTATAGAGCTCCAAACTGGCGGCAGAGAAAAAAAACGGGGCCTCGTGGTTGCGGCGCTGGGAGTCGCAAAAATTGTCCGATCTGGAAAAAATGACTTTTTTAAATCTTAACAAAATTGGTTATCGTATGAATAACCAATCGAATAATAATAAATTTTTTTTCAATTTTTGGTGTTGTTCCAAATTTGAAAGTGTGTTTTTTCGAAAAAAATATTGACTTTAAAAATTCATAAAAAATCGAAAAAAATTTATTTATTTTGGAAAAATGTTTGTTTTTGACTGAGTTATGAATTAAAAAAAAAAAAATCTGTTTTCTCTGCCGCGAATGTCATGTAACCCCTTAATGCAAATAAAAATCAAATCTTCTGAAATCAGCAGTTTACAAATTCTTTTTATCCAAAATTCTGTTGATTTCAGCAGAATATACTGTTGTTTAGATTCAGCTAAATTGATCTTAAAAAAAGCAAGAATTTTGTACATATAACAGTTTGTTTTTGCTATTTTTAGGCCCGATATCCAGTTAAAACTTAGCCGACAGTAAAACTCAAATTTTATATGGGAAACAACAAGAAATATGTCAGTTAAAGTCGCAGTTAGAGCCTAACTGGACATTCAGTAATCGGGCCTTAGTCTAACAATATTTAGCAAAATTTTGTGTAGATTTTAAAGTATAATTTGCCATTTTAAATTAACTAAAAGTTTACCCTCATATAACTAAAATTCTGTAAATTAAACAGTTTTATTTTTGCTCTTCTTATTTTACCAGTATTCAGGAAAAAAATCTTTTTCAACTAGTAGTGGATTTTTCTGTTATTTTTACAGGTTCATTTCTACGTCGGTAATAACTAGGGCAAGGAATTTCATGCACTTAAAAATGGAAAATATGCGCCTAAAATATGCGGTTAAAAAAGAAAAATATGCATTAAAAATATGCACTAAAACTATTATTTTTGCAAAAATAATGCACTTTGAAACTTAAAAATATATAAGTTGTTATTTTGGAAACAGACACAGAACTCGAAGATTTTCCATAGGTCAATAAAGGTTTTTAAGAATGTTTATTTTAATTGAATCAAAATATGAAAACGTATGATTTTTTTATATTTTTTTTACAAAATAAAAAATGGTCCTAAAAATGAAAAATATGCAGAAATATGCATTAAAAAGCACAAAATATGCATTAAAAAGGCACCAAATATGCATTTAAAGTCAAAATATGCAAAAACATGCATTTTTGACAATATATGCAAAAATATGCACTACATTTTGTTCTAAACTATCAAGAAAAAACATGCATTTGCATGGAATTCCTTGCATAAGTAACAACATATTATTTTTCGGACTACCAGTAATGACACCTACTTTCTGCATTTTTTGAAAACAGATAACAATGAGTAACTATTAACTCGTCACTTTATCCATTATTTTAAAACAAACAATAATGTGTTACCAATTATGACTTATTCCCGTATAAAAACGATTTCATATGATCAGATCTGTTTAGACCTAATTAGATCTGATTGAACTGCCATATCCAGATCAGATCGTATAGATAGATATGGTATGTGTAAAATCCTATATGGCCAGATCTGTTCAGATTTAGCACCAGATATATTCTGAAGTGATCTGGAACACTGGTTGAATTTTATGACCAGATATGGACTGATCTGGCCAGCTTTGATACCAGATTCGGTACCGGTAAAGGCACCAAGTTACTACATGACAGTCGTATATTTTTTTTAAGAGAAGTGACAGTCAGGAAATTCTTCCTATTAATTAACGTGTTGCTTTCTTTGGAAAAGTGATAGAGAAGAAGTGTAAGGTTGTGAAAGATGAAAGGCTTGAAATATGGCAACACTGTAATTGTGAGATATACAGTCTTAATTATATTAGCGAATAAGTATTGGATTTGGATAAAAATTTCAAATTTTCAAGATTAAAAAACCAAATGTGAATTTTTCAACAAAATAACCCAAACAAAATTGCAATTAATGCTTTGCAAACTACTTCTTTCAATGCTTCACAAGTATCCGTTAGTGTATTTTTACTGCTTTTTTAGAAGATATTCTGAACCACTATGAAAAATCACTTCTTTGATTGCTTCCCAAGTATCCGTTATTACATTATTACAGCTTTTTTAGAATTATTTCTGAACCACATCCAAAAAATCACTTAAGTATTGCTTCTAAAGAGTAATTGCTTTAAAAGTGATTTTGGTATCATTTGGCATTTCCAAACAGAGGGTCCCGGGTTTGATTCCCGGCGGGACCAATATTTTTTTTTGGTTTTTTTTATTCTATTAATTTTTTTTTTAATATTTATAATTAAATTGTTTAAATTCAATATTTTTTTAATTTTTAAATTTTTAAAAATATGTATATATAAAAAAATGGCGAGAAATTGATTTTTATGTACCTGTAAAGATAGTACTGAAATTAGTATTGAATTGGAGTGCACCTTTTACACTTGTTTAATAAGTACTTTTATTTAAGGGAATAAGGAACAATATCGCACATTAACAAAGTGGTGTTTTTATGGCAGTCAACTTTCATATCAAAGAATAGCTCAGCGGTAGAGCTCAGCGACTAACAATTGTGAGGTCGCAAGTTCGATACCCGTTGGCGGCAAAAAAAAAACTTTTGTAAAATAAAAAAAATATAATTTTTTTTTGTGAAGAATTTTTTTGTTTTAACTTTTAATTGGTGAAAAAGAGCTTCCTTTGCACTCGTTCAAAAAGTACTGCAAAAATTTTAAAGTCGGAGTAGGTACTCCTCTCCTATTACAACTCAATGTTAAAATCATTAGTGTTTATGTTAAAAAAGAAGTACATCTAGATCATCAATTGTTTCTACTGCTTCGGCATCTCTTGTTTCGCTAAGAATATAAATCCAAAAATATATCCAGTGATTAAAAAAGGCCTATTGTTTTTTTTAGATGGAATTTTTCAAAAATAACTTGATAAAGTTTTCGCTAAAAAAAAATTGGACCTACATCTTCAAAGATTTAATTTTTTTTTTGCAGGAATTTTTGTTTGCAATAATCCACTGAGGGAACTTTGTAAGCTGAAAGGACTTAAAATTACATTCAAACAATTGTAATTGAAAAGCCGATTACTAAATTTTTTATAATTGAAATATTCAATAAATTTAACTAATGAAAAATAACTGCATAGTACTAAAATCAATTAAAAAAGAGGCCAAATTGACCAACACACAATAACTACCATTATCGGAAAATCAAATAATCTGTAGTAAAAATTAAAAACTGAAATCTGCCACAAAAATTGTCAACAACAACAACATTACTATTAAAATAACTAAAAAACACGGAGGAGATTAGAAGATAAACAAAAAATCTAAAAATAAAATGTTTGCATGTATCTGTTTGATCACTGCTGAAAGTAAAAAAACAATAACAGAAAGCTGAATTGGAAAGAAAAACTATGAATTAGCCACACTACATTCAAGGCCTTACTTGGTTTAATTAACTTTAGTATAGTTACGTTTGTAATGTAGGAATGCATGGGTTCGATTCCTACAGCCGACGGGTTGTTGAAAAATTCTCATATAGAGACAATCTGACAATAAAATATAAACAATAATACAACCCAGCAAAATTTTCTCTTCCAAAGAATCGGTTGTAGAATAGCTACTTTTCATTTACAACGCCTTCTACTGTCGATTCTAACACAGATTATTTTTGCTTGAAATTGCCCCAAAAGCAA
Source organism: Leucophora obtusa (assembly GCA_949987735.1). Taxonomy (NCBI): domain Eukaryota; kingdom Metazoa; phylum Arthropoda; class Insecta; order Diptera; family Anthomyiidae; genus Leucophora; species Leucophora obtusa. The sequence continues at coordinate 181,843,443 of OX465296.1, forward strand.
TTTTTTCTATAGCTCCAAAGTGGAACCGGTTGCCCTAGAATCAGTTCTGGAATTAGTTCTAGAACTGAAATACACGAAAAATTTGTTGTCGTGCAATGTAGTGAACAACATCTTCTATCGAAATAAGTTAACTTCTTCAATTGAAAATTGTTAACTTAAGAAATGCAGCCTAATATATTAACAGTGCCTAATGTTAACAGTGCCTTAACATAAGAGGCTTAACTAAAAATTTGTAAATTTCCCATTTCCACAATACTTGTTGAAATATTATAAAAAGTTATTCATTCCTTCTTAAAAAACGGCAACAAACTTTTGTTCCAAAAGAAAAGGGAAAAAAAGTACAAAATACAAATTAATTACACTGTGAGACAAATGGTAGGGGTCAGTGATCGGGAAGGGTTCAAACTACCGGGGAAAGTTATATAGGTAAAAAAGTAGTTATACGTGACCCGGCGTTTCGCTGGGTCACCCCTAGGAATCGAGATATATCGATTTGACCTTTGGTGGTCTTTTTTTGACATAACTCGAGAACCACTAGTCCGATTTTGCTCAAACAATTTTAAAAAAATTAAAAATTACAATTCCTTTAATATGTTCATATAACGTTTTTCTATATACTCAACAGTTTTGCCGCTAAAAATAAATGTATGAAGAAAAAAATATTTTTTGCCTAAAATATTAAAAAAAAAGTAATAAACAAAAGGTTATTGATTTTTATGGTAGCGGTAACAAACATTTATTTTTACCGGCAAAACTGTTGAGTATATAGAAAAACGTTATATGAACAGATTAAAGGAATTGTAATTTTTAATTTTTTTAAAATTGTTTGAGCAAAATCGGACTAGTGGTTCTCGAGTTATGTCAAAAAAAAGACCACCAAAGGTCAAATCGATATATCTCGATTCCTGGGGTGACCCAGCGAAACGCCGGGACACGTATAACTTGTTTTTGACCGATATAACATTTCCCGTTGGTTTCATCCCATCCCGATTTTGACTGTCGCATAGTGTTATACTCAAGTAAATTTAATATGAATTTTTTCTATGTTCATCAATTTGCTTTTAAAAAGCAATCAACTGGCAAAAAATTATGCCAATGTAATATAAATATTTGTAGTTTTAACAAAGAATATTGTTTTTTTTATTTTTTTGATAAAATTTGGAAAAGTTTGTAATGCAGCTGATGTTTTAACTACTTTAAATTTTGATGGAAAAGTTTAAAAATTGTTAAAAAAAATATGCTCTCAAAATTTTAGTTACACAAAAAATGAAGGTTTTTGTTTCTACAAAATAGTTAATTATGTATTGTTTGTTAACAAACCCTTACTGTTTTGTTATAATGAATTTGATTTAATTTATTTTGATTTTTTTCTACATGAAACAAAACTTTATTTCCCGTTAAAAACAACATCTATTAGCCCTCTTTCATTATTTTGATACTTTTTAATTTTTTTGTTTGTGCAAAACAAAAACATGCCTTTGTTCATTATAAATTTCCATTTAAAACAGACAAAAAAAAATATTAAATGCATACACAAAATGTTTAAAAATAATCTGACAGTGTTGCACTTGGCTGTGAACCAAACAAAAAAAAAAAAAAAAAAATCATAAAGGCACAAAAAGAATATAAGTATTTACTATATCAGTAGGAACTAGGGATGCCGAATAGGAGTGATTTTAGCAAATACCCATATTTTTTTTACAGGATTATCGGGAGTTTTTTTTTTACTAAATTGTACAATTTTTTTTAAATATCGTAATTTTTTCATTGAAGGTTAATTACTTTCGTAATTTTTTAGTATGATTTTTAATGATTTTCTTTAACAATATATTTTGAAATTTACTTGTGAAAATTGTATCATCGTTCTTTAATTTGAAAAATAATTTAAACAGAAAGTGATATTAATTTATGATATAAAATCAAACTAAGAAACTTTTATTTACCAAATAAAAGATCAACTATACATACACCTAATTCAATATATTTTTTTATTTTATATTGTATACCGTAAATATTTTGCAATATCTAGAACTCTTATAAGCGATCAAGAACTCTGAAAAGGTCTTCAGAGTATTTACAATTATTTTCTATATCCTTTTCGTTTATTTAACCTTCTTTTTCAATTTTTAACTCTACTATTTTCTTGAGCTTAAGGTTTAGTTTTTATTTATAAAAAGTTTTTTATTTTCGATATTTCGCCACTCCAATGTGTAGCATCTTCAGGATATAACAATTAAAATAATAATTGTTGTTATTTCCTGAAGATGCTACACATTGGAGTAGCGAAATGTCGAAAATAAAAAACTTTTTATAAATAAAAACCAAACCTTAAGCTCAAGAAAATAGTAGAGTTAAAAATATTTTCTATATTTTTTCTGAGACTTTTTTGTTATATCGTAAATTTTTATTTTATTTCTGGTAATTTTTTTTTTTTTGTTGAGTATATCGTAAATTTTTAATTTATTGTATTTATATTTATATAATTCTTTAGACGTATTTCCTCACATGGGCAGTAAAATTAAGAATTTTCTCACTTATTGACAACTTTTTTTCAATATCGTAAAATTTTCAGACGAATTTTTTACTGTACTCTATATGTAAAATTGTTTCTCAGCAATTCTATATAAGTTTTTTCACTTTTGGGGACTTTTATTTGCAATATCGTAAATTTTTAACTTTTTGACTTTATTTGTTATATGGAAAATTTTCTAGATATTATTTTTTATGTGATTATTTTCTTTTAGAAGTAATAAAATATATCATTTTTAATCGTTAAAATCGCACAGGCTTTTTTACTGCACTTATATGCAAAATGATTCTTCAGGATTTCTATGTAATTTTTATGTAATATCGTATCTTTAATTTTTAATTGAATATTTTCTTGTATTTCTGTAAGCTGTAAAATCAAATTTTAAGACCACTTTTATATACAAAACGCATTTTCTTTCATTTATATTTAAGTTTTCTTTTTTATTCGTACTTTTTTTTGTAATATCGTAAATTTAGAAATGTTTTCTTTTGATTATTTCTATGTTAATTTTTATTGTTTTTCTTACGAGTAAGAAAATATAAACGGTAAAATACAACAATATTGTTGTGGAAAATATGTTTCGTGAAATAAATAAATTTTGCGATATCGTAAACTTCCTATGAATTCTACATACAACTTTTAATTCATTTGTTGAAGTTTATTTAATACAATCTTTGTGAATTATCGTAAATTATTTTTTATAACCAGGGCAAGTTTTTTTTTGGCATATGTCATTAAATGCCATTTTTCCAATTATTTTGAAAATGCCATTTTTACTGATCCTTGCCAAATAATGGTATTTTGTCGACCTTTTAGCCGCTTCATTAAAAAAATCCTACAAAATACAGTAAACTCCAACCTCTTTAGATAATAAAAACTTTTTTTGCTAAAAAAAACTGTGTTTCATTTAAAAAGTCACGGACTTATTGATCCGTCCTCGTAGTAAAATAAAAAAAAATTGTATTTTTTATATTTTTGGAATAAGCTGGCCATTTTTGAATTTTTTCGTAACAATTTTGCTGTTTTTTCGTGTTGTTTTGAAATAGTTGTTGTTTTTTAGAAGATTTTTTTTTTAAATACAAATAAAAATCGAGCCTTTTGAAAACAGCAGTTTACAATTTTTTTAGCAAATATTTCTGCTGATTTTAGCAGAATAGACAGAATATTTAAATAAAACTAAATTTAGCTTAAAAATAGCAAAAATTTTGTAGATACACTGAGAGAATTTTCATCACTTCAGTAATGAATTTCTTATAGTTTCAATGAAAATTGTCCATTGGAACTCGTCCATTGAAACTTTTCATAGAATCTATGAAACAGGTTTCATTAAATTCAATGTGTATGAAAAGTTCATAAAATTAATGAAACTCTTCATAAAATTAATGGGCCACTCGTTCAATGAATAAATCATTCAGCCAATGAAGAGCTTCATAAAATCTATGGAGCAATTTCATTAACTATTATTTATTATAGTTAGTTGTTGTCGTTGCTAAGCTGGAGTGGATAAATAAAAAGTACTTAGCAAATGCAAAAGGCGTAATAAAATCGTAGCATATTTTACGGATGTACAAAATATATCTAAACAAAGAATTCATTAAATTAAAAAGTTTCATAAAAAAAAGTTTCGAAAAAATTAATATGATTTATAAAAAAATTTCATAGTCCAAAATTAATAATAAAAAATTAATTAAAAAAATAAACATTATAAGATTATTCTTTCAGGAAATGATAATTTATAAAAAAATTTAAAAAAAAGTAAATACTATTGAACAATTTCATATATATATAAAGAACATTTTCATTAAATTTATGGAGATCTAATTTATAAAATTCAATGAATTTTTCTAATGAAATTATGAAATTTTATGAAAGAAAAGTTATGAAAAATTTCATAATATTAATTAAATATTATATACATAATGAAATTCTTCATTGGTTCTACGAAAAAAATTATATGAAATTATATCGTTAATATCATGAAGGATAAATCTCTCAGTGTAAAACAGTTTATTTTTGCTATTTTTAGTCTACAAATATTTAGCAAAATTTTCTGCAGATTTTACAGTACAATTTGCTATTTTCAATTAACTAAAAGTTAATTTAAATATAACTAAAATTTTTTAAATTTAACAGTTTTAATTTTGCTGTTCTTATTTTACTAGTATTTAGTAAAAAAATCTGCTAATTTTAGCAGTTTTTTCTGCAGCATCGTTTTTAACTAATTTTAGTAACTTTTTCGATGAGTATATAAAATAATTTGATTATTTGCAAAATCAGAAAAGCTCGAATCAAAATGCCTTTTTATGCCCTTTAAAACTAACTCTTATATCAACTTTTTTATTTTGTAAATAAGAAAACTGTTTTCCATACTTATTCCGTCAGCCACTACTGTAAGTTCTTTTGTTCCATGGTAAAACATCATTCCATATATCGCAGCATATGATGTGGCACTTACTTCTTATTTATAAAATTATATGTTTGTGTTCAATGCTCTAGTTGCAGTTGCACATATATCAACTGGGGTCATGAGAGAGAAAAGCATCTCTTATTCATAGGAATAACTTTGTTGCACTTTTTTATATACATTTACATGCAGGGGTTTTTGGTTTTGTTTTTGTCTAGTTCTTTTTAAAATGACTTCACTCTTTTGTGTTAAGTTTATTCCCGTATTTTTGCAACAAAACTGTGTGGTTTTCGCGCCAATTTATATTTTTTTTATAGAATGTATAAAAAGTTTCCGTTTTTGTATCAAGTTTTTTGTTTAAGGCATTTTGTTTTCAGTAACACAACGTTTAGACTAGAACATTAAAATATTTTTAAAGCAACTGTTGGTGTAATAATGAAAAAAAAAAAAAAATTAAAAATCAAGATTGTGATTGAAAAAATTCAAAAACGATTTAACACTAAACTACGTGGTTTATTAACTGTGAATGATTTTATTGTATTATGAAAATCTATTGTGAATGAAATATATATCAACTAATTTTACGACCATACGATTTTTGATGTCAGTATGCTGCCATATTTAGCAAAATAAATCAGCTAAAATTTTTAAATTATTAAAAGACTAAAATACAATTTTAAAACAACTGAATCTGGTAGATTTTGAAACAATATAAATGTGCCACAAGAGACGGTGTTTTTGTCTTTTATATGGATAAATTGGGGTGATGCAAATGTGTGTAATAAAGATACAATTTTAAATTTAATTTAAAATTTACAATTGCGTTTCTTTGGCGGTTTTTATTGTATACCACACATTAATATTAGTTGCATTTTGTCTTATTTATGAGTCAGCAATCAAAAAATAAAAAAAAATGTTCTATAATAAAATAAAAGGGAGCATATTTAAATACACTCAACCAAAAAAGTCTATAATGGTTACTGAAAATTTTGCCGTTATTATGGGAAATTTAACTGTTTTAAGCCCAGCGATATTTTTTTTTTTTCTAATTTGAGCAACACATGGCTACTGATTAATTAATGATCCACAATGAAATTAGAAGAAAAATTAATAGCCGCTACTAAATTTTAGCAAAATTGTTGTAAACTGCAATTTAAAATCGATTTGCTAAAATCAGATAAATATCAACAATTTTAGTTCAATAAAATTGGAAATTAAATAATTAGTAGACGCTACTAAATTTCAGTAAATTTTTGTAAACTGCAATTTGAAATCAATGTATTGAAAAGTGTACAAAAAAATAAACAATCTATAAAAGAAAATTAAAATCAAGTTTAATAAAAAAAATATTTTCGATTGTAAAAAATGTATAATTATTTCATCACACTTGAAATTTGGAGTAAAAATTGCAAACGGTTCTCCAGTTATTACCTTTTTATGCCCTGGAGATATAATAAAATTTTCTGTGTTTTATTTCCAAATTAAGAATATATCAATAATAAAAAATATAAACTAAACAAGAATTCTAAATAAAATTTCCTTAAGTATCTACTTGTTGTTAAATTAGTATATTTTTTTTTTGCTAAGTTTAGCATTCGGTTTTGAAAAATTAGTAAAATGTTTTGCTGAAATCAGCAATGAAAATTAGTAAAAAATCAGCCATTTGTAATAAGAGAACAGCAAAAATTACTACTCAAAAAAATTGTACTCGAAATCAGTACAAAAATATGTTAGTAAAGTGGGATTTAAAACTGCCCTACGGGAAATTTTAACAAACTGTCACCGAACTGTCTCCTTTATATGAAATATACTGGTCACTTATACATGGCATTGTCATAGGAGGGGGAAATTGACCCCTTGTGTCATGTCACAAGACAAATCCTAGGACAGGTTACTGAACTCTCATAAAAAACAAAGTTCAGGGACCTGTCCTGGGATTTGGCAAAAGGCAAACTGTTGTCCAATTGAATTAGATATACGTAAAAGAAAATGGACATGGATCGGTCATATCCTAAGACGACCACAAACTGAAATCGCTAGAGTGGAATCCCCAGGGACAACGAAGGCAAGGAAGGCCACGAATACATGGATACGCTGTACCAAAAAAGAATATGAAACAGCTCGTAAAACCTGGAACCAAATTAAATCAGTTGCCGGAGACATAAATAAATGGAGAGAATTCGTTGACGCCCTATGTTCTTCGTGAACTTTTTATTTAAGTGTTATGTGTAATCTCTTTTTTTACTACGTAATTTAAATAAATAAAGGACATATATATATATATATATATATATCATTGGGAGTCGCTCAAGCAGCAATTTCAAAACGTTTGCAAGCAGCAGGATTAATCCAAAAGCAAGGATTAATCCTGTTGAAGCCGAGATACGTTGCAAGACGATTATGCATGTCCGAAATGCCTCTTGAATGCCAAAAAAGAAATAATTTTTGCATTGAATCATTACTGGCGATGAAAAATGGTTCTATTACGACAACCCGAAGCGCAAGAAATCATATGTGAAGCCCGGCCCACCAGCCAAATCAACGCCGATGACGAATATCCATGGCGCCAAGGTAATGCTCTGTATTTAGTGGGACCAGAAGGGTCCCATCTGTTATGAGCTGCTGAAATCGGGCCAGACGATCGCAGGGGGCCTGTACTGAACACAATTGAGCAATAGCCGAAAACGCTCGGAATATGCGACGAGATATGAAGCCGTAATATTCGACTATGACAACGCGCGACCACATGTTGCAAGATCAATTAAAAACTATTTAGAAAATACTGGTTGGGAAGTTTTACTTCACTCGCCTTATAGTCCAGACCTTGCCCCGTCCGACTACCATTTGTTTCGATCGATGTAGAACGCTCCCACTGGAATACGCAGACTTACATTTTGACTTCAATCAGGTTTCAGAAAGTTTCATATTTTGACTTTAATCGTGGTTTTAGAAAGTCTTATATTTTGACTTTGATCGTTCTTTGAAGAAGTCTTTTACTTTCATTTTATTCGTGGGTTCAGAAAGTCCTACATTTTGGATTTAATCTGTATTTTAGAAAGTCTTATATCTCTAGAAAGTCTTATATTTTGAATTTAATCGTGGTTTTAGAAAGCCTAACATTTTTATTTAATAATGGTTTTAGAAAGTTTTATATTTTGACTTTAACCGTGATTTTAGAAAGTCGTATATTTGGATTAGTCGTGATTTTAGAAAGTCTTATATTTTGATTTTGATCGTGGTTTTAAAAAGCATTGCAATAAAATAAAAATATTCAATCTCGATATTTCGACCGTCATCGAATATCATCCTCAGGAGAATTATGTTTACTGTTTACATAAAAAAACACACGGCTTAGAACTTTCGTTGTTTGTTGATCATCAGCAACAATCATCAATAACAAAAACTGGCCTCGAGCGCGAATATTTTTATTTAAATTAGAAATTGAAAGGTCGAACCGAAGGCATTACATTTTGACTCAGTCGTGATTTGTGGAAATATTTTACTTTTAGTTTTAAAAAGTGCTATACATTAATTAAATTAATTACGATTCTAGAAAGTCTTATACTTTGGTTATGATCGGTGTTTCAGAAAGTATGAAATTTTGACTTTGATCGGGTTCGAGAATCTTTTATATTTTGAATTTAATTGTGGGTTTAGAGAGTCTTATATTTTAATACAGGTTTTAGAAAATCTTATACGTTGATATTAATTGCGATACAAATGATATGGATTTAATCGTGGTTGTAGAAAGTAATATATTTTGATGTTAATCGTGGTTTTGGAAAGTTTTAAATTTTGACTTTAATCGTGGCTTTAGGTAGTCTTATATTTTTATTTTAATAGCGGTTTTGGAAGAAATTTGGTCTTGGCTTTAATCGGAATTTTAGAAAGTCTTATACATTAATTTTTTGGGTTTAGAAAGTACCAAAATTTGGCTTTAATCGTCATTTTAGAAAGTATCAAATTTTGACTTTAATCGTGACTTTAGAAATTCTTATATTTTGATTTTAATCGTAGGTTTAGAAATTCTTATATTTTGACTTCAATTGTGGTTTTAGATAGCATTATATTTTGATTGAATTTTATTGTGGTTTGAGAAACTCTTATGTTTTTGTGGTTTAAGAAATTCTAAAATTTTTAGTCGTAGTTGTAGAAAGTCATATTTTGATTGATTTGCATTGCAGTTTTTGAAAGTCTTATATTTTGATTTTAATTGTGGTTTTAGAAAGTCTTATAAATCTTCGCTGATGTAGAAAATATTTTATTAGTGCCCAGTGTAGAAAATCATTACCAGATGTGTGGTTATGTAACTTCATACTTGGTAATGGTAACTACCCAGTGTAGAAACGGTAATGACATATCATTATTTTTTGGAGTGCCAGTAATGACACCCACTTACCTTCTGCATTATTTTAAAACATATAATAATGAGTTACTGATAATGACTTATTTTTATCATTATTTCAAATAGAAAATAATTTTTTAATTTTTTTGAAAATTTTTTTAAATCTATTTTTAGACTCAATATTTTTTAAACACTGGTAAGGATATATGTAACCACATATTTTTTGATTTTTTGTATGTTGGCGAGTAAGCTTACTTGTGTGCAGCAGGTCAATTATGTTTTTATCTATTAAATTTTACATGTCGATATAGGTCAGATGGTAGAGCTGTTGACTGGCAATCTGTAGACCCAGGTTCGATTCCCGCACCAGCAAATTTTATTTAAAAAAAAAAAAAATACAATAAAAAATATTTTTTTTATATAATTAATTTTTTTGAAAATCTATTTTTAGACTCATTATTTTTGTCAGTACTGGTAAGCACTTAGGTAACGATATATTTTTTGATTTTTCGTATGCTGGTGTGTAACGACAACTCATTATTTTTCGCGACATCGCCATATAAAGGTAATAAGAAATGTAATAACAAAAGTAAGTAGTTACCATTACCAAGTATGTAGTTACATAACCACATATCTGGTAATGATTTTCTACACTGGGTAGTTACTTTTGTTATTACATTTCTTATTACCTTTATATGGCGATGTTGCGAAAAATAATAAGTTATGCTTACTCACCAGCATACGAAAAATCTAAAAATATGTCATTACCTATGTGCTGACCAGTACTGTCAAAAAGAATGAGTCTAAAAATAAATTTTCAAAAAAATAAGTTTTATAAAAAAAATAATTTTTTTAATAAAATTTTCTAGTGCGGGAATCGAACCTGGGACTCCAGGTTGTCAGTCAATAGCTCTACCATCTGAGCTATATCGTCATGTAATATTTAATATATAAAAACATAATTTACCTGCTGCCCACAAGTCAGCTTACTCGCCAACATACAAAAAATAAAAAAATATGTGGTTACATATATCCTTACCAGTGTTGAAAATATTGAGTCTAAAAATAGATTTCGAAAAATTTTCAAAAAACGCTAGAAAATTACTTTCTATTTGAAATAATGATAAAAATGAGTCATTATCAGTAACTCATTATTATATGTTTTAAAATAATGCAGAAGGTAAGTGGGTGTCATTACTGGTAGTTCAAAAAATATTGATATGGCATTACCGTTTCTACACTGGGTGGTTTAGAAAATGGTTTTAATAAGTCTTATATTTTAGTTGAATTAAAAAATTTTATATTTGTGGTTTATTTTGATTATGTCTTATATCGTGGTTGTAGAGAGTCATATACTTTTAATTTAGAGTATTAAATTGTGTACTAAAGAGTCGGTTAACTCAACATTGATGTAAATCTGTATGAGAATTTGTTTAAGCCAAATAAAAAATGTCGAAAGTTTTTAACTTTGATGTAAAAATTACTAAATTGCATTCTTTTCATAATAAAAAATACATTTTAAGATTTACATCATTAAAAATATCTTTAGAAAAAATCTTAATTGAATTAGAAAGGATTTAAGTAATCTTTTAAATTTTTTCATTAAAACACTAATTTAAATTGCTATTATATTTATATAGATACAAATACTTTACTTGGCCCTTCGATGTCATAAGCAGAATTTGCAATTTACATTCATTTATTGTATAAAATATAAAAAAAAAAACAAAAAGCTTTCAAGAATTTTCCGTTAATTTTAATTAATTTCGAAAACCATTGAAATATACATAAATAATTTTGTAATAAATATCTTATATCAACATCAATATCCTTTTCATTAACGATAACAGACATAATCTTAATAATGGAAATAATACTTTTATTCAGTGGGATGAAATAAAATAGTAGTTTTTTTTTTTTTTTTTTTTTTTTTTTTTTTGCCAGAAAGGTTGTAATAAAACCTGAGCTTTATAATGATGAAAATTAAAACAAGAAGCTTGAATACAAATTATATTAAGGTGAATGGATGTTAAACGAATTGTTTACAATGAAAATAGTAAAGTATAAATTACAAAATTCTTTAAGCGTTCAATACATTTATCATTAAGAGGATTATTTTTCAAAGTTCTAATTAAATATGCTTATAAAATGTTAAATAAAAACAAAACATCTGCCCTACAATAATATAATTAATATACCTACTAGGACATTATCAGGGCAAGGGACTTCATGGAAAAGGGCTTCATGGAAACAAATGTTGTTGGCGTTAGTTTGAAGACTGCATAAACTAAATATTTGCGAATCAAGAAATTTGTAAGAAAATGGTATCGCTTTGTTAATGCATATTTTGTAATAAATGCATATTTTTCTATAAATGCATATTTTCATGCATAATTTATGTACATCTGGTTGCATATTTTTGTCAATAAAGGTATCTATGTATGTATTACGCATAGTTCGGGGACATAGCCAAAAAAATGTCCAAACTATGCTGTATATTAGTCAAAAATGTCTTCATACTATGCACTAGACCTAGGAAGAGTTTGAGGACAGTCCCCAAACCATGCATGGGAATTTTTCATTACCATTGAAATTTCATTACCATTAGTTGCCACTAATGACAATGAAAAAAATTTCATTACCATTTAATGATAATGAAATATTTTGCATTAGAAAAAACATTACTAATGGTAATGAAATCACACTAATGTAAAACAAAACTAATTACAATTGATTAAAAAACCATTTGTTTACAAAAATCTTAATATATAAAATAAGCTACAATCAGGGATGGAAAAGCCCTCAAGCGAGCCAAAAATATAAACATTTTTCTAAAAAGCTGTGCAAGTGCAGACTGGTACTTGCACATTACATATCAAGATGTGTAAATCCATGTGCATGCGCGCACATGGATGCAAAAAATAAACGCTGAAATTGAAAAAAGTTTCAAATATCAGAAATAATCGCCAAAACAAAAAAAAAAAATGCAAAAATTAGAAAAAATTGACAAATTTAAAAAAATGCCAAAATTGAAAAATTTTGAAAAAATCGTCATAACTTGAAAAAATTGTCAATATTTGAAAAAATTGCCCAAATAGTCAAAATTTAATAAAAAATCGTCAAAAATTAGATTAAAAATATCTGAAAAATTGCCAAAATTGAAAAAAAAAACGTCATAACTTGAAAAAATTGCCCAAATAGTCAAAATTAAAAAAAAAATCTTCAAAAGTTAGACAAAATTGCCAAAATTGCGAAATATCGTAAAAATTTTTAAAAAATTGTCAATATTTGAAAAAAATTACCAAAATCGTCAAAATTTCAAAAAGTCGTCAAAAATTTGAAAAAATCGGAAAAATTGCCAAAATTTAAAAATTTAAAAAATTTTGAAAAAATCGTCATAACTTGAAAAAATCGTCAATATTTGAAAAAATTGAACAAATAGTCAAAATTTAAAAAAAAAATCGTCAAAAATTAGACAAAATTGCAAAAATTGCAAAATATCGTAAAACTTTTGAAAAAATTGTCAATATTTGAAAAAATTACCAAAATCGTCAAAATTTCAAAAAGTCGTCAAAAATTGTAAAAAATCTGAAAAATTGCCAAAGTTGAAAAATTTTGTAAAAAGTTTGAAAAAATCGTCATAACTTGAAAAATTGCCCTAATAGTCAAAAAAAAAAAAATCGTCAAAAATTAGATAAAATCGCCAAAATTGCAAAATATCGTAGAAATTTCGAAAAAATTGTCAATATTTAAAAAAAAAAATTACCAAAATCGTCAAAATTTCAAAAAGTCGTCAAAAATTGTAAAAAATCGGAGAAAATTTTAAAAATTGCCAAAATTGAAAAATTTTTGAAAAAATCGTCATAATTTGAAAAAATCGTCAATATTTTATCATCTATAAAAAATTGTCAATATTTGAAAAAATTACCAAAATCGTCAAAAATTGGAAAAATTGCCAGAATTGAAACACTTGTAAAAATTTGTGAAAATCGACAAAAATTAGAAAAAAACGCTAAAAATTTAAAAAACAGTCCAGATATTAAAACACGAAATTTCTAAAATATATTTCTCGCACTTATTTTTCTTTGTTCCAAAACCGTTGTCCATTTTTATCTAACTCATTTAGTTTTCGAGATACGGGGGATATTCCAAATAAAAGCCCGGGAAGAACATGATTCGGGAAGAACATGATTTTAAAATCTAGCAATGCAAGTCAAAATCTAGTTTCGCTATCGGGGTTTTGATAGTGACTTTTGACCTTTGGTGCAGTAATTTTTCCTCTAGCTCTTCCACTTTTCGAGATATGGACGATTAAAATTTTATTTAAGCGATTTTCGCACTTATTTTTTCACAACTGACTAACTATGACTTCCCTGTTCCAAAACCGTTGTCCGTTTTCATTTAACTCATTTAGTTTTCGAGTTTTGGGGGATATTTCAAATAAAAGCCCTTTTCTCTCTACGAGGCTTAGTTTTCGAGAAAAACGCGATTTTAAAATCTAGCAATGCAAGTCAAAATTTAGTTTCGGTATCGGGGTATTGGTGGTGGGTTTTGACCTTTGGTGCAGTCATTTTTCATCTAGCTCTTATAGTTTTCGAGATATTTTATTTAAGCGATTTTCGCACTTTATTTTTCACAACTGACTCACTATGACTTCCCGGTTATCCGGATCAAAATCCGATTGAGTATATTTGGGGGATATTAACCCGTCGAGTTTATGCTGAAAACTGACAATATGAAAGCATTTATAACCTTAAAGAAGCAGTTATTGATGCGTGGAGATCTATAACTGAAGAAATAAGAATACATCTGGTGGATAGTATGTCTGATCGAATTTTTGAATTGATTCAAAAAAAAGGAGGCCTTACGCATTATTAAAACTGCTGCTTTAAAGGTTTTCTCACCAATTTTTGTGAATTTTTGTGTTTTAAGTTAAGTGTATTTATAGTTATGAAACACTAATTAATTTTGTTATTCCTTTTTCAAAAAAGTAAAATAAAAACTAGTGAATTATTTTTTGTTAAATATTATTTATTTTCATTGGTTTTACATACTTGAAAGTTAAACTGTTCTATTTCTCTTTTAACTTAAGAAATTGAGTAAAATGAAGGTGTATTTATAGTTATGCAACACAGTGTATTTTGCTAGAAATTCATGTTTTGAAACATATTGTCAGAAAAATTAAATTTGTAACTTTCCAACAATGACAAATGAAGATGACAAAGCAAATTGTGATACATTTTTTGTTGCTGTTCTTGTTTCTTCTTTGATATTTTAAATGTTTAATTAGACGAGAACAAGAAATTCCCATTGAGTTTGTAATTTAACCGCAGAAATATTTCTCGAAATTATAAAAACATTGTTCGCTGATGATTTCCTGAGGCAAGATTGAAATCCGAAAATAGGGATTGTGAAAAATAGACTCCAACAGACTATTTTTCACAATTTGTTAAACAAGTTTTGTGATTTTAGCAAATTTAATTACTTTAATAACACTATGCGACAGTCAAAATCGGGATGGGATGAAACCAACGGGAAATGTTATATCGGTCAAAAACAAGTTATACGTGTCCCGGCGTTTCGCTGGGTCACCCCTAGGAATCGAGATATATCTTTTTTTTGACATAACTCGAGAACCACTAGTCCCATTTTGCTCAAACAATTTTAAAAAAGTTAAAAATTACAATTCCTTTAATCTGTTCATATAACGTTTTTCTATATACTCAACAGTTTTGCCGGTAAAAATAAATGTTTGTTACCGCTACCATAAAAATCAATAACCTTTTGTTTATTACTTTTTTTTAATATTTTAGGCAAAAAATATTTTTTTCTTCATACATTTATTTTTACCGGCAAAATTGTTGAGTATATAGAAAAACGTTATATGAACAGATTAAAGGAATTGTAATTTTTAATTTTTTTTAAATTGTTTGAGCAAAATCGGACTAGTGGTTCTCGAGTTATGTCAAAAAAAAGACCACCAAAGGTCAAATCGATATATGTCGATACCTAGAGGTGACCCAGCGAAACGCCGGGACACGTATAACTTCTTTTTTACCGATATAACTTTCCCCGGTAGTTTGAACCCTTCCCGATCACTGACCCCTACCATTTGTCTCACAGTGTAATCTACTTTAAAGCTATAGAAGGTGTTGTTTTTATGACTATTTCAAACAAAAAATCATCGCTGTTAGAACACACATTAGAAAGGGTTACAAAACAAAAGTAGATAGCTAGCCTAAACCGATTCTGTGGCACAGAAAATTTTACTGAAATATGAGTCATTCTGTGTCAGTACCTTTTGGGTTACTTTGGCCTTTAGGTCAGCCCTGCCACCTTGAGACCTATCTTGCGCATCACCTGAGCCCAGTCCATTTCCACATATAGCAATGAATCCGTTGACCAATTTTGGTTAGTTTTAATATTCAAGCAAAAGAAAATGAAAGTTATGCTTTACAAACCACTTCTTTCATTGCTTCCGAAGTACCCATTAGTGAATTTTTACTACTTTTTTAGAAGTAATTCTAAAAAAAAACTTTCTTCATTGGTTCCCAAGTATCCGTTAGTATATTTTTATTTTTAGAAGCAATTCTGAACAACATCCACAAAAGTAACTTAATTATTGCATCTAAAGCATTATTGCTCTAAAAGTTATGCTAAGAAGTGATTTGGATACAGTTTAATTCCAAACAGATGGCCGCAAGTTCAAATCCTGGTGGGACCAATATTTTTAAAATTTTTTTCTTACTAGTTGTAATTAATTTGTCTAAATTTAATATTTCTCAATTTTTAAAAACAAATAAAGATTATGAAAAATTGCTCTTTAACTGAAAAAAGTACTGAAAAACTGCGGTGCATCTTTTGCAGTTGTTTAATAAGTACTTTTTTTGAAGGCAGCAATATAAAATAACAAAGAGCTCAGCAGCAGAGGGCTAGACTAGCATTATTGGGGTCGCAGGTTCTATACCTGTTAGCGGCAATCAATTTTTTTTAAATAAAAAAGTATTTTTTTTTTAATTTTTTTTCTTTTAATTGATTAAATAGTGTTTCCTTTTCCCTCATGCAAAAAGTGCTGAAAAAATGTTAAAGTTGGAGTACTCCTTTCCTATTTTTTTTTAAATGTTAAAATTATAAGTGTTTAATTTAAAAGATAAGTTCAATTAGATCATTTATTATTGTGCTTTTTCTACTACTTTTGCATCTCTGTTTTTGCTGGCACATTGAGTTGCAATAGGAGAGAAGTGCTCCCACTTCAACATTTTTTTTAGTACTTTTTGAACGAGTGCAATGGAAACTCTATTTCATTAATTGAAAGTAGAAAAAAAATGCAAAAAAAATAAGTTTTTAAAGTTTATTTACAGGAAGAAGAACATATTTTTATTGAACAATTTTAATAGGTATAAGAGAATCACCAGACTGCCGCAGTTTCTGCTCCAAAGAATCGGTTGTAGAAAAGCTACCCAGGAAAATTTTCTGTTCCAAAGAATCGGGTGTAGAATAGCTACTTTTCATTTACAACATTTAGCAACCGATTGTAAAATTTTTTCCTAGGGTATAGCCGTCTAGCGTTGAGCTATTTTTTGACACGAATGTTGACTGGCGGAAAACACCACTTTGTTATTGCGAGGTATTGTGTCTTATTCTCTTCCAATATTTTTTTCAGTACTTCTCTCACAAGTGCATAAGAAAGCAATTTCTTATCATTTTTATTTTATTGGTTTTTAAAAATTTTAAAAATCTATTAAACAAAATTAATTGTAAATAAAAAAAAATTAAAAAATATTGGTCCTGCCAGAATTCGAACCCTTGATCATCTGTTTGGAAGCAAACAGTATCCCAATTACTACTTAGAATAAATTTTACATCAATAATGCCTTAGTAGAAATACTTAAGTGATTTTTTGGATGTTGTTTAGAATTATTTCTAAAAAAGCTGTAAAAATATACTAATGAAAAATTGGGAAGCAATGACAAAAGTAATTTGTTTGAGGTTGTCTAGAATTGCTTCTAAAAAAGCAGTAAAAATACATCAACGAACACTTTTTTTGCTGGGTTTATAAAGGCGTTATCGTGATTTCATCAGACTAAAGAATTTCGGAAGAATGACACCCCAGGTTACTTTCAACCATACTTTAATGAAATACATACAAAAGAAATGTCAAACAAATATATGAGTTTATTTACTGTAAAGTAAGTGCACTATACAAAAACACATACATATATACAATGTCAAAAATTTACAAATTCTAGTTAATATTTATAAACAACAAAATGTCAATGAAATAATAAGCTTTTGTTGTCAACAACATAAAACCACACCAATTGGTAGAGTCCTGCAAAGAACATGAAATTTATAAGGATATGGCCTAGTTTATTTTAATAGGATTTTTATGTATTAAAAATAAATTTTATTTTTGTTTCATGTTGTAAATACCGGTAGTAATTCGGAGATTTTCTTATTTATACTTTAGTTACTTTGAAGTTTTTTCTTTGGCAAGAAAATACAAATTTATAAACATCATTCATTGTTATATCCCAACAAAAATTAATAAAGCCAAAACATTGTATTACTTTTAATGTAAAAATGTTACGAAAATAATGACTTATAACTACAAGTTTGACAAGTTATAATAATTATAAGCAACTTACAAGAAAGGTGTTATAAGGTAAACACTACACTACTAGTAAATAAATATTCTAAGTTTGAAAAATTCCAAGTTCGAAAAACGGTCCTCTTTGAAATTTTATCTTTTTATCATATTTTATACAAAGGAATGATAATCAAAAGTGGTATCGATGGAGAGGTATTTTTATAAGATATTTCCTGATATATTTCTGGTACTTTTTAGATTTTTTCGAGTTGTTGTTGTAAACAAGATATCAGTTTTTGGATATTTTCTATGGAAGAGTGCACTGCAATGACTTCGGAATTCATATATTTTATATCATATTTAATTTAAGAGGACACATATTTTTCCTTTTTTTGATATTTGCGCTAATTTGGATTTCAACAAATTTTTCGTAAAAACCCTTTCTTGGTGCTCTTTGGAACAACATGACAATTCTGTGCTAAAACACATGTTGTATGTATATCAAATTTCCTCTTTTATGGAATACATTTATGTTATGCAATATATATTTCGAAATTCGTTAGTTTCCTACAAGAATCTAAAAAATTTTCTTCCCTCTATTTCAATAACCAAGGTGGCCGGTATAATGAGACATTTTGTTCTTACCCAGTAAAAAGAGAGATACAAAAGCAGTAGAAAAAACACTACATTTAAAAATCTAGATGTACTTCTTTTTTAGCAGAAACACTGATGCTTTTTACATTGAGTTATAATAGGATAAGAGTACTACCACTTCAGAATTTTTTTTATCAAAGAAAAAACAACAACAAAAAATTTACACAATTTGCTTTGACATCTTCCAATATACTACTCTGTCGTTTTGACAGATCTAGAAATGTAGTGACATCCATTTATGCATAAACAACAATAGAAAATAATGTTTTATAAATTTAAATTTGCACAAGCACTTGCATATTAGTTTTTTTTTTAATTTATTTTTATCGGGATATACATTAACTGAATCGATTTTAATTGTTTTTTCAAACTTTTTTTTACTGCCGCCACTGTGTAAGAACTGGCTACCTGAAGACCTTCACCGTTTTTGCTGGAATGACCCAGCAAAACAAAAATGGAAATCATGATATAATAACCACTGGTTCATTGCTTTAAAAGTATCCGTGAGTGTATCTTTGCTTCTTTCATTATTTCTGAAGTAGCTTTTCTTGAAGTAATTCTGCACAACATCCAAAAAATTACTTAAGTATAGCTTCTAAAGAGTTATTGCTCAAAAAGTAATCCTACACGCCGAGAAAAGATATGGTTACAATATGATCACGGCTACAAAACTATGTTCTCTTCTGCCATACCTGCTTGTTGCAATCATATTATTAATGTATTAATCATACCTTGCAAATGATATGGTAGTCTATAATCATTTTATAAATAAAATCTCTCTCTTTTTTCGGTTCACATATTTTTCTCTCGTCTGCAATCATATATTATCTGGACAACCATATTCCTCTCTTCGAATTGCAATCATATTATTATTTGCATTGAGAGACATCATGTTCGTAATCATTGGTATGATTTCGACAACTATAAGATGGTCAGTATATTTTTTTATGAGCATCATCGATCAGTTAGCGTCATTGTTGTTTGTTATTTTGTGAAAAGAAGTTGCAAGCAGCAATAAACGAAAATAAACATATTAAAAAAAAAAAAAACAAAAAACATAGGAAATAAAAGATATAAACTTATTGTTGTTTATTTTAATAGTAACATTGTTTGTGGAAGAAAGAATTCGGTCTAACCAGGAAACTTGAAATTAGATTGTACTCTAAAGTGTTATAAAATAAGTAAAAAGTGATAAAAAAAAGTGATTTATTTTGTACTCACACAGAAAAAGTAATTTTGAAGAGCGTCCATAATAAGTAGTGCTACATTTAGCTTTTCATTTTGTACGGAAGTCTAGTTGAAAAACTGTACGAAATTGGAGAAAATATAAAGACTGAACGAAATAATCATAATATGTTCCTAGTGATCATAATATGATCCTAGCTGATCACAAAATTTTCGACATGACAATAATATGATCATTGGAAAAATACTATGATCATCAAGAATATATTATGATCATAAGGAACATATTATGATGATTTTTGGATGTATTGTGAAATTGTGTTCTTAGCAATATATTTCTGCATTTTATAGCTTCCATAATTTATTTTTATCTTTATATAAGTGTAAATTAGTCATTGAATAAATATTGTCAATTAAAACATGCATATCTTTTCAATTCAGCTTCAGCAGAATTCTGGGAGAATAATATAGGGATAATAGGACCAGAATATGATAGTATGTAGGACTATAATATGCTAAGTAATATTGGGAGCATTTTGCAATCATAGTGAGGTAATTTGTTGACCATATTATGACAAAAAAGAGGTAAGAGTATGATTGTCACAACTATGTAATAACATGATTGTCACAATCATAAACCCCAAAATATATGATGCTCTTCGAATATGGTCATCCCAACCATGTTTTTTCTTTGCGTGATAATACTTGATTTTGATGCAGTTTATTTCCAAACAAATGGTCAGCGGTTCGGTTCCGGTCTGGCCAATATTTTTCATATTAAAAATATTTTTTTTTTTAATATTTATAATTAATTCGTTTAAATTCAATATTTGTTAATTTTTCAATATCTAAAAATGAAAAATTGCCTTTTATGCACCTGTCAAAATATTACTGAAAAAAAAATACTGACTTGCAGTGCACCTTTTGCACTTGTTTAATAAGTACTTTTATTAAAGAGAATAAGACACAAAATCTAGAAAGGCCGAATTGGTGTTTTATGCCAGTAATTTTCATATCAAGGAATAGCTCAGCGATAGAGAGCTAGACTAGCAATCTTGAGGTCGCAAGTTCGTAACCAGATGGCGGCAATAAAAAATTTTTTTAGAAATAAAAAATATAATTTTTTTCGAAAATTTTTTTTTAAACTTTAAGGGATGAAAAAGAGTGTCCTTTGCACTCGTTCAAAAAGTACTCAATAAATGCTGAAGTATGACTATTTTTTTCATTTATTTTTAAAAATTGAGAGAATAAAATAATATTGAATTCATTAAAGGAATTAAATATGCTAAAATCCCAAACGTATTTAACAAATTGTGAAAAATAATCCGCTGTAGGCATGTCCCTATCCGGATTTCATTCTTGGCTAAGGAAATCGTCAGGGGACGACGTTTTTAGAATTTCTGAAAATATTTGTTAAGTTAAATTATAAACTCAATGAGAATTTCTTGTTCTCGTCTAGGAGCGTTATTAAACATTTAAAATATCAAATAAAAAACAAAAAAAAAAAAAACAACAGAAAATATTCCACAATTTGCTTTGTCATCTTCAAAAAAATTGATTTTAAATAATAAAATCACCTATTTCGAATTTACTGCATCCAGATTACTTTTCACAATAACTATTAGGGCAATAATGTAATAATTAATTGGTTTCTTGGATGTTGCTCAGAAATACTTCTAAAAAAGCAATAAAGCTACACTAACGAATACTTGGAAAGCAATGAAACAAGTGGTTTGCAAAGCATGGCTTTATACAAATTTCATACAAATCGAATGGTGTTAGTTGTTGCTGGGATATTAAGCTTTATTTAGGTATATATTTTACAATGTAGACAAAAATATTAAAAAAATTTAATAGAAGTCATGTAAAAATAAATGAAAAATACAGCCTTAGAAGCTTTATAAATATTTGTTAATCTTACTTTCAAGATTTAATGTTTGGCTCTAGCAAAAAAAAAAAATATTTGCAAAAAGCTACATTTTGAACACTCATCGAACTAGGAATTTGCTAACAAAACTTTGTAGGACAAAGAACCCATGCTCTTCACTACAACACTCCAGCCGATATGCCATAAATTCGTGTTTAAAATTTTTACACCGATTGAATATTTGCCAAGGACATTTCAAACTTAAATATGTCCTTGAACTGTCCTTCATTTAAGATAATACTACCCAGGTAGAAAATTACAAAGGGGCCAGCACTGGCAAAGCACCGAAATGGGTGGTATGAGTGCTTGTTGACAGCGCTTTCCCAACGCCCGAATGATAACACCGATCCACGGTGGTGCCAATGCTTTACCAAGCCCTGGGAAAGCACCCATAAACATAAAAATCAAATGCTTTTCCAACGCTCAAATAAAAAAATT
The DNA here is from genome assembly GCA_949987735.1 of Leucophora obtusa. Lineage (NCBI taxonomy): Eukaryota > Metazoa > Arthropoda > Insecta > Diptera > Anthomyiidae > Leucophora > Leucophora obtusa. The sequence continues at coordinate 181,865,516 of OX465296.1, forward strand.
AAAGTATTGAGATAGCACCAAGAAACATAAAAATCAAGTGTTTTCCCTGCCACCAAATTATGAGCCCTCATAACTGAAGAATTTTAAATTACTCTAAAAATAGACGATTCTTGGAGTTATTGTATTGTGGGGTTAAAAATTATTTAAATATTCACTCTTTTGGAGTTTCTTTTTAAAAACAAAATAATGTTATAGGAAAACAAGTGCTGGGAATTCACCCTTTTATAGCGTTGGGAAGGCGTCCAAATTTAGTGCTTTGCCAGTACTTCTTTTTGTAAGACCGCGGTCTACTTGCGCTTTGCCAGTGCTTCTTTTTTGTTACCACACATAATTTCCACCTGGGTAGTAGAACATACACTAATAGAAAAAATTCTATAAAAAAAAATTTGTTAAAACTACTAAATATTAGTTAAAGTGATGCTGCAGAAAAAAACTGTTAAATTAACATATTATTTTTGCTGTACATTAGTTAGATTGGAACAGAAAAAATAAACCTGTTATTTTTGAATTCAATTTTAGTTAATAGAAAATAACAAATTAACTTGTTAAGTCAGCAAAAAAAATTTTGCTAAATAATTAGTAGCCTAAAAAATCAAAATAAAATTTTAAATTTTCTAAATTTTTTTTCGAATTTTTTTTAAATGCAAATAAAAATATAGCCTTCTGAAATGGTTTTCTATTTTTTTAGCAAATAGTTTTGTTAATTTTAGCAGGATAGACTGGTATTTGCATTATATTTAATCAAAATAATACGTCTGTTGGCTGGACAGAAAAATTTGTTACTTTAACAAAATTTATTCCTGTTTTTTGGCTTAAAATAAAATTTGTTGATTTTAACAAATTCTTTTGTTAAATTTAACAAATCTAAATTTAAGTAAAAAATTTGTAAAACTACACTTTTATCTGTAATTGTACTGAGATCGTGGAATTTACTAAAATTTAGGTTCTCGGGACCCTCCCCGGGCCTAGTCCATATCATGTGAGGGCATATAGGGGCACTCATACGGAGCAAACATTTTGTCCGTTTTGCTCTATCTCGCTTAGTTTCGAGATATGGGACATTTTATGAAGTGGACAATTTTTATTAAAAAAATTTTGCTCTCTCTTAGTATTCGAGATATGGGTCAATCTAAAAAATCGGGAAAGAAATAGCGCCATCTTTGGATACATTGGTGAAGCCATCTACCGGGTAATAACAGTAACATAAAAATATTGTATTTTAACAACAAATTTTGTAAAATTTAACGAATGGGTTCTTAAAAATTAGTTATAAATAGTTTTGAAAATTAACACTCAAAATTAGTTAAATTACTGAGGATTTTTAGTGTTAAACGAAGATAACTAAAATCTTTAATTAAATCAGTGCTTCAAATAAAAATTTTTTAAAAATTAGTCAAATCGATTTGAAACCCGTTTGACAGATTTTTCTACTGATGTATTATTTTAAGTGCACAACACAAATCACGGACACGACTCATATATCCTGGAACTAAATAATATTAAAACCAAAGAAGTATATTTCAGAATGAAAGAAAACTAAAACTGCTAAAAAAAGAAAACAAAAGCAACTGTACTATTTGGATAAAAAAAAACATTATTTACCATATTTTTTGCTTACAAAAATTGTAAATTTAGGAAAATTACAAAACTTAATAATTACATATTGTTACAATACTACTCAAGGACTTAGAGAATTTCGCCAGGAAATGTTTTAAAAATCTCTTTCTTACCTTGAACACTGGCTGGCGAATGTTTTTAAATTTGGTAAGAGTAAATAGCCAGCAATATTAATTACACCAAAAGAAATATTTATGGTTATAATCCACTTCGCCAAATTTTAGCAATTTACAAAAATCATCATAACTTTTAAAGCAACAATATATAATTATTTTTATTTTGATCATATTAACTTTCTGAAAAAATACTTTTAATGAAAACGCTAGTAAAAATATTTAGTTTTGTTAAAATATTTTTCTTTCTTCCAACAAATATGTTAAACTAAAGTAACAAAAAGAACTTATAAAACTTATTTCGTATTTATTTAAACGAAAAACTTAAGGTAAATATAATTTATCTGTGTGTTGGTTTTACAATTAATAAATTTAAGGTAGTGCGACGTACAATGGAAAAACACGCAAAGAAATAGAACTAATAGAACGCGGCACCAAACTTAAAATTAAAAGTATACAAAACGTGCCACACGTAACAAGATGAAAGATTCTGAACGTTGTAAGAAATTGTTACAACATTTGTAGAAATTGAAAGAAAAAAAAGGAAAAACGTAAGAAATGTTGTTTCGAGCTTGGTCGAATTTTCGGTGACCTACACTATTATGAGGGTATTATAATTATTATTATCGTAGATTAGACTGTGCAACACTCTGCTGTGGGGGAGGGAGTGGATCCTTACAACGCCAAACGCGAGTACCTGGCTGAGTGTACACTTAAAATATTTTGTTCGTACAGACCGCTGCAAATGTAATTTAAAACAAATTAAATTCCACTTGAAAACAGGACCACTAGCATTTCATTAAATTCAACTTACATTTTCTTTTGTTTTTGACTGTTAATAAAATTTACATTTTTTTCTACAAATGAATGTTGTTTTCATTTAAAATAACAAAACTGAAATAATAGCTGTGTTTGTGTGACTCTCTATCAGTGTTATCAAGAACGATTTTGACAGTTTTTCAACGTATTCCGGCTTTCTACTGTCAAAATTGTTCGAGATATCATTGATAGGAATGCCGCACAAACACAGCTACTATTTGAACAACTAACAAATTCTGACTACAGAGGTTCCCTGAGTGCAACTAAAACTCTTATGTTTTCGCTCAATGAAAGTTGATATCGAAGAGTGCAAAGAAAACTCTTTTTCATCAATTAAAAGTAAAAAAAAAAAATAGAAAAAATATTTTTTTTCTTGAGACCTCGAGATTGCTAGTCTATCCGTCTACCGCTTCTTCGAATTATTTAAAATGTTGAAATTTCGAATAACGAATAATTCGAATAATTTAATACGAGTAATTGAAGTTTGTAAAAAATTACAAAAATGTTTAAGAAATATATTTTGTTATTATTCGTTATTCAAAAAGCGGGCATTCTAAATAAAATCTCAAATCCCAAAGCTTATTGTGAAAAATAATTTGATGTAGGCTTGCATCAATCCGGATTTCATTCTGGCCTAAGGAAATTATCTGGGTATGAGCTTTTAGAATTTTTATAAATATTTGTTAGATTAAAGTTCGGACTTAATGAGAATTTCTTATTTTCGTCTACGAAAATAATAACCCAGCAAAATATTGGTAATGACACCTCATTACTATCAGCATTACCAAAAATGATATATCATTACCTTCTGCATTATTTTATAATATAAAATAATGACTTCCTAATAACGGCCTATTGTATTCATTGTTTCTAAATATAAAATAATGACTTACTCGTAATATTTTAAATAAATACTTTTTACACAGTTAAATTTTATACATTTTTATTTATTATATGTAAATATGTTTTATGTTTAAATTTTTATGACGAGTCCTAAAATAACACATTAGAAAAAACTTAAATTTTTCTGAATGTATTTTCTTAAGCTAATAGTATTTGCTTAACTCCTTATTTTTAAGAATCAAGTAAGCAATCGGATAACCACTTATAATTCAACTTTTTGTAAGCATGTGTGTAACCACTTATTATTCAAAATCTCATAACTACTTATTTCTCATTTTTTCGTAAGCGAGCGGGTAAGCATGACTACTTATAAAAACGACCACGCCAAACAAAAATAATGAGCTTAGACGCCAAAAAATAAGTTGTGCGGAGCTATGAATTTCTATTATATAACCACTTATTTGGTAATGAAAGATTTTGCTGGGAAATAATAAATGTCTTAAATATCAAAGAAAAAGTAAAGACGACAAAAAACTGTCAAAATTTGCTTTGTCATCTTTCAAAATACTACTCTGTTCTTTTGACAGATGTAGCAATGTAGTGACATATATTTACATAAAACAATATAGACTAAAAATAGCAGAAATAAGCTGTTATACTTAAAAAATTTTTTTTTTATTTTTAAGCTAAATTTAGTTAAATGCAAATAGCAGTATATCCTGCTAAATTCAACAGAAATATTTGCTAAAATACTCATAAATTCAAAAGGCCCAATTTTAATATCCAAAAAAAATCTTTAAAATTTTTTATTTTTTTGTGATTTTTTAGTCTACTAAATATTTAGTAAAATTTTTTACTGATTCTAGCAGGTTTAGTTGTTATTTTCTATTAACTAAAATTTAACTCAAATATAACTAAAATTCTGTATTTTTACTATTCCTATCTTACTAAAATTTTGCAAAAATAATTATCTGATAATTTCAGCAGTTTTTTCTGCAAGTTGAATTCTAACTAATTTTTAGTAGTTTTAACAAAAATTTTTACAAACTTCTTTCTATTAGTGGCTGAGCTGTTCTGGCAACATCAAGGCATTTGACATTTCTTAAACTAGAACTGAAAACCATCATGGTCAGTTAAACTCTGTTTAATTTTATTTTGAGATTTACTTAACAAACAGTCCACTAAACTGCACTCGAATGTATTAAAGAGCGCTACTTTTATGTCAAAATTTCAATATTTACAAGGCTGGTGTTCAAAGTGATTCTCTTCGGTTCGAACAACATCCCACAAATCACTTAACTATTGCTTCCAAGGTATAATTGCTCTAAAAGTGATCCTGAAAAGTGATTTTGATACAGTTTATTTCAAAACAGATGATTGGGGGTTCGATTCCTGGCTGGACCAATATTTATTATATTAAAAAGGAAAAAATTTTTTATTTATTTTTTTTAATATTCCCAGTGTAGAAAATCATTACCAGATATGTTGTTATGTAAGTACATACTTGGTAATGGTAAATACTGACTTTTGTTATTACATTTCTTATTACCTTTATATGGCGATGTCGCGAAAAATAATGAGTTGTCGTTACACACCAGCTTACGAAAAATCAAATAAATATATCGTTACCTATGTGCTTACCAGTACTGACAAAAATAATGAGTCTAAAAATAGATTATCAAAAAAATTAATTATATAAAAAAAAGTATTTTTTATAGTATTTTTTTTTTTTTAATAAAATTTGCTGGTACGGGAATCGAACCTGGGTCTACAGATTGCCAGTCAACAGCTATACCATCTGAGCTATATCGAAATGTAATATTTAATAGATAAAAACATTATTGACCTGCTGCACACAAGTAAGCTTACTCGCCAACATACAAAAAATCAAAAAATATGTGGTTACATATATCCTTACCAGTGTTTAAAAAATATTGAGTCTAAAAATAGATTTCAAAAAAATCTACAAAATTATTTTCTATATGCAATAATGATAAAAATAAGTCATTATCAGTAACTCATTATTATATGTTTTAAAATAATGCAGAAGGTAAGGGGGTTTCATTACTGGTACACCAAAAAATAATGATATGTCATTACCATTTCTACACTGGGTTCATAATTAATTTGTTTATATTCAGCATTTGTTAATTTTTGAATTTCTAAAAATGAAAAATTGCTTTTTATGCACCTTTCAAAATAGTACTGAAAAAAGTACCATTTGCAGTGTTTAGTACACTCATAGAAATAAATCTGTAAAAATAGCAGAAAAAGTTACTAAAAATTAGTTAAAAATGATGCTGCGGAAAAAACTGCTAAAATTAGCAGATTTTTTTTATTAAATACTAGTAAAATGAGAACAGCAAAATAAAACTGTTAAATTTACAGAATTTTAGTTATATTTAAGCTAACTTTTAGTTAACTGAAAATAGCAAATTGTACAGTAAAATTAGCAGAAAAATTTGATAAATATTTGTAGACTAAAAATAGCAAAAATAAACTGTTAAATCTACAAAATTTTTGCTTTTTTTAAGCTAAATTTAGTTGAATGCAAATAGCAGTCTATTCTGCTAAAATGAGCAGAAATATTTGATAAAAAATTGTAAACTGCTGTTTTCAAAAGGCTCGGTTTTTATTTGCATTAAAAAAAAATCGAAAAAAAACTTCGAAAATTTTAAATTTTTTGGTGATTTTTAGGCTACTAATTACTTAGCAAAATTTTTTGCTGATTTTAGCAGGTTAATTTGCCATTTTCCATTAACAAAAATTTAGCTCAAGTATAACTAAAATTCTGTATATTTAACAGTTTTATTTTTGCTGTTCCTATATTACTAATATGTATATAGCAAAAATAATTTGCTAATTTAGCAGTTTTTTCTGCAGCATCATTTTTAACTAATTTTTAGTACATTCACAATAACTTTACCGTAAAAGTTCAACATTTGTTTAAAAAGTAAATCAGTAAAATTGTTTTAATTGAATAAGTAGTTAAATTGCAAAGAAATATATTTTTTAACTTTTTCTACCAGTCATTCAATAAATAAAATACACAAAATACGGACTTTCGGTAGAAGTTAAAATATTCAATCAATATTTTCTGTTAAAAACAATCAGTTGTTAGTATACAATTAATTTTAAAATAAACGATAAATCTATTATTTTTATCGGTTTTGCCGGTTATATAAATAATAATTAAAAATAAACGACAAAATACAATTGTTTTAAACGAAAAGTGTGTAGTCCTTTTTTTTAACTTATTTTCGATTGTTTTAATGTATATATTCGGTTGATTTTAAGGAAAAAATATTGTGAGTGCAGTTTTAACTAAATTTTTTAGGGACTTTTTTCTATTAGTGTAAGTAATTTTATTGAAGAGAATGACACACAATATCTCGCAATTAGAAAGTGGTCTTTTTATGCCAGTGGTCTTTTTTATCAAAGAGTAGCTCAGCGGTAGAGAGCTTGACTAGCAATTTTGAGGTCGCAAGTTCGATACCCGATGGCGGCAATAAGAAACATAATTTAAAATAAAAATGGAATTTTTTTCGAAAAGAATTTTTTTAACCTTTTCATGGTTGAAAAAGTGTTTCCTTTGCACTAGTGTAAAAAGTACTCAATAAAGTACTCAATGTTAAAATCATTAGTGTTTCTGTTAAAAAAGAAGTACATCTAAATCATTAATTGTAGTGCTTTTTAAACTGCCTTGGCATCCCTTTTTTTGCTGGGTTAGTATCACTTTTAGAGCACCAATACTTTAGAAGCAATACTTAAGTGATTTTTGGAAGTTGTTTAGAATTACTTATAAAAAAGCTATAAAAATATACTAGCGGGCGGATACTTTGAAAGCAATGAAAGAAGTGATTTTTTTGAGATCGGAATTACTTCGAAAAAAAAAACGGCAAAGATCCACTAACGAATACTTTTAAAGCAAAAAAGAAGTGGATCGTAAACCACTGGGATCCTAAACGCGGGCTCTAAAATATCCCTTTAAATTATGTGATAATAACCCAGCAAAAAAAAATTGGAAGTAATGCTTTACAAGCTACTTCTTTTACTGCTTAACAAGTATCCGTTGGTGTATTTTTACCGGTTTTTTTTAGAAGTAATTCTGAACAACTTTAAAATATCACTTCTTTTATTGCTTCCAAAGTATTCGTTAGTATATTTTTACAGCTTTTTTAGAATTACTTTCGAACAACATCCAAAAAAATCACTTTAGCATAGCTCCTAAAGCAAACTGCTCCCAAAAATGATCCTTTGGTATCATTTTGTATTTCTAAACAGATGATCGCGGGTTCGATTCCTGGAGCGACCTATATTTTTTTGTTTGTTTAAATTAAATATTTTTTATAATATAATAAATATATAAAATGATGAAAAATTGCTTTTTATGCGCTTATGAAAATAGTACTGAAAACAACTCTGAATTGCAGTGCACATTTTGCACTTGCTTAAAAAGTACTTTAATTGTTCTTCCCTGAAATATTTATATTTCTAAATGTTACAAACGCAATAGAAAAAATAATTTCTCTATTTCTCGCTTGGGTTGTAGGGTACACAAAATAAGTAAAATTTTATTTATATATGTGACCTTCTGCGAGAAAAGGGACCTAGTGTGTGAAAATGAAGTTTTGAGAAGAACGCATTTAAAGTTAAATTAAATAAAAATTTTAATGTTTTTCTCATTTTTATCGAAACCTGTTTTTTGACACACTAGGTCCCTTTTCTCGGAGAAGGTCACATATAGAGCAACGCTGAAGTGGTTAAATTTTCTTTCACTGTTTTTTTTTTCCTTAATATTCTTTTTTCATCTAACAAACTTTTAATTTTTAGCACTTTACAACAGAGTAAAGATGAAAATCTTACACAACCAACGAAAGGATGATGATGACAGGGAAGTTTTTTTTTCATTTTTTTTTTTTTTTTGGTACTTGTATAGAAGAAGAAAAATAAATAGAGAAAAACCATGAGCCAAAAGCAGTAAAGTGAATTTTAAGCCAAGTTATAATAGATATTCTACCACAAATTTTTTACTTAACACGTTTCTCTATTGTCAAGATATGCGTATGGCAATTGTGATGCCTTGGCCCCTTCCCTCTTAATAGTCTTAAGAAAACCTGAGTTAAGAAAAATATATTGTAAAAGACAGTGACAGTAGCTGGGTAAGACAGTGGGGAATTTGTAAACTAGATGGGTGGAAAGAAATTTTAATACCAAAAAAAAAAACACAGAAAAGAGTTTGTAAATACTTTCTACAAACAATGGGGTTTAAAAGTAAACTACATTGAAATAGTGTTTTATTCAAATTTTGGCAATGAAACTTTTATTTAATTAATGAAAGTTTTTTTATAACATGAATGAAAATGTTCATTAATTTATTACCAGATTTATGTGTGTAAATATAAACAGATTTTTTTTTAAACTGCTACATCTGAACTAAATGCGATCCAAATAATTCGCCAATAAAAAAAAGTTTGTAAAAATTTTAATTAAAACTACTAAGAATTAGTTAAAAATTACCTTACAGAAAATCAGCTAAATTTTTTGCTGATTTAAGCAGCTTAAGCTAACTAAAATTTATCTCAAATATGACTCATTTTTCGCATATTTAACAATCTTATATTTGCTGTTCCTATCTTACCAATATAAGGAAAAATAATCTGCTAATTTCAGCAGTATTTTCTGCAAGCCCATTTTTAACTAACTTTTAATAGTTTTAATTAAAATTTTTACAAACTTTGTTTTTATTACTGTACCGTTTCCCTCATTAAAACGTCTCTGAATTATGAATTCTAACGTACCTACAATTTTTTGGTTTGGAGTATATCATCAATTTTTTTATTTTAAAATCTACTTGTAACAAAAAGAAGAAGCATGCTCATTACTTAATTTATTTTTATGGCACATGAATCTATTTATAATAAAATAGTGTAAAGTTTCACAACATGTGTAATATAAAACATGTACAAAAAGGATTAAATTTAATTTTAATACTAAAATCTAGCAAACAAAATGTAACACTTGAGCCAAAAATTTTAATTACAAAATAAAAACCTCGACATCGCAGAAAAACGAAGACAACAACAAATGTAATTATCATTTAACTAATTACCTCAAAAACAATTTAGTTTATTTTAAATATGTGTTTTTTTTTTTTGGCATTATATACTAACGTCATTTATTTTTGTTTAAATTAATAGGGAAATATTGAAACAAATTTGAAATAAAAAATTTTAAATTTCATAAAATGTTTAGATAGTGTTGGAAATGACTAGATTTAATTAAAAAGTTAGCTCAGCATGATTGTAAAAAAAACGAGTAAAAAGGTTAAAGTCGGGCATGCCGACTATATAATACCCTACATCAGTCTGACTTAAAGCCAACTAATGTTTGGATCCGAAATTTGAATGGGTTAAAACGGACTTGTGTAAAAATTTTCCATAAAATCATAAAAGAAGAGAAAATCGAAAATCGAAAATATAGCCCATATGGGCGATAGGTCCAAATATGGACCGATCCTATCTAGAATCAATAGGCTTTTTCCTTGGGACTATGTGAGTCAGCGAACCAAATTTCATTGAAATATCTTCGTATTTGCGACATGCAGCGTGTAACCAAGCCAATTTTGGGGGGACCCTTATATGGGCACTAGGTCTAAACATGGACCGATTTTAACCAAAATCGATAAGCTTCGTCCTTGGGCCGATGTAAGTCGGTGTACCAAATTTCATCAAAATATCTTAATATTTGCGACCTGTAAGTGCGCACAAGAATGCATGGACAGACAGACGGACGGACAGACGGGCATCGTTAAATCGAAATAAAAAAAAAATTCTGAGCCGATCGGTATACTATAAGGTGGGTCTAGGACCAATAATTTTTGGTGTTACAAACATCAGCACAAACTTATGATACCCTCTTCACGTAGTGGTGTAGGGTATAAAAATACTACATTAATAGAAAAAAGTCCGTAAAAAATTTAGTTAAAACTACTAAAAATTAGTTAAAAATGATGCTGCCGGAAAAAACTGCTAAATTAGCAGATTATTTTTGCTATATATTAGTAATATAAGAAGAGCAAAAATAAAACTGTTAAATATACAGAATTTTAGTTATATTTGAGCAAAATTTTTGTAAATGGCGGATAGCAAATTAACCTGCTAAAATCAGCAAAAAAAAATTGCTAAATAATTAGTAGCCTAAAAAATTGCCAAAAAATATAAAATTTTCGAAGTTTTTTTTTCGTTTTTTTTTAAATGCAAATAAAAATCGAGCCTTTTGAAAACAGCAGCTTACAATTTTTTAGCAAATATTTCTGCTGATTTTAGCAGAATAGACTGCTATTTGCATTCAACTAATTTTAGCTTAAAAATAGCAAAAATTTTGCAGATTTAACAGTTTATTTTTGCTGTTTTTAGTCTACAAATATTTAGCAAAATTTTCTGCAGATTTTACAGTACAATTTGCTATTTTCAATTAACTAAAAGTTAGTCATAATATTACAAAAATTCTGTAAATTTAACAGTTTTAATTTTGCTATTCTCATTTTACTAGTATTTAGCAAAAAAATGTGGTAATTTTAGCAGTTTTTTCTGCAGCATCATTTTTAACTATTTTTTAGTAACTTTTTCTGCTAATTTTACAGATTTATTTCTATGAGTGTAGAACTAGGAAGATAAAGTTCTCTATGTAGGTTCCTCCTCAAGCATAGACGTCCGCTATGACATCATTTTTTGAAATTACTATCGAAAGGGGCAAATAGCGAAAGTCTTTCCCTTTGACTAGAAAGCTTAAATTTAAAGTATGTGTTCCTTGGAGCATGGGCTACTTTAAGAACAGTGCAATTTTTGCAATTTTGGACTGGAATGTGGTAAAAATGGGCGTTCAAAAGGTAAAAAGTGTCCCCTTAACCACATGCCTAAACCTCTATGGCTGGAAGCCTGAAACGAGTGCATTTGGAGCACTAAAATTGAGCAACGAAATGGAACGGGAAACGAGTGGAATTGAAACACCAGACAGTGGAAGTATAATGGAACAGGGAAAGAAATGGAATGAAATAAAGTAGAACGAGGATCTAAATGGAGTGGTTTAGAAACTCTACACTCAGAGAAAAAAAATAGTAAAACAATTTGTAAACTGTTTTCAATTGCACTTTACTATTTTTGTACTTATTTTTAGTAAATTTTTTTTAGTAATAATATTTGCTATTCTCTTATTACAAATTACAGATTTTTTTTTACTAATTTCCGTTACTGATTTCAGTAAAACATTTTACTAATTTTTGAAAACCGAATATACTAATTTAGCAACAAGGGAATATTTTAAGGAAATTTTACTTACAAGAATTCTTTGGTTTTTTAGAATTCTTGTTTAGTTTATATTTGTTCTTATTGATATATGTATTCTGAGTTTGGAAATAAAACTCAGAAAACGTTATGGTATAAAAAGGTGATAACTGGAGAACGGTTTGCAATTTTTAATCCTCATTTCAAGTATGATTTTTTACAATCCAAAGAAAAAAAAAAAAATTTTTTTTTTTTACAAAATTTGATTTAATTTTTTTTTTTAGATTTTACAATTTGTTTATTTTTTGGTATACTTTTTTTCTAATTTCAGCAGCTTGATTTTAAATTGCAGTTTACAACAATTTACTGAAATTTAGTAGCGTTAACTAATTACACTGTGAGACAAATGGTAGGGGTCAGTGATCGGGAAGGGTTCAAACTACCGGGGAAAGTTATATCGGTAAAAAAGAAGTTATACGTGTCCCGGCGTTTCGCTGGGTCAACCCCTAGGAATCGAGATATATCGATTTGACCTTTGGTGGTCTTTTTTTTTGACATAACTCGAGTACCACTAGTCCGATTTTGCTCAAACAATTTTAAAAAAATTAAAAATTACAATTCCTTTAATCTGTTCATATAACGTTTTTCTATATACTCAACAGTTTTGCCGGTAAAAATAAATGTATGAAGAAAAAAATATTTTTTGCCTAAAATATTAAAAAAAAGTAATAAACAAAAGGTTATTGATTTTTATGGTAGCGGTAACAAACATTTATTTTTACCGGCAAAACTGTTGAGTATATAGAAAAACGTTATATGAACAGATTAAAGGAATTGTAATTTTTAATTTTTTTAAAATTGTTTGAGCAAAATCGGACTAGTGGTTCTCGAGTTATGTCAAAAAAAAGATATATCTCGATTCCTGGGGTGACCCAGCGAAACGCCGGGACACGTGTAACTTGTTTTTGACCGATATAATATTTCCCGTTGGTTTCATCCCATCCCGATTTTGACTGTCGCATAGTGTTATTTATACTAATTTCATTTTACTAAAATTATTGATATTTAGTAAATTTTTTAACTGATTTTAGCAATCAATTTTGAATTGCAGTTTACAGCAATTTTGCCAAAATTTAGTAGCGGCTACTAATTTTGTTGTACTACAGATCATCAAACATGTGGCTAAAATTAACAAAAAATACCGCTGGGCTCAAAACAGTTAAATTTCCCATAATAACAGCAAAATTTTCAGTAGCCATTACAGACTTTTTTGGTTTAGTGTATTAAAAAAGGCGACCCTAGTTCGGCAAAAAAAAAAAAAATCGAAATTGACTTGCAAAATTTCTTTATATTCGAAAATGTAACGCTAATTTTGTCTTTTCTTTGCCTGCAAGAGCTTTGTACAATATAACGCTCTCAGAAGCCCACTCCACAACTCATCTTTGAGCCGTCGGTGTTCACCCTGATGTCGAAGTCCTCCGTTGGATCCCTCCTATATAATATAAACTCCATAAAATCCAGAATTTTATGACAGCTACATACACTTCATTCACAACAATTTTATTCACACTTTAGTAAATTTGTTTATTAACCAGAATGCACTTAAATTAGATTTGTTCAAAACATGATCAAGATTTTCCCTAAAATCTAGTTTATAGTATACTTGAGATTTCAGTCTAAACACACACAAATTTTCAACAACTACATAGATAATATGGATACACTCTTGGGAATTTTCGTGCTTTTGTTTTTGTTTTCACATAATTTTTTACTTAAGTACAATGACATCTCAATGTTGCAAGTGTTATTTGTCGAGCTTTTCTGCAAATCAACAAGCTGAAACAAGTTGAAATGTCTGAATTGGTTGCCAAGTTTCATTTATAATAAAACACAAAAATGAATCTTCTGTTTTATGTTTTATTTATTTTTTTTTTAATTTTTGAGTGGTGTCCCTAGTCTGTTCTTTGGTTGTTGTTGTTTATTTTTTGAATTTATTGTAATAAATAATGGCAACATGCAACACTTGTCCCATATACAATAATTGTGACGAACTTGTAGTATTTTCTAAATACTCGTATGCAAATAAATTGCTAGTGTGTAGTTGACTTCAAAATTTGTTAATCATAATTAAAATATTTTGTTTAATATATTTGATGCTTTTCAATAATCAAGTGGATAATAATTAAGTATGTGGAAGGGGGTAAATGACATGATGAAAATTGTATACGAAACAAACAAAATTAATTATAAGGATTTTGTTATGGACAAAAGTTAATACGTTGGGTTAGTGTGCAAACGTGATAAAACCACTTTTTATAAAAATTGAGATTCTAATGCAGTAAGATTAGGGTTTTTCTTTTCCCGGACTTTTTCATTTCCCGGGACAGCGGGATTTTTTTCTGAATTTCCCGGGATCCCGGGAATTCCCGTTCAATAGAAAATAAATAAATCCGACATACTTGAAAAAATCGATTTCTATTAAAACACCCTCCGACAAAGTTCATCTTTGGTTGTACCCATGATAAAATCTACTTAATATATTCTGAAAGGAGGGCTAAATATAAAACATCCATGACTTCAACTTTTTCTAGATCAATTCGTTTAACAGTTTAAAGCGCGAATTATTATTTAGGTAATATATTTATATGGAAGGCCGTCTTAATTTTAAAATTAAATATATTAACTAAATAATAATTCGCGGTTTAAACGATTAAACGAATTGATATACACTCTAATTAAATTCTGTTGAAATTTGCCCAACTTATAGTAGGAAACTGAACTCCTACTATAAATTGGGTAAATTTACTCTATGTGCGTAATTGAAAAAAAATACGCACATTGTGTTTAAGTTGGTGCACAAATAATTTGTAATTTTACATTGAAAGTGCGTAAAAATTAAATGAAATTTTGAAATTAGTGTGCTAATTTACTAAATTTGTGCGTAAAAAAGCACGTTTCACGAGTAAATGTACGCATAAAATGCGTAAAAATCCACTAAAAATGCGCAAAAATCCACAGAAAGTGCGTAAAAATATAATGCGTACATTTACAACAGGTGTGCTAACTTTAAGCACCACCCAAAAATTTTTTTAAATAAAATAACAAATTAATTTTTAGTACGTATTTTATTAATAATAATATCCGAGTCATTCTCTCATAATCGTTTATGTCCAAATTAGTCATTTTGGGATCTTAAGGCATTTGTATAAAATTCATATAAAATTTGTTATAACTATTGAATGGGTGCGATGACTCCTGCTCAACAAAATGCCTTCTTTGAAAGGGGGGCAGTAACCGTCAACAATAACGGGAGAAAACGCATTAAGAGAGATATGGCCTACGCAGGAACAACTGAGTGCAATGACTCCTGCTCAACAAAGTCAGTATTCATTGAGTACTGCCTAACTTCCAAAGAAAGCATTTTGTTGAGCAGGAGTCATCGCACCCAGTTGTTTTACCTAGGCCGTATCTCTCTTAAGGCGTTTTCTCCCGTTATTGTTGACGGTTGTTGTTTGACTGCCTCCCTTGCAAAGAAGGCATTTTGTTGAGCAGGAGTTATTGCACCCAATAGTTCCTGCGTAGGCCGTGTCTCTCTTACGGCGTTTTCAATTTTGAAATGAGGTTTAGACTACCACATTCGTTAATAATAATTACCAAAAACAATTTCATGCTTATGTTGCTATTTCCAGACTCTAATGTGTTTGTGGAAATGTTGTAATTCACAAAAAATAATCCGTTTTCGCTTTTTCTTTTTATTATTTATAATTTTTTTTAAATTTTTTCCAATTTGAAATGTCAGAGTATTTATTACTATTATTGGATAGTATATTTACCAACTTTGTGCGTAAAAATTTTATTTAACAAAACAATAGTAATTTTAGGCACAATGTGTTTATTTATAAGCACATAATGTCTAAAAATACTTTGTGTGTGTATTATTGCGTATGAAAATGTGTACAAAAAGAGTTTACGCATTTTTTGTTTATATTTACCGAATTTTCGTAAAATTAAACAAAATTTTACCCATTTTATAGTAGTAAATTTACAAACATTTTTTAGAGTGTAGAAAAAGTGAAAGACACGGGTATTTTAATTTCTTCCCTTCTTTCAGCATATATTGGGATTGTTAATGGGTTCAAACTTGTGTCGGATCAGTTTTATAGTCAGAACTAAGATAGATTTTTTGCTTAAGTATTTCTTAAATATGGAATCCAAAAATTTCTATTTTTAGTGGGTGTTTTTAAAAAAGAATCAGACGAATTCGTTAACAAATTTGTGTGAAAAACACTAATTTAAAAACGTTTTTCTTTAAGAATTTTTGCACAGATTTGTTAGGACTTCTATGTAGAACAAATGCAGCTAAAAAATTTAAAGATACATTTTTTTAAGTTTGTGTTTTTTACCCAAATGTTTTAACGAATTCGTCGGATTATTTTTATAAAAACAGGCAGTTAAATATTTTGTTTCTATGCAGATTTTCAGAAGTATTCGTATAGAATTATTTTATAAAAAAGTTTAAAAGTGAGTATTTTTCACACAAATTATTGGGCAAATTCTCTTAAATCTTTTTATTAAAATCGACACTACCCAATAGAAATTACTGCTTGCTTGGAAGTTGAGCATTGAAGCGATTGCATTATTGATAATATCATGATTGGTTTTTGTTCGAGATAGCTCGCGTGAAAGCACTTGGTCGAGATCCGAAAAGGCATGAATTCATCGCTTTTAATTAGTACTCCCGTTTTTCTTTTAAAATGTCGATAATTCATGCCTTCTCGGAAGTACATATTATAAAGCTTTTCAACTATTTAAAATTATGCCTTCTCAAAAGAACAATATTCCTGCATATTTATCCGTGAGGAGAAAATGCCTCTTATTTTTAGTAAAACCTCTTATTTTCATTAAAATAACTTTTTTTTGGTAATAGAACTGCAAAAATATTTAAGCAATCAAAATGTATTGCTCATTTCATGCCTTCTTAAAAAGCACAGCAAAAAGCGATGTAAACAATTAATCAACTTAAGCCTTTCATTAGTGCTGTTTACGAAGCTATACATTTTTAGAAACGGTAAAAATAGCAGTCAGGAAGCAGTAAACGTTTTTACTGCTTCCACATTTTTGTTGGGTAAGAATATTATTAAATAATATTTTATTCATCTTACCACACTAGATGTAGTGTGCCTAATTGTTTACTATCAACATGGATTTTTGTTGTAGGTTAAAAAATAATTAAAATATTCATTTAAAATTAACGGTTCGTTGTCGTTGATAAATCTGTGCTTCAAAAGTTGTCGATCAGAGTTGAATTCTATAGGAAGCAGCTGCGATACTTTAAGAATTATAGCTAGAATTAGTTATACGTAATGTGACGAATTAGCGGATTCAATCTAAAATAATGAGTAAAAAAGAAATAAACTATCAGCTATGCTCTTTTAACTCATTAGGTTTTCCATAAGGAGATACGTTACGTCCACGTATGGCTAATGGAGTTTTAAAGTTCAAAGCAAAAACAATAATAACAGAAGATAAAAATAGCATTGTTTGAATTTTGTTGATGTTAGTCTAATTGAACAAAGATCACATTTTTACAGAAAACAAATTTTCTAAAGTTCAAGTATTTTTGTAGGTAAACTTGGTAATGGCTGATAGAATTTGTTTTCGGTTTAATTTATATTTTTTTTATACTAATTCAGTTTAATAAATTTTGAATCACATTTTTCACTTTAAAATATTTCTTATTTAAATTAATTTCAAATCAATCTTTAAATTTAAATTTATTTAGCTCTAAAAATTGTAATATATAATAGCTAAAACTTTTGTAAAAGAATAAAAAAAATCCCGGGAAATCCCGCACAAAATTCCCGGGATTGCGGGATTGAAAAAAGGCCGGGAATTCCCGGGACATAAACCCTAAGTAAGATCAATTCAAAAGAACCGTTTGTAATGTTGACTTAAAATTTTAATTTGAATAAAGTTATTACATATTTTTTATAATCTAAAGAAAAAAAAAATAATTTTTTTAATATATTCTTAAGTGCTTATGCATAATAATTTGAAAACCTTACAACACGTTTATAAAATGAATTTTTTATGAAAAATTTGTTTTATAAGTGACTAATAAATTTTAAAAATGTTCCACAAAAATGTTTTTCGTATTGTTTTACATAAGTTGGCTGAACACATCCTATACCTAAAATGGAAGATTCACATGGTTTCCTATGCCGATTCACAATAAATTTTTGAAAAACAGGGAAACTTTAACTCCCCCTAAAATAAAATTTCGAAGTGATCTTTTAAAACGCCGGCACACGTATATATTTTTTTGTCTCCTCTACCAGGATCCATTGTCAGAATACGGTAATTTTTTCGTGTTGTACCTGTGTAATTGATAATTCTGATATAAGAATTTTTAAGATGATCGAAGACTTCTAAAGTGAAGTGAATTCTTTAACACTTTTTCTACCGCAACTCTGATTGTATTAAATTAATTTAAAAATTCAATCACAAGACTGATAATGAATCTTTATAAAAAATAAATTATGAGAAATTTATTCAAGAATTGAGAACCACAAACCAAAAAAAAAAAAAAAAACCGAGATAAGGCGGAATTTTTTCGCTTTAAAAGCGAAATAAAAATTCAAAGCGTGCAAAGACTTTAAAAAGCGGTATAAACCCGTCAAAGGCGGGTTGGTTGTTCAGCTTAAGTACACTAAGAGAAGAATGTCTGTAAAAATTTAGCTAAGCTGTTAAAAATTACCCTGCAGAAAAGACTACTGAAATTAGGAGATTTTCTTTGCTAAATATTAGTAAGATAAGAACAACAAAAATAGGGCAGTTAAATATACAGAATTTTAGTTGCAAGGATTTCGTGTGTAGGAGCCGAAAATATTTTAAAGTTTTAGAGGCGATTGTCGATATTTGTTGATCAGTGTAATTTTTTATTGAGGCTCCATTGTATGTTTATTTTGTTATAGCTGTATATTCCCTACGGGAAATTTTAACAAACTGTCACCGAACTGGCCCCTTTATATGAAATAGACTGGTCACTTTGACATGGCGTTGTCATATGAGGTGGAAATTGACCCTTGTGACATGTCGCAAGACAAATCCTAGGACAGATCTCATAAAAAACAAAGTTCAGGGACCTGTCCTGGGATTTGTCTTGTGACATGTCACAAGGGGTCAATTTCCCCCTCCTATGACAACGCCATGTCAAAGTGACCAGTCTATTTTATATAAGGGGGCCAGTTCGGTGACAGTTTGTTAATATTTCCTGTAGGGTTATGACTATTTTGGAATTCTGATTTTAGTTTTTTGCACTTTATAATTATTTTTTTTTTAATTTCAATATTTTAAAATTTGTATTTGCCCAAATGTGATAAGTATATACGAGTAAATACGAACCTTTAGACCACCTTAGACCAATTTTTAAAAGATTTTTCTTAGAAATAATTCTTTTATACACATTTTTCTATTGGGTACATAAAACTGTTAAATATACAGAATTTTAGTTATATTTGAGCTAAATTTTTGTGAATAGAGAATAGCAAATTAACCTGCTAAAATCAGCAAAAAAATTTTGCTAAATAATTAATAGCATAAAAAATCACAAAAAAAATTAAAATTTTCGAAGTTTTTTTTTTTGATTTTTTTTTTAAATGCAAATAAAAATCGAGCCTTTTGAAAACAGCAGTTTACAATTTTTTAGCAAATATTTCTGCTGATTTTAGCAGAATAGACTGCTATTTGCATTCAACTAATTTTAGCCTAAAAATAGCAAAAATTTTGTAGATTTAACAGTTTATTTTTGCTATTTTTATCTACAAATATTTAGCACAATTTTCTGCAAATTTTACAGTACAATTTGCTATTTTCAATTAACTAAAAGTTAGCTTAAATATTACTAAAATTCTGTAAATTTAACAGTTTTAATTTTACTTTTTTCATTTTACTAGTTTTTAGTAAAGAAAAAATCTGCTAATTTTAGCAGTTTTTTCTGCGGCATCATTTTTAACTAATTTTAAGTAACTTTTTCTGCTATATTTTACAGATTTATTTCTATGAGTGCATATATTCTATTTTGTTCTAATCTTATGACTAATGAGCTCGTTATTTTATTCTTGGTTTCATTTTTATAATTGTCAACCAAATTTCCTAAACATTAATTTTTGTCTTTTTATTATACTTTGCAAATTGTGTTTATTTATAAATTTCGCAATGACTACATGAATTTTTCTTCTACCTACAAAAAAGTTTAAGGTCTTATGGATTTATTAGAAATTTTGTGGCATATGAAACTTAGGAATAACAACGAATTAAATACGCTTTTTAAAACAACACACATTAAAATATTATTATTCATAGCATTTAAGGAATTAAGTATGCTAAACTCTCAAAACTTAAACAAATTGTGATAAATAATTATAAATAATAATATCAAATTTCTTTTTATCGGGATAAACATTAATTGCATTCAAGGAATTAAATATGCTAAACTCCCAAAATTTATTTGACAAACTGTGAAAAATAATCTGTTGAATGCAAGAATGAACTACCAATCCGGAGTTCATTCTTGCCTAAGGAAATTGTTAGGGGATGACGTTTTTAGAATATCTAGAAATATTTGTTAGGTTAGACTACAAACTCCATGAGAATTTCTCGTTCTGGTCTAGAAGCGCTACTAAACATTTACAATACAAAAAAAAATAAATAAAAATATTGTTTACCACAACTTGCTTTGTCATCTTCCAAAATCATCTAGGAGCGTTAGTAAACATTTAAATTGTCAAAGAAAAAACAAAAAGAACAATGACAACAATATTTTTTTTACAACAATTTGTTTTGTCCTAGACGAGAACAAGGAATTTTCATTGAGTTTGCGATTTAACTTGACAAATGTTTCTAGAAATTCTAAAAACGTCAGTTCCTGACGATCTAATTAGGCAGGATTGAAATCCAGATAGGGACATGCCTTTAGCAGATTATTTATCACAATTTGTTAAATAAGTTTTGGAATTGTAGCATACTTAATTCCTTAAATGCAATTAATGTTTATACCGATAAAATTAAATTTGAGATTATTATTTATAATTAGAAAACTAACTTGTGTTGTTAGTTAAACATAATTAATTGCATCAGTAAAGAAATTAATTGTATTTGCAATTAATTTGATTGTTAATTCAAATAAATTCAACAAATATAGACCAAAATAGAGTATTTGTTTGTGTACTATATTCTTAAAGTTAATTAAATTTAAAATATCCCAAATTTTGTTAATTGTGAATTAAAATAATACAAAACTTGATCCCATAGATAAATTTTTTTAGGGTATTTGAAATTTGTTTCCAACAATTTATCTTGTTTTGTATATTACTCGTATGCTTACAATTATTAATGCAAAAAAATAAAAAAAAAAAATAAACTACAAACTAATTTATCTTAATTTAGTTGTATTTGTATAAATTTTTCTTGTTCACCCAGCTAAGCAGCAACAATTGTTTAAATATATCAACAAAATTACATCACTATAAAAAAAAATGATCTATGAAATGTCCCATTATTTTAAAATCATTTAAATGAAACCCCTTCGGTGAAAATAGAAAATTGTGAAATAAAGCAGAAAAAAAAATTATGTTAATTAACCATCCCAGCAAAACTTTGGTAGTGGGTGCGATATACTCACGCATTACCTTGTAACGATAACTCGTTACCTTCTGCATTATTTCAGAGCAAAAGGTAATGACTTACCCACAGATTGTAGTGGTAGTGTTCTCGGCTAACAAGCAGGGATCCCAGGTTTGAATCCCAGCGTGACCACTTTTATATATTTAATAAAAAAAGATATTTGTAATATTTTTTTTTTAAATAAATTTTTTTTAACGAAAATCTATTTTTAGACCCATTACTTTTCCAATCCTTGTAACCACATAAGTAACCAATTATTTTATCACCTGCTCCCCATACATTACCTTGGCGCTCATCGCCTGTAAAATTCATCAGTGAAGTAAGGTGTAAAGTAATGCATCGGTCCCTATAGCAACACATTACTTTACACATTATTTGGTAATGTGTAGTTTTGCTGGGATGTTCAAATGACAACTTAAAGGCGAACGTAGGAACGCAATAGAATGACATCTATTTAGTGTTTTCATATTATTTAGGTTTTTATTTTTTATTGGATTTATCGAGGGGGAAAGCTAAAGGTGTTATTATATAAATTTCCTAGTGGGACGTTTTCGGCCAAAAGTATAAAAATTAACCCCAAATGGATCATTTTACATAAAATAATTATTTTTATCTAGTTGAGATTTTTTTTTCAATTTAATGGCTTTACAATCTCGTAATCATAATTAAAATTAAGTTTCATGGGTCTTTTCTGACCCCAGGCCACCAAGGGTTAAATATTTTTTAAACAAATGTAAAGATAATTATAGTCTAGCCAAATTTAAGTGATCATTTTTCAAAAACTATGTAAACTTTGATGAAAACATTCAAATTTTGGTAAATTTTTGACAAAATAAGCATTTTTTGAAAAATGTCCTGGAAAGCAGTCGCTCCAAACACAAACTCGAATTATCATTTTTCCAATTAATTTTTTTTCTTTAATATCAACTATTATTTGGTACAAATAGCTATCAACATCTCCAAATTAAGCATTTTAAAAAATCTTTAAAATTAATTTAAAAAAAATAAGTTTTTGAATTTTTATCAAATTCGTGGGTCATTTTGGATTCCAGGCTAAGGTGGGTTAATGATATCCGATGAGGTCAAAATTCCATATATGAATCATTTTTGACTATATTAACAAATGAAATAAAATATAATTTTTTCCTATATTTCGAATTTTTGGGAATTTTTAATAGTAATACAATTTTTTTCCAAAATGGGCCATTTTCGTCCAACTTTCGGCACGGGTTAACGTTTTCCAAAAAAAAAATCGATTTCTTCCATTTGGGATCATTTCCAATAAAACTGGGGGGTGTAATGACAAATTTATTTTTAAGGGACACTCTAAGATATATATACAGTGGTGGAAAATTTAATAGGAACGATTCAAGTTTTTTCTAATTCTTTTTTCGTTGCCTTTATTTTTAAAAATCAAAATAGTGGCTAAATTCGCCCCGGGAGGCAAATATGTGGTTTAGAATATTGTGCAGAATTTTAACATAATGTCTGTTTTTTATTTTGTCACTTGTTTTAAGTGGGCGTGGCTTTCAATGAAAAATTAGCGATATCTACCTGTTATCAAATTACAGAGTAAAATTTACCGAGTACTGATCGGATCTATACAAACTGTATATTTTTGGAAATTCTACAAAATTTCCTTAAGTCTTGCATTATTTTTATCCAGAAATGGTCGCCAGACTTAAAATGACAGTGTCTTAAACATGAAAAAAATTTCTTTGTTTTTAGCAATTTTAAAATAAAGTTAACAACACTGAATTTTAAAGCGAATAGTTTTATGCTATACTTGCTACGATAAAATAAAAAAGTCAAGTTTTTTTCTATGTTAAGTATAAAGCATTTCCTATTAAAATTTCAGTGTGGTTAACTTTATTATAAAATTGCTAAAAACAAAGAAAAATTTTTTTTATGTTTAAGGCACTGTCATTTCAAGTCTGGTGACTATTTCTAGATAAAAATAATGCAGAAGTTAAGGAAATTTTGTAGGATTTCCAAAAATATACATCTTGAATAGATCCGATTAGTACTCGCTAAATTTTACTCTGTAATTTGATAACAGGTCGATATCGCTAATTTTTCATTGAAAGCCACGCCCACTTAAAACAAGTCACAAAATAAAAAAACAGACATTATGTTAAAATTCTGCACAATATTCTAAACCACATATTTGCCTCCCGGGGCGAATTTAGCCACTATTTTGATTTTTAAAAATAAAGGCAACGAAAAAAAAATTTGAAAAAACTTGAATCGTTCCTATTAAATTTGCCACCACTGTATATAAAATTGTGACCCTAATGTACACATATGTATATTGTATATTTTCATATATTAAACTAATTGATGTTTTCCGCAGTAATAAAACATTGATGGGCTTAAAAAATATAAGCAAATGCGAATATATGTACAAAATAAAAGGCGTAGAATGTAAAAGGATTGAAACGTTTGGAAAGGATTTCAATTATTTATTGCTTGCGCAATATCGCCTTAAACAATTCATATAAACCAATATATTCAGACAAGCCGTATAAAAAAGAATATATCTGATTATATCCTTTTACAAAGATCTAATGATGATTGAAACTTATTAGATCTGGTGCCAGATTAGAGCATATCAATAAGATCTGATATATGGGAATATGTGAGTCACTTCAAAAAGTTAGTTCTGATCAAATCTAAAGGGATAAAGAAAGAATGATTTAAATGGACAGATATGAGCAGAACTGATCATATAGGACAGGGCTGGCAAAACTATGGCTCACGTGTCAGTAGTGGCACGCCTCAGGATTTTTGGTGGTACGCGACATTTTGCTAAATTTCATTAAAGACTTTAATTTTTATTGAAAGACCAGAGATAAAATATTTTAAAAATTAACATATTTTCGCTGCAAAAATGTGTTTATCCGCGAATGGTAAAAATTTTCATAGTGATTGTTAACTGTCTATTAAAATGACTAAGAAAGTGCCTTAAAACAATTTTTTGTTTACACAATAATGGTTAATACACTCATAGAAATAAATCTGTGAAAATAGCAGAAAAAGTTACTAAAAATTAGTTAAAAATGTTACTGAATATTTTGTTAAATATTAACAAAAATATACTGTTATATCTACAAAATATTTGCTATGCTAATTTAGCAGTTTTTTTCTGCAGCATCATTTTTAACTAATTTTTAGTAGTTTTTAGTGTACGTATATTTTTTTACGTACCCCCGTAAATTGAATGGTTTCCGATTTTTTTATATAAAAATTTTTAAAATGACAAACTAAATTCATATACAGTATTATTTACTAATTGACAATATTATTTATTATTTTTTTTTTGTCAATTACTTTATGAGCGAGACAGAGATATACAACAAAACAACACAATGTTGTTATATTAAATGTAAATAATACAATTACTTTACAAATGATAATGATTTTCAAACAATAAATATTGTTACAAGTCACGACAATTTTAACGTGCAACCAATTAAATATTCATATTTAAATATTAAATTAATTTAAATATAAAAATTTAAAATAAACTTTAATTTAATAATAATTTTAAAAGGGTTTTAAAATGGTTTTTAAACATAGATTAATGAATTTATACTGCAGCAGTCAACCATTATGTAGATTTTATGATAAAATAAATGAATTTATGTTTTTTTAAACATCAATTAAATTTCATTAATGAATAATAATAAAAATATAAACAATAATACAATTTAATAAAAGATCACTGATGAAGCCTGTCCATAAAAAGGCAGAAACTAGATCTAGTCTGATTTGCAAATTTAATGTGTTTATAACTTTTGAGGAAGGTTTATTCTTCTTCTTAACCTCAAATCTTCTAAATTAGAATTAATAAAAATACATATTAATGACAATATTAATTGTATTTGGTCTATACGACGCGTTTGAAAACACAACACTTTACTACAAAAAATAAAAATGCCCTGTTGGCTGTCCGTCTCCAATATACACAAATTGCCTGCACTTGTACGTACAAACCATACGTCAATGTGGCAATATTTGTGAAAAGGTGACACGGAGGGAATAATATTTATGTTAAATAAAAATCCTTAAAATACTCGAAATCCTTATAATACACGAAAAAATTTACCAGTGACAGAAAATGTCATCTATCGATAGTCGCTTTCCGAATGTGAATATGGTTAGTTAGTTTTTAAATTACACGCAAATACATACTTCTTAAGTTACAAATTCTTTTCGAAAATTTCGGACTTCGGTAAAATTTTAGAAAAAAATCGTTCTAACTGTAACACTGGCCCTAAAACTTTGCAATAGTAGCAAAATGTGCTAATATCTGAAGATTTTTGAAAAAGAACCCTGGGTCTGACATTTTTTTTTTTGATAAAAATTTCTAGAATAGCAAAATTAAAACTAACACTGTTCGTTATTTTGAATTAACTAAAAGTTAGCTTAAATATAACTAAAATTTTGTAAATTTCACAGTTTTATTTTTGTTGTTCTTATTTTACTAGTATTTAGCAAAAAAAAATCTGTTTATTTCAGCATTTTTTCTTCAGCGTCATTTTTAACTAATTTTTAGTTGCTTTTTCTGAAATTTTTACAGATTTATTTCTATGAGTGTAGGACAATCCCTCTGACTCTGGCGCCATTTTTCTATAGGAAAACATTCAGATTCCGTGTTTTTTTTTTCTATAGAACACCAAGTCTGAGCAATTTTCCCTACAGAAAAACCCTCAGATTCTGAGGACTTCTCCTACAGAAAAGCTTCCCAGATTTCGACAACTTTTTCCTATAGAAAACACCCTAGATTCTGAGGGCTTATAATCTAAAACTTTTTCTATAGAAAAAAGTTCGTTGAATGTGAAATTTTTTGCTGTGGAAAAGAATACAAATTTAAATTTTTTTCTATAGCAAGAAATCCTCTGAATGTGATAGTTTTTCATAGGAAAAATTACACAGAATCTAAGGCATTGCCAATAGGGAATTTCTTTTTAAAGAAATGTCCTTATAATCTTGTGTTCTGCTGAGAAAAAAAGGCCCAGTATCTAAGTAGGGAAGGGAGGGTACTCAGAATTTCAGGCTTTTACTGTAGGAAAAATTTCCAGAATCTGATGTGTATCAATATGAAGATATAGACTTCAATTTTATTATTAACATTTTTATTAAAAAACTATTTAAAAAAAAAAAAAACTTATGTACAAAAAATAATAAAATTAAACATAATTTCTGAAATCTGTGCACGCATTTGAAGTGTAAATTTACAACTTTTGTGTGTAATTAACTTAAGCATCATGTGTGTAATTTTTTCATTCATTAGAGGTCAATTTACCACATTTATAGTAGGAGAACAGTTTCCAACTATAAGTTGAGTAAATTTAAACAAACATTGTTTAAAGTGTATATCATTTTTTTTATTTAATCAGAAAGTGTTCATTTTGGGGGAAAAACCCCGTGTCCAACATTGGTTCAGTTCATGCCGATTTTTCTTTGCAACGAACTTAAGGCTGAAAAGTTTAAAAAAAAATTGGCTTCTCGGTATTAAATCCGCTTACAAAAATATAGACAAAATCATACTGTGGTGTAATTTTTTTTTTTTATTATTTTGGCTAATTTTCCCTCAAATTAAAAATTGTCGATCTTGGGAAGATATCATAAGTTGAGTTTTAAATATTAGTCAAAATAACGTTATCCTTTTATGGTTACTCAAAAGTATCAAAGGGACAGTTCAAGCATAACCTAATTTGCAAAAAATTTTTAATGTCATGTATTGAGAGAATTCTCTCAGTGTAGTATAAAATCAAGATGTTGCTTTTATTATAATTTTTTTTGTATGCATAAAAAACTTTTTTTTGGAAAACTATAAAGTTTTAATACCACTCTAAATGTTTGGAACTTTTGTGTTTTAGTGCAACTTTAAAAAGAGATTAGAATTAGTGTTGATAGCAAAGTTAATGGGTATCAAGTAACCGAGTATTTGCTGCATGTTTGAGTATTCGAGACTAAAAAAAAAGTACTGGAAGTTTTCACAGTAATATTTTGAACAATTAAAAGACACAAAAATGCCAAAATAATTAGCATAAAAACACAACTCTGCTACGAGAATATTCAAAAGTGAAAAGTTATAACAAATAGTTAGCAGTAACCCAGCAAAAAAAAATTGCAAGTAATGCTTTAGAAACTACTTCTTTCAATGCTTCACAAGTATCCGTTAGTGTATTTTTACTGCTTTTTTAGAAGTTATTCTGAACAACTTCAAAAAATCACTTCTTTCATTGCTTCCAAAGTGTCCGTTATTACATTTTTACTGCTTTTTTAGAATTACTTCTGAACCACATCCAAAAAATCACTTAAGTATTGCTTCTAAGGAGTAATTGCTCTAAAAGTGATCGTAAAAAGTGATTTTGGTATCACTTGGCATTTCCAAACAGAGGGTCCCGGGTTCGATTCCCGGCGCGACCAATATTTTTTTATTCTATAAAATTTTTTATTAATATTTATAATTAATTTGTTTAAATTCAATATTTTTTTAATTTTAAAATTTTTAAAAATATGTATATATAAAAAAATGGTGAGAAATTGATTTTTATGCACCTGTAAAAATAGTACTGAAAACAATATTGAAATGGAGTGCACCTTTTACACTTGTTTAACAAGTACTTTTATTGAAGAGAATAAGGAACCATGTCTCGCATTAACAAAGTGGTGTTTTTATGCCAGTCAACTTTCATATCAAAGAATAGCTCAGCGGTAGAGAGCTAGACTAGCAATCGTGAGGTCGCAAGTTCGATACCCGGTGGCGACAATAAAAAAACTTTTGTAAAATAAAACAAAAATATAATTTTTTTTGTAAAGAATTTTTTTTTTAACTTTTAATTGGTGAAAAGGAGCTTCCTTTGCACTCGTTCAAAAAGTACTGAAAAAATGTTGAAGTGGGAGTACTCCTCTCCTATGACAACTCAATGTTAAAATCAATAGTGTTGATGTTAAAAAAGAAGTACATCTAGGTCATCAATTGTAGTGCTTTTTCTACTGCTTCGGCATCTCTTTTTTTGCTGGGAAGTAATAAAATATATGTTGAATAAAAAGTAGAAAAGTTTCGAAATGTGTTTTAAAAAAAAATTTTCTATTTAAAAATTCAATAAACCTAAATAATAATAAAATAAATCTAAATATTAACACTTTTAATTTTAATCCAAAAATTTTATGTAAATGAAAAACTTCGTTGTTCTTAAGCCAAAAAAAAACAAAAAAACGACAGAACATTAAAAGAGTTGAGCTGTATCGAGTATTCAAATTAAAAAATAGTATCGAGTATTGAAAAGTAAATGAATTTACCAGCACTAATTAGAATAATAAAAGAACTAGTAAAACCCAAAGTAAAGTAGTTTCAAAAACAAAGTTGTAGAAAAAATGAAAGTAAAAACATATAAAAAACTAAACTAAAACTAATATATCAAATTTCCTGTAAAAGAAACATACAGGAAATATTTGTTAAATTTAAAATACACTTACAGATCTAAAATGTAAATGATGTAAAAACCGCATAAACTTTTAGATAAAACCAAAAAAAAATGTAGATTTTAGATATTGTTTAAAATAAAAACACTACACAAAAGCCATAAATTTAAAAATGAAGTAACAATTTTGTTAGTGATTGAGGTTGTTTTACTAGTAATTAATGATTTATTTTCAATTGCTATTAGAGTTCTGGCATTTCACGTTTCTTACTAAGGCTAGGAATTTTATGGGCCGTAATGTGCTTTAACTTGGTTTGTTTTTTAAGTATTCTGATTGGTTTATTTATTTTTAACCAATCAAAATGTTTGAAAATATAAATATAAAAAATATAATCACTGATGAAGCCTGTCCATAGAAAAAGGCAGAAACTAGATCTAGGTCTGATTTGTAAAATAATGTGTTTATAATTTTTAGAGAAAAAGGTCTATTTTTGCTCCTAACCTCAAACCTACTAAATTAAAATTGAGAAAATGCATATTAATTGCAGAAAGCGGAATAGGAAAGAAAACTATGTATTAGTTACAATGCATTTAAGGCATTACTTGAGTGAGTTGGCTAAAATCGAGACCTACGGGTCTTTTTTGTCCCTTTCTAAAAAGAGGTCAAAAAAGTCCCTTTAGTTGAAGAGTAGGAGGGTTAAAATGTTCCACAAATATATTTATCATGAAATTCTACTATAAGTCTCTGAAGACATCAAAGTTGAAGATTTAACTTAAATGCCAGAAATAAGTCAAAACTTAAAATGTGTTTAGGGGTTAATGTCGTACCTATTCAATGACGCTCAAATGTCCAACAAACCTCGATTTTAGGGGGAAACCGTGTGATTCTTCTATTTTACGTATGTATAGGATGTGTTCATTTTAACCTCTAACTCTTCAACTTAGGAGTCTTTTTTTTCCTTTTCTAAAAAGGGGTCAAGAAAGTCCCTTTAATTGAAGAGTTAGAAGGTTCAAATATTCCACAAAAATGTTCCTCGTAGTGTTTTATATAAGTTCGCTGAACACATCCTATACCTAAAATGGAAGATTCACATGGTTTCCTATGCCGATTCACACTAAACCTTTAGAAAAGGGAGGCAATTTTAACACTCCATAAAAAAAAATTCCGATGTGATCTTTCAAAACGGCGACACACACATATATTTTTTTTTGTCTCCTCTATCAGAATCCATTGTCATATAAATTTTTTTTCGTGTTACACTGTGTTATTTATCATTTCAAACCCATTTCAAAAGACAAAATCGATTAAAAAGTAACTGAATATAAAATTTTTAAGTGCTTGAAGATGTTCTTTTGCACCTTAGCGCGACCCCCCCCCAGGAAACTATTTTCAAAAACTGACTTTGGTTAAGATGAAAGCATGTTATTAGCATCTTCCTACAATTCTTTAGCAATTCTGAAAAAAATATTTTTTTTTAATTTTAGACAACCAGATTTATATAATAAACCTCCCAGTCAGAAAGATACAAACGGGAAAGCGGTGGCAAAGCACTTTAACAGGTGGTACAAGTACTGGCAAAAAGTGCTTTTCAATTCCCAAAATGATAACATCATTAGACAAAAGGACCGGCTCTTCAAAAAGCGCCGGAAAAGCACTGGAGGAACAAAATTTTTAAACGTCAGATTGGCAGACGATTGCTCTACCCACTGAGCTAACGATACATATAATATATAATGGCTAAACACATAAATGAGTGATAATAGAGGGACAACTACTGACTGTGCCAAAATGTTAGTACAGGCAAACAATTTTTTGTAACTAGTATGCCAGTGTTGGGAGGGCAAAAAAAAGTTGGTTTTGAAGGAGCTTTCCCACAAACAAAAAAATTGATTTTATAAAACAAAAAAAATTTTAAATTAAGAAAAATCCAAAAAATTTTTTTGCTTGCAACCGGATTTGAACTCGGAACCTTCCGACTACAAACATTTTTTAACGAAGCGTCAGCATTTTTATAAAATCATTGGTTTTCCAGTGAATTGATTTTTGTACGCCTGGTAGCATTGGCTAGTTAGCACTGGATAACCACTGGTTGCAAACCTTGGCATATCACTCTAAGCTAATTCTTTGCCAGTGGTTTTTTTTTATAAACCACCGAAATTTTTGTAAAACAAATACTGGTAAAACGCTTTTCGCAAACGCTGGCAAAGCGTCCCAAATGAGTGTTCTGCCAGTCATTTATTTTTAATACCGTGGTTACCCAGTGGTATACCAGTGCTTGATTTTTTGTACCACTGGCGATTTCTGATTGGGCTGTGTTTGACGGATAAAATTTTCGCAATATGAAAATTACTATTGCCGTCATCAAAAAATTTATGCCTGGCCACATAATCGGGCAATATTTTTCGCGCTGGCATGTTTGCTAGATTCAGTTTCATTTGGTGATTATGTGGTTTATTGAAAAAAATCTAGTTTAATTGAAATTCCAATCGAACGGTTTCAATTTGTATTTAAAAAAAAAATATTTTTTTTTGTTTTACATTTTTAATCAGGGTGCATATAAAAACAAAAGCTAATGACGCTGTTATTAAACATTATTCAATACCATACTGTACAATTTCAAATTGTAATGTTTTGACCAAAATAAAAAAATAAAATGTGGTTTATGACGTGATGATACTTGCTAATGAGGAAGTTGACAGTATTTGAAATGTATGCAAAGTCGATAGTAAAAATAAAAAATATTGTAACAAATTTTACATAAATTGATAAATATGTAATATACGCTTATTTACAATACACTCTGGGCCATTTAATTATGGGAGAAAATGATGTATTGAAATGGCGCCCAACTAGGGAGTCACATATAGAACGGAAATAAAATTTTAAAGTCCGCGCAGGAGCTTTATTTTAAATCCCAACTAAACAAGATTTATCTTCTTTATACCCACATCGCAAATGGCGCCCAAGTAGGGACTCTATTAAAAATCGTAAAGCAAACATTCAGCAAAATGTCATAAAAAATTTCATGTAAGTAATAGTTATTTCATTGTTTTTAGATAACCGTTATTTAAAAATGGTAAAAAGTTTCCAATAAACAACAAAATTTTTTATTGAGTGAAAACTGATTAAGCTTTTCGTAAATACGACAAAAGATTGTCTCTTGCTTGATTTACGGGGGGTTTCTATGTCATGTCTACGTCGTTCGTCAAATGAGTGACTACAAGTATTTTTTTTTGCATTGCATGTATTTTGTTTTTGTATTTTCGTTCGTGTGACGAAAAACGTCATCTAGAAACACCACCTTAGATTTTAAAATAATTAATGCCAACATATGAGTATTTTAATTCAGTTCCCCATCCAAATATCTCGTAACTATGTTATTGCAGAAAAATCATAGTATGTACAATACATACATATACGAGTATTAACTACCAAACCACTTACAATACTAGTAGTAGTTTGGTTTGGTTTAGCAGGTTATTTGGTTTTAAGAGTAAGTCCGTTTTTATTTTCAATTTGTTAGGTTTTTCCATCCATACCATTGATTTTTGAACATTAACACTTTGTATGCTGAACACGTAAAGTTGCATAAAATATTGAATACTTTTAACCTTTTAATTATTTGTACAAATATTTGTAGTTTTCACTTGAAATGCTTACCTGTAAAAAGAAAAAGAAATAAAATTATAATTGGTATCAATTTATTTTAACTTTGAATTTAATTTTTGAAAGCAAAGATGAAAAATCAGTACGTATAAATTTTTTTTTTTTTTACAGATTTTATTTTAATAAAACAAAATGTTTGTTTACATGTTAAAGTGTTGCAATTTCATGTTGAACAGCAGTATAAGTTGGTGACAATATAAAGTAAAAGTTTCCTTTTCTCTTGTAAAATAAAACAAGAATATTATATTTGCAATGATGTGATAAAGAATTTACATTAGAATAAAAATTGTGTTTATACCTCATGGGAAATTTGTAAGAACTGCCCCCTTCCCCTCTGGGAATTTATGCGAACTTAACCGATCCCGTTTTATGAAAAAGAATTTTGGTTGCCGTCACAGGACTGAACTATTCTTACATAGTTCCCTTACATAAAGGAACGAGTCCTGCGGGAGTTTGTGTAAATTCCCCGTACACTAACAGAATGAATGCATTTTTTGCATGAAATCAATTAATTTTCACTGGAACTCGTTTCTGAAAGCTTCATGCCCTGAAAAATTTCACTATTTGCATTTCACCATAGACTAATACTTAGGGAATGCCCTACTAATGAAAGTGCATTGTGTTAGAATAAGGAAATAGGTTATGGAAGGGAGGAAAGAGGGAATAGTGTTTATCGAAATTTGACTTGATAAATATAGTCTGTAAATACAATTAAAACTTTTGTAAATACAATTAAACTTTTTGTAAATACAATGAAATTTTGTGTAAATACAATTAAACTTTTATTTGAAATTGAGCCTAAAACTGATTTTGTAACAACATGTTTGTTACTCGATTGTTGAATTAATTTCAATTAAATAGCCAACAAATACATTTGTTGAAATTCAAAGCATCTTCTATCACGCAAAGTTGTGATATCAACAAACGAGTTTGTTGAAAGCAAAGCAAAATTTAACAACGAATTTGTGTGCTTTTATTTTTTAATCAAAACACACCCCTTTAATAAAAACATACATGTTTTTCAATTTCAATCAAAAAAACAATTATTTGAATAATAAAAGTAAAGTCATATGAATTTAAGTTATATTTTTATCTAAAAATGCAAAACAATTTTTAATTAATATTTTCTTATTTTTTGTATAACTACCCTACGGGAAATTTTAACAAACTGTCACCGAACTGGCCCCTTTATATGAAATAGACTGGTCACTTTTACATGGCGTTGTCATAGGATGGGGAAATTGACCCCTTGTGATGTCAAGACAAATCCTAGGACAGGTTACTGAACTCTCATAAAAAAACAAAGTTCAGGGATCTGTCCTAGGATTTGTCTTGTGACATGTCACAAGGGGTCAATTTCCCCCTCCTATGACAACGCCATGTAAAAGTGACCAGTCTATTTCATATAAAGGGGCCAGATCGGTGACAGTTTGTTAAAATTTCCCGTAGGGTACTTCAATTGAACAATTCACTCTTTTGATAATACAAAGAACTAGTTCATCACTATTAATGAAACAGTTCACGACAAGCAGTTCAGTCACAGCTCAAAACAAACGAGAACGATTATAGCGAACTAATTCACTGACTCGAATTGACGATAATGCCTAAAGCAGCAAAGAACTTGTTTCAACAACACGTTTGTTAACCTTATTCTCCTAGCGGCGTCATATGATGATATAACTTCAAATTCCGATATTTTCAAAACGGTATTTGGTATAACAGCTTAGTAAAAAATATAAGATAGTAAAAATGTTTGTCTATATCCACAAATAAAAAGGTTTTGGATTATCGTTACAGGGTTACCACACATTGATTTCAAAACCTTAATGTTGGATTTTTTTTCAAAAAACCTTAAAAAAATCACAGAACAAAATATAAGAAAAAAAATATATTGATTGAAGGTATGTAAAGTTGATCTTTTTAATTGGTAAATGAATGTTGAAAGCAAAACCACTAATAAGAGAGGATAAAAATAGCATTGTTAGAATTTTGCTGATGATAGTCTTATTGAGTTGTTTACATTTGCTTATTTGTTTCACATTCAATATATATATATCATCATCAATTATTAACCCATAAAGACATAGGATACTAATGATGGGTTTGTAGCGGGACCCCAAAATATGTATTCTATCTGCAAGCCTTATCGATTTTTTTCGTTTTGTATTCTCTGTAATTTAATCGTAAAAATTTTATCATCTTTCTTATTATGAAAATAATTTCAATAAAATTTGATAATATTCGATTTCAAATTGAACGAAAAACATTAATTCAAAAAAAATATTCCCAAAAATTTTGTATTAGTTTCTCTTAAAAATTCTAATTTGGACAAAATCTGCATCCAATGCAGAATCTCAGCGTGTTAAAGTTTCGACTTTTTAAATTAAAGGGACTTTTTTGGACCCTTTTCAAAAAAGGACAAAAATACCCATAAGTTAAAGAGTTAGAGGATTAAAATGTTCCAAAAAATGTACTGCGTAGTTTTTTAAATACAAGTTCGCTGAACACATCATATACATAAAATGGAATATTCACACGGTTTCCCCCTAAAAGCCAGGTTTGTTGGACATTGGGCGCCACCTCCCAGTAATAACGAGATTAACTTTTAAACATATTTTAAGTTTTGACTTATTTCTGGCATTGAAGTTAAATTTTCAACTTAAGATGTCTTCAGAGACTTATAGTAGAATTTCATGCAAATATGTTTGCGGAACATTTTAACACTCTAACTCATACACTTACGGGTCTTTTTTGTCCCTTTAATTGAAGAGTAAGAGGGTTAAAATGTTCCGCAAAAATATTTATCATGAAATTCTACTATAAGTCTCTGAAGACATCAAAGTTGAAAATTTAACTTCAATGCCAGTAATGATTCAAAACTTAAAAAGCGTTATTGGAAATTTTAACAAACTGTCACCGAACTGGCCCCTTTATATGAAATAGACTGGTCAATTTTACATGGCGTTGTCATGGGAGGGGGAAATTGACCCCTTGTGACATGTCACTAGACAAATCCTAGGACAGGTTACTGAACTCTCATAAAAAACAAAGTTCAGGGACCTGTCCTGGGATTTGTCTTGTGACATGTCACAAGGGGTCCTATGACAACGCCATTTAAAAGTGACCAGTCTATTCCATATAAAGGGGCCAGTTCGGTGACAGTTTGTTAAAATTTCCCGTAGGGAAATTACATTCTAAAAACTAATTTTCTGATAGATACAAACGAAATATTCCACTAGTACACCGAACCAATCCATTGGCTACACTCAAAAAATTTTGACAGTTGTTTGTATAGTAATCAGTAGTTGTTATATTTAACGGAAATTACAGTTGTTTTTCTACAGAAAAATTCAAAACAACTTTTATGACGGTTATTTAAGATAACAACTAACGAAAAGTACTGTAATTTTGTAACAGTTGTTTAAAGCAGTTATTTTTAATATCATAATAAACAACTACCAAAACAGTAATTTTACAGCAAACAGTTATTTTTGGTAGTTAATTAAAAAATAAAAAATGTCGTTGATTTTTTTTATTTAAAAATTCTTGTTTAGTTTATATTTGTTATTATTGATATATTTCTAGTTTGCAAATAAAAATCAGAAACTTGTATTGTATCTCCAATGCATAAAGCATAAAAACTGGAGAACGGTTTGGAATTTTTACTTCGAGTTTTTGTAATATATTTTTGTGATATTTTTGTAATCGAAAGAAAAAAAATAGTTTTTTTATTAAAATATAACTTTTATAAACAAAAACATTTGACTATAAAAAACAGCAGTTTTTACCGATTTCGTCAGTTGTTTTGAAATTTTTTTAGTAAAAATTTCTAAGTTAATTTTACGACATTAGTAGTTATTTTTAATGCATTTGTTAGTTATTTTTCAGGAGGTAAAAATAACACAATTTTTAGTTATTTTAAATGTAAATACCTTTGTCGCCTTTTTAACTGCATATATCTTTGTTTTAACTGACATTTTCAGTAGATTCTACCGACAAACTTTAGTGAGTGTAATATGTTTTCTCTTTGCTAATATCTGATTTATTTCTGCCATAGAAAAACGTTCACATTCTGACTACTTTTTCCATTAAAAATGGTTTATATACAATTTTAAGGTTTTGGGAACCTTTTCTATCGAAAAACCCCTCTGATTCTGGGAACTTTTCCTTTCGAAATTTCCACATAAAAACATTCAGATATTGTTGTTAGGACAATTGAAATTTTATAATTTATTTATTTAATTTATTAAATCTATTTATCTAATGTATTTAATTTATTCAATAATTTATTTAATAATTTATTTAATAAATTATTTAATAATTTATTTAATAATTTATTTAATAAATTATTTAATAATAATTATTTAATTTATTTAATTTATTAACTTATTTAATTTATTTAATTTATTTAATTTGTTTAATTTATTTAATTTATTTGATTTATTTAATTTATTTAATTTATATAATTCATTTAATTTATTTAATTTATTTTATTTATTTAGTTTATTTAATTTAATTTTTTCATTTAATTTATTTAATTTATCTAATTTATTTAATTTATTGAATTTATTTGATTTATTTAATTTATTTAATTCATTAAAATTTATTTATTTTATTTGATTTATTTAATTTATTTAATTTATTTATTTAATTTATTTATTTAATTTATTTCATTTTATCTAGTTTAATTTATTTGATTTATTTTATTTTATTATATTTTATTTATTTAATGTTGATAAGTAAGAGTGGAAGTACAGCTAATATAATAAATATACACTAAACCTGATATGCTATTTAGTATTTGTCTAATTTAGTATAAGTCGAATTCTATTAGTTTAACCATAACCATAAAGCGATTTTAATATTCGCTTCCCTTTTCTGTAATTTGCAAGGTGTATTGTAAGGCCTTATATATAAATTCTAAAGAACTACCTCTTTTATCAAAAAAACAAGCTTGTGCTAAAAAGTATAAAGTAATTATAAAAAAATAAAATCTGATTTAAGCTATAAATTATCATGCAAGACGGTGGCTCAGTGGAAGAGTATCCGCCTGACACGCAGGAAGCCAGGGATCAAATCCCAACGAAACACATGTGTAAGTTTTTTTTATTTATTTTAAAATTTAATTCGTAAATTCTATTTTGAGAATATCTATTTTTAGAAACTCGCTTATTCTTTTTATTATTAGAACACCTTCTTTTACTAAAAATCAAAGGTGTTCTGTAAGAAAAATAGTAACTAGCTACCATTGCGATTCCAAAGAATCGATTGCATTTAGTCTCACGCCTTGTTAAAAGAAACAAGTTGGTAATCCAATTGGGAAGGCGTTCTACCAAAAATACCTGATTCCCAACTCGATTCCCTATTTTGAAAATTTTTTGCTGGGATGTTATAATGTTTCAAAAAAATGTTTCTTGTTCTGAATTATTTCTTGCTGCAAGAATCAGCTAATTCAACCAATACAACTTTTCGTAAAATTAATAAATTAAATTTTAAAATAAAAAGCTTTTCTCTACGTAGATTTGTTCTTTGTAATTACAATTTCCATGCAATAAAAATTCTTTGCCATTAAAAATGGATTAAAGTATGGAAAATTCGTTGAAAATACCGATAAGTAATTGTGTTATAAATAAAAAGTTCTGTTAAAGACATCAAGATTTTTAATCTGTAATGTGAAATTTTCGTATATTATCAATAATTATATTGTATTTAATTTTTGCTTTATGCTGCAATTTCTTTATTTTTTCAGTATTTTCTCATATTTATAGTTTGAATAAAAACAGAAAATGAGGTCATGTCAGGAAAAATTTATATTTTCCT
Source organism: Leucophora obtusa (assembly GCA_949987735.1). Classification (NCBI taxonomy): domain Eukaryota; kingdom Metazoa; phylum Arthropoda; class Insecta; order Diptera; family Anthomyiidae; genus Leucophora; species Leucophora obtusa. Next base: position 181,903,800 of record OX465296.1, read on the forward strand.
GTTATTTTTTTTTTTTTTTGTCTTTCAATACAGATATTTGCGCTGTAAATAGTGAAAGAGATTATTTATATTTATAAATTAATTATTTCAGTTATGGGAGTAAAAAGAAAAAAACAAAAAAATACTTTTTAAATAAACTACATATCTTTATATTTTAAAATCTTAATATTTATTTTAAGTGATTTAATTTAAAATAAATATTATGTATATGTTGGTAAGTAAAATTGAATAATTAATCTTTCGCTTTAGATAAAATATGTTTAAAAATAATATGGCTAAAAATGTAGGGTTTTTGACAAGAAAAAGTATTGCACTAAAAGCTGTCACATTTTTGAACAAAAGAAAAATATGAAAAAAAAAATCATTCAATTAAATGAAATTTTTTTGTTGCTTTAAATTTTATAAATATTCTCTTCCTATGGAATTAAAATAATTATAAAATTGCAAATACAATTAGGTGGGAAAATGCGACTTACATGCAAACATTTGCCTGAAAACATGTGTATAATAACAATAAAAATAAAATTATTGGAAGCAAAGTTCAAATATGTATGTATGTGGTTATTTATAAACATATTCAACAATATATTTTTTCTGCGTGTATAAATAAGCAAATTTGATACCCTTTTATTTATTTTTTAATAAAAATACAAAATATATTTATTTAAAATCTTGTACATCTGCATGATTGTATTTATTATTAACAATTTGATTTGATATTTTCCCCTCCCTCCTTTATAATAAAAACATCAAACAAAAAATGTCAACTTAAAACACATTTACATAAATATTTACTGTCAACGTCTTTTCCAATATATGTGAAGGAAAATGTAAAAATGATAAGAAGAAAAATAGACAAACTGACAGCCTGACAATCCAGACATTACCCAGTAAAAAGTAAAATGCGTAAATTTATATAAATAATATTTTATTTTGTTGCCTTTTTCGTTCCATAGATACCTAATACAGTTGAAGAATTCATACTTAGGTACACTATGTAGTATACATGATTTGCATACATAAACAATTTATTTTATTTATTTTTATCATTTCATTTTTATGAAAGAAAAAACAACAACAACAACTCTTTTTTTTATATTTTAAATGAACAAGTGTAAGCTGTTGGTACGAGTAAACACATGCATAAATTATTAGTGTCTCCGGGTTAAAATAAATATATTTTTATTTTTCCATATTTAAAAGATGACCATTCAACCATTAAATATAATCCAAATATTGTCAAACAAATAAAAAGTAAGAGAAATTGATTTTACAATTGAAGCAACGGGCTACGGAACCACAAAAAACAATCGATCCATAATGATAAGTTATACTTTATAATATAATTATGTTCGAAATAATAAACGGTGTATGAAAATACCCAGTCAGAAAAATACAAACCGGAAATCGATGGCAAAACACTTTAACAAGTGGTATAGTTATTAGTCGAAAGTGCCTTCCCATTCCCAAAATGATATTATCACACTAAAAGTCTGTACAAGTTTTAGTTAAAACTACTAAAAATTAGTTAAAAAAAGACTTTGAAGACTGCTGAAATTAGCGGATTATTTTTGCTAAATATTGGTACGATAGGAACATAAAAAAAACTGTTAAATACGTTTGGGATTTTAGCATATTTAATTCCTTTAATGCAATTAATGTATATCCCGATAAAATAAAATTAAAAAAAAAAAAAAATACAGAATTTTTGTTATATTTGAGTTAAATTCTAGTTAATAGAAAATACCAACTTAACCTGCTAAAATCAGCAAAAAAATTTTTCTAAATAATTGCAAAAAATTTATATTTTCAAAGCTTACAATTTTCATTTCAAAAATATTATATTACTAAATATTAGATGCTTTTTTTGTATTTTCTCTCCCTTTCCTCTGTAAAGTTTCTGGCATAGCTTTATCTCCATTGTTTTTAACTTTTAAAAATGTTGCTTTATTTCTTCAAGTAAACCGGGTTCTTTTCTATTACAATCAAAATAAACGATCCCACCGTTTATCTTCTAAAACGTGCGTTTAGATAAACCGGGTTGGTGCTCTTTGCAAATAAAATAATACCCTCTCTTAGACAAATTTTGATCTTATACACTTGTTTATTTAACACTGTGTATTACTTTAAATACAACAATATAACACACACACACAAACTCTATGCGCAACTCACTATACACAGTCTAAAGCGCAATTAACTACACCAACTCTAATGCGCAACTTAACAGCACAAATGTTAAAGTACAACTTCACAAATGTTAATACGCAACTTTCTTTTCCTTGGCAACGTTCTGTCTTTTATAGTCCAATGTCTATGATTATAACACTTAATATTATTTATGGCATTTAATATTATATTTTGTGGTGTATACTTAAATGTAGTGTTACCAGATTAACGTGCTCAGTACATCCCGTTTCTCGGGATATTTTCTTCCACAAAATTCCATAGTTTTCTATACTACGCCAATCCAAATTCGTAAAAATATTTATGCTAACCTTATAACACTAGAATATACTGCCAACTTTAAAATACTTAAGCGGTAAAAATATTTATTGTCCATTTTGGTTAATAAAATATATTTTTATTTAATATTGAAATGTGCGAAATTACACTACGGGGAAAGGGACCGGTCCCAGATGACACGCAGGATAGGTCCCAAGGGGGCGGAGACAGGTCGTTGATCGGTATTTTTCTTTGAAAGAGACATATCACTTTAACATGGCGTTGTCATTGGAAATGACGTATTGCCACAGATTAGACACCTTTCGACATGTCGCAGGTCTAGCCCCAAAGGACATGTCGCCTAACTGACTTAAAGAGACATGTCACCGAACTAACCCAAAAGGATCCGTCGAAGAATGAGTCACACTTTGTATATTTTGTGACATGTCACCGAACTAACCTAAAAGGAACTGATACAGAACCAGTCCCATTACAAAACTGACAAAAACAGTGACAAAACTGAGGTGAATGGAAATTGTTATGGTTTTGGCATTATAAGTAAAATTGTCACAGCAAAACCCTGACAAATATTTTCATTTGTCAACAAATTATAATATAAAAATTTGTTTTTTTTTTTTGAAGAATTTTGGTATGTTTTTCACAGAAATAAAATATGAAATACATATTCCTTTTTTAAGATGTTCTTATAAGATATAAGATATATATTTGCGTCGAACCTTTCACCGATTCTAAAATTCCTGTAAAATCCTCCAAAAGCTTGGAGCTGAAGTTGTTAGCAATAAGCTCAGGGTTCTTGAAATTTAAAGACAACTCCAAGTGCTTAGAACTAGAACTAAAACTATCAAACAAACGTAATTCTTCACAAACTACGATTTTTTGATCATTTTATTTAACGAAATTCTTCATTGAACTTACGAAAAAAATTCTACGAAATTGTTCATCATGAAGGATAATTCTATCAGTGTACTGGGAAACCGACCAATTATGGACGTGAGGTTGCGGATTCGATCCCCAACCAAGGCAACATCAATTTATGAAAAATATAAATATGTATGCGTTTTTCTAGCCCTCATACATATCGCAGCGTCCTCCTTCGGTGTTCCCATAGCACTTAACCCCACCGAAGTAAAATAGTATAACAGGGCTATGAACTAAAAAGCTTCAACAAAGTTCGCCAAATCACCATCAGATGGCGCGCAACCACCGTTCTAAGATTCATCATCTCGCGCAATTACAGTGTTGCCATATTTGAAGCCCTTTATCTTTCACCATCTTTCACTTCTTCTCTATCCCCTTTTCAAAGGAAGCAACACGTTAATTAATAGGAAGAATTTCCTGAGTGTTGCTTCTCTTTAAAAAAAAAATAAAGTCTTACTTGTGGGTTTTTTTATAACACACTTATCCAGTTAAGTGATATGTTCTCTTTTCACCAGCCTTGGGTCCAGTCCTTTAAGTATAATTGACAGAGCTTAACCCATAGAAATAAGAAATTATACCATTCCTGCGACAAGACCATCTTTAACCACTCACGGGACAGGTACTTTGAGGACAATTCAGTGGTATGTCATCATTTCACCAGTCACGAGACCAGTCCTTTAAGTATAATTGACACTGCTTAACCCACAGCAATAGTAAATTATACCAGTCCTGCTGCAAGTGGTATACCCTCTTTTTACCAGTCACGGGATAGGTACTTTGAGGACGATTAAGTGGTATGCCACCGTTTCACCAGTCATGGGACTAGTCCTTTAAGTATAATTGTCACTGTTTCACCCACAGCAATGGTAAATTATACCAATCCTGTGACAAGTCTTGATTTAACCACTCACAGGATAGGTACTTTCAGGGCAATTGACCACTCATTCCCAGTAGGGTAGTGTCAGCACACCAAATTACACAGAAATCAGCTATATTTATTGAAAAAGTTTTTTCATCCTTGGCCTGTGTTATTCAAAAATTTTAAAATAACGAAAAGTAACCAAGCTCAATAATTACTCAAAAAATCTTCTATTTTCAAAATACTGAAATTGCTACATGCAAAGAATTCAGAAAAAAATTAATTTTGTGAAGATTCAAAAAGTACTACGGGTTTCCATTTAACCACGTCTGTACCTTCTGAATCGAGTAAACTCGACTTATGCAAACTTAGTGTTCAAAATAGTTTAAAAGCTCCAGCACTTACAGCTACTAGAATTACACTTAACCAAAAACTAGTAGTTTTTGAAAACTACTCATAGTTACTTGTCAAATTCCATACAAATTTTGGAATAATAAAGAAGAATTTTCACGATAATGAGTTTCTTGTGAAAATTGTCTAGAATTTGTTCTTTCACAAATTTAGTGTACAAGACTATTATTTTGAAAAAGTGACATTTCAGCTTTATTGTGATTGTGTCTTTCTTTGAGGTCTTTAAAGTTCGAGTAAAAAAGTAAATATTTCTTCGTAAAATATTCAATTTTATTTACTTTGCTGAGTCATTTAATAATAACTTTCTGGATTTAAGAGTGATGCAAACTAAGCTTCTATTTTTTCCTTTTAAATAGGGTTTTTGTTTAAATTAAAATGAATTGGTTATAAAATTGGGGATTTAAACTTTTAAAATGAGAATGAGCTAAAACCTTTCGGGCAACACTGCATCCCACTAAACCAGAGAAGTGTTGCCAGAAAAAACAAAACAGCAGTCAGCGCCATTTGTTACCATAAAAACCGGTATTGCCGTATTTCAGGAACATGTGAGACCCCTGGATATTACATACTAATATTTAGCAAGATATTCTGCAGATTTTACAATACAATTTGTCATTTTCAATTAGCTAGAAGTTAACTCAAATAGAACTAAGATTTTGTAAATTTAACAGGATTTTTTTTTTTTTTTTGTTTAGTTTTTAACTAATTTTTAGTAGCTTTTTCTGGTGTTTTTTACAGTTTTATTTCTGTGACTGCGGTTCTTAAACTAAAGTAAATAAAAATGCCATTTTGCGCAAACTTACGAGATGATCCCCGCATAACAAAAATATAAGATGGGTAAAAACGAAAACTCTGTATTGCAGGAGTCAGATTTAAAATTAATTTTTGAAATTCTCCATAATGATTTCAAAGATATTTACCATCAAAAAACTTTTATGGGCTTAGGATTTCTTCATCGGGAAAACTCTCAACAATTAGGTTTCAGTAATAGTCAAAAACTGATTTATACGGTTAGTAAACAATTTCTTTAGTTATATACATACAGTGATGTGCAATATAATAGGCACTTTGAAATTTTTTCTAATTTTACTAATTTTACTATGTAATTTGATAGATGGTTGACATCGCTTATTTTTCACTAAAAGCCACGCCTATTTAAACAAGTTACAAAATAAAAAACAGACATTACGTTAAAATTCTGCATCATTTTCTAAACAATCTCCTCGCATTTTGGGGTGAATTTATCCACTATTTTGATCTTTAAAAATAAAGGCAACGAGAATAAAATTATAAAAAATTTTAATGTGTCTATTATATTGCACAGCAGTGTATATTTATCATTAAATTTGTTTTTACAGAATTGAGCCAATGAATCTTTTCGATAAACCGTTAAAATATATCATATTTGGTGAAGAGTTTTATTTTTAATATTTAAGGAATTTTGAATATGAAATTGGAAAACTAAATGTTTCAATAAATTTTTTAAAAAAAAAGCTACCAGCAGAACGCCTAAGATTATGTTACGTATTTTTGTCGTTCTATTTGTATAACTAATTTTATCGCCTGCTGCCTTACGCCTCTATTATAATTCGTTTTTTTTTTTCTTTAAGTGAATATGTAAAAGTGAGGTAGAGTTAAAGTTTTCCATCAAATATATATTTGTTAGATTGTTTTGTGTATATCCATCTATCAGATTTTGATGAATTTGAATTTATGTTTATTTATGTATTTATTTATGAATTTTTTCCTCATATATTTGTCATAATCATCATATGATATTATATAAACAAAAGGATTTATGCTAAAAAAAATATATTCATATTTATTTTTCCAATACTCATTGTTTGATGTATGTGTGTGTGTGTGTGTAGTAATATTTGAATATATAATTTATTTAGGTTTTATAGCAATTTTATTGGATTTTTAATATATAAATAAAATATTTGTATGCATTAGGGTTTCCGATTATTCGACATTTTTGGAAACCCGGCCTTATCGAATTCTTACAAAAAAAAAAAAAAATGTTATTCTTTGTAATTTACTTGTGAAAGATGTATCATCTTTCTTTAATTTGAAAATAATTTAAACAGAAAGTGATATTAATTTATGATCTAGAGTCAAACCAAAGAACATTCATTTATCAAAATAAAAGATCAACTAAACTTCCCCTCATTCATCTTAAAACCACATGACACAGTGCAAAATATAATTTAAATAACATGCATTGAAATTTAACGTTTCGTTGTTATTCAAAAATCTGTGGTTATCATACACAGAGTTGAATAGAACCAGCTGAGATACCTTAAGAATTAAGGTTAAAAGCAAAAAAGAGTGATAATAACAAAGGATAAAAATAGCATTGTTAGATTTCGTTGATGTTAGTCTAAGTTGAGTTGTTGTTAACATATTTGATTTGCTTTCAACTGTCACATAAGCAGACAATCATCAATTATTAAGCCATTCAAGGTAAACGACACTGAAGATGGCTTTGTAGCGAAAGCCGAAAATACGTATTCTGTCTTGCTGGCCTTATCGAATTCTTTCAAAAAGTGATATTAATTTATGATCTAGAGTCAAACTAAAAAACATTCATTTACAAAATTCAAAATTTAAAATTTTTTCGTTTTTTTAAAATATTCAAGTTACAACTATGGAAAAAGACAACTTTATAACACCGGAACAATTAAAAAGCCCCAAAAAAAACGAATAATTTTTAAGGGGTTACATGACATTCGCGGCAGAGAAAACAGACCTTTTTTGAAAAATTCATAACTCAGTCAAAAACAAACATTTTTCCAAAAATTTTTTTTATTATTGTAAAGAATTGAACAAATTACAAGAAAAAAAATTCAAAAAAATATATTTTTCACTCCAACATGTTTTATAGATCTCCAAACTGGCGGCAGAGAAAAAAACGGGGCCTCGTGGTTGCGGCGCTGGGAGTCGCAAAAATTATCCGATCTGGAAAAAAAATAGAAAAAAAATTTATTATTGTTCGATTGGTTATTCATACGATAACCAATTTTGTTAAGATTTAACAAAGTCATTTTATTTCCAGATCGGACAATTTTTGCGACTCCCAGCGCCGCAACCACGAGGCCCCGTTTTTTTTTCTCTGCCGCCAGTTTGGAGCTCTATAAAACCATGTTGGAGTGAAAAATTTATTTTTTTGAATTTTTTTTCTTGTAATTTGTTCAATTCTCTACAATAATAAAAAAATTTTTGTAAAAATTTTTGTTTTTGACTGAATTATGAATTTTTAAAAAAAGGTTTGTTTTCTCTGCCGCGCATGTCATGTAACCCCTTAAGCCAATGCTTAATTTGAAAGTATTTTTTCTAAATAATTTTTGAGTCGAAAAGGAAAACGCATTGCATTAGCAATATAAAAAAATTTAAATTTTTAGAAATTTGTTAAACAGTTCTAGGCTCATAAAAATTTTTATAAAATCCTAATTTTTATATTAAGCAGCGGTTTTTATAAATTTACAGTTTGTAAATTGAAGCTAAGAAATACCTACACTGAAAGAATTATCCTTCATGATATTAATGATATAATTTGATAGAATTTTTTTCCAAGAACCAATGAAGAATTTCATTATGTATATAATATTTAATTAATATTATACAATTTTTGATAGCTTTTCTTTCATAAAATTTCATAATTTCATTAAAAAAATTCATTGAATTTCATAAATTAGATCTCCATAAATTTAATGAAAATGTTCTTAATATATATGAAATTGTTCAATAGTATTTACTTTTTTTAATTTTCTTTTATAAAATATCGTCATTTCCTGAGAGTATAATCTTTTATAATTTTTATTTTTTTTAAACTAATTTTTTATTATTAATTTTGGATTATGAAATTTTTTTATAAATCATATTAATTTTTTCGAAACTTTTTTTTTATGAAACTTTTTAATTTAATAAATTTTTTCTTTAGATATATTTTGTACATCCGTAAAATATGCTACGATTTTATTACGCCTTTTGCATTTGCTAAATACGTTTTATTTATCCACCCCAGTTTAGCAATGACAACAACCAAATGTAATAAATAATAATAAATGAAATTGCTTCATCGATTTTATGTAGTTCTACATTGGCTGAATGATTTATTCATTGGAGGAGTGGCCTAATCATTTTATGAAGCGTTTCATTAATTTTATGATATATCATAAACATTGACTTTAATGAAACCTGTTTCATAGATTCTATGAAAAGTTTCAATGGACCATAATTCTGCATCATTAGAATTTAATTTTTTCTTTACAATTTCCATTATACATAAAACCATGCTTTATGGAGTCGAAAATTTCGACTACTAATTTCGAATACAAATTATGCCGCTTATTGTGTTATTAAAAGCAGTGACAATTTTCATTGAAACTATGAAGAAATTCATTACTGAAGTGATGATAATTCACTCAGTGTAGTTTAATAAATCGAATATTTGATAACAAAAAACCGGGTTATTCGAAACCGACAAAGCACAGGGATCTATTTTCAACCTGTTTCTAAAAACCGGCTGGGTCACCCTAATTTGCATGTATTTGCATTAGTATTTTAACATTAGTGATTTGCAAATCAATTTGAATTGCATATTGCAACAATTTTTGGTGAACATATTAATATTTCCGTTAAAGTTTGGTTTTGACAAAATATTTTTGTAAATCTTCTTAATATAAATCCTTTTTAATCATTAGGTGCTTTACTCATTAAATGTTTTAATCACTAAATACTTAATGATTAATTTAAATGTTCGTAAGCTATTATTTCCTTCCGTTTGTAATAAAGGTATTAAGCATTTAAAGCAAAATAAATAAAATCATATATTATAACACTTGCAGTGTATAAAGTACTATTTAAAAGAAATATTTTCCACATCTAATTTATTATTTTAATTACGTTTGCGTGTAGAAAAGGATTTTAAGGGGAAAAGAACTGTTACGGCTAAGGACTTGAATTTTAAATTACGGCAACTAAACATTACACTACAATTGCAACAAAATGAGGGTCATGGTCTAGCTCAGGGTTGGCAAGACTTTTATTCGTTGCGTGGCAAAACCAGGTATATTGTTTTTGTTTAAATATTACGCGTAACATCTTTAGTTAATTTTTTCCTTTAAAAGACCCTTTTCCATTGAAAACTTTAAATTTTTTGAAAAATGTTCCTTTATATATGCCACTGCAGGATTTAAAGATAATTTCCGACTGGTTATTTATTTTCTTTATAAATGTGTTAAAATCCCAGCAAAAATATTAAGGACTACTTCAAAAAGAATGACTATTTTATCTACATCCAACAAAATAATATACAAAAGTAAAATAAAACAAATACAACAACACATAGCGACATGACGCACAAGCGTAGTTTTCTACTGAAAAATTGTTAAATTTACAGCAGTATCGGTTCTTTCCTATGACACGCACGTGTTAAATTCATTGATGGAAATGCCAAATTTGAACTACTTTTATTTTTGAGTTGTGTTTTTTCTAGAGCTGGTAGTAGTTCAAAATTTGGCATTTCCATCAATGAATTTAATACGTGCATTTCATAGGAAAGAACCGATACTGCTGTGAATTTAACAACTTTTCAGTAGAAAACTACGCTTGTGCGTCATGTCGCTATGTGTTGTTGTATTTGTTTTATTATATGCTGGGATCCGTGCTTGTCAGCTGAGAACCATACCCCCTGATCTATCCACAATATACCACTTGATTGCTTAAAAAGGAAGAGTGGTATTTTCTTTCGTGATGTCCAAAAATATAAAACACAAAGTAATCTCTTTTAAAACAGATTTTCGAAAATGTTTTAATGATTACTTTGCGTTTATAAATCATACAATACGTAATCAATAATCGGTAAGCCATTCTCTTTAATTGAAATAATGCAAAAGGTAACGAGTTATCATTACAAAGTATTGCGTGAGTATATCGCACCCATAACCAAAGTTTTGCTGGGTTGTAACATCTGAAAATGCAGAAATTCAACTTAATATTTATTTTAAAGTCGAATTTGATGAAAATTCGTTAAAAACACAACTTTTGAACTATTTTACAATTGGATTTACCATAATTCTGTATCATTAGAATTTAATTTTTTCTTTACAATTTCCATTATACATAAAACCATGATTTATGGAGTCGAAAATTTCGACTACTGATTTCGAATACAAATTATGCCGTTTATTGTGTTATTAAAAGCAATCAAAATCTTGTTTTATATTCAAATATTAAAGTGTTCGGCTTTGGTTTCGGCCGAACTGTGTAATTTTTTACGAAGTTCGCCTTTAGTTCAGCCTTAGAAAAGTGATTTCGGTCAGACACTAATGACTCTTTTCCATTTTATATTTTCATAGAAATTACTAAACTTTTGATCATTTATTTAATTATTTATTAAACTGACATTCAGAGAAAGTCATAACTTATGCCCATAAAAAATTTACAAAATAAATCTAAACATCTTATTTATGTGCTTAAATATAAGTGCATGTTAAGAATAAATCCATTTTTAATTTTATATTTTTAATTTGCAATAAAAATGATTGTAAATCTTCCTAAAAGATTATTCTCAACACAAAAATATGATTTAAATGTTAAAATACTGTTATGACTTAAAAATGTAAATGTGAAAATTTCTATATAAAAATAAATCCCAAATGCTGTTCAACAATTGCCAAATTTATTCTTTTATATATAAATATTTTAATTTTAATACTATAACTCACTTAAATAATTTTGATAGTAGAATCAACAGAATTTTTACTACACAGAGAAAATTTTTGAACAATCAAATTAAACAAAAAAATGTATGAAAAATCTTTTTTATGAAAATATTTTTTTTTAATAAAAGCTGTTCATGCATGAATGAAAATTTCAACACTACAATTAATTTTAATTTTTTTTTTATTACCGCTAATCGAACTTGGGACCTCAAGATTGCTAGTCTGGCCCTCTAACACTATTTTTTGTCATTGCGAGATATTATAACTTTTTCTCTTCTCTTTTGTGGACGCTGTGGTGTAATGGTTAGCGCGTTGGACTGTTACACGTAAGGTTGCGGGTTCGAGCCCCAACCAAGGCAACATTAATTTATGAAAAATAATACGAATGAGTTTTTTCTATCCCTCATACATATCTCAGCGTCCTCCTTCGGTGTTCCCATAGCACTTAACCCCACCGAAGAAAAATAATATAACAGGACTATGAACTAAAAAGCTTCAACAAAATTCGCCAGCTCTTCATCAGATGGCGCGCAACAACTGTTCTAAGATTCAACATCTCGCGCAATTACAGCGTTGACATATTTGAAGCCCTTCATCTTTCACCACCGTTCACTTCTTCTCTATCCCCTTTCCAAAGGAGGTAACACGTTAATTAATAGGAAGAATTTCCTGAGTGTTGCTTCTATTAAAAAAAAAAAAAAAATTAAAAAAAAAAAAAAGTACTTAAACAAGTGCGCCAGGATTTCAATTATAAATCTATAATTCATTCTTCGATATCTCGTATTAGTTTGGAGATATCCAGACTAGGGTATTCAATTAATCGGCTTTTTATTTTGATCGATTAATCGTGCAAATAATTATTCGGGTTTTTTTCTTAACCGCTTAATCGAACAAAATTTTAAAATTAATCGATTAATCGAAAAAACTCTCTGTAAAATAATATACATATACTTGTTGTGTTTTTAATAATTTTATTTAAAAAATGAACAAAAATAAATTCACTAATTCTTCTGAAATTTATGAAAATACAAAAAATTTAATAATTGAAATCAGATTTTTTCATTATTTTTATTTTTTTTTTGTCCCCTCTTTCACGTATTAAAATTTTAACCAAATCGTGGAGAACCACACCGCAATGAGTTAAAGAAGAATATAAGACCCCGTCCATTAATTTGTATCTCTTTCGTATTATTCGAATACATAAAAAACGTAAAGGTAGAGAGGAATTCTGTTGAGAATTGATTTTCCCCCTACGTTTCCGTACCACCATCCCTTTATTTTATTTTATTAATTAAGAGTGTTCACTAAACAAGCTTTATTACTTTAACTATAATTAATAATTATAATAATCATTAATTACAATAATTATTAGTGCCTTCGATTAATATCAAAGTTTAAAAATTGGTAAAAAAATAATTAAAAATTTATTATATGTACGTAAACATTAGGGCGGGTCGATTTAATAATCGCCCATGGCTCAGTGAAAATCGTATTCTAGGGATCAAAATAAGAAACTTTGCCGAAGGAACCATACCTCTAAAACGAATTCTACTACCCCCAACTGTTGACTTTTGTCCCATAGGGTCAAGTTTTGAAAAATCCCACTTTGACCCATTTAGAGTGCCCCAATCGAGTCCAAATGTATGACCGACCCCCACTAACTTTGGAGGGCCGATCCACCCATGCCAGTGGCATACCCCCTGGAACTCCCCTGGGGGGTTCCCCATACAAACATTTTAAAAAATCACCATTTTTGGCACTTTATTTTATTATTTTTTATTTATTTTATTTATTTTTATTATTTTATTTATTTTTTCTCTTTAGAAATTTATTTAGTCAGAACATATGTAAATGAAAAAATTAATTTAACTTAGTAATAGAAAAGAAAATAAAAAAAATTACTGTTTGAAGTCTTTTTTGCTTTCAAGTCTGGGCATTTTTTCTTTTCTATTACTAAGTTAAATTAATTTTTTCATTTACATATGTTCTGACTAAATAAATTTCTAAGGAGAAAAAATAAATAAAATAATAAAAATAAATAAAATAAATAAAAAATAATAAAATAAAGTGCCAAAAATGGTGATTTTTTAAAATGTTTGTATGGGGAACCCCCCAGGGGAGTTCCAGGGGGTGTACCACTGGCATGGGTGGATCGGCCCTCCAAAGTTAGTGGGGGTCGGTCATACATTTGGACTCGATTGGGGCACTCTAAATGGGTCAAAGTGGGATTTTTCAAAACTTGACCCTACGGGACAAAAGTCAACAGTTAGGGGTAGTAGAATTCGTTTTAGAGGTATGGTTCCTTCGGCAAAGTTTCTTATTTTGATCCCTAGAATACGATTTTCCCTGAGCCATGGGCGATTTTTTTGCCTCCCCACAAATCGACCCAGCCTAGTAAACATATACCACTACTTTACTAGATAAGTCACAATAACTACTCTGTTAGTAATTTGGAAGATGACAAAGCAAACTGTGATAATTTTATGTTTTTTTTTTGTTTTTTAAAAACATAAAATTCTCTGAGTTGAAGCTAACAAATATTTCCAGAAATTCTAAAAGGTCGTCCCTTAATTATTTTCTTAGGCCAGAATGAAATCCGGATAGGTACAAGCCTACAGAAAATTATTTATCATAATTTTTCAAAATTATTTATCATAATTTTTGAGATTTTAGCATATTTACTTTAATAAAAAAATTATATTTTAAACATTTTTGTAATTTTCTGCCAATTTCGATTAATCGATTAATCGTAGGAAATTATTCGAATTATTCGTTATTCGAAATTTGGACATTTTAAATTATTCGAATCGATAATAATTCAATCGAATAATCGAATAACGATTAATCGATTGAATACCCTAATCCAGACCCAACTATACATCCCTAATTTTCACAATCACTAAATATTGTTTTGCTACAAATGCAACTTTTTGGTATATTAAGCAAATTTCCAATTCAAAAGATAAAACATTATTCTTTACTTTTGTTTTGCCGCATGTTACATATTATGAAGTAAATATTGTTTTAATGTTTTTCAGAATATTTCTTTAATTGTTTTTCTTGTTTATTTAAGCATCATTGACAACAACAAACGGCCATCACAATGTGCGTCAAATTTTCTATGTAAATATGAAAATGCAAAATATATTGATGAATTCGTTAAGGGGCAGGATGAAGGTAAAAAGGTATGAAAATTATTCTTTTTGTTTATAAAATATATCGCAATTAATATTGACTATAAAAAAGAAAATTGTCTAAACTTTATCGTTTTTCTAGAAAAAAAAAGTTTTTGGTCGGTGCGGCACTTCAATAATCAAACGACGATTTGTATAGAAAATTGTTGTTGATTGTAGTTCAGATTTACATATGTATAATACTGCAGGGTGTCTGAGCTTTTTTCGAGATTCGTTATCGTTCGATTTTAGGACGATTTTTCCTTAGCGCCTTTTTCACCTATATTTAAAATATTTCAAATAAGTGGAAACCTTGGGTACACAACAGGGACAATATGCAAGCTGAAAAAAAATCGCCCTGTAGGAAACATATTTACTGGTGATATACATATACCCAGCAAAAAAAAGTGGAAGTGATCTTAAGGAATCAATTTTTCATTGATTCCAAAGTATCATTAAGTTCTGATTTTCCGCTTCCAAAACAGTTCTTTTTCACAACTTCCAAAAATGTGATTTTGAATGAAATTAAGCCTTTTCAAATCTATCTAACTACAGATATTTCCATATAAATTTAACATTTGAAACTATGGTTAAGCACTTAATTTTAATTATGTTGAGACAATTTGTCAGGTCCAAGTAACTTGCTTCAATTTTTTCGAATAAAAAGTAATTCCTTTTCACCAATTAAAAAGAACATCAAAAGGATCATAAAAGAAAACTTCCACCTATGACAAGCCAATGTGTAATTCATTGGTTCCGATCCAAATTTTCACAATATCGAAATCTATATCACTGCTTCTTTTTCTTTTGTTTTGATGATATATTTGCCGTGTTTATATATAAGTAATATTTTCGCCTGTAAATATGTTTGCCTGTAAATATAATAATTTCACCTGTAAAAATATATATGTATGTTTGGATCATATGAAATGCATCTACCTACAAATATATAAATGTTTGCAGGCAAACATATATATATTTATCATTATATTTGCTCTCCACAATCATAATAATGATAAAACAAAATTGGAAACATATTTTGTTCGCCATAACAGTGTTTGCCTGGAGACAAAGATCAAAATAAAATAATTGGAAATACACCTCAAATAATAATATAGTAGTTTATAAACATATGTATAATTGCCTGTAAATATATCCAACAATATCTGCGTGTGGGTATCAAAGGTTTTATTTTCTCGAGTACTTTAACGCTGTGTACAAATAAATCTGAATTTCGTAAATTTTAGATATGTTGTCGTACAAAAAAAGGTTAATTTTTTATCACAGTTTTTAACCCTTAAATGTGAGATTGGGCCATTATATAATATACATGTTTCTTATAATCACATATCCGAATTTCATTAAAATGGGATGCCTTCCTTGTATGTCTTGGGACATTTATCATTTCGCAGAAAAAAAAATTGTATTACTTATAATAATAATAAGTTGGTATATGTTCGTCATTTTATAACTCGAGAACCACTCAACCGATTTACAAACCAATATATGCGTTGGAAAGGTCTACTTTTACTGATGGTTCTTAAAAAAAAAATGACGAAAAATGTCTACACGTACGCGTTATACGCACACTTTTGTGATGGTGTGTTTTTCCCATATAAAATGTGTGATCGATATACACATTTTTATTTGTCAAGCGGTCAGGGTACGTTGGTGATGGTTTATGTGAAGTTTGCACGAAATTGGCCCAGTGGTTCCGGTGATATGGCGTCCCTACATATAAAATTTTCGTATTGCTATGACAACCAGGCCTTGGCGTTACTATGACAACCAGGCAGCACTTATTGCATCTCTTTATCTCATCTCAATTTTTTTTTGTGGAAACATTTTTTTTTTTGTGGATACTTTTTTTTTTGTTTTGTGGAAACATTTTTTTTTTGTGGAAACTTTTTTTTTTTGTTTTGTGGAAACATTTTTTTGTGGAAACTTTTTTTTTTGTAAAATATTTTTTTTTTGTGGAAAAAGTTTTTTTTTTTTTGGGAAACACTTTTTTTTTGTGGAATCCTTTTTTTTTTTTTTTTTGTGGAAACTTATTTTTTTTTTTTTGTGGAAACATTTTTTTTTTGTGAAATCTTTTTTTTTTTGAAACTTTTTTTCGTGTAAATTATTTTTTTTTGTTGCGGAAACTTTTTTTATTTTTTTGTGGAAACTTTTTTTTTGTGCAAACATTTTTTTTCCAAACACTTTTTTTGTTGAAACACCTTTTTTTTGTGCAAACATTTTTTTTTGTGAAATTTTTTTTTTTTTTTGTGGAAACTTTTTTTATTGTGGAAACACAGTTTTTTTTTGTGGAAATACGTTTTTTTTTTGTAGAAACACTTTTTTTTTCGAAACACTTTTTTGTGTAAACTTTTTTTTTGTGGAAACACTTTTTTGTGAAAACACTTTTTTTTTGTGGAAACACTTTTTTGTGGAAACATTTGTTTTAACACACTTTTGGGAAAGAAAATTTGCACACGGCCACTTTTTTAACATTCTTTCGGGAAAGAGAATTTGTGTACGCGCACTTTTTCTTTCAACACATTTTTTTTTTTTTTTTGTTTTTAAACACACATTTTTATTAAGGAGAGTTTGTTAATGACCATTTTTTATTTTGTTTTTGAAACACTTTTTTTTAACACTCTTTCGGGAAAGAACGGGGAAATTAAACGGGGAACAAGTGGAATTTAAACTCGAGAAAATGGCAATGGAACACAGAACGAAATGGAATGGAATGCGAAACGAAATGAAACAGAACGGGGAACGAATGGATTCGCAATGATAATAAACAAATCGCAAAGAGAGTCATAGTGTTTACATATAAGAGTGACTGACTGACTTATTTTACCCTCTAACCGGCCTATGCTTTTTCACCAAAGTATAAATAAAATCCAAAAATGAAATTTGTTGTGCCTTTAATTAAGAAGATGTAACGATTTTCGTTTTTTGGAAACTAGGAAATTTAGCGAAAATGGGTCTTAATTTTAATAAATATTGGTACTAATACTAAATTTATTCTTTTTGTCAAATTTCATAATAATTAATTTTCAAGTTAAGACGATGTCCCAGAAAGGTATCCTGATAGAATCCTGTATGTGCTCCGACATAGACATCTATAAGACGGAATTTTTTGACATTTTAACGTAGAGGCATAGACCTGGCTCTTACAACCTGCACAAAAACCCATCGACTAGAAATCCAAATGTATGTACTTTGCGATGTGGGGTAATGCGCGAGATGTTCAATTTTAGAACAGTTGTTGCGCGCCATTTGATGGTGAGTTGGCGAACTTTTGTTGAGGCTGTTTATTTCAAAGCCCTGTTATATTATTTTACTTCGGTGGGGTTAAGTGCTATGGGAATAGTGAAGGAGGACACTGTATTAGGGATAAAAAAATCATACACATTATTTTTCCAAATTGATGTTGTGGTCGCTGGGGATCGAACCCGCAACCACATGTGTAACACCACAGCTCTCACATCGTCATCGTTATTTATTGTTAATTATTAAGTGTGTCTATTTGTGTTTCAATTGGCATTATTTTAAAAGGTTTATTTAAAATATTTTGTGCAGTACGGTTAAAACAAAACCTTTGCTTTAAAATAAAGTCGACTTTAACAAAAATATACCTTTGAAAAATATTGATAGTAAGGCTGATTGTATTTTATTTTCATAAAAATATTTAATTCCTATACAAAACAAATTACATTTTAAACTTTAAGGTACTCTAACAACGTAGCGGGCTTGCCCGATACGTCAAAGTTTGTTTTCGGTTTAACTGACATCCCAAAAACTAGGCCTAAGGCATACCGCAAAATGTAGCGGGCTGGCCCGCTAGTATTTTATATAAAATTTAATAATATTTTTAAATTATTCAGCCATCCATTAATTTTTCTTCCCATTTTGCTAATAGTTGTTATGATTTGAAATTTTGTTTATATTTTATGGTTGGTTTAATCAATAATATTTTATTGTAGTGTATGCTAGAAATACCTTAATATGAAAAGTAAACAACTTTATTATATGTAAATGTATTCAAAATTGCTGCGTGTTTATAAACACCTAATGCTATTTCAAATCTACATTAACTATAAGTGACCAACATTTTCCTTATCACAATGTCAACCCTCTGAAGTTGTTTAATAAATTTTTTATATGATTTTCGAGCAGTTTGCTAAATGGCTTATGGTCATTAAAATAACTAAACATTGTACTTAGGCGAGCAGTCAGGACCTACTAATAAAATAGTTTATTTACACATGGTGTTGTTGTTAACCCTCTAAGGATTTTTGAAAGATTTTGTGTAAAAAAAAATAAAAAAAAATTCAGAATTTGTTTTAGGACTCTGTTGGAAAAGGTGGTCCCAGGGTATTTCTGCAGAATTTTAAACTGTTTAAAAGAACAAATTTCAGACTAACTATGTTCAGTAGTTTAATTTTTGTTATTCCTATCTTAAAACAAAAATAATCTGTCAATTTTAGCAGTTTTTTTTCGCAAGGTAATTTTTAACTAACTTTCAATAGCTTTAACTAAAATTTTTACATTCTTTTTCTATTAGTGTTCAAATATCAGAACCATATATAATCATATACAAAACGACCATATTTGACAATATTTATGCGTATTCGATTCCATTTTCATCTTGGTACTTAAATGTTTCTTCAGCTTTTACAATATTTATTATCTCCTTTCTCACTCCCTCAAGTAGACCATTCTTGTAAGAACCCACACGTTAAAGGGTTAACTGTTTATTTGTATATGCGTGTTTACAAGCTTATGTATTGGTTTGGCAGGGGGGGTTAATCGTGGCATGGTGTGTTTATTTTGGTTTATATTAAAAGTATCATATTTCCCAGTTGTTTGGAAAAATATATATTGTATTTTTTTATTGCAACTAAACGTTTTTATTTTTTTTTTACAACGACAATTATTTCTAATCGGATTTTATTAAAGGGTATTTGCAGTTGTTTGTGTGGTATGTGAGTTTAAACTTTTTTTTACAGGGATATTAAATTACATATACTTTTCTAATATGACACACCAGAGCTACTAAGAACTACATAGTAGCAACGACAACTATGACTACTTGTGGGTTGTCGTATTAGTTGGTGTAATTGCTGCTTAGTTTTAACACCTTTAGTAAATCAATTAAGCGACTCATAGATTTACCTGTGTAATACTTGTCAATAGGAGGTGTCAAGGTGTTTTGTTACCAGTTATTAAAAATGTTTTTAAACAATTTTTAGAAAATATTTTTAAGTTTTACTTGACACGTAAGAAAATCACACGAAATGATTAATGAAAGAATATATTTTTAAAACAAATTAATTGTTGGGAAAGTTTCGCATTATAAGTATAGGGCAGGTATGTATTTCAGGCAAACTACTAAAAATTAGCTAAAAACGAGTAAAAATGTTAAAGTGGGGCATGCCGACTATACAATACCCTACACCAGTCTGGTTAAAAGCCAACTAATGTGTGGATCCGAAATTCGAATGGGTTAAAATGGGACTTGTGTAAAAATTTTCTATGTGAGTCAGCGAACCAAATTTCATTAAAATATCTTAATATTTTCGACCTGCAGTTTGTAACCAAGCCAATTTTGGGGGGACCCTTATATGGGCACTAGTTCTAAACATGGACCGATGTTCACCAAAATCAATAGGCTTCGTCCTTGGGCCAACATAGGTCTATGTACCAAATTTCATCAAAATATCTTAATATTTGCGACCTGCAGCGTATAAACAACACAATTTTGGTAGGACCCTTATATGGGCACTAGGTCTAAACATGGACCGATTTTCACCAAAATCAATAGGCTTCGTCCTTGGGCCAACATAGGTTTGTTTACCAAATTTCATCAAAATATTTTAACATTTGCGACCTGCAGCGTATAAACAACATAATTTTGGGGGGACCCTTATATGGGCACTAGGTCTAAACATGGACTGATGTTCACCAAAATCAATAGGCTTCGTCTTTGGCCTGACATAGGTCGGTGTACCAAATTTCATCAAAATATCTTAATATTTGCGACCTGCAGCGTATAAACAACATAATTTTGGGGGGACCCTTATATGGGCACTAGGTCTAAACATGAACCGATATTCACCAAAATTAATAGGCTTCGTCCTTTGGCCAACATAGGTCTGTGTACCAAATTTCATCGAAATATCTTAATATTTGCGATCTGCAGCGTATAAACAATATAATTTTGGGGGGACCCTTATATGGGCACTAGGTCTAAACATGGACCGGTGTTAACCAAAATCAATAGTCGTCGTCCTTTGGCCGACATAAGTCGGTGTACCAAGTTTCATCAAAATATCTTAATATTTGCGACCTGTAGAGTTAGCACAAGAATGCATGGACAGACAGACAGACAGACAGACAGACGGACGGACGGACAGACGGACATCGGTAAATCGAAATAAAAAAAAAAATTCTGAGCCGATCGGTATACTATAAGGTGGGTCTAGGACCAATATTTTTTGGTGTTACAAACATCAGCACAAACTTATAATACCCTGACCACATAGTGGTGTAGGGTATAATGACCTTGCAGAAAAATTGCAGTAATTAGCAGATTTTTTTGCTTAATTCTAGTAAGATAAGAACAGCAAATATGTTGAGTGTAAAGAATTATAGTTATATTTGAGTTAACTTTTAGTTAATTGAAAATGACAAGTTATTTATACTGTAAAATGTGTTAAAAATTTTGTTAATTATTAGTAGACAGAAAATAGCAAAAACAAATTGTTTTATCTACAAAAGTTTTGTTTATTTAAGTTAAATTTAGTTGAATGCAAATAGCAGTTTATCCAGCTAAAATCAACGAAAATATTTGCAAAGAAAATAGTAAACTGCTGAGTTCAGAAGGCTAAATTTGTATTCGCATTAAAAGAAATCGAAAACAAAACTTGGAAAATAAAATTTTTTTAGTCGGCTAATACAGAATCTACAAAATTTTTGCTATTTTTAAGCTACATTTAGTTAAATGCAAATAGCAGTCTATCCTGCTAAAATCAGCAGAAATATTTGCAAAAATTGTAAACTGCTGTTTTCAAAAGGCTCGATTTTTATTTTTATCGGGACATACCTTAATTGCATTAAAGGAATTAAATATGCTAAAATCCCAAACGTATTTTACAAATTGTGAAAAATAATCCGTTGTAGGCATGTCCCTATCCGGATTTCATTCTTGCCTAAGGAAATCGTCAGGGGACGATGTTTTTAGAACTTCTGGAAATATTTGTTAAGTTAAATTACAAACTCAATGAGAATTTCTTGTTCTCGTCTAGGAGCGTTATTAAACATTCAAAATATCAAAGAAAAAACAAAAACAACAACAAAGAATTTACCACAATTTGCTTTGTCATCTTCCAATATACTACTATTTTTTCCATTTCTATTTAAAAAAAAATGGAAAAAAACTTCAAAGATTATTAATTATTTAGCAAAATTTTTTGGTGATTTTAGCAGGTTAATTTGGTATTTTCCATTACCAAAAATTTAGCTCAAATAAAACTTAAATTCTGTATATTTTTGCTGTACCTATGTTACTAATATATAGCAAAAATAATCTGCTAATTTTAGCAGTTTTTTCTGCAAAATCATTTTTAACTAACTTTTAGTAGTTTCAACAAAATTTTTAAGGGACTTTTTTCTATTAGTGTGTTACAAAAATCAAGCACTGGCATACCACTAGGTAACCGCGGTGACAAGCAGTTGTCTAGCTGTTATCATTCATATATGTTTTTAGCCACCAATTATTATGTCTCGTTAGCTCAGTGGATAGAGCTGTCGTCTGCCAATCTGACGGCCTGGTTTTAAATCAAGGCGTGACCAAAAAAATGCATATGGACTTTTTTTTAAATGAGCGCTATTTTTGTTCGGTTTTAAGATCAAATATGACAAATTCCAAATAGAATTCACAATTTATGTTACCACAAATAGAGAAAAAAAACTTATGAAAAACACTTTCCTAGAACCAATGGTTGACAATTAATGCATTTTCAAGTACTACCAAACACTATCATCAGATTGTCTTTATGGTGTTATCTCAAGTGTGTTTGTAGTGAGAAGAGCCAGAATTAACTAATGCATGTGCAAATTATTTTTCTATCCGAATGTTTCTCTTACCAAGATGTAATTACAATAAAAAATTAAATTTTTTGTGCTGTTACTTAAGAAGTTGTAGCGATTTTCGTTTTTCGAAAAATGCGAAATTGAGCGAAAACTCACCAAAACTTCAATATATATTATTCAAACTTATAAGCTTTGCTACCTATACCAAATATATTCTTTTTACCAAATTTCAGAAAAATCCGTCCATTCGTTTTGACCTTAAGGCGATGTCCTTTAAAGGTATCCTTATGGAATCCTGTGCGTCCTTGGACCAAAGTAAGGAACTTTTTGAATAGCTTAAGCTCCAATCTTACTTCATGGTCACTATCAATTGTTTTAGTCAATTTAAATACGTTTTTAAGATTTTTGAAACTTTTGGTTGTTTTAAAATATTTAATTTTTGAAATTTTACGAAATTTTATCTTTGACACTTTCTCGCTTCCAAACCGTGCATTGTATACAAAAAAATTCTTCACAGACAATTTTACAAATTTTGTTTTCTGTTGAAAAAGCATAATTTCTTATTATAAAATACTCCTTTGGCGCATTTCTGGTCAATTTAATATACCCCGCCTGGAGGCGGGCTCGCCGGTTAGAGGGTTAAGAGAGGAAACGTTTCAATTGAAAAATAAATTGCTCATGTATTAGTTAATTCTGCATCTTCTGATTACAAACACATTGTGCAGTAGACCGTACCACCGTACAGGTAAAAAAAAAAAAACAAAGTGCGCGGTACACCTTCGAATATAAAGAATTTTTGCAAGGCAATTTAAAAAAAAAATTTTTTGTACGGAACGTAATATCTGCGGCATTTACAGTTGGATCTTAAAGTGCGATACATCGAATTTGTTTTGCCTCGAGCAGACCAATGTTTTGAAATAAAGGAAAAATCCAATAAAAAAAAAAAAAACTTCCTTAGCTAAAGTTTAATGATTTTTTGCGAACTTGAATCTTCAGACATTAGGGTGTACATTAGGGTGTAGGAACTGAGATCTGCTGGGCAAATACTTGAACGGGATACTTAAGGTCAATGGCCCTTAGAGCATTGGTTGCCTCGAGACAAAAACATCGATGTATCATACTTTTAGATCCGACTGTAAATGCCAAAGATATAACGAAAAATTTAAAACGTACGATAAAAAAATCCTTGTAAAAATCATTTAGATACGACGGTGTACGGCGAACTTTTTTTGTGGTACGGTCTACTGTGCAGGCTGTGATTTACAAAACTTGAATTAAGCCACACTCATCGCTGTGCCAAACGTAGTGTATCTCGTTAAGAGGTGATGCAGCGCGTCATAGCCTGTGCAGAGGGTGGCCGGTTCGATTCCCCAATCATGGTATACACAAAAAGTTTTTCATATAGAGACAAATTAACAATTAAAATTACTCTGATGAACTGACAAATCAACTAACCACTGACGAGTCTTTGCACATGGAACATTTTGCTGGATGAGTTTTAATTTGTCAGTAAACAAATGCAGTTTTCTTCACAAAATAAATGAAAAATTTCTTAAATTTGATAAAAAAGTTTCATATATTTTACGAATCTAGTTTTAATGAAACTTATAATAAATAAAATGCAAATTTTCATAGCAATTTATGTACAAATTCCATTAATTCAATGAAAAGTTTCAATGGACGAGTTCCATTGAAACTTTATTGGTTTTGTGCAAAAATTCAGATAATTCTATCAGTGTGGGTGAGACAAAACTGCGGCAGTCTCAGTATTCCCTTGTGTCTGTTAAATTTTGCAATAAAAATGTTTTCTTCTTCTTCTTCCTGTAAATTAACTTTAGAAAAATTCTATATAATTTAATTCTAAAAATAAAGGCGATTGTCCTGTGCGGCGGTTACAAATAGTTATTGTTAGTAAAAATATCTCCTAAAATTCAATTAAATTTTTTTGACCGCCTCTAATAATCATATACGATATCATATTCGCATGGGTTTTCAAAATTCCAATTTCAGTTTTTTTTGAAAATTTAGTTTCAACAAAAATTTCAAAATTGATAATTGCACTTTGGGAACTTATTAAGTACATCATGGAGAATCGTAGTGACAAATATTATAGATGTTCCTTTTTTCGTTAAGCGATGGCAGCTATTCAATTTCAAAGAATTTGAGAAAAAAATCAATATTTTACCATAATTTAGAGGTAACTGACACTTATAGCAAATAAGTATATGAGTTTATATTATTGGTTATAGGTAGATGGATGTCACGACATTGCTAAAAAATAACAGATTGATATTTTGAAAGGTGACAAAGCAAATTGTGGTAATTTTTTATTATTACTTTTTCTTTGTCATTTGAAATGTTGACTAATGCTCCTAGACGATAACAGGAACTATCCATTGACTTTGTTACCTAACCTAACAAATATTTCTAGAAAATCGAAAAATGTTGGATTTCCTTAGGCGATAATGAAAGGCTACGAAAATTTATTTCTCACAATTTATTAAACAAATTTTGGGATTTTAACACATTTAATTCTTTTAATGAAATTCAGAGTATTTTAACCCAAGCCACAGAAATTGGAAAATTCCCTCGCTTCCCTTTGATTTCAAATGTCAATTTATGGATATTTTGGGTTTTTCTTGAAAATGTGTCGAAAAATGTTGTTAGTACTTAAGGATTTTGACGAAAATTGACTAAAATTTGTATTTTTAAGGAAAACTGTCAGTTTTTTTATTTTGAATCTGGAAAAAAGGTCATGTGTTTGTGTATTCTTTTTTCGCAGTGTTGGTGTTAAAATTAAGTATTTTAGTTAAATGTACTTTGAGTGTACTTCATTAGAATTTGAATTGTCAATAAACTTAGAATTCGATTGCAAATATTTTGTTTTCATCAAAGTTTGTCATCAGCAAAAAACAAAAACTTGTTTTGTTTGCAATTTTTGCCAACAACAGAACTAACGACATTACTGACAAGGTTAATATTTATTTGACAATTATTTGACATCACAACAAAAAGACGCTGTCAATATAAATAAATTATATAGAAAAAAAAATGTATAAACCACAAAAACAAAAAAAAATAAATAGTACTAACTAAATATTATATAATTTTAGCAGACAAAAAAAAAACTCGTTAATAACAACATATTTTATACAATTTAATGAAAAAAAAATGCATAATTAAAATCATAAAAATTAAAGAGCTATATACAGATGGGTGTTTCAATTAAATTTATTTTTAATTTTGTTAAAGAAAAAAAAAACTTTTAATTGCATATAATTAAATGGTTCTCGTGTAGCTAAAAATTAAAAGAACAAAACAAAAAAAAACCATCATTGCTTCCTTTTTACAACTAAATTTTCAATTTTATACTTGTATAAATTTGGCATTCAATCATTTCCAATTGATTAAAAGGAAATTGCCATCAAATTCTATTACAATATTTTACTAAATACTGATTTTTCAAAGTGCCATAAAATAAAAAATTGAAATTTTAATGGATTATCGAGCATAGTCAACCAATATACAGTCAACTAAATAACTAGCACCTGTGCATTCAATCATTTATATACAATTTATTTTTGTATATCAAACGAATTAAAGCAATTTATGTTGAGATAAATTATATTGAAATTGCAATTTGAAAAAAATATGTGTATATTTGTAATGCTAAAAATGCTAGAGGGCCAATAAAAATAAGGTTGTTAAGATAGATATTGCAAAAATATAAAAAAAAAATTGATTTAGTAGGTGTTATTTTAAAAGCAAAATTTTACGTTTAGAAAATGCTTGGAAAGATGAAGACATGTTTCGACAGTATAGAAGAAAATGTGATGCTTCAAAAATAAGAATAAAAAAATTGGAGATGATAAAACTTAGACTGTGAACATAAAAAGAATTTTCAGAAATTCAGATGATGAACATTTTCATTAAACTAATGTAAATATCCTTTAAAAAAATCAACAAAATATTTGTTGACATAAAACGTAAGTTTCATTCTTAGGCGACCTAAGAAGTTAAAAACAACCAATGCTAACATTAAGGGAATTTTTTGGGCTCTTTTTAAAAAGGGACATAAAAGACCCGTAAATTGAAGAGTTAGAGGGTTAAAATATTCCACAAAAATGTTCGTAGTAGTGTTCTACATAAGTCCGCTGAACACATCCTATACCTAAAATTGAAGATTCCCATGGTTTCTCCCTAAAATCCAGGATTGTGGGACATTTGGGCGCCAAATATGAATACGTACGAAATTAACCCTTATACACATTTTAAGTTTTTACTTATTACTGGTACTGAAGTTAAATTTTCAATGCTAATCTCTTAAAAGACATAATAGTTTCATGATAAATATTTTTGCGGAACATTTTAACCGTCTGACTCTTCAACTTATAGGTCGTTTTCGTCCGTTTTTAAAAGGGACAAAAAAGACCCGTAAATTGAAGAGTTAGAGGGTTAAAATGTTCCACAAAAATGTTCCTAGTAGTGTTCTTCTACATAAGTCCGCTGAACACATCCTATACCTAAAATGGAAGATTCCCATGGTTTCTCCCTAAAATTCAGGTTTGTGGGACATTTGGGCGCCAATTATGAATATGTACGAAATTAACCCTTAAACACATTTTAAGTTTTTACTTATTACTGGCACTGAAGTTAAATTTTCAATGCTGATGTCTTAAAAGACTTATAATAGTTTCATGATAAATATTTTTGCGGAACATTTTAACCCTCTAACTATTTAACTTACGGGTCGTTTTCGTCCGTTTTAAAAAGGGACCAAAAAGTCCCTTTAATTGAAGAGCTAGAAGGTTAATATGTTAAACAAAAATATTCCTCGTAGTGTTTTACATAAGTTCGCTGAACACATCCTATACCTAAAATGGAAGATTCCCATGGTTTCTCCCTAAAATCCAGGTTTGTGGGACATTTGGGCGCCAAATATAAATATGTACGAAATTAACCCTTAAACACATTTTAAGTTTTTACTTATTACTGGCACTGAAGTTAAATTTTCAATGCTGATGTCTTAAAAGACTTATAATAGTTTCATGATAAATATTTTTGCGGAATATTTTAACCCTCTAACTATTTAACTTACGGGTCGTTTTTGTCCGTTTTAAAAAGGGACCAAAAAGTCCCTTTAATTGAAGAGCTAGAAGGTTAAAATGTTAAACAAAAATATTCCTCGTAGTGTTTTACATAAGTTCGCTGAACATAGCCGATACCTAAAATGGATGATTCACATGGTTTCCTATTTTAATCCTATTTAATTTTTTTTTTTGTTTTAGAAAATCATTTTAAGCGTTTAAACGCATTTTTAAAGAGGGGCATTTTTTTTATTAATGAATCAAAATTTGGCACAAATATGGCTTAACCTTATATCAATTCACGTGCTAAATTTCATAGCAATCGGATAACTTTTGCGGGTTTTATAAAGATTTTAAGATAAAGGATATATGGCAGGACTAAAAGTCCTTCTTGTTTCGATTTTGATAAAAATTGACAGAAACGTTTCCAGTTTTATGTGTATCTCAATGGACGCTTTTTGAAATTTTACGTCCATTTATGTAATATAATATTTTTAAATTTCAGGACCTATGGAAGGTGGTAGTATCCTTGGCCCGATATTTCCAAAAATTAAAGTTTTTCTTAACTAAGGGGTTCTATGTATGTGTACCAAATTTCAAAACTCTGTCTCCACTCCTTCTATTTTTGTCCAGTCGTTATATGGGATCAAAGCACTGTGCGTCGTCCCCTGACGATTTCCTTAGGCAAGAATGAAATCCGGATAGGGACATGCC
Source organism: Leucophora obtusa (assembly GCA_949987735.1). NCBI lineage: Eukaryota > Metazoa > Arthropoda > Insecta > Diptera > Anthomyiidae > Leucophora > Leucophora obtusa. The sequence continues at coordinate 181,932,241 of OX465296.1, forward strand.
TTTGGAAATTAAGCACATTAAATTCCTTTAATGCAATTAATGTATATCCCGATAAAAATAAATTTAAAAAAAGACAAAAATAATTGTTAAAATTCAATTTCCATTTCAACAACATTTTTAATTGAATACATTTTTGTTGATATGACAAATTTCCAAGTTTTTTTTTCTATTAAATTTGTTTGTGAAACTCAACAAACGTATTTTTTAGATACAAATTCTTTGCTGTCTCGGTTATTTTCGTCAATTCGTGTCAGTAGTGAACTAGTTCCTTCAAATAGTTTGTTTTGAGCTGGGACTGAACTGCGTGACGTGAACTGTTTTGTTCGTTTGACAACTTTTGTTAGCACTTATTCACTATTTTACATGTTTTTTAAATGTAGTTGTTTACAAACTCAGAAAATCTGAAACTTTATAAAAAATAAAAAAAAAATGGTAGGTTTGAGGCTAAGAAAAAGAATAAACATTTTTTTCTAAAAATTATAAACACATTAATTTGCAAATCAGAATAGATTTAGTTTCTGCCTTTTTCTATGATTTTCCATTAAATTGTATTATTGTTTATATTTTATTGTCAGATTGTCTCTATATGATAATTTTTCAACAACCCGCCTGTAGGTATCGAACCTTGGCCAATTCCTACATTACAAACGTAACTATACAAAGGTTCGACAGCTTATCTCACATCTCACCCGAGTAAGGCCTTGTATTCAATGTAGCTAATTCATAGCTTTCTTTCCTATTCAGCTTTCTGTTATTGGTTTTTACTCAGAAGTGATCAAACACAGCCACATACAAACATTCTACTTTTAGATTTTTGTTTCTTCCAAGCTCCTCTGTGTCTCCTTGGTTTCGGTGAAAGTTTTTATTTTTTTATTTTTTAAGAAGTTTTTTTCTTATTCTTCAACAAAAATTTTACCATATCCTAAAAACTATTTCAATTTCAAACAATTAATTTGATCTAGTACTTTCAACTGAAAAGGTGAATCGTTTGATTGAACTAGTGCCTTCATGAACGACACAACTCTGTTATAAACACTCGTAAACACTTACGAGAAAATACACTCACAATAAATTTTCCATAACCGATTGAGGTTTATTTCAAAACTAATAGGTAAAGTTTGTTTTCAATTGAAGAATCAATTAAAATACATTGAAACATATTGTTTAACTTTCTTTTATCAGTCAATAAAAAACAAACTACAAAAAAATATGTATCGTCAATAGGAGTTGATATTTTCAATTAAATGTTCTATTTTTAGTTTTCTATTTTTAGTAAAAATGATTTAAATAATTTCGTTGTTTTCTGTTTTAAAATAAAATAATCAAATATTTTCGGTTTTCTTCTTTGTTAAAATAGTTAGCTTATATACAAAATTATTTCAATTCAAATTACAAGAAATTCTTTACTCATACACACAAACATAGCCAATAAAAATATGAAAGTATGTGTTGTGTGTGTAGTGTTTTGAAAATTCAAAAAAAAAAAAACTTTCAAATATGAAAAAACAAAATTTTTTCTAACTTTTTGTCAGTTAAAAATTGAAGATTGTTTTAACAGACTTTTCGATTGTTTTTAGAAAAATAAAATATTGTGAGTGTATAGATTTGCCGTAAAACTTGGAATATCTTGATTATTTTTAAAAACTTAATTTAAATTTTTTTCTAAAAATTTACTTTTGTCATTCCAAGGCACACGCATCCAATTTGAGGGTCTTCTATAGACTTATCTGAAACTTTGTGTAGTTTAAAATGATCATTAGGTAAAATAAAAAACTTTATAGAAGAACACATTACAATAAAACATTAACAAATAGGGGAAATATGCAAAGTTCCAAGGTACACGACATTCACCTATTCACAGAGAAAATAATTCATAGTCAAATTAAGTATTATATCATATGTGAATTAACATCGCATTTTTATAAGAATATTTTTAAATTAAGTATGAATCTTATTAAAGTAAGTATTATTCTAATTAAAATAAACATTTTCGTACTTAAATTAATATGTCAATATTTTAGATTTTGTTTTCGCATTTTAAAAATAAGAAGAAAGATTAACGAGAAAACAAACTGGAAACTGGAATATCTGACCTAATAGATAGTATATAGTCCAGAGCCCTAATCCCTTGCAATATTATAGAAATCGAAATTTGAACCTTTTAAACGTGTTTTTATGAAATCATAACTTACATTATGTGGACTCATGGAAATTATTAGTAAAAATAACAGAAAAAGCTACTAAACCTAGTTAAAAATTATCAATCAGATTTTTTTTTATACATACCAGTAGGATAAGAACAGCAAAAATAAAACTGTTAAATATACAGATTTCAGTTATATTTGAGTCAACGTTTAGTTAATTGAAAATCAAAAATTATATTGCAAAATCTACAGCAAATTTTGCTAAATATTAGTAAATTAAAAATAGCGAAAACAAACTTAAACATTTTTGTTTTATTTAAGTTAACTTTAGTTGAATGCAAACAGCAGACATTTTTGCTAATTGCAGAGCTCAATTTGTATTTGCATTAAAAAAAATCGAAAAGAACTTTCAAAATTTTAAATTTTTTTATGATTTTTTAGTTTCCCGAGTAAAAAAAATTTATCTCGCGCAATATCTAATCATATCCAATTTGATATTGTTTAAGATCTGCTGTAATATATAGCAGATCCAATTAGATCTCAAAATTGGGTGTATCCAATGATATCGTATTAGATCCGATTGTATATATGAGGATAAACTAAGATCAAGTTATATCTCAAAATTGGGAGGTCCAATGATATCTTTGGGGATAAACCTATATCTAATTTGATCCGAAAAATGGGGGATCGAATTAGATAGAGCTATATATTTGTGGATAAACTTAGATCTAATTTGATCTCAATTTTGGCAGATCGAATTAGATCTAGCAATATATTTGTGGATAAACTTAGATCTAATTTGATCCGAAAAAGTGGCAGATCGAATTAGATTTTGCAATATATTTGGGGATAAACTTAGATCTAAATTAATCCGAAAAATGGCAGATGGAATTAGATCCAGCAATATATTTGTGGATTAACTTAGATCTAATTTGATCCGAAAAATGGCAGATCGAATTAGATCCAGCAATATATTTGGGGAATAAGTAAGATCTAAATTTATCCAAAAAATGACAGACCAAATTAGATCCAGTAATATATTTCGGGATTGCGTAAGATCTTAACTTTTCCGATAAATTGCAGAGCGAATTAAATCCAGTGATATATTTGGGGATTTGGTAAGATCTTAATTTATCCCATAAATTGCAGATCGAATTAGATCCAGCAATTTATTTCGGTATTAAAATGGCAGATCGAATTAGAAACAGCAATATATTTGGGGATTCACATCTAAAACTATCCAGAAAAATGACAGATAAAATTAGATCCCGCATTATATTTGGGTACTACGTAAGATCTCCATTTATTTGGGATTAAATAAGATCCCTGACAGATATTGACAACAGTTCAAAAAATTATACACTGGCAGAGCACTGATTTTACAAAAATTACAATATTTTGTTAAAATAAGGTTTAAACTCAGAAGGTCTCGAGTTCGATACCGTTTACGGCTATGCATTTTTTTTATAAAAAGAATTTCTTTTTATAAAATTATAATTTTATTTTCTATAAATGTTTTTATAAAATTATATATTTTTTTTTTTTAATTGAATTTAAAAAAAAAAATAATTTTATTTACATCTTTTTAACGCTCTACACCATTTCCAATTGTATCATTTGTTTTTAAGATTTATCAATTGTATTTCAGAAATAATCAATTGAATTTCAGTTTTATCAATTGTATTTCAGAACTTATCAATTATTTTTCAGATTTTTTAAACGTCGAAAGTTGGACGAAAATGGCCGATTTTGGAAAAAAGTGTATTACTATTAAAAATTCCCAAAATTCTAAATTTCGAAAAAAATAATTTGGCATTCCATTTATTCATTTAATATAGTCAAAATGATTCAGACATGGAATTTTGACTTCATCGGATAGCATTAACCCACTTTAGCCTGGAATCCAAAATGACCCACGAATTTGATAAAAATGCAAAAACGTGTTTTTTTTTTATTAGTTTTAAAGATTTTTTAAAATGCCTAATTTGGATATGTCGATTGCTATTTGTACCACATATTAGTTGATATTTGATATTTTGTTTTTTTAAAAAAAAAAAAAAAAATCGGAAAAATGACAATTCGAGTTTGTGTTTGGAGCGACTGCTGTCCAGGACATTTTACAAAAATTACTCCATTTGTCAAAAATTAAACAAAATTTGAATGTTTCCATCAAATTTTACACAGTTTTCGGAAAAACATCACTTAAATTTGGTAAGACTATAATTATCTTTACATTTGTTTAAAAAATCTTTAACCCTTAGTGACCTGGGGTCAGAAAAGACCCATGAAACTTCATATCAATTATGACTACGAGATTGTAAAGCCATTAAATTGATAAAAAAAAATCTCAACTGGATAAAAATAATTATTTTATGTAACGTGATCCATATGGGGTTAATTTTTATACTTTTGGCCAAAAACGCCCCACTAGGAAATTTACAGAATAGCATCTTTCATAATTTTCGGAAAAATATCACTTTGAATGAATAAAAAAAAAATGTTTCTACTTGACAAAAATTGTTATTTTGAGTAACTTCCCAGTTTAGAAAATCATTACCAGATATGTGGTTAAGTAACTACATACTTGGTAATGGTAACTACTTACTTTTGTTATTACATTTCTTATTACCTTTATATGGCGATGTCGCGAAAAATAATGAGTTGTCGTTACACACCAGCATACGAAAAATCAAAAAATATATCGTTACTTATGTTCTTACCAGTACTGACAAAAATAATGAGTCTAAACTTAGATTTTCAAAAAAATTAATTATATAAAAAAAAAAACATTTTTTATTGTATTTTTTTTAAATAAAATTTGCTGGTGCGGGAATCGAACCTGGGTCTACAGATTGCCAGTCAACAGCTCTACCATCTGAGCTATATCGACATGTAATATTTAATAGATAAAAACATAATTGACCTGCTGCACACAAGCAAACTTACTCGCCAACATACAAAAAATCAAAAAATTTGTGGTTACATATATCCTTACCAGTGATTAAAAAATATTGAGTCCAAAAATAGATTTCAAAAAAATGTTCAAAAAAATCTAAAAAATTATTTTCTATTTGAAATAATGATAAAAATAAGTCATTATCAGTAACTCATTATTATATGTTTTAAAATAATGCAGAAGGTAAGTGGGTGTCATTACTGGTACTCCAAAAAATAATGATATGTCATTACCGTTTCTACATTGGGTTAATCCATATAGGGTTACTGTTCTCACTTTTCATAAAAAAGACCAACCAGGAACAAAAACAAAAAAAAAATTATTATAAATACAACGAAATCTGTATATTATTTTCCATAAAATGTTGTTCGATTAATCGACTAATTTTTAAATTTTATTCGCTTAGTCAGTTAAGAAAACAACCAGAAAAATTATTTGCACAATTAATCGATTAAAATAAAATGTCGATTTAATGAATGCCCTAATAGCTATACAATGATTTGACACTCTCCCGAGTGATCTTCAGTAGAATTTCAGTATAACTGAACTAAACTGTTTTGTGTATGCAAATTTTTTCAGCTTGCCAACTGACACCGACACAACAACAAACATTATGTCTTCTTTCATTGTTGTAAGTCCAAAAAATTTGATCTAAAAGCTTATCTATAAAATGTGTATTTTCTGCATTATTGCCGAGACCATATCGCAATAATTCCCAAACAGCCCCTGCATAATGCTAGTTTTGTTGTTGGCAGTTTAGAAACGTTGTACGTATCATTTGACAGATTATAAATTGAAATTGGAAATTTTTTAATACAAAATACATAATAGATGCATGTGAGGATAAGGATATGGATATGATGATAAAAAGGATATACAATGTTATATGCAGAACTTTTTGCTAATATTGATTGTTGATTTTTCAATCATGTAAAACGGATATTGGTTGTTTATCACTAGTAGTACATGGTTTGAGATTAAAACTATCTTTTAAATAGCATCAACAATATTATTATGTTAATAAGAGTTTTAAATAAGATTTTTGTCATTTAATATCTAATAACATTTTAATTGCTGTACAGGTGTTATAAAGATTTAAGTGAGATATTTTAATTAAAATTTTCAAAAGTCCATGTAGCCCCTCAATAACTGTCTTGCTTTTTTAGTGTTGTTGAAGGAGCAAATATAAAAAAAATGTTATTCGTTTTTTCGAAAGAGTTAAGAACTTTGAATTTATTAAAGGTTTACAGAACAAACACATTTTTTCACATGCAACACACTCCCAGGGGATACGTCCACTGAAAGCGAATGTCAAAGAGTAATAGTTCTCTGTAATCTATTCTACAGGCACTGGATTTTCGGGATAAACCTTAAATTCTCCCGAAAACGATCATTCGTTCAATTTTAATTTTGTCAGCACTAAATACGATTTTTTCTCTTAAATATTACTTAAGTAAAAATTTTAATATTTCTTACTTAAGTAGATCTTGAGAAAAATATAGAGTTTCGGAGTTTCAAATTTTATTAAGAAATGTTACAAATACATCCGATTTTACTACAAAACTTAAAATCAAATGATTTTGTTTCAACTTGTCTTGATTGACCATAAATTGTCTACATAAATATTTAACAATAGTTTTACCAATAACACTTTTGCTAATCGTTGTGACCATAAAAATAGTTATAAAATTTACATAAAAAAGTTAAGAAAAAAATAAAATAAAACTCTCTTCTAAAAAAGTTCAACAAGGTTGTTGTTGACTTGACTGGTTGGTTGGTTGGCTGGCTGGTCTATGGCACACCTGTGCAAAAATATAAAAATAAAAATCTAATAATGATTAAATTAAAAAAAAAATAAAAAAAAAAAAATAATGACACTCATAATGATGTTAGTTGGAGTACGTAAAAATACCATCTTCACTAAAGTTGATTTTTTTTTTCAGACTCAACTAAATGCACGCTTTTGTGCCACTTAATGCACAATTATGTACTGCTGCAGTAGTGAACTGCAAAAAAAAAACAACAACAATTGCTACAATGATGTGAAAAAATATCTAAAAATATCGAATACCGCGATTAGACTGTCTTCAAATTTAATATAACAATAATACTTCAAGAGAAGTCATGTAAAAGTGATTCCACTTAAAATAAAATTCAACTGTTTTCCCGTTTAAGGGGGGAGAAATCGGGATTTGAGCTTTTGAATTTATTTTTATAGAATTATACCCTACACTATGTGGTACACTCATGGAAATAAATATGTAAAAATAGCAGAAAAAGTTACTAAAAATTAGTTAAAAATGATGCTGCAGAAAAAGCAATTTTTTTTTTATTAAATACTAGTAAAATAAGAACAGCAAAATTAAAACTTTTAAATTTACAGAATTTTAGTTATATTTAAGCGAACTTTAAGCTAATTGAAAATATCAAATTGTACTGTAGAATCTGCAGATAATTTTGCTAAATATTAGTAGACTAAAAATAGCAAAAATAAACTGTTATATCTACAAAATTTTTGCTATTTTTAAGCTACATTTAGTTGAATGCATATAGCAGTATATGCTGCTAAAATCAGCAGAAATATTTGCTAAAAAAAATTGTAAACTGCTGTTTTCAAAAGGCTAGATTTTTATTTGCATTTAAAAAAAAAAATCGAAAAAATCTTCGAAAATTTTAATTTTTTTTGTAATTTTTTAGGCTACAGATTATTTGGCAAAATTTTTTCCTGATTTTAGCAGGTTAATTTGCTATTTTCCATCAAAAAAATTTTAACTCAAATATAACTAAAATTTAACAGTTTTATTTTTGTATATTTAACAGTTTTATTTTTGATGTTCCTATATTACTGATATATAGCAAAAATAATCTGCTAATTTTAGCGGTTTTTTGTGCAGCATCATTTTTAAATAATTTTTAGTAGTTTTAATTAAATTTTTTACAAAAAGTCTAAAATCAGCAAAATCGATTCACGTTTGTAAAAGTTGTACGGCAATAAAGCTTTTATATACCCGAGATGGTCAACTTTGGCACCCTGTAGCACGCCCTGTGATAAATCTGGGTGGCTACAACACTAATTTTCTAAAAGCCTAGATCTTTCTGTTCAGTTCTTGTGATCAATAGTTTAGAAGATCCATAATTATTACCACTTTTTTGGGTTTGGAACCACTGTGCGTCGCTGGGGATCAAACCAGCAACTTTATGTGTAAAAGCGTAGGGCACTCGCTGAAATTCAGCAAAATGGTGTTGGATTACATCTGGCACCGAGTAATTGTGAACATTCCTAATGACGAAAAGAGAGAACAGGCGGAAGAAAGAAACGAAAAGAGACAGGCTGGAACAAGAAACGAAGAGAGATATGCAAGAGCGAGGAAACGAAGACAGAGAACAGGCATGAGGAAGAACGAAGCACAGGGGGATGGGAACAAGGTGAAAAAGAAAGTGAAATAGCGGACTAGGGTTTTTAAGTGGACATAGTTTTTCTAACGATACAGAAAAATTCACAAAGCAGACATTTATTTATTTTCAAGAAAATGCTTTTCAATTTCAATTAAATGTTTTAAGGGTGTTGATTAAATTTTAATCGATATGACTTAAATTTTGATAAAATTTTTTTTTAACATTTTTAATTGATAGGATTAAAATTATAATTAAACTAGAATCAATTGCTGTGGTTTTCATATACACTCAAAAAAAAAAAAAAAAAAGTCAGTAAAAAAAAGTTGCTATGTCAGCAAATTTTTATTCAGGAGCGTGCTTGCAAAACATTTTTACCAAAAAAATAGTAATCTTCAGCAAAAGTTTTGCTAACACTTAGTCGATTGCAAATGAAAAAAGTCCTTGCTAAAATCACTAAACTTTTTGCTGAATATTAGTAGACTGAAAAAAACTCAAAAAACTTGTAGCGAAATTTTACTTTAGTTAATTTTTTTTGCTAAAAATTTAAATATTGAAATTTTGTAGAGTGGTTTTTCTTTTTTATCATTTTCGTTTTCTGTACAAAAAGTGCCCTCCTCAAAATAAACCTTGGTTTGTTTTATGATGATTCCTAAAATATTTCGGCTCTAGCAATGATCTCACGATCTGGACCATTTTTAAAAAAGGTATTTTTTCTAAATAGGGCAATATGGACACCTAAACATTTCATTTGAAATAAAAAATTGGTCCCCAATGTATGCGCAATGGATATATATATTTGGATTAAATAAACCGGCAAAAATATATATGTTTTCCTGCAAATATATATGTTTATCACTATTATGTTTATATCCCATAAATATAATAATGATAAAATTAAAATTGAAAATATATTGATGTTTAGGTGGGAAAGTATGATTCACATAAAAGCATTTCAAAGTTTGACTGGAAAATCTATATGGTAGTTCGTAAGCATATATATAATACCCTGCAAACATGTTTAATAATGTCTTTCTTCTGTGTGTAGCTCCAATATTAATTAAATTTAGAACTGAATTTTTTAAAATTAAAATTCGCTTTTAATTTTTTCTTTTTTCTGTGAAGTTAATTCTTTTAGTGTATAGTCTAAACGTAGTATAAACTTGGTCATTAGCATAAGCAACTATCGCTTAAGGTTGCCTTTTCATCTTCTTAGTACCTCTGACCTAAAATTTCAAACAAGGCTTTTGTTTTATGTCACTAGATTCGCGAAAATTGTTTTTGTCAATATTTTTTTTTGCTCTTTACCAAGTGGCATTTACTTTTGCTTTTATTTCAAAAGCTCAAGGCACCCAACCACCAACCAACCAGCTGTTAGTATTTAACAAATGTTGCATGATTTTGAATTTTTTTTTGTTTGTGTAGCTTTTCTCAGGTTGTTAAACGTAACTGTGGAACGTCTTCAACATCATCATCACCATATTTTTTTTACTATGATAGTAATCTTTATCTATTTGAAGTTTTTCTGTTTTTGTTCAGGTCTTCAAACGAATCTTCCACAATGTCTTTGAACCCCATTGTCATTTATTGACATTTAAATGAATATTATTTTATAAACTGCTGAGATTTTTTTTTGTTTTGCATTTTATTCTCTCAATTTGGAATTTTTCAATTGATGACATTTCAATGAAAATATAGAAATGTATATATATTTGTTGATGGGTCTTATTTTTTCTTCTTCCTAGTTGTTAGTATTTGTTGCAAATTAAAAGAAACCCAGCAAAAACTTTCACTGAAAAACTGAAACTAAATCTTTACTAATTAGCTAACAGTCGATACATGCAGAAAAAGATACTAGTATTTTGACATCTATCATAAGGATTATATTTTAAAAAGTTTACCAAAATCGGCCAACGTCCCTTGTTTCCCGCGGAGGTCAAAGGTCAAAGTTTGGACATTTTGTTTTTTTTAAGGTAAATATATGGAAAAAATATTTTGTTAGAGTTTACGAATTGCAATGAAACTTGACCTGATCAGTCTGAAATTCATATTTGTAAAGAAACAACAACATTAACCCTCTTATGCACTTGGGGTCAAAATGTCCCAACATTTTTAAAACGTTAAAATACACTGTTAGATGAAAATATTTGCATAATAAACTCAAAAACCTTTTAATTGTGGTTTTTTAAGAAGAAAACATTAAAATTCTACATGACCTATATCAGGGGTGGCAAGACTTTTTTCGCTGCATGGAGGAAACGGACAAATTTTTTTTGTAAAAATTTCTCGCGTGCCACCTTGTCTTTTAAAAGTCCTTTTTTAAAAATTTTTAAAACTTCTCTTAAAAATATCATCGCAGATGTATATATTTATCCCAAAGGGAAAATTTAAATAACATCCAAGAAATGGCGTAAAAATGTTTTACGGTTATTTAATTTTGGGGGTTTATTTAATCTTTAAATATTGAGATTATTTCAATCTGAAAAAATCCCCTATGAAATAAAATTAAAACAGTTTGAACATTATTGCCTTTTCATTTTTTTTGGAGTAATTCCATTTTTGGTGGATATTTAATTTTGTTAAAAAAAGTAAAATTACTGGGCGCCATTAATTACACTGTGAGACAAATGGTAGGGGTCAGTGATCGGGAAGGGTTCAAACTACCGGGGAAAGTTATATCGGTAAAAAAGAAGTTATACGTGTCCCGGCGTTTTGCTGGGTCACCCCTAGGAATCGAGATATATCGGTTTGACCTTTGGTGGTCTTTTTTTTGACATAACTCGAGAACCACTAGTCCGATTTTGCTCAAACAATTTTAAAAATTACAATTCCTTTAATCTGTTCATATAACGTTTTTCTATATACTCAACAGTTTTGCCGGTAAAAATAAATGTATGAAGAAAAAAATATTTTTTGCCTAAAATATTAAAAAAAGTAATAAACAAAAGGTTATTGATTTTTATGGTAGCGGTAACAAACATTTATTTTTACCGGCATTTATTTCTAAAGGCGTGTACATTTCAAAAAAAATACTAAAAAAATATATTTTAAAAAAAAGGTGATTTTTTTGAAAAAGATTTTTTTTGTCGAATATATAAATTGATTAATGTAACGTGTATGAAAAAAAAAAAAACAAAAAAAAATATATAAACTATAATTTATACATTTATTGTCGCCAAAATGAATTTTATTCCGAGAATACCACTTTAAATATTTAAACAAATATTTTTGAATATTACACTTTTTGAAAAAAAAAATGCGTGTTTTAGATTTTGCACAAATATATAGAACAAAATCAAGATTTTTACTCTAACTGTTTAAAAATTCTGCGTTTAACTATAGGAACACTATGTACAGAAGGGGCCCCTAATGCCCAAAAATGCTGTGTTGTGCATCAAGTGGGTTTTTTTTTTTAAAACCGGTATGTTGCCAAATGGCTACACCATGCATTTAGAGGGGACATTACATACGCGGCAGAGAAAACATACCTTTTTTTAAAAATTCATAACTCAGTCAAAAACAAAAATTTTTCCAAAAAAAAATTTTTTTTATTATTGTAGAGAATTGAACAAATTACAAGAAAAAAAATTCAAAAAAATATATTTTTCACTCCAACATGGTTTTATAGAGCTCCAAACTGGCGGCAGAGAAAAAAACGGGGCCTCGTGGTTGCAGCGCTGGGAGTCGCAAAAATTTTCCGATCTGGAAAAAAATGACTTTTTAAAATCTTAACAAAATTGGTTATTGTATAACACGAGCTTTTTTTTAAATTTTTTTTAAATTTTTGATGATGTTCCAAATTTGAAAGTGTGTTTTTTCAAAAAAAATATTGACTTTAAAAATTCATAAAAAATCGAAAAAAAATTTAAAAAAAAGCTCGTGTCATACGATAGCAAATCAAGTTTAAAAAAATACAAAAAAAAAAAAATTTCGTCAAAAAATTAACCCGCTAGTGCCGCAACCAGTACGAAAGACATGGTTTCGAGATAAACGCGTTCAAAGTCTGTGAACAAAGAAAAAAAGGTTACCTTCAATCTGCCATGCCTGCTTCGTACTCGATTTCAAAAAACGGCCAATGTCATGTCCCCCCTTAAGGGTTAAAATAAATCGCGCGGCTTTTATCATCACAATAATAAATAAGAAGCGAATATTATTGATTTGAATAGTGAAATTTATATTTCAGATGAAATGGCTCTGCGAAACACGACCAAAGACCAATTTCAAATTCTAACAATAAAGGTTCTTTCATTATGAAACTTATTTTCAACCTTTATTTCATTGAGGGTTATTTCGTAGCACCTATTTTCCCTTTAAAAAAAATTAATTTTTTAGATCTAATTTTATTACAAATTGTTTTCCAATTCTGTGCAATTTTCTGGTACTTTTTATTTATGAGGCATTTTCTCATCGAAACATTTAAACTTCTTTCAATCTAGAATTTTTTAAATTTTCCTAGAATTTTATGATAATTGAATTTGCGAGTTCTATATTAACCATATTTCTTTAAACAAAAAAATGGTGGAAATACAGAGTTTTATTCATTTTAAAAGACGATTACGCGCTCTATGAAAAATTTCACCATTATGGAGTTAAATCACACATTTTCTTAGCGAAATTTAACATTTCACTGAATTTTTGGCTGGTCTTCTAATAGTTTAAATTAAAAAAAAAAAACAAACAAAAAATATCAAATAAACAAAAAAAAACATTACAATTAACCCCTTTATGCATTTGAGGGCCACTGAGTGAAGATAGTTTAGTTTTTCTTAAAAATTCATAATGAAAAGTTTACTAAGTAGATTATGCAACTTTTTCAAATTGTGGGGTCATTTTGTCCTCAAGTCCACATAAGGGTTAATATCGATTTTGTTTGTTCAAAAATATGAATTTCAGATAGAGGGAGACTTATCAGGTTAAGTTTCATCAAAATCCGTAAAAACTAACAAAATGTTACGGTGAGAGTATTGTGCATCGATCGAAAGAAATGATAACACTGTGAGACAAATGGTAGGGGTCAGTGATCGGGAAGGGTTCAAACTACCGGGGAAAGTTATATCGGTAAAAAAGAAGTTATACGTGTCCCGGCGTTTCGCTGGGTCACCCCTAGGAATCGAGATATATCGATTTGACCTTTGGTGGTCTTTTTTTTGACATAACTCGAGAACCACTAGTCCGATTTTGCTCAAACAATTTTAAAAAATTAAAAATTACAATTCCTTTAATCTGTTCATATAACGTTTTTCTAAGTACTTAACAGTTTTGCCTGTAAAAATAAATGTATGAAGAAAAAAATATTTTTTGCCTAAAATATTAAAAAAAAGTAATAAACAAAAGGTTATTGATTTTTATGGTAGCGGTAACAAACATTTATTTTTACCGGCAAAACTGTTGAGTATATAGAAAAACGTTATATGAACAGATTAAAGGAATTGTAATTTTTAATTTTTTTAAAATTGTTTGAGCAAAATCGGACTAGTGGTTCTCGAGTTATGTCAAAAAAAAAGATATATCTCGATTCCTAGGGGTGACCCAGCGAAACGCCGGGACACGTATAACTTGTTTTTGACCGATATAACATTTCCCGTTGGTTTCATCCCATCCCGATTTTGAATGTCGCATAATGTAATAGGGCGGGTCAAAGTCTGGACTATAAGGCGGGTGAGGCAAAACTTCACAACAACTATTTTCTAAATAGTTCTTAACCGGTCGTGCAAAATTACTGCTTCATGTCTGATCGCATATTCCGGGCGTTTTTCGGCCAATGTTCGCTTCAAAAGAATCAATTGTATAAGGTACAGGTCTTTTGTAATCTTTTAGCCCGATTTCAGCAGCTCACAATAGATTGGAGCTGCTTGTAATAATTCAATGCAAAAATGGCTTCTTTTTATGGTGCTCAAGCTGCATTTCGAGAATTCAAAATCGTCTTTCACCGTCTCTCGGCTACAACTAGTGTAGTACCCAGTTTCCTTGCTTTTGGATGAGTCCCGATGCTTGCAAGCGTTTTGAAATTTCTGCTTGAGTGACTCCCAATGATTTTGCAAGTTAGTCTTGACTTTGACAACAATCTGCATTAAGTAATGCCTCCAATTAATCATCTTCGAACTTTTTTGGCTGACCTGGGCGGCTTTTGTCTTCCGTGTCTACATTAACACTTCTGAACCGCTCACACCATCTCCCGCACTTTGAAATCGATGGAACATATTCAGGATAAGCTTCGATTAACAATCGATGTGCTTCAGCTGCACTTTTTTTCAAACTGAAAAAGTACAACAAAACTTCCCGCAAATGATGCTTTGTTGGCACAAAATTCGACATTTTCGAAGCAAAAAAAAAAACCTTTTTTGTTTACACTATTTCGTTCAATGACTAAGTGAGAATAAATGGCAGATGTTTTCCCTCTAAAATCCCATATAAGTTATTAAAGACACAAACCATGTTTAGAAGATACGCCACCTGATGTGAATCACCCAATACATTTTAATTTTTTTTAAGAATATTAATCTAAGACATTTCTGAGCGGATATTGATGAAATTTCTTGATATTATTTTTTAGGTCTAAAAACTATATTTTTAATTTAATTTCAGAAAATTAACCCTGAAGTGCTGTTAGGGCTTATGTGCCACACTGATAAAATGTTAGTCTATTTTCATCATGGGTTCATACAGGCCGCAACAGCTCTTAGCGGTTAATTTTCTGAACTTAAATCTATTTATTTTCTAACTGCTTCTTATTTTCATAACTACTTATTTTTTTATATTTCTCTAATGCAGTAGGTAAGCAGGTTAACAAATTGTGAGTGTTGTTTCATTTACAACTAATTACAAAAATGAATATGCAGTAGACTCTAATTTTACTGCGTATTATTTAGATATTATTTATGAGCAGCCACTATTTAGATTTTGCTGGGAATATATAAAGATTTATTGATTATTTTTTTTTTGTTGTTCAAGTTTTTCCTTAATTTAATGATAATTATTTAACTTTTTTTTTTTGCTTTTTTTTGTTTTTGCTTTTCAATTATATATTCAAGTATAGTGTTTTACGACCCACTTCACGACAATGAGTGGATTGTAAGTACTTTTGATGATGGTGATGATAATAATTAATGTGTTTGAAAAAAGGTTTCGTTGTCATTTTGTAGCAATTATTTAACATTTGAAGTTGTACAATTATCGTGACTCATTTTGCTGATTAAATATAAAACATGAAGGAACTAAACAACTAACGTACTCTTCAGAATAAATTACATTTTGTTTTTATCTCTAAATGAAAGAAATTGATTTTCTAGCTATTTGTTTGAAAAACTAAAACTTTCAATTTCACGATTATTGTCTAAACTAGTGTCTACAAACGAAATAAAATGTGCAAGAGAATTTGAAAATAACACACAAAGCAACAACAATGACATCTGAAGACACTAGGTAAAGGCAAATTCTTACAAATATGTAAGTTGTTTCCAGAATTTCAGTAATGGGTGGGCATTAGACCGTACCTCCAAAAAAAAAAGTTCGCCGGACACCGTCCAATTCAAAAAAAATTGTTTGTTCTTTTTGCCGAACGTAGGGGTCCTCATTTTACATTTTTGGTAATGTCTTTGGCATTTACAATCGGATCTTAAAGTATGATACATCGCTGCTTTTCTCTCGAGGTGACCAATATTTTGCTCTACGGACCATTGACCTCAAGTATCCCGTTCTAGTATTTACCCACCAGATCTCAGTTGCTACAACCCTAATGTCAGAAAATTAAAGCCCGCAAAAAATCATTAAACTTTTGTTAAGAAAGTTTTTCGATAAACCCAGCAGAATTTTTTTATTTTTTTGGTTGCCGAACGACCCCTACGTCTAAAAAAGTTTAGATCTGATCAGATCTTTTGGGATCTAAATAGATATGATTGAATCTAATTAAATCCTGTGCCAGATCTTATCAAATATGATCAGATATGGCAAGATCTGATCAGATCTAGTGCCAAATCTGTTCAAATCTAAAGTGATCTGGACAATTGCTCCAGATATGCCTAGATCTGGTAAGATCCACTAAAATCTGGCCAGATATTCCTAGATCTGATCAGATCTAATCAGATCTCAAATTTTACATTATAGCAAAACACTGGGCTCCTCGAGGCAAAAAAATCGATATATCACACTTTAAAATCCGACTTTAAATCCCGAAGCTATAACGAAAAAGAAAAATTGAAAAAGGCAAAAAAAAACATTTTTTTGGAATTGTAAAAATACTTTATATTTAAGGGTGAAACGCGCACTTTGTTTTTGTCCAGTGGGCATTATTAATTCAAATATGTAATAAGCAGTAAAATTAGGGCCTATTGGAAAAAGTCCTCAGAATCTGATAATTTTCTATAGGAAAAAGTCCTCAGAATCTGAGAATTTTTCTATAGGAAAGAGTCTTCAGAATCGGAGATTTTTTCTAAAGGAAAAAGTGTTCAGAAGCTGAAAATTTTTCTCTAGGAAAATCTCCTCAGAATCTGATAACTTTTCTATAGAAAAGGTCCTCAGAAACTGACAATTTTTATATAGAAAAAAAGCCTCAGAATCTATGAAATTTTCTCTCAGGAGCTGAGAATTTTTCTTTAGGAACAAGCCCTCAGAATCTGAGAATTTTGATATAGGAAAAAGTGTTCAGAAGCTGAAAATTTTTCTCTAGGAAAATCTCCTCAGAATCTGAGAATTTTCTTTAGGAAAGAGTCCCCAGGATCTGAGAATTTTCTATACAAAAAGTCGTCAAAATCTGCGAATTTTTCTATATGTAAAAACCCTCAGAAGCTGAGAATTTTTCTTTAGGAAAAAGCCTTCAGAATTTAAGGATTTTTTTTATAGGAAAAGGTCCTCAGAGTACTAGAATATTTCGATAACAGAAAGTGCTCAGAATTTGAGAATTTTTTGATAAGAAAAACTCCCCGGAATTTGAGAATTGGTCTATAATCCTCAGAATCTGGTAAAAATCTGAGAAATTCTGACGACTTTTTCTACAGAAAATTACACTATGCGACAGTCAAAATCGGGATGGGATGAAACCAACGGGAAATGTTATATCGGTCAAAAACAAGTTATACGTGTCCCGGCGTTTCGCTGGGTCACCCCTAGGAATCGAGATATATCTTTTTTTTGACATAACTCGAGAACCACTAGTCCGATTTTGCTCAAACAATTTTAAAAAAATTAAAAATTACAATTCCTTTAATCTGTTCATATAACGTTTTTCTATATACTCAACAGTTTTGCCGGTAAAAATAAATGTTTGTTACCGCTACCATAAAAATCAATAACCTTTTGTTTATTACTTTTTTTTAATATTTTAGGCAAAAAATATTTTTTTCTTCATACATTTATTTTTACCGGCAAAACTGTTAAGTACTTAGAAAAACGTTATATGAACAGATTAAAGGAATTGTAATTTTTAATTTTTTAAAATTGTTTGAGCAAAATCGGACTAGTGGTTCTCGAGTTATGTCAAAAAAAAGACCACCAAAGGTCAAATCGATATATCTCGATTCCTAGGGGTGACCCAGCGAAACGCCGGGACACGTATAACTTCTTTTTTACCGATATAACTTTCCCCGGTAGTTTGAACCCTTCCCGATCACTGACCCCTACCATTTGTCTCACAGTGTTATTAGTCTGAGGACAAAAAAAATTTTTTTTTTGGGATTCCGAGGACTTTTGCTTATCGAAAATGCATAGCTTCTGAGGACTTTTCCTCTAGAAAAATTCTTAAATTCTGATAAATTTTTACTATAGAAAAATTTTTAGATTCGAAGGACTTATTAATATAGAAAAATTCTGAGATCCTGAGGACTTTTTCCTATAGAAAAACTGTTAGATTCTGAACACTTTTTCATATAAAAAATTCTCAGATTCTGAGGACTTTTTATACAGAAAAATTCTCAGATTCTAAGGGCTTCTTCATATAGGAAAATTCTCAGATTCTGACGACAATTTTCTTTAAAACAATTCTCAGATTCTGAGGAAGAGTGGAAGAGTCCAATAGAAAAATTCTCAAATGCTGAGGACTTTTTCCTATAAAAAGATTATCAGATTCTGAGAGCTTTTTTCTGTAGAAAAACTCTCAGATTCTAAGGTATTTTTCCTATAGAAAAATTCTCAGATTCTGAGTACTTTCTCCTAAAGAAAAAATCTCTGATTCTGAGCACATTTTCCTATATAAAAATTTTCAGCTTCTGAACACGTTTTCCTACAGAAAAATTCTCAGTACACTTTTTCCTATAGAAAAAATCTTTACAATCTGAGAATTTTTTTATAGGAAAAAGTGCTCAGATTGTAAAGATTTTTTCTAAAGAAAAATTCTCAGATTCTGAGGACAGTTTCCTTTAAAACAATTCTCAGATTCTGAGGAATTTTTCCAATGGAAAAACTCTCAAAATCCTATAGAAAAATTCCCGGATTCTAATAATCCTAAAAAAACATTCTCAGTTTATAAGGCTTTTTTTTAAGGAAATTTAGCAGATTCTGAAGATATTTTTTCTTATAGAAAAATTCTCAGATTCTGAGGTTTTTCCTATAGAAAAGTTCTGTGGACTTTTTCCTGCTGAAAAAGCTGCGAATTTCTCTATAGGAAACAGTCCTCAGAATGAGAGAATTTCTCTGTAGGAAAAAGTCCTCAGAATCTGAGAATTTTTCTATAAGAAAAAATATCTTCAGAATCTGCTAAATTTCCTTAAAAAAAAGCCTTATAAACTGAGAATGTTTTTTTAGGATTATTAGAATCCGGGAATTTTTCTATAGGATTTTGAGAGTTTTTCCATTGGAAAAATTCCTCAGAATCTGAGAATTGTTTTAAAGGAAACTGTCCTCAGAATCTGAGAATTTTTCTTTAGAAAAAATCTTTACACTTTTTCCTATAAAAAAATTCTCAGATTGTAAAGATTTTTTCTATAGGAAAAAGTGTACTGAGAATTTTTCTGTAGGAAAACGTGTTCAGAAGCTGAAAATTTTTATATAGGAAAATGTGCTCAGAATCAGAGATTTTTTCTTTAGGAGAAAGTACTCAGAATCTGAGAATTTTTCTATAGGAAAAATACCTTAGAATCTGAGAGTTTTTCTACAGAAAAAAGCTCTCAGAATCTGATAATCTTTTTATAGGAAAAAGTCCTCAGCATTTGAGAATTTTTCTATTGGACTCTTCCACTCTTCCTCAGAATCTGAGAATTGTTTTAAAGAAAATTGTCGTCAGAATCTGAGAATTTTCCTATATCGTTAGCTGAAATGCAAAACCACGTAACTAACATTTTTACTATTTTACAGGAGAAACAATTTTTTACAATTTTCAAGCAACAAGTATGTAGTTACGTGCTTTCGATTTTCGCTAATAATATGTCTAATTTTTATTATATGACAGTAAAAATTGGAGAAGACGTGGACCTCGTTGATATGCATCATAATCGATCAAAAAACCGATTTTGTATTTTTTGTTAGTTACGTGGTTTTGCATTTCAGCTAACGATATGAAGAAGCCCTTAGAATCTGAGAATTTTTCTGTATAAAAAGTCCTCAGAATCTGAGAATTTTTTATATGAAAAAGTGTTCAGAATCTAACAGTTTTTCTATAGGAAAAAGTCCTCAGGATCTCAGAATTTTTCTATATTAATAAGTCCTTCGAATCTAAAAATTTTTCTATAGTAAAAATTTATCAGAATTTAAGAATTTTTCTAGAGGAAAAGTCCTCAGAAGCTATGAATTTTCGATAAGCAAAAGTCCTCGGAATCCCAAAAAAAAAATTTTTTTTGTCCTCAGACTAATAACACTGTGAGACAAATGGTAGGGGTCAGTGATCGGGAAATGCCACACATTTTTTTTTATAGAAAATGCCACACATTAGCTTTTCTCAATCAAAAAAATAATGAGTATTTTTGAATTAAAAAATATTTCCTTAAGTGTAAGTTGTCAATTTTTTTAAGAAGCTGTTGGCTCAATTAAGGCAATGAGATACAAACCAGTGGGCTTTTCTGGAAGATAATCTTAAATATAATTTTAAATACTTAGATGCTGCTTGAAATCACTTTCAGTTCATAGGATGTTGATTTAAACTCTAAACACACAATGTGTAAACATTTGTCATCCATAAAGTAAAATTAACATGATATGCCATGTATTTAACAAGATTTTCTAATGAAATTTCTTGATACTAGGTGGTGGATATCATGTAAAATCACTGGATTTGGTTTTTTGTTTTCTGCGTTTGGTCTTTTGTTTGGCAAATGTTGCAATTTGTTTATATGGCTGTGGACGAATGATTTTTGCCAACTTATGTATGAACATTTAGATACAAACGTTTTTTCGTATGTAAGGTTTGTAATGTTACCAATGTTCGTCAACCGGAAAATTGTGGTATAAACGTAGCAACAATAGAATAGGTACTACCTACAATTCCGAATGACAAAAATTGCCAATTTTTTCTCTTTTTTTTTTTGCAAATACGAAATTATAGTAGTTGTTATGTCAGTAACTATGCAGTAATAGTGCAGTGGTGGGTATAAAGTTGGTTATTGTCACATTTACAAAACAGTTTTGGATAGAAACAAACCAACCATTTGTATCTCGTTTCAAATGCCATTGTGAGTGTCTCTTTATGAGGATAACTTTTATACCATTGTGTTTGTATTATACACACTTTATATGACTGATTGGTTTAGATTTTGAAAGAAAAAAAAAACAAAATCTGTACTATTGTTTAAACTTTATAATGATATTAAGGTACCATTTTCATAAGCTTTCTAATTACCCTACGGGAAATTTTAACAAACTGTCACCGAACTGGCCCCTTTATATGAAATAGAGTTGTCACTTTTACCTGACGTTGTCATAGGAGGGGGAAATTGACCCCTTGTGACATATCACAAGACAAATCCTAGGACAGGTTACTGAAAACAAAGTTCAGGGACCTGTCCTGGGATTTGTCTTGTGACATGTCACAAGGGGTCTATTTCCCCCTCCTATGACAACGCCATGTAAAAGTGACCACTCTATTTCATATAAAGGGGCCAGATCGGTGACAGTTTGTTAAAATTTCCCGTAGGGTATGTATGACTTGCTGATATCGGTTCCGGAAAAACAAAAATATAAAAGAAACTGTACATTTAATTAAATTTCGTGCAATGAAAAGTTTAATCATATTTACGAAATATTCAGTAGTTTGATGAGTCAAGAAGAAATAATTCATTTGAAGAGAACTGATGAAGTCGGTTGTAAAACAACTTGTACTTGCATGCAATCTGTTCTACTTTAATGTTCTGTCATTGTCGATTTTTGTTTGAGTTTGTCCCAAAAGCAACAGGGTCTTTTCCTCCAAATTAGAACAGTATGCTTTGGAACTAATTCTAGAACCAATCAAGAACAGTGAAACCTTACGTTTTGACTCCCAGGAATCAATTAAAGAACGTGTTTAATAGAACCGATGATAAAAACCCTATTCTATAAGAGATTCGTAGATAATCGGTTCAAAATAATTTTGCCCGGTATGTTGAGGTTTTTCTATCAAATAAACAATATAAAAGACTTTACAAACTTTTCAAAAGTAAAATGACATTGACATCAATTTCTATTCAATAATTTCAAAATAAGTTGCAACCTTAGTGGTGTTTTTCGTTCAATACATGAATTTCATTTGAATGATGATAATGATGATAGAAAAAGACAACTAAAATATTTATTGCATTGATAATGCTCATGATGCAAGAAATAATGATGCATCATCAATTGCATAAACGAATTGATACACACCAGTAAAAATTTTCTATTATGAAATAGGTGGTTACACTTTTTTTAAAGACAAGCAACTCTCACAGAATTATTTTCATTCATTTAAAAAGGGTATATAGGAGATATGAAAAGCGATGAAAGATGAAGGGCAACACTATAATTGCGGGAGATGATAATAACAGTTGGTGTGTGACAACTGATGAAGCGAAATAGGAAAGTCATCCATATTATTTACTCTAAATTTATATTGCTGTCGCTGGGGATTGAACCCGCAACCTTCTGTGTAACATTCCAACGAGCCAAATAACACACCACAACGCCCACAATAAAGTGGTTGGTTATATAATGAAACTAAAATTTTTACTGCCTGTAATACGGCATCAGTACTATTTATTTTTGTTTAACCATCTAACTAACCTACACCTAAATTGCGTAATTATTTCAATTAATCGTATACAAATTTTAGTAATTAATACACTCAAAAACGTTAGACAGTTATTACATGACAGTTGTTTATGTAGTAATCAGTGGTTGTTATTTTTAACTGTAATTACAGTTGTTTTTCTATGAAAAAATGCAAACCAACAGTTATGACAGTTATTTAAGAAAACAAGTAAGGAAAAGTAATGTAATTTAAATAATAGAAATATAATAATAATAAATAATAATAACACTGTGAGACAAATGGTAGGGGTCAGTGATCGGGAAGGATTCAAACTACCGGGGAAAGTTATATCGGTAAAAGAGAAGTTATACGTGTCCCGGCGTTTCGCTGGGTCACCCCTAGGAATCGAGATATATCGATTTGACCTTTGGTGGTCTTTTGTTTGACATAACTCGAGAACCACTAATCCGATTTTGCTCAAACAATTTAAAAAAAATTAAAAATTACAATTCCTTTAATCTGTTCATATAACGTTTTTCAACAGTTTTGCCGGTAAAAATAAATGTATGAAGAAAAAAATATTTTTTGCCTAAAATATTAAAAAAAAGTAATAAACAATAGGATATTGATTTTTATGGTAGCGGTAACAAACATTTATTTTTACCGGCAAAACTGTTGAGTATATAGAAAAACGTTATATGAACAGATTAAAGGAATTGTAACTTTTAATTTTTTAAAATTGTTTGAGCAAAATCGGACTAGTGGTTCTCGAGTTATGTCAAAAAAAAGATATATCTCGATTCCTAGAGGTGACCCAGCGAAACGCCGGGACACGTATAACTTGTTTTTGACCGGTTTTTGGCTTAAAATTTGTTGATTTTAAAACATTTTTTGTTAAATTTAACAAATCTAAATTTAAGTAAAAAATGAGTAAAACTGCAGTTGTATTTGTAATTATACTGAGTCGTAAAATCTGATAAAGTTTAGGGTCTCGGAACCCTCCCCGGGCCTAGACCATATCATCTAAGAGCATATAACGGTACTTCGAAAGAGCAAACATTTTGTCCGTTTTGCTCTACCTCGCTTAGTTTTCAAGAATTTATGAAGTGGCAAATTTTATAAAAAAAAATTACCGAGGGTCCGAGGCCCCACTAAGGTATTGTATGGTTAGGGTTTTTAAAAATTAGTTATAGATAATTTTGAAAACTAACACTCAAAATGAGGATTTTTAGTATTGTGTTAAATGAAGATAAAAATCTTTGTTTAAATTCTACTAAAAATTTCTTAAAAATTAGTCAAATCGATTTGAAACCTGTTTGACAGATTTTTCTACTGACGTATTATTTTTAGAGTAGAATGAAAAAAAAAATTGTTTTTTTTTATTAAATTATACTCTTACCCATTTTGTCAATTGTTTTAAAATTTTTGTATTAAAAATTTGCCTGTTAATTTTACGAAATGGTTAGTTATTGCTAGTGCATTTATTAGTTATTTTTCAACAGCTAAAATTAACTTAATTTTTAGTTATTTTAGAGGTAAATAGCTTTGTCGCCTTTTTAACTGCATTTACCTTTGTTTTAACTGTCATTTTCAATAGATTCTACCGACAAACTTTTTTGAGTGTACTATCAATTGTGTGATAGGTGCAAAATCAATTAAAATGATAACTGATATTATCAATTTCGTAATTGAAACTCGTTTTTAATTATTTGTGTGTATAGAAAAATCTTTATATTCCAAAGACTTTTTTGATCCATTTGTAGTGAGTGATATTTTTCCGAAAATTATGAAAGGTGTTATTCTGTAAATTTCCTAGTCGGGCGTTTTTGACCAAAAGTATAAAAATTAACCCCATATGGATCACGTTACATAAAATAATTATTTTTATCCAGTTGAGATTTTTTTTTATCAATTTAATGGCTTTACAATCTCGTAGTCATAATTAATATTAAGTCGCATGGGTCTTTTCCGACCCCAGGCAACTAAGGGTTAAAGATTTTTTAAACAAATGTAAAGATAATTATAGTCTAACCAAATTTAAGTGATGTTTTTCCGAAAACTGGTTAAAATTTGATAAAAACATTCAAATTTTGTTTAATTTTTGTTAAAATGCGCAAGTTTTGTAAAATGTCCTGGAAAGCAGTCGCTCCAAACACAAACTCGAATTATCATTTTTCCAATTTATTTTTTTTTTCTTTAATATCAACTATTATGTGTTACAAATAGCAATCGACATCTCCAACTTAAGCATTTTAAAAAATCTTTAAAATTTAAAAAAAAAAAACGTTTTTGCATTTTTATCAAATTCGTGGGTCATTTTGGATTACAGGATAAAGTGGGTTAATGATATCCGATGAAGTCAAAATTCCATGTCTGAATCATTTTGACTATAATAAATGAATAAATGGAATAAAAAATAATTTTTTTTCGAAATTTCGAATTTTGGGAATTTTTAATAGTAATACACTTTTTTTCCAAAATGGGTCATTTTCGTCCAACTTTCGGCACGGCTTAACGTTTCCAAAAAAAATCGATTTCTTCCATTTGGGACCATTTCCAATAAAACTGGGAGGTGTAGTGACAAATTTTTTTTTAAGGGACTCTCTAGGCATCATGTTATGATAGTCACAAGTAATGATCTTAAGGGGGGTATCGACTCTAGGAAAACTTTTGTTTTCGAATTGTTTTATATTTTATTTGGATGGATCATACTTTTCTCTATATGCTCCGGAGAAATTCGGAGAAATTAAATTATCACGTGTTTTTTTTAAATATGTTTTAGTCCCAAAATACTCTATGTGATAACTTTTTGTTTGCATTTTTATTAACTTGTTTTTATTAGAAATCGTATATATTATAACAGGGCAGAATAAAAAGATAAAAACTACATCAAAGGATGTAAGAAATGCACGCAGTTTTCAAAGAAAAGCCAATGACGATTCCTTGATGGATGTTGAAGACGCGTCATATGAGGCAGGTGCTGATGGCTTAATATAAGTTATAAAAGTAATCAATATATCGCACTTGATCAACAAGAGGGTATTAACTCAAAATTTTTAAAATTTCACTTTTTGAAAGAAATAAACTAAATTTCAGCGTATTCCGATTACTCTTTCATCTCGAAAACCACATTTGAGACCATCTTCGTGATATTGTAGTGACTACCTCTAAATCAACAAAAAGTATCAGAAAAATAGTATTAACTCAAAAAATAGATTTTTTTGCAATAATTGCAAAAATTTAAAACAAAAACAATGTAAATATATTTTCAAATGGAATTTGCTTACTATGATGTATTCGGATTTTCAAATTCTCTTGAAATGTAACCACAAACAGTTTTTCACCTCTACTGAAAATTTTAAAATTTTGAGTTAATACCCTCTTGTTGATCAAGTGCGATATATAAAAATTAAAAAAAAAAATACGAAATAAATTAAAAAATGTACAAAATAAGTAAGCTAGGAGATATAACTTTTCCTCATTCACAATTTTTTGAAATTTTGCTGTTTTCTTAGCTTAAAATTAACTTTTGGCTTTAAATGCGTTTTTCTGATAACCATGAGTTCAAAATCGGCTGCCACTGTACAGCGAAGGTGGGTTAACCGATTTCGATCCGGTTTTTTTCTTTCGTAGTCAACAAAAAACTGTAGTCCTTATCGTGGCCGTTTTTTGAATTTCAGTCAAATAAATTTTTTATTCCCAAGTAAAATTCTTTTTTCTTACCTTTTTTGGAATTTTCAAGTTTGTGTGGCAACTTTGTTAAAAAAAAAAATTTTTTTTAAATAGTCCACGATAAGGACTAGAGAATTTATCTGGTATTAAGAATCCCTTTACATATTTATTTTACAATAATTAATTAAGGCTCTACAGTGGCAGCCGCTTTTGCCTTTTTTAAAAAAGGCTAATAATGAAGTGGCAACCCTGGCAAGTTTGATGGGAGAAATTTAAAACTAATATTTTTTAAAAATACTACATTAATATATATTTTACATAAAAAAATAATATAGTAAAAATAGTGTTATTTAAATTTTTGACAGCCGTTTATGTATGCCCTTAAAAATTCTGTTGTTACAGTATTTACCCCCCTTAATATGAATCTTAAATGATGACAAAATCGTCATCAGTGATCATAATATGATCAGTGAGAATCACATTTATGATCACAGGAATCATATTATGAAAATTTCGTTTCTGCAATCATTTTTAACAATATTTCTTTAATCGTATTTCAATTAAGATATTTTTAAATACAATTAAAAAAATAACTGAACCAATTAAAAATCTGCAAAAGTTTAAATTAAACTTGTTATTATACTATAAAATTTAACTGAAAATCTAACCATTTTGGTTTTATAAATTGAGTGGCAATCTCATTAAAAAAAAAATAAAGTTATGACGATTTCATAAAATCGCGTAATGTAAAAATAAACTGGAGTTTTTTTAGCTTAAATTAATTTAAAAAATTTAATTGAAATGATAAGTCTTTTAATTGATAATAAATTTGGAAACAAACAAAATTTTAATTGAAATTTTGTTGGCAATAATTTTTGCTGTGCTTCTCTTCTAGAAAAAGTCTCAGATTGCGAGGACTGACTCCTACAGAAAAATATCGCATATTGCAGAGCAGACACTATTAATTATAGAGATAGGAAATCAAAACTTACACTACTCACCGATAGAGGGCGCTGTAATTTAGTATTACCTGAGCAACTATTTAGTATCAGCTGAGCCTATATTTAAAAACTCAAAAACTGCCGAAAACTGCTAAAAAACAAAGAAAAAACAAGCGCGGAATATATTCAAATAATAAAATTTAAATAAAAAAATAAAATTGTCAGTTTTTTGAACAAAGTGCCATCTAGTGACAACAATATTTTTTAAACTTATTTTTTTGGTGATGACATACCCCTGTTGCAGAGCCTCCAGCTACGGCAAAAGATAATAATTTTTACATTTACAAACATATCCACTAGACCAGGGCTGGCAAAACTATGACACGCGTGTCAGTAGTAGCACGCGAGTGGATTTTAGGTGGCACGCGACGTTTTGTTGGATATTTTCAAAAAATTTAAACTATTAGAAGACCGGCAAAAAATTCAGTTAAATGTTAAATTTTGTTACAAAAATGTGTTATTTAACTCCATAATTGTGAAATTTTTTATAGAGCTTGTAAATCGTCTTTTAAAATTAATAAAACTCGGTATTGCCACCATATTTTATTTAATAGAGTACTCGAAAATTCGATTACCAGAAAATTCTGGGAAAATTTCTAAAATTCTAGATTGAAAGAAGTTTAAATGTTTCGATGAGAAAATGCCTCATAATCGGAGAAATAAAAAGTACCAGAAAATTGCACAAAAATGTAAAACAACTTGTAATAAAACTGGTTCTAAAAAAACTAAGTTGTTTTTAAAGGGAAAATAGGTGCTACGAAATAACCCTCAATGAAATAAAGGCTGAAAATAAGTTTCATATTGACCGCCTTGTTGGAATTTGAAATTGGGTTTTGATCGTGTTTCGCACAGCCATTTCATCTGAAATAGAAATTTCTCTGTTCAAATCCATAATATTCGCTTTTTATTCATTATTATGATAATAATAAACAGCGCAATTTATTTTAATAAAATCAAATTTTTGCCCGAAGCACAACTAATTTCTTACGTACTTAAATACATAATGGCGCCCAATAATTTAATTTTTTTTTTTTTAACAAAATGAAATAACCACCAAAAATGGAATAACTCCCGAAAAAATTAAAAGGCAATAATGTTCAAATTGTTTTAATTTTATATCATTGGGGATTTTTTCATAATGAAATAATCTCAATATTTTAAGATTAAATAAACCCCCAAAAATTAAATTACCGTCAAACTTTTTTACATCATTTCTTGGATGTTATTTATTTTTTCCCTTTGGGGTTATTTCATGGTGGTTATCCGTAGCGCTGATAAATGCGATGATATTTTTAAGAGAAATTTTCCAAATTTTTAAAAATGGACCTTTATTAGGGTGCACGCGAGAAATTTTTACAAAAAAAATTTGTCTGTTTCTGGCACGCAGCGAAAAAAGTCTTGCCACCCCTGCACTAGACCGTACCTCAAAAAAGAAGTTCGCCGTACACCGTCCAATCTAAATTATTATTTTTCAAAAAAAATTTTTTTTTTGCCGAACGTAGCGCCATTTTACATTTTTCGTTATATCTTTGGCATTTACAGTCGGATCTTAAAGTATGATACAGCGATGTTTTTCTCTCGAGGAGACCAGTTTATTTGGTCTAAGGGCCATTGACCTCAAGTATCCCGTTCTAGTAGTTACCCACCAGTATCTCAGTTGCTACAACCCTAATGTACAACCCTAATGTACAACCCTAATGTCAGAAAATTAAAGCTCGCAAAAATTCATTAAACTTTTGCTAAGGAAGTTTTTCGATAAACCCAGCAGATTTTTTTTTATTTTTTTGGTTGCCGAACGTAGGGGTCACCTTTTCAAATTTTTTTTCACTGGATTTTTCCTTTATAGCAAAACACTGATCTCGTCGAGGCAAAAAATCGATATATCACACTTTAAAATCCGACTTTTAATGTCGAAGCTATAACGAAAAATTAAAAAGGCGACCGCTACGTTCGGCAAAAAAATTTTTTTTTTTTGGAATTGCCTTCCAAAAATACTTTACATTTGAAGGTGTACCGAGCAATTTTTTTTTGCCTGTAATGTGGTACGGTCTAATATCCACCCTTATTCGTAATGTAGAAATAATGCATAAAATATGGTTTTATAAATTACCATTTTCATTTCTATAGAAATACCACTAACAGGTCAAGTCCTTAAATAGTTGACAGACACTTGTATAGAAGAATAAAAGCAAACAATAGAAGAAAATTCTCTAGTCTATTAGAAATATTTACATTAGAGTTTTGTATGCGAATAAGTAATGTTGTGAACAAGTGTTAAATGCAAGTGTATATTTCGATACATACCGATATTTCTACATATGCACAACTACACCATTTCCAAATTTTGTAATAAAAAAAATAGTTATAATTCTATATAACAAGATGGACTTACACTTAAAATTTTTCGTGGAAAAGGATAAAAAAAAAAAAGTTCGGTTATTGATGCCAGGTTTATGTCCCGAAAGCCAATACAGCTCGATCGAGGATTACCTTTCTCCAGCACATATTAAAATTCCCTAAAAATTCCAGAGTTTAGCTAGAAATTTCTTTTTGCTTGAAAAAAAATTCTACACTTTTAAGTAATTTATGTATTAAAATGGTGTAGGTAAAAACTACTACATAGTTAGTTAGATATAAGTTAAAATTAAACCACATTACAAATCGAGTTTAAAGCTGTCATTTATCCACAAGTACTTAAACTTAAAGTATACAAAACAGTCTTTAGTAGAACATACTTATTTCTTCTTCTGCCATTACAATTTCCAACTACTTCTCTTTCTAATTTCTACTATATTACTGACTTTCAATGTTAAACATTAATTAAACCGACTCCATTACAAGTCAGTATATATGTATGTATATATAAAAACTACGAATACATAATATATATAATGAAAATGACTTTGGTTTTTTTTTTTTTTTTTATATATTTCTAGTCTTTTCTTGTATGAAGTAAAGTTATCGTTTTTTAACTAGGACTAATAGTGTAATAGACAGAAGAGCCATACTTATCTTTAAGTATACTTTAGATCTATCTTTATAAAAAAGTCATATTTTATGTTAAATGTAGCCAATATAAAACTAAAGAGTTGTACTTCATATATTCAAGTAGATTTCAAAATAAATTAAGAGCTTTTATGTAGAATAAAATATTTCAATGGTGGATACTTCCAATAAGGGACACTTGTGATGGACAATATTGTTGTAATGGTGCATCAAGTTTAATTGATGAGTAAAATTAACTTTATTATCTATAGGGTAATAGTGAATTTTTTTTTATAAAGGCCTTGAAATTTCTTTGGAATTCAGCCGATTAAACTTTTCATTAAATTCATCAAACTTTTCATTAAACTAACTAAAATGAACAATAAATGAATGAAGCTTTGCATTAAATTACTGAAATTTTTCATTAAAATTATGAAATTCTTTTTTTAAATGTTATAGAAAATTTAACTATTTTTACAGTATAGTACAAAAGTCAGATCAGAACAACTGGCTGCGAAACTACAGGTTGGTTGAAAAATTTCTGCGCTCGAAATGAAAGAATAATTTTTTTGTTACTAAATATATTTTTTTATTCAATATAATCTCCTAGAAGCTCAATACACTTGTTCCAATTATCTTCCAATAATTTTATCCCATCCTTATAATGGTTTTCCGGAAGCTCTGCAAAATAACTGTCTACGTCTGCTATGGCCTCTTCATTCGACGAAAACCGCTTTCCACGAAGGAATTGTTTGAGATTTCTGAAGAGATAGTAGTCACTGGGAGTCAAATCTGGTGAATACGGTGGATGTTTAAGCAATTCGTACTTTAATTCTTTGAATTTAGCCATCGTCAAAACACTTTTGTGAACAGGTGCATTGTCTTGATGAAAAATGATTTTTTTCTTCTTTAAACCAGGTCTTTTCTCACGAATTTTTTCATCCAGCTGATCCAAAAGGCTGCAATAATATTCAGAGTTGATTGTTTTACCTTTCTGAAGATAATCAATCAACAAAATTCCTTTTGCATCCCAAAAAAACTGATGCCTAACCTTCTTTGCTGATCGTTGTAACTTCACCTGCTTTAAAGCTGAACAACCACCTTCAGTCCAGTGTAAACGTTCTTGTTTCAATTTAGGATCATGGTGGTAGATCCAAGTCTCATCCATAGTTATAAAACGACGCAAGAAGTCGGTTTTATTCTGCTTAAAACGCTCCAAATTACGCTGAGAAATTTGTTTTCGATCCAGTTTTTGTTGAATTGTTAATGTGTGCGGCACTAACTTTCCAAACAGTTTTTTCATACGTAATTCTTCATGTAAAATATGGAGTACTCGTTCGTCTGAGATGCCTATGGCATTAGAAATTTCACGCTTAGTCAAACTTGAATCTTCACTAACCATATTATGTACTTGCTCAATGATTTCTGCTGTGGTTTCAGTTTTTGGTCATCCTTGGCGTGGATCGTCTTCAAGGCTAGTACGACCACGTTTAAACTCACCAGCCCAAAATTCAACGGTGCGTTTTGAAGGTGAGGACTCCTTATACATTTCTAACAATTGTCCATAAAATTCCTTTGCTTTTAAACCCTTTAAAACAAAGAATCTAATGACTGCACGATATTCAATTTTTTCCATATTAAAAAAAAATCAATGACACGTCAACTTCAAATGGCTTGTAAACAAAGAATGAATTGACAGAATGACTTGCAACTTTGCATGTGTTCTCGGGACAGTTATACCAACTTGAGAAAAAAAAAGTTTGGAGCTAGCAGTGCCATCTCTTGGTGAGCGCAGGAACTTTTCAACCAACCTGTATATTACATTATCATAGTTTCTAAATAATGTTTAGCAACCGGTTATTTTTGGTTAGAGTTTGACCATGTATTAGCATTAACTTCTTTTCCTCGAAACTAGAACACATGAGTTTAGAATCTGGCTCTGGGAAGCCAGTGAATTAATCTGTTCTAGAACATATTCGATTGAACCGGTAACCGGTTCCACAAAATTTTGCTAGGAAGTTAAGTACATTGAATGAAAAAATTTCATTAAAAAGTCCACCAAGGCAAGACCACGCATTACCAAACAATGAATAAAGTAATATTTAGCCATAGGGCCATAGGCGATGAGCACCAAGCTAAGGTAAGGACTCATTACCTTGGATGTGATAAAGTAAGTGTTTATTTATGTGGTTACGAGGATGGCAAAAGTAGTGTGTCTAAAAATAAATTTTCATAAAAACAATGTACAATATTAAAGAAAAACTTGATTACAAATATTTTTGATTAAATATATAACGTCCCAGGTAGAAAATTACAAAGGGGCCAGCACTGGCAAAGCACCGAAATGGGTGGTATGAGTGCTAGTTAACAGCGCTTTCCCAACGCCCAAATGATAACACCGTTCCACGGTGGTGCCAATGCTTTACCAAGCACTGGGAAAGCACCCATAAACATAAAAATCAAATGCTTTGCCAACGCTTAAATAAAAAAATTAAAGTGCTTTCCTGACACCCAAATGATAACACCGATATATTTAATACTTTGCAAGTTATTGAGATATCACCAAGAAACGTAAAAATCAATTGTTTTCCCTGCCACCAAATTATGAGCCCTCATCACTACTCTAAAAATAGACTATTCTTGGAGTTATTGTATTGTGGAGTCAAAAATTATTTAAATATTCACTCTTTTGGAGTTTCTTTTTCAAAAACAAAATAATGTTATAGGAAAACAAGCGCTGGGAATTCAACCTTTTAAAGCGTTGGGAAGGCGTTCAAATTTAGTGCTTTCCCAGTAATTCTTTTTGTAAGACCGCGGTCTACTTGCGCATTGCCAGTGCTTCTTTTTTGTTACCACACATAATTTCCACCTGGGGTGGTCATGCTGGGATCCCTAACCCTGAGCTATCAACACATATAATATTTGACTGCTTAATATCCCAGTGTAGAAATGGTAATGATATATCATTATTTTTGGACTACCAGTAATGACACCCACTTACATTCTACATTAATTTAAAACATATAATAATGAGTTACTGATAATGACTTATTTTTATCAATATTTCAAATAGAAAATAATTTTCTAGATTTTTTTTTTAAATTTTTTGAAATCTATTTTTAGACTCAATATTTTTTAAACACTGGTAAGGATATATGTAACCACATATTTTTTGATTTTTTGTATGTTGGCGAGTAAGCTTACTTGTGTGCAACAGGTCAATTGTGTTTTTATCTATTAAATATTACATGTCGATATAGCTCAGATGGTAGAGCTGTTGACTGGTAATCTGTAGACCAAGGTTCGATTCCCGCACCAGAAAATTTTATTAAAAAAAAAAAAAAAAATACAATAAAAAATATTTTTTTTATATAATTTATTTTTTTGAAAATCTATTTTAGACTCATTATTTTTGTCAGTACTGGTAAGCACATAGGTAATGATATATTTTTTGATTTTTCGTATGCTGGTGTGTAACCATAACTCATTATTTTTCGCG
Organism: Leucophora obtusa; assembly: GCA_949987735.1. Lineage (NCBI taxonomy): Eukaryota > Metazoa > Arthropoda > Insecta > Diptera > Anthomyiidae > Leucophora > Leucophora obtusa. Next base: position 181,966,013 of record OX465296.1, read on the forward strand.
ACATCGCCATATATTCGTGGGCGCTGTGGTGTAATGGTTAGCGCGTTGGACTGTTACACGTGAGGTTGCGGTTTCGAGCCCCAACCAAGGCAACATCAATTTACGAAAAATAGTAATATGTATGAGTTTTTCTATCCCTCATACATATCGCAGCGTCCTCCTTCGGTGTTCCATAGCACTTAACTCCACCGAAGTAAAATAATATAACAGGGCTATGAACTATATATAAAGCTTCAACAAAGTTCGCCTACTCACCATCAGATGGCGCGCAACAACTGTTCTAAAATTCAACATCTCGCGCAATTACAGTGTTGCCATATTTGAAGCCCTTCATCTTTCACCACCTTTCACTTCTTCTATATCCCCTTTCCAAAGGAAGCAACACGTTAATTAATAGGAAGAATTTCCTGAGTGTTGCTTCTCTTAAAAAAAAAAAAAAAAAAAAAAAAAAAAAAAAAAAATATATATAGGTAATAAGAAATGTAATAACAAAAGTAACTACCCAGGTAGAAATTGCCGACGTTGCAACAAAAATTGTCCTGGGAGAGCACTTTTTTCTACGAAATGCCGGTACTACTTAAAACGTGCTTCGCCAGTACTGTTTTCTGAAAATTAACGAGTTTTTTTTAATTTTTTAAAATTAATAATTTTATAAGTTTTATGTGTTTTTGCACCTATTACAAAATTATTTATGTAAGAGAGACATAGGCATGCTTTTCTTGTGAAGTTTCGACAGAATGCATTAAAAATCTGTGATGTACACTAAAAGGACAGTAAAGTACCAGCAAACTACTAAATTTGTTATTAAATGTACTGGGATAATACAAAAAAAAAATAAAATCCCAAGCATGCGCCAACGTTGAGAAATAACTACGGCCAAGCGTTTATTGGTGTTATCATTTCGACAACATGCCAGTACAGTGAAAGTTGAAAATCCGACGCATTGCCAGTACACGTCTCCAATACCGGGCCGACATTGTGCCGTTTGTGTTTTTCTACCTGGGTAGTTACCATTACCAAGTATGTAGTTACATAACTTTATTTTAAAATCGCTAAAACCAAAGAAAAATTTGGTCATGTTTAAGGCACTGTCATTTTAAGTGTGGCGACCATTTGTAGAAAAAAATAATGCAATACCTAGGGAAATTTTATAGGAATTCCAAAAATATACAGTTTTTACAAAACTGATCAGTACTCGCTAAATTTTACTATGCAATTTGATAGAAGGTCGATATCGCTTATTTTTCATTAAAAGCCACGCCTACTTAAAACAAGTGACAAAATAAAAATACAGATATCACGTTAAAATTCTACACAATTTTCTTAACTATCTCCTTGGATTTTGGGGCGAATCTATCCACTATTTTGATCTTTAAAAATAAAGACAACGAGAATAAAATTAGAAAAAAACTTTAATGTCCCTATTATATTGCACATGACTGTAGGTACTTTGACGCTAGTTGATGGGATAATGAAATTTTTCATTAAATCAATAAATTTATTTTAAGAAAATCGATTAAATAATACTATGAACTAAAATTATATCAGTATGTTGTTTAAATACATGAATCAGCATTTATCTATTAATATCATAGTATCATAATGTTTACTAATATCATACTGATAACTTTTTCCTCATTGGTATATAAAACAACAGTTGCATTATCTACTCTTTTAGAAAGACTTTCAAAGATTTCTTTAATGTCATTAAATTTAAAAAGAGGATTTAAAATTTCTTCGATTAAATGAATTTCTCTACTTACTGACTTTTCTTATCATCTCATATATATTTTTTTTTTGTTTTCAAAAATTGCAAAACTTTGTTGCTGTTAAACTTACCTGCAAAGAAAAAAGAAGAAAATCCAAAATTAGTCATATGTTATAAAATACATACATAAATCTATTTATATGTAATTGACATTTATAAAGATTTAAGAGTTTTATAAACTGCATTACGTACTTAAAAATAAACTTTTTCATAAATTTTTAAAATAATTTTTTTTTGTTTTAATATTTTTTGTCAATGTTTTAATAACGTGATTAGACTTTAGAGATGGAGATAAAAGTTACACTAAGCAAAACATACAAATCTCCACCCAGGGGAAACATATCGCATAAATCAGGCGAATACACATACATATGCATAAATATTTTTAAAAACACATCAACATACTCGCGTATACAGTATACCCTAAGTTAGAGTTTAATCACAACTGTGTCGATTGTCGATCGACGACAGCAAAAGTCGTCGCGAATAATTTAAATTCAGCGACAACCGATTGTCGACATTTTTTGACATTTAGAAAAAAATTAAAGCAAAACCAGAATAGGGTTGTATTTTTTTCGCAACAATTCTTCACCAATTCAATTGGTTTTCCATTAATTCTTGGTGTTTTACATTTTTTTCTATTTAATGTTGCTTTTTTGCGGTAAATTATGCATTTTTATTTTCAATTACATTTCTTCTGTCAAAAAAATAATTTTTTTGTAAACAAAGTACGAATTTTTGCAACTCCAATACGAATTTCTGCAACTCTGTTCCCTTAATTAGTTAAAAATATGGCAACTATTTGACAAATATTTTGAGTGTGTATTAGTGTGTCGTCACGAAAATAGAATAGATTCTATTACGACGACAAATCGCCGGACGACATGGCGACATTTTGCTTCCCATACAAAATATATGAAAAAGTACATGTCGTTGTCGACCCAGTTCTGATTAATCTCTTAACGGTCCTCTTGGCCATCATGTTAGGGACCTAAATATATCGTACATTATGGATATTTATATGTGTTTTAAAAAATTTATGACACAGTTATTCAGACTCATATAGATTTATCATTTAACGAGGGTATACTGTAAATAACAGTAAGCTAAAACAAATATACATTTGAAAATGTTGTGAATTTTGGTAAATGAAAAATGTGAACAAAAATAAAAATCCTTACACACACTTTTCAACTCCAATGGGAAATGAAACCAAAAAGCATTTATTAAACCATTAACGACCCTGAATAAATTTTCAAATTCTTTTCTTTTAAAAGAAAAGTGATCTGATACTAAAATTTTTTTCTAAAGTTACGAAATAGTAATTAATTCTAAAATTAATTACGATTGTCCTATGCGACGGTTACAAACACTTAGTAAAAAATAAAAAATTTGAAAAAATTTGCCATAGCAGCAACATCCATGCTTTGCAAAAAATGGGTAAAACAACATACTCCATATCAGAAACGGATTGCAGAAAATTTTTAATATTGACAAAAAACTAAAATTTTTCAAAATTGAAATCACCTAGAAATCAAATTACACTTGAAATATATATTTTAGTTTAGAACTTAGAAAAGGCGTTAAAAATGAAGAGTTCTGTTATTAGACATTCTTAATTGTACACTCATAAAAAAAAAAGTTAGTACAAAAGTCTGTTAAATGCGTTCTATTTCAGTTGAACTAATTTTTCCTTTTGTTTTCGTTTAAATCCGTTGTTTAGCTAAAGTTGTTAGTTATCCAATTTCACCACAAAAACATATTGCTGCTGTACTTGAACTAATTTTTCCTCCTGATATTTAGCTATTTTTCTATAAATGATTTTGACAATGTATCAGCTAATATAGATAAATTTATCGCCAACTTTTTTAATATTTGTGTTTTCAAAAGAAAACGGTAGGGGCGCTAGTGTATAGTGATTGATGGTGCTTGATGGTGAAGTGTGTATTAGTGAGTTTGCCGACCAATACAAATAGAAAATTTCTAGTAAGTGTATTTTGATCCCCATTAGTCCTAATTTTTTATTACTAAATGTAAAAGTTTGTGTTAACAGAGCCATTTGGACAACTTTCACCGAATTCCGCAAGAAACGATACAATGTTGTGATACACTTTCAGGAAAAATAGTAAATTTTGAAAATGTTCACATTTTTGACCTTGGTAAAGAAAGGGTTAAAAATAAATGATTTTGTTGCAGCTAGCTAAAAAAATTAATAATTATTTTAATTTTTGCATTAAAAAATACAAAAATTGTTTTTTCGGACTTTCTATATTTTCATATATTTAGTTAGAATATTCTTCCACCTCAAGTCCAAATTCTAATATGATATTGTCATATTAGATTTTTATTTGTTGTTTCAAAAAGGGGGTTGATCATTTTCATGATAGACAATACAATTGTTTCGTAGACATCACTCTACTCTTCAGTTGTCCGCAATAAGAAAATGATAACTTTCTTACTCAAACCGAGACATTACATAAGGTACAAAAAATCAACAGGACGAGAATTTTGTACTTTCGTATATGAACTGTCTGATTTGGTAAAACCAGTTATAAATCAACTCCTTTTTGAAAGCAACAATTACATAAAAGTACCCTTTGGGTACTATTTATATGTATGTCTGTTGTCTAGAGTTGTGTCGTTCATGAACGAACTAGTTCATTTGAACGGTTCAGTTCATTGAACGATATGACATCGTTCACCATTATTCGTTCTTTTCGTTCATTTCGTTCATCGTTCATTTCGTTCTTTTTTGTAGTCATAAAAAGTTTGTACACCTCTCTTATTAATTTTATTACAGAATTAGATGTTTTTTTTAATAATTTAAAATTTTTAATAAAATTGTAATTTTCTGACACTATTAGTCTATGCACAATAAAATTAATATAAACATGTAACATGTAGTGCGCCAATTAATTGCCGAATGAACGACGCCGTTCACGAATCACTGTTCAGACACAGCTCATGACAAAAAAGAACGATAACAAAAAAGAACGATTGAACGATTTGAACGAACTAGTTCAATGAATTTTATTGAACGATATGACCGAGTCACTAAAAAGAACGATTAAGCCCAACTCTACTGTTGTCAATACATTTTGTAAAAACAACTAATATTAAACTCAAAACAAAATAAATATTTGAAAGAGATTTTAGCCGTGGTGTGCTTATTTTCAACAATTATTTTAGACAGTTCATATACGAAAGTACAAAATTCTCGTCCTGTTGATTTTTTTTTTACCTTATGTAATGTCTCGGTTTGAGTAAGAAAGTTATCATTTTCTTATTGCGGACAACTGAAGAGTAGAGTGATGTCTACGAAACAATTGTATTGTCTATCATGAAAATGATCAACCCCTTTTTTGAAACAACAAATAAAAATCTAATATGACAATATCATATTAGAATTTGGACTTGAGGTGGAAGAATATTCTAACTAAATATATGAAAAAAATTAATACTATTATCTTCGAAGAATTAATTCCCTAATTCCATTTTTTTTGAACTGAATTTATATTTTGGGAATGAATTCCCTGACCAAACTTAAGGAATTGAATGAATTCCTTTTTTTTTTCATTAGATTTATATTAAAGGAATTCATTAATTTTTTTCTAATGCCTTCATAAAATTTTATGAATTCATTCAATTCTAGTTAATTCAACTTTTGGTAAAGGAATTCATTGAATTCTAGTTAATTCAACTTTTGGCTAAGGAATTCATTCAATTCTAGTTAAATCAACTTTTGGTCAAGGAATTCATTCAAGTTTAACTTTTGGTCAAGGAATTCATTCAATTCTAGTTAATTCAACTTTTAGTCAAGGAATTCATTCAATTCTAGTTAATTCAACTTTTACTCAAGGAATTAAATTTATTTCGTTTAATTCCCTAGGAATTGAAACTTAATTCAGGGAATTAAACGAAAAAAATTTAATTCCTAGGGAATTAAACGAAAAAAATTTAGTTCCTTGACTAAAAGTTGAATTAACTAGAATTGAATGAATTCCTTGAGTAAAAGTTGAATTAACTAGAATTGAATGAATTCCTTGACCAAAAGTTGATTTAACTAGAATTGAATGAATTCCTTAATCAAAAGTTGAATTAAGTGCACAGTTGAATGAATTCCTTAGCAAAAAGTTGAATTAACTAGAATTGAATGAATTCATTGACTTCAAATTGAATTAAATAGTGTTGAATGAATTCTTTAGTGAATGAATTATTTAATTTTAATTCTTTACGCTTTGGTCAGGGAATTCATTCTATAAATTTGAATTCTTTGAATTCATTCACAGGAATTAATTCCTGCTTATGTCTTATTGATGAATTCATTCCTTGAATTAAAGAATTGAATTAAATTTTTGTGAATTCATTCCAAAAAGGAATTAATTCTTTAAAGCTCTGATTACATACTATCTTTGGCCATACACTAAACAAAAAAAAAATATATATATAAATAAGTTAGTAGAAAAATTAGTAAAACGTCTTGTATATCAAGACTACTGCTAGTTTTTAGCAACTGTTTTAGTAATTTATTTTGCTACCAAAATTGTGCTCAAAAATACAAAAGACATACAAAATATACAACCGTGAAAAATTTTTGTATCTGTCTTTCATACATAAAATAAAAGGACGCCAAAAGATGCATACACATCAAAATATAACATAATAAGATAAAATATGTTTTAAATTTTACACAACATGAAATTTAATGAAAATATATATTAATATTTTAATATATTGTATAAATAGAATGTTGATAAATAGCAGGGTTGGCAGGCAATACCGCTAAAATACCGTTATCGATTCAAAACCCTTTCAACTGACAATCGTTACCCCTAAAATACCGTTACCGAAATAACCGAAATACCGTTATCCTTAAAATACCGTTACCGAAATAACTGAAATACCGTTATCCTTAAAATACCGATAACGAAATAAATGAAATATCGATACCCTTAAAATACCGTTACCGAAATAACTACAATACCGTTATCCATAAAATACCGTAACCGAAATAATCAAAAAACCGTTATCCTTAAAATACCGTTACCGAAATCACTGAAAAATCGTTATCCTTAAAACACCGATACCGAAATAAATGAAATAGCGTTACCCTTAAAATACCGTTACCGAAATAATCTAAAATAGCGTTACCCATACCGATAACCGCATCGTTTCGGTTACCATCCCTGATAAATAGTGATTATGTGAAATACAACGACAGACATTTTTGTCAGTCGTTTTGGGTAATTTTTTGTGTTCCGTTTCGATTTTTTAAGAAAAAGGATTTTATAATATATAAGCCACAGTTATTTCCTTTTTTGTTATTTAGAATTGTCTACACTAATAGAAAAAAGTCGGTAAAAAAATTAGTTAAAGCTACTAAAAATTATTTTAGTTCAAAATTATGTTGCAGAAAAAACTGCTAAAATTAGCAGATTATTTTTGCAATATATTAGTAATATAGGAACAGCAAATATAAAACTGTTAAATATACAGAATTTTTGAGTTAAATTTTTGTTAATGGAAAATAGCAAATTAACCTGCTAAAATCAGGAAAAAATTTTGCTAAATAATTTGTAGCCTAAAAAACCACAAAAAAATTTAAAATTTTCGAAGTTTTTTTTTAGATTTTTTTTAAATGCAAATAAAAATTGAGCCTTTCGAAAACAGCAGTTTACAAATTTTTTGCAAATATTTTTGCTGATTTTAGTGGTATAGACTGCTATTTGCATTCTACTAAATTTTGCATAAAAATAGCAAAAATTTTGTAGATATAACAGTTTATTTTTGCTATTTTTAATCTACTAATATTTAGCAAAATTTTCTCTAGATTTTACAATACAATTTTTTATTTTCAATTAACTAAAAGCTAACTTAAATATAACTAAAATTCTGTAAATTTAACACTTTTATTTTGTTGTTCTTATGTTATTAGTCTTTAGGAAAAAAATCTGCTAATTTCAGAAATTTTTTTGCAGCATCATTTTTGATTAATTTTTAGTAACTTTTTCTGCTATTTTTACATATTTACTTCTATGAGTGTACTAATATTCAGCAAATATTTTATTGATTTTAGCAAGGATTTTTTCACTTGTAATCGACTAAGGTGAGCAAAGATTTTGCTGAGATTACTAGTTTTTGGTAAAAACCAGCTCCAGACTAAAAATTTGCTGATACAGCAACATTTGTTGCTGACTTTTTTTAGTGGACATAATCACAAAAAAAAAAACAAATATTTATATCTCAATATTTATAGATCTTGGAAATGAAACTAGGGTATATGTAACACAGCAAGTTAAAAAAAAAACATATTTAAATTTTTTACGATTTTCATAATTTATCCCATTTTAACTCTACAAAGGTCTGGACGAAATGGAATTTCTTGCACTTCGGGTGACATGTCGGTTTTTTTTTGTTTCCTCTATATAACGAACGTTCACCACAATGGTCATATATGACCATAAATAGTCAATGTAAGATCATTTATATTTTCAGATTTTTGGGTACTTTTCCTATAGAAAAATTTAAAATTGTTTGGAATTTTCTGGGCATTCATGGACCTTTTTTTTAATTTCAAGATATTTAAAGGATTAATCTTTAGTTTTTTTTTTCGGTTTGTTAGTCTTGTTTTTTTTCTTTTTTTTTGTGAAAACGTATTCAAGCATTATAAGGAGGAGCGAGAAATGAATAAAAACTCATTTTAATCATTCAAAAGTTAACAACCAACACAAGTTTCTGTTTTTTTAAACTCACACCTCTATGATGTTATTATTTCAGGATACTAACAGCTATCAACATTTTTATTTCTACAGAGTACAAGTGTATGTTAAAAAACTTTTTAATATGTGTATATTAGAATGGGTCGAAACTTTGGAAAATGTGGAATACTTGCTTTAAAGACAAATAGAGCGAGAAAATAAAATATAAAATAGCGAAGGTATAATATAATCGGCATGCGCGACCATAACCGTTTTACACGTTTGTTACAATAATGCAAGATTAAATTAAAAACAAATTTATCAATTAAATAAAAAATAAAATATTCAATAACCACGTGCAGTGAACAAAAATAGATAATTTAAATTAACGGTAACGATATTTTAAAAATAACGTTTTGCTTCATACAGTACACACAGACACTAAAAGTCTGTAAAAAAATTGAGTTAAAACTACTGAAAATTAGTTAAAAGATAGTAACAGCAAAAATCAAACTGTTAAATATACAGAAGTTAAGTAATATTTGAGTTAAATTTTTGTTAATAGAAAATAAAATCAGCAAAAAAATTTGCTAAATAATTAGTAGCCTAAAACAATTACAAAAAAATTTTAATTTTTGGAGTTTTTTCCGATTTTTTTCATGGATGGTAACCGAAACGATGCGGTTATCGGTAAGGGTAACGCTATTTTAGATTATTTCGGTAACGGTATTTTAATGGTAACGGTTTTTTGATTATTTCGGTATCGGTATTTTAAGGATAACGGTATTTCATTTATTTCGGTAATGGTATTTTAGGGGTAACGGTAGTCAGTTGAAAGGGTTCTGAATCGATAACGGTATTTTAGCGGTATGGCCTGTCAACCCTGGGGGGTTACCGCGTAACGCGATTCGAAAAAAAATTTTCGAATTCGTAAATTTTGTACCTTTTGCAAAAAGAAAAATTTTAACACAAATCTTACTTTTTGAATTTTTATGTGTAGTGTACAAGTTTTAGGATAAAAATAAATTAAAAAGTAGAATTTTTATACAGAATTATATTTTTAACAATATTTGCAAGATTTACGAATTCGAAATTTTTTTTTGAATTGAGTTAAGCGGTTACACCCCTGTTTTTTTTTTTTTAATTGAAATAAAAATCAAGATTTTTGAAAACAGCGGTTTACAATTTTTTTTCCAAATATTTCTGCTAATTTTTAGTAGGATAGACTGCTAATTGCATCCAACTAAATCTAGCTTAAAAATAACAAAAATTCTGTAGATATAACAGTTTATTTTTGCTATTTTTAGTCTACTAATATTTAGCAAAATTGTCAGCAGATTTTACAGTACAATTTGTCATTTTAAATTAACTAAGAGTTAACTTCAATATAACTGAAATTCTGTATATTTAACAGTTTTATTTTTGATCTTCTTATTTTACTTTAATTTAGCAAAAAATCTGATAATTTCAGCAGTTTTTTTTCGCAACATCATTTTGAACTAATTTTTAGATGCTTTTTCTGCTATTTTTACAAATTTATTTCTATGTGTGTAGAAATAAATCTGTAAAAATAGCAGAAAAGCTATTAAAAATTTGTTAAAAATGTCTTTACAGAAAACACTGCTGAAATTAGCAGATTATTTTGGTAAATACTAGTAAGACAAGAATAGCAAAAATAAAACTGTAAAATTTACAAAATTTTATTTTTTTTTTAAGAGAAGCAACACTCAGGAAATTCTTCCTATTAATTAACGTGTTGCTTCCTTTGGAAAGGGGGTAGAGAAGAAGTGAATGGTGGTGAAAGATAAAGGGCTTCAAATATGGCAACACTGTAATTGCGCGAGATGTTCAATCTTAGGACAGTTGTTGCGCGCCATCTGATAAAGAGTTGGCGAACTTTGTTGAAGCTTTTTAGTTCATAGCCCTGTTATATTATTTTACTTCGGTGGGGTTAAGTGCTATGGGAACACCGAAAGAGGACGCTGCAATATGTACGAGGGATAGAAAAAACTAATACATATCACTATTTTTCATAAATTGATGTTGCCTTGGTTGGGGCTCGAACCCGCAACCTCACGTGTAACAGTACAACCCGCTAACCATTACACCACAGCGCCCATATATTTGAATGCCATTATACTGTAAAATCTACAGAAAATTTTGCTAAATATTAGTAGACGCAAAATAGCAAAAACAAACTGAATTTTCTACAAAATGTTTTGTTATTTTTAAGCTAAATTTATTTGAATGCAAACAGTATTCTATCCTGTTAAAATCAACAGAAATATTTGCTAAAAAATTTATGATTTCACAAAGCTAAATTCTGTATATTTAACAGTTTTCTGCTAAATATACAGTGCATTCCCCTTCTTATTTTTTCTGACTGAAAAACTTGGCTTTATGGCTTTATGAATTTTTCGAAAATCCGAAACTTCTATCACGTTGCGAATCATTTCGGATGATTTATTTAATTTCGATCCACTCTTTATCACTATGTCTGTGTATTTATAACAATTTTCAGCTTTTATTTTCAGCAACATTTGCATGCCTTTAGGTTTATTTTTTGAAAAGTGTTTACATAACCAACAAAAAAAGAGAAGAACATTTTTGGAAAAATTGTTCAACTTTAACAAAGTAATAATTGTGTTTATATAACGTTATGAATGTCAGTCCTATGGGAGGTAATTTGGTGCACAAGTGAAAGAAAAACGAAAAACAAAAATATTTCTAACATTTAATCAATCCAAGCCAAAATTCCATACCCAAATATGGGTTTTTAGAACAAATACTGTTACGGTTTAGTAAATATTTTATAACTTTCTGTACAATTACAATATATTTTCGATTAGTTAATGTAATCTATCTGTAGACTGTCGTTGTCAACTGCAAAGTGATTTGAATTTCGTCGGCTTGCCTGCAAGTAGTGCTATGTGTTTTTTTAACAGGTTTTCAGGAGAACGAAAAAACTGATTTATATTATACTTTTAAGATATTTTATTGACACTACCTCATTTAATAAAATTATCATTAAGGCAGTTGGAAATTTTTTGGGCTTTACCACTTTTTAACCGTTATCAAAAGGGTACAAATTTCGTCGAATTATCTTCAGAATTGCTGTCTGTAGTTTGATTACAAGGGCTGTTAAATTTACGTGGATAAGCAAACCAGCAGATGAACATCGCTAAATCGACTCGGCAAGTTATTCTGAGGGAGAGAGTGATTTCGAATATATAGATATTAATATATTGTTGAATACTCTCAGAAAATTATGAGGGTCAGCATATTGAAATATATGACATTATCCATTATTCAGCAAATATTGGTCATATTAAATGAAATGCAATACTGTTTGTAAATACCTATTATTTTCCTTTTTTGTACTATTTTAAAATATATTATAGGCGGTAAGGATGTAATTCACAGACTCAAATTAATAAATAAACATTATTATCTTCATAAAATACATACAGAAAAAACAAAGGAAAAGCTTGATATACATGGGGACTAAACATCAACGATGAAATTGTCTTCAACGATTTCTTTAAGACATTTTGGAATTTTTCGCTAACGACATTTGTCGCTGAAATTGTCTTGAAAGACGATGTGAAGGAAATCATCTTTAACGATAAGCTGACCGAACGAAATTTTAGCTGATCGTGTATAAGATGCTGTTGGTGACAAGTTCAGCGACATTGTCATGTATATGTTGTATAACTCACTATGTTAACGAAATGGTGAGCGACAACATATTATTACTGTCGTCTTACGACTCCGTTGACGACAAGGTGAGCGAAATTGTCTTTAGATGTCTTATTTTTAGAAATTCTCATTTAGTTCATCATTTTATTGCTTAAATATAAAATTTTGATATTAAATTTTAGTATTAACATTGCTTAATACAAGCGCTTTATTCTTAAATTAATAAAGCAATTTTTAAATTAAATGTTGTTTGTTTAAATAAAAATTCACATTAACAGCAAATAATAAATATAATTAAATTAAAAAAAAAAATTATTTTTACATATGCAAAAAAAATATAAAACCGTTTCTTGCGACGTTTGTTTCACATTTAAGTAAATAAAAATATTAACTCGATGAGAAGTTTTTAGTTTAAATTTGTTTGAAAAAATAATAAAGAAATCAGTGTTGTCAGTGACCATCTAGGCGAAGCTGTCACCAACAAGGTCGTCTACGTTAGCATTGTGAACAATGTCGTCTATTTCGTCTTCAACGACAAAGTGGGGCAAATTGTCGCCCAAATGGTCAAATAGATTCAAGGACAATCTCGACGAAAATGTCGCTCAGGTGGTCGTGTACGATTTTGCCGACAATCGTTTGAAAACGTCATCAACGATTTGTATGGACTATCACCAATATGTCGTTTACGAATTTCTATGGTCGTGCATCCAGCGTCGAGGATGTCAAGACAGAGCCAACTGGGTAGTGACACTGAACGTTCTGGACGGCCAATTAAGGTTAATACATATGATATGAAGTTGTCCGTTCGGAGAGTGTAAGTGCGTGAGATTTTTGGTGCCATAGGCATTTCACATGGCACTGTGGTTTCAATTTTAATTGATCAGTTGGGTTTCAAAAATCTGTCCGCAAGATTAGTGCTTGATCAAATAAGATGAACCCAATTTTGAGATAAAATTTTATCAATATATTAATTGTCAACATTTGGTTCCAGAGGAGTTTTTTTTTTCAAAGTGTTTCTCTATTTGTAATAATTGCAAATTCTATTTGAAATCTGTGATGTAATATGATCTCTTCAACCGAACAAAATAACACTCATTGTCTATATAATATTAGCAGAAATTTTTTCATCGGGCGGTATATTAAAAATGTTATAAAATAGATTTAACAATGACTTTTTTTTTCTCTGTGTAGTTTTAATCATGATTATTATCGCTTTATACATACTTTTAAACATTATTATTTTAATGATATCACTATGGTTCGGGTTCTTTCATATTATTAAAATAAAAATATAATATTTACCAGTTAAAAGCATATTATTCCGCAATTAATAATTTACATTTTAATTGAAGAGTAGTAATAAAAGCCTTTTATGCAAAAAAAAAAACGACAAAAAAAATCCGTAAAATATCAATCCACATTTATGAAAATTGTGGGAGTTTTTTTTTTTCTTTCAATAATAAATTAATCCTCTTACCGGCAAGACCGACTGGGTTAATAAAATTTGCCACAAAATGCTATTAATTAAGCTATTTTGATTAAAAAACATAATTTACATTTTGTAAAGATATTATTTGTGTAAAATTGAAAAAAAAAAAAAAATATTACTGTAGAATAAATTGCAAAACAATAACAAAACGAGTAAAAAGGTTAAAGTCGGGCATGCCGACTATACAATACCCTACACCAGTCTGGTGTATTGTTCGGATCCGAAATTCGAATGGGTTAAAATGGGGCTTGTGTCAAAATGTTCTATAATGTGAGTCAGCGCACCAAATTTCATTAAAATATCTTAATATTTGCGACCTGCAGTTTGTAACCAGGCCAATTTTGGTGGGACCCTTATATGGGCACTAGGTCTAAACATGGACCGATGTTCACCAAAATCAATAGGCTGCGTTATTGGGCCAACATAGGTCTGTGTACCAAATTTCATCAAAATATCTTAATATTTGCGACCTGCAGCGTATAAACAGTATAATTTTGGTAGGACCCTTATATGGGCACTAGGTCTAAACATGGACCGATGTTCACCAAAATCAAACTTGTTCGTCCTTGGGCCAACATCTGCGTACTAAATTTCATCAAAATATCTTAATATTTGCGACCTGTAGAGTGCGCACAAGATTGCATGGACAGACAGACGGACGGACAGACGGACATCGTTAAATCGAAATAAAAAAAAATTCTGTGCCGATCGGTATACTATAAGCTGGGTCTACGACCAATATTTTTTGGTGTTACAAACATCAGCACAAACTTATAATACCCTGACCACATGGTGGTGTAGAACAAAGTATTTAAAAATAAAATGTTCAAATTGATCAAAAATATTGAACGTGTATGTTCAATATACTAAAATACTAAAGCTATGAAATGATCCATATATTTTCGGGATACAAGCCGAATTTAGAATACCTACGAAATTTTTTTATGTAATTGTTTTCCAGAAAATCGATAGTTTTTGATCTCAAGAGAGCAGAAACTCGTCTTTGAAGACCAATGAATGAACAAAATTGGTGGACAGTGTACAATGGCGGCTGCCAAATGGAATTTTCGGTATTAATTAAAATCAGGTCGACTTTTCCTAATATTAAATTATTTTATTTAATTTTTTACTCAAATGTTTTTAACTTCCAAATCCATTTTTCTGAAAGTGTGGCTATAGTTATGAAACACTAGTAAAATAAAAATGGCGATTTAAATTAATGTACCTTTTTTTTTTTTGTGAAATATATGTATTTTAGATATAAGTCCAACGGCGTCAAATCGCACGAACGAGGCGGCCAATCGACTGGACCATTTCGTGAGATAACACGTTCTCCAAACTTGGTTTGCAATAAATTGATTGTGACATTCGCTGTGTGGCTTGTGGCGCCGTCCTGTTGGAACCACATGTCCTCCAAGTCCATATAATCCAATTGGGGCCAAAAATATTCGGTTATCATTGAACGGTAGCGATTCCCATTTACAGTAACGTGCCAGTCTTGATCATCACGGAAGAAGCACGGCCCAATGACGCCGCCGGCCCATAAACCGCACCAAACCGTAATTTTTTCGGGATGCAATGATGACTCATGGAGTACGTGTGGATTGCTGTCTGACCAATAACTCATATTTTGATTATTGACGAAGCCATTCATTATGACGACCATAAATTGGACGTAGCGCTCTTAACGTTGAGGCCACTGACTCCGAATGTCGGTAGTAAATTTTAATAATTTCGACTCGTTGTTGGCTCGTATATCTTTCCATCATGAAATGGCAAACCTTACTGAAGAGAAATGTCAAAAGAGCGGCAAGAAATATGGCGTCGTTTGCTGTCCCTGTCTTTCTACTTTTGTAGCGTCCCTGTTGAAGAACCCTTTATATGTCTAAATTATTCAGAACCTCACATATCAGCTGCTTTATACTGCGGCTATAGTTATGAAACAGAGTGTATTGTACATTTATAAATAATTTTTTTTGTTTTGTTAAATTTTCAAAAATAACTAACAGCTGTTCGCAGAATTATTTAATTCACTGTACGTGTTTGTGTACCTATAATCTCTGTTTTATAATATTTGGTGAATGTTTTAATTACATCGTAGCAATTTGCTTAACACAAACACATTTATGAATTCATACACACAACTAGATACACATGTATTTCAATGTATGTGTAAAAGGACTTATGGCATACAAATAATGCATGTATGTATGTGAATAGCATTTTAATTGGTAAGTTTATACACACAAAAACTTAAAAACGAGTATCAATTACGAAATTGCTAATATCAATTAATATTTTAATTGACTTTGTACCTACCACACTAATGGCTGTATTAATTACTAACAAATTCATAAGATTAATTGAAAAAATTAAACAATTCAAATATTTGTTTTAGCGATATTTAATTGAATATTTGTTTAGAAACAAATTTTATTTTAAACAAATCTTTTATTAGATATTTTAGGTTAATAATTTTTTGTGTATAATAATTGTGGGTAAATTTTAATATTCTAAACTAGGGCATACACGTTCAATATTATTGATAAATTTTGCAAATATACACGTTCAATATTATTGATCAATGTTTTTAAAATCAACGAATCAAAACAAAGTATTTAAAAATAAAATGCTCTGATTGGTTGATTTTTGAAAAATTTATTAGTAATATTAAACGTGTATGCACTACTTAAGGGAATATGTTGGATTAAATTTATATAAATGTGTACACGACGAATGTTTTTATTTGTAAGAGGTTATAAGGAGAAGTCGCTTTTAAGTTGTTTTTAATTAAGGATACATTTGTAGTAGATTATACCATTTAGTAAAGGGTACTTTTCTAACAAGAGATGCTTTTTTTTTTATATAAAACCTACTTTTTGAATAAAAGGTACTTTTTGAGTAAACGATACTTTTTGAGTAAAACGTACTTTTTTAGTAAAAGGTACTTTTTGGAAAGAGATAAAGGGTACTTATTAGGGTATTCAATCGATTAATCGTTATTCGATTAACCGAACAATTTTTGAGAAAAATTGTTCCAATAATTTAAAATGTCCAAATTGCGAATAACGAATAACTCGAATAATTTCAAACGATTAATCGATTAATCGAAATTTGTACAAAATTACAAAAATGTTTAAAAAATATAAATTTTTTATTAAAGTAAATGTGCTAAAATCTCAAAAATTTTTTAAAAATTGTGATAAATAATTTGCTGTAGGCTTTTGCCTATCCGGATTTCATTCTGGCCTAAGAAAATAATAAATAATAAAAGGTTAGCTTCAACTCAATGAGAATTTCATGTTTTCAAGTAGGAGCGTTAATAAACATCTTAAATCCAAAAGAAAAACAAAAACAACATAAAATTATCACAGTTTGCTTTGTAATCTTCCAAATTACTACCCTGTTGTTGTGACTTATCTAGTAAATTAGTGGTATCTATTTATGTATAATAAATTTTGAATTATTTTTTACGACTTTTTAAACGTTGATATTAAATGACAGCATTAATAATTATTGTAATTAAGTATTACTAGAATTATTAATTATAATCAATGCTTAATGTAATAAAGCTTGTTTAGTGAGCACTCGGAATTTATAAAATAAAATAAAGGGATGGAGGTACGGAAACGTAGAGGGAAAATCAATTTGTCTATAGAATTCCTCTCTACATTTACGTTTTTTATGTGGATGAAATCAAAAAATGTGATAAATTTTTGGGCCAAATTTGTGAGAAGCAAAAAGTGTTAATATTTCAGTTTTTTATTAATGGAATCAGTAAGTTTAGTCATTATAAACCTAATTGCAAAAAATCTCATCTACAAGTTGTCGCAATAACTTTTTTTGCACAATTTTAATTTTTTTTGTTGTAACGGAGTTTACATTTCTGCAAGCAAGAGATATAACAAAAAAAAATTGGGTACGAATTTTCTTCAATTTATTAGATTTTCGTATTTGGGTTTTCAACTTGCTTTCCAATGATATATAATTTGTGTTTATCAAATTGGCGGTTTCGCGAATAAAAATACAATTCATTCCGCGAAAAAAATTTTAATTTCTTTTTAATTTTGTAGTTTTGGTCCTTTTAAATGCTTTTTAAAAATATAAAATTTTATAAAATCCAAACAGCGGTTACGCAGTTACAAAATAATATATTAAAAACATAACATTACGCGATCAAAAAATTCTTAAATTGTGTGAAACAAATTTAATTTGTCAAACTAATGTCAGTAATGACTCGAAATATCGATTCAAAACCAATGAAATGCAAAATCAATCGTTTTTCGCTCCAGCAGCTTAGGGTAAAAAACTGATAACTTTTTTTGATTTGACGCAAAATTATTAGTTGAATCGTCTTTTGACGCATAAATATTAGTTGAGTCACCTCTGTTTATGGTTATTTTAAAATATTTTAAACATTTGTGTGTTACAAACAATTGTGGTTACGGAGTTTACAGTTACGGAGTTTACATTTGGTTACTTTTTTCGTTTTCTTTCAGAAACGCTTTGTCAGAATTTTTTTTCCGAAACAAAATCGCATGATGCCTATAAGGTGAATCCAAATATGAGATTGTTTTTCTTACTCGTTAAATAGTTTGGTGTAAAAAGGAACGGAGTTTACAACATTTTTTAAAATCTTATTAAAGACATCCTTTTTCATCTCGAGACTGTTACATGCTGCAGAAAAGCTTCAAGTCTGTTATACTAGATGATTACTTACAGTCCAACGATCATTTGAGTATAAATAACATTTTTCGGAATATAAATAATAGATAACTCCAAAATTCTGGTATATGCATTTTTATTAAAAATTATAACGAAAAATCGTTACAGAGTTGAAGTCGTGATAGCTAAGATATACGAAAAAGTTTGTAAAATGTATTAATTATACCCTACACCACTATGTGGTCAGGGTATTATAAGTTTGTGCTGATGTTTGTAACACCAAAAAATATTGGTCGTAGACCCACCTTATAGTATACCGATCGGTTCAGAATTTTTTTTTATTTCGATTTAACGATGTCCGTCTGTCCGTCCGTCCGTCCGTCCGTCTGTCTGTCTGTCCATGCAATCTTGTGCGCACTCTACAGGTCGCACCTATTAAGATATTTTGATGAAATTTGGTACGCAGACCTATGTTGGTCCAAGGACGAACAAGTTTGATTTTTTTGAACATCGGTCCATGTTTAGACCTAGTGCCCATATAAGGGTCCTACCAAAATTATAGTGTTTATACGCTGCAGGTCGTAAATATAAAGATATTTTGATGAAATTTGGTACGCAGACCTATATTGGCCCAATAATGCAGCCTATTGATTTTGGTGAACATCGGTCCATGTTTAGACCTAGTGCCCATATAAGGGTCCTACCAAAATTATACTGTTTATACGCTGCAGGTCGCAAATATTATGATATTTTGATGAAATTTGGTACACAGACCTACATTGGGCCAATAACGCAGCCTATTGATTTTGGTAAACATCGGTCCATGTTTAGACCTAGTGCCCATATAAGGGTCCTACCAAAATTATAATGTTTATACGCTGCAGGTCGCAAATATTAAGATATTTTGATGAAATTTGATACACAGACCTATATTGGCCCAATAACGCAGCCTATTGATTTTGGTGAACATCGGTCTATGTTTAGACCTAGTGCCCATATAAGGGTCCTACCAAAATTATACTGTTTATACGCTGCAGGTCGCAAATATTAAGATATTTTGATGAAATTTGGTACATAGACCTATGTTGGCCCAAGGACGAAGCCTATTGATTTTGGTGAACATCGGTCCATGTTTAGAACTAGTGCCCATATAAGGGTCCCCCCAAAATTGGCTTGATTACAAACTGCAGGTCGCAAATATTAAGATATTTTAATGAAATTTGGTGCGCTGACTCACATTATAGAAAATTTTGACATAAGCCCCATTTTAACCCATTCGAATTTCGGATCCAAACAATACACCAAACTGGTGTAGGGTATTATATAGTCGGCATGCCCGACTTTAACCTTTTTACTCGTTTTTATTAAAAACAGCACTTTTCCTTTTCATAAAAATTCTTACAGTTAGTGTTTAGCTTTATTGGTTATTAAAATATTGGGCTATAAAATTGGTCACAAATTTTATGTATTAACCAAAAATTGGCCAGATTGTTATAAATTTTGTAAAACAGGTGACAATGCGCTGATATATATCGAAATATGTAACTCAAGTGTAATCCATGCATTAGAAATTCGGTGGTTACACGGTTTTTATCACATTTTTTGATATCACCCATGTATTTAATGAATACGAAAGAGATACAAATTAATGTACGGGGTCTTATATCTTTCTTTCGGGTGTGGTTGTCCCCGATTTGAATAAAATTTTAATATGTGAAAGAGGGGACAGAAAAAATAAAAATATTGAAAAAATCTGATCTAAATTATAACATTTTTTTTATTTTTGTGAATTTCAAAAGAGTTACTGAATTTATATTTGTTCCTTTTTTTTAAATAAAATGATTAAAAACGCAACAAGTGCATGTATATTATTTTACAGAAAATTTTTTCGATTAATCAATTAATTTTAAAATTTTGTTCGATTAACCTGTTAAGAAAAAAACCCGAATAATTATTTGCACGATTAATCGAATAAAATAAAAAGCCGATTAATTGAATACCCTAGTACTTATTGAATAAAAGGTACTTTTTAAATAAAAGGAACTTTTTAAATAAAAGGTACTTTTTAAATAAAAGGTACTTTTTTAAATGAAAGGTACTTTAATAAAAAGTACTTTTTTAATAAAAAGTACTTTTTTAATAAATCTAAATATTTAATTTTTTTTTCATATTTCAGCCAGAATTTAATGAATTTTTCTTTCGCATGTTAAAAAAGTTTAATAATCTTGTAATAACTGTCATTCTAATGTTAAAATGTAAATACTCGTATGTGTAATCTGTATTCCTTAACACCCTCAGTCAGTCTTCAGTGTACACTAATAGAAAAAAGTTCGTAAAAATGTTAGTTAAAACTACTAAAAATTAGTTAAAAATGATGCTGCAGAAAAAACTGCTGAACTGAAAAATCACAAAAAAATTTTAAATAATCGAAGTTTTTTTTCGATTTTTTTTTAAAGGCAAATAAAAATCGAGCCTTTTGAAAACAGCAGTTTAAAATTTTTTTACCAAATATTTCTGCTGATTTTAGCAAAATAGACTGCTATTTGCATTCAACTAAATTTAGCTTAAAAATAGAAAACATTTTGTAGATATAGCAGTTTATTTTTGCTATTTTTAGTCTACTAATATTTAGCAAAATTTTCTGCAGATTTTACAGTAAAAATTGTTATTTTCAATTAACTAGAAGCTGGATTAAATATAACTAAAATTCTGTAAATTTGGCAGTTTTAATTTTGCTGTTCTTATTTTACTAGTATTTAGCAAAAAAATCTGCTAATTTCAGCACTTTTTTCTGCAGCATCATTTTTAACTAATTTTTAGTAACTTTTACTGCTATTTTAATAGATTTATTTCTATGAGTGTAACTATAGTTTAATACTTAATTGTTATACTTAAGTAAGAAGATATAAAATTGTCGTTTCAAAATTTTCTTAGTATATTTTATACAATGAAATATATGTATAAAATTTACATGTTGTATACAGTAGTAGTTTGTTAATGTGGTATTCGTAGTTAAAATTGTTATACTATTGTACTCGTATGTCTGTTAATGACAATGTTAACCAAATGTTACAACATTTATACACTTCTTTAATAAAATCTTCAAGTTTATTAATATGAGTGTTGAATGGCATTTAGACTTTCACTAATATCAATTTGTATGCAAATCTAGTTAAAATCTTGTAGATATAAAGTGCCTGCCTTCATATCTAGAATATTATCATATCAACAAATAGGGGGAACTAGCAAATGTTCGTTTACAAGTTAGGTACAGTAGACGCTCGCAAATTAGAACCGCTTTGTTTTTGAGGCAATTCTATTTTCTGAATTATTCTAATTTCTGGACGTTTTTTTTCGAAAAAAAATTGAGTAAATTTACTTCCAAAAACTTAAATAAAACTCTTTTTAATATTTTTTAATTCAATTTTATTTGATAAAAACAAGAAAACAAAACACAACAATTCAGTCCAATACATCAAATGTATTTTTTTAAATTAAAAATATGAATATAAAAACAAAAAAACGAATGGCAACAAAACATAGCAATGCAGTCCAATTACATCACATGTATTTTTTTTAATTAAAAACTAAAAAAACTGTATTTAAAAAAAATTAAACAATTAAAATTAAACAATGGCCAAGTTAACAACTTATCTTTGTTTGACATATAATCAGTTATATTTGTTTGTTTTTTTGGTTTCTTTAAATCCGAAATATCATTACGGAGAGCCAAAAGATTACTTATGTGCTTAGTTGAAAACAATTCACTGTTATTGCACCATTTTATTAAATTATTTACGCTTTCAATGGCTGTAGAATTAGAGACAACTGATGATACTGCAACAACGTCGGGTTCGCTGCTATCTGAAGACTCACCATCGCTACTGAGAACATAAACAGATCCGTCATCAAACATATCTTCATTCCATCTGTCGATGTCTTCTATACCGATGCAATCGTTGGGAGCTATTTCTTTTAAAAGAGCTTGAGTTATCTGAATGACTTCGTTGCAGTCCTGATCTATTTGCAACAATTGTGCTATTGGCACGTCATCGTCGCTGTCGTATTGGTTAGAGTCCCAATTGGACAACTTTGACCAAGATTTCTTCATAACACTTTGTGGTACCGCATCCCAAGCTTGTTTCAGTAATAATATAGCATTGCGGATCGAATGGAATTTCAAATGATTCTTCAGTTCACCACCTTCAGCAATTAACTGAGAAAGAAACATACTTCTGTAATTGAGCTTTGTTAACTTAATAGAGTTTTGATCCATTGTCACATTTGGTGGAAAGAATAATGCAACTATGTTTCCATCGTCACTTTTAAGTTTCCCAATGGGTGTATGAGCGGAGCAATTATCTATAAGCAAAATGGCTTTCGGAGGTAAATTATTTTCCTGAGAAAAGCGGATCACCTGTGAATTGAAAAAAATTTTAAAATTATGTACTGAACCTGAAATCAATATTTTTGTTTACCTCTTTAAAAAATATTCCGTGAAACCATTCGTGAAAAATCCGAGAAGTCATCCAAGCATTTTTTGAAAAGTTGTAATGCAGAGGATTATTGAAATTTTTAAAACACCTGGGTTTTTTTGCTTTTCCAATTACCAATGGAACTAATTTGTGTGATCCATCAGAGTTTGCACCAAGTAGGACTGAAATTCTGTCTTTTTGAATTTTATGTCCAGGGGCGTTTTTTTCAAAGCAGATACATAGGTTCTGTCTGGTAGGCAACGAAAAAATAAACCGGTTTCGTCGACATTATATATTTGTGACTCCATTAAACCCATCTCAGCGATCTTTGCACGATATCGATGAATAAAAGGAGTGACTGAAGCAACATCACTGAAAAGAATCTCGCCACAAATTTTTAAAAAACGCTTCTTAAATTTGGTAAACCATCCATCACTTGCCCGGAATGCATTTTCATCTTTATCGGGATATTCCTCTGTAAATATTTGTTTAGCTTTCTCTTTTAATATTGGCCCAGTCAATGTACACTTTTTTCTCGTTGATTTAAAAACCACTCATACAGACGACTTTCCATTTTTGGATATTCAGCGCTGTGCAAAGATTTATTGTTTGCCTCCTGATATGTGTTTGAAACAGCATTTAATATTGCTGTTCTATGTGATTTGATGTAGCTGATTGAAGATGTTGTCACATTAAAATCTAGGGCTAACCGGTTCCCTTGAACGCCTTTGTCAAGCTTTTCTAATATTTTGACTTTAGTTTCCAATGATAAAGTGTTTTTTTTTACGTTTATTTAACATTTTAAATGATACAATTTCACTATTTAATAGAGACTGCCAAATAATATGTACACGCGTATCAAATTTCACAAATAAACTAGCCAAAAATTTACATAAATGCGACAAAAAAAAAACAAATAGGGAAAAAATATATAATTTGGTGATTCCCCTTTTCAGTTTTACTTTATTCAAACAGAATAAAAATAAATTGGGGATTTCCTGTGTATTCAAATAACCAAAAAAAAAAAAAAAAACGCTCAGAAATTAGAATTTTAAATTCGAATTTCAGAGCGTTTAATGTATTGCAAACATTGATTCTAATTTCTGGACGTTCGAATTACTGAAAGCTCTAATTTGCGAGCGTCTACTGTATTCCCATAAGTTATCTTTGATCTTAATAGGATTTGTCTATATGAATGATAGAGAAGAAAAAATAATGTGAACTTATCTTTTCAGCTTATAAATCTCATATTTATGGTTTAAAAAGTTACCTAATTTTCTGAAACATTTATTTTTTTATTTTTTTTCTTATAATTGCAAAGAAAAATTGACAAATGTAGATATCAAACGAAAGTCTTTTTGGCGACGCATCTATCGGTATACAAAAAATGTCCGAAAATGTCCAACTTTTAATGTTATTATTTATTATTTTTTCAAATATCACATTTTTATGGGGAATTGTTGTTGGTTTTAGTCTAAAATGTACATGTACGAATTGTATTTGTTTTCTGAAAAAGTAAGTAACACATCGGCTGAAAATTCCGTAGGATGACCAATAAAACAACAATTTTTTTTCGGCAAAATTCGACTTTATTCATAGACATATTATCCTTTAACAGCTTTACAATCACTCCAGCGCCTTTCTAACATTTCGATACCTTTTTTATAGAATGATTTATCTTTGGCCTCAAAATAGGCCTCTGTTACGGCAATCATCTCTTCATTCGAACCAAATATCATTCCAGCGAGCATTTTCTTAAAGTCTGAAAACAGGTAAAAATCGCTTGGAGCCAAATCTGGGTGCGAAAGCTATTGAAAATGTGAAAATGCGTCATCGGTATTCGTACGACCACGTTTAAAGTCAGCTAAACACTTTTCTACCATTTGTCTCGATGGAGCAGAGTCCGAATAACACTTATCAAGCCAAGCTTTGGTTTAAACGGTGTTTTTCCCCATTAAAAAGCAAAATGATAAATCAACATACGATATTGCTTTGAATCCATTGAAACGCAAAAGTCAATGAAACAGCTGTAACTTGTTCACTAATGACCGCATTGTCATTAAATTTTGACAGGTATCATCTGAAGGATGGTGGTTCCAAAAAATCATATAGATTTTTCAATAGTTGCGCCAGCTTTGTTTCATTTGACGGATTTTTCAGCCGATGTATAATATATGAGATCATGCTGCATGAACGTGTATGATCATATACAAGACAATGTATGTCATGTATGTTCATTAGGGTGACCTACCTTATATGAACGAAAAAAAATGGCGACCTGTGACCCGTCCCCCCACCCCCTAAAAATGTGCCTTTGGGTATAAAAATACACCGTGCAAAAAATTAAGGTAATCGGATAGCGGGAACACGTGCCGCATCGGCCCTGAAGTTTGAAATACGATTTACAAGGCGAAAAAATCACTTTTTTGGCTTTCTTTCAAAATACTGGCTCTTTAATAACCATATCTTTGCAAAATGTAAATAGAATCATAATCTAGACTGAATACACTAGGTTTGATCATAAATTATTCCTAGTACCAAGATGTAATTACAATAAAAAAAATTACATTTTTCGTGCTGTTACTTAAGAGGATGCAGCGATTTTCGTTTTTCAAAAAATGTGAAATTGAGCGAAAACGCACCACAACTTCAATATTCAAATATTCAAGCTTTGCTACTTATACTAAATATAAGCTTTGCTACTTATACTAAAGATATTCTTCTTACCAAATTTCAGAAATATCCGTCCATTCGTTTTCAAGTTATGGCGATGTTCTTTGAAGGTATCGTTATTGAATTCTGTGTGTCCTTGGACAAAAGTAAGAAATTTTTCGAATAGCTTAAGCTTCAATCTTATATTGCGGTCATTATCAATTGTTTTAGACAATTTGATTTTTTAAATATATTTTTAAGATTTTTGAAAATTTTGTTTGTTTTAAAATATTTATTTTTCGAAATTTTACGAAATTTTATTTATGACACTTTCTCGCTTCCAAAACACTCTACACAAAAAAATTTATAAATTTTGTTTTCTATTGAAAAAGCTTAATTTGTTATTAAAAAACACTCGTTTGATATCAATTTAATATACCCCACCTGGAGGCGGGCTTTCCGGTTATTATAAAATTTTTATTTTTATAAAATCATTGCTGTGCCAGTGTATTATTTTTGGTGCAGTTGGCAATTTTTGTCTGGATAGTCAGTTTGTAGCTATTAATCATTATATGTCCTGTTAAATTACACTGTGAGACAAATGGTAGGAGTCAGTGATCGGGAAGGGTTCAAACTACCGGGGAAAGTTATATCGGTAAAAAAGAAGTTTTACGTGTCCCGGCGTTTCGCTGGGTCATGTCTAGGAACCGAGATATATCGATTTGAAGTAAGTAACTATCATATAGGGGAAATTGTCACCTTTGGTGGTCTTTTTTTTGACATAACTCCGATGTTGCTCAAACAATTTTAAAAAAATTAAAAATTACAATTCCTTTAATCTGTTCATATAACGTTTTTCTATATACTCAACAGTTTTGCCGGTAAAAATAAATGTATGAAGAAAAAAATATTTTTTGCCTAAAATATTAAAAAGAAGTAATAAACAAAAGGTTATTTAATTTTTATGGTAGCGGTAACAAACTAAAAAACGGTCATATATATGCGTGGACAATTAAAAGGAAAAAAGGAAAGTGCACTTTTTTAATTATTTGGGTT
Organism: Leucophora obtusa; assembly: GCA_949987735.1. NCBI lineage: Eukaryota > Metazoa > Arthropoda > Insecta > Diptera > Anthomyiidae > Leucophora > Leucophora obtusa. The sequence goes on from OX465296.1 coordinate 181,992,515, forward strand.
TTTTCCGTTGGCTACCTGCATGATTTTGTTACACAAATTGCACCCACATTTATGAGTGGTCATGTTTTAGAACGTTTCGAAAAATTTAAAACGCACACGAATCAGGTATATAGCCACCCTTAAAAGATGCGCCAATTCATAAGTACCTCTCAGTAAAATATTGAAACTTACGTAGTTTTTATAGGTGTTCATTGATCGATTTTTGTCATTCAACAAGTGTCTCCGAACGCGTAAAGTACGATTTTTTTTAAAGTGACGAAAAAGTAATACAAGTATAAAACCGAAATGAGTGCAAATTGTCCAGAAAATATCAATTTATTTTGTTACGTTTGTGGCAAAAGAGCTTTTTCAACAAATACTGCATTACTCACTGAGCAAGTGGAGCGTGCTTTTAAACTTTATTTTGATTCCGAAATAATTCGCGGCGTTTCGTGGGCCCCAGACAAAATTTGTAAAACGTGCTACAATGCTCTTAACATGTGGATCCAAGGCAAACGCAGTTCACTTTCTTTTGGTGTACCAATGATTTGGACTGATCCAGGAGAGCACAATTCCGATAATTGTTACGCTTGCGCAAACAAAATATGTGGAGTAAATCGTAAAGGCCTTAAACGAAGCGTTTACATATCTGTTAGAAGTGCACAAATACCTCTACCGCATTCGGATGAAATACCAATTCCACCGCTTCCAAGTCCTGACAGAGAAACTTCTTTTTCTATTGAAACAATGGATCAATCGGATTTCACCTATAAACCAACACCAGAAGCCGGCCCATCGAACAAAATAATTCCAATATCACAAGCAAGAATGGACAAGATTGTTGCAGAATTAAACCTTTCTCAACGTGAAGCAGAAAAACTTGCCCAGCTTTTGAAAGAAGGCAACAATTTGGAGCCTAATGTCAAAGTCACCGGATATCGAAGATGACAATTGCTATTCCAACGGTACTACAAAATCAACGAAGGGAACACATTTGTTTACTGCCACGGTATAAAGGGACTGATGGTGGCGATGGCCATTAATTATGCCGCAGCTGATTGGCGAATGTTCATCGATTCTTCGAAATCAAGCCTGAAAGTCGTTTTGCTACATAAATATAATAAAAAACCAAGCATTCCCATTGGCTACAGCACAGACATGAGCGAAACATACGATTCGATGAAAATAATTTTGGATAAAGTTTGCTACACTGATCACATGTGGCGGATCAGTTGTGATCTGAAAGTCGTGGCGATGCTAAGAGGTCTCCAAGGAGGCTATACGAAAAACATGTGTTTCTTGTGTCTTTGGGATACCCGATTTAAAGGAAACCAATACGAAACGCATGACTGGCTTCCTCGAGATCCAACGGAGAAAGGAGACAACTGCGTAAATGATCCACTGGTGCCAATGGAGAACGTCCTCATGCCCCCTCTCCATATCAAACTGGGAATCGTAAAAAATTTCATCAAGGCCATTGTGAAGCAACCGAAAATTCTTGATTGTTTGAATAATATTTTCCCACGAATCAGCGAAGCAAAATTGAAGGAAGGTCTTCTGAATGGGCCGGATATACGAAAGCTCATGAAATCAAAGGAATTTAAAGGTGCTTTAGACGGTAATGATTACTTTGCGTGGAGGGCAGTGAAGAAAGTCATACGATATTTTTTGGGAAGTACGCGAGCACACAATTACCACGCTCTTGTGACCAAGATGTTGCACTACTTCCAGAAAATTGGAGTGAATATGTCCCTCAAAATTCACTTCTTGCATCACCATCTCGAATTCTTCAGCAAGCAACTAGCCTCAGAGTCGGATGAACATGGCGAGCGCTTCCATCAAGTGGCAATGCCAATGGAAACGCGATATAAAGGCAAAAGGCTCGATTCGCTGCTGGCTGAAATTTGTTGGTGGTCGCAAAAGACGTACGATCCCGACAATGAAGATGAAGAAGAAGAATATACAATGGGAGTTTCCTCCGAGGGTAAGTCACAAAAATGAAGTTAACTGACTGATTAAAAACAATTGATTTTTTCCAGATGAAGACAGATCCTAATCCGATACAGACTGTGAACAAGTGGGCGAACCACCACGCAAGAAAGTAAAGGGCGCAAACAAACGAAAATAAGTTTTGCGTTCATCGATTTTTATAACCTATGTATCTATGTAATAACTTAATAATTACCTGTAATAATTTTTAATTTTACGTGTTAATAATAAATAATATATAATAAATATTATCCAAACTCATTGAAACATAAAATCAGCTTTAATTTTCTGACATTAGGGTTGTAGCAACTGAGATCTGGTGGGTAACTACTAGAACGGGATACTTGAGGTCAATGGCCCTTAGAGCAAAACACTGGTCTCCTCGAGCGAAAAAACATCGATGTATCATACTTTAAGATCCGACTGTAAATGCCAAAGATATAACGAAAAATGTAAAATGGCGACCCCTACGTTCGGCAAAAAAAATTTTTTTTGAAGCCTCCTTGCAAAAATACTTCGTATTGGAGGGTGACGGCGCACTTTTTTTTTGCCTGTAAGGTGGTACGCTCTAATGTACATATAGACACTTTTAAAATTTTATTTGGGAAAATATATATTTAGACCCCCTGTTTTGCCAACATTGTGCCAACGGTGAAAATTTGTTTGTTCTTCCTGAAGGTGTAATCATCATAACTTCTGTTAAATTGTTTTGCCACGGCTTTCTAATATGTATTTTTCTGACTGGGTTTGTATATTAAAAGCAAAGCACTTTTTACCAACGTTAGAAGAGGGTATTAAATCAGTGTTTTTCCAGCACTTTTTTATGTTCTATTATTAGAAATCAACGCCTTGCAAGGGCTTTATTCGTTACCATGGCCAATTTCTGGCTGGGTAGTATTACAACCCGAACCACAATTGATGCAAATCGAAAGTAAGAGCAAAATGCCACTCTATTACACATACATAGCTATTATAATTATGTTTATTATTCATTCGTTTCTGTCGTTTCCACTCTCATAAACATTAAAAGAGTATATAGTAAATGAAGTATGTTTTTAGTGTTTTGCTATACAAATTCCTCTGCATTAATATTGTTACTATTCACAGGAGCTCTTTGTAAAGTATCAATTGCTTACACTTGTGCTGCCAAGGGAGTGAGTAATCATCAACATTAATTTCCTGATTGATTTATACAGTTGGTTGTAAGGAAGATTTCAGTTCATTAAGATGTTAAAAGTCATGCAATGTGTGCTGATGAGTTGCCTTAGAATAGTGTTTTAATGATTATTTTGGTTTACACAGAGAGAATTTTGCTGGTCGAGTGTTAATGTAAATTTTTAGTAAACTAATGAATTTTTTTTTTTTGCACCAAAGTAAATGAAAAAAATCTTGAATTTGATAAAAAAAGTTTCATATAGTTTATGTATGTGTATGAAAATTTTAATAAAATAAATGAAATTTCTCACATTTTATGAGGCTATGAACATTTTCATTGTACGAGTTCCAGTGAAACTTCATTGGTTTTATGCAACAATTCATTAATATCATGCAGATAATTCTCTCAGTGTAGTTTGCAATAAAATCTACAAACATATTCGTATGTATTGTAATTATGAGAATTTGTATAAGGCAGCGCATTTTCATCACACCCGAAAATTACTGCTAAACTAATTTCGAGCATAATGTAAATATAGCGCAACAACTTTTGGCAGAAATATAATATGAAATATTAAAAAGAATATTGTTGTTTTTAGAATAATTTGTATAATTAGTTGTGTATATAAATTTTAAAGCAAAAATTTTATAGTCCCACCTTTAAAAAAAATCTTGTTGGGATTGGCTGGCATACTAACACAAACAATCACAATAGTCATAGCAAACCATTCACAATCGCCTACTAGTGCAAGCACAAAGAGTTAAATTGAAGTTGTTAACGAAATTGTTAGTAGATTTAAATCCATTTCCAATTTCCTTAGACTTTTATACAACATTCACTATTATTTCAACATTAATTTAATATTTATTTGTTTTTCAACACTGTACAAAAACAATATTTTCTTTTTTATTATTATTTATTTAACAATTTGTTATAAAGAATAATTTCATGACAAATTTCAGTTATAAAATTGTCTTTTTATTTGGTGACAACGACATACACAGACTATTGTTGTTTCGTGTTAAAAGGAAATTACATTATTATTATTATTGTATATTTAGCTCTTTTTAAAAAATGACTTCAAGCATGAAATGCACATGGATATTAAAAAATTGTATTAAATAAAATGACATTTAACTGACGGAATATTTGTTAAGAAATTCTTAAAATAAAAACAGGAAAAAAATTAAATAAATAAAATTATATCGAATACATATATCTGTAATTTAAAGGATTTTTTGTCAATTTTGTTTTCTTAGACTTAAAGAACACATCTGTACACTAAAAGAAAAAAGTCCGTAAAAAATTAAGTTGAAACTACTAAAAATTAGTTAAAAATTTGCTGCAGAAAAAAACTTTTAAAATTAGCAGATTAGTTTTGCTATATATTAGTAATATAGGAACAGCAAAAATAAAAGTGTTAAATGTATAGAAATTTAGCTACATTTAAGTAAAATTTTTGTAAATGGAAAATAGCAAATTAACCTGCTAAAATTAGCAAAAAGTTTTGCTAAATAATTAGTAGCCCAAAAAATAAAAAAAAAAATTAAAATTTTCGAAGTTATTTTTTCGATTTTTTTTTAGTTCGAATAAAAATCGAGCCTTTTGAAAACAGCAGTTTACAATTTTTTTAGCAAATGTTTCTGCTGATTTTAGCAGTATAGACTGCTATTTGCATTCGACTAAATTTAGCTTCAAAATAGCTACAATTTTGTAGATATTTAGCAAAATCTTCTGCAGATTTTACAGTACACTCAAAAAAAAGTCAGTAAAGTCAGCAAAAAATGTTGTGTCAGCAAATTTTTAGTCAGTAGCGTGCTTGCTGAAAATCAGCGAGCTGATTGTTACCAAAAAGAAAAATAGTAACATTCAGCAAAAGTTTTGCTAATACTTAGTCGATCGCAAATGAAAAAAATTCTTGCTAAAATCACTAAACTTTTTGCTGAATATTAGTAGACTGAATAAAAAAAACTCAAAATAACTTGTAGCGAAATTTTACTTTTGTTAATTTATTTGCTAAAAATTTAAATATAGAAATTGTGTAGAGTTGTTTTTCTTTTTTTGTCATTTCCGTTGTGTACTAAATCCAGACAAGCTGCGACATCTACATTTGGTTATCTGGTTGTCGTCCACGCTATAATTTCGTTATCAGCACAATTGTTGTAGCAAAATAAATTAGTAAAACAAATGGTAAAAAAAATATAACTAAAATTTTTGCTGAAAACGGATTTCAGCAAAAAAATTTATAAAAACTAGTAAACTTGATATACAAGACGTTTTACTAATTTTTCTACTAACTTATTTTTTTGAGTGTAATAAAAATTAACAAATAAATGGGAAAATTTATAATAAAATAAAAAACCAATTGGAAAAGATGCTAAATAGTAATGTCGTTTACGGTGTTCTAAAAGTGTACTTTTTAGCTACGGCACGTTACAGTTACATCACATTTACGTTTACTGTCCCATAATCCGCCCTTTACGGTGGGTCTCATACTGCAGGTTTAAACTTTAGTTAATAGTTAACCCAAAAATTTGTTGTTGTTTTGTGTACATTTTTTTGACATTTTCTTTTGTTTATAGTTAAGTTAAAGTTCAACCTGCAGTATGAGACCCACCATTTGTCTCTACATTCATACAAATAAGTCCGTAATAATAGCAGAAAAAGTTACTAAAAATTAGTTAAAAATGATGCTGCAGAAAAAACTGATAATATTAGTAGAATCAGTTTGCTAAATATTAATAAAATGAAAACAGCAAAAAAACTGTTAAATTAACAGAATTTTAGTAATATTTGAGCTAAATTGTTGGTAATTGCAAATAACAATTTAACCTGCTAAAATTAGCAAAAAAATTTGCTGAATAGTAGTTTAATAAAAATAGCAAAGAAAAACCTGTTAAATTTACAGAATTTTAGTAATATATGAGCTAAATTTTTGTTAATTGCAAATAACAATTTAACTAGAATGAAAATAGCAAACAAAAAACTGTTAAATCTACAAAATTTTTGGTAAAATATTCTGAAATCAACAAAACTTTTGCAGATTACTAGTGGACTGGAAAAAGGTAAAAAAGGAGCAAATGAAATAAAAATTAAGAAATAAATGTGTGTTTAAAAACATACTTGGGACCAGTTTATTGAATGTGTCAATTAATTGAAATTTTTTCAATTGGCATTGTTCAATGCCTAAATGCCCATTTATAATTGATGAAAGAAGTATTTGTTTTCATGAAAAATTAAAAATTCGCGTATTTCTTATATTTTTTTAAAATTATAATTCTTTTTCTTCAATTATGTGTACATTTCATTACCATTGTTTTCATCAATGCAAATCGAAAAAATTTCATTGGCATTGAATGGTGATGAAATTTGTTGGCATTGACTTTGAGATAAAGTAATGCCAATTATACTTCAATGCCAATGAAAATTTCCCAAGAATGATTTTTTGTAAAAGTGGTAATATTTATAGACAATAATATGTTAACCATAACAACCCAGTCAGAAATCACCAGTGGTACAAAAAATCAAGCACTGGCATACCACTGGGTAACCACGGTGTTAAAAATACACTCATTTGGGACGCTTTGCCAGCGATTGCAAAAAGCGTTTTTCCAGTATTTGTTTTACAAAAATTTCGGGGGTTTATAAAAAAACCCACTGGCATAGAATTGGCTTAGAGTGATATGCCAGGGTTTGAAACCAGTGGTTATCCAGTGCTACCTAGCCAATGCTACCAGTGGTATAAAAATCAATTCACTGGTAGACCAATGATTTTATACAAATGCTTTGTTAAAAAAGGTTTGTAGTCAGAAGGTTCCGAGTTCAAATCCGGTTGCAAGGAAAAAATTTTTTTTTTGGTTTTTTTTTTTAATTAAAATTTTTTTTGTCCCCGGTAAAAAACTTAATATGGTGTCATACATAATTATATCTTTTTTGATAAATCCCCATATACAACGACATACAACTTGATCCGAAAAATGGGTCATCTAGATGTGTCTAATTATATCAAATTAGATATAATTTGATAAAGTTTGATCCGAGATTTGTCCATATCCAGGACATCAAATTATATCTAATTCGATATAAATATATCTGATTTTATAAAATTTTGTCTGATAGTAGGCATACTTTTTATGCATACCAGCTATTAAATTGAAATGTCTATGGTTTTAACAATTTTGAAGACCCAAATTTTAAAACATAAAATAAAAATTTATTTGAATACTTTTGTCTTCTAAATCGTACGCATCATTTTTAATATGATTTTACATGCAAAAACATCACGTGAAAATTATTTGGCTATGGAGTAATTAACTCTGAATTTGCAGATAACTAAATTTTATGTTGAACTATATATTAATTTGTATGGGATTATATAGAAAGTTATATAAAATTAAAATATATTTTTTGTACAACGACACATACAGTGTTATAAAACTTAGTATCAAATCATATATAATCATATCGATCACTACATATAATTTCATTAGTTTTATAAGGCTTATGTAGTTATATATGGAGTCAGATTTGGGGATATGTAATAATATCAATTACCATACAAAAAATTCGTTGAAAAAATAATATCAGCTGTAGTTGTATATAATGATATGTGTCTTAATGTTACTCCATTCATTGTCAGATATAGCCCAATCACATTATATGTGACAATATATAACTATTTTTACTCGGGGTTTCATAAAATCAATTTTTTGTTTGTGGGAAAGCTCGTGCAAGACCAACTTTTCTTTTGCCCCCCCAACGCTGCCATATTAGTTACAAAAAATTGTTTGCCAGTACTAGCCTTTTGGCACAGCCAGTAGTTGTCCAGCTATTATCACTCATTTATGTGTTTAGCCATCAAATATTAATATGTCTCGTTAGGTCAGTGGGTAGAGCAATAGTCTGCCAATCTGACGCCCTGGGTTCAAATCACGCCAGACCAAAAAAATACATATGAACTTTTTTTAAATTTTATTTTGGAACATATATTTCCAGACCACCTGTTTATTAGTTTTGCCAGTGTTTTGCCAACGTTCAAAAATTTTGTTCCTCCAGTGCTTTTCCGGCGCTTTTTGAACAACCGGTCCTTTTGTCTAATGATGTTATCATTTCGGGAATGGGAAAGCACAGTACTTGTACCTGTATTTTTCTTATTGGGAAAATGTATTTCAGAGACCCTTCTTTTGATTTTCATTGTTTACTGATCGGATATGTACTTCCGAATTTATTTGAGTTTCTATTTTCACCTCTAAAGCTCCACCCACAGGAAAGGTGTGGCCGATTAAAAATATCGTATTCTTTAAATAAGCTTAAAAACTACAATACATATTGGGGGAAACAAATTAGGGTCATCCCCGTAAACTCCACTTGCTCCCCAGAGATAATTTTAATCACAACTTTCATATTAAAATGGTTCGTCCAAAATAAACCTTGATCTTTGAAAATTAATGTATTACGATAAATAGAAACTTTTCTCATAAATTTTAATAATTTAGATATTTTATGAGTAGGACAAATTTTCAACCATTTCAATTTAGCTTTATTTAAAAACTTTTTGCATTATTTTTGTCGAGTTAAAAATATGCAGTAATTTTTATGAGTCATTTAACATTCTTTTTATAAGCGCTCCAAAATTGGTGGTTTAGTTTACAAAAAATTTGTAAAATTAGCAAATCTTCTGTTAAAAATTAGTAACTAAAATTCAGCAAAATATTGTAAAGTTAGCAAATTTATTGTTAAAAATTAACAACTAAATTCAGCAAAAAAAATAGCAAAAAAAATTTGTAAGTTAGTAATGTGGAGGTAGCAAAAAAATTAACTAAAATTTAAATTTTAACTAAAAATTAGTTAAAAGTGTGTTAAGTTGAAGTACTAACAGTTTAACTAAATTTTCTACAAACTTTTTTCTATGAGTGTAGTAAAAAGAAGAACTTTTGTACTGTTTCTTGCGTCTTATTTCCTGTAGTGTTCGTCAAAACAAGGAAAATTGTAAACGGCCAAATAACTTGACTGTACCAACACAGCGCCAAACACTATGGGACTTTTAAAATACTAAACTAATATATGCATCTGACAGAAATAGTTTACGTCCGGAAATGTTGAGTTGCAAAGTGATATTAACATGAAATAACCCAGCAAATTTTTTTACAATCGGATACCAATCACACCACATCTACAAATGGTTCCATTCCATGGAGCTGATTCCGGAATCAGTTGCACGGGTCTTATATGGAAGGTATGACTGACGGAGATTCAGCTTGAGAACTAGTTCCCGACCTGATTCTTGTGCAATCGCTACCGGTTTCTTTAAGGACAATTTCAAACAAAAATAATCGGTGTTGGGATTGGCCATAGAAGAAGTTGTAAAGGAAAATTAGCTATTCTACAACCGATTCTTTGTTATGGGAATGACTTTGAGTAATTTAAACTAAGCATTAAAAAAACACAAAAATTTGTTCTTTAATTTTTAAACGTCATAATATACAATCATTTAATCAGGAATGTGACGCCAAATTTATTTCCATGAATAACAAACTGAACCTTATATATACCCTTTAGTAAAATAAAATGGAAGGAAATGTCTATCATATTAAGAGATAAGTGCGTTTAAACAATTTTGAAAGTGACAACTTTGTATAAGAGACAAAATCTAGGCCATTGTAGGTATTCGCTATTGACAAGTGTTTACCTTTATATGCAATGGATTATGTTGAACTGTAAGTTTATAAATATTTTTTTTTTGGATATCAATAAATTAAAAAATAATAACTCATATCCCAGAACAATTTGACTTTTAATAAAAACAAAAATTATTAATGGAATTGTTAAAATTTTTTTGCTAAGTGAATATGTATATTGGTAGTTTAATATTTAGAATAATAAGTGTTTTTTGTGCAGGTTGCATTTCAATTGAAAAAGTTAAAAAAAAGTTACTAAAAAGAATACAAATATTGCATATGCACAACATGTCCTGCACTACAACGAAAGAAGAAAAAACTAAAGTGGCCCATATAAAAAATAAAAATATAAAAAAAAACAAACAAAATTCTACCTTGTACAAGTAGTCGTAGTACCCCCATTAGTGTACTATATCAACCATGACAATACAAATAAAAATACGTTATAAATTCTTTTTTTAAATATATGTATAAAAAAATAAATAAATATTTAAAATAAAATGCATTTGCCATGATTTTTATACTGGTTTAACAAAAGAATATTTAAAAAGCCAGTAGTATGGATGAAAAAAACAACTCACATTTTATATTGATAGTGTTCCACCGATTAAATGGCTTAGGCAGCGGCCAAAAGTAGCCAATCGGTCAATAATTGGTAAACGACCTGAAATTGGCCGATTTTTTCCGAAACCCAAAGATTTTTCTATACAAGACTTAAGTTTTTAAAATATATATTTCTTGTCTATTATTATTAATTATTAAAAATAAGTCTGTTGCCGTAATTTACCGCGGTAGCACAACGCAGCCCAAAAGCAGCCTTTCATCTTTAGAAGCGACACAGGATATTCTTAATATTATTTGCTGCTTTGCTTTGGAAAAGGGGTAGAGAAGAGATGAAAGGTGGTGAAAGATGAATGGCTTAATTTTCTGTTTTTTTTATAAATTAAATCAAAAATAATAGGCATCGACATAGGCCTAGTTTTGCGACTTTAACCAATGTACCTACTGCAGAAAGTACCATCGGTCGGACACTATATATTGAGTTTAAAAAGTGGCACAGTTAAATAATTTATTATAGTCTCTGTGTGTTAAAATCCACCATATTGATACTTAAAATTGTTTTAAGCGTATAAAAACTTTGATTTTCAACAAGGTGTTTTCTCTTACTTAAAATTTAAAACTTTTTTACAATGCAAAATCTTTAATACAATTTTTCATTAATTCTTCTGAAAAAAAAAATTGTAATATTTTTAATTTTTTTTTTTTTTTTTAATTTAACTATAGGAATATGAATATCGTATTCATATGAGTAATAGTACCTAATAAAAAAAAAGAAACACTAGCATATACGCTTAAACAAGTCCATTTTAATCAGTTTAAATTGACACTCGGGGTCATATTCATTAAAATATTTTATATTCTGTTCTTCTTTTCATATACACACTACATACTTAAATCTACACTTGTTTGTACTTACATACATGGTATGCCCATCCAAAAACACTCTAAATCATTTGCATAAGGAAATTTGTTAAGATTATTTTGTAATGAAAATTTTTTATGGGCAGTTTAAGTCTAAAAAATATACCCTAAAGCGATCCTTTAGCTCTTAAAACGCTCATTTGAGAGGATTTTTGGGAATTTCGTGAAAAAGGACCTTAATGACCCATTACAATGAAAGTGTTCCTTAAAAAAATTCGCCATAAAATGTCATTATAGACATCCCAATACAGAGTTGAGCTTATTTCATAAATATTATTATATTTAAAAACCCATACCAGATGCGTATATCAGATTAGTGTAGTAAAACACCCAAAGGGTGTTTAAAGTTTCTATTTTTTTTTGGCCAATACTGTATGATATAAGATTCAAAAACATTGTTAAAGTTATTCTGAGCTCAACTCTGTGTTGGGTTGTTAATAACGACATTTCATAAGGATTTTTTTATAGAAAACTTTAACCCTATATATCCTTTTCCAAAGAAATCCTCTCAAACGGGAGTTTTAAGGGTTTTAAAAAACTTTTTCGATTAAAATTAAATTTTTTGTGTTACTTTTTACAAGTTAAAGTTTTATCGGGCTTAAAAAAAACACCCTTTACATGGCCCTAATAAATACGATCATTGAGAATTCTGATGAGGAATATATTATGATCATAAGGAATTCTTAAAAATATTTCTCTATATGTGACAGCGCATAGAGAAAGGGACCTAAGGGTAAAAAAATCAATTTTTTTTTTGATGGTACACCAAAGATACACGTATTTAAATCTTTAAAATGGCTCTACTGAACAAAACCGGTTTTTACCCTTAGGTCCCTTTCTATTTTGGGCGTCACATATGTTGTTATCATAATTTCCAAAATTTATTTTTATTTATATACTATATAAGTTACTACCAAAACTGTATTAATGACGAGTTAATTTAAATCTGTAAATTTGTCTTTGAAAACTAACAGCCAAAAATCCAGGTTTGTGGGATTTTTGAGCGAAAATTCTGAATAAATACGAAATTTACCCTTAACCACATTTTAAGTTTTGACTTATTTCTGGCACTAAAGTTAAATTTTCAACTTTGATGTCTACAGAGACTAATAGTAGAATTTCATGACAAATATCTCTGAGGAACATGTTAACCCTCTAACTCTTCAAATAAAGGAACTTTTTTGACCCCTTTGTATAAAGGGACAAAAAAGCCCCGTAAGTTGAAGAGTTAGAGGGTTAAAATGTTCCGCAAAATATTTGCCATGAAATTCTACTATAAGTCTCTGAATATATCAAAGTTGAAAACTTAATTTCAATGCCAGAAATAAGTCAAAATTTAAAATGTGTTTAAGGGTTAATTTCATACGTATTCATAATTGGCGCTCAAATGTTAAACAACCCTGGATTTTAGGTGAAAACCATGTGAATCTTCTATTTTAGTTATAGGATGTGTTCAGCGAACTTATGTAAAACACTACAAGGAACATTTTTGTAGAACATTTTAACCCTTTAACTCTTCAGTATACGGGTCTTTTTTGTCCGTTTTTTAAAAAGGGACCAAAAAAGTCCCTCTAATTCAAGAGTTAGAGGCTTAAAAAAAATGTTCTCCGTATTTTCTTACATAAGGTCGCTGAACTCATCCTATACCTAAAATGAAAGATTCACATAGTTTCTTATGTCGATTCACAATAAACATTTGCAAAAGGGCCGGCCAAAAAACATAGGGCCGGGCGTAAACTTTTAAAACGTTATTTTATTTAATTCACTCTGCCAGAATCAGTTGTCAGAAACTTGTTACTTTTTTTTTTGTGTTGTACAGTGTAATCGTAAATGGAGCAATTTCGATAGAAAATACAATTCCTTTAATCTTTTGAGAAGACATTTTTCATAAGCAGTGTACGGTTTGGAAACGAAAAAGCGTCTAAATTAAAATTTTGTAAAATTTCAAAAAATATTTTTTTTAAAACGAACACAATTTTAGGAAAGCTAAAAAAACATCTTTAAGTTCAGTCTTCTTTATCAGAAAAAGTCCACAGAATCTGAACTTTTTCAAGTAGAAATGTTTTGTGTGAATCTAAAAATGTTTGTGTAGGAAAGTCTTTAGAAAAAAGTTCTCCTTTCTGTAAGGAAAGGTCCTTAGAATTTTTGAGGTTCTATAGAAAGAACACCTCCGGATTAGCGGGTTTTTAATAGAAAAAGGACAAGTCTCTAAACTGTGAAGGCTTTTCTGTGGGAAGAAACGCTATAGAGTTCAGAATCTGTGAGCTTTTCTATAGAAAAAAGTCTTTAATAACACTATGCGACAGTCAAAATCGGGATGGGATGAAACCAACGGGAAATGTTATATCGGTCAAAAACAAGTTATACGTGTCCCGGCGTTTCGCTGGGTCACCTCTAGGAATCGAGATATATCTTTTTTTGACATAACTCGAGAACCACTAGTCCGATTTTGCTCAAACAATTTTAAAAAAATTAAAAATTACAATTCCTTTAATCTGTTCATATAACGTTTTTCTATATACTCAACAGTTTTGCCGGTAAAAATAAATGTTTGTTACCGCTACCATAAAAATCAATAACCTTTTGTTTATTACTTTTTTTTTAATATTTTAGGCAAAAAATATTTTTTTCTTCATACATTTATTTTTACCGGCAAAACTGTTGAGTATATAGAAAAACTCTATATGAACAGATTAAAGGAATTGTAATTTTTAATTTTTTTAAAATTGTTTGAGCGAAATTGGACTAGTGGTTCTCGAGTTATGTCAAAAAAAAGACCACCAAAGGTCAAATCGATATATCTCGATTCCTAGGGGTGACCCAGCGAAACGCCGGGACACGTATAACTTCTTTTTTACCGATATAACTTTCCCCGGTAGTTTGAACCCTTCCCGATCACTGACCCCTACCATTTGTCTCACAGTGTAATCAGAGGGTTTTTCTACAGGAAAAAAATCTTCAACAATATGAAAGTTTTTCTGCAGGAAAAAGTCTTCAACAATCTAAGGAGTTTTCTTTAGAAGAAAGCCTTTAACAATTTGACGATTTTTCTACAGGAAAAAGTCTTCAACAATCTGAGGGTTTTTCTTTATAAAATAACCTTTTAACAATTTGAGGTTTTTTCTATAGGAAAAAGTCTTCAACAATCTGACAGTTTTTCTATAGAAAAGTCTTTCAAAGATTGAGGGTTTTTCTTTAAGAAAAAGTCTTTAACAACTTGAGGGTTTTTCTATACGAAAAAGTCATCAACGATTTGAGGGTTTTTTAAAGAAAAAAGTCTTCAACAGTCCGAGGGTTTTTCTAAAGGAGAAAGTCTTCAACAAGTTGAGGGTTTTTCTATAGGAAAAAAGTCTTTAACAATTTAAGGGTTTTTCTATAGGAAAAAAAGTCTTTAACAATTTGAGGGTTTTTCTATAGGAAAGAGTCTTCAACAATCTGAGGGTATTCTATAGGAAAAAGTCTTCAACAATCTAAGGGGTTTTCTATAGGAAAAAGTCTAGAACAATCTTAGGGCTTTTGAGAAAAAACAACTCAACAATTTGAGGATTTTTTTATAGGAAAAAGTCTTCATAATCTGAGGAATTTTTCGGTAGGAAAAAGTGTTCTATAACTTGAACGTTTTTCTATTGAAAAACGTCTTCCCCAATTTGAGGTTTTTTCTATAGAAAAAGTCTTCAATAATCTGAGGATTTTTCTTAAGGAAATAATCTTCAACAATTTGAGCGTTTTTCTACAAGAAAACGTCTTCAGGATCTGAGGGATTTTTCTAAAAGAAAAAGTACTCTGAATCTGGGAATTTTTTTTATGAAAAAGTTCTCTGTAGATGAGAATTTTTTGTATCGTAAAAAGTACTCTAAATCTGAGGATTTTTATATAAGAAAAAGTCTTTAGAATCTAAGGATTTTTCTATACGAAAAAGGTCCACAATCTAAGGATTTTTTATAGGAAAAATTCCTTACAACCTGAGGATTTTTCTATTTATATATTATTTCTATTTTTCAATTGAAAGAATTCCTGGAAATCTGAGGATTTTTCTATAGGAAAAAAAAAGTCTTGTGAATCTAAGGCAAAAGTCCTCCGAATTCGAGGATTTTTCGAAGAAAAAAAAACTCTGAACCTGAGGATTTTTCTAAAGAAAAAAAAAACCCTCTGAACCTTAGGATTTTTTATAGAAAAAAGTCCTCTGAATATGACGAGTTTTCTATAAGAAAAACTTCTCAGCATCAGATAATTTTTAAAAAATAATTTTTATGTAAAAAAAAATTGCAAAAAACAGTCTGGCTTTTTAATCTCAAATCATATCTTAAACCAAAAAGATTTTTTTTTATTAAAATACTTCAGTGTGTTTCTTTACTTCCACATTTAAATGTTGCAGAGTGTATCACTGTTTAAAATTTTTTCATCACGCTATTTATTTAAAACTTTTTTTGTAAACCAGCCAGATAATACAGTACAAATTGTAGCAGTATTATAGATTTTATTTTTTTTTGTTTGTTTATTATTTACTTCATTGATTCATTTTGTTAGCAAAAGAAGATGCGTTATGGGTAAGAAAAAAAAAACGTCGGTATGAATTGAATTTATTGAGTTTAAACTAAAAGATAAGAAGGGGAAAACTTAAGAAAATAGTTGAAACACTGAAGGCAATATAAAATAACCGCATTGAATAAATTTAAAATAAAGAGATGGTTATCGAGAAAACACTCTTTAAATATTCAACGCGTTTGTTTATATTGTTAAAACAATTGCTGCATTTCTCAATTACTGGAGAATAATAAAGAAGTTATTATTATTATGGATTACATTTTAGTCTCTCAATAATATGGGAGTCATTACTGACGTTAATTACCGAAAAAGTAGAAGAAGCAACTAGAAAGTATTAAGCCTAAACCAGATAAACGCAAGTGTAGTAATTTTTTCACCGCAGTGTGACGTTTTGTTGATAAAGCAGATATTTTTATTTTCTTTATTTAACACCGGCGAGAAATCAGAAAATTTTCTAATTAAACAAGGCTGACTTCAAACGAAATTCAATAAGAAGTTCTAAAAAATATTGAATAGTTTATTGCGAAATTCAAGAACAAAGTTTGACATTACTGCCACTGTCCACTGTCACTGTGAGTATGTGGATTGGGCTTTACAGTTCTTAAGGTCGTTTTTACAGCAAATATTTAAAATGTGTGTGTGTGTGTTTTTTAATTTTATCGCAGAGCAGAGCTTTGAAGAATTAATTCCTTTTTGAATGAATTCACTACCAATCGAATTCCTTTTCTTAAGTAATTCACTGAATTCGTTAAACTGAATGCGTTCATCAAACAACAAATTCAAAGAATTAATTCAATTGCAATAGTTCTTTTTATTAAATCAAATGAATTAATTCACCGGTGAACGCGTTCAATTTTATAAATCGAACGGAAAAAAAGTGAATTAATTCCTTACTGAATTCGTTCAATTTCATTTTCGTTCAGTGAATTAAAAAAAATAAAATTACGTTCAGTGAATTAAAAAAAAAAAAAATAATAAGTTCACTGAATTGAAAAAAAATAAAATAAGTTCACTGAATTGAAAAAAAATAAAATAAGTTCACTGAATTCAAAGCCTGTTTTCTGCCGTTCAGTAGAAGAAAACAATAATGTACAAATAAAATTTTTAAATAAGCAATTTTACAGCGTGTGCTAGTAAAAATTAACAAATTAGAAACCGGATGCTGTTTACCAACCTACATGATTCAAAAATAAAGCCTTTTACTATTAAAAATAAAAACTTTACAGATATAGATAAATTTGGAAAAGAAATATAACTATATAACTAGTTTGAAAAATTAATAGTTATATTTTTTTCAGAATTTATCTATATCTGTAAAGTTTTTATTATACCCTACACCACTATGTGGTCAGGGTATTATAAGTTTGTGCTGATGTTTGTAACACCAAAAAATATTGGTCGTAGACCCACCTTATAGTATACCGATCGGTTCAGAATTTTTTTTTATTTCGATTTAACGATGTCCGTCTGTCCGTCCGTCTGTCTGTCTGTCCATGCAATCTTGTGCGCACTCTAGAGGTCGCACCTATTAAGATATTTTGATGAAATTTGGTACGCAGACCTATGTTGGCCCAAGGACGAACAAGTTTGATTTTTTTGAACATCGGTCCATGTTTAGACCTAGTGCCCATATAAGGGTCCTACCAAAATTATACTTTTTATATGCTGCAGGTCGTAAATATTAAGATATTTTGATGAAATTTGGTACACAGACCTATATTGGCCCAATAACGCAGCCTATTGATTTTGGTGAACATCGGTCCATGTTTAGACCTAGTGCCCATATAAGGGTCCTACCAAAATTATACTGTTTATATGCTGCAGGTCGTAAATATTAAGATATTTTGATGAAATTTGGTACACAGACCTACATTGGGCCAATAACGCAGCCTATTGATTTTGGTAAACATCGGTCCATGTTTAGACCTAGTGCCCATATAAGGGTCCTACCAAAATTATACTGTTTATACGCTGCAGGTCGCAAATATTATGATATTTTGATGAAATTTGGTACATAGACCTATGTTGGCCCAAGGACGAAGCCTATTGATTTTGGTGAACATCGGTCCATGTTTAGAACTAGTGCCCATATAAGGGTCCCCCCAAAATTATATTGTTTATACGCTGCAGGTCGCAAATATTAAGCTATTTTGATGAAATTTGGTACATAGACCTATGTTGGCCGAAGGACGAAGCCTATTGATTTTGGTGAACATCGGTCCATGTTTAGAACTAGTGCCCATATAAGGGTCCCCCCAAAATTGGCTTGGTTACAAACTGCAGGTCGCAAATATTAAGATATTTTAATGAAATTTGGTGCGCTGACTCACATTATAGAAAATTTTGACATAAGCCCCATTTTAACCCATTTGAATTTCGGATCCAAACAATACACCAAACTGGTGTAGGGTATTGTATAGTCGGCATGCCCGACTTTAACCTTTTTACTCGTTTTTAATAGTAAAAGGATTTATTTTTGAATCATGTAGGTTGATAAACAGCATCCGGTTTCTCTTTTGTTTATTTTTACTAGCACACGCTGTAAAATTGCTTATTTAAAAAATTTATTTGTAGATTATTGTTTTCTTCTACTGAACGGCAGAAAACAGGCTTTGAATTCAGTGAACTCATTTTATTTTTTTTTCAATTCAGTGAACTTATTTTATTTTTTTTTTCAATTCAGTGAACTTATTATTTTTTTTTTTAATTCACTGAACGTAATTTTATTTTTTTTTTAATTCACTGAACGTAATTTTATTTTTTTTAATTCACTGAACGAAAATGAAATTGAACGAATTCAGTAGTGAATTAATTCAATAAGGAATTAATTCACCAGTGAATTAATTCATTTGATTTAATAAAAATAACTATTGCAATTGAATTAATTCGCAACAAAATAAATCGAACGAAAGCAAATATGAATTAATTCCATTCAATATATATTGCTTAGTGAATTAATTCATCGAATTTTTAATTCAGAATTGAAAAATTGAATTAAGGAATTAATTCTTCAAAGCTCTGTCGCAGAGGAAACCTCTATATACATATTATTTCCGCCGTTCAAAGTATCTCCCAAAATTTCCAACTTACCGATCTTTGAGTCGAATAAAATTTCTGTGCATTAAAACGAAGTGGCATTCCTGATAGCAGCGGCCAATATCCAATGGGTAAATTATTAACAGGAAACATGTTGTGATGGTTTAATTTTATTTAGGTACTTTAAAAATAATATTTTTTATAAATTTCACAATATGCTAAATATATATATTTTTTTTTATAAAATCACAATATTTTTAATTAGCTTAAAAATGCCTCTGTGAATTATTCTAATTTTACTTTCTTTATGATACTCAAAAATATATTTTTGAAATGACAACAAGTAGTATTTCCGTCACTCAATTGTTTCTTTAACTTTTAGAAAAAGAAAACAAAATTATGCATTTCTTTTTGTCAAGACTCTTTTTGCAATTACTTATTGTGACAACTTTTTGTATTTTTTCATTTTTAACTAGCACTTTTAGAATTTTTCTTTTAGCTACTATATTAAGAACAGACAAAATAAAACTAAAAGAAGAAATAAAATAGAAAAAACATCGACTGTATTCGTTTACCAGATTTTCATATACACAAATCCTTGGTAGGTAGAAGAGAGCTCATTCATAGTTTCAGTTTTTGTATTTTTTTATTTTGTATTTTGCTGAGGAAATGTCTCATCATCTTTAAAAGTAGCCACTTCACATCATAAACTAACACAGTATAAATTGTACTTTTGCATACACATGATGAACACAAGTTGAAATGCAGTACTTTAAAACAAAGTACATATTTCAGTATTTTTTCTTCACTTGGTTTTGAAAAGAACAAAATATTTGAATTTTCCTTTTTTTTTTTTTAATTTCCATTTTCTTGATCTTATTTAGAATAAAGAATATAAATATTTGAAATAAGTTCATATATTATCTGTTTTCTACTAATGAGTTTAACATTCCATTTAAAATGTTGCAACTTCTGGAAATATTTAGCATCTTGCTCATCAGTTGAATATTTTCTTAATGAGAAGATTGATTTACATATGTTAAACATGTGGTTTGTTTCATCAGGATTTATGCAAGTCGCCCAAGTACTGTTAGGTTTTCTCTTGCTCCATGCATACTCTTGAGATTCTATGCTCGTTGGTATCATTATAAACTTACACCATCCCTTGTATAACACAGTTAATTCGTTTCACAAAAAATCGTGTTGTAGAAAAATTCTTTATAAGAATTTTGTTGAATTTTCTTCAAAACTGAGGGTTGGTCAAAATGTCAAAAAAAGCGAGTTATAACAGGAAAAAAATACCGATAGGGAAGATATCTTTTTGTAAATCCCATTTGATCGAAACAGCGTCGTATTCCACTGCGTTATACGAGGAATGGGTGTATGTTTATTAGGGCGGAAAGAGCAATAAACTATGGATTTTCTCTTATAATTGGTCGGAATTTTGTGACACTTGTTTTAAAACTGATATGGTGCAAATAGAGCCGTATAGAATAACACACTAATAAAGGGGCCTATAGACGATCAAGCATGCTGCACAGTAGACTATACCACCTTACAGGAAACAAATTTTTAAAATTTTTAAAATTTTTTTTGCCTCGAGGAGACCAGTATTTTGCTAAAAGAAAAATCCAATGAAAAAAATTTAAAAAGGCGACGCACTATGCTTCGTCCCATGGACAAAAATTTAAAAAAAAATTTTTTTTGTCTCAAATTGTGAGTAAAGAAGGATTTTTTTAAAGATATGAAAGTAAGTCAAACAAATGTGAAAAAATATAGTTGGTGTGATTGCTTTTGCCGCCAAGAGAGGGCGCTAAACTCAGAGAACTTTAGGCAAAAATGACTTAACAGAAAAAATTTGTTTTAATTGTTTCACGAAAATAATTCTCAAAAATACATTTTTTTAATGAAGATTTGCTTTTTAATTACTTCAATATATTTGCAGTTAAATTAAAATATGGATTTTAGTATATGGGTGATATCAAAAAATGTGATAAAAACCGTGTAATCACCTAATTTCTAATGCATGGATTACATTTGAGTTACATATATCGATATATATCAGCGCATTGTCACCTGTTTTACAAAATTTATAACAATCTGACCAATTTTTGGTTAATACATAAAATTTGTGACCAATTTTATAGGCCAAATGTAAACTCCGTAACAAGTAACTCATAAGGTTTTTTAACTTTAATAGCTTATATTTTAATAACCAATAAAGCTAAACACTAACTGTAAGAATTTTTATGAAGAGGAAAAGTGCCGTTTTTAATAAAAATTAATACATTTTACAAACCTTCTCGAATATCTTAGTTATCACGACTTCAACTCTGTAAAGATTTTTCGTCATAATTTTTGATAAAAATGCATATACCAGAATTTTGGAGTTATCTATTATTTATATTGCGAAAAGTATAATGTTATTTATACTCAAATGATCGTTGGACTGTAAGTAATCATCCAGTATAACAGACTTGAAGCTTTTCTGCAGCATGTAACAGTCTCGAGATGAAAAGGGATGTCTTTAATAAGATTTGAAAAAATGTTGTAAACTCCGTTCCTAATTTTTACACCAAACTATTTAACGAGTAAGAAAAACAATGTCATATTTGGATTCACCTTGTAGGCATCATGCGATTTTGTTTCGGAAAAAAAATTCTGACAAAGCGTTTCTGAAAGAAAACGAAAAAAGTAACCAAATGTAAACTCCGTAACTGTAAACTACGTAACCACAATTGTTTGCATCAGGTTTCATTCAAATAAATGTAGATAAATGTTTAAAATATTTTAAAATAACCATAAACAGAGGTGATTCAACTAATATTTATGCGTCAAAAGACGATTCAACTAATAATTTTGCGTCAAATCAAAAAAATTTATCAGTTTTCTACCCTAAGCTGCTGGAGCGAAAAACGATTGATTTTGCATTTCATTGGTTTTAAATCGATATTTCGAGTCATTACTGACATTAGTTTGAAAAATTAAATTTGTTTCACACAATTTAAGGATTTTTTGATCGCGAAATGTTATGTTTTTAATATATTATTTTGTAACTGCGCAACCGCTGTTTGGATTTTAAAAAATTTTATATTTTTGAAAAGCATTTAAAAGGACCAAAAATACAAAATTAAAAAAAAAATATAAATTTTTTTCGCGGAATGAATTGTATTTTTATTCGCAAAACCGCCAATTTGATAAACACAAATTATATATCATTGGAAAGCAAGTTGAAAACCCAAATACGAAAAACTAATTGAAGAAAATTCGTACGCAATGTTTTTTGTTATATCTTTTGCTTGCAGAAATTTAAACTCCGTTACAACAAAAAAATTAAAATTGTGCCAAAAAAGTTATTGCGAGAACTTGTAGAAGAGATTTTTTGCAATTAGGTTTATAATGACTAAACTTACTAATTCCATTAAGAAAAAACCGAAATATTAACACTTTTTGCTTCTCACAAATTTGGCCCAAAAATTTACCACATTTTTTGATTTCACCCATATGTATGTTTACAAAACAATTATTTTTTATTGCTCCTAAAAACAAATTTTTTTGTTAAAAATCCAAAAATTATTTAAAATTGATGGAGTATAAAAAAAATTATATAAAATAATTTTTTTCCTTTTTTTGTAGTTTATACTGTTGTATAGTATAATAGATCATTAACAAATTAGTTACTATTTTTTACCACAAATTAAAAAAAAAATACATTTTTCGAAATGCCTAAATTTATGATTTTTACACAAATTTCACGCATTTAAGAGTGTTTAGTATTCAAACCATTTGAACCTTCCATTTTAGATATAGGTAGTGTTGAGCGGACTTTTGTAAAACACTACGAGGAACATTTTTGTGGAACATTCTAACCCTCTAACTCTTCAATGAAAGGGTAT
The DNA here is from genome assembly GCA_949987735.1 of Leucophora obtusa. Taxonomy (NCBI): domain Eukaryota; kingdom Metazoa; phylum Arthropoda; class Insecta; order Diptera; family Anthomyiidae; genus Leucophora; species Leucophora obtusa. The sequence goes on from OX465296.1 coordinate 182,015,275, forward strand.
TTTTTGGCCCCTTTTTAAAAAGGCACAAAAAAGACCCATAAGTTGAAGAGTTAGAGGGTTAAAATGTTATACAAAAATGTTCCTCGTAGTGTTTTACATAAGTTCGCTGAACACATTCTATACCTAAAATGGAAGATTCCCATGGTTTAACTCTAAAATCCAGGTTTGTGGGACATTTGAGCACCAATTCTGAATAAGTACGAAATTAACCCTTAAACACATTTTAAGTTTTTACTTATTACTGCCACTTAAGTTAAATTTTCAGTGCTGATGTCTTCAAGGACTTATAGTAGAATTTCATGACAAATATTTTTGCGGAACATTTTAACCCTCTAACTCTTCAACTTAATGGTCGTTTTTGTACGTTTTAAAAAGGGGCCAAAAAGTCTGTTTAATTGAAGAGTTAGAAGGTTAAAATGTTCCACAAAAATATTCCTCGTAGTGTTTTACATAAGTTCGCTGAACATACCCTATGCTTAAAATGGAGGATTCACATGGTTTCATATTTTAATCTTATTTAATTTTTTTTTTGTTTTAGAAAAATCATTTTAAGCGTTTAAAACCCATTTTTTGTAAAAGGCATTTTTTTTATTAATGAATCGATTTTACACAAATTTGGCACAAATATGGCTTGACCTTATATCAATTCACGTGCTAAATCGCAATCGGATAATTTTTGCAGGTTTTATAAAGATTTTAAAATAAAGGATATATGGCAGGACTAAGAGTCCTTGGATCGATTTTGATAAAAATTTACACAAACGTTTCCAGTTTTATGTGCATCCTAAAGGATACTTTTTGTAATTTTACGTCCATTTATGTAGCCAATATATTATTTTTAAATTTCAGGACCTATGGGAGGTGGGCGTGTCCTTGGCCCGATATTTCCAAAAATTTTAATTTTTCTTAACTAAGGGGTTATTTGTCAGCATACTAAATTTCAAATCTCTCTCTCCACTCCTTCTATTATTGTCCAATCATGATATGGGGTCAAAGCACTGAGCGACGCCTACATTCGGCAACAGAAAAAAATTAAAAAAATTTTCTGCTGGAAATATCCAAAAACTTCCTTAGCAAAACTTTAACGATTTTTGGCGAGCTTTAATTTTCTGGTGGTAGAAACTGAGATCTGGTGGGTAAATACTAGAACGGGATACTTGAGGTCAATGGCACTTAGAGCAAAACATTGATCCCCTCGAGAGAAAAACATCGATATATCATACTTTAAGATCCGACTGTAAATGCCAAAGATATAACGAAAAATTTAAAAAGGCGATCCCCTCGTTCGGGGAAAAAAAAATTTTTTTTGAAACCTTTCAAAAATTATTTATATTCGAAGGTGTACGGTGAACTTTATTTTGTGTGGTAAAATTATTAAATATCTGAGAAGATTTTAGAATGCTCAGTTGTGAATGTTAGCGCCAGCACAACACGTACACTTAAAATAATACTTACGTCAGTAAAAAAATCTCTCAAATCGGTTTCAAATCGTTTTTGACAAATTTTTTAAAAAATTTTAGTTGAAACACTGATTTAAATAAAGATTTTAGTTATGTTCATTTAACACAATAAAACACTAATAGAAAAAAATCTATAAAAAATTTAGTTAAAACTACTAAAAATTTGTTACAAATGGTGTTGCAGAAAAAACTGCCAAAATTAGCATATTATTTTTGCTATATATTAGTAGGATAGGAAAAGCAAAAATAAAACTGTTGAATATATAGAATTTTAGTTAAATTTGAAATAACTTTTTGTTAGTAGAAAACAGGCTAAAAAATCATAAAAAAATTTTAAATTTTCAAAGTTCTTTTTTCGATTTTGTTTGAATGCTAATAAAAATCGAACCTTTTGAAAACAGCAGTTTACAATTTTTTTTAGCAAATATTTCTGCTGATTTTAGCAAAATAGACTGACATTTGCATTCAACAAAATTTAGCTTAAAAATAGCATAAATGTTGTAGAAATAGCAGTTTATTTTTGCTATTTTTAGTCTACTACTGCAGAATTTACAGTAAAATTTGTTATTTTAAATTAACTAAAAGTTAGCTTAAATATAACTAAAATTCTATAAATTTAACAGTTTTAATTTTGCTGTTCTTATTTTACTAGTATTTAGCAAAAAAAATCTGCTAATTTTAGCAGTTTTTTCTGCAGCATCATTTTTTTAAACTAATTTTTAGTAACTTTTTCTGCTATTTTTACAGATTTATTTCTATGAGTGTAGTAAAACGTAGCGAATATATTTTTAATGTGCTCCAGGAAATTGTCGATAATTTAAACTGGATGTTGCTCAAAAGCACCACGCTAACTCAATTCCTTTAAAAACAATTAAGTCAGTCTTTGGAACCATTCAAAATTTCACACAGAGGTCTTGCAGAGCGACCTATGTAAAAAATTTAAATTCTATACTCCTTATAACAAAATAATAAAATATTAATATTGATTTTTATATAAAAAAATCTTAAAACCTCATTCCAAGTCTAGTGAAACGTGTAAGTAGTAATTTATTTAAATGGCAAATATGAAAAAATGTGTAATTTTATGCTTCTTACTTTAACAATTCAATTTAAAATGTAAGAAAAAAAAAACCTGTCAATTTTCTATTATTAATATTTTTTTTTTAGTTTCATGTGCTATTCCAATACAAAACAAAATATGAATAGACTGATATTCTGTCTTTCATATGAATACATTTTTTACTATATGTAATTTTATACTTAACGCAAAATACATCCATCCCTGATGAAGCAAATATTAGTTTGATGAAAATCGAAAAATGGAAATTTCAAGTGAATAAAATTGATATGGAAATGAACTGTTTTATTGTCTTCTGCATATTTTTCTAATTTTAATGCAATTTTTTTTTTTCTTTTAAGTCATAATTTGGAATATTTTGTAATTTACTTAAGTAAAATGTTGCCATATTTCTATGTAAATTAAAAAAAAAAAAACAAATTTAGGGGAGAATAGGGGAAAAGTGGGAATCAAGTTATGTCGCAAAAATTCTCTTAAAAGTTAAATTGTATTGTATTATTGCAGTAAGTTAGAACACGAACCATTTTTACTAATGGATCAAAAGAAACTAAACAAAAATTCTTGATATATCTTTGGATAGTGATCAATTTCCCACTTCAGCCTACATTTATTGATATTAAAATAAATCAAACTTTTACTATTTATTTAATCATAAGTAAATTTGAAAAATAAATTTTATGAAAAAAATGTTTTTTTTATTTTTAATTTTAAATTCCTTTAGATCTACCTAAATCCAACTTTTGCTTTATAAGACAATATGCAAAAATTGCTTATTTTTTGTATGAGGGAAAGGTGTACATTTTTTAAAATATTTCCCAAACACCTTACTTTCAAATACTAGCAGCAATAGCAAGTGTTGTTGTGTTCAACCGACCGCTGCGTAGTCTTTATAAAGAAATAAAATATTTAATAAAAAATAAAAAAACTGAAGAAATATTATAAATAAATGTAAATGCCACTACGATTGATAACGAAACATGCTAAGATGTATAGTTTATGATGAAAACAAAATAAGTACAAAAAAAAAATATTTTCTAATATTAAATTCTAGTCACGCATAACATAAAACGTAATATTAAAAAATTGGAAAAAAGAAGAAAACAAATCATTCAAGCATTTATACATACAATACGTTTCACTTGAAAATATCTACTAACACATACATAAATATAGAAATACACACTTAAATGAAAGGTCATAAGCTGATATGTCTTAACTGACATTTAACTTTACTATGGTAGGATAAGTATGTAAGTCAAATGACTTATATATCACACCGAAGTATTTTAGTGTATTTATTTCAAATTGTAAAAACAAAACATCAATACGGAATTGTCAATTTATGACAATCGATATACTTCATATTTATTTTATAATAGGAAACCTTTTTGTCCTTCTTGATAACTGGATTATTAGATTTTTATTACAATACGATTATTATTAAAGAAGTACGATACAAGAATGTTTTGATAAATCCTATAAAACTATAATTTTTCATTTCGGTACACATAACAAGGAAAAATTATTATAAGACTTCCTTCCACTCACACTTACAAGTAGCTAACAGGGAAGTAATGCGACACTCGCTTACGAGAAGTAAAAATCTAAGTCAGTTTATTACTACAAAGCAAGCACTTAGCAGAACATTAGAAAGCAATTAAGATCATTTAATTAGTATTCAGGTATAAAAAAAATCCTAGAATTGAATTCCTTTTTAGTGCATAACTAAACGATTGGTCTACATTTTTCGAGGAACACTATAAATATCACCTTAATGTTTCTCTATGTAGCAATTTGAGCTTAGGAATTCTATATATGTGTAACTTACAGTAATTCCTACACATTCATATCCCATGCCATTGTCTATGATTGTAATTGTGTAGCATAGTGTAGTACTAATAATCTAATTAAGCCAACATAAATTACTAATTAATCCTAATGAGATTTTTTATTAAAAGAATTACATTCTTTGGAAAACCTTATTGCCAGTACAATTAATAATCATAAGCAAAAAAGAAATACGAGTGTAAAAATACAATATATATTTTTATACCATGCACAGTAGACCGAACCTCAACAAAAAAAAGTTCCCCGTACACCATCCAATCTAAATTATTTTTGCAAGAAGATTTAAAAAAAAAAATTTTCCCGAATGTAGGGGTCGCCATTTTACATTTTTCGTTATATCTTTGGCATTTACAGTCGGATCTTAAAGTATGATACATCGATGTTTTTCTCTCGAGGGGACCAATGTCTTGCTCTAAGGGCCATTGACCTCAAGTATCCCGTTCTAGTAGACCCTAGTGTACAACCCTAATGTCAGAAATTTAAAGCTCGCAAAAAATAATTAAACTTTTGCTAAAGAAGTTTTTCGATAAACCCAGTAGAAATTTTATTATTTTTTGGGTTGCCGAACGTAGAGGTCGCCTTTTTAAATTTTTTTTCATTGGATTTTTCCTTTACCACCTGTTAGGTGGTACGGTCTAGTGCACTGGTTGTAATAAGTTATTTCTTACTGGATAATAAATTTTCAACAGAAAAAAGAATAAAATGCTAATTTCTCAATACAAAAATTTAATAAAATTATAATACTTTTTTACAAAAAACAAAAACGTGATAGCTTTTAATAGTAGGTTCTTTTATAATAAAAGGTGCTTTTTAAAAAAAACGGTTTTTTTTTTTTAAAAAAAGTACCTTTTCAATAAAAGGAACTTTTTAACAGAATGTATCTAGTTTTTTTTATAAAAAGGTACTTTTTCATAAAAAGGTACTTTTTTAATGACAGGTACTTTTTTAATAAAAATTATTTTTTTAATAAAAGGTACTTTTTCAAAATAACGTACCTTCCCGTGGAAAAAAGGTCAGATATGGCCAGATCTCAGTAAATCTTACCAGATTTAATTAGATCTCAAAATTGGGGACAAATTTGGGATCTAATTAGATCTGATCAGATCTAGACATATCTGGCCAGATCTTAGTAGATCTTACCAAATCTCATTAGATCTCAAAATTGAGGACAAATTTGAGATCTAATTAGATCTGATCAGATCTAGGCACATCTGGCGCAATTGTCCAGATCACTTTAGCTTTGAACAGATTTGGCACTAGATCTGATCAGATCTTGCCATAAGGTATTATCACATATGCCATATCTGATCATATTTGATGAGATCTGGTACTAGATCCTGTACCTGTATCCTGTAGATTCAATCATATCTATTGAGATCCAAAAAGATCTGATCAGATCTAAACTTTTTTACACGGGTTTCTAGTATAAGGTACTTTTTTAATAATAGGTATTTTTTTTAATAAAAGGTACTTTTTTTAATAAACGGTACTATTTTTTAATAAAATATGTGACCTTCTCCAAGACCTAGTGTGTCAAAAAACGGGTTTGGATAAAAATGAGAAAAACATTAAAATTTTATTTTTAATTTAACTTTAAATGCGTTCTTCTCAAAACTTCATTTTAACACACTACGTCCCTTTTCTCGGAGAAGGTCACATATACTTCTTAATAAAAGATAGTTTTTTAATAAAAGATACTTTTTTAATAAAAGACAGTTTTTTTTTTAAAAAAGGTACTTTTTTAATAAAAGGTAATTTTTTAATAAAACTTTTTTAATAAAATGTGCTTTAAATATGCATTCAAAACATAAGAAATATGCACTAAAAACAATTATTTTTGCATAAATAACGCACTTTAAAATATAAAAATATATGTTAGTTAGATATTTTGCAAATAGATACAGAACTCCAAGCTTCTCTATAGGTCAATAAGGTTCTTAAGAAAGTTTATTTTTAGAAATAATAAAAAAAAAAAAATATTTTGATTGCATAAAATACGATTTTTTATATTTTATTTTACAAATTATAGAATGCTCCTAAAAACGAAAAATATGCACAAATATGCATTAAGTCAAAATATGCAAAAACATGCATTTGAAGTCAAAATATGCAACTACAAAGCGATGCCATTTTGTTTTCAATTTGATAAGTCCGATAAATATTTAGGCTATATTTGTTTTGGATTGTCGTCAAAAAACATGCATTTGCATGAAATTCCTTGCCCTAATAATTACCTATATGCTTACCGTCCCTGTATTTAATAAGTAATCACTAGGGCAAGGAAATACATGCAAATGCATGTTTTTCTCAATAGTCCAAAACTAATATCGACTAAATATTTATCCGAATCATAAAATTTAGAACAAAATGGCATCGATTTGTAGTTGTATATTTTTGCATATTTTGTCAAAAATGCATGTTTTTGCATACTTTGACTTTAAATGCACATAAAAAGGCACCAATTTTTAATGCATATTTTGTGCTTTTTAATGCATATTTGTGCATATTTTACATTTTAAGAAGCATGTTTTATTTTGTAAAAAATATAAAAAATTGATACGTTTTCATACTGTGATTCAAACAAAATACACATTTTTAAAAACCTTATTGACCTATGGAAAATCTTCGAGTTCTGTGGCTTTTTGGAAAATAACTAACTTAAATATATTTTTAAGTTTAAAAGTGCATGAAATTCCTTGCCCTAGTAATCAGAAACATATTGGTAACCCTATGTAAGTAGTATGTCAATATTATTCTTAACTACATTTACTTTTTTGGTTAATCTTTATTCTTTAATAAATGCAGATCAGTCTGCGCTCAAAACTAAAAGATATTGGTTGTTTAATTTGAAATATAGAGAGCGATCTACTATACCAGTATCGACAAAAATAATGAGTCTAAAAATAAACTTAAACGAAATAAGTTTTTTAAAAAAAATATTTTTTTATTGTAAAAAATTTTTTTATAAAATTTTTTAGCGCCGAGAATCGAACCTGGCATTCAAGATTGCCAGTCGATAGCTCTACCATCTGAGGTATGTAAGCATTGTTACATTTGATAGATAAAAACATAATTTACCTGCTGGGCAAATGTACCCAGGTAGAAAATTACAAAGGGGCCAGCACTGGCAAAGCACCGAAATGGGTGGTATGAGTGCTTGTTAACAGCGGTTTCCCAACGCCTAAATGATAACACCGTTCCACGGTGGTGCCAATGCTTTACAAAGCCCTGGGAAAGCACCCATAAACATAAAAATCAAATCTTTGCCAACGCGCAAATAAAAAAATTAAAGTGCTTTCCTGACACCCAAATGATAACACCGATCTATTTAATGCTTTGTAAAGTATTGAGATAGCACCAAGAAACATAAAAATCAAGTGTTTTCCCTGCCACCAAATTATGAGCCCTCATCACTGAAGAATTTTAAATTACTCTAAAAATAGACTATTCTTGGAGTTATTGTATTGTGGAGTAAAAATTATTTAAATATTCACTCTTTTAGAGTTTCTTTTTCAAAACCAAAATAATGTTATAGGGAAACAAGCGCTCGGAATTCACCCTTCTAAAGCGTTGGGAAGGCGTCCAAATTTAGAGCTTTGCCAGTACTTCTTTTTGTAAGACCGCGGTCTACTTGCGCTTTGCCAGTGCTTCTTTTTTGTTACCACACATAATTTCCACCAGGGTATGCTTACGCGCCAACTTAAAAAACTAAGTGGGTTATTTTGTAAAACGCAACGCCTTGCGTTGCTTTGATTTGTGTGTAAATTGTTATTGTTACAAAAACAATTTGTATGGAAAACAACGCAACGCAAGGCGTTGCGTATTACAAAATAACCCCCTAAATTTCGCTACTTTTGATTGCTCGATACTACTAAATACTCTCTATATTCATACTAAAACAGGGTTGTATTTTTATACAAACAACAGGGTTATGCTTTAATAGCAATGTTAATGGCGAAATTACGCTTATATACAGAAAAATACAACTCCGGAAGTATGGAATAGGTACATCTAAGTCAGAGTTTGTTAGTTGTTTAAGTATTATTTCAGTTTAGTTGTTTCATGTGAAAATAACAATCATTTGTAGAAGAAATTTAAATTTTAACTATATTCACTATATTCACTGAAAAAAACAACATAAAGTACTAAGAATTCGTAATATTCATTTTATTCAATCATTTGGTATTTTAAAAAAATGAAACAAGAAAATTGTATGAATGTAACTTTTTTGGTTGTTTTACCTAATTTGTGGTTCAATTTATTAACATTCAAGAACCCAGTGTAGAAAATCATTACCAGATATGTGGTTATGTAACAACATACTTGGTAATGGTAACTAGTTACTTTTGTTATTACATTTCTTATTACCTTTATATGGCGATGTCGCGAAAAATAATGAGTTGTCGTTACACACCAGCATACGAAAAATCAAAAAATATATCGTTACCTATATGCTTACCAGTACTGACAAAAATAATGAGTCTAAAAATAGATTTTCTAAAAAATAAATTATATAAAAAAAAATATTTTTTATTGTATTTTTTTTTTTTTTTAAATAAAATTTGCTGGTGCGGGAATCGAACCTGGGTCTACAGATTGCCAGTCAACAGCTCTACCATCTGAGCTATATCGACATGTAATATTTAATAGATAAAAACATAATTGACCTGCTGCACACAAGTAAGCTTACTCGCCAACATACAAAAAATCAAAAAATATGTGGTTACATATATCCTTACCAGTGTTTAAAAAATATTGAGTCTAAAAATAGATTTCAAAAAATTTTCAACAAAATCTAAAAAATTATTTTCTATTTGAAATAATGATAAAAATAAGTAATTATCAGTAACTCTTTACTATATGTTTTAAAATAATACAGAAGGTAAGTGGGTGTCATTACTGGTAGTCCAAAAAATAATGATATGTCATTACCGTTTCTACACTGGGAACAAAAGAAAATGTAAGTCAAATTTAATGAAATTTTGGTGGTCCTGTTTTCAAGTAAAATTTAATTTGTTTTTAAACACATTACCAGATATACATAACCATATATCTGGTAATGATTTTCTATACTGGGAGGTAATGCGTGAGTATATCGCACCCATTATCAAAGTTTTGCTGGGCTAGTAAGTGTTTAATGGCTAAGAGCACTTCCTGGTAACAAGAATATATTACTGTAATTTGTATGTTTTCTGTTGTAATACAAATAAATAATTTTCAAATAATTCCACAAAGTTTAATCAAAATTCCTTTAATATAAACAACCACAGGGACAAACAAAAAAAAAACACACATACACAAATAACATTTAACCCAACTATAGACCAAAACAAAAGTAGCAACTCTTATAAAAGGATTTTATATTTTGTTGTCAACAAAAAGAGTTCACATAATAAATGATAGAAATAAAATCCCTACATTCTTCAATAAGCAATCATGCTGAAGTTGACCGTATACAAACTACTAATAATATATCGTAATATACACACAACAATGCACAAACACGTAGTTTATGAGAGGGACTATTTGGTACAACATGAAATGTTTCGTTCACTGCACACAGCAAAATTCTGAAAAACATCACAGTATTGAATGTTGGTTTGCAATAATAAAAAAAGCGAAAAAAACACATAAAAATAGCCATAAACGTGGTTTTTTCCACTACCAATATCACCGCACCAATACACTGTACTGTGATGATGGTCAACTGTAGTAAGCCTAGTTGCCAGATTCATGTCATATTACGTGTCGTGTTTTTTCCTCTTTTCAGTTTTTTTTTTGTCTTTTTTTTATTTCATCATTTTACCATAACCAAAAATGCCAACAATAGACTCTATCATATGGAACTTTTCCAAGTGAAGCGTATAAATGTCCTTTTTATGCGTTTATTCATGATATTTTTAAGTTGCTTTTTATTGTACACTCAAAAATTTTTCAATATAATTATAGGAAACCCAGTGTAGAAAGTGATTTCGGTATCATTTGATAGGTACTTGGAGGTACCTTTATTTTTATTTTTTTCATATTTATAACTGATTTGTTGAAATTTAATATCTTTTAATTTTTCAATATTTAAAAATATATAAAATAAGAATGATGAAAAATTGCTTTCTATGCGCTTATGAAAATAGTACTGAAAAAAGTAGTGAATTGCACTGCACCCTTTGCACTTGTTTAACAAGTACTTTTATTGAAGAGAATAAAGCACAATATCTCGCAATGGCAAAGTGGTGTCTTTATGCCAATTTCATATCAAAGAATAGCTCAGCGGTAGAGAGCTAGACTAGCAATCATGAGGTCGCAAGTTCGATACCTGGTGGCGGCAATAAAAGAAGTTTTGTAAAATAAAAAAGTATAATTTTTTTTGCAAAGGATTTGTTTTGAACTTTAAATTGGTGAAAAAGAGCTTCCTTTGCAGTCGTTCAAATAGTACTGAAAAAATATTGAAGTGGGCGTACTCCTCTCCTATGACAACTCAATGTTAAAATCATTAGTGTTTATGTTAAAAAAGAAGTACATCTAGATAATTGTAGTGCTTTTTCTACTGCTTTGGCATCCCGTGTAAAAAGTTTATATCTGATCAGATCTTTTTGGATCTAAATAGATATGATTGAATCTAATTAGATCATGTACCAGATCTCATCAAATATGATCAGATATGGCATATGTGATAATACCTTATGGCAAGATCTGATCAGATCTAGTGCCAAATCTGTTCAAATCTAAAGTGATCTGAACAATTGCGCCAGATATGCCTAGATCTGATCACATCTAATTAGATCTCAAATTTGTCACCAATTTTGAGATCTAATTAGAACTGGTAAGATTTACTAAGATCTGGCCAGATATGCCTAGATCTGATCAGATCTAATTAGATCTTAAATTTGTCCCCAATTTTGAGATCTAATTAGATCTGGTAAGATCTACTGAGATCTGGCCAGATCTAATCTTTTTTACACGGGATCTCTTTTTTTGCTGGTTAGTTACTTTTGCAATATTTCAAAAAAAAAAAATAATAATGCGTTTCCAACAATGATTTATTTTTATCATTACTCGTATTTCACATAAATCTTTATTTCGCATATGTTCTATAATTTTTTGTACATTTTTTTAAAATCTATTTTTGGACTCAATATTTTTTAACACTGTTAAGGATATGTAACACCACATATTTTTCGAGTTTTTGTATGTTGGCGTGTAAGCATACTTGTGAGCAGCAGGTCAATTATGTTTTTATCTATTGTATTAATCTAGAGTCCCAGGTTCGATTCCTGGCGTGACCAAATTTATTCAAAAAAATTGTACAATAAAAAAATATTTTCATATATTTAGTTAGAATATTCTTCCACCTCAAGTCCAAATTCTAATGGAAGAATATTCTAACTAAATATATGAAAATATAGAAAGTCCGAAAAAACAATTTTTGTATTTTTTAATGCAAAAATTAAAATAATTGATAAAAAAAATATGTTTTATATAAAACCTATCTTTTTAAATCTAATTTTAGACTCATTATTTTTGTCAATACTGGTAAGCATATAAGTAGCGCAAGTAGGGCAAGTTTAAAATGGCATAAAAAAGTTGAAATTGGCACGCAAAATGGCAGGAAAAAACAGTAAAATTGGCACAAAAAAAGTCAAAATGGCACGATGATTCCAAAAATTTTAAAGTATAATAGTTGATTTAAGTGTTTTTTTTTAATGTTTTTAACAAAAATACAATAATGAAGGAATTTACAGTTGAAATGCTAAAGTGCAATCGGCGTATGACTTTTAAAGATTGAAATTATCGTTGCTGTAAAAAAATCCAGAATTTACATTTTACCAATGTTAAAAAAAATAAATTTTTGTAAATTTTTTTCAAAAAATGATCTACAAAGTTTGGGTTGTCACTGCATTTCGCAGCAGTTTTTTAAAGAAAGTCTAAAAAGAAATCGACTAAATGGCTTTTTTTGGCAAGGATTTGTAAAATGGCATTTTCACAAAGTGAAAAAATGGTAAAAATGGCATTTAATGGCAAATGCCGAAAAAACGTGCCCTGGTAATAGAGAATGTAATAAGAAAGCAAAAAATACTAGTTTGGAACCAGTTATGTATTAGTTTATTTAAACCAGACGACTAGTAAGAGTTCTACCGCCTCGGTAGAATTTAACATGGCGAAGGTCGTCAAACTCTCACTTTGGTACTAGTTATAGAACTAGTTCGAAAATTACAAATAAAGGACGAAGAATAGTGAGCAACATCAGGCTGAAGTGACTTTTTGGAAATAGTACTGTAGCAGTTGGTTAAGAACACAAGTATATAGATTAAAAAAAACAAAAAATATACATTAGACCAATATGGAATTTTACGGAAGAAAATATCCCGAAAAACGGGATTTACTATACACGTCAATCTGGTAATTTAAGTATGCAATTCAGCATATGGTTAATTGCCATAAATAATGTTAAGTGTTATAATCATAGACACTGGAAGCTTTTAGCATGTTCTACAACCAAGGACTTATAAAACACTGAACGTTACGAGGGAAGTTGAAGTTGCGCATTAACATTTGTGGAATAAAGCTGTACTTTAACGTTAGTACTGTTAAGTTGCGTACTAGAGTTTGTTAATTGCGTATTAGCATTGTATAATAAGTTTATTATTAGATTATTAGAGTTTGTGTGTGTGTGTTATATTGTTGTATTTAAAGAAATACAGTGTTAAATAAAGAAGTGTATAGGCTCAAACTAAAGAGTGTTTTGTTATTTTAATAACATAGAGCAGCAACCCTGTTTATCTAAAGAAGATAAACGAACGTTTTAACAGGTAACCCATAACAATTGGTGTTAGCAGTGGAATTGGTTATTTCAATTGCAACAGAAAAGAATCCGGTTTATTTAAAAGAAATAGACTAAAGTTTTTAAAAGGTAAAAACGTAACAATGAGTGCGTTTACCAGACGCTCAACTGTTGCTAATCCGCTACTCAACAATCTGGTGAACGATTTGATTAGCTACCGCTAAGTTAACATGTTGTGGTAGCGCTACCTTGTTTTGGTAGCGTAAAAATTTTACGCTACAGCTGTCGTTTGTTTTTTTTGAATATTTTTTTTAAAGAATAATAAACATATACAAATATAATTATAAAGGAATAAAAAAATTTCGAAAAAATCAATGAAACATCTACAAATATTTTTATTTTATAACAAAACAAAAAGTAGCATCGTTCACCAGATTAAGGTAATCATAAAGCGCTACATATCAATTGTAGCGGTAGCGGGTTTTAGTGTTTATTTCCAAACTCAGACTATCCCAGTGTAGAAACGGTAATGACATATCATTATTTTTTGGACTACCAGTAATGACACCCACTTACCTTCTGCATTATTTTAAAACATATAATAATGAGTTACTGATAATGGCTTATTTTTATCATTATTTCAAATAGAAAATAATTTTGAATGTTATTATTTTAGTTTGACTCTAGATCATAAATTAATATCACTTTCTGTTTAAATTATTTTCAAATCAAAAAAAGGTGATACAATTTTTACAAGTAAATTACAACGAATAAAAATTTTTGAAAAATAATTCGATAAGACCAGCAAGGCAGAATGCGCATTTTCGGCTTTCGCTACTCAAAGGCGAAAGGCACTGATGATGGCTTTGTAGCGAAAGCCGAAAATGCGCATTCTGAGCGAAACTCAGTCTAAATTCAGTATTAAATCAAAAAAGTGGATCTTCAGGTTAATACACGTGGTTATTTTAGTGTTTCTTTTTACTTCTCTAGAATTATGGGAAAACTTCCGGGGAAGCTAAATAAGAGAGGAAACATTCTAATTGAAAAAAAAAAATTTGTTCAAGTATTAGTTATTTCTGGCTCTTCTGATTACAAAACATACATTGTATAGGCTGTGATTAAAAAAACTTCAATTCGCCACACTCAGCGCTATGCCGACCGTGGTGTAACTTATTAAGAGGTGATGCTACGAGTCATAGCCTGTGCAGAGGGCTGCCGGCTCAATCCACGGTCATGGCAATACACAAAAAGTTTTTCATATAGACAAATTAACAATGAAAAAATTACTTGGATCAGTTGACACATAAACTAACCACTGACGAGTCTTTGGGTGAGACGAAACTGCGGCAGTCTGGTGATTCCCTTGTGTCTGTTAAATTTTTCAATAAAAATGTTTTCTTCTTCTTCTTCCTATATATCAACTCTTGAAAAAAAAGAAAAAATTTAGTTTCCGGGAATTTCGTCCCGGTATTACTCGGCTTACAAGCTCTAATGACAATAAACAAACTGGCAGATGGGCTGACTACAATGAAACCACAAAACAAATTTAGTTGGATAAATAACTTCATGCTGCTACTCAATATTTTCTGGTTGACTTTACTACGAAATGTAACCGTTTGACTACATATAATTCTCAGTGTAGTTTTTTTTTTTTTGAATTTACTGGCGGCAAATTGCATCATATATTCACAATGTTACAACTTCTTTACTATGGCCTACGAATTCGTTTTGTTTCAAAAATCACCTTTTGTTTAAAACAGAGGCAGCAATATGGAGCAATATATTACAATATACGGCGACTAACAAAAGTTCACTTTGTAGGCTGGAAAAAAAGTTAATAAATAAAAAATTAGTTCAGCGATTATCATTTATTCTTTTCCCAATAAAATTGCAATGTATTGCAATTCACTTGTTGAGTCGGTAAATCCAGTTTTCAAAACTGGTAGCAAAATCGTTTTTTTTTTTAGAGAATCAACACAGGAAATCCTTTTTATTAATTAACATGTTGCTTTCTTTGGAAAGGGGATAGAGAAGAAATGAAAGGTGCTGAAAGATGAAGGGCTTTAAATATGGCAACACTATATTTGCGCGGGGTGAAAATTGAAAGAGAAATTTGATCATGTTTAAAACTCCCTAAAAATTGCTGGTTTTTCTGACGTTTTGTATGTAGATTTTCATAAAAATTAAATAAAATGTTTAAATCAATTTTGTTATCCTTCAAGATTTCTCCATAAAATTGGAATCACAATTTTATATACTTTAGGAATATGAAATAAAAATCTATGAAACTGTTAACTGTTTTCGAGGTTTTATTATTTCGAGAAAAAAACAAAAACTATTATAAAGCTGATTTATAGGAAGAAGAAGAAAAAACATTTTTATTGAAAAAATCACCATTTTTATCACATTTTTATTGGAATCGCCAGACTACCGCAGTTTCGTCTCACCCAAAGACTCGTCAGTGGTTAGTTTATGTTCAACTGATCAAAATAATTGTTAATTCTTTTCTATACGAAAAACTTGTTGTGTATTGCCATGACCGGGGATCGAACCGGCAAAAATCTGCATAGGCTATGACTCGTAGTATCACCGCTTAACAAGATACACCATGGGCGGCATAGCGGTAAGTGTGGGTAATTGAAGTTTAATCAATAACAGCCTATACAATGTATGTTTTGTAATCAATGAGTTGGCGAACTTTGTTGAAGCTTGTAGTTCATAGCCCTGTTATATTATTTTACTTCGGTGGGGTTAAGTGCTATGGGTAAGTTTTTTTTTTAATGTCTACAATCTTGTTATTATAATCAAAGTAGTAAGTATTGTTGAATTAAAGCTTAATTTTTGACCAGCAAAACTATGATGCTGGCCCTAGTGTGCTGTAGTGTTTATGTGTTCATTGCTTTAATGAATCTGTGGTAATAGTTGATTCATGAATTGATGTACTCATATGTATTGTATACAAAATATATAATTATCATTCTCAACAGTCTTTATTATTTTCTCTTGATGGCGACCGACCGGTCGGTAACCGATGCCATTAATATTGTTATACCACACACATACATATTTATACAATACATTTTTATATACATATGTGAGTACTGGAATACAAACAGGACACAACAGATAAAAACATAAAATATATATTTTTAAGGAATATGTTCACAAAGTAGAAAAACCCTACCTATTAATGGGTTATGTAACCCCTAATTAGGTAATGCTAACTACACTCATAGAAATAAACCTGTAAAAAAAGCATAAAAAGATATTAAAAATTAGTAAAAAAAATTACCTTGCAGAAAAAAACTGCTAAAGTTAGCATATTTTTTTCCTAAATAACAGTAAGATAAGAAGCTGTTATTTTATAAAGTTTTAGTTATATTTGAGTTAACTTTTAGGTAATTGCAAATTTTTTTCATGGGGTCATTATAACCCCATGTCCCTATAAGGGTTAATTTCTAATTTTTTATTACTATATATAGGATCTGGTGTTAACAGGGTTATTTGGATAATGTTCACCAAATTCCGCAATAAACAACACAATGTTTTGATATAAATACTTTCAGGAAAAATCGAACATTTTCAAATATTTCACCTTTGACCTTGGCTACCCAGTGTAGAAAATCATTACCAGATATGTAGTTATGTAGCTACATACTAGGTAATGGTAACTAGTTACTTTTGTTATTACATTTCTTATTACCTTTATATGGCGATGTCGCGAAAAATAATGAGTTGTCGTTACACACCAGCATACGAAAAATCAAAAAATATATCGTTACCTATATGCTTACCAGTACGGACAAAAATAATGAGTCTAAAAATAGATTTTCTGAAAAATAAATTATATAAAAAAAAATATTTATATTGTGTTTTTTTTTTTTTAATAAAATTTGCTGGTGCGGGAATCGAACCTGAGTCTACAGATTGCCAGTCAACAGCTCTACCATCTGAGCTATATCGACATGTAATATTTAATAAATAAAAACATAATTGACCTGCTGCACACAAGTAAGCTTACTCGCCAACATCAAAAAATATGTGGTTACATATATCCTTACCAGTGTTTAAAAAATATTGAGTCTATTTTTAGACTTTCAAAAAATTTTCAAAAGAATCTAAAAAATTATTTTCTATTTGAAAAAATAAGTAATTATCAGTAACTCATTATTATATGTTTTAAAATAATACAGAAGGTAAGTGGGTGTCATTACTGGTAGTCCAAAAAATAATGATATCCCGGTGAAAAATGTTCATATACGCTCAAACATGTTCATAGATGGTTTATGTATGGACACATATGAACAAATATGGATTTTTTATGAACATATATGGATTTTATATGAACATATATGGAAGTATATGTGATTCCATATATGGAAAAAGATTTCATATACAGACATATATGGAAGCATCTGTTATTTCATATATGGAAATGGCACTCATATATGGACAAATATGAAAGTATATGTTATTCAATTTATGCAAAAGGGACTTGTATTTGAACATATTTCGAAGAATACATTTTTCCATATATGTAAAAGGAACTCATATTTGGATAAATATGGAATTATATTTAATGCCATGAATAAAAAAAGGAACATATGTAGCGCCTAATTTGAATGTCATACATAAATTTATATCTACAGTACATACAACCTTATAATAAAGGACAGCAACGTTCGCATGTATTCGCATATATTTTATAAATGTATATGTTCATATATGTCCATATATGAACATATACTTAGGTGTTACCTCATTTTTCGGATCCATACATATATGGTTGAACCATAAATGTTCATATATGGAGATTTTTCACCGGGATGTCATTACCGTTACTACACTGGGATGTATTGATATAAATACTTTCAGGAAAAATCGAACATTTTCAAATATTTCACCTTTGACCTTGGCAAATAAAGCGTTAACGTTGTCGAAGTTTTACAAAATTTTCGGAAAACAATCTCTTGTATCAGAACTAAAAGAAATCGGAAGTGATTTTGTTACAGCTAGCTAAAAACACAAAAATTAATACTATTATCTAAATTATTGGCCAAAATCACAATTTTCTCTAAAATTTACAAATTTAAAACGCCGTCACTGTTAAGTTAAAAGAGGGATATGTGTAATTTCCGGTAAAATTATTTTGTAAGGTGTATTTAACAAACCTATATGGGTTGACCACTTTCTTTTATATTTTGTTGAACAAAATTTAAAAAAAAAACTCAAAATTAGAGTTTTGCAAAATTATAAAAAAAAAATCCCATCTTTGGCCATACCTGGAATTAGGTTATCATAACTCAAGAAAGACAAAAATTTATATCTAATATAATTTATCTGTGTATCTTAGAAATGAAACTACACCATTTCCAACTGTAATTGAGAAAAGAACAATTGAAATTGAGATTTTCCATTTGAAATTGAGAAAAGTTCATTTGATTTTCTATTTAATATTGAGAAAAGAACAATTGATTTTGAGATTTTCCATATGAAATTGAGAAAAAAGCAAATGAAATTAAGATTTTCCATTTAAAATTGAGAAAGGAACAAAAGAGATTGAGATTTTCCAATTCAAATTGAGAAAAGGACATATGTAATTGAGATTTTATATTTGATATTGGGAAAATAACAAATGAAATTTAGATTCTGCAATTGAAACTGAGAAAAGAACAAATGGTACTGAGATTTTATATTTGAAATTAATTTGAAACACAAATGAAATTGGGAAAATTATAAATTAAATTAAGAAAAGAATAAATGTAATTGAAAAAAAATCAAATAATTTTGGGAAAAAATTTAATTAAAGAACCAATTTTATTAAATCATATATTACAAAAAAATGTATAAAGTAATATACAGCCATAGGGGCCCACGCATTACTTTATACCTTATTTTACTGATCAATTTTACAGGCGATTAGATCCAAGGTAATGTATTGGGAGTAGGTGATAAGGAGTTATAATCGGATGGTAAGGAGTTATCATTACAATCGCACCCATTACTAAAGTCTTGCTGGGATGGCAGATTGATGGAATGTGCAGGAAATTGTTCTAGCTTCACAATACGGTTTTCAATATACATCAATCTCTGCTTCAAAATTTTGGGTGGGGAAACTCTTGGAATGAGCATGTTGGACTTGACATGGGCTTTTATTTTTCCATATTACTTCAATGGTGTTGAGCATGGGGAATTAAGGGCTCAAACTGAGCAGAGTTCCGGAAGAGTTTTCAAATACAGTTTCGAACCTGTTGTAACAAGTAGCATTATCAACAACTACAACCTACTCTGAAAGGTCGTTCCCCATCTCCTTCCATACACCAGAAAAGTTTTTATACATTCCCTAGCAGCAGGTACATTAACAGAACTTCTATTTTCATCCATTTTAATAACGCGTGATGGTCCTTCCAATCGCTCCGATCAAATGAACATTTGGGCCATGTGATGATGGGAGCGTTTGGGTAGAGCGAATTCAAATTGAAATTTATTTCGTTCAGCCGAACTATGTATTTGATTACCGGCTCTGACATACTCATTCAGACGAGTAACTTATTCAATGTGGAAAGATTTTAAGGAATATATTTGGCCGTGTAAGGTATTTCCAACTTCTTGGTATTTTTATCTCCGTGCAAGGCTTAATTTCATTCACAAGAATTTTATTGAATTTCTTAATTGCAATTAAAAATGTCTCAATTTAATTTAAATTTAATTTCTTTTCTCAATTTCAAATGAACAAATCTAATTTGCATTTGTTTTTTCTCAATTTCAAATGTAAAATCTCAATATCATTTATTTTTCTCTCAATTTTAATTGGAAAATCTCAATTTCATTTGTTTTCTTTTCAATTTTAAATGTAAAATATCAATTTCATGTGTTCTTTTCTCAATATCAAATTAAAAATCTAAATTTCATGTATGCTTTTCTCAATTTCAATTGTAACATCTCAATATCATTTATTCGTTTCCCAATTTTAATTGGAAAAACTCAATTTCATTTCGTTTTTTCTCAATATGAAATAGAAAATCTTAATTTCAATTGTTCCTTTCCCATTATCAAATGGAAAATCCCAATTTCAATTGTTCTTTTCTCAATACTACATGGAAAGCTCTCAATTTCAATTGGAAATGGTGTAGAGTATAACATTGTAGATTTTTTAAAGAAATATTTTATTTTTTACGATTTTCATAATTTATCTCATTTTAGCCCTACAATGGTCTCAGGAAATTGCAATTACTAAAATATTTTCCAACCGATTTTGGATTTCTATATATTACCAGAAAGCTAATTTAGTCTAGATTATGATTCTATTTACATTTTTAAAATATACTGTTATTTAAGAGCCAGTATTTTCAAAAAGAGCCAAAAAACAAAATAATACGTCTGTTGGCTGGACAGAAAAATTTGCTACTTTAACAAAATGTATTCCTGTAATGTATGTTTTAATGATTTAGCGCCCAACTTTAATGACGTTTTCCTTTATTGTTTAGTGGTTTTAAGCGCTTTTAGTGACTTCAGCGGTTTTTTTTTGTATAAATAAATTGGCAAAGGTGGCAGAAACTTATAGAGAAACTTATATTTTTCTGTTTGTATATTTTCTATCAATTTACTAACCATATTGGATTCTTGGGTTGCAGACAAAATTCTATAGAAGAAAAATTCATGCGGAAAATTGACTATTTCCTAGCACCAGAAATGTTTTGTTTTTTGTTTTTGAAGCAATGGAAACAGTTACAGAGTTTTGTTTTATTTTTGGCCTAAATAGCTTTACACAGTTTTTATATTGTCCAAAAAAGTCTAAGTTTTGCAGGATTTTTTTTTTTTTGTTCTAAATCATGTGTAACAAATGGAATTGTCTACAAAAGACAGGTAAATTTAACAAAAAGGATTAGAAAGCATATAAGAAAGGACAAAAACTAATCCACAAACATCGATTATTGTTGAAAAAGAAAAACAGCCCAAAACAAAACTTAAGTTAATTAAGAATAAGCTGACAAAAAAAAAACTTCAACACAACCGAGGTAGAAATTCTGGGTGGTAATACAGAAATCACTGGCAAAGCAATAAGTAAAAATGATATGCCGACACTTGAAAAAAGGCGCTTTGCCAGTTCTAATTTAAAGAATTTTCTATGGTTTTAAAAAAAAAGCACTGGTAAAGCTCTAAATTCGTGCGTTTTGAAAATACTTCTACTACCAGTACTTCTTTTATCAATCATTCTTGTGTTCCTGAATACAAAATACTTACAGGACTTGTTATAGACCAAAAAAAAATTCAGAATGTAACAGTAGTGCAAAAAATCAAGCACTTCCATGCCACTAAGTAACCATGAAATCAAAAATAAATGTCTGGCAAATCATTTATTTGGGATGATTTGCCAGCATTTACAATTTGCCTTATTTTCAATTTGGACATTATGGGCAATAAAATTTCGGCCATAAACCCTAAACTAAAATGAAGACTATGAACCCAAGATAAATATGGGCGTATTTTCCATGGTTAATACCCATGGAGAATATGCCCGTTTTACAAATGGATATAATCCCCACTGTGGGGATAATCATAATTCCAGTAAAGTTTTTTCTGAGTAGCCGCAAAGTTGTTCTAAGTCCTTCCCCAATGCTTTGTAAATCATTAGTAAAGGATTGGAAAAACACCATTAGCATATCCTCGTAGTATAACCCACTTCGGTGCTTTGCCAATATTGGCCTCTGCGTATTTTTCTACCTGGTACTCTTTATGTCCTTTAAGAACGAAAATTCAATAAAAAATGTTTTTCCTTTCTACTGCAAATACCATAAATCAAGATATTTTTACCAGTTTTAATGCAATTTCGTTTGCTTTGCTTGCTACTCTTATGTTGCTAATACTCTTATGATTAAAATGTTTTGCACAAGTGTCAAATGGGCCTAAGGAAGAATGAGTGTTGACAAAACAACAAAAACGAAAAAAAATCTTGTTGAGAAATTAATCGGAAAGAAAAACACCACAGAGAAAAAAAAACGAAATTTGCAAGACACAACTTGTTTGTTTTGGAAAACAAACAAACGACAGGAAAACATTACAAAAATTGAAAATTTAAATGATGGATAACATAAACGGAAATCAATCACTTTTGAGAGAAATTAAAAACGTAAGAAAATATATGGTAATTTCAATGTTGTAAAAAAAAACTTGTGAGGCCTTTAGACTACACACACACCCACACACATAGAAGAAACTAAACTATGTATTTGCTTTTCTTTTATCGGAATATTAAAGTTTTTTATCGGGAAAAATTATAAGAATTAAAGAATTTTTCTTTTAACAAAAGTCACAAGGATCTGCCAAGGAAGCTACGTATTGGCGTAACCTGCAGATCTAAATGAAATTTGGATAGTCATGTGTTTTTTAGGTTGCCATTTTTTTTTTTTTTTTTTTTTTTTGTAGAGAAGCAACACTTAGGAAATTCTTCATATTAATTAACCGTTTTTTTTTTCTTTGGAAAGGGGATAGGGAAGAAATGAAAGGCGGTGAAAGATACAGGGCTTCAAATATGGCAACACTGCAATTGCGCGAGATGTTGCGTGTTCTGATGAAAAATTGGCGAACTTTCTTGAAGCTTATAAGTTCATAACCCTGTTGTGTTGTTTTACTTCGGTGGGGTTACGTGCTTGGGAAACACATAGCAAATACTCTTTTTTTTAAATTGATGTTGCCGTCACTGGGAATCGAACCCCCAGCCTTATGTGTAACAGTCCAACATGCTAACCATTATTTTATTTTATTTAAATTTTTTTTTTTTTTACTTTCAAAAAACTTTAGGCGAATTAGATATCAAGTGAAAGCTTTTTTTGGCGTATCAATTGGTATATAAAACAGATATGTTCAACTACCCAGTCAGAAATCGCCAGTGGTACAAAAATTCAAGCACTGTCATACCACTGGGTAACCACGGTGTTAAAAATAAATGACTGGCAGAACACTCATTTGGGACGCTTTGTCAGCATTTTGCCAGTATTTGTTTTACAAAAATTTCGGTGGTTTATAAAAAAAACCACTGGCAAAGAATTGGCCAGTGGTATGCCAAGGTTTGAAACCAGTGGTTATCCAGTGCTA
The DNA here is from genome assembly GCA_949987735.1 of Leucophora obtusa. Classification (NCBI taxonomy): domain Eukaryota; kingdom Metazoa; phylum Arthropoda; class Insecta; order Diptera; family Anthomyiidae; genus Leucophora; species Leucophora obtusa. The sequence continues at coordinate 182,038,535 of OX465296.1, forward strand.
CCTAGCCAATGCTACCCAGGGGTACAAAAATCAATTCACTGGTAGACCAATGATTTTATAAAAATGCTGACGCTTCGTTAAAAAAAGTTTGTAGTCAGAAGGTTTCGAGTTCAAATCCGGTTGCCTAACAAAATTTTTTTTTGATTTTTTTTAATTTAAAATTTTTTTTTGATTTTTTTTAATTTAAAATTTTTTTTGTTTTATAAAATCAATTTTTTTGTTTGTGGGAAAGCTCTATCAAGATCAATTTTTTTTTTGCCCTCCCAACGTTGGCAAACTAGTTACCAAAAATTGTTTGCCAGTACTAGCATTTTGGCACAGCCAGTAGTTGTCCAGCTATTATCACTCATTTATGTGTTTAGCCATTAAATATTATATGTCTCTTTAGCTCAGTGGGTACAGCAATCGTCTGCCAATCTGACGGCCTGGGTTCAAATCACGGCAGGACTAAAAAAATACATATGAACTTTTTTTAAATTTTATTTTGGAAAATATATTTCCAGACCACCTATTTATTGGTTTTGCCAACGTTCAAAATTTTGTTCCTCCAGTGCTTTTCTGGCGCTTTTTGAACAGCCGGTCCTTTTGTCTAATGATGTTATCATTTTGGGAATGGGAAAGCACTTTTAGCCAGTACTTGTACCACCTGTTAAAGTGCTTTGCCGCCGCTTTCCCGTTTGTATATTTCTGAATGGGTATTCTTGTATAGGAAATTGTTATTGCTTACAGTTCGAATTTACATGCTACACTCATACAAATAAACCTGTAAAAACTACAGAAAAATAGCAGAAAAAGCTGCTAAAAATTATTTAAAAATTACCTTGCAGAAAATAGCAAATTATATTTGCTAAATATTGTTAAAATAAGAACAGCAAAAATAAAACTGTTTAATTTACAGAATTTTAGTTATTGTAAATTAGTTAATTGATAATTACAAATTGTACTGTAAAATCTTTGCAGAAAATTTTGCTAAATATTAGTGGAATATAAATAGCAAAAACAAACTGTTATATCCACATTATTGTTATTATACCCTAAACCACTACGTGGAGAGGGTATAATAAGTTTGTGCTGATATTTGTAACACCAAAAAAATATTGGACCTAGACGCACCTTTTTGTATACCGATCGGCTCAGAATCACTTTTTATTTCGATTTAACGATGTCCGTTTGTCCGTCCGTCCGTCTGTCTGTCCATGCATTCTTATGCGCACTCTACATGTCGCAAATATTAAGATATTTTGATGAAATTTGGTACACCGACCTATCTCGGCCCAAGGACCTATTGATTTTGGTTAAAATTGGTCCATGTTTAGACCTAGTACCCATATAAGGGTTCCCCCTCCCGAAAATTGGCTTGGTTACACGCTGCAGGTCGTAAATACGAAGATATTTCAATGAAATTTGGTTCGCTGACTCAAATGGTTCCAATTGGTCCTATCGCCCATATGGGCTATATTTCCGATTTTCTATTCTTTTATCATTTTATAGAAATATTTGACATAAGCCCCATTTTAACCCATTCGAATTTCGGATGCAAACATTTTTTGGATTTTAACCAGACTGGTGTAGGGTATTATATAGTCGGAATGCCCGACTATACATATAATAACTTAACTTGTATACTAGTTTGTAAGTTAAATTTATTTGAATGCAAATAGCAGTCTATCCTACTAAAATAAACAGAAATATTTGTTAAATCAAATAGTAAACTGCTGATTTCAGAAGGCTGTATTTGAATTTAAATTAGGAAAAAAATATAAAACAACTTTGAAAATTTTACATTTTTTTGGGATTTTTTAGTCCACTAATTTTTTAGAAAATTTTTTGCTGATTTTAATGGGTGAAGTTGTTTTTTTTTTAACAAAAATTTAACTCAAATATAACTAAAATTCTATTTATTTAAGTTTTAGTTTTGCTGTTCCTCTCTTACTAAAATTTAGGAAAAAATAATTTGCTAATTTCAGCAGTTTTTTTATGCAAGGTAATTTTTAACTAATCTTTAGTAGTTTTAACGAAAATTTTTACAGAATTTTAATTAATTTTTGGTAGCCTTTTCTGCTATTTTTAAAGGTTTATTGCTATGAGTATAAGTAGAAAGTAACACACCGACTGAAAAGTCTGTAGGATGACACATAGGTGGCGCCACTAATGAAATCTTCATATGATTTTTTTGGAACTACTAACCTTCAGATGATATCTGTCAAAATTTAATGACAATTTGTTAATCGGCAATAATTTGGCCGATTAGCAATTATTACTTAAATTAACCTGAAACACTATGGAAATGCTTTTGGCCTGTTTTGAGTTCCCGTGGTCAAGTATTACTTAAAATATGTCTGTACCTGTGCTTTACCGTGGTAACCCAAAAGCGTCCCCATTCTTAAAATTGAGTGTATATTGCTGTTTGCATTTAATAAAAATAACACTGTACAACAATTTCGAATTTTTTCTAAAATGAAACCTTGTATTCCTTAAGGGTATGCTTGCCGCAGACATAGCAAAAGCAGCCCGTGTAAAAAAGATCAGATCTGGCCAGATCTCAGTAGATCTTACCATATCTAATTAGATCTCAAAATTGGAGACTAATTTGAAATCTACTTAGATCTGATCAGATCTAAGCATATCTGGCGCATTTGTCCAGATCACTTTAGATTTGAACATATTTGGCAATAGATCTGATCAGAACTTGCCATAAGGTATTATCACATATGCCATATCTGATAATATTTGATGAGATCTGGTACAAGATCTAATTAGATTCAATCATATCTATTTAGATCCAAAAATATCTGATCAGATCTAAACTTTTTTATACGGGAGTCAAGTTTTTCCAAATAGTCAGGCTTTGGTCCCTTGTGGGACAATTAAAAAACGAAAAAGATTAAATTCCCTTATGGCAATTTTGATTGGCAAAAGATACAAAAGTATTCGGTAGTTGGGTGTCAAACCTTCTCGTCACAGTTGGGATTACCTACATATGTGAACAATAACTAAATTAAACCTTAATGGGCAATCTTGAATTTGACTGGTTTTTGCTGGTTGTGGACTTTGGTGTCTTCATCATCCCCACTCTACCCCTTTTTAGGGGTGTTTTTTCCGATTTGGGGGAATAGAGCCAAAAATTACCGTTATGTGGGGGAGTTAGAGTGTTAAGATGTTCCACAAAAATATTTGCCTTAATATTTTCTACAAAGTTGCTGAACATACCCTACACCTCAGATGTAGAGAACACATAGTTTCATAGACCGACATGCTGTACGAAGAGGACAAAGGGAGTAAACTCTAATCCCCCTAAAATAAAATTCCGATGTGATCTTTTGTATTTTTTTAGTCTCCTCTACCAGAATCTATTGTGGGAACACCGTAATTTTTTTCGTGTTGTTCGCCATCGGTTTAGGCCGGTTATTGTAAATTTGGCTGATGTTCAGCTTCGGCCCAAAAAAGTGCCTTCGGTGGGATACTACGTCAAAGTTACCCTTACACTAATAATTTGTATCACGAATAATTTGTTTAGTAGGCTGGCACCCTTGAAAAGTGATTTATTCAGTTTTGTAAAAACAAACTACAAGGGAAACAAATTTTAAAATTTTATGTTTCATAACTTTATTTTTTAAATAAAAACAATTTCAACAACACCGCGACCATTTTCAAAAAATCTGAAAAAAAAAATCTGCAAAAACTTTTTTAAGTTGCAAAAATCTAAAAAAAAATTTTTTTGATGAAACGCCCTACTGTCCACGTATTGTTGTAGGTGGTCTAGTATCCTTAATCATGATTTCGCATTCTCCCAAGTGATCTTCAGTAGAATTATTTTTTTTTTTTTATAAAGATGTTAGAAGAATTCCCTTTATCTCAGTATTTAGATATTGTTTTAAAATCATTAAACACGCAGAAAAAAGAGATGGTTGGATATATTTACAGGCAATTATATATATATATTAATAAACTACTATACTTATGTTTGAGGTGTGTTTCCAATTATTTTATTTTTATCGTTATAATACGTATGTCTCCAGGCAAACACTGTAATGTTTGAATGTTAGTCATATTTTCCCACTTAAACAAAAATATATTTGCATTTTTATTTTATCATTATTATGTTTGTGAAGTGCAAATATAATAATGATAAATATATATATATATATTTGCCTGCAAATATTTATATATTTGCGAATAGATGTATTTCATATGATTCAAATATACATATGTTTACAGGCAAATATATTATATTTGCTGGCAAACATATTATATTAAAAACACGGCAATTATATTTTGACAGTTCTTCCAAACATATATATATCACCAGCAAATATGTTTCCTGCAGGGCGATTTTTTTCAGCGTGAATGTATGACTGTTTTAACCCTCTAACCGGCAAGCCCGCCTCCAGGCGGGGTATATTAAATTGACCAGAAATGCGCCAAACGAGTACTTTAAATTAAGAAATTATGCTTTTTCAACAGAAAACTAAATTTATAAAATTTTTTGTGAAGAATTTTTTTGTATACAGTGCACAGTTTGGAAGCGAGAAAGTGTCAAAAATAAAATTTCGTAAAATTTCGAAAATTAAATATTTTAAAACAATCACAATTTTCAAATATTTTAAAAACATATTTAAATAGACTAAAACAATTGATAATGACCACAAAGTAAGATTGAAGCTTCGGCTATTCAAAAAATTCCTTACTTTGGTCCAAGGATACACAGGATTCCATAAGGATACCTTTAAAAGACATCGCCTTAACTTGAAAACCAATGGATGGATTTTTCTGAAATTTGGTAAAAAGAATATATTTGGTATAAGTAGCAAAGCTTATAACTTTGAATAATTTATATTGAAGTTGTGGTTGCGTTTTCGCTCAATTTCGCATTTCTCGAAAGACGAAAATCGCTATATCCTCTTAAGTAACAGCACAAAAAATTTAATTTTTTTATTGCAATTACATCTTGATAAGAGGAATAAATTATGCTTAATCCTATTAACTTCTATGCGCTGGTTTTCAAGATTCACCCTTAAGCTATTTTGGCCCATATCGCCTAAAGTAGGCAACGAAAGAAACTATTGTAGAAGAACTTATTGTTTATTTTTCGTGAGGAAAACATGGTATAAATTTCTTTGCAAAAAAGCTTAGGCCGGTTAGAGGGTTAATATATTTTGGAGATATTTCACCTGAAGTTACTCACGTAATACAATATTTGAAACTTACTCATATTAAGACAAACTTAAAATAGATTAAGTACATACCTAAAAAGAGAGAGAGAAAAAAATAAATTGATTAAAACAATTGCTTTAATAAAAAAAAAAAAAATTAAATAAATTTTTTAACAAAAAATATATGTATGTTGCTAAAAAAAATACAATAAATTTTCATTAAAAATGTGGTAATATTACCAAAAAAAAGTTTAAATTGTGTTTCACAAAAAATGTTTTTCAAAAATACATTAATCATTAGTTAGAGAAGATTATAATTTGATTACTAAACAAAACCCCTGGGAAAAAATTATACGCCACAAATTGTAAATGAAAAAAAATATGTAGTAAATGATAAAACGCACTTTACTAAAGTAAGTATTATATGGGTTAAGGTTGTTAGAAATGAGAAGAAAAAAAAATAAATAAAACTTTGCCTATAAGCACCTAATGAAAAAAAGGCAATTTTTTACCATTTTTATATTTTTGTATTGTTGCCAATAAATATAAGAAAAAACTTAATGATGTTGTTGAATTTTAGTTTTTTCACATTTTATTTATTTCAAATCTTGCAATATCACGGCCTATTGACCAAATGAACTTGATGAGAAATAAAGTAGAGTAAAGAAAGAAAAAACAGTTGATGTAATGATGGTTAGTTTTACGGTTTACTATAAATGAAAATGTTATTAAATTAAATTACAATTCACAACAAAAACAAAAAAGTGTGTTATATTCAGATGTGCCGAATACTTTATACCCTCATTAAACTTTTCACATTTGTCATTATAACTTTTTAATACAAATTTTAAACAACACAAAGTCTAGAAAATGATCAAAGAATATTCTTAAAATTTCAACACTCCGGCCTAATTTATAGATTTCCCAACAATATTTCACAGCAACAATAGACAAATAAGTTTTTATATAAATTGTTTATTAAATGAACGTTAATTGCACTTTATAAATACTCGTATTATAGGGTATACAATTATTAACAATAAATCATATACAAAATATAACGAAATAGCATTCAAAATCAATTCGTTACTATGGTAACATCAACTGCTGTATTATCTATATGAAACACAGCAGCAGATACAACAAAAATAAAAAGATTCAAGCAACTAAATTTTGAATACAAAATTTTTGTTACTCCAAAAGCCCCATGAAAATGAATGTAAATATTGAAAATGTGATATGGTTGGTCGTGCTGTTATTGCTGCTGCTGCTGCCGCCGTCACTGATGTTGATGATGGTTGTATGTATGCAAAACATCATAAAAATATTGAATTGAAATGTATGTTAACGTGTGTTTTTAAGCAATTTTTGCGAAATTGATTACAAACTAGTGTAAAAAATTTCACCAAATTCAATTGAATTTCAATTTATTCAATTCACTTCAATATGTATACGTGTAGTTCACATATAGAGCAAACCATACAAACAATAACAACCAAAACAAACCATCAATATTTATACACACAGGGAAAAACAAAAATAAAAACACTTCAATAATATTTTGGAATGCTTAAAAGTCCCATGCTTGAAAAGAATTAATTCCTTAATATCTGCCTCTAGGTCGGTCAAGTTTTTCAATTAACAAATGTGAAAATTATTCTTATAGAAAATCCCTTAGATTCGAAGGACTTTTTTCTGTAGAAAAGCGTTCAGATTCGAAAACCATTTTCTTACAGAAAAACCGCACTTTCTAAGGAAATTTGCCTATAGAAAACCCTTCAGATTCTGAAGGCTTTTTATTACAGAAAAACCCTCAGATTCTGAGAATTTTTTTCCTATAGAAAAACCCTCAGATTGTGAGGAGTTTTTCCTATAGAAAAACCCTCAGATTTTGAGAATTTTTTCTTGTAAAAAACTCTTAGATTCTGAGGAATTTTTCCTATAGAAAAACCCTCAGATTTTGAGGATTATTTCCTATAGAAAGACCTTTAGATTCTAGGAATTTTTTCCTACAGAAAAATACTCAGGCTCTGGGGATTTTTTTTTCTATAGAAAAACCCTTAGATTCTGAGCATTTTTTCATATAGAAAAACCCTCAGATTTTGAGGATTATTTCCTATAGAAAGACCTTTAGATTCTAGGAATTTTTTCCTACAGAAAAATACTCAGGCTCTGGGGATTTTTTTTTCTATAGAAAAAATCTTAGATTCTGAGCATTTTCTCATACAGTAAAATCCTCAGATTTGGAGGATTTTTTTTCTATAGAAATTTTTGGTATAGAAAAAACCTCAGTTCTGGGAATTTTTCTTACAGAAAAGCCCACAGATTCTGATGACTTTTCCTTCAGATTCCGGGGATTTTTTCATATGGAAAAACATTTAGATTCTGGGGATTTTTTCCTATAGAAAAACCATTAGATTCTGAGGATTTCTTCTTATAAAAAAAATTCGTAAATTTTGAGAATTTTTTTCTACAGAACCCTCAGAATCTGAGTACTTTTTTCCTGGGGAATTTTTCTATGGAAAAACACTCAGATCCTGAGGATTTCTTCTATAGAAAATCCCTCAGATTCTGAGGATTTTTTCCTATAGAAAACCCATATTCAATTGTTGAGGATTGCTTCCTAGAAAAATTCGTACTTTTCCTACACAAAAAGTCCCGCAGTACCTTAGGACTTTTTGCTACAGAAAAAAAATCTTCGAATCCTGGCATCTTTTTTCTACAGAAAAAATCGTCAAATTCAGAGTTTTTCTTCCTAGAAAAACCCTCAGATTGTAAAGATTTTTTTCTATAGTAAAACCTTCAGATCCTAAAAATACTTTCCTATAGAAAAATATTTAGATCCTAAGAACTTTTCCCTACAGAAAAACCCTCAGATACTGGGGAATTTTTCCTGTAGAAACCCCATCAGATTCTGAGTACTTTTTTCTACGTCATTTTTGAGGATTTTTTTCATATAGAAAATCCCTTGACTTCTGAGGACTTTTTTGTATAGCAAAACCCCTCAGATTCTCAGGACTTTTTCCTACAGAAAAATCATTAGAATCTGAGGAACTTTTCCTATAGAAAACCCCATCAGATACTGAGGTATTCGTCCTAAAGAGAAATCCTCAGATTCTGAGCAATTTTTTTATAGGAAGCCTTCAAATACTAAAGAGTTTTTCCTATAGAAAAACCTTCAGATTCTAAAAACTTTTTACATAGGAAAACCGTCAGATTCTGAGATCTCTTTGCTATAGAAAAGCCCTCATAAACTGAAGAATTTTTCTTCAGAATCTGAGGATTGTTTTCTATAAAAAAACCTACACATTCTGGTAAATTTTTCCTATAGAAAAAACCCCAAATTGTGAAGATATTGTCCTATAGAAAAAAATACCCGATTTGGAAGATTGCTTCCTAAAGAAAAAAAACCTAAGTTTCGAGGAGTCCTTAGATTAAAATCCCGCTAATATAGATTTTATATAGAAACCCCTTCCAATTGTGAGGGCTTTTCAAATACGAGAGCCCGCAGATTCTAAGGACTTTTGAACATAGGAAATCAGATTCTGAGGACTTGATCCTATAGAAAATACTTAGATTCTGCGAACGTTGTATGAGAATTTTTTCTACAGAAATACCATTAGTTTCAAATCCCAAAATCATGAATAAAGTCCTTTAAAGTCCCGAGAAACTAAAAAGAAAAAAATCCTCTGGTTGTTTTCCCCCTTTTTGAATCTGATTGGCATCACAAACCAATACAACAGCAAAACTAAGAGACTTGTTTTAAAACAAAATGTAGCAAAAAAACAAAAAAAAATTAATTGCAAACCTATTAAAACTAGACATGTACGCGCATGAATGATTGTATAGAATCATGTACAAATTGATGCCAATTTAATACTACACGAATACAAGTACACAAGAACGAAACTTTCATGCATGACTCCAACAACTACAACTAATACAATAAGAGCTATAACAACAACTGAGCCAGGATATATTAAGGATAAGGCAGAAGAATGAATGCGTGAAAATTGTTAGAGAAAGCTTTATCCTTTCAAATTAGTTTTGGTAACAAGAGTTTTTTTTTACCTTAGGGATTTCCATTTAAAGGAGTGGGGGAGCGAACTTAACACACAAGTCGTCAAGTATGTAGTAGAATCAAAGGGTTAAGGGGTATATGTATATGGGGAAAGGGGGATTGTATGTTTTTAATATGTTCGAAAACTTTTGTAATTAACTTTTGCGGTAGTTTTCTATAAGGAAAATGAAAGAAAATCTAACAGAAAATAACAAAGTATATAAGCAAAAAAAAGAAATAATCAAAACATTTGTCAGAATGGAAAAAATATGGTTAAAGGCCGTTTTATAAACATTTGTTTATAACGATGTTTTCGGAATACCAATAAAAATAAATGATTTTGAATAATTAAAGGTAGGTACTTTTTTTATAAAATGTACTTTTTTAATACTTTTTCAATAAAAGGTACTTCTTTATAAAAGGTACTTTTTTATGAAAGGTACTTTTTTAATAAAAGTAACTTTTTCGATGAAAGGTATTTTTTAAATAATGGTACTTTTTAATAAAAGGTACTTTTTAATAAAAGGTACTTTTTAATAGAAGGAACTTTTTTATAAAAGGTACTTTGGTAGTTTGGCAGAATGTTACAAGAACTAGATAAAAAGAATGTGTTCTTCAAATGAAAATATTTGGTATGCATAATATCTAAGTTTTTGCACGGGGTTGGCAGCTTGTTTCAAAAAGTACGAAAAAAGGGTTTTGGCAAAGAATCGAATGGAGCCTGAGAAGCACAAATAGCGAAAAAGAAAACAGACGTGTTTGATCATAAGTACACTCATAGAAATAAATCCGTCAAAATAACAGAAAAAGGTTAATAAAAAATTGTTAAAAATGATGCTGCAGAAAAAATTGCTAAATATAGCAGATTTTTTTGCTAAATACTAATAAAATAAGAAGAGCAAAATTAAAACTATTAAATTTACAAAATTTTAGTTGTATTTGAGTTTACTTTTAGTTAATTGAAAATAACAAATTTTACTGTGAAATCTGCAGAAAATTTTACTAAATATTTGTAGACTAAAATTAAACTGTTATTTCTAAAAATTTTTTGCTAGTTTTAAGCTAAATTTAGTTGACTTCAAATAGCAGTCTATCCTGCTAAAGTCAGCAGAAATATTTTTTTAAAAAAGTTGTAAACTGCTGTTTTCAAAAGGCTCGATTTTTATTTGCATTTAAAAAAAATCGAAAAAAATCTTCGAAAATGTTTTTTAAGCTACTAATTATGTAGCAAAATTTTTTGCTGATTTTAGCAGGTTAATTTGCTATTTTTCATTAACAAAAATTTAACTCAAATATAACTAAAATTCTGTACATTTAAAAGTTTTATTTTTGCTGTTCCTATCTTACTAATATATAGTGTCTGACCGAACTTACTTTTTTAAGGCCGAACCGAAGCCGAAGCCGAATACTTTTGTGTTTGAATAAAAATACAATTTCATGCAACTTTTTAAAATTCATAAATGCGGAAACCAATTTCTAAATGTTTCTAAATTGTAAAAACGTTGTATTTTTCGCTCTTTAAGTAAAAATTAAGTTAAAGATGTGCATATTTATAAGTTACTACACTCATAGAAAAAAGTTTGTAGAAAAGTTAGTAAAACTGTTAGTACTTCAACTTAACAATTTTTTAACTAATTTTTAGTTAAAATTTAATTTTTAGTTAATTTTTTTGCTACCTCCACATTACTAACTTACAAATTTTTTTGCTATTTTGCTGAATTTAGTTACTAATTTTTAACAATAAATTTGCTAACTTTGCAGTATTTTGCTGAATTTTAGTTACTAATTTTTAACAGAAGATTTGCTAATTTTACAAATTTTTTGTAAACTAAACCACCAATTTTGGAGCGGTTATAAACAGAATATTAAATGACTCGTAAAAATTACTGCATATTTTTAACTCGCCAAAAATAATGCAAAAAGTTTTTAAATAAAACTAAATTAATATTGGACGAACCATTTTTATATGAAAATTGTGATTAAAAGTATCTGGGGAGCAAGTGGAGTTTACGGGAATGACCCTAATTTTTATTCCCAATATTGTACACTCATAGAAATAAATCCGTAAAAATAGCAGAAAAAGTTACTAAAAATTAGTTAAAAATGATGTTGCAGAAAAAACTGCTAAAATTAGCAGATTTTTTAACTAAATACCAAGGTTGGCAACCGATACCGTTATAATACCGTTATCCGTTTCAAAACCCTTTCAAATTGACAACCGATACCGATACCAATACCGAAATTCTTGATTTCAAAAAATACCGGTATTCAAAAACCTTTTCCCTTAATACCGGTATCGTACCGGTATGGAATCGGTTTTAAAAATTTGTTTTTTTCACGTTTTTAGCAAAAATACAAATTTTTTTAATACAAAATTGTTAAACAATTAAACTTTATTATCCATTGTTAATAGAAAATCGTGTTATAAATTCAAAGTGCGGTTATCAGCCTTTAGTTTGCATTGGCAACATTGTTTTTAATTTATTTAACTTCATAAATATTCTCTAAGTTGTGACAAATTTAGTAAATATAATTTAATATATAAACTGGTTTCTTAAACCTTTAATTGAATTTACAGTTTCTTTTAGAGAATCCTTTTACTAATTTTATAAACTTATTTTTTTTTTATCTTATTATATCATCTCAATACAAATATAAAATATTTGTAGTGAATCAACTAGTGTTCCGAAAATCAAAAACAAAAAAAAAAAAAACACTCTAATATAGGGCCTATATTCTGCAAAATAACCATTGGTACTTTTTTGTAAGAGAGCAGAACTTAAAGGCCTTTATTCCTTTATTTTATTTAACGACGGTTATATATATATATATCATGTTATACATCACTGGAAAGCTTATAAAAAAATAAATGATCTAATGTGGAAATAAGTATAACATTTTATATAAAAAAGACGGAGTATGTAAACAACGCATGTTTTTTAAACTTTTTGTATGGGAGCATATTTCAAATTTACGAAATTAAAAAAGAGTATATCACAGGATTAATATATCCATCAAAATATGATGTTTGATGTACATATTTCCTATGTTTAGCACAGAAAGAGGCCTAAATTCTTTAAAAATGTACCAAAAAAGGTGTTTCGGGGAAAATTTTGACAAACCTGATGTAGTGCGAATATCGAAAAACGCAAAAACACGTTCCGCTTAAATTTAATAAGGAATAATATATATGAATTCAGCAGCCATAGTAATATAGTTCTTCATATAAAGTACCCAAAATTTTTGAAAATTTTAAAACAGCAAATTCGAAAGAGCAAAAAAGTACCAAAAAAGCTACCAGTGAAAAGACCTCAAAAATTTCTTTCCATTTTTGAACCCCTTTTTGGACCCTTAAAATTCCGAGGTGGCCGATAAGCTGAGACAGGTCGATCTTAGATTTTTTTCTCAATCATATATCCAAATTTCATCAAAATCGGAGTGTTTAGGCTGAAGTACTTCCGTTGTTAGATATTTTTAATAACTTAAATACTTATCCTTTATAAAAATTTAATAAAATTGAGTTTTTTTATAATTAAGAACGTTTTTTTTTATATTTTTGTAAATTTTTTCAATAATACCGGTATATACCGGTATTAATGTTTCGGTATCGGTTATACCGATACCGAAATGATTAAAATACCGTTACCGATACCGATACCGATACCGAAACAAATAAAAAATCGATACCAATACCGATACCGATACCTATACCGTTATTCGTTTCGGTTGCCAACCTTGCTAAATACTAGTAAAATGAGAACAGCAAAATTAAAACTGCTAAATTTACAGAATTTTAGTTATATTTAGGCTAACTTTTAGTTAATTGAAAATAGCAAATTGTACTGTAAAATCTGCAGAAAAATTTGCTAAATATTTGTAGACTAAAAATAGCAAAAATAAACTGTTAAATCTACAAAATTTTTGCTATTTTTAAGCTAAATTTAGTTGAATGCAAATAGCAGTCTATTCTGCTAAAATCAGCAGAAATATTTGCTAAAAAATTGTAAACTGCTGTTTTCAAAAGGCTCGATTTTTATTTGCATTTAAAAAAAAATCTAAAAAAAAACTTCGAAAATTTTAAATTTTTTGGTGATTTTTTAGGCTACTAATTATTTAGCAAAATTTTTTGCTGATTTTAGCAGCTTAATTTGCTAATCTCCATTTACAAAAATTTAGCTCATATATAACTAAAATTCTGTATATTTAACAGTTTTAGTTTTGCTGTTCCTATATTACTAATATATAGCAAAAATAATCTGCTAATTTAGCAGTTTTTTTCTGCAGCATCATTTTTAACTAATTTTTAGTAGTTTTTACTAAATTTTTTACGGACTTTTTTCTATTAGTGTACTTTTTAAGCTTATTTAAGAATACGATATTTTTAATCGGCCACACCTTCTTTCCTGTGGGTGGAGCTTTAGAGGTGAAAATGGAAACTCAAATAAATTCGGAAGTACATATCCGATCAGCAAACAATGAACATCAAAGAAGGGTCTCTGAAATACATTTTCCCAATCAGAAAAATACAAACGGGAAAGCGGTGGTAAAGCACTTTAACAGGTGGTACAAGTACTGGCAAAAAGTGCTTTCCCATTCCCAAAATGATAACATCATTGGACAAAAGGACCAGCTGTTCAAAAAGCGCCGGAAAAGCACTGGAGGAACAAAATTTTTGATCGTTGGCAAAACGCTGGTAAAACCATTAAATAGGTGGTCTGGAAATATATTTTCCAAAATAAAATTTAAAAAAAGTTCATATGTATTTTTTTAGTCCTGCCGTGATTTGAACCCAGGCCGTAAGATTGGCAGACGATTGCTCTACCCACTGAGGTAACGAGACATATATATTTGACGGCCAAACACATAAATGAGTGATAATAGCTGGACAACTACTGGCTGTGCCAAAAGGCTAGTACCTACTGGCAAACAATTTTTTGTAACTAATATGCCAGCGTTGGTAGGGCAAAAGAAAAGTTGGTCTTGAAGGAGCTTTCCCACAAACAAAAAATTGATTTTATAAAACAAAAAAATTTTAAATTAAAAAAAATCAAAAAAAAAATTTTCCTTGCAACCGGATTTGAACTCGGAACCTTCCCTATAAACATTTTCACTGGAATTCAAGTTGAAATCAAGTTCAATTCCAGCCCTGTTTTTCAGTTTCAAGGCTTGAATTCAACTTTTATTACATTTTATTTCAATAGCATACTCCAGCAAAAGGGAAACAAAAATTCAAGTTTGAAATATTTTTGTTAAAAAAACAAGTGCTAGAATTTGAAATATACTTTACTTCAAGCAAAATTTAAAGCACTTAAATTTTTAAAACCTAGGTGCTTATTGGGTTCTGACTACAAACCTTTTTTCACAAAGCGTCAGCATAACAAAATACTGGCAAAACGCTGGCAAAGCGTCCCAAATGAGTGTTCTGCCAGTCATTTATTTTTACCACCGTGGTTACCCAGTGGTATGCCAGTGCTTGATCTTTTGTGCCACTGGCGATTTCTGACTGGGTTGTTATGGATAATATATTATTGTCTATAAATATTACCACTTTTACAAAAAATCATTCTTGGGAAATTGCAATATAATTGGCATTACTTTATCTCAATATCAATGCCAACAAATTTCATCACCATTCAATGCCTATGAAATTTTTTCAATTTGCATTGATGAAAACAATGGTAATGAAATGTACACATTATAACTGAAGAAAAAGCATTGTAATATAAAAAAAATATAAGAAATACGCGAATTTTAAATTTTTTTTCTTAATTTATTCTTTTATTAAAACATGAAAACAAATACTTCTTTCATCAATTATAAATGGTTATTTAGGCATTGAACAATGCCAATTGAAAAAATTTCAATTAATTGACACATTCAATAAACTGGTCCCAAGTATGTTTTTAAATACACATTTATTTTTTATTTATTAATTTTCATTTCATTTGCTCCTTTCTTACCTTTTTCCAGTCCACTAGTAATCTGCCAAAGTTTTGTTGATTTCAGAAAATTTTAGCAAAAATATTGTAGATTTAACAGTTTTTTTTGTTGCTATTTTCATTCTACTATTATTTAGCATTTTTTTTTTCTGATTTCAGCAAGTTAAATTGTTATTTGCTATTAACAAAAATTTAACTCAAATATTACTAAAATTCTGTAAATTTAACAGTTTTTTTTGCTGTTTTCATTTTATTAAAATTTAGCAAACTGATTCTGCTAATATTAGCAGTTTTTTCTGCAGCATCATTTTTAACTAATTTTTAGTAACTTTTTCTGCTATTTCTACGGACTTATTTGTATGAGTGTATACAAAATAAAAGAGCTAAATGTTGCAAAATATTGATTTATAGAAAAGTTGGCCGAACATCACTTTTTGGCCGAACTCCGAAGCCGAATACTCGGTCGGACACTACTAATATATAGCAATAATAATCAGCTAATTTAGCAGTTTTTTTCTGCAACATCATTTCTGACTAATTTTTAGTGGTTTTAACTAAATTTTTTACGGACTTGTTTCTATTAGTGTGGGAACGTTATCGATACAAGCTTGTTCATCCCAGGTTCTTTTCAACATTGTACCGATCGTATTTTCCTACCTGGGAAGTTTTATTGAATTGAGCTAGATAAGAGAGGAATAACTAAAACATTCTATAAACTATAACTTTTGAAATTAACTAACACCTTTATTGTGTTTATGACATTGTAAAGTTTACTTCTCCTCACACATATGAGCAAAAAAGGAAGAGGTTAGTAGTACTTATCAGACAATATTAAAGTTAGTTGGAAAACTATATTATAGAGTAGAAACTATATAAAGTTTTCTGGGCATAATCTCTACAAGAGAATTCATAATATTGTGTTTTTTTTTTTTAAATTAGTTGTTATAAATGAAGTTAGTTGGAATTTACTTACAATTTAACTATGACAACATAGTGGAAGAAGACAAGAAACTGCAGGCATATGCAGGTTTTGTGCATATGAATTTATCATGCATATGAGTCTCTTAGGAGTAATAATATTACAAGAAATTAGTTTTTATTATTGTTAGAATAGTTGTGGTAATTTCTTTAATAATAATAAAGTTTCGTGGGGGAAATAAAATACAATTTAAGTGAATAATTTAATACCAAATTTCACTGGATCCATGCAAAATTTACACGAACTGCCATAGAAGGTGAAATTTACCTCTTTGAACTACTCTAAAAATACTCATTCGGTGACATATTCCACTATTCGTACATACGAGTACGAGTAGAAAGGGGTTACAGACAATAAAAAGCTTAATTGAGAGAGAGAAACAAGCTTTATTGTTTATGAAAAAACTTGATGAATTTTCGTCGCATAAAATGTTTTGTCATATTTATAAAATTTTTGTATATTTACGCAAGGTTTATTACAAATTTGTTTAGTTCGTTTGTTTAATTGACAAATCTTTTTGGTATTCATTATGACCTTTTGATAAACGGAAGATTTATGTACAAATATTAAGAATTTATTTTTGAATAAGTTAATCCTTTTATTTTGTTTTTGTTTCAAAAAGAAAACTTAATCTTCCTCTACAAATGTTCTATTCATTTTTTTGTTTTTGTTACATTTTCCAAAACCTATCCAGTAAAATTCTACAAAAAAAAATTAATTCTGAACACAAACTAACATATGAATTAGTTTTCTCAAAAAAAAAAAAACAGGCTTTTCCTTTTGTGTAAAATACGGCAAAATTGAATTTCAGTTGAACTTTATAACTTATCTTTTTTCTTTCTTGAGATAAGCGTTTCTTTATTTGAAAACTTTTGTTTGGAGATGAAGATGAATGAAATAGAAAAAAAAGTTGAACATGTTCTTTGAATAGTTGTGTTCAAATTTCTATTTTTTGGCATAGAATAAAGGGCATGTTATATGAAACATGACAGTTGCATATATTTGCAACTATTTCTTTAATATTTTTTTTCATACGAAAAAGACGAAAGAGTTTTATTAAGAACAGAAACAAAAAAAAAAAAGAGGATATAGATTTTGATTTCTAATATACAAATTGAAGAAGTTGACAAAAAAAAATGTCACTTTAAACTATTCAATAACTGTTACAAATATATTTTTAAACCTATTTTTATCCTATTGAGACAGAGTCCTAATTCAGATCACTTTGATTTAATTCATTTACCCAGGAAAAAAAAACTAGAAGTCATGCTTTACAAACTATGTCTTTCATTCCGTTAGTGTATTTTTACTGCTTTCTTAGAAGTAATTCTGAACAACTTCAAAAAAATCATTTCTTTTATTGCTTCCAAAGTATCCGTTACTGAATTTTGTCAGCTTATTTAAAAGTAATTCTGAACGGCATCGAAAAAATCACTCAATTATTGCTTCTAAAGCACAATTGCTCTCAAAGTGATCCTAAAAAGTGATTTTGGTATCATTTGTAATTTTCAAACAGATGATCGCGAGTTTTATTCCCGGGGGGACCAATATTGTTTTAGTTTCTTCGAATTTTTTTTAATACTATTAATTTGTTTAAAATCAATATTTTATAGTTTTAAATTTTTAAAAACATCCCAGTGTAGAAACGGTAATGACATATCATTATTTTGTGGACTACCAGTAATGACACCCACTTACCTTCTGCATTATTTTAAAACATATAATAATGAGTTACTGATAATGATTTATTTTTATCATTATTTCAAATAAAAAATAATTTTCTAGATTTTTTTGAAAATTTTTTGAAATCTATTTTTAGACTCAATATTTTTTTAACACTGGTAAGGATATATGTAACCACATATTTTTTGATTTTTTGTATGTTGGCGAGTAAGCTTACTTGTGTGCAGCAGGTCAATTAAGTTTTTATCTATTAAATATTACATGTCGATATAGCTCAGATGGTAGAGCTGTTGACTGGCAATCTGTAGACCCTGGTTCGATTCCCCCACCAGCAAATTTTATTTAAAAAAAAAAAAAATACAATAAAAAATATTTTTTTTTATATAATTTATTTTTTTGAAAATCTATTTTTAGACTCATTATTTTTGTCAGTACTGGTAAGCACATAGGTAACGATATATTTTTTGATTTTTCGTATGCTGGTGTGTAACGACAACTCATTATTTTTCGCGACATCGCCATATAAAGGTAATAAGAAATGTAATAACAAAAGTAACTGTTACCATTACCAAGTAAGTAGTTACATAACCACATATCTGGTAATGATTTCTACTTTTCAAAAAAATTTACAAAAAAATTCTTAGAATCCTATAATTTTTCTATAGGAAAATGTCCTCAAAATCCTTAGAATGTTGCAATTATTTTTATAGAATTTCATATTTTCTCTACATCGTACACACAACTGATTTTTGTATACACTAATAGAAAAAAGTCTGTAAAAAATTTTGTTAAAACTACTAAAAATTAGTTAAAAATAATGCTGCAGAAAAAACACTCAAAAAAAAGTCAGTAAAGTCAGCAAAAAATGTTGCTGTGTCAGCAAATTTTTAGTCAGGAGCGTGCTTGCAATAAAGTTGGTAATTCCAGCAAAAAGGTTTGCTGAAAATCAGCGAGCTGATTTTTACCAAAATAATAGTAATTTTTAGCAAAAGTTTTGCTAACAGTTAGTCGATTGCAAATGAAAAAAATCCTTGCTAAAATCACTAAACTTTTTGCTAAATATTAGTAGGCTAAAAAAAAAAACTCAAAAAAGTTGTAGCGAAATTTTTTTTTAGTTATTTTATTTGCTGAAAATTTAAATATAAAAATTGTGTAGAGTTGTTTTCCTTTTTTTTTAATTTCCGTTGTCTGTACTACATCCAGACAAGCTGCGACATCTACATCTTGTCTATCTGGGTGTCGTCCACGCTTAAACTGAGGTTATCAGCACAATTTTTGTAGCAAAATAAATTAGTAAAACATTAGTTCAAAATTAGTTTAGTGCTAAAAAAATATAACTAAAAATTTTGCAGAAAACGGAATTTCAGCAAAAAAAAAATGATGAAAACTAGTACATTTGATATACAAGACGTTTTACTAACTTTTGTATTAACTTTTTTTTTTGAGTGTAGTAATATAGACACAACAAAAATAAAACTGTTAAATGTACAGAATTTTAGTTATATTTAAGTTAAATTTTTTGTTAATGGAAAATAGCAAATTAACCTGCTAAAATTAGGAAAAAAAATTTGACAAAAAAAATTTAAAATTTTTGAAGTTTTTTTAGATTTTTTTTTTGAAATGCAAATAAAAATAGAGCTTTTTGAAAATAGCAGTTTACAATATTTTTTAACAAATGATTTTAGCAGGATAGACAGCTATTTGCATTCAACTAAATTTAGCTTAAAATTAGCAAAAATTTTGTAGATACAACAGTTTATTTTTGCTACTTTTAGTCCACTAATATTTAGCAAAATTTTCGGCACATTTTACAGTACAATTTGTTATTTTCAATTAACTAAAAGTTAGCTTAAACACAACTAAAATTCTGTAGATTTAACAGTTTTAATTTTGCTGTTCTTATTTTACTAGTATTTAGCAAAAAAAATCTGTGGATATAACAGTTTATTTTTAGCTAATTTTTAGTAACTTTTTCTACTATTTTTACAGATTTATTTCTGTAAGTGTACAAGAAAGTCCTCAAATTAAATTCTAAGAATCAGAGCATTTTTCTAAATTCTTTAGAATTCAAGGATTTTTTACAAAAAATAACTCTCACAATCCAGCAATTTTTTTTATAGGAAAATGTGCTCAGAATTCCGAGAATATTTATATTTATAAGTAGAAGTTCATAAAATCTCTATAGAAAAATTCCTTAAAATCTTGGGATATTCCTATTGGAAAACTTCCCTAAATACTGACGATTTTTCTACAGCAAAGAGTACTCAGAATCTATTGGTTTTTCTATAGGAACAATTCCTTAGAATCTGGGCGCTTTTCTATAGGAAAGCTTAGGATATTTCTACAGGAAAAATTCCTTAAATTCTGGGGATTTTGCTAAAGGAAAAAGTCCTAAGAATCTGAGGGTTTTTCTATAGGAAGAAGTCCTCAGAATCTGAGGGTTTTTCTATAGCAAAAATTCTCAGAATCTAAGAGCTTTTCTATAGGAAAAAGTCCTCAGAATCTGAAGGTTTTTCTATACGAAAACTTCCTCATAATCTGAGGGTTTTTATATAGGAAAAAATTCTCAAAATCTGAGGGTTCCTCTATAGGAAAAAGTCCTCAGAAGTTGAGGGTTTTTCTATATAAAAAAGTCTTCAGAATCAAAGGGTTTCTCTGTAGGAAAAAGTGCCTAACAATCTGAAGGTTTTTCTATAGGAAAAAGTTCTCAGAATCTGAGGGTTTTTCTATAGGCAAAAGTCCTCAGAATCTGAGGGTTCCTCTGTAGGAAAAAGTCTTCAGACTCTGAGGGTTTTTCTATAGGAAAAGGTCCTCAGAATTTGAGGGTTTCTCTTTAGGGAAAAGTCTTCAAAATCTAAAAGTTTTTTTATAGGAATAAGTTTTTACAATCTGAGGGGTTTTCTGAAGGAAAAAGTCCTCAGAATCTAAGGGTTTATATATAGGAAATGGCCCTCAGAATCTGAGGTTCTTCTATAGCAAAAAATCCTCAGAATCTGATAAATATTTCGGAGTCTGAGGATATATGGGATTAGAGTCAGATAGTTTTTCTTGAGTATAACGGGTGGGAGTTTAATATTTTGCAACATAAAAAATTTCTTGAAATGTGATGTTTTTCGAAAGATAGCATTTTACACGAGTCTCCGTAACCTGTTTGTGTAGAAAAAAATCGTAGAAATTACTTCACATTTTTGGAACTTTCCATGGACCAAAGTAACTAAGGTTCTGAAAAATTTTTTGTGGAAAAAGGTGTGTAGAATTCAACAATTATTTTAATTTTTGAATTAAAAAATTCAAAAATTGTTTTTCGGACTTTCTATATTTTTATTTATTTATTTTTGAAACAACAAATAAAATCTAATATGACAATATCATATTAGCAGTTTTTTAGAATTTTTCGATAGAAAAAGTTATGTAGAATTTGAGGATTTTTCTCTTAGAATCTTGGAATTTTTCCACAGAAAAACTCCTCAAAAATTGAGATTCTAGAGCGCTTCTCTAGCAAAAATTCGTCAAAATCTAAAACATCACTGTTTTAGATTTTCTATGAACAAAAAGTCCTTTGAATCTGAAGGTTTTTCTGTAGGAAAATTTCTTTAAAATTTAAGGGCTTTTTCATACCAAAAAGTTATTGAAACTTGCAGTTTTTGTAGCAAAAAATCCTTATAGAAAATGTTCTGTTCTATAGAAAAAACCCTTCACAATATAAAGATTTCCTAAAAATTTCTTCGGAATCTAAAGCTTTTTCCAAAGGAAAAAGTTATAGGAAGCTGTCGTTTTTTTTTTTTTTTTGATAGCAACAAGTTTCCTTGGCTTTTTCTATAGGAAACATTCCTTTAATATACAGGTTTTTCTACTATAAATAGTATTTTTAATTTGATAGGCTTATTAAAGAAAAAAAACTCATAATTTTCCTCTAAGAAAAACTCCTTAGAAAAGGGTTTTTTTTTATATAAAAAAGTTATAAGGATCTAATGTTTTCCTTTAGCAAAAATTCCGGATTTTTTATGAAAAAGTCCTCAGAATAGAGGTTTCCTATAGAAAAAAGTCCCAAGACTTAATGTTTTTCTGTAGTAAAAAGTCCGCCAAGCCAAAGCATTTTTCTATAGAATAAGTTATCACAATCTGAGGATATTTCCAAAGAAAAAAGTTCACAGACTCGCAATATTTCTCTATGTAAAGATCTACTAAGAATTATAATGTCACATTAAAACAAATAGCATGTCATCAATTTGTATATTTTAACATTTTGTGTGCTAACCATAAATTTCATTTTTACATAATCGAATTGAAGTTCGGTATATTAATCGATTTTTTAAATCAAGGACTCACAAAAAAAAATGCATGATATAAAAACAACAAACATTTTGATTACATTTTGCTGATTTTATTCTGACTTGTGAATACATAAGTTCATTTTACTTATAAACATCAACATGATGATACATTTTTAATTAAATTTTAACTATCTGTATCAAAGCTTCAAAAGGATTTCTTAAACACTTGCTGTAGGAATTTTATTTTCAAAATTTTGTGCCTAGTAAAAATACCAAAAATTTTAACCAAATGGTATTTGTATTTTTTTTTTTTTTTTTTTTTTTTGTACCATATAAGTATGTCTGATGCCTTTGGCTTTGTATATTCTGTAGGTACGTTATATGCTGCAAGGTCCCAACTGTTGTAAAGACAATTTTCGCATAAATTTACATGTTGCATAAATATTAGATGATCATGATGATGCTGACGATGGCGATGACAAAATGAGAAATGACTAAAACAAATTAATGCAACCAAGCGTAGAAATTTAATGCTTTTATATGTATTTAATATCATGTAACACATACGACTTTTACATACAAAAATACATAAATATTTACATTTTAGTAAAGCTGTGAAATCTACAAAAAAATTTCTTCGCAATGTGCGCAAAAAAAAGGATGCATTTTAGTAAAATATTAAAAAAAAATCCCGGCTGTAAGTGTAAATTCTTCTAACAAAGTTGTATACTCTGAGTATGAATAAATATAAAATTAGAATTTTATGCCTCTAGAAAAAAAGAAACAGCATCAAACTAAGCTGTAACTAAAGTAACCATAGGGAAAAAGAAGCAAATGCCAGAATGATATATTTACGTTTTTAATGCAACACAACAACATACATACACCACATATGGCAGCAATGATACATTATACTTAACAATATTTCATAATAAACACTCATCCTCATCATCGCCATTGTATATCATCATTATTCTCAGGGACGTAGGCGTTTTTCTTTTTTGTTTTTCTTCAAGAAATAACTTTTAATTCTCGGAAAATTTTTGATTTTCAAAAAAAAATTTTTACATTCTGAAAGCTTATGTATAGAGATCTCTTAGATTTAAAGGACTTTTTCTTTTGGAAAAACATTAAGTTTCTGATGAATTTTTTCTATAGAAAAACACTCAGATTGTGAGGATTACACTTTCCTATAGAAAACCCATCAGATTCTTAGAACTTCTTCCAGAAAAGTCCTCAGATTCTGAGCACTTTTTCCTATAGAAAAAATCTTCAGACTGAGGACTTTTTCTATAGAATAATCCTCAGACTCTGAGAATTTTTCTATAGAAAAAAATCCTCAGAATCTAAGAAGTTTTCTGGAAGAAGTTCTAAGAATCTGATGGGTTTTCTATACGAAAATGTCCTTAGAATATGAGGGTTTTTCTACAGAAGAAATTCCTTAGAATCTGAAGGTTGTTCTTTAGGAATAATGCTCAGATTCTGAGCACGTTTTTCTATAAAATCCTCAGACTCTGAGTCCTTTTTCTATAGAAAAATCCTCAGACTCTGAGGCCTTTTTTCTATGAAAAATTCCTCAAACTCTAAGGACTTTTTTCTATAAAAAAAATTCTCAGACTCTGAGGACTTTTCCTATAGAAAACCATCAGATTATGAGCTCTCATATTCTGAGGAATGCTTTTAATAGAAAAATCCTCAGTGTCTGAGAAACCTTTTTTATAGAAGTTCCCTCAGATTCGGACTTTTTCCTCTAGAAAAACCCTCAGATTTTGAGAACTTTTTCCTATAGGAGACACATTCTGAGGAATTTTTTCTATGGAAAATCGCTTAGAGTGTGACGAATTTCCCCTAAAGAAAATCCCTCAGATTCTGAGAACATTTTCTTGTAACTTTTTCGTGCACAAAGACCTTCAGATTCTGAGGAATTTTTCGTGAAGAAAGTCACTCAGAATTTGAGCACTTTTTCCATTGAAAAACCGCCAGATTCTAAGGACCTTTTTTCATAGAAAACCCCCAGATTCAGAGGAATTTTGGCTTATAGAAAAAATGCTCAGATTCTAAGGACTTTTTCCTACAGAAAACCATCAGATTATGAGCTCTTATATTCTGAGGAATGCTTTTAATAGAAAAATCCTCAGTGTCTGAGAAACCTTTTTTATAGAAGTTCCCTCAGATTCGGAGACTTTCTTTCTATAAAAAAACCCTCAGATTTTGAGGACTTTTTCCTATATATTTACAACTCCTAAGATTCTCAAGGCTTTTCCCTACAGAAAAGCCATCAGATTCTGAAGACTTTTTCCTATAAAAACCCCTCAAATTCTGATGACTTTTTCTTATAGAAAAGCTGATAATTTTTTCCCATAGAAAAACCCTCAGATTCTGATGACTTTTTCCTATAGAAAAACTATCAAATTTTGAAGACTTTTTCCTACAGAAAAAACCTCAGAATCTGAGAACTTTTTCCTATAGAAAAACCATCAGATTTTGAGAATTTTTTCTTATAGAAAAAACCGTCAGATTCTGATTACTTTCTTATAGGAAACCACTCAGGTTCTGAGGAATTTTCCCTATAGAAAAGCCATCGGATTGTGATAAATTTTACTTATAGAAAAAATTCTCAAATTCTAAGGAATTTTTTATAAATCCCTCAGATTCTCAGGACTTTATCATGTAGAAAATCGCTGAGATTCTGAGGATTTTTTCGTGAGGAAAATCTCTCAGATTCTGAGGACTTTTTTGTATAGGGAAAAATTCTCCGGTTCTGAGGAACTTTTGAAAAAGAAAAACCCTCAGATTTTGAGTACTTTTTGAAAAAGAAAAACCCTCAGATTTTTAAGACTTTTTCTTATAGAAAAAAACTTTGTATAAATCCTTAGGAATGTAGAATCTACTTATGTAGAATCATAGTATTCTGGTTATAACTCCAAAGAAACAGCAATAGAGATGAAATATTTACTATTTACACTATATTAATATCTTGGTGAAAGAAGTAGTTTGAACACAAAGACGATTTTCTTTGACCACTGATTTTCTTGATTAATTTTCAACTTCTTCGGTCCTAAACGCCTAATTAGTTCGAAGATTTTAAACCTTTATTGATTATTTTTTATTAATTTATTTTTATTTGCTTTTTTGTGTTTATTTTTCGTGCCAAACAAAAATTTGTATAATAGAGGTTTAATACTTTAAAAAATCCGTAGCTGCGTCACTGCTCTTTCAACCATTATAAACAGCACCAACAACATAATACACTTATACAAGTATGGTACCTTCTTTTACCCTTTTACATACTCGTATAAGGAAAATTCACAGCCATTTCCCTTTTGGTGCTACAGTCTCCACGAGTAAATTTTTAAAGAGTAACAAACAAAAATTACATCCTGCCTGCAAGAAATGTATATAAAATATGTGAATGTTTTTTATACATCCCAGCAAAGCATCAACAAAAAAAAAAAAAAAAAAAAAAAAAATCAAAAACATTTCTAAAATTGTCAAGGGTATATTTTGTATATATAGTACATGTATGTGTGTGTTTAGACACTACCCTATGGAACAGGGTATGCTAAGTGTGTAGTGATGTTTGTAACTACGAAAGATAAGACCCACCTTGTAGTATGC
Organism: Leucophora obtusa; assembly: GCA_949987735.1. Taxonomy (NCBI): domain Eukaryota; kingdom Metazoa; phylum Arthropoda; class Insecta; order Diptera; family Anthomyiidae; genus Leucophora; species Leucophora obtusa. The sequence goes on from OX465296.1 coordinate 182,064,241, forward strand.
TGATCAACTGAGAATCACTCAACGATGTCCGTCCGTCCGTTTGTCTGTGTGTCTATGTAGATTTAACGAGCCTTGTAATCAAACTGTTGGTCACAATACCGAAAACAGTGCAACACTATTTTCAAGTGTCAATGATTCATATGTCAAATGCATGTGCCCTATTAGTGTAGTCGAAACACCAAACACCTGTTTCGGTACAGTCAAGTTGTATGGCCGTTTAAAAATTTATTTTTTTGGCTGAATTTATTTCTCAATTCATTATTTACTTGGGACGTTACATACATACAAAAACTTAAATCTACATTATTACCTAGAGCGAACCCCATAAAGACAATCTGATGAGAGTGCTTGGTAGCACTTAAAAATGCATTAATTGTCAATCATTGGTTCTAGGAAAGTTTTAATTGTAAATATTAAAAAAAAAAATGAAAACCCGTGATCATCTGTTTTGAAATACCAAATGATACCAAAATCCCTTTCCAGGATCACAATTAAGTGATTTTTTGGATGTCGGTAGGAATTACTTTTAAAAAAGCTGTAAAAATATAATAATGAATACTTTAGAAGCAATAAAAAAAATTGATTTTTTTAGTTGTTCAGAATTACGTCTAAAAAAGCCGTAAAAACACACTAACGGATACTTTTGAAGCAAGCAAAGAAGTAGTTTGTAAAGAATTAATTCCATTTTTTTTGCTGGGGTATAATGATTTTGTGCTGATTTTCGTTATTACTAAAAATATTTAAACCAGACGCACTTCATATTACACCCATTTGTTTCGGACCGTTAGTTGAAATTTCCTTCCCGAAATTCGTATATTTCTTAAATCGTACTGTGGTGTAGGGTTTCATATGGTCGGCCTGCCCGACTTTAATTTTTTTAACTCGATTTTTATTTAACAAACATGAGTGCGTTACTACGAGTATAAGTGAATTTTATTACATTAACACGTCAAAATTGAATCTGGCAATGTTTGAGTGTATGATGATTGTAGGTATTAGTGAAATATTATATACTGGCAACAGTTGTATTGTGTGGTTTCAGATAACCCAATTGAAAATGTATGATTTTAAAAAAGTTTCCATTATAAAAATTCTATTTTTGTTAAACAAGTCATGATTTATTTTTTCTTTTGTCAATGTAAAAAAAAAATAGAAGATATTTGCCATTTTTCTACTGGTTTTTTTTTTGCCTCTTAGCTATCTTTGTATATTCTTTTACTTTTAACAGAATATAATTGTATAAATTGTGACATTCATTTGAAACCACGGTGCCGTATTTGGGATTAAACCCCCATTGAAGCAGATATGAATATATTATTCATGTGTGATTTAATATTTTTTTATAATTAAAATTTTTAAACGAAAGCTACATCTAATGGAAGATTTTAAAAGAAAATCTATAAAGGATTTATATGTTAATTCTACTTAAATTATATTTTAATGTTTTTTTTTCTAAATAAATAAAATCCCTGAATTATGCTTTATTTTCTTTATATATAATCCCACTAAAGTATGCAATGGTTTTTGAATTTATAAAATATTAATCCAAAAATATGCATAGGGCCAGTTTTATAGTCAGAAATAGGAAAGAATTTTTTATTTTATTTTTTTTTAATTTTACTTAAGTCAGAAATTTCCAAACAAAATTTCTAATATAAGAAATATTTAAAATAAAAATCTTTATTAGTTCTGACTATAAAACTGGCAAATAGTTTGCTTAAGACATTACTGAGTACCTACTTAAGGCAATTTTAACCTACAAATTTTCCATAATACGAGTATAATAAATTTAGTTTCGTCATCGTCAAAAATATTTATTGTAGAATTACAGATGTTTAAATTTTCAATACAAAATGTTAAAAGTTATTTAATGATTGGAAAAAAAATGTTTCTGTTCTTTTTTCGCAATTTTTAATATTGGCTTTTATTTTATATAGTTTTAGGGAAAACCAAAGATTAAAAAATATAATTTTATCATTAAAAATGCACGAAAAAAATTTCAATTTCCTATTTGCAGCCGCATTTTATGTATATTTTTTCTCAAGAATTATATATATATTCCTCTAACTCCCACTGGAGCATAGCGCGCCATAGCGATTCGTTAGCAGGGTAAGTTCAGAAAATTGGGTTGCTAGCCCTCCTTTCTTAGATTGGTGATAAGGGTGCTATCCTTGTGTCCAATCCCACGTTGCAGTCATGCTTCAGCAAACGTTCATTCATATTTACCTACTTTCCTGAGACGCCAAGTTGTCCGTGGCCATTCAGGTTATATGACTCTGCGCCTTCTCACTCTAGCTAGCTTTCAGCCATTGCCCGGGAAATACTTGGCCTAGGACCGGAAGTAGTGAGTTGCTTGAACAGTTATACAAAGGAATCATTTCTGGTCACTCCCAAGTGAATGAAAGTCAGAAACTCTCCGCACTACGTGCACCTCTGATGAAAGTCCCAATTCCCAAGAATTGAAAGAATTTATCACTTGAGGTATGCTACTTCAACTGATCTACTTTATGATACTTAAAACCTTACATTGTATGGACATTTTCGACTAAAAATATCTAAGTTTTTCTTTTGAAAGCAAAATATTGAAAAATATTTTCCTTTAAATTCTACAACATTTCACAGCTAACCGAAATGTATGGCTTATAAATATAAATAAATACGTTTAATGTATCGATTACAAATATGTTTAATGTTTTCATTTAAATATTTCATTTTATGTATAAACACAAACACTTAGCAATGAAAATTGTATTTCCATTTAGTATGTAAATTTCAGGTAATTATAGAATAATTAATTATTTGTTAACGCCGTGGGAAATATCCGCAAAATTAGTAATATATATGGGGCATTCCATTTTAATCACCGAGTTATTACAAACTGGTTTTGAGTATTCAACTTTTTAAATTTTTGAGCAAAAAATTTTCAATTGCAATGTACAACCACAGAGACAAAAAAAAATACGTGTGTCTGCGTTTTTAAAGATCGCATCGGAATTTTATTTTATGGGGGGTTAAAATGTTCCCCTTTTTTCAAATGTTTATTGTAAATCGGCATTGAAAAGCATGTGAATTTTCAATTATAGGTATAGGATGTGTTCAGCGAACTTATGTAAAACAGTACGAGTAAAATTTTTGTGGAACAATTTAACCCTCTAGCTCTACAATTAAAGGGAATTTTTTTGACCCTTTTTAAAATGGGACAAAAAGACCCGTAAGTGTTAGAGTTAGATGGTTAAAATGTTCCTCGTAGTATTTTACATAAGTTTGCAGACCGCATGTGAATCTTCCATTTTAGCTATAGGATCCCAGTGTAGAAAATCATTACCAGATACTTGGTAATGGTAACTAGTAACTTTTGTTATTACATTTCTTACTACCTTTATATGGCGATGTCGCGAAAAATAATGAGTTACGGTTACACACCAGCATACGAAAAATTAAAAAAATATATCGTTACCTATGTGCTTACCAGTCCTGACAAAAATAATTAGTCTAAAAATAGATTTTCAAAAAAATAAATTATATAAAAAAATATTTTTTATTGAATTTTTTTTTTTAAATAAAATGTGATGCTGCGGGAATCGAACTGAGACTCCAGACTGCCAGTCAATAGCTATACCATCTGAGCTATATCGAGATGTAATATTTATTGGATAAAAACATAATTGACCTGCTGCACACAAGTAAGCTTACTCGCCAACATACAAAAAATCAAAAAATATGTGGTTACATATATCCTTACCAGTGTTTAAAAAATATTGAGTCTAAAAATATATTTAAAAAAATTAAAAAAAAAAGCTAGAAAATTATTTTCTATTTGAAATAATAATAATAATAATCAGTAACTCATTATTATATATTTTAAACTAATGCAGAAGGTAAGTGGGTGTCATTACTGGTAGTCCAAAAAATAATGATATGTCATTACCGTTTCTACACTGGGATGTGTTCAGCGAACTTATTTGAAACACTACGAGAAACATTTCTGTGGAACATTTTGACCCTCTAACTCTTCCACTTACAGGTTTTTTTTGTTCCTTTTTAAAAAGGGGCCAAAAAAGTCCCGTTAGTTGAAGAGCTATAGGGTTAAAATGTTCCACAAAATTGTTCATCGTTGTGTTTTTATAAGTTCGCGGAACAAACCCTATACATAAAATGGGAGATTCACATGGTTTCCTATGGCGATTCACAATAAACATTTGAAAAAGGGGGGACACTTTAAAGCCCCCTAAAATAAAATTCCACATTTCCACCCGACACACGTATATATTTTTTTTTTGTCTCCTCTACCCGAATCCATTGATTATTAAGTGTAATGGGAACACCAAAAGAGGTCGCTGCGATATGATATGTATGAGCAATAGAAAAAACTCATACATATTATTATTTTTCATAAATTGATGTTGCCGTGGTTGGGGATCGAACCCACAACCTTATGTGTAACAGTCCAACGCGCTAACCATTAATTATAAAAATTGCAAAAAACTGATTTTGTTTTTAGCTTGATTTTATTAATTCTTAATAAGCAATAAAAAATATAACTGGACTATTTGGTATACTAAATTTTTGTGTGAAGCGATTTGATTTCAGCGATTTTCGAGTAAAATCGCGTTTTTAGAAATTTTTTTGTTTAATTTGATAATACAACACATTTTACAAGTTAGAGAAAAATATTACAATTAATATTTTTTCTGGTTTTCATCATCAAGGCAGCTTAAATATGATATATTGCTTCTTTTAGTATTTGCACTGTGGGGCAAATTCTAAATTTTTGGATCAAAAGTACAATTTAGGTAAAGGAAAAACATGTTTACATATTTAAAATCTGAGTAAAATAAACTAAAAAGGAAACTTTAAATGTAAACTCCAAATATTAATTGATATTTTCTGAATTAAAATTAGTTAAAAATGATGCTGCAGAAAAAAATCATAAATTAGCAGATTATTTTTGCTATATATTAGTAATATAGAAACAGCAAAAATAAAACTGTTAAATGTACAGAATTTTAGTTATACTTGAGTTAAATTTTTGTAAATGGAAAATAGCAAATTAACCTGCTAAAATAATCAAAAATTTTGATAAATAATTAGTAGCATAAAAAATCAAAAAAAAATTTAATTTTCGAAGTTTTTTTCCATTTTTTTTAATGCAAATAAAAATCGAGCCTTTTGAAAACAGCAGTTTACAGTTTTTTTTAGCAAATATTTCTGCTAATTTTAACAGTATAGACTGCCATTTGCATTCAACTAAATTTAGCTTAAAAATAGCAAAAATTTTGTAGATATAACAGTTTATTTTTGCTATTTTTAGTCTATTAATAATTAGCAAAATTTTCTACAGATTTTACAGTACAATTTGTTATTTTCAATTAAGTAAAAGTTAGCTTAAATATAACTAAAATTCTGCAAATTTAACAGTTTTAATTTTGCTGTTTTTATTTTACTAGTATTTAGCAAAAAAAATCTGCTGATTTTAGCAGTTTTTTCTGCAGCATCATTTTTAACTAATTTTTAGTAACTTTTTCTGCTAATTTTACAGATTTATTTATATGAGTGTAGTTAAAAAAAAAAATTAAATTAAAAAAAGCAGGAATATTATGTCCGGCGAGGGACCTGGAGATCGATGATATAAATTAGAACAGTCCCGCCGAAAGCGAGACGACTGTTAATGCTAGGAAGGCTCCTTGTTAGTGTGACAGCAATATAAACTGTAAAATTTTATTTTAAACCAATTTTTCAATGGAAAAACATTTTTTATCACTGTTTTTTTTAAAGGGATTAGTGTTGATGTAAATATGTTTACATATCAGTGCGTTTACGTATACAAAAAACCATTAATTTATTCTGTTTTGTTAAATGACATAATTTAGCTTAAGGTGTTTGCTCATACCCACTTGAATAACAGAATTAAACCAAATAATTTTTTTTCCGGGATTGGTTGGGAAGCGAAACACAATTTAAGTATAATTTATTTAATTTCGTGTTGTTGTGTTCCCCCCCCCCCCCCCCAAATAATACATTAGAAATACTTAAATATTTGGGGATTATGCTTAAAATCTATAGTGATTAATCATCAAAGGAATTTATCAACGTCACTTATGAAAAATACTCTCACATGTACAATATATTGGCATATATTTAAATATAAAATGTATGCGAAATTCTTAAAAAAAAAATTGGAAATAATTAAAAACAGCTTTAAACCTTTTTTTTATATATATTTAATGTGTGTGAAGGTATACAGATAGTTAGTAAAATAATTGGGCGAACACCTTACAAAATTTGGAAAAACAACTAAAGAGAATTACAATTACAATTGAAAATATTATTTTCTGGATTCGCTTTTGTAATTTTATAATGAAATGTAAAGTAATAACATATTCTTTACTTAAAGTAAGCGAGAAAGGAGGTAATTTTCGAAATATATATGTTCATATGCTGGAAGATATTTTAAAATAAGAATATGGTGACTTATTTGTCAATGGTAAGCGAGAAAAAAATCATCTATTTTTTCACTTAAAGTAAGCGAGAGTAGAAGTACGTAACTTAAATTGTTTTTGAAAACTATATAGCAAAAATAAATAGAAAATAAATATAACGATTGAGGAACCCATAAAAAATATTTTGCAATCGCTTGCCAGCGACACCAATTCTGCAAATAATTCAATTAGAACCGAATCCATGGAACTAGCTGCGAACACTATTCCACAAAACTGAAATGTAAGGTATAACTGACGGAGAATGAGTTCCACAACTAGTTCCAGAACTGATTCTAGGGAAGGCACTTCTACATTGTTCTACAAAAGCGATTAATTTTGGAACAATTTGAAAGAAAAATCAGCAGTGGTATAGCTTACGAAGCAAAGGTAGCTTTTCCACAACCGTTTCTTTACAATAGAAAATTTTACTAGGAATTTTTATATAAAAACAGACCTGCAAGCATAGTTACAAATGGCCTTTATATATTAAAATAATTCACTTTCTCGTTTCTTACCACCAGGTGTACTATCATTTGTGAGGGCTACTGCACTCACATGTAATTTTCCTTTTTAAAAGCTTTTCCAAAAATAATAGCTGTGCTATAATTTGATGAGGGTAAACTTCATGTAATTTTCCTTTAACTGTCGTAGGTTTATCTTTACCTTTTCCTTTTTTTTTGCAAGGGTGAAAAAATTGCCACGCATTTGCTTAAATTTATCTTATTTTTCAATTTAAATGTAGCGGACAAAAACTTTGTTAAATGACTTGAATATTGGTAAAATGTTGTTGATTCTTTTTTAAAATTATAACGACTTAGATAAAGGTATGTATAATTTCGTTTTTAATCAAATTCAAAAGATTATTTTGTATTACACACTTTAAAAAAGATTTAGAAAGTAAATAATCTGAATAGAAATCCTTATGTAATGATTTATTAAGAAGGTATTATGCGTTAGGTTTTAACAAGAATTTACAATATATGTTAAAAATAATTCTTTTCTGTAGCAAATTCAGATATATTATTGCTTTTCAGCTTTGTCACCAACAAAATTTAAAAAGTAATACATCATACACTCATAGAAATCGCCCGCAGAAAAAGTTGAAAATTGAAGATAACAGAACACAAAGAGTGAGTGTAATACAGAAAAGTTATACTAGTATTTTGGCATATAGGGTTTCGTTAGCATTTCTCTCCGGAACTTTCTGAACTTTAAGTGTTTCAACGTTAGCTTCATCTCTAAGCCCAAAAATTTCCGAACATCGCACGCCACTTCGCTGCAAGAAATGTTTGGAAGAGCCCTGAATAGCTTCTCCATCTTTTTGGATTTTGTTGCGTTCGTGGACCCTTTTGCTTTACACAGAAAAAAACTAAAATCGAGTTTCAATTAAAATATTTGTAAATATAAATTTTTAAAAATATTATTTAGATGTTTTTTTTTTATTTAGATATTTTTTACTAGAACTGAATGCAAGCCAATTTAAAAAAAATCGTTATTACAAAAAAATTCGATTGAAATTTTTTCCATTAAAGTTTTTGTTATATCAATTAAAAATTTTATCAAGAATTATCAAAATTTTCATTTTAATTTTAATTATATTGTTACGAATTTGGTTTAGTCTAATATCGAAAACTCGGAAATTTTCTGTAAGAAAATAGCCCAAGAGACGGGATGTACAAAATACGTTAATCTGGCAACGTAACACTACATTTAATTATACACATCAGCATATGCTAAGGTTAAATGCCATAAATAACGTAAAGTAGTTGGGCTCTATTATGAATAAAATAAGAGTTATAATCATACAAGCACTGGACTCTTCTACTATATTCTACATTTACGGCCGTTAGACTATAAAAGACCAAACGTTACGAAGGAAAGGAAAGGGAAGTCGTGCATTAACATTTGTATAATAAAGTTGTACATTAACATTGTGCTGTTAAGTAAAGCACTAGAGTGTTAATTGCGTAGTAGCTGTCTATGGTCGTGTTGAGTACTAGAGTTTGTGTGTTTTTGTGTATTTAAAGTAATACAGTGTGTAACTAAAATGAGTGCTAATAAAAAAGTGTTTAAGCTATTTAAAACTCAAGTGTATTTGTGTGTGTTATTGTAATTATAAGTAGGGTTTTTAATTTCCCGACATTTTCGAGCTCCCGGGAATCGGGAATTTTTTTATAACTTTCCCGGGATTTCCCGGGAATACTAAAGTAATTTTTTACTCATATTTTAACAGTAAATACTACTTTTTGCTCGAAAAACATAATATGTTCCACTTTGACGAAAACTGATAATGCAGAAATGTGTTTTTTGCATTTAATTTCAATGAAAAAATTGCAAATTATATGATTTCGAAAAAATTTTGAAAAACGCTCATTGGGATAAAACGACCTAAAAATAATTGATTTTTTCCAGCAAAAATAGCCTTAAGGGGGTAAATACTGTAACAGCAGCAATTTTAAAAGCATACTTGACCGGTTGTCAAAAATGTAATTAACAATATTTTTTTAATTTTATTCTTTTATTGCAGTATTTTCAAAAATGATTAGTTTTGAATTTCGCCAACCAAAACCGACAGGGTTATTGGCCTTTTTTAAAAAAGGCAAAATCGGCTGCCACTGTGCACCCTTCATTAATTATCGGAAAATAAAAATGTAAAGTCATTCTTAATGCCAGATAAATTCTCTAGTCCTTTTCGTGGCCCGATTTTTATTAAAAAAATTTTTTTTAACAAAGTTGCCACACAAATTTAAGAATTACAAACAAATGCAAGAACAAAGACCTTTACTTGGGGATATTACATTTAAATGACTAAAATTCAAAAAAAAAAAATATCCACGATAAGGACTAGAGTTTTTTGTTGCCTACGAAAGAAAAAAAACCGCGTTCAAATCGGTTTACCCGCTTTGGCTGTACAGTGGCAGCCGATTTTAAACTCATGGTTGTGGGCAAACGCGTTTAAAGTTTAAAATTAACAAAACAGCAAAATTTCATAAAAACAGTGTATTAATAAAATTTAGATCTCCTAGTTTAACCGATTAGGACGAATTGGTTGAAGGATATGACGTGCTTTCGCCCATCATTAAGGAATTGTCACTGGCTTTTCTTTACAGAAAATTCCATCTTTGGATGTAGTTTTTATATCTTTGTTCTGCGTGTTATACGATATAGGGCTCTAATAAAAAAAAGTAAAAAAAATGCAACCAAAAAATGGTATACACAAATTTAACGCATAGAATATTACTTTGAGACTACAACATATTTTACAAAAAAAAACCTGTGGAAATTTTATTTCTTCGAATTTTTTGTCGAAATCGGATCATATAGTGAAGAGTTTTCTCTATCCAAATAAAATTTAAAAAAAATCGGAACAAATTTCTTTCCATAGTCGATACTCTTCTCATGGACATCGTTGGAGATCTCCTTTAAAAAGGTAAAATACATAAAGATTTTTCAAGATATGCTTATTTTTTGGCTTTTTGCGGATATTCAAGCTAATGTACATGGTTGTTTTAGTGTTTTTTTGAATTCCCGGGAATTATAAGGAAAATTCCCGGGAATCGGGAAATTAAAAATAGGCAAAATTCCCGGGACGAAATTCCCGGGTTAAAAACCCTAATTATAAGAGAGCACCAGGCCGGTTTATCTAAAGAAGATAAACGAACGTTTCCATAAGGTAAAACGTAATAACTGGAAGAACCCGGTTTATTTAAAGAAAATACACCAACGTTTTTAAAAGGTAAAAACGTAACAATATCAATTAAATCTATAATTGATTTAATTAAAATCAACAAATATATATATTAATTTTGCCAGCCTTATGGCAACGTTGAAAATTTTCCTTCCACAGTGCACTCATAGAAATAACTGTATAAAAAGCTACCAATAATTAGTAGTTTTTTGTAGCTAATAATTAGTGACCTTGGAGAAAAACTGCTGAAATTAGCAGATTTTTTTTTTTTTTTTTTAAATTTTGTAAAATAAGAACAGCAAAAATTAAACTGTTGATTTTACAAAAATAAAATTATATTTGAGTTAACTTTTTGTTATTAGAGCTTGTATTTTATTTATAATTATTTTTATAGATTTTTAGATTTTGAATTAAATTTTAAATTTTTATTTAAATTATCGACATAATGTGGAAGTCTGGACATTTTTATGTTCTACAAATTTTTATAAATAATTAAAAAAAAAAAAAATCACAAAAACACACTTCCTAGATTTAAATTTTCAGCAAATAAATTATCTAAAGTAAAATTTCTGTAGAAATATTTTGAGTTATTTTTTTCAGTCTACTAATACTCAGCAAAAAATTTTATTGAATTTAGAAAGGATTTTCTTCATTTGTAATTGACAAAGGGTTAGCACAACTTTTGCTGAATTTACAAATTTTTTGCTGACATTTGCAATTTTTCTGATAGCACCCTCCTGATTAAAATCTTGCTAATTTTATTGACTTTACTGACTTTTTTTAGTGTATGATAAAAAAAATTTAATTTACAGCCCCGTAACCAAATATAATCGGTACTCTCTTATTTTCATATGTTGCAGATCTAAACAAGGACAAAGCAGGTATTGGAACTATCCAAAATATCCTCGACTCGGGGATACGTACTAGAGCATTTCACAACAACTAACTTATAATACCCAACACTGAAAGGTATATTTAGGAGACGTGTCGAATTTTAGTTCCGGAAATCTTATAAGAAGTAAATGTTACCCTTATATAACAATGCCCTTGTATGAGTGATGCTACTGTTGAAGAACGTATAACTTACAGAGAACTGCAACATCCCTTGCGCGAGAAATTCCGCTTGAACGACTTTCTCTAGATCGTTGGGCGCCATAATTTTATCTCGGAACTTAGTCTTATTGGTTTTGTTAAAACAGCAAAATTGGTTAAATATTATAAAATACCATTGCCAAGCAGAAAAACATTTTACAAAGATTCAAGAAAAGTCTTAAAAAGTTGAAAAATAGTTCGAGAATTTATTTCAACGTTTTGTATAACTTGCATTTCAGTTTCATTTTATGGTTTAATTATATCTGTCATATAAATAAGCATAAAATAAAACTAAAAAGATATAATTTTTTTTATTTTTTACCATATAAAAGCAGTTTTAAAATAAACATAAATATAACAACGGTCATATAATGCAAAAGTCCATGTTTATTCATGTCTGTAGTAAAATGTTTTTTTTTTATTTATAGATGACAAGTGCTTTTATATTTAACAAAGAAAGTTAACAATAGATTAAGGATTAAACAAATGCACAAAAAATAAAGTTTATATACCAAAGGTCAGTCGAAGGAAGGAAATTACAAATATTGTAATATAAAATTTACACAATGACTTGAAAATATCTGTTATAGGAGTTTAGGAAAAAAATAAGATATTCCCATTGTTCAACCAATGACAGATGGATATTAATTTATAGCTGTAGTTTATGCCAACATGTGGGAGTTTTATTTTACCAAAAAAAAAAAAAAAACCGCACATATAATTCGGTAGAATTTAAAGGTTCCTCTAGGGGTTTCTTATTTGTTTATTGTTGGTTCTAAGCCACAAATACCACATACTCCATTAGGATACAGGATTTGAATAATGATGTCGTATTTATTAAGACATGTTTCAACATGAATTAACGTGTGTTTTTCGTAATGACTTCGTTCATTATTATATACTCGTAGCACATGTAGAGATCCAGCTACTAACTACAAATTATAAACAATCTACTCCCACACTCAAATATGTACAGGCAAAAGGTAGAAAACATAGCAGGGTTTAACATCTAATGAATGGAAAATAGTTGTTATCCTTTTTTTTTGTGTAATTTAAGGACTTTTTATTTGTATTGTCTTTAAATGTACATTTTCAAGTTCTATTTTATAGTTTTGCGCGCGCTGTTTTTTGTTTTAGCATATAAATGTGTTCATTTATTTGCTGTGTAACATTTTATTGTTGTTGATGCTTCAAAAACAATGTTGCTGGCATCTTATTATGTTAAAAATATAATAAAAATGTTTATACTATTCTTCGTTTTATATGCATCCTGAAACACACCCTAAATATTTTATAAGGACACTATGATTTAAGCTGGTGTTTGAAATGATTTAAGGGGTTCTTACAAAAGGAAAATTTACCAGGGAAAATCGACAGAAAAAATCTATAAGATTTTTCTAAAACAAAATGTCTAAAGAAATTTTAATTTTCTTATGAACAAAAAAAAAAAACAATTTCAATGAAAGAGTTTCCTTCAAGTGAAGAAATTAGATTTTGATAAAATTTGGGGAAAAACAAATTAAAATGTAATTACTTTACTAGAGCTGATTAATAGGAAGAAGAAGAAAACATTTTAATTGAATAATTTAAGGGGGGTATCGACTCTAGGAAAAATTTTGTTTCGGAATTTTTTTTATATTTTATTTGGATAGAGCATACTCTTCAGTATATGCTCAGAAAAAATCAAAAATTCGAACAAATAAAATTTCCACATGTTTTTTTGTAAAAATATTTTGGCCACAAAGTAATATTCTATGTATTAAATTCGTAGACAAAATTTTTTTGTCTTTATTATAAATCTTATTTCGCATAATACAGCAGAAAAAAAACAAAAAAAAAACATCCAAAGATGCAAGAATTGCACGCAGTCTTTAAAGAAAATCCAATGACGATTTCTCGATGGTGGGCGCAGGCACGTTATATGAGGCAGGTATTGATGGCTTTTTATAAGCGACAAAAGTAATCAACAATTTTTTATAAAAAACAAATTAAAAAATGTACGAAGTAAAAACATTTTGACTAAAAGGAAATGTCTAATAAATTTTATACCATCGTTTTTAAGAATATTTGGGTTAATATAAAAAATAATCTTTATCCGATTGTTCCCAAATTTCGTGCACATGTAGAAAACTGCGAGATATAAATTTTGTTCAACAGAGTTTTTTGAAATTTTGCTGTTTTCTTAGCGTAAAACTATTTTTAAAGTTTAAACGCGTTTTCCCACAACCCTGAGTTCAAAATCGGCTGCCCCTGTACAGCCAAGGCGGGTTAACCGTATTTATATTCGGATTTTTTTTTTTCGTAGAAAACAAAATCCCTAGTGCTTATCGTGGCCCTTTTTTTGAATTTTGGTCAAATAAATTTTATATCCCCGAGCAAATGTGTTTTTTTCTTGCCTTTTTTTGAATTTTTAAGTTTGTGTGGCAACTTTGTTAAAAAAAAATTTTTTTAATAAAAATTGGGCCACGACAAGGACTAGAGAATTTATCTGGGAGGAATAAGAATCACTTTACATTTTTATTTTACGATAATTAATGAAGGCTGCACAGTGGCAGCCGATTTTGCCTTTTTTAAAAAAGGCCAGTAAGGAAGTGGCAACTCTGGCGATTTTGACTGATATTTTTTAAAAATACTACAATATCATAATTTTTAAATAAAAAAAATAAAATATTAAAAATATTGTTAATTGAATTTTTGATAAACGTTCAAATATGGCCTTTAAAATGCTGTTGTTACAGTATTTACCCCGCTTAACAGACACAAGGGAATCACCAGTTTGCCGCAGTTTTGTCTCAAGCAAAGACTCGTCAGTGGTTAGTTTATGTGTCAAACTGATCAAAATAATTTTTAATTGTTATTTAATCTCTATATGAAAAACTTTTTGTGTATTGCCATGACCGGGGACCGAACCGGCAGCCCTTTGCACTATCTATGACTCGTAGCATCACCTCTTAACAAGATGCACCACGGTCGGCAATTATTTTGAGATTAAATTTTAGGCCAACATAAAATTTAGGTTGAACATAAAATATATGCAGCGGAATTCCTATTTGCTACCATTTTGGGGAAGGTGTCTCTTGGAGAGGCGTAAAAAATACACTCATAGAAATAAATCTGTAAAGATAGCAGAAAAAGCAACTAAAAATTAGTAAAAAAAAAAAAAAGCTGCTGCAGAACAAATTGTTAAATTAGCAGATTTTTTTGCTAAATACTACACTCGACCAAAAAAGTCTGTAATGGCTACTGAAAATTTTACTGTTATTACGGGAAATTTAACTGTTTTGAGCCCTGCGGTATTTTTGCTAATTTTAGCAACACATGTCTGCTGATCTGTAGTACAATTAAATTTTAGCAAAATTGTTGTAAACTGCAATTCAAAATCTATTTGCTAAAATCAGTTAAAAAAATTACTAAATATCAATCATTTTTGTACAATGAAATTAGCATAAGTAATTAGTAGACGTTACTAAATTTCAGTAAATTGTTGTAAACTGCAATTTAAAATAAATCTGCTCAAATTAGCAAAACATTTTAGAAAAAAAATAAAGAAACTGTAAAATCTAAAAAAAAAAAAATAAAATCAAATTTACGTGCCTGTATTTGTTGTTGAAGACTTCAAAAAATTAAGACCTGGTATCGATACAATCATAACATTGACAAATAAAATTTGAATTTTATTGTTGTATTGTATGAAAAGTTATGACTCTCAGTCTTAAAAATAGTTTTAAGACGGTTCCAATGAGTCACAAGTAGGAAAAGGCGCCTTAATTTAATAAAAAAAAATATTTTTTTTTGTTTTCAGTTGTAAAAAATGTATAATTCCCAGTGTAGAAAATCATTACCAGATATGTAGTTATGTAACTACATACCTGGTAATGGTAACTAGTTACTTTTGTTATTACATTTCTTATTACCTTTATATGGCGATGTCGCGAAAAATAATGAGTTGTCGTTACACACCAGCATACGAGAAATCAAAAAATATATCGTTACCTATGTGCTTACCAGTATTGACAAAAATAATGAGTCTAAAAATAGATTTTCAAAAAAATAAATTATATAAAAAAAAAATATTTTTTATTGTATTTTTTTTTAAATAAAATTTTCTGGTGCGGGAATCGAACCTGGGTCTACAGATTGCCAGTCAACAGCTCTACCATCTGAGCTATATCGACATGTAATATTTAATAGATAAAAACATAATTGACCTGCTGCACACAAGTAAGCTTACTCTCCAACATACAAAAAATCAAAAAATATTTGGTTACATATATCCTTACCAGTGTTTAAAAAATATTCGAGTCTAAAAATAGATTTCAAAAAATTTTCAAAAAAATCTAGAAAATTATTTTCTATTTGAAATAATGATAAAAATAAGTCATTATCAGGAACTCATTATTATATGTTTTAAAATAATGCAGAAGGTAAGTGGGTGTCATTACTGGTAGTCCAAAAAATAATGATATGTCATTACCGTTTCTACACTGGGAAGTTTAGTCATTATAAACCTAATTGCAAAAAAATCTCTTCTACAAGTTGTAGCAATAACTTTTTTTGCACAATTTTATTTTTTTTTTGTGGTAACGGAGTTTACATTTTCACAAGCAAAAGATATAACAAAAAAAATTGCGTAAGAATTTTCTTCACTTTATTAGTTGTATGCTTTCCAATAATATACAATTTGTGTTTATCAATTGGCTTTTTTATTTTTTTTAAATTTTGTATTTTTGGTCCTTTTAAATGCTTTTCAAAAATATAAAATTTTTTAAAATCCAATCAGCGGTTGCGAAGTTACAAAATAATATATTAAAAACATAACATTTCGCGATAAAAAAATTCTTAAATTGTGTGAAACAAATTTAATTTGTCAAACTAATGTCGGTAATGGCTCGAAATATCGATTCCAAACCAATGAAAATCAATCGTTTTTCGCTCCAGCAGTTTAGAGTAAAAAACTGATAACTTTTTTTGATTTGACGCAAAATTATTAGTTGAATCATCTTTTGACGCATAAATATTAGTTGAATCACCTCTGTTTATGGTTATTTTAAAATGTTTTAAACATTTACCTACATTTTTTTAATGCAATCTGATGCAAACTGTTTTGGTTGCTGAGTTTACAGTAACGGAGTTTACATTTGGTTACTTTTTTCATTTTCTTTCAGAAACGCTTTGTCAGAATTATCTTTCAAGACCAGAAAAAACCGTAAGACTATAAATTATGCTATGTTTTTAAATAAATTGTTATATCGTCTTTCTATCTAAAATTTTCTTTTAAAAGTAGACATATCTAACGGGGCGTTGGCATAAAATAGGTTATAAATTAACAAATTTGGTTTCTTTTGCATTTCGCGACTGATACTGTGTCAGTTCCTTTTACATTAGTTGGGTAAGATGTCACAAATTGTAAAAATATGTGGCTTATTTTGTGGTTGTTCCTTTTGGATTAGTTCGGTGGTATGTCCCTTCAGGTGAGTTAGGTGACATGTACTTTTGGGTTAATACTGTGACTTGTCAAAATGTATTTCTTGTCTCTGCCCATTCAGCCCTGTGTACGTAGTGGTCTAGGGTATACAAATTCTACAAAACTGACTCTTGTCAATTGTTAAAAGTATGTATATTTTGGTAGAATTTTCATAGTAAATTCTGTTAGAGCTTCTATTGAAAAAATTATTTAGAATCTAAGAATTCTATTGTGCCGCAAATATGTTCAGTATTTGAAAACATTTAAGTCTTTAGCATTTTCAAAATTTTCAGTAACATGTATGTAGTTCTTAAAATTTAGAAATAGGGTATCTTGGGCTACAACTGGACTTATTATAAAAAATAATTATTATTTATTTTCCCCTTTAACAATAACAATGTTAAATGTCTAACGTCAACAAAGTGAAAAATAAAAACAGTTTTAAAAACACTATATGTTGATCCTGTATACATTGTATTGTTGAAGAATTTATGCAGTTCTTCTCTTTTTTTAAGCATTTTTAGTTTCTTTTCATACTTATGAAAAAAAAAACACTATTTCCGTTTGCATTTAAATTGTAGTTAAAACGTTTATTCAGCACGTATACATTAACATGTTTTTTTTTTCAACTTCCGTCATCTATTGTGAGTTGTAAAATTTTCTTTTTGACTTTCCTACTCCACTCATTCATTTTGTTAGTTTAAACTGCTATTTTTATGAATTTTTTATTGTTGTTAAGACGGGGAATAAGAACAACAGCAGACAGGTGGGACCTCACTTAAAGGTGTTAAAATGGTATAAAACATTGTAGTTTTAGTTTAAATAACTCCTTTATAACGTCTAAAAGGGAAGTTATTAAATACGAGACAATAGTAAAATAGTTTTTATATTTTTGAGACTTGCATTTAGTTTTCAATAAATTTTAATTACTTTAGGCGATATGTATTGTTAAGTGATTAATAGCTTGATTTCTCACATTACTCCATGCTCCCCCACTTATATTCTAGTGACAATAAATTATTAACAAGGGAACTCTCCATAGTGAGAATTACGATTTCGCTGAAATTCTCATATGACATAACCATATATAAATAACTTGTTTTTTTTTTGAAAGAGAAGCAACACTCAGGAAATTTTTCCTATTAATTAATGTGTTGCTTCCTTTGGAAAGGGGATAGAGAAGAAGTGAAAGGTGGTGAAAGATCAAGGTCTTCAAATATGGCAACACTGTAATTGCGCGAGATGTTGAATCTTAAAACAGTTGTTGCGCGCCATCTGATGAAGAATTGGCGAACTTTGTTGAAGCTTTTTAGTTCATAGCCCTGTTATATTATTTTACTTCGGTGGGGTTAAGTGCTATATTAACACCGAAGGAGGACGCTGCGATATGTATGAGGGATAAAAAAATTCATACTATTATTTTTCGTGAATAGATGTTGCGGCACTACGAAATTAGCCCCAACGAAATAACCCCCAAGCAGAAAAATGCAAAAACCCCCAATGAAATAAGAGCCAAAAGAAAAGAAAATAGTAGCTGTTGAAATACAAGCCAACGGCACAACCGCAAAGTTACCGTCAATTAAAACTAATTGTTATATAGGTAAATAAAATTATGATTTCAGGTAGCAATATTTGTAAATCTGAATGGTTTAAATTATAGAAATATTTACTAAAATCTGTTTGACAGAAACAAACTTTTAAAAATATCAGAAATTATAGAAATGAAATGGCACCCAAAAAAAAAGTGAAATTCTCCCCAAAAAGTAAGTGAATGCAAAAATCCCCAAATTAATATGTTTGGGAACTCTTTCATTTTGAGCTTATTTCATAATGAAAAAAACCCCAAAAATCATATACGAAACAATCCCCAAAATAAATGAAACAATCTCCAAACTAAATTTTTGCCATTTTTTGGGGCTTTTTTCGTTTTAAGGTTTGGGGGTTATTTCGTTGGGGCTAATTTCGTAGTGCCAGATGTTGCCTTGGTTGGAGATCGAACCCGCAACCTTATGTGTAACAGTCCAACGCGCTAACCATTGCACCACAGCGCGCTTTGTGGGCGTGAAAAAGTTGTTTCCCCCTTTTTTCTTAATTGAAATATGTTAATCAGGCATGTCACAGGTTTTTTACGGAATTGATTTGATTTGGCAATTTCACTTCCGCAATTTTTTTCCTAAAGTGATCGAAAACATTTTTTTTCCTTCTGAATTTGCAGTTTAGGGTGCTACGGATAATTTAATATAGAAAATGAAACGTTTTGGTAAGTATTAAGTATGCTACAGGCTTAATAGTGGTACTTAAAACGTTAAGTTTCTCCACAAAACGTAAAATGAAAAAAAAAAATCGTTTTCATTCCACTTTCAAAAACCAAAGTGGAATTGATATTTAGAGCAGCTTAAACTCATAAAAGCTTTTCAATAGTGCTTGGTATGTTTTCCCTAAAGTGTCGTGAACTATTTCACTTAAAAAAAATTACATTTAAAATGCTTTTTGTTGGTAAATTCAATAATTTTCTTATTGATTAGCAAAACGTAATTTTTTATAAAAAATTAAAATTTTAAATTTTGATCGGCGATCGTCACTTTTTTAACTACAAATGGCAATTTATATCAAAATTTAGCAGTTGGAACACGAATTTAGCACAAAAAGTTTTTTTTTAACATTTTAGAATTTACGAAAATGCAAAAAACCTGAAGAAGCAAAAGAAAAACGTTACGAAATTGTACATCGAAATCATATTAATTTTATGCGAAATATGTGTTAAAACCTTAAATATGCTCTCCAACAAAAACTTTTTTAAGTGAAATTATTAAAAACAGCATTCTTAACTTACAATTAATAATGTTTATCTGTTATATTTGGTCTAAATATACAAAAAAACCATTTACTTCTGGAGAAGCAATTTTCGTTTTCAATTTCACTTTCAAGTGAAATTGTAGTCTGTGACATGCCTGAATATTGTTACTTTTTTACCTTTTAAAAAAGTTGGTTTATTTCCTTTAAATAAACCGGATTCTTTTCTATTGCAATCAAAATAACCAGTCCCAACGCTGACACCAATTGTTACGTTTTACCTTATGAAACCTTCGTTTATCTCCCTTAGATAAACCGGCCTGGTGTTCTCTTAGCTATAATAACAACCAATTAGAATAACCATACACAAATACACTTAAGTTTGAAATAGCTTAAACACTCGGTATTTGTTTACACACAATTACTTATACACAAACTCTCTTTATTGACGATTACTAGAGCGCTACAACTTCAACACGACACTAACTTTACAAACTCTTAGCGCAGTCTTAACAGTACAAATGTTAATAATTAACTTCTCTTCTACTAATGTTAATGCGCGCCTTATATAGTAACAGTCATGTTTCTACAAAAGTATGGAAAATTCTAGCATGCTATAATTAAACCTACATTACTATTAAACACTATACACACGCACAAACTCTTACAATCAACCAACTACTTAACATTATTTATGGCATTTAACCATAGCATATGCTTAGCTGTATAATTGAATGTAGTGTTACGTTGCCAGATTGACGTATTTTGTACATTCCGTCTCTTGGGGTATTTTCTAACAGAAAATTCCAGAGTTTTCGATACTAGACTAATCCAAATTCGTAACAATATTAAACATAAGTATCTTAGGTATTGATTTAAGTTACGATAGTTTAACTTCCACTAACAGTGAATGTTAGTGTCTTCTCTATTAAATATCGAAATTTTCGGAATTATTCTTCTTCAAGGAGACCGACCTTTTTAATTCGTTGAATTATGATATGTGTTTAATAGAATAACTTACTCTTAACACTAAAAATCTGCGTATAATTTTTTGTACATACCTGAAAAGAAATAATAGATAAAATAATTATTGCACAATTGAAAATTGAGACCAAAGTATAGTTAAAGAAATATGAAAAAAAAAAGAAACGCTTGCAATATTTTATTTCAATCTCCAACTTTTCTTTAAAACCATTATCTACATCAATATCTCTAATAACTGGTTGTCCATATATCAATGTCCTTGAAAATCTCTATTTGTTGAATGTAAGAAAACACGTTATACGTTACGTGTTGTTTACATCTTATAGAAATTGATTTACACTTTAGAAAATTAAATATTTTCCAAAATTCGGGAGAAAAAAATTGCATGATAAAGTATAGCTAATACAAACTAAAGCAGACATATATAAATGATGACTTATGGTTTCCTCAACAAATAAAAGAGAAAAAAAGTAAATACTACTGTGTTTACACTGCAACAGAATTTAATTAAAACAACAAAAGAAACCAATGGTTAAGTTTCGATTCAAACGTACTACACGAGGCATACAGTTTTAAGTTGCAGAGTTGCATTTAATTAGCCTTAAAAGCACACAAAGTTGTATTTTTATTGCAAAATCTTTTGAACATAAATTTTTTTTTATTGCAAAATCGTATTGTTTAAATGAGATTTTTATCGTAATCAAAAATATATTAGAGTAGTCCAAACGTGCTACATAAGGAAGATTGTAACTTTCCGGATACCTTAGTTTATATATATGTATATATATTTTTTTTTTCATTTGAGCCATGTTAAAATAACTGCTACTCTAACAATAGAAAAGTTGTTTTTGGATTAAGGTGATTTTTTTCTCTTCTTTATATTTAATATAAAACATGCAGTGTGTGCCAGTAGTTTTTGGTAAGGTGAAATATGTACAAACATATGAATCAAAGTTGTAAGAAAGATATATTGCAGCAATTTTCTAAAGCATTGAAAAGTACTTTTCGGTTAAGAGGAAAAAACTTGCATTTTCATCCAAGTAGGAAAATTATGGAGTAAAATGTAAATGTCAAATTTGGACATTTTTCTGAACAATATTTTAGATTTTGAGGCCTTAACACTAAACAGAAGATTTCAATTGCGATTTTCTAAAAAAGGATCATAGAACACGAACACGTTTTTACCTCAAATTCTAAAGAATTTTATTTAGACTTCAGGAATATGTTCTATAGAAAAAAGCTTTTTTCGATGTCTTTCCCTTAACTAGAAAGATTTTTTTTCAAGTCCACATATTCACTTCGATTAACACTTAATCCTACTTTTTGGCTGAGTACTATTTCTAAACGACTTTGTATTCATACTACTAATTGAGGGCAACTCTGTGTTCTGTATAATGAGGCTTTTCAACACTAAAAACCACACACACACAAAAATTTAGATAAAAATTAATGTTAAGACGCTGTTCCATGTACATTAGACCGTACCTCAAAAAAAAAGTTTGCCGTACACCCTCCAATATGAAGTATTTTTGGAAGGCGATTTCAAAAAAAAAAATTTTTTTTGCCGAACGTAGGGGTCGCCTTCTTTAATTTTTTGTTATAGCTTTGGCATTTAAAATCGGATTTTAAAGTGTGATATATCGATTTTTTTTTGCCTCAAGGAGACCAGTGTTTTGCTAAAAAGTAAAAATCCAATTTAAAAAAATTTAAAAATGCGACCCCTACGTTCGGCAACCAATACATAAAAAAAATTCTACTGGGTTTAGCGAAAAACTTCCTTAGCAAAAGTTTAATGATTTTTTGCGAGCTTTAGTTTTCTAACATTAGGGTGGTACATTAGGTGGTAGCAACTGAGATCTGGTAGTTAACTACTATAACGGGATACTTGAGGGCAAAATGCCCTTAGAGCAAAATACTGGTCTCCTCGAGAGAAAAACATCGATGTATCATACTTTAGGATCCGACTGTAAATGCCAAAGATATAACGAAAAATGTAAAATGGCGACCCCTACGTTCGGCAAAAAAAAAATAAAAAAAATTTGAAACCTCCTTGCAAAAATACTTCATACTTGAGGGTGTATGGCGCACTTTTTTTTTTTGCCTGTAAGGTAGTACGCTCTAATGTACATCTTATGCCGGAACGCCATCAGCGCGACCTTGGAATTTAAAACTAATAAAGTTTAACTTTCAACAGCCAAGTTATATATAATTAAGCTGTCTACATATTAAAACCCCTATACTCATAGAAATAAACAGCAAAAATAAAACTGTTAAATTTAATGAATTTCAGTTATATATAAGTTAACTTTTAGTTCATGGAAAATGACGGTAAAATCTGCAAAAATTTTTTACAAATATTAGTAGACTAAAAACAGCAATAAAAAGAACTGTTAAATCTACAAAATTTTTGTTATTTTTAAATTAAATTTAGTTAAATACAAATAGAAGTCTATTCTATGCAAATCAACAGAAATATTTGCTAAAAAAATAGTAAACTAATGATTTCAGAAGGCTAGATTTTAATTATTATTTTCAAATTTTTTTCCGAGTTTTCGGTCTATTAATTATTTAGCAAAATTTTTTTGCTGTTTTTAGCATTTTAATTTGTTATTTCCTACTAACTAAAAAAAACTCAATTCTATATATTTAACAACTTTAGTTTTGCTGTTCCTATCTTACTAAAATTTAGCAAAAATAATCTGCTAATTTTAGCAGTTTCTTCTACAAAGTAATTTTGAACTAATTTTCAATAGTTTCATATAGGGGAATGTCGTGTAACTTGGATCGCGTGTAATATATATTTAATCCTTTAATTCCCAGTGGAACATAGGGCCGCAAGGATCGCGTGTAAACTGTTGTTTAAAAAATGTGAAGAATGGAGTAAAAATCGATTTTTTTATGGTTTCTACATAAATTTTTCAGCCAACCAACATTATTTTGCATAAAAAATGGGTCTCAAATAGATTAATTTTAATTTTTTTTTTCCTAGAAAATGCTTAATTAATGGTTTTTATATCGATATTCATGTTAAATGGCACTTTTTTGCATTTAAAAAATTTGGGGTAATTTTGACCCCATGTGCCCATAAGGGTTACTTTCTAATTTTTTATTACTACGTATAAAGTTTGGTGTTAACAGAGTTATTTGGACAAATTTCACCAAATTCCGCAAGAAACAACACAATTTTTTTGGTATACTTCCAGGAAAAATCGAAAAAGTTCAAAAATTTCACCTTTGACCTTGGTAAAGAAAGGATTAGTTAACGTTGTCGGAATTTTACAAGATTTTCGGAAAACAATCTCTCGTATCAGAATTAAAAGAAATCGGAAGTGAGTTTGTTACAGCTAGCTAAAAGCACAAAAATTAATACTATTTTCTAAATTATTGGCCAAAATCACACTTTTCTCTAAAATTTTCAAATTTAAAACTCCGTCACTGGCAAGTTTAAAGAGGGATATGTGTAATTTTCAGTAGAATTATTCCCTAGGGTGTATTTAATGAACCTCTATGCGTTGACCCATTTTTCTTGTATTTTGCTGAACAAAATTTTAAATCGCAAGTTGAATAATAAGTTTCGCCCTACTGTACACGCAGTGGTGTAATGGAAATCATCTCAAAATAAGCTCTCGGATTTGCGTGAAATTTTGATACACTCTAATTAATTTTTGTTTAAATTTACCCAACTTATAGTAGGAAACTGAACTCCTACTGTAAATATGGTGAATTTACTTCGAGTGCGTAAATAAAAAAACACACATAATTTGTAAATTAATTACACACAAAATTTGTACATTTACATTGAAATTGCGTTAAAAAATTTAAAAAATTATGTGTAATTTTACCATTTGTGTGCGTAAGTTTATCAAATAAAATACGTTATACCTCTCAAAAATAAAAGAGTAAAATCATCCATCCCAGGTGAAAATGGGATCTTATATGAACATATATAATCATATATGCGTATAGCTCATCATATATACCCATATGTGCTTCCACATATGATCATATATGATATCATGTATGCCCATATATGTTCGGATCTAAAATTTGAGGGTATATATGATCATATATGAGCATATATTAATCATATATGAACATATATGATCATATACGACCATATACCCTCAAATTTCGGATCCGAACATACATGATTATATGCGAGACCATATATGGTCAAACATTGTACAATATATGGACATATATTATCAGATACAGCCACATGTGATCATATACAAGCTCATATATGATAATATATGTTAATACACGATCCCATTTTCACCCATTTTATTTATAAGACTTATACAAGCCTAATTTTCTGAGATTTCTCATGGAAAACCCTCAGATTCCGAGAACTTTTTCTTATAGAGAAATACTTAGCACGTTTTCCTTAGAATATATCCCAGAAAATCTCGGAAATGGATGGTTTTCACAGGAAAACGTTATCTCTGGCACAAAGGTTCTCAGAATCTGACAGTTTTATGTAGGAATTTGTTCAGAATCTGAGGAATTGAATTTTCTTTGGGAAAAAGTTATTAATTAGAATCTGTGATTCCTTTGTATAAAAAGAATTCAACAGGAAGTTAGGGTTTTTTATAGGAAAAAGTCATTACAATCTTCGGCTTTTTTTTAGAAAAAGTTTTCAGAATCCAATAAATTTTTTATAAGAAAAACTCTTCACAATTCGCGGGATTTTCT
This sequence comes from Leucophora obtusa, assembly GCA_949987735.1. Lineage (NCBI taxonomy): Eukaryota > Metazoa > Arthropoda > Insecta > Diptera > Anthomyiidae > Leucophora > Leucophora obtusa. The sequence goes on from OX465296.1 coordinate 182,089,436, forward strand.
GATAATTTTCTTCTAAAGTAAATAGAGAATTCATAGATTTTCTATTTGAAAAGCGTTAGATTTTGAGATCTTTTTCTTATAGTAAACCCTTAGATTCTAAGCCAATATTTCTTAAGATAAATCTTAAGATTCTGTAAATCCTACGGTTCTGAAAATAACATCAGATTATGAACACATTTTCTTTTTTCCCCCCTTTAGAAACATCCTCCGGAAGAAGACTTTTTCTAATGGACAAACTGATTTTTTTCATCAGAAAATATCAATCTATTTTTTCACTTTCATATCAAATTAAATAGAAAATGGTCGCATCACAAAATAGGTTTCGATTTGGCAACAATTTACTACCATATGACTGTTTGATTCACCGATCTTATATTCCACAAGGCTACACTAATAAAAAAAAATTCCGTACAAAAATATGTCAAAATTGTGCTGACGCAAATAGATGTACAGAATTTTTGCAGAATTTTTACCAATTTGTACGGGCTTTTTAAGAGAAAATAACAGAAAGATTAGTTGAATTTAAGCAGAACGTGTTTAACAGACTTTTGTACTAACTTTTTTTATGAGAGCAGAAAGAATAATGTGAAACGAAACCTTTGAAAGACTAATAAAATTTATCGTAGCCTCTCAATTGTAGATGTTGCACAGGCTACTGGTCCAGCTGAGGCCGCCGTAGATAACGTTTCAATAAATATTTATAATAAAACAATTTATTAAAATGTTGGTTCTTAATTTATATTTAAAAAATAAAAATTGTTTTTTCGACCTTTGTTTTTTTTTTTTTTTTTTTTTTTTTTTTTTTTGTTAATGTAGCAGACTACATTTAGTATGAGATTCTGATGCTTCAAACTGCATTGCCCTACTGCCACCACTTTCTAAACAAAACTGATGAAGGGGACCTGGAAAATTCCCGAAACGATCGTCTTTTCATTTCTGAAAGTGTAGAGGTTTTTGAAAGCAAAAACTCTGTGAAGTATTTGTGAGAAGAGTATCCTGATGAAGAAAAATAGCAGTTTTTGAAAAAAGTACTTATTATGTTAATTCATGCGGCAGCCTTTGGTACTCGGAAGCACATCAAAAACTTATGAATTTCTAAAAAAAATCGGACTAACAATCAAATATTGTGCAAAAGATGAAATTGATAGACATAATGTCTATATTTTATCACATTTTCGGGGTCATTGTCTGGGCGGTGAGAAATTCCAAGATGAAAGTAATAGGCCAGTATAGTAAAACCTCCAAAGGGTTTGGCGTTCTCAGGCCAAATTTTTTATTTATGACCTTTTGTATTTCTTCCTTATCTTGATGTTTATTTGCTTAGTTTTTCATCTATAACCTCAAGAACCATGATGATTTCTAATTTCAATATTCAGAAAATTGTAGCTAAGGCTTAAATAAATAATTTTTATTAATATATACATGTAAAAAAAATCAAATTAGACCAATTTAATCGAATAAAATCTTTCTATTTTTTCCCCTTTTTCATAAATTTTCAATGGAGCAATAAAGTCAAAGACAATTCAAAATATTTTTTATTATGCAGATTACTTTTTTCTCAATATTTCCAAAAGATGGCGTCTTAATCGATCTTGATTGAAAACCCCGGGTCCGAATTCTGTAAGACGATTACAATTATTGTTTGGTGTATCATTGGTGATGGCGATTTATTAGGCCAATCACAATTACACACAGCTGTGCATAGAGCAATAGGAAATAACTTAAAGCGAAAAATGGAAGTGTGCAAGCCAAATATAAATAGCTTTTGCTATTGCTGTGGTAAATATGCAGCAAAATATGAAAAAAGGGAAATTTCAGTGAAGATTTTGTTCAAACATACGAGATGTACTCTTACTCCCCAAGAGTGGCTATTGCACTGAGTAATTGCCGCAAAAAATACCTAAAAAGGGTATTGGTGGAGGGGGTGGTAAATTAAGTGTCCCCTTAAATAAAAATGGAATAAAATTATAACGCATTAAAATAGAATGGACTGTATTAAGACGACAAACTTTGGTTTCCTCTAAAAAAAATATACTCGTATGAAAAGTAATTTTTCGTTGTGATGGTTGACTCAATTGTGATTATTTCCAATAGAAAATCGGTGTTTGTGTTTTTTTTCTACGAAAAGTGTAAATTTTTAGAATTTTTTATTATTTAATTCCTACTGGCAATTTTACTGCCTTTTGGGTAAGTTTGATTTAGATGTTTTTCTTAAAATAACTGTGAAAAAAACAAAGTGTTACTTCCAACAAAAGGTAAGGATTTAAAAAGAGTTTCATAGAAAATTGTTTCTTTGCAATGGAGATGAAAATGTGTTTTTAAAGAATTTATTTAACAAAAAATAACCTTAAATGTATGCTTGTTTTTCATCATATACATTATTCCTAAATTAAATAATGTTTCCTTTTCATATGACAACAAAACATGAACTAATTTTCTATTAAAGTTGAGAATTTAATCCTTAGGACATGTATTGAAACCAAAAGAATTATATGAAATGTATACCGACAGTTGTCTAGTTTAGTTTCTTGGGGTTTTTTTTTTTGCAAGTGAATAGTTACTTTTCATTATATTCCTGAAATGTAGAATGTAAAGAAAACGTGACAAGTTTGAGTTTTTTTCTCGGTTGCTTTTTTTATTCTATATTTTTTTTTTGCATCTTTTGCATAAAACATAGTTATTGTTTGATATCATTATTTTTAAGTTGTGTCAACTACTTGACAACAAAACTTCTCATAGAACTTGAAATTGTTTTTCACACACTGCATAAAGGAGAAGAAAAACTAACCCTTAATGGGACAAGACCCTTACTGCGAATTCCAAGATCAATAACTCAAGAGTATAACTTGAAATAGTAGAAAGTTTAGCTGGTTCGAAGGACCATTATTTATTGTACCCAAAATTTATTCTAATGAAGCTACAAGAGATTCTGCTTTAAGCAACAATATTTAAAATAAAAATTGTGCAATAATATTTTATTATTTGTTTCAATTTCTTTATAACTTTAGATCACCGTCTGTGTTTTTTTTTTGTTTTTGTTTTAATTATGTTACTTAAAAGTAACACAGTGGCTCGTTAGAGGGTTAAGATATAAAATAAAAAAACAACACAATGCGAATGAACAAAATGTAAGAAAAAAAAACTGAAAGATGCTAAAATATTCTGACAAATATTGTTCTTTATTTACATTTTACAATTGTTTGCCTTACTATTTGTATAGTATTGTTAGTTATATGTATGTGTGTTTGTGATTATAAGTGTATGTGTGTGTATAAGCATTGTTTTGAAACAATTTACACTTAAAATGCATACAGCATATGAAAGTTACGTGTTAAGCATTTTTTATTTGCATATTTTCTATTTCAACAATAATTTTTTTTTTATTATTTATTTTTAGTTCAAGTGGAGGTATGTGTTAAATTTCCTTTGATGCCCAAAAGTAGGCAATGACATTTTTTATTTCATACTCCCAAATGTAGGTAATATATTTTAGGTTAAATGAAATTTATTTAAAATCTAAAATGTTGGACAATATTAGTTTAGGACGCAAATGCAACCAAATTTTTAACCCTCTATAGTGCGTAAATTTTTGTTTTCAATTACATTGAAACTAAGCACTTGACATGTAAACTCAAATACCTTTCATCTGTATTTGGATGGCATAGCAAGAATTGAAAAGTTAGCCTTGTTACTTCGGAAGTTATGACAATTTTCTTTGTCAAAAATTGCAAAATTTTAACAAAACATGCCTCAATTTTAATATTTTTTGTAGTATCTCATCGAAGGGATTAGCGTTTGCTCGGTATTTTGACTCACAATGGACAAATCTTGCTTACAGCAGAATGCTTGTTGGGCCCGTTGGATGAAATTTTGATTGGAAAATTTAAAAGAAAAGTTCGAAGTGAAACAATGAATTCACTGTTCGGCCGCAGAATGCTCCAACAAACCAGAAAGAGTTCGGCGGCCTAAAAAATAACTTTGCAAACTTGGGCTTTTCCTTAAATTTAACGATGAAAATTGCATCAAGTCAGTTCTACAAAAATTTTCTCAATATAAAAATTCGTCCATGAAGCATCCTAATACCAAAAAAATTAACAAATATCGTTTTTTATTGTAACTCTTTGGCAGAGCTGTAACCTATTAATTTTTTTTTTCATTTTAATTCATTACGAATTAGCTAAATTTTGAATTAATTCTTTTCACCAAGGAAAAGAATTGAATGAAATTTGAATCAATTCAAGTGAATTTGACAAAAAATTAATAGCAATTCATTTCCAATTCGAATGAATTTGGCAAAATGAATTGCAATTCATATACAATTCAAGTGAAATGAATTGATTTTGAATTAATTCAAATGAATTAAAAATTATTGTAAACGTAATCTCTCTCAATTCAAATAATAATATGATTGTAATTCAAAGAGAGGAGTATAACTGTCCAGATAATATGTGATTGTAGACAAAAGAATAATTTGATAACCCAAGAAAAGAGAGATTTAAAATATAGCATGGTTACAGGCGACCATATCATTTGTAAGATAAATAAAATGATTGCAGCAACCATGTATGGCAGTAGGAGAAATAGTTTTAGACCCGTGATCATTTTGCAACCATATCTCATTTGTGCGTGTACTTATTGAACAAATCACCATGTCCATAACAATAATAATAAGAAAATAGAGCATACCTTTAGGCGTTATATCAATGCTAAAAACAAAAGTTTACTTTTAAGCTGTTTGAAATTAATTTTTTAAGTATTTTCTTTAGAAAACTCTAATTAAATAATTAATTTAATGCATATTTCAAAATATCTTTATCTTTACGCAGCTTTAGGTGGAGGCGGTTAAAAGATAAGAATAAAAATCCACCCAAAAACAAAAAAGCAACTACACAAAATGCTAATGACTTAATTTATTCATTAAAAATAACAAAACATTGAATAAAACCAAGTTATTCCAAACAATTTTTTATAGTATTTTTGTTTAAGCATTTCGTTAAAGTGTGTAAAACAAGCAAATAATAACGGAAGAAAACAAATGAGGCAAAAATAAATGCCCTGTTGAAAAAGAACAAATTATAACTGGAGAGTTGGCTGGATGTGGTGTAACCCTCGCAACAGTCAGCCAACCATAGCAACTGCTATTTCTTTAATGCAAAAATAATGAATATTATTTAGGAAAAAAAAAAGAAAATAATATGCAAAGTATCCCAGCAAAAAAAAAGACGGAGTACTACAAAAGAAAATGCAGAAATAAAATAAAACAACAACAACAACAAGGTATAGACAGTTAACCCACAAGCATAGTTTTCTGCTGAAAATTTTTAAAATTTCTGGGTTGACAGGCAATACTGCGAAAATACCGTTATCGATTCAAAACCCTTCGAAAGAGGCTGAAAAATATCTGCTCTCACTAATTTGTGATTAAAGTTCGAACAAAGAAGTTTTGTTTTCTTTGAAAACAAAATAATAAAAATAAATATTGTTACGAAATTGGATTAGTCCAGGGGGGTAACCGCGTAACTGGATTGGAAAAAAAATTTTCGATTTCGTAAATCTTGCAAATATTGTTAAAAATATAATTCTGTATAAAAATTCCTCTTTTTAATTTATTTTTATCCTAAAACTTTTACACTACACATAAAAATTCAAAAAGTAAGATTTTTGCTAAAACATTTCTTTTTACGAATGGTACAAAATTTACGAATTCGAAAATGTTTTTCGAATCGTGTTACGCGGCAACCCCCCAGTATAGAAAATTCTGAAATTTTAGAAGAAGAATGTCCCGAGAAATGGGATTTGTCAAACTGATAGCACTACATTTAAGTATGATGTTAAGTGGTTTGAGTACCACTGGAATTTTCTAGTATGTTCTAAACCCACGGCTGTTACACTACATTATTATTAGCGATTATGTGATTCAGTCGGTCTTTAGTAAATCCTTGTATTATAAATTGTTGGTAAGCTTGTGTGTGTGTTATACAGTCGTATGTAATAAACTGTTTAATAAATAAGTGTATAAGCTCATTTTCAAACAAAATAGTGTGTGGTTATTCTGATTGCAAAGAGCACCAACCCGGTTTATTTAAAGGAGATAAACGTACGTTTTTAAAAGGTAAAGCGTAACAATTTTTGTCAGTAGTGGAATTCGTTATTTTGGAAAATACCCCGGTTTATTTAAAGGAAAATAAACCAACGCTTTTAAAAGCTAAAAACGTAGCAACATATTATTTGACTCACAATACGCAAATGTGCCCCTTTTTTTATTTTTAACACATTAAAAATTTCTAATGAAAAATTAAAAATATGCACAAAAATGCATTAAAATGCACAAAATATGCATTAAAAAGTAACCAAATATGCATTTGTAGCCAAAATATGCAAAAACATGCATTTTTTTTTTAAATATGCAGAAATATGCAACAACAAATCGATGCCATTTTGTTCTAAAATTGATGATTCAAATAAATATTTAGCCACCTTAGTTTTGGACAATCGAGAAAAAACATGCATTTGCATGGAATTCGTTACCCTACAGATTACCAAAAAAATGCGCAGACGAAACAATTTTATCACTAACCGCACGAATCGGTTGCCAACTCTGGTTACCAACCACATTAAATTTACAACTCTATCGGAGCTTTCATTTGCCTCGCTAATGGTAAATTCATTAATGGAAAGGCCAAACACGCACTGGTAGTAGCTCCAAATCCAATCGATCAATGAATTTAGCACGTGCGTATCATTGGAAAGATCCCATACTGTTGCAAATTTAACTATATTTCAGCAGAATACTATGAGTGTGCGTTAAATGTCTATAAGTTGTTGTAGTTGTTCTATTATATTTCTAAATTTTCTTACTTTGAATGTAGAGAAAAGTCTCATGTTTAAAAAAGTGGATGCCCTTTTTTTTGCAGGGATACAAGGAGTTAAAAATAACCATAATATGTACACCAAATCAAGGAAAACAGGATAAGAAGTGAGAGGAAGAACAAAGGGAAGTATAGGGAAAGGGAAGAAAGTAAACAAAGCTTTACCATTATGTTGGTAAACACAAAACAAAATAATATTTATAATCATAAATTTTAACACAGACATTCTTATGAATAACATAAAAACTGTTAAAGGAATGAAATAAAAATTAAAACGGAAGGGTAAGAAGACAATATACCATAGTAACAATAATTGCTACAAAGGGAAAAAATGAACAAAATACAGTTGCACGAAACAGACGGATAAAATTTTTTTTGAACTAACAAAGAAGGTTTCCCAGCGCAGACTCCCAAGTGGGCCGATTATCTTAGACACACCAACCTTTAACTTCTTTTCTCTACAAAATATACGAATTTCATTAAGAACGAAGATTACCGCCTACGATACTTTCTTTGGGATTTTTTTTTTATTTTGTACAACATAAGCAAGTTTGATTAAGAACAAAGCCTACGCTTACATAGCTCTTCCTTGTAAAATAACGAAAGATGTTGAACTAAATAGAAGGTAAACAAAATAAGTATACAAACAAAATTTTAATATTTTTTTAACTGCTTTTAAAATAAACGAAATGTAACAAACGTTTGTCAAATTTTGCACTGCCAACAGCGCCATAATATACATATATACATTATAATTTTAAATGTTTTTTTTAGATTTTTTAAAATAAAATCATCTTATAAATCAGCATGCGGAATAAAAATGTTTCTATTTGATAATACATTATTTAATATACACATAGATGTTTTTTGTAATTCAGTCCGATTAAAAAAAAATGTCTGTAAAGCTTTAATATGATCCATACAAAATCTCTTCCAGGATATGACCACCCAGTGTAGAAACGGTAACGAGGTATCACTATTTTTTGGACTTTCAATTACAATTATATGTAATTTGTAATTGAAAATCTTCAATTACAATAACATGTAACTATAATTGAGTTTAGTAGGTTTGAGGTTAAGAAGAAGAATAAAGCTTTTTCACTAAAAATTATAAACACGTTAATTTTCAAATCAGACTAGATCTAGTTTCTGACTTTTTCTATGGACAGGCTGCATCAGTGATTTTCCATTAAATTGTATTATTGTTTATAATTTATTGGCAGATTATCTCTATATTATAATTTTTCAACAACTCGTCGACTGTAGGAATCGAACATGTGGCTATTCCTACATTACATACGTAACTACACTAAGGTGCGACCGCATAGCCATCTCACCCAAGTAAGACCTTGAATACAATGTAACTAATTCACAGTTTTCTTTCCTATTCAGCTTTCTGTTATTGATTTTACTCAGAAGTTAGCAAACACAGACACATATAAACATTCTACTTTTAAATTGTTGTTTATCTATCAATCTCCTCCGTGTCTCCTTTTTTTCGCAAATGTTGCCAAAATAACGGATGGTTTTTACGGTCAAGAGCAGGCATCTTGCGTATACATTGGAGACGGGTTGCCCCGCAGCAAATTTCATAATGTATTTTAGTATAGTGTTGTTTTAACGTCATATAGATATCTGCAATTAATATTGTAATTCCCAGTGTAGAAACGGTAATGACATATCATTATTTTTTGGACTACCAGTAAGGACACCTACTTACTTTCTGGATTATTTTAAAAGATGTAATAATGAGATACTAATAAGTAATTACTTTTTCCACAAGTTCAAAATAAAAAATAATGCATTACCAATAATGACTTATTTTTATCATTATTTCAAACATAAAGTAATGTTTTAGAATTTTTTGTAAATTTTTTTGAAATCTATTTTTAGACTCAATATTTTTTCAACAGTGGTAAGGATATATGTAACCACATATTTTTTTATTTTTTGTATGTGGTTTTTATCTATCAAATATAACATGTCGAAATAGCTCAGATGGTAGAGATATAGACTGCCAATCTGGAGTCCTAGGTTCGAGCCCCGCAGAAGAAAATTTTATTAAAAAAAATTTTTACAATAAAAAATATTTTTTATACAACTTATTCTTTTCAAAATCTATTTTTAGAATTATTATTTTTGTCAATAATGGCAAGCACATAGGTAACGACAAATTTTTTGATTTTTCGTATGCTGGTTTGTAACTCCTTATTTTTCGCGACATCGCCATATAAAGGTAATAAGAAATGTAATAAAAAAAGTAACTAGTTACCATTACCAGGTATGTAGTTACATAACCACATATCTGGTAATGATTTTCTAATTTTGACAGCATGCTCTCATACAGGTATATTTTAATTTTTTTTAGAAACTGCTTATTTAAAGGATTTTATATCGAATTTCATATCCAAACGCACTTTTTTAGATTTTAAAAATTTGGGATTATTTTGACCCCATGTGCCTATGAGTTAATTTCTAATTTTTTATTGCTATATATAAAATTTGTTGTTAACAGAGTTATTTGGACAACTTTCACCAAATTCCGCAAGAACCAATTTTATATTAAGGTTTTATTATCCTCTATCATGTTACAATATTTTCTGAAAGCTTATTGAAAATTGCATTAGCTGATGCAGAAAGACATAGCATAATGTATAACAACGAAAAAAGAAATTTGGGAAAAAGTAAATTTTTCATACTTTTTTGTATAGCGACATGTCTGAAATTTAAGAAATTTAAAATTATTACAATTAGTGTTATTTGTGTTCGGTTTTAAGATCAAATGTGATCAAATAGAATTCAGAATTTATTTTACAACAACCAGAGAAAAAACTTGTGAAAAAAACTTTCCTAGAACTAATGGTTGACAATTAAGGCATTTTGCATTGTAAAATCTATTTGGAATTTGTAGTATTTGGTCTTAAAACCGAACAAAAATAACATTCATTGTAACAATCTTCAGATCAACTAAAATCTACGGTAAAATACTTCACAAACAAGGTACAGTCCAAATTGTTAAGTAATATTCCCTAATTGCAACATGTTAGTCATTTATACGGCAAATAATCGTTGTACTCTTTGCTTTCGTTTTAATTACTATAAATAGAATTAAAAGATTGAGTATTAAAAACACAACATACAAATATTTGCTTAACTACTAAAGGAACTTTAGATTATTGCAACAACTATAACATAGAGAAAAATAATAAATTTGTAAAAGATATTATTTTGTAATACAAATAAGTAAAAATGTTTGAGTTTAGTTCTCGTAAAATTTTTCACTTTGAGTTAACGTAAATACAAAAAACTAAAATCTATATTATAACTAGGGTTTTTCTGAATTTCCCGGGATCCCGGGAATTCCCGCTCGTTAGGAAATTAATATATCCGACGAATGTTTACTTGAAAAACTCGATTTCAATTAAAATAACTTACGAAAAAGTTCATCTTTTGGTTGCAGTCATGAGAAAATCTACTTAATATATTCTGTAATAAGGGCTTAATAAAAAATATCCATATCTTTCACTTTTTCGAGATCTAAACGAATTGATTTAAATAGCGAACTAATATGCAGGTAATATATTTGTATGGAAGGCCGTCTTAGTTTTAAAACAACTCTTAGAAATACATTAATTAAATATTAATTCGCGGTTTAAACGGTTAAACGAATTGAATCATAAATTCTTTTAGGATATATTGGAATTGTTAATGGGTGCACATTTATGTCGGACCAGCTTTCGGGTCAGAACTAAGATCGGTTTTTTGATTAAATATGGAATCCAAAAATTTCTATTTCTAGATATTTTGTTTATATGGGTGATATCAAAAAATGTGATAAAAACCGTGTAACCACCTAATTTCTAAAGCATGGATTACATTTGAGTTACATATTTCGATATATATCAGCGCATTGTCACCTGTTTTACAAAATTTATAACAATCTGACCAATTTTTGGTTACTACATAAAATTTGTGACCAATTTTATAGGCCAAATGTAAACTCCGTAACAAGCAAATCATAAGGTTTTTTAACTTTAATAGCTTATATTTTAATAACCAAAAAGCTAAACACTAACGGTAAGAATTTTTATGAAGAGGAAAAGTGCCGTTTTTAATAAAAATTAATACATTTTACAAACTTTTTCGTATATCTTAGCTATTACGACTTCAACTCTGTAACGATTTTTCGTCATAATTTTTGATAAAAATGCATATACCAGAATTTTGGAGTTATCTATTATTTATATTCCGAAAAGTTTAATGTTATTTATACTCAAATGATCGTTGGACTGTAAGTAATCATCCAGCATAACAGACTTGAAGCTTTTCTGCAGCATGTAACATTCTCGAGAGGAAAAAAGATGTCTTTAATAAGATTTAAAAAAAAATATTGTAAACTCCGTTCCTAATTTTTACACCAAACTATTTAACGAGTAAGAAAAACAATGTCATATTTGGATTCACCTTGTAGGCATCATGCGATTTTCTGAATTCTGAAAAAGCGTTTCTGAAAGAAAACGAAAAAAGTAACCAAATGTAAACTCCGTAACTGTAAACTCCGTAACCACAATTGTTTGCATCAGATTTCATTCAAATAAATGTAGATAAATGTTTAAAATATTTCAAAATAACCATAAAGAGAGGTGACTCAACTAATATTTATGCGTCAAAAGACGATTCAACTAATAATTTTGCGTCAAATCAAAAAAAGTTATCAGTTTTTTACCCTAAGCTGCTGGAGCGAAAAACGATTGATTTTGCATTTCATTGGTTTTGAATCGATATTTCGAGTCGTTACTGACATTAGTTTGACAAATTAAATTTGTTTCACACAATTTAAGAATTTTTTGATCGCGTAATGTTATCTTTTTAATATATTGTTTTGTAACTGCGCAACCGCTGTTTGGATTTTAAAAAATTTTATATTTTTGAAAAGCATTTAAAAGGGCCAAAAATACAAAATTAAAAAAAAAAAAAATTTTTTTCGCGCAATGAATTGTATTTTTATTCGCGAAACCGCCAATTTGATAAACACAAATTATATATCATTGGAAAGCAAGTTGGAAACCCAAATACGAAAAACTAATAAATTGAAGGAAATTCGTACGCAATTTTTTTTGTTATATCTTTTGTTTGCGGAAATGTAAACTCCGTTGCAACAAAAAAAAATTAAAATTGTACAAAAAAAGTTATTGCGACAACTTGTAGAAGAGATTTTTTGCAATTAGGTTTATAATGACTAAACTTACTGATTTCATTAAGAAAAAACCGAAATATTAACACTTTTTGCTTCTCACAAATTTGGCCCAAAAATGTATCACATTTTTTGATTTCACCCATATGCAGATTTCAAAAGTATTCGTATATTTTTATTAAAAAATTTAAAAGTGAGTATTTTTCACACAAATTTTTAGGCAAATCGTCTAAATCTTTGTATAAAAATTGACACTAAAATATTATTAAATAGTTTTATAACTTTAATTTGTATTTTTTGAATAGAAATTTTTTATGGCACAATTACTTAAAAAAAATTATTTAATTTTCATTGTTGCATTTTAAATTAACATATAAAAAATTCTAAATAATTTGAAAAAGCATCTGATGTATTATTTTAAAAATAATAGTAAGCTTTAAGTGCAGCGAGAAGTTTTCAATTCAGTCCCGCTCAAAAATATATTTTTTAATATATTGTATTTTTTTAATTATCCCAGAGGATGATTTGCGATGCAAATCGAAATATCGGAAGAAAATTAAAAAATAAAATATTGAAAAGTAAAATACAAAATATTTGGATTTTTATTTTTTTTTTTAATTTTTGACCTAAAGCCAAACAATAATACAAATATAACAACACCAAAGGTCAACAATATTTAATCTAACAAAAACATAAAACTTGAAAAATACAACTTAAATAAAGGAAAAACAATTGAAATTTAAATAAAATTATTTGAAGTAATAAAAACTCAAAACACTTACATCAATTGAAAATACGAAAATATTATAATTTTTTTTTAAATTTTAATGCCGAGTTTTTTTTTGGAGGTATTTGGAGCTGAAATACTGATGTCGAAATGTTGTATATGTATATTGCTTTATTTGAACAAAGACCATCATTAAAAAATATAAAATTTCCGAGGTACGAGTATTTTTGTTGGTATTTAAACTTGATAATGTCTACTAAAATTTGTTTTCGGTTTAACTAAACCCAAAAAATTCGGCCTAAATAATATTTTTTTATATTATACTACTAAATTTTAAATCGCATTTTTTAATTTTAAATATTATTTATTTATATTATTTTCAAAACAATCAATGTTTTTATTTAAATAAAGCTTCCAAAATTTTAATATACTGGCTAAAACTTCTGTAAAAGAATAAAAAAAAAAATCCCGGGAAATCCAGTACAAAATTCCCGGGATTGCGGGATTGAAAAAAGGGCGGGATTCCCGGGAATTCCCGGGACGGGAACACCATAGAGACAATCTGATAATAGTGCTTGGTAGCACTTGAAAATGCATTAATTGTCAACCATTGGTTCAAGGAAAGTTTTTTTCAATAAGTTCTTTCTCTGTTTGTTGCAAAATAAATTGTTAATTCCCTTTTAAATTTGTCATGATCTTAAGCCCGAACAACAACAACTACTTGTAACAATCTTTAGATCAACTAAAATATACGGTGAAGTATTTAAAATTATTTTTACATAGCGGGAATATACTCTCAAAAAGAAAAAGTTTGATACCCATATTGGATATAGTCAGAGGTTCCCAAATCTTTATAAATATAGACCTTGCGGGAAAATTCGTCTGAAACCTAAAGTAGACCGATTATCGAAAAAACCGAAACACTTAAATATTATAAGGATTAATATATATATGAATTTGCCCCTAAAACCTGTACACATCACCACAAAAAGCCCTTTAAATTTTTATTTTTTGAGTTATGCCATAAACAAATACACACAGAGAAGAGATTCGTTGTGGCAACCGAATTCGTTGCCAACCGAATTTTAGTAGTTACGTGTACTATCACATTATTCGATTGTAGCAACCGTCATTTGCGGATGTACCTACTATACTCAAACGATACATAAACGTTGCCCCAACCGAATTTATTTGGTAATCCGGACCGAATTGGCTATTTGGTAGACCCAACCGATTTTTTTTAGAAATTCCTCCCGAATTATTAAAAACACTGTTTCCAATTGTTTTTATAATTTTTTTTTGATTATTTAAATGAAAAAAATACATATAATAAAAATAATACAATTAAACAAAATAAATAAAAGATCTAAAAAAGTGGTATTTGGAACCTGAAAATTATTCCATAGCAGAAACACTTCAGAATCTGGAAACTATATTATTGGAAGTTTTCGGAATCTGAAGATGTTTCTGCAGCAAAAACTCATCAAAATTTACAGAGTTTTAGTAACCTCAGGAAAGTGGTCTTATAGTCTGTTTTTTTATCGTAATAAAGTCGACAGAATTCAAAGGTCTCACTAAAGAAAAAAATCTCTGAAAGTAAAAAGTCAACAGTAGCTAAGGCCATTTCATAAAACGTATCTACTTTACATTGGATTCTTATTTCCATTGCTAAATGTCTTTGTTCTTATTTTTTCTGAAAGTAACATAAAGTTGTCCAAAATCCATTTTATACCTAAAAAAAATAATATGTAGAATGGTTAATAATGCTATTTAGAAAAGTGTTTTGTTATATTTTACCTTAAAAAGATTATTTAATACAAATTACGATGGAATTTTTTTTTTTCATTTATGTTCTTCTTCGAGTTTATTATTAATTTAAGAAAAAATTACAGATATAATATTAATTTCTGTAATTAATGCTGATTTTTTTCATTAAAAAAAATATTTTATAAATTTGTTATATAAATTTTTTGAAAATTTTTTTGACAGCTTATTTAATTTTAAATAACAGATATATTGGCTGTGATTACCAAAATAGTTTTTTTGGGTTTATGGCAAATGGCTTTCGGTTATAATTGATTTTTTATTGGTTGTGATCACCAAAGCTATAAAAAATTTTAATTGTGGGTATGACAACCGAAAATAGATTAAAAAATTCGTAAAATTTTTTTTAGCATTGGGTAATGTAACCAATATTCAGTATTTATTTCAAACTAAAAATTTAGTAAAGTATATTTGTTGCAATTTGGTTATCACGACTCACATTTGGAAGAAAATTAACTATTTTTATTATTTAAAATGGTTGTGATTATCAAATAGTTTAGTAACATTTTATAATTTTTAAAATTGGTTAGGGACACCGATTATTAAAGTAAATATAAATATAATGCAGTCTAAAATTGTATCTCCCTAACACGAACTTTTAACTAATACAATTTAATTTGTACAACAGTGATAAAAATTATGTTGTACTAGTAAAATCATGGTATTTCCAGCAGATTTCCAACTGATTTGTTTTCTGTGTGTATGTTAGCATGTTTAAGCATGTTTTATACACCGGTAAATATGCCTCTCAAATACCTTTCGGTTGACACCAAATTTTCCTACAGTTACTTTGGTTACTTTGTGGGCGCTGTGGTCTAATGGTTAGCGCGTTGGACTTGAGTGTTGCGGGTTCGATCCCCAACCAAGGCAACCTCAATTTATGAACAATAATAATACGTATGAGTTTTTTCTATCCCTCATACATATCGCAGCGTCATCCTTCGGTGTTCCCATAGCACTTAACCACACCGAAGTAAAATAATATAATAGGGCTATGAACTAAAAAGCTCCAACAAAGTTCGCCAACTCTTCATCAGATGGCGCGCCACTACTGTTCTAAGATTCAACACCTCGCGCAATTACAGTGTTACCATATTTGAAGCCCTTTATATTTCACCAAATAAAAAAAAAATAAATCCCATCTTTGGCCATACCAGGGACTAGGTTAGCATAATACAAGAGAGAAAAAAATTTATATCCGAATATTTATAAATCTTAGATATGAAAGTAGAGTATGACATTGTCAGTTTTTGAAAAAAATATTTAATTTTTTTACGATTTTCATAATTTATTCCATTTTAACTCCACAACAGTCTGCAATGACTTAAATATTTTCCAACCGATTTTGTATTTTTATGCCTTGCTAAAAACGTAATTCAGTCTAGGTTACGATTCTATTGACATTTTTTTAACAGAAGCAAAACTCAGGAAATTCTTCGTGTTGCTTTCTTTGGAAATTAAATTTAAAAAAATTTCTTTTCGGGTCATCCCAAGTGGTTTGTTAATCTGCCAACTGATAAAAGTATTTTAAATTGTTATCTCTACAAAGTGCATGTCGTGACCGCGAATCGAACCGGAAACCCTCATCAGTTTTTCGTCTAATCAAAAGTTTCATAAACATTTATGTTGCTGCTTACCTTAAATTGAGCATTAATTTATCAAAAATTATAACATGAGAATTCAATGTCAAGTTCATCAACCAAATTTGAGCAAAAATAATTGTTCCTGGTTAATAAATGGAATATATTAAGGTTATTCACAAGGTGTGTGCTATTTGTTGTATCGTCCTAAAAAAACAGAGTTGTTAGAAATTAAATTGAAAAAATACAGCATTTGAGAATAGCACGATACAACATTTTTACGTATGTTTAGTGTCATATATGTTGGAGTGTGCTAACAGATAGAAAACCCAATAGAAAATCGTTTTTAAACTCAAATACAAACTATAACACCTCTGTTTTTTGTTAGGACGATACAACAGATAGCACACCCCTTGTGAACAACCTAATTGTGATATTTGGAGCTGCTTTAGAGTAAAACTTAGGTAACTGCATGATAAAATGCTAAAATAAAATAAATATTTCTATATGCAGTAAAAAAACAAAGATATTTTTCTACGTAAAATATTTAATAAAATCTCCCAACTGTAACAAAAAAAAAAACCATTCTTCTTAAAACAAAAATATACAAAAATAATATGTAAATCTAAAAAGGAATCAGGAAATGTTAAAGGTAAAATTAAAACCAACAGTGTGTAGGTTGATTATACCGCTCCTTTTTCTCTATAAAGTTTTGTCTTGGCGAAGTTATTAAAAACAAAATTCTGCAAATTAAAATAATTGCATTGCGGTATTTTGTAGTTCATTTTTGTTGTATTCGTTAACTTTTTTTTGCCTTCTTCTATGTTGCCAGCATTTTCTTTTAAAGGCCAAAAGATGGTTTGTTATTAAACAAAAAATAAAGGTTAACAAGTCTGTGGCAAAAGTTGAATGAAATGAATATGTTTCTTTGTTTATTTCGTGCTTGGCTTTTTCAAAAAAAAAAAAAAAAAAAAATTTCAACATGTTTGCTATAATTATCATAAATGTAAATTTTATATACAACTCCGCTAACTCTAAAATTTGTTAAGGATAAATATTTTGAATGAAAAGTAACAGACGAAAAACTAAAAAAAAACACAAAAATATATAATACTATGTTTAGACTACAACTCAAATTTTTTATATAGCCTAACAAACTGAAATTTAAGAAGAAACATTTAATTAATTAATTACTTAATTAATTTTAATACTTTTGGCCAATAACGCCCCACTAGGAAATTTACAGAATAACACATTTCATAATTTTCGGAAAAATATCACTTTGAATGAATAAAAGAAAAAATTCCACTTGATAAAAATAATTATTTTGAGTAACTTGGTCCATATAGGGTTAATGTTCTCATTTTTCAAAAAAAAAAAGACCCACTAGGAAATTTACAGAATAACATTTATCATATTTTTATTAAATTGGGATATGCGAAAGGTGTTATTCTGTAAATTTCCTAGTGGGGCGTTATTGGCCAAAAGTATTAAAATTAACCCCATATGGATCACGTTACATAAAATAATTATTTTTATCCGGTTGAGATTTTTTTATCAATTTAATGGCTTTACAATCTCGTAGTCATAATCAATATTGAGTCAAATGGGTCTTTTCTGACCCCAGGCCACTAAGGGTTACATTTTTTTTAAAGAAATGAAAAGATAATTATAATCTAACCAAATTTGAGGGCTGTTTTTCCGAAAACCGTGTAAAATTTGATGAAAAAATTGAAATTTTTTAAATTTTTGACAAAATGAGCAATTTTTGTAAAATGTCCTGAAAAGCAGTCGCTCCAAACACAAACTCGAATTATCATTTTTCCAATTTATTTTTTTTTTTTTTTTCTTTAATATCAACTATTATGTGGTACAAATAGCAATCGACATCTCCAAATTAGGCATTTTAAAAAATCTTTAAAATTAATTTTAAAAAAACACGTTTTTGCATTTTTATCAAATTCGTGGGTCATTTTGGATTCCAAGCTAAAGTGGGTTAATGATATCCGATGAAGTCAAAATTTTATGAATGAATCATTTTGACTATATTAAATGAATAAATGGAATAAAAAATAATTTTTTTCGAAATTTCGAATTTTGGGAATTTTTAATAGTACATAATACACTTTTTTCCAAAAGGGACAATTTTCTTCATTTCGGCACGGGTTAACGTTTTCCAAAAAAAAAAAAAAAAAAAAAAAAAAATCGATTTCTTCCATTTGGGACCATTTCCAATAAAACTGGGGGTGTAATGAACGAAAATCGACAAATCGCTATTTTAAGCGACAGTCTAATATATACGTGTGTCGGCGTTTGCAAAGATCATATCGGAATTTTTTTTAGGGGGTGTTAAAGTTTCCCACCTTTCAAATGTTTATTGTCAATCATGGCATAGAAAACCATGTGAATACTTATTCGATTTTAGGTATAGGATGTGTTCAGCGAACTTATGTAAAGCATACGAAGAACATTTTTGTGGAATATTTTAACCCCATTTTTAAAAAGGGACAAAAAGGACCCGTAATTTCAAGAGTTGGAGGGTTAAAATATTCCACACAAATGTTTCTTTTAGTGCTTTACATAAGTTCACGGAACACATCCTATACCTAAAATGCAAGATTCATATGGTTTCCTCCTAAAATCCAGGTTGGTTGGACATTTGAGTGCCAATTCTGAATAAGTATGAGAATAACCCTTAAACAGATTTTAAGTTTTGACTTATTTCTGGCATTGAAGTTAAACTTTCAACTTTGATGTCTTCAGAGACTTATAGTAGAATTTTACGACAAATATTTTTGTTGAACATTTTAACCCTCTTACTCTTCAACTTACGAGGCTTTTTTGGCCCTTTCTAAAAAGGGGGTCAAAAACTCCCTTTAATTGAAGAGCAAGAGAGT
The DNA here is from genome assembly GCA_949987735.1 of Leucophora obtusa. Lineage (NCBI taxonomy): Eukaryota > Metazoa > Arthropoda > Insecta > Diptera > Anthomyiidae > Leucophora > Leucophora obtusa. The sequence continues at coordinate 182,108,527 of OX465296.1, forward strand.
TAAAATGTTCCACAAAAATATTTGTCATGAAGTTCTACTATAAGTCTCTAAAGACATCAAAGTTGAAAATTTAACTTCAATACCAGAAATAAGTCAAAACTAAAAATGTGTTTAAAGGTTAATCTCGTACTCAGTATTGGCGATCACAAGTCCAACAAACCTGGATTTTAGGAGGACACCATGTGAATCTTCCATTTTAGGTATAGGATGTGATCAGCGAACTTATGTAAAACACTACGAGGAACATTTTTGTGGAACATTTTAACCCCCTAACTCTGCAACTTATGGGTCTTTTTTGTCCCTTTTTAAAAAGGGGCTAACAAAGTTCCTTTAGTTGAAGAGTTAGAGGGTTAAAATGTTCCACAAAAATGTGCCTTGTAGTGTTTTACATAAATTCGCTGAACACATCCTATAACTAAAATGGAAGATTCACATGGTTTCCTATGCCGATCCTCAATTAACATTTGAAAAAGGGGGGACACTTTTTTCTGTTTTTCGTGATCGTGAGTAATGTTTTACTCTACTCACGTGAACGTGACCTATAAAAATATGCTCGTGCAAAAGACGGGCTTCATTAATTTTTTTTGTTTACAAAATTTTTGTTATTTTTAAGTTAAATTTAGTTGAATGCAAATAGCAGTCTATCCTGCTAAAATCTGCAACTTCTGATTTAAAAAAACACAAAAACTGAAGATTTTAAGCTGGGAATTCTGTGAGAATGAAAACAAATCCCGGCAAATCCAGCATAAAATTCCCGGGATTGCGGAATTGAAAAAAGGGCGGGATTAACGGCACATAAAGCCTAACTATAACAATTGTTGTTCTGTATTAAAAGTACTTATTAAGGTGCGTATAATTAATATAAAATTTTACAATTTCTTAGCATTTTAAATTTTTTACCACTTTTCAAAGAATTTATTTAACTAAACATTTCTAACTAATTATTATTTTCTAGAGCATCCTGTTTCCACTTATCCACATTCTTTTTTTATGAAATGTAAAAAAATAAGTTCAAAGATATTTTACTTAAATATAAAACAGAAAATTTTTGATATTATACACAAAAAAAAAAAGGACAGAGAAATAACAAAAATTATGGCCCAGCTGAAATATAAACAACAGGATATTTGAACGAAAAAAAGTTTAAACTAAAAAAGTTTTTCGGCAACAAAAAAAAAAAAAAAAAAAAAAAAGTAAACGGAAAAATTACGCTTTTAGCTAAGCTTGTTCATTTAGTTGCAATGAAAAACTATAAAAACAATTTATGCACATAAAAATCTTTTTTTCAAGCATACAAATAATGTATATAAAATGCATACATACATATGTGTTTGTTAAACTGGAAAATGTATTTTTTAAATTCTGCAACAAACTCTAATCAACTATGGGCTTTGAATCGACTTTTTGTAAAAACAAAAAAAAAAAATATATTTATGTATGTATGTATTTATATGGAAATTTTAACCAAGATCTTTATTATAAGACAGAAGTGTTGGTTTTTAATTTTTATTAAAAAAAAAAAAAATTGTTTTTTCGACCTTTTTCAATTGATTATTTAGAAATTTATTAATTTATTATTTATTAAAAACTCTGTAAAGTATTTGTCAGGAGAGTATCCTGATGAAGAAAAATAGCAGTTTTTGAAAAAAGTACTTATTATGTTAATTTATAATAAGAAAATTGGCCTCGAACTGAGTTAATAAATTTCTAATTAATAAGACAGAATATTTATATATTATTTTTTTCGAAACCTGAATTTTGGTACTAAATATATATGTAATAAGTAAATCTTAACCTTAATCTAGGACTTAATGTTAGTACTAAATATTTGAATATTTAAATCTCAGTTTAGATCTTAAATTTACTAAATACCCAACTTATTTTTTTTTTTTTTATTTGAATTTCTAAAGGCAGTAATACACGTTCAATATTATTGATCAAGTTTGCAAAAATCAAACATTTTATTTTTAAATACTTTGTTCTGATTGATTGATTTTAAAATCATTGATCAGTAAGGTGTAGGTTGCCTTAACCCTCTAACCGGCAAGCCCGCCTCCAGACGGGGTATATTAAATTGACCAGAAATGCGCCAAAGGGGTATTTTATAATAAGAAATTATACTTTTTCAACAGAAAACAAAATTTATAAAATTTTTTGTGAAGAATTTTTTTGTATACAATGCACGGTTTGGAAGCGAGAAAGTGTCAAAGATAAAATTTCGTAAAATTTCAAAAATTAAATATTTTAAAATAACCAAAAGTTTCAAAAATCTTAAAAACATATTTAAATTGACTAAAACAATTGATAGTGACCACGAAGTGAAATTGGAGCTTAAGCTATTCAAAAAGTTCCTTACTTTGGTCCAAGGACTCACAGGATTCCATAAGGACACCTTTAAAGGTCATCGCCTTAACTTTAAAGCGAATAGACGAATTTTTTTGAAATTTGGTAAAAAGAATATATTTGGTATAGGTAGCAAAGCTTATAAGTTTGAATAATATATATTGAAGTTTTGGTGCATTTTCGCTAAATTTCGCATTTTTCAAAAAACGAAAATCGCTACATCCTCTTAAGTAACAGCACAAAAAATTTAATTTTTTTATTGCAATTATATCTTGGTAAGAGAAATAATTTGTGCCTAAACCTAGTAATTTTTATGCGCTAGTTTTCAAGATTCACCCTTAAACTGTTTTGGCCCATATCGCCTAAAGTAGGCAACGAAAAAAAATTTTGAGGAAGAACTTATTGTTTATTTTTCGTGAGGAATACATGGTATAAATTTCATTGCAAAAAAGCTTAGGCCGGTTAGAGGGTTAATGCTGCTTTAAAATTTTGTTTTCTTGCTTTTTACGAAGGTAGCCCATAGTGCAAATGCAAGAGTATTGGTGTTTGTGTGTAAAACGCTGGCAGCTGTTTGACATGTGTTAACGTTTTGTTTAAATGTATGCTACTTAGAAAATAAATACAGTAGAACTCGGTTAAGATGAATAAAGTGGAAGCAGCAGGTTAAATAATCAACAACAAAAAAAGCAAAATAATAATAGTTTTCCACTTCTTAATAGCATACTTGGGGTAGATAGTTCAGGCATAAGCTACAAAACTTTCATCCCAAATATCTAGAGGTGGGCTTAAACATTTATTTTGGTGACTAGGTCTTTATTTTACAATTATTACATGTATACTAGGGTGTCCCTTATAAAGTGTTTGGTCGATTTTCGACACGCATATCCCCCAATTTTTTTTACAAATGGTCCCAAATTAACAAAATCGATTTTTTTGTTTTTTTTTGGAAAACGTTAACCCGTGCCGAGTTGCGGCCGAAAAGGGCCCATTTTGGAAAAAAAGTGCATTATTATGAAAAATTTCCAAAATTCTAAATTTTGAAAAATTTAGTATTTTGTTTCATTTATTCATTTAGTATAGTCAAAATGATTCAGACATGGAGTTTTGACTTCATCGGATATCATTAACTCACTTTAGCCTGGAATCCAAAATGACCCACGAATTTGATAAAAATGCAAAAACGTGTTTTTTTTATATTAATTTTAAAGATTTTTTAAAATGCCTAATTTGGAGATGTCGATTGCTAGTTGTACCATATAATAGTTGATATTAAAGAAAACAAAATAAATTGGAAAAATGATAATTCGAGTTTGTGTTTGGAGCAACTGCTTTCCAGGATATTTTACAAAAATTGCTTATTTTGTAAAAAATTTAACAAAATTTGAATGTTTTCATCAAATTTTACATAGTTTTCCGAAAAATATCACTTAAATTTGGTTAGAATATAATTATTTTGAAATTTGTTTAAAAAAATATTTAACCCTTAGTGGCTTGGGGTCAGAAAAGACCCATGAAACTTAATATTAATTATGACTACGAGATTGTAAAGCCATTAAATTGATAAAAAATCTCAACTGGATAAAAATAATTATTTTATGCAACATGATCCATATGGGGTTAATTTCTATACTTTTGGCTAAAAACGGCCCACTAGGAAATTTACAGAATAACACCTTTCATAATTTTCGGGAAAATATCACTTTAAATGGGTCAAAAAAATCTTTTTTCCACTTGATACAAATTATTATTTTATGTAACTTGATCCATATAGGGTTAATGTTTTTACAAGTCAAAGATGAGTTAAAGATGAATGTAAAGATAATTATAGTCTAACCTAATTTAAGTGATATTTTTCCGAAAACTATGTAAAATTTGATGAAAACATTCAAATTTTGTTAAATTTTTGGCAAAATAAGCAAAATGTCCTGGAAAGCAGTCACTCCAAACACAAACTCGAATTATCATTTTTCCAATTTATTTTTTTTCTTCTTTAATATCAACTATTATGTGGTAAAAATAGCAATCGATTTCTCCAAATTAGGCATTTTAAAAATTTTTTTAAATTAATTTAAAAAAACACGTTTTTGCATTTTTATCAAATTCGTGGGTCATTTTTGATTCCAGGCTAAAGTGGGTTACTGATATCCGATGAAGTCACAATTCCATATCTGAATAATTTTGACTATATTAAATGAATAAGTGAAATAAAAAAAAAATTTTTCGAGGTTTAGAATTTTGGGAATTTTTAATAGTAATACACTTTTTTTCCAAAATGGGCCATTTTCGTCCAACTTTCCAATAAAACTGGAGGGGTGTAATGAACGAAAATCGACAAATCGCTATTTTAAGCGACAGTCTAATGTACACACATAGAAATAAATCTGTAAAAATAGTAGAAAAAGCAACTAAAAAGTAGTTAAAAATGATGTTGCAGAAAAAACTGTTAAATTAGCAGATTTTTTTTTGCTAAATACTAGTAAAATAAGAACAGCAAAAATAAAACTGTTAAATTTAGAGAATTTTAGTTATATTGAAGTTAACTCTTAGTTAATTGAAAATGACAAATTGTACTATAAAATCTGCCGAAAATTTTGCTAAATATTAGTAGACTAAAAATAGCATAACCAAACTGTTATCTGTACAAAATTTTTCTACTTTTTAAGCTAAATTTAGTTGAATGCAAATATCAGTCTACCCTGTTAAATTAACAGAAATATTTGCTAAAAAAAATTGTAAACTGCTGTTTTCAAAAGGCTCGATTTTCATTTGCATAAAAAAAAATTTAAAAAAAAAATTAAATTATTAATTTTTTCGTGATTTTTTAGGCTTCTAATTATTTAGCAAATTTTTTTGCTAATTTTAGGAGGTTAATTTTTTATTTTCTATTATCAAAAATTTAACTCAAATATAACTAAAATTCTGTATATTTAACAGTTATATTTTTGCCTTTCATATCTTACTAATATATAGCAAAAAAATTTGCTAATTTAGAAGTTTTTGTTCTGCAGTATCATTTTTAGCTAATTTTTAGTAGTTTTAACTAAATTTTTTACAGATATTTTTCTATTAATGTACAATTACAATTTTATATGTACTTTAATTAATTTTATTGTACAAAAACTAAAAGTATCAGAAAATTACAACTTTAGTGAAAAAAAAAAATAAAAATATAAATGCACTAATAGAAAAAAGTTTGTAAGAAATTTAGTTAAAACTACCCTACGGGAAATTTTAACAAACTGTCACCGAACTGGCCCCTTTACATGAAATAGACTGGTCACTTTTACATGGCGTTGTCATAGGAGGGGGAAATTGACCCCTTGTGACATGTCACAAGACAAATCACAGGACAGATCCCTGAACTTTTTTTTTATGAGAGTTCAGTAACCTGTCCTAGGATTTGTCTTGTGACATGTCATAAGGGGTCAATTTCCCCCTCCTATGACAACGCCATGTAAAAGTGACCAGTCTATTTCATGTAAAGGGGCCAGTTCGGTGACAGTTTATTCAAATTTCCCGTAGGGTACTAATTAGTTAAAAATTGCCTTGCAAAAAAACTGCTGAAATTAGCAGATTATTTTGTTTTATATCAGTAAGATAATAACAGCAAAAATAAAACTGTTAAATATACATAATTTTAGTTATATTTGAGTTAATTTTTTGTTAATAGAAAATAAGATGTTAAACTGATAAAATCAGCAAAAAATTTTGCTAAGTAATTAGAAGGCTAAAAAGTCATTAAAAAACTTGTTTAATTTTCAGTTTTTCAGTTAAAGCAAATAAAAATCGAAAATTCTGAAATCAGCAGTTTACTAATTTTTTAGCAAATATTTCTGCTGATTTTAGACTGCTATTCGCATAGACTGATTTGCATTCAACTAAATTTAATTTAAAAATAACAGTTTGTTTTTGCTATTTTTAGTGTACTAATATTTATCAAAATTTTTTAAATTTGTCATTTTCAATTAACTAAACCTAATCTAAATATAACTTAAATTCTGTAGATTTAACAGTTTTATTGTTGCTGTTCTAATTTTACTAGTATTTAGCAAAAACAACCTGCTAGTTTCATCATTTTAAACTAATTTTTAATAGATTTTTCTGCTAATTTTACAACCTGTATTTATATGAGTGTGGTAATAACCGAGAATTTGTCATTAGCGAGTTTGTCTTAGGTAAGTTCTACTGTTTGTATGGTTAAGTAAGTTGAGGGTGTTTTATCTACAGAAAAAACTCGTTTTTTGCATTACACTTCTATGGCGCCAAATGCATGCATATGTATCACACTCACACACAAACACACATTGGGAAAATTGAAACTTTTTTTTCGCTATGTAAACAAATATTTTATATACAGAGTCACACACACTAACCCTCACATATGTATTTATCAACTAACTAAGCATTTATTTGTTACGTACAATTTTCCAACAACACTTCCGTTTCCGTTCTTGTTCGTAAAAAACAAAAAATATTTCGCCCGCTCACTTACACTACTCTTGAATCCGTTTTTTTTTTTTACCAGTCATCGCACATGTTGAGTATAGAAGTGGTAGTAGTTGTAGTTGTAGTAATAGTTATGTTAGTGGCAATAGTGTTAATACCATTCAGTTCAACTAACTCTTAAACTGACTGACAATTACTTTCTACTTTAGTGCGGCCCTATGCTCCTTGCAGGAGTAAAAGGAACAAATATATATATTAGTGTCTGCCAAAAACTTTACACTCCACTACATAGAATTTTCAAACACATCAAGTCGAATGGAACTTTTTTTGTTTTTCCTGTTTTTAATGTTGAGAAATAGTTTTGGTTCGGCTTCTGTAACTTTTCCGCTGATATTGTTAGACTATGTATCCCAGCAAAAATTACTTATCATACTGCAAGAGCTGCTGAATAAGAATTGCTTTTATTCTAGCTGTAAATTTCTTTTTCGCTTACGAAAAACTATTTAAGTAAGGCAGAGTTTGCTACTTCACAAAAGTTTGCCATATTTGAGCCAAAATGTGTTACTAAAACTGGAACTGGAATATATTCTACTTTTCTTTTGTATGTTCATTAGAGCGTACCACCTTACAGGCAAAAAAAAAAAGTGCGCCGTACACCCTCCAATATGAAGTATTTTTGCAAGGTTTCAAAAAAAAAAAATTTTTTTTTTCCCGAACGTAGGGGTCGCCATTTTACATTTTTCGTTATATCTTTGGTATTTACAGTCGGATCTTAAAGTATGATACATCGATGTTTTTCTCTCGAGGAGACCAGTATTTTTCTCTAAGGACATTTTGACCTCAAGTATCTCGTTCTAGTAGTTACCCACCAGATCTCAGTTGCTACCACCCTAATGTACCACCCTAATGTCAGAAAATTAAAGCTCGCAAAAAATTATTAAACTTTTGCTAAGGAAGTTTTTCGCTAAACCAAGTAGAAATTTTTTTTATATATTGGTTGCCGAACGTAGGGGTCGCCTTTTTAAATTTTTTTTTAATGGATTTTTACTATATAGCCAAACACCGGTCTCCTCGAGGCAAAAAAAAATCGATAGATCACACTTTAAAATCCGATTTTAAATGCCAAAGCTATAACAAAAAATTGAAAAATACATCATCCAATATGATGTATTTTTGAAATCGCCTTCCAAAAATACATCATATTGGAGGGTGTACGGCAACCTTTTTTTTTTTTTGAGGTACGGTCTAATGTACATAAGAGTTCAAAAACGGGTTTCTTTTTTTTTTTTTTAATTCAGCATCGTGTTAATAATTTTGCTGGGATAGTTGTGTGTGTGTGTGTTAGTAAATTTTACACATTTATATTTTGTATTTAGTAAATCATAACATTTTATCTTCTTCTTCTACTTACCCATCTTTTATGTACTCGTATGTGTAAAGAAAATAAAGTTTGAGATAGTAAAACATTTAAAGTTTGACAAATCATGTTTTAACAGGATAAAATATTATGATTACAAATACAACTTTTTTCATTTTTGATTATAAATATAAAATAATGGTTTTAGCTGAGAAAACGCAAAAGTAGATTTGTTTAAGGAAATTATAGATATAATTGCAGAAGGAAGTTGTAAAGTGTTCCAAGATCTACAACAACCTTAAGATAGGAAGAAAACCTGCACTCACAATATTTTATCGTTAAAAACAACCTAAAATATATATTAAATTAATTGAAAACACAATTAAAAAAGGACTACTGATTTTTCATTATATTCAAACTATTTTGCTAGCTATTTTCAAACATTGTTTAAACAATCCATACACTCAACCAAAAGAGTCTGTAATGTAGACCGTACCTCAAAAAAAAAGTTCGCCGTACTTCCTCCAATATGAAGCATTTTTGCAAGGCAATTTCAAAAAAAAAAATTTTTTTTGCCGAACGTAGGGTCGCCTCTTTCAAGTTTTCGTTATAGCTTCGGCATTTAAAGTCGGATTTAAAAGTGTGTTATATCGATTTTTTGGCTCGGGGAGACCAGTGTGTTGCTATAAAGGAAAAATGCAATGAAAAAAAATTAAAAAGGCGACCCCTACGCTCGGCAACCAATATATAAAAAAAATTTCTACTGAGTTTATCGAAAAACTTCCTTAGTAAAAGTTTAATGATTTTTTGAGAGCTTTAATTTTCTAACATTAGGGTTGCACATTAGGGTTGTAGCAACTGAGATCTGGTGGGTAACTACTAGAACGGGATACTTGAGCTCAATGGCCCTTAGAGCAAAACACTGGTCTCCTCGAGGGAAAAACATCGATGTATCATACTTTAAGATCCGACTGTAAATTCCAAAGATATAACGAAAAATGTAAAATGGCAACCCCTACATTCGGCAAAAAAAACCAAAAATTTTTTTTCAAACCTCCTTGCAAAAATACTTCATGTTGGAGGGTGTACGGCGAACTTTTTTTTTTTTTTGCCTGTTAGGTGGTACGGTCTACTGTAATGGCTACTGACAATTTTGCTGTTATTATGGGAAATTTAACTGTTTTGAGCCCAGCGGTATTTTTTGCTAATTTGAGCAACACATGTCTGCTGATCTGTAGTACAATGAAATTAGAATAAATAATTAGTTGCAGCTACTAAATTTCAGTAAATTGTTGTAAACTGTAATTTAAAATCAATCTGCTGAAATTAGCAAAAAGAGTGTACTAAAAAATAAAAAAAAACCGTAAAATCTATAAAAAAAAAAAATTTTTTTTCTTTCGATTGTAACAAGCGTATAATTACTTCATCGTACTTGAAATTTGGCGTCAAAATTGCAAACGGTTCTCCAGTTATTACCTTTTTATGCAATGGAGATACAATACAATTTTCTGAGTGTTATTTCCAAACTAAGAATATATATCAATAGTAACAAATATAAACTAAACAAGAATTGTAAAAAATCAAAAAAAAAATTTTTTTTTAATTAGTATATTTTTCTGCTAAAGTTAGCACTCGGTTTTGAAAAATTAGTAAAATATTTTGCTGAAATCAGCAGCGAGAAGTAGTAAAAAAAATCCGTAATTTGTAATAAGAGAATAGTAAAAATGATTACTAAAAAATAAAATTTTACTAAAAATCAGTATAAAAATAGTAAAGTGCGATTGGATACTGTTTACAAATTTTTTTACTAACTTTTTCATCTGAGTGTAAAAGAAAAAAAAAATAATTCAAAAGCTCGTTGAAACAATCTTGAATTTTTAACTGACAAAACGTTAGAAAAAAACAATTTTGTGGTTTGTTTTCTCATATTTGAAAGTTTTTTGATTGCTTGAATTTTCAAAACACTACACACACAATACACACGTTCATATTTTTATTGGCTACTCGTATCTTTCTGTGTATGAGTAAAGAATTTCTTGTAATTTAAATTAAATTAATTTTGTGTATAAACAAACTATTTTAACAAAAAAGAAAACCGAAAATATTTGAATTTTTTGTTTTAAAACAGAAAACAACGAAATTATTAAAATTATTTTTTCTAAAAATACAAAACTAAAAATAGATCATTTGACTGAAAATATCAACTCCTACAGACGATAAGTATCTTTTTGTAGTTTGTTTTTTATTGATTTATAAAAAAAAAGTTAAACAATATGTTTCCGTGTATTTTAATTGATTCTTCAATTGAAAACAAACTTTACCTATTACTTTTCAAATAAACCTCAATCGGTTATGGAAAATATATTGTGAGTGTGTAAATTTTAAGAATTCGCAGTCTGATGTGTTGTAGTACCCAAAACAGAGATGCAAGCTGCAGGTTAGTAGCCATTCAGCTGCCGCTGTCGAGATCCTTTCTTGTTAGTTAACAGGCAAGAAATAAATTTTCAAAATATTATTGCCTAAATTTATTACTCAGATCCTTACGCGATGTGTACAAATTCAATAAATTGTGTGATATGAATTGTCAAAACGATTGCAGTGTAGTAGTGGAGAACGCTAAGAAATATTATAACTTTTTCTATTACAAAATTTTATCTACAGTTAATATTTTTCTACAAATAAACAATAAAACTTTTTCCCACTCTTCTTTTCTAAAATGTATCTTGCTTTTTGATTGCTAACATACAAAACAAAATTAAAAAATAAGTAGTTACATACATCCTTGCCAGTGTTAAAAAAATATTGAGTCTAAAATAAGATTTAAAAAAAATTTACAAAAAATCTACAACAATACATTGGCCTTTACTATAGGAGTATTTTAAATTTAAAGTCGACTTTATTTTTAATCATATGGTTTCGTTCATTTTGTGTATGAAAACCCTACAAAAATATTTGTATTTTCAAACATTTTGATTGGTTTAAAATAAATTAACCATTTTAACTAAAGTCGACTTTAACTAAAATATACATTTGAAAAATTTAGATAGTAAGGGTGTTTGTGTTTAAAATAATGATAAAAATAAAAAGAGAGATGTCGAAGAAGTAGAAAAAGTACTACAATTGATGATCTAGATGTACTTCTTTTTTAACATAAACACTAATGATTTTAACATTGAGTTGTCATAGCAGAGATGTACTCCCACTTCAACATTTTTTCAGTACTTTTGGAACGAGTGCAAAGAAAGCTCTTTTTCACCTATTAAAATTTAAAAAAAATCTTCGCAAAAAAAATTATATTATTTTTATTTTACAAAAGTTAGATAGTCTAGCGCTCTACCGCTGACCTATTGTGATATGAAAGTTGACTGGCATAAAAACACCACCTTGTTACCTTGTCACCTTGAGATATTGTTCCTTATTCTCTTCAATGAAAGTACTTATTAAACAAGTGTAAAAGGTGCACTCCAATTCAATATTGTTTTCAGTACTATTTTTATAGGTGCATAAAAAGCAATTTCTTACCATTTCTTTTTTATATATACATATTTTTAAAAATTTTAAAATTAAAAAATATAGTATTTAAACTAATTAATTAAAAATATTAAAAAAAAATTAATAGAATAAAAAAACAAATATTGATCCCGCCGGGAATCGAAACCGGGACCCTCTGTTTGGAAATGCCAAATGATACCAAAATCACTTTTCACGATCACTTTTAGAGGAATTACTCTTTAGAAGCAAGTGTTTTTTTGGATTTTGTTCAGAAGTAATTCTAAAACAGTTGTAAAAATATACTAACGGATACTTTGGAAGCAATGAAAGAAGTGATTTTTTGAAATTGTTCAGAATAATTTCTAAAAAAGCAGTAAAAATACACTAACGGATACTTGTGAAGCAGTGATAGAAGTAGTTTGTAAAGCATTACTTCCAATTTTTTTTTTGTTAGGTAGTTATTGCTAATGCATTATTTTTTTATAGTAAATACTAAGGTATTCAATTGTTTAATCGTTAGGCGATTAATCGAACAATTTTTCTCAAAAATTGTTCGAATAATTTAAAATGTCCAAATTTCGAATAACGAATAATTCGAATAATTTCATACGATTAATCGATTAATCGAAATTGCAAGAAAATTACAAAAACGTTTAAAAAATATAAATTTTTTATTAAAGTAAATGTGCTAAAATCTCTAAACTTTTTTAAAAAATTGTGATAAATAACACTGTGAGACAAATGGTAGGGGTCAGTGATCGGGAAGGGTTCAAACTACCGGGGAAAGTTATATCGGTAAAAAAGAAGTTATACGTGTCCCGGCGTTTCGCTGGGTCACCCCTAGGAATCGAGATATATCGATTTGACCTTTGGTGGTCTTTTTTTTGACATAACTCGAGAACCACTAGTCCGATTTTGCTCAAACAATTTTAAAAAAATTAAAAATTACAATTCCTTTAATCTGTTCATATAACGTTTTTCTATATACTCAACAGTTTTGCCGGTAAAAATAAATGTATGAAGAAAAAAATATTTTTTGCCTAAAATATTAAAAAAAAGTAATAAACAAAAGGTTATTGATTTTTATGGTAGCGGTAACAAACATTTATTTTTACCGGCAAAACTGTTTAGTATATAGAAAAACGTTATATGAACAGATTAAAGGAATTGTAATTTTTAATTTTTTTAAAATTGTTTGAGCAAAATCGGACTAGTGGTTCTCGAGTTATGTCAAAAAAAAGATATATCTCGATTCATGGGGGTGACCCAGCGAAACACCGGGACACGTATAACTTGTTTTTGACCGATATAACATTTCCCGTTGGTTTCATCCCATCCCGATTTTGACTGTCGCATAGTGTAATTTGCAGTAGACTTGTACCTATCTGGATTTCATTCTGGCCTAAAAAATAATTAAGGGATGACCTTTTAGAATTTCTAGAAATATTTGTTAGTTTCAACTCAATGAGAATTTTATGTTTTTAAATCCCAAAGAAAAAACAAAAACAGCATAAAATTATCACAGTTTGCTTTGTCATCTTCCAAATTACTACTCTGTCGTTGTGAATTATCTAGTAAAGTAGTGGAATCTATTTACGTACAATAAATTTTTAACTAGTTTTTACGAATTTTTAACGTTGATATTAAACGAAAGCATTAATAATTATTGTAATTAATGATTATTAGAATTATTAATTATAATAAATGCTCAATGTATTAAAGTTTGTTTAGTGAGCACTCTAAATTAAAAAAATTAAATAAAATAAAGGAATTGAGGTACGGAAACGTAGAGGGAACATCAATTCTCAACAGAATTCCTCTCTACATTTACGTTTGTTATGCATTCAATGTATACGAAAGAGATTCAAATTAATGTACGGGTCTTATATTCTTCTTTAACTCATTGCGGTTGGTTCTACCCATTTCTCTTTTATTAAATGATTGTTTTTTAGTTTGACTCTAGATCATAAATTAATATCACTTTCTGTTTAAATTATTTTTCAAATTAAAGAAAGATGATACATTTTTTTTATTTTTATGAATTTCAGAAGAGTTACTGAATTTATTTTTGTTCCTTTTTTTCAGGGTTGGTTACCGTTTCATTTTTAAAATAACGGTAATTACCTACCATGCCGATACTAAAATTGATTTGAATATTTTATATCCTCGATATCAGTTAGGGCAATTGTCTTCATATTTTGGCGTTTTTATTTTCTTGGTTTGCCCGTTCAGTTTCTTATTATTGCCAAATTACCGTTATAAATTGCTGTTTTGGCATTTTAGCGGTATTATAACGGTAATATGCATATATTACGCAATTGAACCAATAAAATATCGAAATAAAAACGGGTAAGTATAAAGACAATTAATCTTATTGGTATCAGCATTTTAAAATGTTCACATGGGGTTTGGTTTCGGCGTGGTTGACAATTACCGTTATATTAAAACTGAAACGGTAACCAACCTTGCTTTTTTTTAAATAAAATTAATAAAAAATCCAACAAATTTATGTATATTATTTTACAGAAAATTTTGTTCGATTAATCGATTAATTTTAAAATTTTGTTCGATTAACCGGTTAAGAAAAAAACCCGAATAATTATTTGCACGATTAATCGATTAAAATAAAAAGCCTGAGTGACAAAAATTTTCATTCTAAAAAAATCTCACATGTTTTCTGATTTTTCCGTCACAAAAACTTTGTAAAATCTAATGATTTTTCTTGGAAAAATTACCGATTACATATTTCATAATCATCGTAAGTTTTTTTTTTTATTTTTGTAAATTAATTAAATGCGATATTAGTTTTGTCACACATTATTGTAAACAGATATATATTTCTAAATCTTATTAATTTTTTGCCAACAAAATTTCATCAATTAATTTATCAAAATATTTAAAGCACTTGTATGCTATTTTTCTAAGCTAATTGCATGTCAAAACTGTATGTAATTTTGTACTTGTAGACGAGACGAGAAAATTTTATCATTGACTAAGCAGCATTTAGTTAGAACCAGGGATCGTAACGGTTATTTGTGCCTTTTAGCATAAAAGTCAGATGCAAAGAGTTATTTATTATTTTCTCTTTTTTTATTTCTTGAGGAAACATAAAAGCTATATTTGGTTTTTTTAGAAATTTTGATAGAAATCATTTCAAACATATAAAAACTTGAGAAATCCCGATAAATGGCAATTATTAACTGGCACTGATTTCGAAAAATTACTCTTATTCTGCTCAAAAAAATTGAAGTACAAAATATATTTCCTCGTAAAAATAAGACTCAGAAAAAAAGTCAAAAATAACTTTTATTTTTTCTTAAAGTCAAAAAATCATTTTTATTTCTGCTCCAAAAAATAAAAGTCAAAAAATTATTTTTATATTTGCTCGAACAAATAAAAAACTGAAAATAACTTTTATTTTTGGCCAAAAAAAAAGTCAAAAATTAAAAAAAAAAATCATTTTATGGAAGACTAGACTAGTCGTCTTCCATAAAATGCCATCATCAATAGAGATATGCTTGAAACTACATTCATAAAAAAAATTTAGTACAAAAGTCTGTCAAACGTTTTCTAATTCAGTTGAACTAATTTTCTCCGTTGTTTTCGTGTAAATCCGTTGCTAAGCTAAAGTTGTTGGTTTTCCAATTGTACCACAAAAACATATTTAATTTTTCCTCCTGATATTTAGTTATTTTTTTAATTGATTTTGACAATGTATCAGCTAATGTAGATAAATTTATTGGCAACTTTTTTAATGTTTCTATTTTCAAAAGACAACGATAGGGGCGTTAGTGTATTTTAATGTGTGTGAGCGTTTCTATAATTAAACGATTGATAACGCTTGTTCTTTTTAAGTGTGTGTTGGTGTGTTTGTCGACCAATACAAATAAAAACAATATGGCGCTTGCTAAAAAATTTCTAGTAAATAAAATAATATGATATAAACATGTTTTCTCTTGTTACTTTAGTCAATAGAGGAACACTAGAGAAAATCGACGTATACTCGTACATTAACATTTCGTAGTTAAACATTTTTTTAAAGAAATAAAATATTGAGTTTTGTTTTATAATATAAATTATATTTATTTACGTGATAACATTTTCATCTAAATTCTACCTGCAGACGATAAAAAAGGAATCAAACAATACAACTTCCGCTGGCACACATATTGGCAAGAAAATAAAAGTGATTTTTAGTGCAAATTTTTGAATGCTAAGGGGTTACATGACATTCGCGGCAGAGAAAACATACCTTTTTTTAAAAATTCATAACTCAGTCAAAAACAAACATTTTTCCAAAATTTTGTTTTATTATTGTAGAGAATTGAACAAATTACAAGAAAAAAAACGGGGCCTCGTGGTTGCAGCGCTGGGAGTCGCAAAAATTGTCCGATCTGGAAAAAATTACTTTTTTAAATCTTAACAAAATTGGTTATCGTATGAATAACCAATCGAATAATAATAAATTTTTTTTTCTGAAAAATTTTTGTTTTTGACTGAGTTATGTATTTTAAAAAAAAAGGTATGTTTTCTCTGCCGCGAATGTCATGTAACCCCTTAACTGAATTTTTTAAATGTTTTTAACCAACTAAAATTTAGCAGAAAATATGTGCTGAGAGTACACCAAAAGTGGTTCGTCTTAACATACACCCGTTAACTTATAAAAAACTGAAATGTGTTTTAGACCCTTAAGTTAAATTAAAATTTTATATGAAAAAAACCACTAATGTGTCAGTTAAAATTCCAGTTGGTAGCTAACTGAACATATAGTAATCGGGACTAAGTCGTTAACTTAAACGATACTTTTTACATACACGTTAACTTAGCTTAAATATTCAAAAATAACTGTTAAATATTTTCGATCCCTGTTTAGAACACTATGCATTCAGTGAAGCGTAAAAAAAACAGAAAATATTGTGCATTTTTGTGAATTGTACCTGACATGTTAAAAAACATTAATTAGATTTGTACAAAAACAAAAAAAAAAATTTTAAATTGTTTTTAGTATCTAAAAATAATATATAGTTTTTCATAATTCAACAAGTCAAGTGAAAAATGTTACCATGGCGAAGTTTTTGTGCAATTTTATATGAACGTGTGTGTTTTATTGGCGTGAAAGAAAATTAATTTAGGTCATAATCATCTAAATATCCGGGATTTAAAATTTTATTTAAAATTTTACATACCTACAGCTAAGAGCAATTTATTCGTTTGCTTTGAATATGATAGAGATTTGGTCCTTTGAAACTTACCTGTAAATAAAAAAAGAAGAAGGAAATATTTGACATTAATATAATTTTATAAATGTGACTATATTCTATACAACTATGTATTTGTTCTTATATAACTACATATCTGATACTATCTGCCCAGCAAAAACTTTCATTACCATATTTGAAGACCTGCATCTTTCACCACCGTTCACTTCTTCTCTATACCCTTTCCAAAGGAAGCAACACGTTAATTAGTAGGAGGAATTTCCTGAGTGTTGCTTCTCTTTAAAAAAAAAAATGTGGTTATGCAATGAAACTAAAACCGTTTACTACTAGTAATTCAGTTAAGCTAATTCCCGACTACTTATACTAATAGAAAACAGTCTGCAAAAATTTTAGTAAAAACTACTAGAAATTAGTTAAAAATGACTGCAGAAAAAATTCATGAAATTAGCAGAATATTTTTGCAAAATATTAGTAAGACAGAAACAGCAAAAATAAAACTGTGTAAGTATACAGAATTTTAGTTAATTTAAGTTAAATTTTAGTTAATTTAAGTTAAATTTTAGTTAATAGAAAATAACAACTGAACCTGTTAAAATCTGCAAAAAACAAATTTTGCTAAATAATTAGTAGGCTAAAAAATCACAAAAAAATTTTAAATTTCCAAAGCTTCTTCGATTTTTTTTAATGCAAATAAAAATCAAGCCTTCTCAAATCAGCAGTTTTCTATTTTGTTTAGCAAAAATTTCTGCTGATTTTAGCAGAACAGATTGATATTTGCATTTAACTTAATTTAAGTTTAAAATAACAGAAATTTTGTAGATATAACAGTTTGTTTTTGTTATTTTTAATCTAAAAATATTTAGCAAAATTTTCTGCAGATTTTACAGTATAATTTGTCATTCTCAATCAGCTAAAAGTAAACTTAACCCTCTAATGCCCAAGGCCGCCTTTTGGCGGTCTTCAGATTTTAAATAGTTTTTGACTAAATAACAATATTTTATTAAACAAGTTGTATTATATCAATAGAAAACTTAAAGGCCTACTTTTCCTGCTTTCAAACTTTTTTTGTATAAATAACGATTTTCAAACAAGAAGCCTGTAAAGTGAAAATTTAGAAAATTTTAAAAAATTAACTTTTTAAAACAGAAAAAAATATTTGAAAAATTGCCAAAAAAAAAATACATTTACGATCTGGCGTACATTACCGATAACAACAAAGCTAGTTTAGAGGCTCTAATTGTAAAATCAGTTAAAAATTTTTCTCCAGGACTCACAGGATAACGCCAGGATACGTTTTACAAATATCTCTCTAACTCAAAAACTAGCCAACAGATTTTCTTGAAATTAAACACAGATTATATACTTAGAGGAAGTAGTAAATAGAACTAACTTCGTCAAAATTTATTGATATTTAGTGTCAAATTCGCCAAATTTCGTAATTTTCAAAAAGCGAAAATCGCCATAACTTTTGAAATAATAACAATTGATCAACAATTTCCGGTACGTAATTTTATTTCATTGATAGTGTTATTTACAGCAAAAACCGTAATTGTTTGACTACTGGGTTTCAAGATACGTCTTCAATCTTTGTTGTGCTATATCGCCTAAATAAAGCGATAAAATAAAATTCTAATATTAACTCCAAGTAGATTTTCAACGCCAAATATATGCTTTAAATATTATTGTAATCAGAAGACAGAGCATTAGAGGGTTAATTATCACCAAAATTCAGTAAATTTAATTTATTTTGATTTTAGTAGGTTTGAGGTTATGAAGAAGAATAAACCTTTTTCTCTACACTCAGGTCCATATTTACTTTTCGGAGTATAGGTGGCTTATAAAGATTGATAAGTTCAGAGTATCGAATTTTTGTCCATTTTGCTCTATCTCCCTTAGTTTCCGAGATATAAACCATTTTGTGATTATGGATAAAATCAAAAAATGTGATAAATTTTTGGGCCAAATTTGTGAGAAGCAAAAAGTGTTAATATTTCGGTTTTTTCTTAATGGAATCAGTAAGTTTAGTCATTATAAACCTAATTGCAAAATATCTCTTCTACAAGTTCTCGCAATAACTTTTTTTGTACAATTTTAATTTTTTTGTTGTAATGGAGTTTACATTTCTGCAAGCAAAAGATATAACAAAAAACATTGCGTACGAATTTTCTTCAATTAGTTTTTCGTATTTGGGTTTTCAACTTGCTTTCCAATGATATATAATTTGTGTTTATCAAATTGGCGGTTTCGCGAATAAAAATACATTTCATTCCGCGAAAAAAATTTTAATTTTTTTTTTTTAATTTTGTATTTTTGGTCCTTTTATATGCTTTTCAAAAATAAAAAATTTTTTAAAATCCAAACAGCGGTTGCGCAGTTACAAAATAATATATTAAAAACATAACATTTCACGATCAAAAAATTCTTAAATTGTGTGAAACAAATTTAATTTGTCAAACTAATGTCAGTAACGACTCGAAATATCGATTCAAAGCCAATGAAATGCAAAATCAATCGTTTTTCGCTCCAGCAGCTTAGGGTAAAAAACTGATAACTTTTTTTGATTTGACGCAAAATTATTAGTTGAATCGTCTTTTGACGCATAAATATTAGTTGAATCACCTCTGTTTATGGTTATTTTAAAATATTTTAAACATTTATCCACATTTATTTGAATGAAACCTGATACAAACAATTGTGGTTACGGAGTTTACAGTTACGGAGTTTACATTTGGCTACTTTTTTCGTTTTCTTTCAGAAACGCTTTGTCAGAATTTTTTTTCCGAAACAAAATCGCATGATGCCCACAAGGTGAATCCAAATATGACATTGTTTTTCTTACTCGTTAAATAGTTTGGTGTAAAAATTAGGAACGGAGTTCACAACATTTTTTCAAATCTTATTTAAGAAATCTTTTTTCATCTCGAGAATGTTACATGCTGCGGAAAAGCTTCAAGTCTGTTATACTGGATGATTACTTACAGTCCAACGATCATTTGAATATAAATAACATTATACTTTTCGCAATATAAATAATAGATAACTCCAAAATTCTGGTATATGCATTTTTATCAAAAATTATGACGAAAAATCGTTACAGAGTGGAAGTCATGATAGCTAAGATATACGAAAATGTTTGTAAAATGTATTAATTTTTATTAAAAACGGCACTTTTCCTCTTCATAAAAATTCTTACAGTTAGTGTTTAGCTTTATTGGTAATTAAAATATAAGCTATTAAAGTTAAAAAACCTTATGAGTTACTTGTCACGGAGTTTACATTTGGCCTATAAAATTGGTCACAAATTTTATGTATTAACCAAAAATTGGTCAGATTGTTACAAATTTTGTAAAACAGGTGACATGGCGTTGATATATATCGAAATATGTAACTCAAATGTAATCCATGCATTAGAAATTCGGTGGTTACACGGTTTTTATCACATTTTTTTATATCACCCTTATACAATAAAAATATTATGAAAATATAGCGTCATCTCTATGTGATATTGATAGTAGAGACACAAAAATATAAACCTTGGGAAATAATTGTGGTTTAAATTAGCTGAAAAATTTGTAAAATTAAGAAACATAAATTACTAAAAATTAGGATGCAAAGTTAGTTCAAATACGGATGAAAGTAATTGTTATGCTAAATGGGATTTACAAAAATATTACTTCAATCCTAAATTTTAAGACAAAATAATAGAAAAATCAGTTCATTTGAGCCAGAACGCGATTAACAGACTTTTGTACTAACTTTTTTTTATAAGTGTAAAAATTATAAACACATTAATTTGAAAATCAGACTAGATCTAGTTTCTGCCATTTTCTATGGACATCAGTGATTTTCCTCAAATTGTATTATTGTTTTATTTTATTGTCAGATGGTCTCTATATGATAATTTGTCAACAACCTGTCGGCTGTAGGAATCGAACCTGTGAATATTCCTACATTACAAACGTAACTATACTAAAGTGCTACAGTTTAGCCATCTCACCCAAGTAAGGCCTTTTATGCAATGTAGCTAATTCATAGTTTTCTTTCCTATTCAGCTTTCTGTTATTGTTTTTTACTTCAGAAATGATCAAACAGACACATACAAACATTCTACTTTTAGATTTTTGTTTATCTTCCAATCTCTTCCGTGTCTCCTTTTTCGCAATCGTTTTTTTTTTTTTTTGTTGTTCTCATTTTACTAGTATTTAGCAAAAAAATTTGCTAATTTTAGCAGTATTTTCTGCAAAATATATATTTGCTGGTAATATATATATATTTATTAGGCTGTCCCTTAAAACACGATTTGTCGATTTAAAGTCATTACAGAGTACGATTTTTTTATCCAATAAAAATTGGGAAATTTCTTCAAGGCTTAGGCTAATTCCAATAGATTTTATTATTGAAATATTTTTGATATTTAACATTTAATGAGGTTTATTGTTTATTAAATGTAAATTTGAAATATTAAATGTAAAAAATATTACAATAACACTGTACAACAAAATCAAATGTTTTTCCAAAATAACAAGGTTCTGACAACTGATTTTAGCAGAGGGGACCAAAAAAATGTTATGTTTATCGGCGTTTTAAAAGCTTACATTTGGTTAAAGTTTTACCCCTTTTGCAAATGTTTATTGTGACTCGGCATTGGACACCATGTGAATATTCCATTTTAGGTATAGGATGTGTTTAGCGAACTTATGTAAAACACTACTTAGCTCTTCAGCTAAGGGTACTTTTTTGGCCCCTTTCTAAAAAGGACAAAAAAGACCAGTAAGTTAAAGAGTTAGAGGGTTAAAATGTTCGGCAAAAATATTTGTCATTAAATTTTACTGTAAGCCTCTAAAGACATCAAAGTTTAAAATTTAAATTCAATGCCAGAAATAAGTCATCAGATTATATAAACCAATAATTTTTTATCAAGTTAAAGACTTCCCAGCAAAAAATAACCTCGCTTTGGTAAGCAGTAACTACATTTGTATGCTTCCAAAATAGCGCTTAAACTTCATGCGTTCAAGAAATCAATTAAAGAAGGCAGAAAATCAAATCTATTTTAATTTGCTTTGCCTTCTTACCTCCCGTTTCCACATGCAAGTAAATGGTTGCAAGTTGAGAATACGTATTATCAGCGAAAATTTCGAAAATTACCGAAAAAACATGAAAATTTTACATGTGTCCACACTACTTGCTGCAAGTTCATTTTTAAAATGTCGTCGAAGGCATAGGTTGTCACTAAATAGCACTCCAGTATTACCAAGTATTCAATATTCTAACAAAGCTGGGAAAAAATTTGTTCTTAACAATTTTTTTTTTTCAAAAACTTTTAAAATTTATATTTTAAATTACCATTAGGATATGCCGTTGTGTTCTTTTTTACTTTTTTTTTACAAATAAATACAAAATCAGATGTATTACAATTTTTACTTTACCAAATACTAGTAAATTAATAGAAAATATTACTAGGCAACACTGTTTTCTTCATTCTGTCATTTCACTTGCCGCAAGTATCAAAAATCCACTGTCTTCAAAATTTACTTGCAAGTTGAGCCGCAAGTCGTATAAGTGTTATAGTATTAGTGAAAAGGTGTGCGTGTATTGAGTTTTTCGAACTTGCACTTGCATGTGGAAACGGGGGGTTAACTGCATACTTTTGAAGCATTAACGAATGCAGCAGAGATTTCTTTTGTTGTTTATACGATTTGTTACGAACAGTACATTGCTGTTACGAGCATACATTTTTTTACTCTGCCTTGTAAACTGCATCTTTTAAGAAGGAAAAAAAGCAGAGAATTTATTATCGATTTTACGACAGTGTTACCAGAATGAACTATGTCGGGAGCTCCTCAAAAAAAATATTTTAATGCATCTTTGGAGAAGTGAGTGAAGTGCTTTAAATTTTATTAAATACACATTATTTTAGTGCATCTCGAAGCTGAAGAAAAGGCGCATTTCATTGCTTATGAAGGTCTGAATTCTTAATTGCCATGGAAGAAGCGCTTTTCACCTGCTGAAAAGAGACATACCAAGTGGGACATCACGAACAAAAATCACGTCTGGAATTAGTTTAGGAAGCGCACGGTTATTAAATAATGCCTTCCACAACTGCTTCTAGGTATGCAGTATTTTTTGCTGGGTTGTTGCGAGCAATCTTAAAATTTTACAAACCTGTAATAACAATTTATGTTAACCTTCATGGGTCTTTTTTGTACCCAGGTCCCTAAGGGCTAAAGATTTTGTAAATGAAAATAAATAAATAAATTTTGGAAGACTATGCAAACAATTGAGTTAAAAATATAGTTTTATAGTGAGTGCAATTAACCGTTAACCGCGATTATCCACAGCAATTTTAACCGTAATCGCGGCTAAGCAAAATTGCGGTTAAATGCAAACTCTATTTCAAACATGCATATAAACATATCCAATAACATCTTTTTTCTGCGTGCACAAAATTATATGCAGTAAACCCTACTAGATCCTTCTGCTTATTATTTAGATATTAGTAATAAGCAACCATTGCTGAGATTTTGCTGGGCAATAGCTAATTCAAATATATAATATAATTAAAAAGTTTTTAATTACTATGCTACATTAGTACATAGTTGAATTCTTTGCTTTTAGCTACTAATTCTGTTGCGGAAAGCAGGCATACATACATCGTACTCCAAACTAATACAAATTACGATGAGAATAATTCCTGCTGTTTCTATTTGACATTTCATGTTTATATGTTGGTGACACTTGCTAATTAGTTTAATAAATAGATATGACACTAACATGAAGCAGCAAAAAGTAAATGGATTGTAGTTTTCTATTTATAAATATTTATAAGGCAAAGAAAGCACTTCACAACATTAAAAGCTTATTAGAAAGAGAAAAAAATCAGGAAATTTCAATTGGATGCTAAATTGATTCTTTCAAGGATGTGATTAAAATGTGATTAAAATTTAGGTCACAAAGTGATAAATAAAATAAATTATTTAAATGTCTGTCAAAGCCGACCATGAGATACGCTACACCATAGAACGAATTGGGTTATATTCCAGGAAGTGAAACAACCCAGCAAAAACATAGTAATGGCAGGTCATTACCATACGGATTACCAAGTAATGATAGGTCATTATCTTTTGCATTACTTTAAAATACAAAATAATGACTTACCGATAATAAGTTATAGAAGTACTTATATCTTCGTGCAAAGTAATCACTTACTGGTAATTGATTAAATAAGTACTGATTAAGTCTTTTTTATATTAATATTTTATTTATAAATTTGTTTTGAACTAAATAGGAAATTTTCCAAGGTAAAAATTTTTTTTCCAAATATGACCAACTATTTTACTTTGTAGGCTAACCACTTATTTCCTAACTTCTGAGTAACCACTTATTCTATCTTTGTGAGTAACTACTTATTCTTTCATTATGGGTAACTCGTTATTCGCACTTTTTTTGTACGCGAGAGGGTAATGACCACCCATGAATTTTTTGACATCGCGAACAAAAATAATGTTGCGAATAAATAGCCTGGTAAGTAGTGAAACCCTTTGTGTGCCACTTACTCGCTTAATTACTCGGTAATGTCTGTTTTTGCTGGGAAATTGCAAGAAGTGTATACACAGTCAATATGCCGATTTCTCCGCTATAACTGAATGAAACACATAATGGTCACTAGGGTATTCAATCGATTAATCGAACCATTTTGCTCAAAAATAGTTCGAATAATTTAAAATGTCTAAATTTCGAATATCGAATAATTCGAAAAATTTAATACGATTAATCGAAATTGGTAAAAAATTCCAACAATGTTAAATATATATAGGGCTGTATACATAAGTTAAAAATAACGACTGCACAACGAATGCACAACTTTCCCTAATGGGAATTTGTGTGTATAAAAAGTTGTGCACTGGATGTTAGTCGTTAGTTTTAACTTATGAATACCCGCTAATAGTTTTTAGTACAGTGTTGTTTTAACGCCTTATAGACAGTTCCAATTAATATTGTAATCAATTTATCTATTTATTGTTCGAATTATTCGAGTGACTTGAATTTTGGAAATTTAAAATGCGCACACAGCTCTACCAAATAAGACAACATTTAAAAGTCGCACAACTTTGCAGTGGATTTAGGATAATTAGGGGGTGCTGATTTCGAATCTGAAATCAGTTTATTGAAATTGGCTCTAGATTTCGCCCAAAACTTTTTTCCATTTTTCAACCGACTATTTCAATAAAAACTTTATAATTTAGTAACAATAGCTGCAGAAAGAAAACCCTTTACCCAGTTTCAGCTTGATTCCATGCCCATTTTTTTTAACTTAAATATGTATCAATATCTCAATAACTTTTGTAAATATAGTCGCTGCTCAAAGTAAAAATTTTAAATATAAGACGAAGTGCGATTTTAAATATCAAAGCCAATTTGGAAAAAGTCCAAAAAAGTCCACTTTTAGAAACTTTCATAATTAAATTTAGACTTAAAAGAAATATTTATATATATATTTTACTGTACTAAAAATCTACTGTACTATTACTGAGTTTTTTGTTTTTTATTAAAACTTCAGGTTTCACTCACTATTGATATTGTTGCGAAATAATTGTGAGTTTTAAAGTTTAAATATGCTTGTGACATTAATTTTGGGCTTGATGTTGCTTCGAATTGTACAAAACTAGAGATGAAAAAAAAAAAAAAAAAAAAAAAAAAAACTAGAGATGATGGTTTCGACGCTTGTACCAGGTCCACAACGTAGACTTGAACTGCGAACAGGTAGTGCAGCAAAGCTGATGGCACGGCTTTATATGGGTGAAATCAAAAAATGTGATAAATTTTTGGGCCAAATTTGTGAGAAGCAAAAAGTGTTAATATTTCGGTTTTTTCTTAATGGAATCAGTAAGTTTAGTCATTATAAACCTAATTGCAAAAAATCTCTTCTACAAGTTGTCGCAATAACTTTTTTTGCACAATTTTAATTTTTTTTGTGGTAACGGAGTTTACATTTTCACAAGCAAAAGATATAACAAAAAAAAATTGCGTACGAATTTTCCTCAATTTATTAGTTTTTCGTATTTGGGTTTTCAACTTGCTTTCCAATGATATATAACTTGTGTTTATCAAATTGGCGGTTCCGCGAATAAAAATACATTTCATTCCGCGAAAAAATTTTTTTTTTTAATTTTGTATTTTTGCTCCTTTTAAATGCTTTTCAAAAATATAAAATTTTTTAAAATCCAAACAGCGATTGCGCAGTTACAAATTAATATATTAAAAACATAACATTTCGCGATCAAAAAATTCTTAAATTGTGTGAAACAAATTTAATTTGTCAATGAAATGCAAAATCAATCGTTTTTCGCTCCAGCAGCTTAGGGTAAAAAACTGATAACTTCTTTTGATTTGACGCAAAATTATTAGTTGAATCGTCTTTTGACGCATAAATATTAGTTGAATCACCTCTGTTTATGGTTATTTTCAAATATTGTAAACATTTATCTACATTTATTTGAATGAAATCTGATGCAAACAATTGTGGTTACGGAGTTTACATTTGGCTACTTTTTTTCATTTTCTTTCAGAAACGATTTGTCAGAATTTTTTTTTCGAAACAAAATCGCATGATGCCTACAAGGTGAATACAAATATGACATTGTTTTTCTTACTCGTTAAATAGTTTGGTGTAAAAATTAGAAACGGAGTTTACAACATTTTTTCAAATCTTATTAAAGACATCCTTTTTCATCTCGAGAATGTTACATGCTGCAGAAAAGCTTCAAGTCTGTTATGCTAGATGATTACCTACAGTCCAACGATCATTTGAGTATAAATAACATTATACTTTTCGGAATATAAATAATAGATAACTCCATAATTCTGGTATATGCATTTTTATCAAAAATTATGACGAAAAATCGTTACAGAGTGGAAGTCGTGATAGCTAAGATATACGAAAAAGTTTGTAAAATGTATTAATTTTTATTTAAAACGGCACTTTTCCTCTTCATAAAAATTCTTAGAGTTAGTGTTTAGCTTTATTGGTTATTAAAATATAAGCAATTAAAGTTAAAAAACCTTATGAGTTACTTGTTACGGAGTTTACATTTGGCCTATAAAATTGATCACAAATTTTATGTATTAACCAAAAATTGGTCAGATTGTTATAAATTTTGTAAAACAGGTGACAATGCGCTGATATATATTGAAATATATAACTCAAATGTAATCCATGCATTAGAAATTAGGTGGTTACACGGTTTTTATCACATTTTTTGATATCACCCATATACAAAGCCCTTTCGATTATGCCTATTTAATTTCATTATGCGACTATTTTGGCAAACATAGCATGTAGTCTCGTCGTACTCACCTGGCTCTAGCCAACGCATCGGAATGCCAAAGTTCATTGAGTTTCGTTCACCTTAACCAATAATTTCACAAAATTATTGTCGTGTTAAGACTATTAATAAAAACTTTTATTACCTTTAGACCACAGCATCAAGCTGTTGTAGCAATTTCGGAAGATATATTTTGGCAGCCATGGCTCATTTGGAAAAACTTCCAGTTCAAAATAAAGTTTACATATATCCTCCATTTCACTATTGGAAAAGGAAACCTTGTATTCCTTAAGAGTATGCTTGCCGCAGACATAGCAAAAGCAGTCAAGGTTTTCCAAACAGTCAGGCATTTTTATTCTTACAAATTCCCTTGTGGGACAATTAAAAAACAAAAAAGATTAAATTAACTTATGGCAATTTTGAGTCGTCGCAAAGAGATAATGACAAAAAGAATGACGAAGAACATAAGCAATAAAACTGAAGTCATAGTGACATAGATTGAAAATATTCGGTAGTTGAGTGTCAAATCTTCTCGTCAGAGATGGGATGACCGACATATGTGAATAATAAAGAAATTAATTCTTAATGTGCAAACTTGAATTTGACCGGTTTTTGCTGTTTGTGTTCAGTTTTGGGCTTTGGTGTGTTCTGACATATATAGTAAAATTGTATGGCCAAAATTTTTGTAGAACATTTCATCTACGCCCTCCCCTTTTTAGGGGTGTTTTTACAGGATTTGTTAGAATGGAGCCAAAAATTACCGTTATATGTTCATCAAAAATATTTTCTATAATATTTTATAGAAAGTTGCCGAACATAGCCTACACCTCAGATGTAAAGAACACATATAGTTTCATATACCAATATGCTGCACGGGGGGAAACTTTAACTAACATAAAATTAAATTCCGATCTGAACTTTCATAATGCCGACAAAAGTATATATGTATATAATTTTTGGTACCCTCTACCAGAATCCATTGTCAGAACATCGTAATTTTTTTAAGTATTGTACTGCGTTATATACCGGAAAATATACATATATCCACAAATACCCATATACAGATATTTTTCTTTTTTAACAGAAACACTGATTTAAAACTGAGTTGTCATAGGAGAGGAGTAGGTGCTCCCACTTCAACATTTTTTCAGTACTTTTTCAACAAATGCAAAGGAAACTCTTCTTCATGAACTGAAACATTAAAAAAAATTCGCCAAAAAAATTATATTTATTTTTAGTTTTACAATATTTTTATTGCCGCAACCGGGTAACGCACTTGTGACCCTACGATTGCCAGTCTAGCTCTCTATTTTCTTTGATATGAAAGTTGACTGGCATAAAAACACCACTTTGTCATTGCGATATATTCTCTCTTATTCTCCTCCATAAAAGTATTTATTACACAAGTTTAAAAGATGCACTGGAACTCATTAATTTTTCAGTACTATTTTCACAGGTGCCTACAAACCAATTTTTCATCGTTTTTAGTTTATATATTTTTCAAAATTGAAAAATTAAAAAATATTGATTTTAAGCATATTAGTTATAAATGTTAAAAAATAAAAAAAAATTAAAAGAATATCAGTCTCGCCAGGAATCGAACCCGCGGATACGTTGGAAGCATCAAAGATGTGATTTTTTGGAAGTTATTCAAAATAATAATTTTTTTTCTAGAGTAGTACTGAAGATACACTAATAGAAAAAAGTCTGTGAAAAATTTAGTTAAAATTACTAAAAATTTGTTAAAAATTATACTGCAAAAAAACTGCTAAATCAGCAGATTATTTTTGCTATATATTAGTAAGATAAGAACAGCAAAAACAAAATTGTTGAATATACAGAATTTTAGTTATATTTGAGTTAAATTTTTGTAAATAGAATAGTTAGTAAATAGAAACAAATTAACCTGCTAAAATCAGCAACAAATTTTGCTAAATAATTAGTAGCCTAAAAAATCACGAAAAAATTTAAAATATAACAGTTTGTTTTTACCATTTTTAGTCTACTAATGTTTAGCAAAATTTTTTACAGATTTTACAGTACAATTTGTTATTTTCAATTAACTAAAAGTTTACTTAAATATACTTAAAATTCTGTAAAGTTAACAGTTTTAATTTTGCTGTTCTTATTTTAAGAGTATTTAACAAAAGAAAATCTGCTAATTTAACAGTTTTTTCTGCAGCATAATTTTTAACAAATTTTTAGTTGCTTTTTCTGCTATTTTTACAGATGTATTTCTATGATTGTAGAATAAGATTTAGAAAATCAATAATTTATAACAATTGTTTCGTATTTAATTGACTGTACTCGAATGAATATTGTTGTATATTTTGTTGGTTTTTAGTTTCAAGCGTAGTTATTGTTTAACTGGAATTGTGTGTGCATGTTTTGTATTTGAACTTCTGTATAATTTTACATTTATAAATAAAAATTTCAAAAATTTGTTTCTGATTTTTTTTTTCTGCAATATATTTTTCTCGTTTGTGCTATTGTTGTTATTTATGACACAAGAGTATTAAAGAATAAAGCCTTTTTGTGTGTTATTATTAGTTCAATTTAAATTTCTATTTGTTTTCTACTTTAAAATGCAATTTATATATTGTTCATACATGTAGAAATATATACAAATGCCATAAAGGCTATGTAAATACAGATTGAAAAAATATTAATGCAGAAAACTTTTGCTTCATTAAATATGATTTATTTTATATGCTAAATAATTAAATATTATTGTTATTTTTTAAAAGAATAAATAAAATTTAGGATTATATTCATTGCAAAGAAAATAAATATAAAATTGAGAAAAAATTAATATCAAATTGCTATAAAATAGAATTTTTATTAAAAAAGAACACTTTTAGTTTGTTTATTTAGGCAAAAAAAAAAAAAAATATTAATGCATTCAGATTTTGAGAAATTTTTTTGTTTTGAGCCTTAAGTTGGGCGCCATTATTAAAATATACAATAAATATTTTAAGATTATATAAAAATTATGAGATTTATTTGTTAAATTCAATGTAATTAAGAGAAATTGGTGAAAACAAAAACAATGCAGTTTCAGTTATATTGCAGTAAATTCATAATGCGATTTATTCGTTAAATTCAAAGAAATCAAGAGAAATTTGGCAAGGATTCAATGAAATGCTAGATGTACTAAATTTATCATATTAAAACGCGATAATATATAAGAGATACAACGAAATATTTAACCTAAAAATTATTAAATTGCCTTAAAAGTTTTAGCCGAATTTTATAAAGAATAATGTAATATTATTTTTAGCAAAGTTGAGGTTAAGAAGAAGAATAAACCTTTTTCTCTAATAATTGTAAATATGTACATTAGAGCGTACCACCTTACAGGCAAAAAAAAAGTGCGCCGTACACCCTCCAATATGAAGTATTTTTGCAAGGAGGTTTCAAAAAAAAATTTTATTTTTTTTTGCCGAACGTAGGGGTCGCCATTTTACATTTTTCATTATATCTTTGGTATTTACAGTCGGATCTTAAAGTATGATACATCGATGTTTTTCTCTTGAGGAGACCAGTGTTTTGCTCTGAGGATATTTTGACCTCAAGTATCCCGTTCTAGTAGTTACCCACCAGATCTCAGTTGCTACCACCCTAATGTACACCCTAATGTCAGAAAATTAAAGCTCGCAACAAATCATTAAACTTTTGCTAAGGAAGTTTTTCGCTAAACCCAGTAGAAATTTTTTTGAAATTTTTTTTAATTGGTTTTTTACTATATAGCAAAACGCTGGTCTCCTCGAGGCAAAAAAAATCGATATATCACACTTTAAAATCCGATTTTAAATGCCAAAGCTATAACAAAAAATTAAAAAAGGCGACCCCTACGGTCGGCAAAAAAAAAATAAATTTTTTTTTTTGAAATCGCCTTCCAAAAATACATCATATTGGAGGGTGTACGGCAAACTTTTTTTTTGAGGTACGGTCTAATGTACATATTTCGCACTTAACTCAAAATTTTAAAAATTTCACTTTTTGCAAGAGATCAGCTAACAACATTAATATCTACAGTAAAAATTTAAACGTATTCCAATTACTCTTTCATCTCGAAAACCACATTTGAGACCATTTTCGTGATAGTGTAGTTATACCCTACACCACTATGTGGTCAGGGTATTATAAGTTTGTGCTGATGTTTGTAACACCAAAAAATATTGGTCCTAGACCCACCTTATAGTATACCGATCGGCTTAGAATTTTTTTTTATTTCGATTTAACGATGTCCGTCTGTCCGCCCGTCCGTCCGTCTGTCTGTCTGTCCATGCATTCTTGTGCGCACTCTACAGGTCGCAAATATTAAGGCCCAAGGACGACGCCTATTGATTTTGGTTAAAATCGGTCCATGTTTAGACCTAGTGCCCATATAAGGGTCCTACCAAAATTATACTGTTTATACGCTGCAGGTCGCAAATATTAAGATATTTTGATGAAATTTGGTACATAGACCTATGTTGGCCCAAGGACGAAGCCTATTGATTTTGGTGAACATCGGTCCATGTTTAGACCTAGTGTCCATATAAGGGTCCCCCCAAAATTGGCTTGGTTACATTTTAACCCATTCAAATTTCGGATCCAAACATTAGTTGGCTTTTAACCAGACTGGTGTAGGGTATTGTATAGTCGGCATGCCCGACTTTAACCTTTTTACTCGTTAGTGACTATCTTTAAATCAACAAAAAGTATCAGAAAAATGGTATAAACTCAAAAAATAGATTTTTTTTTGCAATAATTGCAAAAATTTAAAAGAAAAATAATGTAGATATATTTTCAAATGGAATTAGCTTACTATGATGTATGCGGGTTTTAAAATTCTCTTGAAATGTAACCACAAACTGTTTTTCACCTCTACTGAAAATTTTAAAATTTTGAGTTAATACTCTCTTGCTGATCAAGTGCTTTTTATTAAATCGGACTAAATCTAGTTCCTGATTTTTTCTATGGACAGGCTTCATCAAGGTGATTTTCTATTAAATTGTATTAATCGTTTATATGATTATTTTATTATCAGATTGTCTCTATATATTAATTTTTTCAACAACCCGCTGGCTGTAGGAATCGAACCTGTGTCTATTCCTACATTACAAACGAAACTATACCAAATATATGAAGCTCTGCGTCTTTCACCACCTTTCACTTCTTCTCTATCCCCTTTCCAAAGGAAGCAACATGTTAATTAATAGGAAGAATTTCCTAAGTGTTGCTTCTCTTTTTATAAAAAAAAAAAAAAATGGCGACCGCTTAACGATCTCACCCAATTAAGGCCTTAAATGCAATGTAACTAATTCGTAGTTTTATTTCTTGTTCAGCTTTCTGTTATTGTTTATTTTTTCATTAAATTTATACAAGTATGTTTAATGAAAACTCGATTTTTCTTTCTGCTCGGTGTATATTAAAATTAGAAATTTTCATAATACCTAATATCTTGTCTATTGATATCTTTTAAATACTTGTAATTCCATTAGAAACCCCCAAATATATACAAATATTTTCTAAAATTTCATATAAAATTGCTTGTTATATAACAAGTTTTAAAAGCGGATTACAATAAAATACTTTAACGAGACAATATACATAAAATACTCTATAAAAACAGAACATAAAGTTAAAAGAAATATTAAAAAAAAAAAAGTGCACTGCCATTTATTTTGGTGAAACATTTCAAACATGTGCTAATGCTAAATAAAAGCTGATGGAAAAATTGTTAAATAAAGTAAAAAAATAAAAATAACTAAAATAAAACTGAATTTTTGTGGTTTTGTGCAAATATTCTTGCATGTATGGCTTAAACACTATATACGAATATAAAAAATGTATAGTGGTGTTAGTAGATTAAATACGATTTAAACAAAACGAAAATGAATGACAAAAAGAAAACACATTGAAAAATCAACAAACTAATACTGTTGCAAAAATATAACAAAACTTTTTTCTAAAGATATACACAGACAGCTACAATGGGCATAACTGCTACTCTAGGCAGTAGAAATGTGTGAATGCAATTTAAAAGACGCTTTACTAAATGAAACCATTTAATTTAGAATTGTTTACAATTTATACAGTAGTATAATTGGGTTTTAATAAATTTGAAGGTTACTGATAAATTATCCTAAGGGAAATTTATATCAAGATACTGCTATTTTATTGGAAAGAGACCTCTCTCTTTTAAGTGTAATAGGAGGTGGAAATAGAACGCAGTGCACTGAATCTTTCTTAAAAAAACGTAATGCGGTCGCATGTTCCCGGTTATTTCTGAGGCATGTAACTAGTGGCGAATTTCCTATTCATATGACATTACTCAGGGAAAGCGAAATTTGAAAGAACTGCTACAGGGCAAGTCCAATTACAAAGAGGAAGAAATTATCCTCTTTTAAGAAGTCAAGCAACTAACCTGGGACGTGTCACTGAATTGTCATAAAAACACCAGTTCGGTGACATGTCCTATTATGCATTAGGGTTGTGTGGCATAACACTCTCGACTTTTTTGACAATTCAAAATTGTTTCTTTAGCTTTGACGTACTCTTGAGAATATGAAGTTTGACACTCATATTGTCTTGAAGGGGGTTATATACTGTAACAAGAGAATTTTAAGGGGCAAATTGAAACGGTTGTCAAAAATTTAAATAATAATATTTTTACTATATTATTTTTTTATTTAAAATATATATTATTGTAGTATTTTTAAAAAATATTAATTTTAAATTTCTCCAACCAAAATCGCCAGGGTTGCCACTTCATTATTAGCCTTTTTTTAAAAAAGGCAAAATCGGCTGCCACTGTACAGCCTTCATTAATTATTGGAAAATAAAAATGTAAAGTGATTATTAATACCAGATAAATTCTCTAGTCCTTATCGTGGCCCGATTTTTATTTTTAAAATTTTTTTAACAAAGTTGCCACACAAACTTGAAAATTCGAAAAAAGGCTACAAAAAACAATTTTACTTGGGAATATAAAATTTATTTGACTGAAATTCAAAAAAAGGGCCACGATAAGGACTACAGTTTGTTGTTGACTACGAAAGAAAAAAAAAAACCGGATCGAAATCGGTTAACCCACCTTTTGAACTCATGGTTGCGAGAAAAACGCGTTTGAAGTCTAAAGTTAATTTTAAGCTAAGAATACAGCAAAATTTCAAAAAATTGTAAATGAAGAAAAGTTATATCTCCTAGCTTACTACATGTCCATCAAATTTGGGACATGTAGTAAGCTAGGAGTTATGGGTATTTGATATATTAAAACTAATACTCTTAAAAACGATGGTAGATACCCAGCAAAAAACCTGCTTCGCTGGATGCAGCTTTGTAAGGGAATAAATAAAATTAATCCCTTACAAAGCTGCTTACGGAAGGCATGATTTTTCCCTACAAAGGGCCCGCTTGGAAGCACGTTGTTTTGTGAGAAAAAGCGCATTATTCGCTGCTGAAAAATTGAAGTAAATTCATGTTTTTCGTAAGTGCATTTAACCGCAAATAAATTCATGCACTTTTTTGGAAAAAGTGATTTTTTGCTGCTGAAAAGATGCAGTAAATTGATGATTTTTATTGAGCGCATTTAAACGCGACTTCTTATGAAAATAAATGCATTCATTTGTCGACTTCAAAATGCAGACTGACTCATGTTTATGTGGCGTCTATACATGAAACTCTACTAAAGAAGGGATTGAGATGACTCAGATTTTGTGCGCATTAATCTTTGGATAACTTACATTTTATTTTACTCCCTTACAACCTGCTTCGTCGTAAGGGAATAGCGTAGCACTATAATTTTTTAAATAACTTGCTTACGATTTGCTTCGTTTAAAGCAGTTTTGCAGAGTATACAATCAAATTGCAAAATTTTTTGTGTATTGTATACGCATAAAGTGGCGCAACTCTGTAAAGCAGAATTTGTAGCGCGTTTTTAAGCGCTTCGTATTTTTACTGCTTCCGAAATACTAAAAATTTTTTGCTGTGTATATAATTATACATAATGCTACTCATATTATTTTGTAAAAATGCTATAATTTTGTATAGTTTTTAATTTATTTCGTATTTTTCCCCCATTTTTCGGAGCATATAGAGAAAGGTATGCTCCTTCCAAATAAAATATAGAAAAAATTCGAAAACAAAAATTTTCCTAGAGTCGATACCCCCCTTAAGAGTTTTCGAAGCTTTCCGAAGCTCTTTGTTTTTTGTCGAAGGGTAGCGGGTCTGTTAATAAAACATAAACAATATGGCTAGCAAACTTTTTATTTTTAATAGTATTTGAATGTTGTGAAAAAAATAATTTCCAACATCTTAAATTTTCGTAGTACCATGGTTTTTTTTTTTATAAAGTGGCAACACTGTATGCAAAGTATTTTCAATATGGCTATCAAACTTGATATTTTAGGAGTACTTTAGCAATTTGTAAAAATAAATTTGTAAATAAACCGAAAGAGAAGTCTACAGTTCAAATAGTTTGTATGTAAAGACCGCTGCAAGTGTATTTGAAAAGAAATTAAATTAAATTTCACTTGAAAACAGGACCACTAACATTGCACTAAATTCAATTTACATTTTCTTTTGTTTTTTACTGTTAATAAAATGACTACTAATTAGTCAAAACAACTTACAAAAATAACTTATATACAGCTGCGAAAAAAAAAATAGCACCAATTAAAGTTTTTTCTAATTTTATCCCCGTTGCTTTTATTTTTAAAGATCAAAATAATGATTAAATTGTCCCCGAAGTACTGGAAGATATTCCAGAAAATTGTAGAAAATTTTAGTGTAACGTTTGTTTAACTTTGCTACCCGTTCTAAGTAGGCGTGGCTTTTAATGAAAAATCATCGATATCGAGCTTTCATCAAATTATATAGTAAAATTTAGCGAGTACTGATCGGATCTGCACAAACTAAATATTGTTGAAAATTCTATAAAATTTCCTTAAATCTTGCATTATTTTTATTCACAAATGGCGGCCAAATTTAAAATGACACCGGTTTAAATATGAGTAAATTTTTCTTTGTTTTTAGCGATTTTAAAATAAAGTTAACAACACTGAGATTTTAATATGAAATGCTTTATACTATAATGTAAAAAAAAAGTCTGACTGATCTGTTATATCGTGGTAAGCATATCATAATAACATTCGCTTTAAAATTTCATTGTTGTTAACTTTATTTTAAAATCGCTAAAAACAAAGAAAAATTTACTCATATTTAAACCGGTGTCATTTTAAATCTGGCCGCCATTTGTGAATAAAAATAATGCAAGATTTAAGGAAATTTTATAGAATTTTCAACAATATTTAGTTTGTGCAGATCCGATCAGTACTCGCTAAATTTTACTATATAATTTGATGAAAGCTCGATATCGATGATTTTTCATTAAAAGACACGCCTACTTAGAACGGGTAGCAAAGTTAAAAAACAAACGTTACACTAAAATTTTCTACAATTTTCTGGAATATCTTCCAGTACTTCGGGGACAATTTAATCATTATTTTGATCTTAAAAAATAAAAGCAACGGGGATAAAATTAGAAAAAACTTTAATTGGTGCTATTTTTTTTTTCGCAGCTGTACATTATTTGTGGTTTATTTCTCTAGAAATCAAAATTAATGTGAATAAAATTAATGTTATGAACTCTCAGTATATTTTTTTTAACAACTTACGAATGTAAATAAAATTTACAGTTCTTCTACAAATGAATGTTATTTGCAGCTAAAATAACAACACTGAAATACTACTTGAAGAACTAACAAATTCTGACTGCAGGAGGTCCTTGAGTGTATTTTTGGCCATTGTTTGAGAATATACTAGATTTTATCATGGGTGCAAACAGTTGTCGGACGGTGTATACGTAGCTCTCAATATGAGATTAATCACAATTGAGTCGCCAACGACAGCTTCAATTGCTTTTTCATATATTTTTTATGGAAGGCAAC
This sequence comes from Leucophora obtusa, assembly GCA_949987735.1. NCBI lineage: Eukaryota > Metazoa > Arthropoda > Insecta > Diptera > Anthomyiidae > Leucophora > Leucophora obtusa. The sequence goes on from OX465296.1 coordinate 182,145,644, forward strand.
ATTTCGCTACTTCGTCCGGCGATTTGTCGTCGTAATAGAATCTGTTTTATTTTCACACGACCCAATAACACACACTCAAAATATTTGTCAAATTCTTGGCATATTTTTAACTGAATAGTGGTTGCCTATCGGAACAGAGTTGTAAAAATTCCTCAGCAAATAAAGAGATGCCGAAGCAGTAGAAAAAGCACTACAATTGATGATCTAGATGTACTTCTTTTTTAACATAAACACTAATAATTTTAACATTGAGTTGTTATAAAAGCGGAGTACTCCAACTTCAACATTTTTTCAGTACTTTTTGAAAGAGTGCAAATGAAGCTTTTTTTCACTAATTAAAAGATAAAAAAAAATTCTTCGCAATAAAACGACGGAAGGAAGGGCAGACGGACACCGCTAAATCGAATCCAAAAGTGAATCGATCGGTCAATATTCTTTGGTGTTACAAATAACAGACAATTTTAATATACACTCAAAAAAAATAAGTTAGTATAAAAATTAATAAAACGTGGTGTATATCAAGTGTACTAGTTTTCAGCAATTTTTTTGCTAAAATTCCGTTTTCAGCAAAATTTTTAGTTATATTTTTTTAGCACTAAATTAATTTTGAACTAATCTTTTACTAATTTATTTTGCTACAAAAATTGTGCCGATTATGCTGAAATTACCAACTTTTTTCCAAGCACGCTCCTGACTAAAAATTTGCTGACACAGCAACATGCTTTGCTGACTTTACTGACTTTTTTTAGTGTACACTATCCACGTGTAGTGTAGGGTATAAAAAGGTACTTTTCGAAATAAAGTTAAATTTTTAAATAAATCGTACTTTTTGAAATAAGTTTTTTTTTCAAATAAAAGTGCGTTCTGAAATAAAAGGTACTTTTGAAATAAAAACTACTTTTTGAAATAAAATTTACTTTTAGATAAAATGGCACTTTTTGAAATAAAAGATACTTATTGAAAAAAAGATATTTTTGAAAAAAAGGAATTTTTTAAAATAAAAGGTACTTTTTGAAATAAAAAGGACTTTTTGATACAAAAGGTACTTCTTAACCCTCATCGGTCCCTCGAGAAATACATCTAATCGGTCCCATTGTATGCGCGCGCACACACAAAAAATAAAAAAGCCTAAAAAAGCTAAAAAAAAAAAAAAATTAACAACCATCCCGACTAAAAAAGTTTTCAAAAGTTTATACATAATTATATATAATGGCGTATAAGCTTCTCTAAACAATCTTATATCAAAATATATAACAAAGTTAATATAAAATTGTATTAATTTTATGTATAAATTTATCTGACATGATATCTAATTATACAAAATTTTATAAAGTTTAATTGCGCTATAAAAATTAAAAAAAAAACTCCGAAATTGTGGATCTGGTTTTGAATTTTGCACTTTGACATATAAATAAATGTTTATAATTGAATTTAACATATATTTTCCAAATAGTTAGCGAAATACTCTTTATTAAACTGAAAATTATTTTAAAGAAATAAATAAAGGAAATATTTTTTTATATATTTAGTTAGAATATTCTTCTACCTCAAGTCCAAATTCTAATATGATATTGTCATATTAGATTTTATTTGTTGTTTCAAAAAGGGTTCATATACGAAAGTACAAAATTCTCATTCCGTTGATTTTTTGTACCTTATGTAATGTCTCGGTTTGAGTAAGAAATTTATCATTTTCTTATTGCGGACAACTGAAGAGTAGGGTGATGCCTACGAAACAATTGTATTGTCTATCATGAAAATGATCAACCCTTTTTGAAACAACAAATAAAATCTAATATGACAATATCATATTAGAATTTGGACTTGAGGTAGAAGAATATTCTAACTAAATATATGAAAATATAGAAAGTCCGAAAAAACAATTTTTATATTTTTAATGCAAAAATTAAGATGATTGTTGGAATTTTTTTTTTTTTTTATTGTGGAATTAAAGGTCGAAATAATTATTTTTACTTTTAAATTTAAAAATTAGACAAACATATGTTGAAATAAATATGGTTTAAGTTCATTTATTTTTCCGTAAAAAAAAATTAAATTAATTGTGTAAGTTAATTTTTTAACATGTTGGTTTTTAATTTTTATTTTAAATAATAAAATTTGTTTTTTTCGACCTTCTTAATTCATTAATTAGAAATTTATTAATTCAGTTTGAGGACTATTTCCTTATTATGAATTAACATAATAAGTAATTTTTTCAAAAACTGTTTTTTTTTCGTCATCAGGATACTCTCCTGACAAATACTTCACAGAGTTTTTGCTTTCAAAAAACCTCCACACTTTCAGGAATGAAAAGAGGATCGTTTCGGGGATTTTCCAGGTCCCCTTCATCAGTTTTCTTTAGAAAGTGGTGGCGTAATCCCCGAAACGATCGTCTTTTCATTCCTGAAAGTGTATAGGTTTTTTGAAAGCAAATTATGATTCCATTTATCGTATACATTTCGAATCGGTGCCAATTTATCACGAACAGAAGTACTTGTAGATGCAGTGTTGGCCATACGTTGTTCGCGGTCATCAAATCGAATGCAACCATGGATACGCTTTCTTTTCAAAGACATTGTTGCTCTAAATATTGGCCGACCAGTTTCTTCATTCCACAGTTTAGTGACACATTCACCGTATGACCGATACACACCACAAAGCAGCAACAATCCAAATTATGCGTGCAAAGTGTCCAAATCAATGTTTTCCCATTCGTCTTTGTACTTTCGCACACCCTATAAATTCGTCATGTTCAAAATAACATTCTCAACCGGTCCAAGGAACATGTGAAATGCAGACGAAACATCAACTATATTAGCAACTGTTAATCCGTTTGGACCTGAATTATAACAAAAATGAAACATATAATGAACATGAACCCATAACAAAGAGGGTAGGTTTTTACCTGAAGTGAAATTTTCTGCACGTCGAAATGAATTTCTTCGATTTATTTCAAATGGTTTGGATGAATATTCAATTTTCTTATTTTTTGAAAAATATTTATTTTCAGGATTTGCTGCATTTTCTTCTGCTAAATTTTGCTCAAGTGGCTCAATGTCGTCTTCATCCGAATGCACGCTAACTTCACTTTCATCATTCTCCTCGTCTGATAATGTAAAATCATCGTCACTATTGCACGGAGATTCGCCCGCTTCGCTTTCCAAATAAAAATCCATTTCTAGTTCATCTCGCTGCCTTCTTTCACGTAAAACTCTATCCATTTTTTATCAAATACTTCAAAACACAACCAAAATTCAAATAAATGCGCAAACAAACATCCCCTATGTGTGTTCCAGAACAAACTGAATTTCATAAAACGAAAAAATAAGAGCGTGCTATAAATCCACACACAAAAATAAGCGGCAATTCCAGGTACCTGCTTATGTGTATGCGCGCACATACACAGGGACCGATTCGTAACTATAACTGCACAGGCAAATACAGTAAGGGTACAAATTGAAAAACGGCTTTTTTTGGTTATTCAGGCAAACTTATTCTACTTTGCAAAATACAAGGTCATTCCGCTGAACCGTTTTTATTTTATTCAAGGTTAAAGATCACGTCGTACAGATGAGGGTTAAAATAAAAGGGACTATCTGGAATAAGGGAAACTTTTTGAAATAAAAGGTACTTCTTTATATAAAAGGTACTTTCTAAAATAAAAACGATTTTTGAATGAGGGGAATGTTTAGTTGATCTCTTATTTTGGTAAATGAATGTTCTTTAGTTTTGACTCTAGATCATACATTAATAAAACAAAGAATATTAATTTATGATCTAAAACGATTTTTTTTAATAAAATGTTCCTTTTAAAATAAATAAATAACTATATAAAAAAAAATAATGAGTTGTCATTTAAATTCAAATATTCTTGGAATTAGGAGAGAAAAACACTTCCAAATTTGTAAAAATATTTCAGTAGCAAGAAGTTTGTATTTAAGTTTTTTGAGAATGATAATTGCTCAATTTAAGCTATTATCATAAAAACCTCCAAAAATTACATTTGGAGGTTTACTATTTCCGAGAAATGTGACTGTTAAGAAATAATTTGTTTTTGAACAAATTTTTTAGCCCATCAAGCCATGAATCGACCCCTGAACCTTATTGCAGAGCCCATGTTCAGCACCATTTAAATGTGGAAATAATTCTTTTAATTTTAGGATGTTTTCTTAAAACCAAATGAATGTATTATTGTAGTATAGTAAAACCACTGTCCCTCATCTTCTTTTATAATGTATTAGAAAATAAATATTGGTTTTCAGCAAGTACTAACAAGGAGAGCCTGTTTCTAAGTTCCTGCAGATTTTCATGAAATTTGTATGTTTGACAGAGGGGACAAAATTAAAAAAAACTTGCGGTTCTAAAGATCTCGGCCCAAATTGATATTTAGATATACACTCAACCAAACAAAAGTCTGTAATGGCTACCGAAAATTTTGCTGTTATTACGGGAAATTTAACTGTTTTAAGGCCAGCGGTATTTTTTTGCTAATTTTAGCAACACATGTCTGCTGATCTGTAGTACAATAAAATGAGTATAAAAAATTAGTAGCCGCTACTAAATTTTAGTAAAATTTATGTAAACTGCAATTAAAAATCGATTTGCTAAAATCAGTTAAAAAACTTACTAAATATCATAATTTTAGTACAATGAAATTAGTATAAATAATTAGTTGCAGCTACTAAATTTCAGTAAATTGTTGTAAACTATAATTTAAAATCAATATGCTGAAATTAGCAAAAAATTGTACTAAAAAAAAAAAACAAAAACTGTAAAATCTAAACAAATTTTTTTTTTTTTTTTATCAAACGGTTCTCCAGTTTTGGCCTTTGTATGCATTGGAGATACAATAAAATTTTCTGAGTGTTATTTCCAAACTAAGAATATATCAATAGTAACAAATATAAACTAAACAAGAATTGTAAAAAATAAAAAAAAATAAAATTTAAATTAAATTAGTAAAATGTTTTGCTAAAATCAGCAGCGAGAATTAGTAAAAAAAAATCCGTAATTTGTAATAAGAGAATAGCAAAATTGATTACTAAAAAAAAATTGTAGTAAAAATCAGTATAAAAATAGTTTGGAATCAGTATAAAGTAGTACGATTGGAAACTGTTAACCAATTTTTTACTAACTTCTTTATCTGAGTGTAGTTTAAAAATGATTTTCAAAGTTGTTCGAAGCTTTTGTGTTTGAATTTTTTTTTATTATACCAGTTAATAGATTCTTAAAATACCTTTCATTTGATAACCAACTTATTATTCTTTATGTCTTTTCCATCACAATCCAAATTTCATCTAAATCTAGGGGAACCACACAAACAGACCATCCTTGTAAGACAAATCCTTTTAAAAAAATTCTAATAAAAAAGTGTTCTCACGAACTGATTTTAACTTAACCCTCTAATGCTCTTTCTTCTGATTGCGATAATATTTAAACTAGATATTTGGCGTTGAATTTATCGCTTTATTTAGGCGATGTAGCACAACAAAGGTTGAAGACGTATCTAAAAACCCAGTAGTTAAATAATTTCGGTTTTTGCTATAAATAACACCATCAGTAAAATAAAATTACGTACCGAAAATTGTTGATCAATTGTTGTTATTTCAGAAGTTACGGCAATTTCCGATTTTTGAAAATTACGAAATTTGGCGAATTCAGCACTAGATTTAATAGATTTTGACTAAATTAGTTCTGCTTACTACTACTACTACCTCTGAGTATATGCTCTGTGTTTAATTTCAAAAAAATCTGTTGGCTAGTTTTTGAGGTAGAGAGATATTCGTAAGACGTATCCTGCGATTATCCTGTGAGTGCTGGAGAAAATTTTTTAACTGATTTTACAATTAGAGACTATAAACTAGCTTCGTTGTTATCGATAATGTACGCCAGATCGTAAATATATTTTTGCCAATTTTTCAAATATTTTTTTTGAGTTAATTTTTTCAAATTTAATAAATTTTCAATTTACATGCTTCTCGTTTGAAAACCGTTCCTTATACAAAAAAAAGTTTGAAGGCAACAAAGTAGGTAATTAAGTTTTCTATGGATATAATACAACTTGTTTAATAAAATATTGTTATTTAGCCAAAAACTATTTAAGATCTGAAGACCGCCATTTGGCGGCATTGGGCATTAGAGGGTTAATAATTTTGTATTATAAATTTGATACTGTGCATATTTACACAATCTACTGTCCTTAGCCAAGCCTTGAAAGAACAAACTTTACAAATAATGAAAAAACGATTAAAAGATATATTAAAAAGGTACGTAAAAGTATCGTAGTAGCAAAAATTCAACAAAGAATTATAACGAACGAACAAACAAAACCAACAAATAAACAAACCCATAAAGACCGACCTACAAAATAATATGAACGGCATATTTAATAAATAAGTAAAAGCAATATTGAACTAAATTAAATAAATGGAAAGGCACAACGGCGTAAAAATACATTGTAGCCAATTACATGATAACAATTGGACAACGAAAAATCAACGCACTGACCCGACCGGCCTACCACCATCAACCGATAGAGAGACAAATAAAAATATACTAATGACAGCGCATAGCACACAAAAAAAGGAACTAACCAATTTAAATGGTTATGTGAGTCGAATACTAACACACAACAGAAAAGAAAAAACACTTGTTTTATTTAAACAACAAATTTGTGAAAACAATTTATTGAGAAAATAGGCTAAGGTAGAGTTTAGTAAAGGGTAAAACTAGGGATGAGGGGTAATACTAGAGCGGCATTTATGTGCGCTGCTTGATCAATAATTCAGAAAATAATAAACACTTGACAAAATTTAGTCAACGCTTGTTAAATTTTAGTTAAAGGCCAGTTTCATAATCAAGAGTAAGAATGATGGTTGTCTTAAATATTTCTTAAGTTAGAAAGAAGTTTGTTCGTAGTCTTAAAATTAAAAAAAATTGTAAAATTAAAAAAAACTTGGAAAATATGTCAAATATTTTATCAAAGCTTAATAGAACTTTTCAAATCTTAGAAAAACTCGTTAAAACTTAGATAACCCGAGCAAAATTTAGTTTAAACTTGCTAAATTAATACAAAACTTGGGAAAACTTATCAGTTTTGAAGGAATATTTTAAAAAAATTTGGCAATATTTTTAAAACTTTAAACAAAACTTTACAATAATTTGGGAAAACTTGGCAAAATTTAGACAAAACTTGGCAAACTTACGTGTTCGTTATTTTCTAGAAGATGCTATCCAATATGATTGGGAAATATACATACACTTACGGCGGTCCCAGAACTACCCGACCTGACTTAAAGATGGCGGTAGTAGTTTGAAAAAAATTAGTATGGTGAAAAGTGTAGTATTTATTAATTTTTTTTTTTTTGAGCCATCAATAAAAGAAAAACAAACGATACGCCATCAGTAAACTATCTCAGTGAATATTTAAACACGGAAAAAATTGTTCACCTTTATGTAATTCAATACTTTCATTTGAATCCACCAAAACAAATTGGAAGTAATGCTTTGTAAACTACTTCTTTCACTGCTTCACAAGTATCCGTTAGAGGATTCTTACTGCTATGTTAGAAGTAATTCTGAACAATTTTAAAAAACCATAATTGCTCTAAAAGTGATTCTAAAAAGTGATTTTGGTATCATTTGGCATTTCTTAACAGATGATCGCGGGTTCAATTCTTGGAGGGACCAATATTTTTGATTTCTTTTAAATTTTTTTTATTTTGTTTTATAATATTTATAATTAATTTGTTTAAATTCAATATTTTTTTTAAATTTTTCAATTTTTAAAAATATATAAAATAAAAATGATGAAAAATTGCTTTTTATGCGCCTATGAAAATAGTCTTGAAAACAACAGTGAACTACAGTGCACTTTTAGCACTTTAAAAAATACTTTTATTGAAGAGAAAATAAGCACAATATCTCCCAATTACAAAGTGGTGATTTTTATGCCAGTCAACTTTCATAGCAGAGAATAGCGCAGCGGTAGAGAGCTAGACTAGCAACCATGAGGTCACAAGTTTAATACCCGGTCGCGACAATAAAAAAAACTTTTGTAAAATATAAACAATTTCATGTTTTTTGTGCGACAAATTTTTTTAACTTTTAATTGGTGAACAAGAATCTTTTGCACTTGTTTAAAAAGTACGGAAAAAATTATGGAGGGCTATAAGAGAATACCCAGCAAAACCTTGTATTACCCGGTAATGAGTTTTGTTAGACGAAATAGAGAAAGGTAACCTCTTACTTTTCTATTAAAAACCTTTTATTCTAATGACGGCATGTCCATCGAGACAACTTCTTAGCCAGTTATTCTTAACTTACATGTTGATCTCACTCATTATCTCTAGGGGAAAAGTAAACTTAAAGTAATGAGTTTTCAAAACTTTGGTTTTTAATTTTTATTTAAAAAAATAAAAATTGTTTTTTTTAGACCTTTTTACTTGATTAATTAGAAACTTATTAAGTTCGAGGCCAATTTCCGTATTATGAATTAACATAATAAGTACTTTTTTCCAATAACTGCTATTTTTCTTCATCAGGATACTCTCCTGACAAATACTTGACAGAGTTTTTGCTTTTAAAAACCTCTACACTTTCAGGAATGAAAAGACGATCGTTTCGGGGATTTTCGAAGTCCCCTTCATCAGTTTTCTTTAGAAAGTGTTGGCGTAGTGCAATGCAAATTAAAAGCATCAAAATCTCATTAAATGTAGTCTGATATATCTTAAAAAAAATTAATTTTTCTAAAGAATATTAAATTAAAATTTACATATTTTTTAATAGAAAAAATTTTTTAATGAAATTTTTTATGTTTTGTCGAAAATATCAGAAAAAGTTACTAAAAACTAGTTGAAAATTACCTCGTAGAAAAAACTGCTAAAATTAGCAGTTATTTATGCTAAATAATAGTAAGATCACAACAGCAACAATAAAAGTGTTAAATTTACAGTATTTTATTTATATTTAAAACTTTGTGAATATAAAATTAGTTTTTGCTATTTTTAGTCTAATAATATTTAGCAAAGTTTTTTGCACATTTTATAGTATAATTTGTTATTTTCAATTAACTAAAAGTTAACTCAAATATAAATAAAATTCAGTAAATTTAACCGTTTTATTTTTGTTGTTCTTATTTTACTAGATTTTAGCATAAAAATCTGCTAATTTCAGCAGTTTTTTTTTGCAAGGTAATTTCTTACTAATTTTCAGTAAGGTTTTCTGCTATTTTTACAGGTTGATTTCTATGAGTATAGGTAATATGCATAGCAATACCAACGTATGACGAAGTTTTTGCTGGGTGTTTGTAAATCCATCAAATCAAATCAAAATCTTTCTATCACGATAAAATACTGAGAAAATTGCGGCTGAATTCCATTTTTTTATCGGTTTTGGAAGCCCGCACGCCACGTAAAAGACTTCAGTAAGAAATAATATGACGATTTATAAATTGCAAAAAATACTTAAAAATTGTTTTACCTATTTACATTAAAATTGCATTTTAAATTAAATTGCATTCGAGTTTTTAAAAATCGAAAAGGAAGTAGAAAATTCTCTAAATCCAGTGAATTACCGGATTTCGAAACATGATATGGCAAAAACAATTTTGTGCAGACGATACTAACTATTCTTCGTTAACGCGAGTACAGACCAAACCATATTATCGCTGGCACTAAGAAAACCGTTAAATTTTGGTACGAGGTACACTCAACCCAGCGTATTTTTTGCTAATTTTAGCAACACATGTCTGCTGATCTGCAGTACAATAAATTTAGTAGAAAAAATTAGTAGCCGCTACTAAATTTTAGTAAAATTTATGTAAACTGCAATTCAAAAATCGATTTGCTAAAATCAGTTAAAAAACTTACTAAATATCATAATTTTAGTACAATGAAATTAGTATAAATAATTAGTTGCAGCTACTAAATTACAGTAAATTGTTGTAAACTGTAATCTAAAATCAATTTGCTGAAATTTGCAAAAAAGTGTACTAAAAAATAAAAAAAAAAGTGTAAAATTTAAAAAAAAAAATTTTTTTTTTTTAAAATTTTTTTAAAAAAAACTTTTTTCGATTGTAAAATTGCAAACGGTTCTCCAATTAGTACCTTTTTCTGCATTGGAGATACAATAAAATTTTCTGAGTGTTATTTCCAAACTAAGAATATATCAGTAGCAACAAATATAAACAAAACAAGAATTGTAAAATATCAAAAAAAAAAAAAAAAAAAATTTTGAATTAGTATATTTTTCTGTTAAATTTAGCACTCGGTTTTCAAAAATTAGTAAAATGTTTTGCTGAAATCAGCAGCGAGAATTAGTAAAAAATCCGTAATTTGTAATAAGAGAATAGCAAAAATGATTACTAAAATAAAATTGTACTAAAAATCAGTATAAAAATAGTAAAGTGCGATTTGAAACTGTTTACAAATTTTTTACTAACTTTTTTATCTGAGTGTATGATTTCCACAGAAAACGATTTAATCCGTAGATTATAATTATTTGAAAACAGCGCCTAAGACAGTGCAAAATAATTCGAATTTATGATTTATGCTATAAAAAATTTAAAAAAAGAAAAAACTTATTCGGCAGTTAACTTCATGTCTACACTCAGATAAAAAAGTTAGTAAAAAAATTTGTAAACAGTTTCCAATCGCACTATACTAGTTTTAGACTAATTTTTAGTACAATTTTTTTTTTAGTAATCATTTTTGTTATTCTCTTATTACAAATTACGGATTTTTTACTAATTCTCGCTGCTGATTTCAGCAAAACATTTTACTAATTTTTCAAAATCGAGTGCTAAATTTAGCAGAAAAATATATAAATTAAAAAAAAAAATATTTTTTGATTTTTTACAATTCTTGTTTAGTTTATATTTGTTCCTATTGATATGTTCTTAGTTTGGAAATAACACCCAGAAAATTTTATTGCATCTGCAATGCATAAAAAGGTAATAACTGGAGAACCGTTTGCAATTTTGACTCCAAATTTCAAATACGATGAAGTAATTATACGATTGTTAAAATCGAAAGAAAAAAAGTTTTTTTTTAGACTTTTTACAGTTTATTTATTTTTTAGTACAATTTTTTGCTAATTTCAGCAGATTGATTTTAAATTACAGTTTACAAAAATTTACTGAAATTTAGTAGCTGCAACTAATTATTTATACTAATTTCATTGTACTAAAATTATGATATTTAGTAAGTTTTTTAACTGAATTTAGCAAATCGATTGCAGTTTACATAAATTTTACTTACATAAATTTTACTTAAATTTAGTAGCGGCTATTAATTTTTTCTACTAATTTTATTGTACTACAGATCAGCAGACATGTGTTGCTAAAATTAGCAAAAAAATACCGCTGGCCTCAAAACAGTTAAATTTCCCGTAATAACAGCAAAATTTTCAGTAGACATTACAGACTTTTTTGGTTGAGTGTACAGATAAATATTTAGTGACAAATATTATAAGGTGCAAATTTTTGAGGGCATTCAAAGAATACAAAAATGTTGAGCAACACTCTTATATTTGAATTTTAATAAAATTTCAAAAGAAAAATTACCAATCATAAAAGGCTATCTACAAGTGTTTCTATAAAATAATAAAATATTCGAAGATAATAAGCGCTTCTACTATAAAAAGCGAAAAACATGAAACTTTAAAATTTATAACTAAGAATTAGTAAACATTTTAATAAATATTTTAAAAGAATAATTGGCTAAAATATTCATAATACATTAAACAGTTCTTCAGCTTTCCTGAAAAATTATGTGTTAGTAGATAGACCATATTGAATATTAAGCCCTCGATATATTGATAGTTTTAGAATTTATATAAAATTTGACAAAACTTTTCAAAATTTTATTTAACTTAGAAACAGGAAGACAGCTAATAACACTATGCGACAGTCAAAATCGGGATGGGATGAAACCAACGGGAAATGTTATATCGGTCAAAAACAAGTTATACGTGTCCCGGCGCACATTGGGGCCAAATCAATGAAAAGTGGCGATTAATTCAAAATATGAACTTTAAAATTCATGATCGTGTTTGGTACCGGGTGAAAGTGGATAAAATTCTGCATCACTAATTGCAAAAATTATACTTTTAAGTTGTTTGCTTTAGTTGAAGTGAGCACTTAAAGTTGAATAATTGTTATTTTTTTTGTGCATATTGAAAAAAAGTGAAAATTTTGATATTTCAATTGATAATTTTTTCTATTAATACTTCTAAAAGTTAAATTTTTATAATGGAACCGTCAACTTCAGGTAGTTTACTATATAGTACATGTTTTTTTGTTTAAATAAATGTTTTAAAAATATTAAATGTTAATAAAATAAAATTAGCCCAAAAATGGGCTATTTTTGATTTATATATGGAGTTTCAACAAATTTGTTCGTGAGCTTGCGTAAAATCGTCTATATAGTGTTATAATATCAGATCTCAACTAATAAACCCCAAAATATTTTTTTGCGATTTTTTGCGATTTTTTGCGATTTTTGAGTTATGCTTGTTTTTGTGAAATAACTCAAGATGCTAAAAATCCACAAATATGAAAAAAAAAAAAAAAAAAAAAAACAAAACATCAAGTTGTTTTTACTTTGTTTTGTCATTATTTTCGTTATAGTAGTTGTTATTGTAGCTAAAAAAATGTGTTGTTAATTAGAGATGGGGGCGTGAGTAACTTTAATTCACGCATGCTCACGTGATTGCGTATGTTGGGTTTATTTACTATGAATAAAACTAATTAAATTATTTTACATGTGTTTATGATATTTCAATGAATTTTACTTAAACATTTGTTAATTTTAAATTATTAGAAAATTGTATATGGCACAAGTGCACTATTTTGAAAAATTGAAGGAGGTCACGCTCCCATCCCTATTTATTATTGTCATTTATTTGAGTCCTACATAATAACTGTTGGTCATATACATGCATCATACGAGTAAAGTTTTAATTTTGTTTTAAGCTGGTGATATCAATCTACTAATATAATGATAATACATTTTTAAGAATTTCTATCCATCCGTAGGGTATTATTGATTCGGTACTGACACGTTTATTTATTGTTTTAGCTGTCAATGTTTTGTGATGTGATGTTACATATTTAAAGTGTTGTGAAAGTGTAAATTATTCGGTACAGGGTTAAAGGAATTACTTTTTGCAAATTTTAAACGAATAGAAATCTTATTAATTTTAGGAACATGTCCCAAAACAATTTTCATTCCTCGTCATGAGTTGCATAATTTTATGAGGAGTGCAGAACCTAAATCACTTCAGGATAAATTTAAACTTTTGAGATGGGAAGTAATAAAACGTGTCGACCCTTCGGATATGGTAGATTTTATGACAAGGTTTCATAATTTTTGCTCTAGCTATGAGATTCGGTGGCAAAAATGTCATAGAAAGAATGAAATTTTTGTAAAAAATAATAAGAATTGGCTGGATGCCTCAATCTCATTCAGTCCACCACCAGAACCACAACAAAAAAGAGGTCGCAATGATCGCTCATTTGAAGAGTGCAAAGAAAAAACAAAAGTTAAGAAATGTAAAGACATAAGAGATCAAATTTCTTTGCCTGTTTTGGCTTACGCCACACAAATGAGCTTGAGAGCTGCTGGAAAAATAGATGAGTCGAAAATTGTTAAGGAAATAATATCATCTCCAACAAAAGCCAAAAAATACCGAAAAAGTATAGAACAGGTACCACCACAGCAGTTAACTCCGGATGAAGCTCTGTCCGTTTTGGTAGAAGCGAAGCTAAGTCGCCACCAATATAATGTTATTAGAAAGGTTGCACCTGAGAAATTTCCATCATATAAATTGGTCCAAAGAGCTAAGAAAAAATGTTACCCAAAGGGAGAACAAATGAAAATTTCTGAAACATCAGCGCAAGTTAGCCTACAAGGAATATTGGATCATACCACTGAACGCCTTTTGTCGGTTAAAAATGCAGATTTAAATTCGTTAGACAACGAAGAAATCGAAAAAATTACTTTATACACTAAGTGGGGCTTTGACGGAAGTTCAGGGCATAGTTCTTACAAACAAGCCTTTCATGACAGTAATGCATCTGATTCTTCTGTATTTATTACGTCAATTGTACCATTAAAATTAGTTTGTAAAAACAAAATCATTTGGCATAATCCTCGACCGTCTTCAACTAGGTTTTGCAGGCCATTAAAAATTGAATTTATGAAAGAAACGGTCAACAGTATTAAAACAGAAAGAGAAAGAGTGGAGACAGAAAAAAATGCTCTTATCGATACAGTAATATCAGTTGGAGAAAGAAAGATAAAAGTGAACCACAAACTAATTCTCGTTATGATTGACGGTAAAGTGTGTAACGCGATTACAGACACAAAGTCCACACAAAAGTGCTACATATGTGGCGCTACCAGCAAGGAGTTCAACAATATTGAACAAATGATTTCTAGAGATTCCAACGTAGACTTCATGGAGTTCGGTTTGTCTGTCCTACATGGCTGGATAAGATTTTTTGAATGTCTTATTCACTTGGCATATAAACTTCCAATTCAAAAATGGCAGGCAAGAAGTGACGAAGAAAAAAAATTATTGCTGAAACTAAAAGTCGTATTCAACGCGAATTTAAAAAGAGAACGGGATTGATCATTGATCAACCAAAACCTGGTTTTGGTAACTCTAATGACGGGAATACTGCAAGACGTTTTTTTAAGAATGCAGAAGTATCTGCTGAAATTACTAATATTGATTTAGAGTTGATCAAAAATATGCACACAATATTAATTGTAGTTTCTAGTGGTATTGAGGTCAACATTGAAAAATTTACAAACTTCGCTAATAACACTGCCAGGCTATTTGTGAAAAAATATCCATGGTACTATATGCCTCCTACTCTTCACAAATATTTTATTCATGGGCCTGAAATTATATCATTATCGCCATTGCCAATTGGTCAGCTAACCGAAGAGTCTCAGGAAGCCAGAAATAAAGATTTTAAAAGTTATAGGGAGAATTTTGTCCGTAAATGCAGTCGAGAAAAAACAATGGAAGATATCTTTAATAGATTTCTCTTAAGTTCAGATCCGTTTATAACAAGCATGAACAATAGTTCTAAAAAGAAAAAAGAGCTAATGCCAAAATCTGCATTGGAGTTGCTTGTACTTCCCAGCAATCAAAATAGCAATGATGAAGATGGAGATGAAGATGGAGATGAAGATGAAGATGAAGATGAAGATGGAGATGAAGATTAAGATTATTGTAACGAATTAATTTATGATTATGAAATTGAATGTGAAGTAAATACTAACATTGAAGGTAATAATGATTATAATAAAATATTGTTGTTTTCAAAAAGAAAAAAAAAATAGAATAACCGAATTTAATTAAATTTTTTTTAAATAGTGTGTTTATGGTTATTTATCAATAAAAAAACAATTAGATTTTCAAATGTTTCATTTTTGAGCAAAATTTTAAAATTTCGAGAAAAAAGGTATGATTTTAATTTAAAAATTTTCTAATAGAAATACATATAAAATATTTATTCCTTATTATTTTTAAAAATATTACTTATTTTTTTTAAAGTACATTTAGTATGCTTTAATTTGCAATTTAATTGAATAATTTATAGCGCACCGTTCCAAAGTTACAGCAAAAAATGTGAAAAAAGAGGATTTTTTACAGAACACAAAATGGCCCATAAAGGGTTAAAAAATGTGTTTTTTTACTCTGTTTTTTTTTTAAATGTTGGTTTTTTATGTATTTATAAATATCCATTAATAAAAAATATTTTTTTTTTTAAATTACGACTTCTATGAATTAATCGCCACTTTTCATGCATTTGGCCCCACTGTGCGGCGTTTCGCTGGGTCACCCCTAGGAATCGAGATATATCTTTTTTTTACATAACTCGAGAACCACTAGTCCGATTTGGCTCAAACAATTTTAAAAAAATTAAATTTAATCTGTTCATATACAATTCCTTTAATCTGTTCATATAACGTTTTTCTATATACTCAACAGTTTTGCCGGTAAAAATAAATGTTTGTTACCGCTACCATAAAAATCAATAACCTTTTGTTTATTACTTTTTTTAATACTTAGTCAAAAAAATTTTTTTTCTTCATACATTTATTTTTATCGGCAAAACTGTTGAGTATATAGAAAAACGGTATATGAACAGATTAAAGGAATTGTAATTTTTAATTTTTTTAAAATTGTTTGAGCAAAATCGGACTAGTGGTTCTCGAGTTATGTCAAAAAAAAATACCACCAAAGGTCAAATCGATATATCTCGATTCCTAGGGGTGACCCAGCGAAACGCCGGGACACGTATAACTTCTTTTTTACCGATATAACTTTCCCCGGTAGTTTGAACCCTTCCCGATCACTGACCCCTACCATTTGTCTCACAGTGTAATTAAAAAAAAAAGTTGTTTATACGGTTTCTACGTTATAAAAAAATGAGTTAAGCAAATGCCTCCTTAGTATTTATATATTACCACGTATCACATATTCCTCTTCTTACATGGTAATTTAACAAATTGGCACATTATTAAAAATAATTTGAGGTGTAGAGTAAATAAAGAAAACAAAACGCTTTAGGCTTTACAAGTTTATTATTTTCGCAATATTATTAGTTAAATAGCAGTAAAAACAGAACAACAATTTATATCGTGTGTAGAAAAAAATGTTTTATTAGCATATAATATTTGCTAATATTTGGTAACATGAAAACTAATTTGTTGCTCATTTTTATTATTGTGCTGTAGAAGTATTTTTTTTATAGATTTTTTTATTATCTAACTAGTCTGCTTGACTGACTGGTAGCAATATTTAGTAGACCTTTAACTCATCCTCTACTATATTTTTTTTTTCCAAAAATTATTCCCTTGCGTGTTTATATGAAATTTAGACAGTTTTAAGGACAATGGAAATAAATAAACATGCATATTTGTATTAGTAGCTATATAAAGGGTTCTTCAACAGGGACGCTACAAAAGTAGAAAGACAGGGACAGCAAACGACGCCATATTTCTTGCCGCTCTTTTGACATTTCTCTTCAGTAAGGTTTGCCATTTCCTGATGGAAAGATATACGAGCCAACAACGAGTCGAAATTATTAAAATTTACTACCGAAATTCGGAGTCAGTGGCCTCAACGTTAAGAGCGCTACATCCAATTTTTGGTCGTCATAATGAATGGCTTTGTCAAAAAAAAAATATGCGTTACTGGTCAGACAGCAATCCACACGTACTCCATGAGTCATCATTGCATCCCGAAAAAATTACGGTTTGGTGCGGTTTATGGGCCGGCGGCGTCATTGGGCCGTACTTCTTCCGTGATGATCAAGACCGGTACGTTACTGTGAATGGGAATCGCTACCGTTCAATGATAACCGAATATTTTTGGCCCCAATTGGATGATATGGACTTGGAGGACATGTGGTTCCAACAGGACGGCGCCACAAGCCACACAGCGAATGTCACAATCAATTTATTGCAAACCAAGTTTGGAGAACGTGTTATCTCACGAAATGGTCCAGTTGATTGGCCGCCTCGGTCGTGCGATTTGACGCCGTTGGACTATTTCCTGTGGGGCTACGTCAAATCTATGGTCTATGCCAACAAGCCAGCGACGATTTATGAACTTCATACGAATATCGGCCGATTTATGCTTGAAAACCGTCGAAAATTGGGTTCAGCGTTTGGACTTCTGCAAGCGTGCCCGTGGTGGCCATGCAAAAGAGATCGATTTCCATACATAATGGCATCGAATGTACTTTCACAGGAATAAAGAATTTTATTGATATCCAAAACCGTTTTTGTTTTATTTAAAAAAACTTTTGTAGCGCTCTTATTGAAGAACCCTTTATTTGGGTTTCCTCGAGGGGTTATTGATAATTAATAGGAATGATAAGGATTAAATATATGGTATTCGAAAGTGGTTGCAAAAAATTCTCCTGCAAATAATTCTCGTATTTTCAGCAAAACTTTTCAAAAATTGTCATAGATACTTCGAATATTTAGCGTGTTTTTTAATAACCTGGATTTAGAATTTTCCATACAAAAAATGGATTTATTAAATCCAAAAAAAAAACCTGGATTTAATAAATCCACAATAAAAGCACAAATATATGAAACAGCCTATTAATTTAATGTCAGAAAAAAATACGAATAAAAATTAAAAGAGAAACAAAAAAATTTAAAAACTAACAAATAAAAGATTTTTATTAAATTTTTTTTTATGAAATATGTTTAGAAAAAAAACTACACCTCACCAAATACATATTTTTCATCTTGGACATGGAGAAATAGCTCAAATAGAAATGGCAATTTTTCACTCTACAGTAAGTAATTTAATTAAATCCAATTAGTGAATATTAAATATTGCAATGGAATTTTTCAGTTGTGTAAAAATATAAATTGAAGTGATAAAACTGAAAAGGCAGACTCTTTATCGCTGTTTTATGTAAAATATAATTATAAATTAAAAGTTAAAGTAAAATCCTTCATCATCGAATTCGGTATTAAAAATTAGGGTGAAAGAAGTGTCGGACAGAAAATTTTTTTAAAATAGGAAGAATCTAACCCCATCTGTTGAGCGCTTTTAGAAATACTTTTTGGATTTATTAAATCCAAGTGATTAGAAAAAACGGCTATTGACAATATTGTGCACTAATCAAAAGTAAGTGCTATTTAGATTACGAGAAGTGACAAATGTAAGAACTTTCCGTTGCACTTACCAATAGGGACATGGGTAATCGAATATTACTATTAAAACCAATGCTGTGAGAACTATTTTGAAAAGAAATTTTACTACTCCAAATATTCTTTTTTTTTTTTGGAACAGAAGTTTAATTGAATTTACATACCCTCGAACATGTTGTTTCGTGTTATGTACCGCAGTACCATATGATAGAAATCCTAATTGCAGCATTTTGCTCCCATAAAATTATCTGTTTGGCAATAATCAGAAACCTTATAATGAAGCAAATTTTTCAAATAATATTTTAGTTACTTATCAATTAACCTCTCAGCAATCAGCCTTTATGTATATAGAAAATTACCCCAAACACCCAGACACTAAAATCACCCAATTAAGTACCTCGTCTCTATATGTAGTATGTTATTTGGGCTGTTGAAGTTTAAGT
The DNA here is from genome assembly GCA_949987735.1 of Leucophora obtusa. NCBI lineage: Eukaryota > Metazoa > Arthropoda > Insecta > Diptera > Anthomyiidae > Leucophora > Leucophora obtusa. Next base: position 182,164,782 of record OX465296.1, read on the forward strand.
CAGGCAACAATCAATAAATCAATCGTATTTAGAGTAAACCATAGAATATCATGTTTCCATGTAAAACGAAACATTGTACACCTATCACTCGATTATCACAATAGATACGGTAAAAATTCCTAACTAAATGAAAAAATTTTTTGTGATGACCTATCTGAGTTCAGTGCTGTTAACTTTATTAAAAATCGCTAAAGACAAAGAAAAATTTGGTGATGTTTAGAGTGCTGCAATTTTAAGTCTGGCGAATATTTGTAGATAAAAATAATGCAACACTTAAGGAAATTTTACAGGATTTCCAAAAATATACAGTTTGTACAGAACCGATCAGTACTGCCTAAATTTTACTATGTAATTTGATAAAAGGTTGATATCGCTAATTTTTCGTTAAAAGCCACGCCCACTTAAAACAAGTGACAAAATGAAAAAACAAACAAACAAACAACAACGTTAAAATTCTGTACAATTTTCTGAACCATCTCCTTGCCTTTCGTGGCGAATTTAGCCACTAGTTTAATCTTTAAAAATAAAGGCAACAACAATAAAATTAGAAAAAACTTGAATTGTGTAAAATTCGTGGCCACCACTGTATATACTACAATTTCTTTTTTTTTGTTTTTACGGAAATTAGTTATATAATTTCTTTAGTAACCCGAATATAACAACACAAGATGAAATACTTCAATCCTGAAAATTGGGGCAAAATAGAAATACATTAAATTGTCCCTGTGTAAGGTCAAAGGTCAAATTTTAGGAGATTTGATTTTTTTTTTCTTTTTTCTTGATATTATTTTTCAGTTGGGGCGTAAAGGCCCCAACAGCACTTAAGAATAAATTTTCTGAAATTAAATTAAAAATATTATTTCTAGATGTAGCAAACTAATATCAGAAAGTTTCATCAATATCCGCTCCGGAATATCTGTTATATTAATATGTATAAAAAAAAAAATCTCCTAACATCTGATCTTTGACCTTACGCAGGGGCATTTTAATGTACTTCTATGTTGCCATAATTTTCAGGTTTTAAATACACAATCTTGTGTTGTTATATTCTGGCCAAAATCAAGTAAAATTAAAAGAAGAAAAAAGAAATACTTGCCTAAAAGCTAAATAAATGCCAAAAAATTGCTGTTGTCTCGAAATCCTCTGAAATAAAATCTCTGTCCTAGCCAAATGAGAAAATGAATTCCTACAATTTTTGAAGTTTTTAATCTCTAATATGTTCTTAATAATCACTGATTTTTTAAAATTTCTTTAAAAAAAATTTATAAAAAATTTAAAATTGTAAATTTGAAAACAGCCCAGGTGGAAATTAGGTGTGGTAACAAAAAAGAAGCACTGGCAAAGCGCAAGTAGACCGCGGTCTTACAAAAAGAAGTACTGGCAAAGCACTAAATTTGGACGCCTTCCCAACGCTTTAAAAGGGTGAATTCCAAGCACTTGTTTTCCTATAACATTATTTTGTTTGTGAAAAAGAATCTCCAAAATAGTGAATATTTAAATAATTTTTGACTCCACAATACAATAACTCCAAGAATCGTCTGTTTTTAGAGTAATTTAAAATTCCTCAGTGATGAGGGCTCATAATTTGGTGGCAGGGAAAACACTTGATTTATATGTTTCTTGGTGCTATCTCAAATACTTTGCAAAGCATTAAATAGATCGGTGTTATCATTTGGGTGTCAGGAAAGCACTTTAATTTTTTTAATTGAGCGTTGGCAAAGCATTTGATTTTTATGTTTATGGGTGCTTTCCCAGGGCTTGGTAAAGCATTGGCGCCACCGTGGAACGGTGTTATCATTTGGGCGTTGGGAAAGCGCTGTTAACAAGCACTCATAACACCCATTTCGGTGCTTTGCCAGTGCTGGCCCCTTTGTAATTTTCTACCTGGGAGTGTTTAAAAATTCTGACCTTTTTGGCACTAATCCAAAACGAGTTAGCAAAACGCAATATAAAAAAAATTGTTTTTATCTGAGTTTCTTGCAACTTATAGAATAAAAATATGCTTCTGTATTAGATTATTTTAATAAATTTTAAAATTTGGACCCGCATTTCTTGATTAAGTGGTCTACAACACATCAGTTGCCGGGGGTAATTGTAATAACTCGGCTGTTTTTTAACCGATTTAAGTTTTTATTGCTTTATTACAAAGATAATTCACTCCAAATCGCGATTGTCTAATATTTTCAATTCGAATTAGTTTTAAAATATCAATATTTTTGAGAAAACGCATAAAAAGTCATATTTTCCCCTTGTAAAATCACTGTTCCAAATTTCAAGTCCGATGCGGCACATAGTGCTTTGTCCCATAAAAAAAAATATTCTTTTTGTGTATATGTGACGCGCAAAATAGAAAGGGACCTAAGGATAGAAAGGGACCTAAGGTCAGGAAAGCATGGGATCGGTCTCATTCGATGCTCAGATGTTGTCCACAAAAATAAAAATTGATTTTTTTACCCTTAGGTCCCTTTCTCTATGCGCTGTCACATATTTTCAAATTTGTTAATATTGTAAATATTATCCTTTCTGGTATAACTCATTCTGTCTAAGAGGTCGCTAAAGTCGCTAAATTTTTAACATAGAATGTAATGAAAAAAGATAAATTTTTTGGATCTTATAGAAAAAATTGGAAAAAATTCATTTTTAGTGGTATTTTTAAAATTTTTCATTTTTTAAATATTTGAATATATTCGAATCAATAAAAAAATAATAAAATTGTAAAAAATCTACAATTGACATATCAAATTAAACTTTGAATTTTTACAATATTGTTGCTGGGAGCCTAAAAATATCAAAAGTTAAATGAAACTTTAAAAAAAATTATGTTAATTGATTTTAAAAATTTTTGTCATGCTCTTATAATTTTATATAAGAAAAAATAAAGAAAAGAACTAATTTCTTACTTTAACTATAAAAAAAAAATTTTCCAAGTGTCAAAATATTTATTTTTGTAATTTCATCTTTTATGGGTTACGAAAAAGTTTCCAACTTTCTTAGATTTTAATAAAATGGTATATTTTTTTTTTTCAAAAGATTGAGGTAATATTATTTTTTTTAAAAAGTATAAAATTTGGCAAAAACACATCAACTATTTTATTAATAAATCCTTAAATATAGCTAATTTTTTTAAAAATACTAAAAATTACCAAAGTTTGATAATATATTAAAAAAAAATTATGTTAATTGATTTTCATATTATTATTTTTGTTGTTAGGAATAGACCTTTACTTATTATATTGAAAAGAAATATCACCAATTTTTTTTTATAGAAATCAAAAAAAAAATATTTTTTCTTAAACACTCTTTTTTTATATCTCATTCACGTAATAATAGCTACATATGTATATTTCACTTTCTAATTAAATTACCAGCTGATAAAAAAAAAACAAAATCTATTTTTGAACTTTGGGAGCAAATTCACTAAAGTATTACCGCTAAAAACACCACCAGGAACATTTTTGTGGAACATTCTAACCCTCTAACTGTTCAACTTACGGGTCGTTTCTGTCCATTTTAAAAGGGGGCCAAAAAAGTCCCTTTAATTGAAGAGTTAGAAGGTTAAAATGTTCCACAAAAATATTCTCCGTAGTATTTTACATAAGTTCGCTGAACATGCCTTATACCTAAACTGGAGGATTCACATGGTTTCCTATTTTAATCCTTTTCAATTTTTTGTTGTTGGCCCCTTTTTAAAAAGGGACAAAAAAGACCCGTAAGTTGAAGAGTTAGAGGGTTAAAATGTGCCACAAAAATGTTCCTCGTAGTGTTTTATATAAGTTGGCTGAACACATCCTATAACTAAAATGGAAGATTCCCATGGTTTCCCCGTAAAATCCAGGTTTGTGGGACATTTGAGCGCCAATTCTGAATAAGTACGAAATTAACCCTTAAACACATTTTAAGTTTTCACTTATTACTGACACTGAAGTTAGATTTTCAATGCTGATGTCTTCAAAGACCTATAGTAGAATTTCATGACAAATATTTTTGCGGAACATTTTAACCCTCTAACTCTTCAACTTACGGGTCGTTTTTGTCCATTTTAAAAGGGGGCCAAAAAAGTCCTTTTAATTGAAGAGTTAGAAGGTTAAAATGTTCCACAAAAATATTCTCCGTAGTATTTTACATAAGTTCGCTGAACATGCCTTATACCTAAACTGGAGGATTCACATGGTTTCCTATTTTAATCCTTTTCAATTTTTTTTTTGTTTTAGAAAAATCATTTTAAGCGTTTAAAGGCATTTTTTTTATTAATGGATCGATTTGGAGCAAATATGGCTTGACCTTATATTATTTCACGTGCTAAATTTCATGGCAATCGGATATTTTTTGCAGGTTTTATGAAGATTTTAAGATAAAGGATATATGGCAGGACTAAGAGTCCTCGCTTCGATTTTGATAAAAATTGACACAAACGTTTCCAGCTTTATGTGTATCTCATTGGATACTTTTTGTAATTTTACGTCCATTTATGTAGCTAATATAATATTTTTAAATTTCAGGACCTATGGGAGGTGGGCGTGTCCTTGGCCCGATATTTCCAAAATTAAAATTTTTCTTAACTAAGGAGTTCTATGTCAGTGTACCAAATTTCAAAACTCTGTCTGCACTCCTTCTATTTTTGTCCAATCGTTAAATGGGATCAAAGCACTATGCGCCCTCCCGATATCGGACCATTCTAATTTTTTTACACCCAAATAAATATTTTCAGGGGGTAGCCCCGTCAATAACTCAAAATTTATTTTCCTCCATACAAGCTTGGAGAACCCTACTTGATATACAAGATGTTTTACTAATTTTTCTACTAACTTATTTTTTTGAGTGCAGTTTAACTTTTCTGTGTGAATTGGATATAAGATCTGGTACTAAATCTGTATTATGAAATTTGAATATATTTTCAAATCTGAACACTTCTGGTAACAGATATAATCATATATGATTATATCTGCCAATATCTGGCCACAAAAATCACCCAATTTTCTAGATACCTCTAGATATGTACATATCTAGCTCTACATCTCCTGGTAATTTCAGCAAATTTTTCTGCAATGTAATTTTTAACTAAATTTAGGTAGTTTTATAAATTAATATGAGTTTATATAAATTTTTTTCTGCAAAGCCTATGCGATACATAATAACCTATTTCCATACAGCCAACAGAAAAAAAGAGTATTATAAAAGATTTGTGTAAATCGAGGGATAGGTGTTGTCTGTATTTGCGTGTTTTTGGTAATTTATAGCAGCAATTGTAGATTTTTAAATCCTTTTAAGGCTATTATTTTAATATTTTCAAACTTAAATGCTACTGTCAAAAGATAACAGACATTAAATCATGTTTCTAAAACGAAAGAACAATGAAAAAACGGTAATGGCCTTGAAATTCGAAAATAGTTGGTTGTACTGTTGGTAATAATAATATAAAGCAACAGGTCAATAAAGAAAATCAAAATTTTGATAGATATTATATTTATGAATTAATCGAAACAAAGTCTGTTTTCATAATTGTTGTAGAACAATGTGATTGGATAAAATATTTTCCATCTAGGTGGAGTGGAAGTACTAAAATCAGTGTAAATAGATAATTTTTTTTAAAAGTATCCCCACGTATAAAATCATTAGATCTGATCAGATCTATTTAAAGCTTTTTAGACATGATTGATTCTAATTAGACCAGACCAGATCATATATGATATGGCTTAAGGCTCCATTTGTCTTTTCGTTCCGTGACGGTTCTGTAATGTGCCGTGCCGGATGGCTCTTTTGTGTAGTTAGTCTTTTCCGTAACAACGTATCAGCTGTTTAATGTTGATTTTCTTAGCAGAGATCTGTGCCAACCAGATTAATCGGTTGCGGTGGCTAAATAAAAAAATTGCAGCGGCGGCTTAAAACTGGCTGTGAGCCAAAAGCTGATCGGCTAGCCAACTTTAAGTTGACACATACAAAACATCGGCTTAACGGTAAAAAAGGAAATTTAAAAAAATATATACTATTTTTCGATTTTTATCATGTAAAAAAAATTTTCGACGGCGGCGGTTACAAAAATTAGACGGCGGCTCGGCTTAGCCGGTTTAAGCCATTCGTCTCAGATCTCAAAATAGCAGCTGTTAACTCACTGTCACTTAACGGATAACAATAATTCTGTTTTCAACAGGTTCATCCGGCACGGCACGTTACATTACAGACAAACTAACGACTCAAATGATTTGTCATAGAACAAAAACAAATCAGCTGATTCGTCACGGCACGTTACGTACAAACTAATTATACCTTTATGTGAAACACTTTATGACTACATATAATCAGTTTTCATATCTAAATGGATGTGGAAAATTTGGTGATTTTAATGATTTTTTTTTTTTTAGTAGAATTATTCGCTGAGGTGTAGTTAAAAGAAGTTCTATGCAGTGACCACTTTTTTATATTTTGTTGAACAAAATTTTAACAAACTCAAAATTTGAGTTTTGCTAATTTACAAAAAAAATGGCATTTTTGGTTATACCTGGGACTAGGTTACCATAAAGCAAGAGAGACAAAAATTTGTATCTGAATATTTTTAAATCTTAGAAATGAAAGTATACTCATAGAAATAAATCTGTAAAAGTAGCAGAAATCATTTTTAACTAATTTTTAATAAATTAGTTAAAAATGATGCTGCAGAAAAAACTGCTGAAATTAGCAGATTTTTTTGCTAAATACTAGTAAAATAAGACAGTAAAATTAGTTATATTTAAGTTAACTTTTAGTTAATTTAGTTAAAATAACAAATTGTACTTGAAAATCAGCTGATAATTTTGCTAAATATTAGTAGAATAAAAATTGCAAAAATAATGTGTTATATCTACAAAACTTTAGCTATTTTGAAGCTACCTTTAGTCGAATGCAAATGGCATTCTATCCTGCTAAAATTAGCAGAAATATTTGCTAAAAATTTGTAAACTGCTGTTTTCAAAAGGCTCAATTTTTATTCGCATTTAAAAAAAAATCTAAAATTTTTAATTTTTTTGTGACTTTTTAGGGTACTAATTATTAATAAAAATTTTTTGCTGATTTTACAGGTTAATTTGCAATTTTCTATTAACAAAAATTTAACTAAAATTCTGTATATTTAACAGTTTTATTTTTGCTGTTCCTATATTATTAATATATAGCAAAAATAATCTGCTAATTTTAGCAGTTTTTTCCGCTGCATAATTTTTAGTGGTTTTAGCTAAATTTTTTACAGACTTTTTCTATTAGTGTAGAGTATAATATTGTAAATTTTTGAAAAAATATTTAATTCCCAGTGTAGAAACGGTAATGGCATATGATTATTTTTTGGACTACCAGTAATGACACCCACTTATCTTCTGCATTATTTTAAACATATAATAATGAGTTACTGATAATGACTTATTTTTATCATTATTTCAAATAGAAAATAATTTTCTAGATTTTTTTTTTAATATTTTTTGAAATCTATTTTTAGACTCAATATTTTTTAAACACTGGTAAGGATATATGTAACCACATATTTTTTGATTTTTTGTATGTTGGCGAGTAAGCTTACTTGTGTGCAGCAGGTCAATTATGTTTTTATCTATTAAATATTACATGTCGATATAGCTCAGATGGTAGAGCTATTGACTGACAATCTGTTGACCCAGGTTCGATTCCCGCACCAGCCAATTTTATTAAAAAAAAAAAAATACAATAAAAAAAATTTTTTTTATATAATTTATTTTTTTTTTTAAATCTATTTTTAGACTCATTATATTTGTCAGTACTGGTAAGCACATAGGTAACGATATATTTTTTGATTTTTCGTATGCTGGTGTTTAACCATAACTAATTATTTTTCGCGACATCGCCATATAAAGGTAATAAGAAATGTAATAACAAAAGTAACTAGTTACCATTACCAAGTATGTAGTTACATAACCACATATCTGGTAATGATTTTCTACACTAGCTTCTTATGCCTTGCTATAAAAGTAATTCCATTTCGATTACGGGTCTATTGACATTTTTTAGAAATACAGTTATTTAAGCGCCAAAATTTTCAAAAAAGCCAAACAAAAGTAATTTTTGACAGTTGTAAAGAGGGAATGCAAAATCCCGCACCTTTTGATTTCCCGGGAAAGCGGGAAATTTATTTTGAATTCCCGGGATCTCGGGATCCCGCCAGGGAAGTAATTTATAAAATATTTTATAATAGGGGTTTTCATATAAACTCGTATTCTACTCGTAAAAGGTATAAACCTGATATGTTTATGAGCTTAATGTCAAACTCCATACATAAAAAATATGGTTTGTATTTATACTAGGTTTGCAAGGAATTTACGACTTTATATGAAAATCCCTAATAATTTTAAAGAAAATATCTTAAAGTCATCAAATTTTGAGGATCGTAAAAAAGCTTAATAAAGTAAAACTAATTTTTAGACTAAAAAACTTGTCCGTCAAAAAAAAAAAAAATAAATAAATTAATATAAAAAACAATTTTAATAAATTGTAAAAATTTTTTAAAATTGTGAAACAAATTTTAACTTACTTGAAAATTTTTACAAATCAATTGACAAATTTGTGTTTAATAATGTATAGAATAAGTGAGATTCAAAATTTTTTTTACAACATTATTTAATTGAGTGGTTTTCTTAAAAAATATATTTTCCTTTTAGTGCCTGTTTTACGAGCTACTAAAAGGCACTTAAAATGTTCGATGAAATACACAAATTAATCAGTGTGCTCATTTACTCAAAAATCTTACTACTTTTACTACAATTGGATAAATTAGTTAACTTTTTGAATTTTTTCAGTTGTGGTAAAAGTAGCAAATTTTAGTAAGTAAACGAACAAGACTACACTCAAAAAAAAGTCAGTAAGTCAGCAAAAAATGTTGCTGTGTCAGCAAATTTTTAGTCAAGAGCGTGCTTGCAAAAAAGTTGGTAATTTCAGCAAAAGGTTTGCTGAAAATCAGCGAGCTGATTTTTACCAAAAAATAGTAATCTTCAGCAAAAGTTTTGCTAACACTTAGTCGACTACAAATGAAAAAAATCCCTGCTAAAATCACTAAACTTTTTGCTGAATATTAGTAGACTGAAAAAAACTCAAAAAACTTGTAGCGAAATTTTACTTTAGTTAATTTATTTGCTGAAAATTTAAATATAGAATATGTGTAGAGTTGTTTTTCTTTATTTGTCATTTCCGTTTCCAGACAAGCTGCGACATCTACATCTTGTCTATCTGGTTGTCGTCCACGCTATGAATGCGGTTATCAGCACAATTTTTATAGCAAAATAAATTAGTAAAACATTAGTTCAAAATTAGTTTAGTGCTAAAAAAATATAACTAAAATTTTTATGAAAACGGAATTTCAGCAAAAAAAATTGTTGAAAACTAGTACACTTGATATACAAGACGTTTTACTAATTTTTCTACTAACTTATTTTTTTGAGTGTAGTGTAAAATTTTTACTATTTTCAAAACGTTAGAAAATTTAGCATATGAAAATTTGAGATAGTTAACTTTATTGTTTTAAATAGCATTTTTTTAAATCCCGGGATTCCCGGTCAAAAATCCCGGGAATGCGGGAACTGAAAAATGCTTAATTTCCCGGAAATCCCGGGACGGGAAATCCCGGGATGCATTCCCTAGTTGTAAATAGTATTTCAAACTTAAGGGCCTATAACTTAATTTTTTCCATGATGTTTTTTTATACCCCAACGAACATTTCTAGGGGTCACAGGTAGCCTTTTTTCGCCATTTAATAAAGATTACCCTAATTTAGTTACATTTTATGGAAACCTGTTATTTTGAAATCCAATCCGAAATGACACCTTCCGTTAATGCCATCCATCTCTAAAAAAATTTAATAAACAAATAGTAGTGAAACTTTATCACATTGATGTTGTGATGTCAAACAAAAAGAAATAAAATGTGACATGATTTGACATTAAGGCAAATATTTGCCTTTATGGTACTTTTCTTTTGCGTTTTCTTTTTCACAAAACTTATTAACACGAACCTTTGGTTCTTGTTTTGTCTTTGCATAAGTAATTTCTGAAGAATTTATACACAGAGAAAATCATAATGATTTCCAAATAAAATTCGACTATAGCAACCTTAATTGGATGTCGCAACGATAGAGGAAATTTTCTTGCGATGTTGTTAATTTCTGTCTGGATATCTAGTAATGAAACTTTTTTATAGCGTGTATAAAACTTGTAATAACTAAAATGATATTGTTCATGAAATTTTATTAAAAACTTCATTATTTTAAGTTGGGCGAATTCCATCTAAACTTTAGTTATTTTATGTAAAAATGCCTTAATATAATGTAGATAATTATTTGAGTGTAGTATCTTCTTGAAGATAGAAACCGAAAATATCCGTCACACTTTCTATGAAACCCAATTTCTCCGCGTGTACTTATTTTTCCACCACAGCAATAAGTTTACTTTGACACTTTCCAACAATCGTAAAAAAAAATCACATATTTTGCGGTTTTAAAGAGATTTATCATCATATTTTCTTATAACCATATAAACCATACGTTTGTCAAATGCTTTGGAGAAAATATTTCATATTTAAATACATTTTGTTAGCTTTTATATGAAATACAACTTGAAATTATTTCCATATACACACAAATTATTTTTTATTTTCACATTTTATTACTTACTTTTTAAACTTTTGTAAATATTTAAGTTTAGTTTGAAAACTTTGCAATAAAACTTCTTTACAAAGTCATAACTTTTTATACCCTACACCACACAGTGGTACAGAGTGTATTGTGTTTGTGCTGGTGTTTGTAACTACCGAAAATAATGGGCGTAGAACCACTCTACAATATAATGTACCGATCGGCTTAGAGTCACTTGCTGAGTGGGTTTAGCGATGTCCCTCCGTCTGTTATGAAAAATTAACGACATTTGTAATCAAAATAAAGGCCGCAATTCTAATATTATTGGACAAAATTTAGTGTGTACTTTTGTATTGTCCAAAAGTTGAACCCTATTGAAAATTGTTTTGATATAGTCGCCACAGAAGGGTCTGCTCTGAGCTTCAATGTATTGATTTGAATTGGTATTTCTAAACTAAAACGATTTCAAGTAATTATTTTAATGTAAGTTGTTTAATTTTATTCGTTTATCAGATAGTGCTTAAAAAAGAAGGTCCAAATTCGGCTCAATTGTTTAACAGCGTTTTAAATGCCAAATAGTTCGAAAAAATAAGGGAATTTAAATTTCTTTATTCTGTGGTATAAAATTTATAAATGTATCGTAGCTATTGTGAAAGTAGCACCCGAGACCTAGACCAACTTTTAGACGTCTGGTCAAGGCCCAAAAATTTCCCAAAAATTCATAGTGGCGATTTTGAGTCCATCTCGGAAACTGTCGACCCGACACTTACGCAATATACTTATTTGGAAACTAGAATACTGGAACAACAGACAGAGAAATCGAGACGAACATTATATTACATGTTTCACTATAATATTTATTGCACTGTTAGTTAAAATTTCTTTCCCGGAATGACTCACATTTTAGTATGGTGTAGGGTTTTATATAGTCCGCATGCCCAACCTCAATTTATTTTATTTGTTTTCTTTGCAACATTGTTTAGTCGTAAGTCTATCTACTTCTTAACTTATTGTGTTTTCAACAACACTTTAAGCCAACATTAAGCAAACAAATAATTCTAGAGATTTTCATTTATAAAATTTTAACATTTATTTTCTTATAAGATTAAAAGTTTTTGTTTCGAATTTTAAAACTCATATACAGACCGTCCAAAAAAAGATATAGTCCACCAGGATATTAAAAAAGATTTCCTTTAAGTTTTTTTTTTTTTTTTTTTTGTAAAAACTCCTCTATATTAAGAGTAGAATCAAAGAAATTTGTAAGACAATTTAACTGAATATTACACAGAAAGAAAAAAGCATATGCATTGTGGCAATTGAATTTTTGACCAACTAAAATTGTTTGTTTTATAAGAAATTCTTTTTAGCGAGCAGCAGCTCCTCTTTTAATAGAGGCTCTAAACTTTTTGCATAAAATATTATACTAACTTTACTCGCTCATGAGCATTTTCCACCCCAGAAATATATCATTCTGCACAGTGGGATAGAGGGTATTTAATTATATTTTGCGGCAAATTATATGATATATTTTGTGTTGATGGAATAACTCATCTATTACATTTTTTATCTTAGCAAACATCTGTGATTTATTTGTTTTATTTCCGTTCGGCATCTCTTATTCTCTCCATTACTCTTACTTTTTATATTCATCAAGATACAGCAATTTAAATTTATTTTATACCATTCGTCTTCATCGACGACAAAAACACATACAATTTCTCACTCACTCATTCACATAGTAATCTCAAATATGTGTACCCTACAACACTATATTATGGTCATGTTTATAACAAACAACAATATCGAACATAGACCTACTTGCAGTATACAGTTCGAATCATAATTACTTTGGGGGTTGATTTAGCGATGTCCGTCCGTCTGTCCATGTATAGTTGATCACACTGTACACTTGTTTACTGACTTATTTTGGCTAAAATCGGTCCATGTTTACACACGTTTGCCCTTAGAAATGTTTTATTCTTGTTCTAACGCTGCATATCACAAATACGGTGATATTCTCATGAACTCTGGTTCACTTGCTTAAATTTATTAGCCTAGGGACAAACCCTAATGATGTAGGTTTAAATCGGCCCATGTTTCTATTCTATGTTTAATATATTTCCTCATAAATATAATCGAAGAAAAAAAATTTTAATTTTTAAAATAAATTGTATTTTTAATCATTAATCAGACTTATTTCACATTTTCGGATACAACTTCACTTCGACCCATTGAAATTTTGGACCTAAAGTTTTGTATAATATTATCCAGACTGATATAGGGTATAATTTAGTGATTAATGAATGACTTTAATTTTATTATTGGTTTTAAATGTGTTTTTAGTTGGAAAGAAAATTTCAAAATGATATTTGTCTATCTTTTACATGAACACCTCTTAGGAAAAAAAATATATCTAGAATAAAATGGATATCAATAAAAAAACGAAATACTTAAGAACTAAAAAGAAATAAAATAAAAAAGAAAACTATTTATCAAAACGTCCCAAACATGACCTTGACAATACAGATTTTTTTTTAGATTCAATGCAATGCAATCTTTTTCTGTTAACTGCAGTAGAGAAAACGAATGAAATGAACTTTTTAATGTCAAATAAACTGGGGAGGCCAACAAAATTAAGAAATGTCTAAATAAAATATATGTACTGATGTACCTATTGTTATATACATATATAATACTTGGTTGGCAAACACTAATCCTAAAATTGTAATAACGTTGTAAAACCCTTTCAAATGACTACCATTGACCTTAAAATACCATTAACGAAATAACTTAAAATATTGTTAACCTTAAAATAAATAACTTTAAATACCATTAACGCTAAAATAACTTAACGAAATAGCTGTAATAACCGATAGCCCTAAAGCACCCTAACTAAATACTTTTGAATAACATCCATTGTCATTAATTTTATGAATCGGTTGCCAACCCTGATATAATATTTTGCAGGTTTGTTTTTCTCGCTTCATTAAGAAAAAGATGTAACAATAACAATAGGGTATTTATTGTAGGTTTTTTTTAATAATAAAAAGAAAAGAATAGTATACATCGAGAACTCTTTTAGCATGGCAGATATTTACCAAGAGAATTTAAAAGTGCTTAATTAGAAAAAAACAACGAAATTACCAAGTTTAATTGCACAAAATTATTAAGTTGTTAGCCGGAAAAACTCAAAACTTGATAAATTTATCAAGTTTTGACTTTTAAATTTGAACAAAAATTATAAATTATTCAATAAAATTTTTTGTAATTCTATTTTAGCCAATTTTTAGAATTTTTTATATTTACCAAGTTTTAAGCTAAAAAAGGCAAAAAATTGTATGGTAAGATTGACCAAATTTTTACACTAATAGAAAAAGTCTGTAAAAATTTTATTTAAAACTACTAAAAATTGGTTAGAAATGACCTTGCAGAAAAAACTGATGAAATTAGCAGTTTATTTTTGATAAATATTAGTCAGATAGGAACAGCAAAAATAAGACTGTTAAATATATAGAAGTTTAGTTATATTTCAGTTAAATTTTAGCATCACAAATTAACTTGACAAAAAGACACAAAAAAAAATTCGAATTTAAAAAAAAATTTTATTGATTTGTCTTTTAACTCTTTCACTACCCTTGTACACTACAGTATACACATCTTTAAAAGAATATATAAAATTTAATAGTGCAAAAAAACTTTATGCTTTTTACAAATAAGTTTATTAGGATCTTGGACTTCAAATAAAAATCATTATATGTATAAGCAGTGGCAATATGGTCGCGATATTTTTTATGAAGTCTAGTTTTTTGAAAGGGGGTTTTGGTGTTCCTCCTAAACTAATGAAGATAGATAATTGAAATTTGGCATACAGCTTTGTTTTATGACGAGAAGAAAACCAACCAAAGGATTTTTGGCTACTCGAATGTTTAAGGCACAGATTAATACCAGATGTGAAACTTATGACAGGTGTCAAAAAAATATTCTCGAACCGTATGGTTTTGTTTACATGGAAGTCAAGTCTAGAGGGAGATAACAATATAAAATCTCCATACATTTTGTATTGCGCATTTTTTGTATATATCTGTCTCTTTTTAGACTATTGTGCTTTATCTTTTGTATTTTTCTTAAATTTTTGCGTTTTGTTTTGCTCATTTGCCGTTGGCCATATTGCCCAAATCTGGTATAATTTGTGGTTTAAGGGGTAAAACGGGGCTCAGAAGTTTGAAAAAATCGATTTTCGAACATCATTTTCGGTGGGCAGGAGGGGGAGGGGGCAAAATATGTTACATATTTTTTTATAATATGAGGAATCTTAACAAGAATCTGAAGTCAAAAGAACGATACATCCGCAAACAAAAAGTCGGTAGTGAAAGGGTTAATGCAAATAATAATCTAGCCTTCTGAAATCAGCAGTTTACTATTTTTTAGCAAATATTTTTGTTGATTTTAGTAAGACTGCTATTTCCATTGAACTAAATTTTACAGGCCAGATTTGGTATCAGATCTGATACCAAAAAAAATTATAAACAAATTTTGTTTGAAGAGTTTCTCGGTAATAACATGAGTTTAGAGGCATAAGTTTTTTAATTTTAGTTTAAAGTCAAAATCTAATTAGATCTGATTACATATGGTTCGCCAGATCTGCCTAGATCTGGCGCAATTAGATCCACTGAGATCTGGTCAGATCTGATCTTTTTTACACGGGAAGCACTAAATTTTAATCGCACGCATTATATGTGTAATTTTAAAGAAATAGTTTCTATTTTACAAGAAATGCTTATTGCTGAGTGCAAAAATCTACGCTGGGGTATTTAATCGATTAATCGTTGTTCGATTAATCGCTCAATTTTTCTCAAAAATTGTTCAAATAATTAAAAAATGCCCAAATTTCGAATAAAGGGTAATTCGAATAACTTAATACGATCCAGCGATTAATCGAAATTGTTATTCGAGTCATTCATTATTCGAAATTTAGATATTTTAAATTTGCTAAAAACTCAAAAACTTATTTAAAAAACTTTAAAAATTAATTTGTTGAAGGCTTGTACACTAGACCGTACCTAAAAAAAAAGTTCGCCGTACACCGTTCAATTTCAGAAAAAAAAAAATTTTTTTTTGTTTGCCGAACCTAGAGGTCGCCCTTTTACATTTTTCGCTACATCTTTGGCTTTTACAGTCGGACCTTAAAGTATGATACATCGAAGTTTTCTCTCGAGAAGAGAATGGTTCTAAGGGCCATTGACCTCAAGTATCCCGTTCTAGTACACTCAAAAAAAAAGTCAGTAAAGTCAGCAAAAAATGTTGCTGTGTCAGCAAATTTTTAGTCAAGAACGTGCTTGCAAAAAAGTTGGTAATTTCAGCAAAAGGTTTGCTGAAAATCAGCGAGCTGATTTTTACCAAAAAAATAGTAATCTTCAGCAAAAGTTTTGCTAACACTTAGTCGACTACAAATGAAAAAAATCCTTGCTAAAATCACTAAACTTTTTGCTGAATATTAGTAGACTGAAAAAAACTAAAAAAACTTGTAGCGAAATTTTACTTTAGTTAATTTATTTGCTGAAAATTTAAATATAGAATATGTGTAGTTGTTTTTCTTTTTTTGTCATTTCCGTTTCCAGACAAGCTGCGACATCTACATCTTGTCTATCTGGTTGTCGTCCACGCTATGCATGCGGTTCTCACAATTTTTGCAGCAAAATAAATTAGTAAAACATTAGTTCAAAATTAGTTTAGTGCTAAAAAAATATAACTAAAATTTTTGCTGAAAACGGAATTTCAGCAAAACAAAATTGCTGAAAACTAGTACACTTGATATACAAGACGTTTTACTAATTTTTCTACTAACCAATTTTTTTGAGTGTAGTTACCCACCAGATCTCAGTTGCTACCACCCAAATGTAACTCCCTAATGTCAGAAAATTAAAGCTAGCAAAAAATCATTAAACTTTTGCTAAAGAAGTTTTTCGATAAATCCAGCAGAATTTTTAAAAAAATTTTTTTTTGTTGCCGAACGTAAGGGTCGCATTTTAAAATTTTTTTTATTGGATTTTTTCTTTATAGCAAAACACTGGTCTCCTCGAGGCAAAAAAAATTGATATATCACACTTTAAAATCCGACACACTTTAATAGCCGAAGCTATAACGAAAAATTAAAAAAGGCGACCCCTAACTTGGGCAAAAAAAAATTTTTGGATTTGCATTGCAAAAATACTTTATATTTGAAGGTGTACTGCGCCTGTAAGGTGGTACGGTCTATTGTACACTATCCAGATTTCATTTTTGCCTAAAAAAATCATTAGGAGACGACTTTTTAAAAATTTCAGAAACATTTGTTAGGTTATTGTTTTTTTTTTTTGTAATTTCTAATACAAAAATTATTGTAAAATAATTTTAAACTACAAACTCAATAAGAATATATAGTTATCATGTAGGAGCGTTATTAAATATCTTAAATATAAAAAAAACAAAAAAAAACACAATTTGCTTTGTGATCTTCCAAAATACTACTCTGTTATTTTGCCAGATATAGCAATGTAGCGATATCTATTTATAATTTTTAAATTATATTTTTAAGATTTTATAATAGTTAATATTAAACGAATATATTAGTAAATAATTCGTAATGTTATTTCGATGTTATAAATGGCGAATTAAAATACAAATAAATAATTTTTTTTATGTCATACCAGAAGTTTTTTAAAATACAATTTAAAAAGTGAAACAATGAAATTAATAATTTTCTTTAAATTGTTTTACTTGTTTTACTTGTTTTATCCTATTTTATCTCTTTTAAAACTTGCAAATTCAGGCCTCGATGTAAAATGTTTTAGTAAGTGTAGTGGTAAACTGTTTTATTTTAATTCGAAATAGTTCTTGACAATTGCCAGAGATTATTTTGCTATTCAGAGAAAAATAAAAAACGCAGCAACCTAATTAATTGCCAACAAAAATCTACTTAAATAGTGAGTGACACAATTGAAATGCAATTATCACATGATAAAAACACAGACACATTTTAATTAATTTTTACGTATAATTAAGAGAAAAACTTTTACAAATACCCTGACCTTTGAGAGAAAAAAAAATTAATTTATGTGTTGTTAACATGAAAACTATGGAAACTAAATCTTAAATTTTTCTTTAAATTTTTTCATGCAAGAAATACCTAATATATTTTATACATTGAAGTAGTGCTGGTAAATTTGGTTACTTTTTAATACTCGATACTACTCGATATTTTTGATTTGGATACTCGATACTTTTAACGGGTTTTAGCGGATTCACATTTTTATATATGTATTTTGTCTGTCGAAAATGCAATTCTGAAAATATCGAATAGTAGTTTTGAGTATCGAGTACCCAAAATAAAAGACAAATACTCGATACCCACTACTCATATTTTTACCAGCACTACATTGAAGTGCTTATGCATAATAATTTGAAAACCTTATAACAAATTTATAAAATAAATTTTTTATGGAAAATTTGTTTCACAAGTCAGTTGTAAATTTTAAAAGTGATTATGTACTTTTGTCTATATACATAGATATTTTAACTATGTATGTGATTGTCACGAAAAAGAAACAGCGAAGGCGACAATGGCAGAGAAGGTGAAAATAAACCTGGAAAACTAAGAGTTTAATCACAACTGGGTCGATTATCGACCGACGATAGCAAAATCGTCGCGATTAATTTAAATTCAGCGACAATCGACCGTCGACATTTGTTGACGTTTAGAAAAAAAGAAAAGCAAAACAAGAATATGGTTGTATTTGTTTCGCCGCAATTCTTCATCAATTCAATTGGTTTTGCATTAATTCTTGTTGTTCTACATTTTAGGGTATTTAGTTTTGCTTTTTACCGCAAAATTATGTATATTTATTTTCAATTATATTTATTCTGTCAAAAAATAAATAAATTTTTTTTAAACAAAGTACAAATTTTTACAACTCTAATACTAATTTCTACAACTATGTTCTAATGGCAACCATTAATTAGTTAAAAGTCTGGCAACAATTTGACAAATATTTTGAGTGTGTGTGTCGTCATGAAAATACAATAGCTTCTATTACGACAACAAATCGCCGGACGACGACATGGCGACATCTTGCTTCCCATACAAAATATATGATAAAGCAATTCTCATTGTCGTTGTCGACCCAGTTGTGATTAATCTCTAATGCTTGAAAAAATCGCCGAGATACAATTATATAAAAAGAACTGGTGTTATTTGTATTCCCTGTCAGAAGAATCAAATGGAAAAGCGTTGGAAAGACACTTTAACCATTTACTGCATGGATTTTTTGTACAAATTTTAGTTAAAACTACTAAAAAATTTTTAAAAGTGACCTCGCAAAAAAAACTGTTGAAATTAGCAGATTAATTTTACTAATATTAGTATGATAGGAGCGGAAAAAATAAAACTGAAATTTGGTTTTATTTGAGTTAATATAATGTAACAAATTTACCTGCTAAAATCGGCAAAAAATTTTGCAAACTACAATAAGTAGTAGACCAACTAATCACAAAAATATGATAAAATGACAATGTTTTTTTTTTAGATTTTTTAATACAAATAAAAATTCCATTCATAAAAATACAAATGGGAAAGCGGTGGCAAAGCACTTTAGTAGGTGTTACAAGTACTGGCAAAAAGTGCTTTCCCATTCCCAAAATAATAACATCATTAGACAAAAGAACCGGCTGCTCAAAAAACGCCGGAAAAGCACCGGAGAAACAATATTTTTGAACGTTGGCAAAACCAATTAATAGGTGGTCTGGAAATATATTTTCGAAAATAATATTTAAAAAAAGTTCATATGTATTTTTTTTTTTTTTGGTCCTGCCGTGATTTTAACCCAGGCCTTTAGATTGGCAGACGATTGCTCTACTCACTGCGCTAACGAGACATATAATACTTGATGGCTAAACACATAAATGAGTGATAAGAGCTGAACAACTACTGGCTGTGCTAAAATGTTAGTACTGGCAAACAGTTTTTGGAACTAATATTCCAGCGATGGGAGATCAAACAATAAATTGGTCTTAAAAAAAAAGTTTTTTTGCTTCCAACCGGATTTGAACTCGGAACCTTCTGACTACAAACCTTCTTTAACGAAGCGTCAGCATTTTTATAAAATCATTGCTCTACCAGAGAATTGATTGACCGCTGGCAATTTCTGACTAGGTACACTCATACAAATAAGTCCTTAAAAATAGCAGAAAAAGTTACTAAAAATTAGTTAAAAATGATGCTGCAGAAAAAACTGCTAATATTAGCAGAATCAGTTTGCTAAATATTAATAAAATGAAAACAGCAAAAAAAACTGTTAAATTTACAGAATTTTAGTAATATTTGAGCTAAATTGCTGTTAATTTCAAATAACAATTTAACCTGCTAAAATTAGCAAAAAAAATTGCTAAATAATAGTAGAATGAAAATAGCAAAAAAAAAACTGTTAAATCTACAAAATTTTTGCTAAAATTTTCTGAAATCAACAAAAAATTTGCTGATTACTAGTGGACTGGAAAAAGGTAAAATAGGAGCAAATGAAATGAAAATTAATAAATAAAAAATAAATGTGTATTTAAAAACATACTTGGGACCAGTTAATTGAATGTGTCAATTAATTGAAATTTTTTCAATTGGCATTGTTCAATGCCTAAATGCCCATTTATAATTGATGAAAGAAGTATCTGTTTTAATGTTTTAATAAAAGAATAAATTAAGAAAAAAAATTAAAAATTCACGTATTTCTCATATTTTTTTTATATTCAATTATGTGTACATTTCATTACCATTGTTTTCATCAATGCAAATTGAAAAAATTTCATTGGCATTGAATGGTGATGAAATTTGGTAGCTTTGACATTGAGAATGAAAATTTCCCAAGAATGATTTTTTGTAAAAGTGGTAATATTTATAGACAATAATATGTTAACCATAACAGAATGTATTTCAGAGACCCTTCTTTTGATTTTAGTTGTTTGCTGATCGGATATGTACTTCCGAATTTATTTGAGTTTCCATTTTCACCTCTAAAGCTCCACCCACAGGAAAGGTGTGGCCGATTAAAAATATCGTATTCTTTAAATAAGCTTAAAAAGTACAATATTGGGAGGAAAAAATTAGGGTCATCCCCGTAAACTCCACTTGCTCCCCAGAGATACTTTTAATCACAATTTTCATATGAAAATGGTTCGTCCAAAATAAACCTTGATCTTTCAAAATTAATGTATTACGATAAATAGAAAATTTTCTCATAAATTTTAATAATTTTCAACCATTTCAATTTAGCTTTATTTAAAAACTTTTTGCATTATTTTTGGCGAGTTAAAAATATGCAGTAATTTTTAGAATCCTTTAACATTCTGTTTATAAGCGCTCCAAAATTGGTGGTTTAGTTTACAAAAAAATTTGTAAAATTAGCAAATCTTCTGTTAAAAATTAGTAACTAAAATTCAGTAAAATACTGTAAAGTTAGCAAATTTATTGTTAAAAATTAGTAACTAAATTCAGCAAAAAAAAATAGCAAAAAAATTTGTAAGTTAGTAATGTGGAGGTAGCAAAAAAATTAACTAAAAATTAAATTTTAACTAAAAATTAGTTAAAAATTTGTTAAGTTGAAGTACTAACAGTTTTACTAACTTTTCTACAAACTTTTTTCTATGAGTGTAGCAGTGGATAAGCACTGGTTGCAAACCTTAGCATATCACTCTAAGCCCATTCTTTGCGAGTGGTTTTTTTATAAACCACCGAAATTTTTGTAAAACAAATACTGGCAAAACGCTTTTTGCAAACGCTGGCAAAGCATACCAACTGAGTGTTCTCCCAGTCATTTATTTTTAACACCGTGGTTACCATGCGCGGTTCCAGCAATTAATATAAGGGGAAAAATCATACGCCACCGTAGACAAATACATTGAGTTGGCCACTGAGGCGTATGATTTTTCCCCTTATATTAATTGCTGGAACCGCGCATGGTGGTTACCCAGTGGTATGGCACTGCTTGATTTTTTGTTCCACTGACGATTCCCGACTGGGATCTTGCCTTCTAAAATCAGCAGTTTATTAAATAATATCTTTTTAGCAAATATTTCTGTTGATTTTAGCAGGATAGATTGCTATCTGTGTGCGACTAAATTTAACTTAAAAACAACCAAAAATTTTGTAGATTTAACAGTTTTTTTTTTGCTACTTTTAGTCTACTAATATTTAGCAAAATTGTCCGCAGATTTTCAATCAACTAAAAGTTAAGACATATAACTAAAATTCTGTAAATTTAACAGTTTAATTTTTGCTGTTCTTATTTTAATAGTATTTGCTAATCTTAGCAGTTTTTTCTGTAAGGTCATTTCTAACTAATTTTTAGTATCTTGCTATTTACTGAAACGTGAGATTGGGTCGGTAAAATTTCTGATTTTTCGAACACGAATATGCAAACAAAATTGAAATCTGAGCGAGGGCTTTCGAGATATCTTTAATTATATCCGATTTTTAATTCGGTGTTAGTTATAAGTTGGGCTCGGAAGTTCCCAAGTTCGGAAGTTCCCAAGTTCGTGTTTTTTTTTGTTTTTTTTATTTATTCACCATTTTGTAATTTGAAAGCCTAGTAGCCAATTAATAAATTACAATATTCCACTCACTTAAGATAATCTTAATTTAGAATTTATAAAACCCTGATATGAAAATATATTTATTTGCTACTCTAAAAAATATTATAATTATTATTTTTGATATCCCAATTTAAACGAGAAAGAAAGAACTATTGTCATTATGAAAAAAAAATTTAATAAAAATTTTATGCACATAAAATATTTATTAAAAAAAATTTTTTTAATATCCATTTCTTATTGATCTTCTTCAACATTTTGAATATTATCAAGTGGCTTAAACATTGAAAATTATTATTAAATTATTTCTGTTCGAAAATTTATTTTATTATACATTTTTTATACACAATCTTAAACTGCATATATTCTTTATAATACTTTATTAAGAGTCAAGTATTTATGGGTTTTTTAAATATATTATCCTGATGTTACTTGTTTTTTTTTTTGTGTTTTATTATTTTTAAAGTTTCCTGTCTATAATTTATATTTTTTTTTTTTTAGTTTCATAGAAATTTCTTGTAGCATGCAATTTTTATAACCAAAGTTATAAAAGTTTTTGTTAAAGATAAATAAAATGTTAAACAATTTAAAACACCTGAGTTTAGTCGGTATTTGAACAAAAATAAATACCATTTAGATGATGGTACTAATAGGGACAGTATTCCCAACTAACAAATATGTGAAGACTTTTAGAAAATACTCGTAGTACCGGATGACAAAATGTGTAAAAATAATTTCACTTACTGCTTACATTTATTCTCTTTTATAATGAAATTAAAATGTAAGCAAACAAGTAATGACTTATTTCCTCATTAGTGATAATGAGAAAAATAATCACAAACAACTCAGGAAATCTTTCGAACTGCTCAAAAAAAATCTTGTTTTTACAATTTTAAGTGGGTTACAACAGGAAACCTAAATTAGTTTTACTTATAAACAATTTATTAAATTTGTTAAACCTTAGAAATAATCCCCAAATAATTTGAACATTATTTATACTGTATTTATATTAGTTATAAAAATAAACTGATGTTGTATTCATTACCCTTTTTATGTTTTCTTAAAAATTAATTTAAACTTACTTAAAGCAAAGACATCATCTTTAGGTGGAGATTAAATTAAACTTACCTAGAAAGAAAAATAATAAAAAAAAATCAATTATGAATTTCTTAGGAAAAAAAAACAACTTTTATAAAAAGTAATTAAAAGAAATTAAAGTTAGATGAATAGATTTTCTTTTGATTTAGTTATATAAAATCATAAACAAAACTATTATTGATTTAAAAGTTTATAAAGAAGAAGAGAAAAAGTTGTACGTACAAAGAAAAAACTGGGTTAAATATTTTCTATGAGACAAGACTGAAAACTACATTACGGTGGAATGTAAATGGGGAGTTAACACTGAAAAAAATATAGTCACCGCAACTCCTCAGTAAATTTACTGTTCCAAAGAATGGGTTGAGGAATAGCTACTTTTTATTTAAAACCTCTTCTACTGTCGATTCTAACACCGATTATTTTTGTTTGAAATTGTCCCAAAAGCAACCACTTCTATAGCTCCAAAGTGGAACCGGTTTCCCTAGAATCAGTTCTGGAACTAGTTCTAGAACTGAATCTACTTCATTCATACCTTCCATATGGGATCCCAGGAACTGGTTCAGGAACCAGTTCCATGGAATCGGTTGCAGTGGAACCAGTTGTAGAATGGGTGTGGTTGGCTACAGGTTGTAATACATTATTCTGGGTACACTCACAAAAAAATATTAGGTCACTTGCACTAAATCTGAAGAAGTTTGGGGATGATTTCATTTCAAATAAGTTTTAATTTTTAAACATTAAACACTTTTATTAAAAACCCACTTTTCTTTAGTAAATTTGTTCATAAATTTAGTACCTACTGTTTGTCTTAAACTTTTGAGTCTTCCTAAAATCTAGTGCGTACTCGTATTTTGCTTAAATTTAGTATAAACTTGTTCTTAAATTGAGTAAAAATATCTTAAAAACAAGTACATTTTACTTAAATTTACAAAATGTTAGTTAAATTTGAGCTAACTTTTAGTTAGTTAAAAATAACAAATTAACCTAGTAAAATCTGCAAAATATTTTGCTAAGTATTAGTATACAGAAAATAACAGAAAGAAACTGTTATGTCTACAAGAGTTTAATTACTTATACATACAGAAAACATACATATTCGCAGTTCCAGCCGAATATTTCGCCAACCGAATTTTTGTAGTTCCTGGTACAATTACTTTTATTAATACTGTTGTAATTATTGAAATTTATTTATAGCTTATGAATTTTTATTGTATTGCAAACGTGGGAGAATTATTTTTTAAAATTTTTATTTTTGAATGTTATTTTAGTTTGACTCAAGATCATAAATTAATATCACTTTCTGTTTTAAAATTTAAATTTTAATTTAAAATTTAACGGTTCGTTGTAATTCAAAAATCTCTGTTTATCATACACAGAGTTGAATAGAATCAGCTGAGATATCTTAAGAATTAAGGTTCAAAGCAAAAAAGAGTAATAATAACAAAAGGACAAAAATAGCATTGTTAAATTTCGTTGATGTTAGTCTAAGTTGATTTGTTGATAACAAACCCGATTTGCTTTCAACAGCCACATAAGTAGACGATTATCAAAATATTAACCCACTCAAAGGCGAAAGGCACTGATGATGGCTTTGTAGCGAAAGCCGAAAATGCGCATTCTGCATTGCTGGTCTTATCGCAATTTTTTCAATAATTTTTATTCTTGTAAAAAATTGTATCTTCTTTGATTTGAAAATAATTTAAACAGAAAGTGATATTAATTTATGATCTTGAGTCAAACTAAAATAACATTCATTTACTTAAAATAACAGATCAACTAAAAACATTTCCCTCATTCAATTTTTATTTTTTTTAAATTAATTTTTTATTAGCTGTGTTTTCGACTTAACTATATCCGTTAACTCACAAAAAAAAAAACTCAAAGTGCATAAAAACGCGTTTAAGACGAAAACTAACACATTACTTTTCGTATGCAAGTTAACTTTCAACACAGATAATTATCAACGTTGAAAACTCAACGTTTATACATTTTCACATCTAACGTAACTTATTCGCGTTACTTCCTAAAAACTTTTGCTGACGTACGTTCGATTATAACAGAATAATTATAAACATAACCTGAAATTTTTTAATATTACAATCGGTTTAACGTAGATTTGCTTTAAATACTTAACGTTGATAGGCGTGAGACAAAATACAGCTATTATTAATTTTGGACTATGAAATTTTTTATAAATCATATTTTTTCGAAATATTAATAAGGAATTTCATTAATTGAATTAAGCTTATTATACAATTTTATGAAACTTTTTAATTTAATGAATTCTTTCATTAGATATATTTTATACATCCGTAAAATATGTTACAATTTTATCGCGCTTTGTGCATTTGCTAAATACATTTTACTTATCCGCTCCAGCTTAGCACCGACAACAACCAACTACAATATAATAGTAAATGAAATAGCTTCATAGATTTTATGAAGCTCTTCATTGGCTGAATGATTTATTCATTGGAGGTGTGGCCTATTAATTTTATGAAGAGTTAATTAATCATTAATTTTATGAACGTTTCATAAACATTGACTTTAAAGCGGAGAATACACGAAGCAACATTGACTAGGGAACAAAAAATATCAAAAAATTTTGTAAACACGAATTCCACGATGTCAACACACACACATTCACAAAAAAAGGGGCATTTTTCCACGAACGTTCTTTCGTGTATTCTCCGCTTAATGAAACCTGTTTCATAGATTCTATGAAAAGTTTCAATGGACGAGTTCCAGTGACAATTTTCATTGAAACTATGAAGAAATTCATTACTCAAGTGAAGACAATTGTCTTAGTGTGGACTAAATATTTATCCGAAGCATCAAATTTAGAACAAAATCGCATCGATTTGTAGTTGCATATTTTTGCATATTTTGAGTTTAAATGCATATTTGGTGACTTTTAAATGCATATTTGTGCATATTTTTAATTTTTTGAAAATGTTGGTTGATTTTTAACAGCCGGTAGTAGTTTTTTAATTCACATATTTTTTTTTTAACTGTCGATAGTAGTTTTTTTTCTTATTAGCAAAAACTATTATTTTATCACTTTCGGTAAGTTTTTGAATACACTGCCGGCTTAAACTAAAAAAAACTAGATATGCTCATGCCGAGAATCGAACCTGTGATTCCAGATTGCCAGCCGGTATCTCCATCATCTGATCTATTTGGACATGTAATATCCCACTGTAGAAACGGTAATGACATATCATTATTTTTTGGAGTACCAGTAATGATACCCACTTACCTTCTGCATTATTTTAAAAGATATAATAATGAGTTACTGATAATGTCTTATTTTTATCATTATTTCGAATAGAAAATAAATTATTAGATTTTTTTGAAATCTATTTTTAGACTCAATATATTTTAAACACTGGTAAGGATATATGTAACCACATATTTTTTGATTTTTTGTATGTTGGCGAGTAAGCTAACTTGTGTGCAGCAGGTCAATTATGTTTTTATCTATTAAATATTACATGTCGATATAGCTCAGATGGTAGAGCTGTTGACTGGCAATCTGTAGACCCAGGTTCGATTCCCGAACCAGCAAATTTTATTTAAAAAAAAAAATACAATAAAAAATATTTTTTTTTATATAATTTATTTTTCTGAAAATCTATTTTTAGACTCATTATTTTTGTCAGTACTGGTAAGCATAAAGGTAACGATATATTCTTTGATTTTTCGTATGCTGGTGTGTAACGACAACTCATTATTTTTCGCGACATCGCCACATAAAGGTAATAAGAAATGTAATAACAAAAGTAACTAGTTACCATTACCAAGTATGTACTTACGTAACCACATATCTGGTAATGATTTTCTACACTGGGATTTGGCAGATAAAAGCATAAATGGCTTTCTTCAGCAGTCAAATGTGCAAATATGTACTCTCAACGCCTTACTTTATGTTTTAAAGTAATAAAGAAGTTAAGGATGCATTATTTTAACATATTTTAAACAATAATGACACCGCATTACCATTTCCACACTGTTATATTTCAATAATAGCTGTTTCTATATATAAGTCTGTAAAAATAGCAGAAAAAGCAACTAAAAAGTAGTTTAAAATTATGTTGCAGAAAAAACTGTTAAATTAGCAGATTTCTTTAGTAGGTTTGAGGTTAAGAAGAAGAATAAAAATTTTTTCAAAAGTTATAAACACATTAAATTTGCTAATCAGACTAGATCCAGTTTCTGACTTTTTCTATGGGCAGTAGACGTACCACAAAAAAAAGTTCGCCGTACACCCTCCAATATAAAGTATTTTTGAAAGGCAATTTCAAAAAAAAATTTTCGATAAACCCAGTAGATTATTTTTTTTATTATTTGGTTGCCGAACGTAGCGGTCGCCTTTTTTAATTTTTCGTTATAGCTTCGGCATTTAAAGTCGGATTTTAAAGTGTGATATATCGATTTTTTTCCTCGAGGAGACCAGTATTTTGCTATAAAAGAAAAATTCCAAAAACAAAATTTTAAAAGGCAACCAAAAAATAAAAAAAAATCTGCTGAGTTTATCGAAAAAAATTTTTGGGAGCTTTAATTTTCTGAAAAATATTTTTCCTAAATAATTAGTAGGCTAAAAAATTACAAAAAAAAATTATTTTTCATTATTTTCGATATTTTTTTTTTGTAATGCAAAGCAAAATCCGGCATTCTGAAATCAGCAGTTTTCAGCAAATATTTGTGCTGATTTTTGCAAGATAGAGTGCTATTTGTATTCAATTAAAATTAATAATGTCCGACCGAACTCACTTTTTTAAGGCCGAACCGAAGCCGAAGCCGAACTTCGGCCAAAATTACTAAGTTCGGCCGAAACCGAAGCCGAAGCCGAATACTTTTGTGTTTGAATAAAAATACAATTTCATGCAACTGTTTCAAATTCAAAAACGCGGAAACTAATTTCTAAATATTTCTAAATTGTAAAAACATAAAAAAGTTGTATTTCTCGCTCTTTAAGTAAAAATTAAGTTAAATATGTGCATATTTATAAGTTACTATACAAAATTAAAGAGCTAAAGGTTGCAAAATATTGATTTATAGAAAAGTTCGGTATTCGGCCAAAATTTAGCCGAACACCGAACTTGGCCGAACATCACTTTTTGGCCGAACTCCGAAGCCGAATACTCGGTCGGACACTAAAAATTAACTTAAAAGTAACAAAAAATTTTAAGATATTGTACAACAGTTTGTTTTTGCTACTTTTGGTCTACTAATATTTAGCAAAGTTTTCTGCACATTTTACAGTATAGTTTGTCATTTTCAATTAAATAAAAGTTAATTCAAATATCACTAAAATTCTATAAATTTAACAGTTTTATTTTTGCTGTTCTTATTTTACTAGTAATAGGCAAAAGCAGTTTTCTTTTTGCAAGGTAATTTTTAACTGATTTTCAGTAGCTTTTTTTCTATTATAACGGATTTATTTCTAAGAGTGTATGCAAAAACTAATGGTAAATACGAAAAGGATTATGTTTTGAGTAGTTTTGGAGAAAAATGTTTGTATACCTTCTTTATCGTTTTTCTCGAGACAGTGTGTTTGGTTGTGCGGCGATATGTTGATTATAATGTAACGGGATAATTTTAAAATGTATGTAAATCTAAGGTAAGAACTGGGATTTAAAAAAATTCAATGTTTATTTACATTACATTTATTAATTCAAGTTGTATTTTAAAATATAACTTTTCGATTTTTTTCAGTGTACCAATGACTTAAACTACTAAAATCAGTTAGTAACTATATATAAATGGATAGGTAAGGAAGGGTAGTGCGATTACTTAAATAACAAGTATATTGAAATATGATTCCCAGCTACAGAAATTACAACTTAAATGTAGCATAAAGGAGACACACTCAACTTTAACAAAAAGCAATACACAACAACACAGATAACTACTCGTATATAAGAGTGAAAGTGATCCAACAAGGCCCAAACAGGAATATAGCAAACATGAATCAATGAATGAATGAAGAATGAATGTTTCTATGGGTAGTATTTTGATATTACATGTACAACGGCTGCTGCTTCTGCTGCTGCAGGTATAACAAGGAGTATTATAAATACGATATTAGGTATTAAAAACTAAAAATATATAATGTATGAGTGTGTACTACATGTGATATGATGTAAACATTAATAATAAATACATAAATAAATGTCATTAAATAATTGAATATAAGAGTGCCATTTAATTTCTACCTTAGTCAGAGTAAAAAAAAATCAAAGTAAGAATAAAACTGCAGACTGGGTGTAAGATTTTAGTGTGAGTATAAGTTAGTCTCAGTATAAAAATTTAGTCTAGATTACAAGACTTTAGCCTAAGTATAAGGCAGAAATCTAACTAGATATATCCAAGTTATAAGAGTCTGTGTTTATGACTGTAGCCTGAGAATAATATTATTGTCTGAATATTAGGGCCAGTTTTATTGTCAGAAAGAAAGGTCTGATCTCTTTTGTGAGAAATCAATTTTCAAGAACATAAAACTTTAATGAATATAAAATTGTATGATACTGTCATATAATATAAGTTGTATTTTCGACTTAACTATATCCGTTAACTTTCAAAAAAGCACAAAGTGCATAAAAACGTTTTTTAGACGAAAACTAACATATTACTTTTCGTATGCACGTTAACTTACAACGTGGATAATTATCAACGTTTAAAACTCAACGTTTATACATTTTCACACCTAGCGTAACTTCTTCGCGTTACTACCTAAAAAGGTTTGCTGACGCACGTTCGATTATACCGGAACTATCATAAATACTCACTATTTAAAAAAATTTGATACTCCAATCAGTATAAGGTAGATTTGCTATAAATACTTAACGTTGATACACTCACAATATTTTATCCTTAAAAACGACCTAAAATACATATTAAATTAATTGAAAACACAATTAAAAAAAGGACTACTGATTTTTCATTATATTCAAACCATTTTGCTATTTATTTTCAAACATTGTTTAAACAACCCATAAAAGAAATACAAATAATTGAAAAGTCTATTAAAACAATTATCAATTTTTAACTGACAAAACGTAAAAAAAAACGATTTTGTGGTTTGTTTTTTCACATTTGAAAAGTTTTTTTTTGTTTAGATTTTCAAAACACTACACCATACACAACAGACACGTTCATATTCATATTTTTATTGGCTATGTTTGTGTGTATGAGTAAAGAATTTCTTGTAATTTGAATTGAAATAATTGTGTATATAAACAAACTATTTTAACAAAAAAGAAAACCGAAAATATTTGATTTTTTTGTTTTAAAACAGAAAACAACGAAATTATTTAAATTATTTTTTATAAAAATAGAAATATAAAAATAGAACATTTGACTGAAAATATCAAATCCTACAGACGATACATATTTTTTTCTGGTTTGTTTTTTATTAATTGACAAAAAAAGTTAAACAATATGTTTCAATGTATTTTAATGGATTCTTCAATTGAAAACAAACTTTACCTATTACTTTTTAAATAAACCTCAATCGGTTATGGAAAATATATTGTGAGTGTAGGTATGAACGAAAATACAGCTATAGTTATCGTCCCTTTAATTACATTTGTATTAATTATAATTTTTATTCATTTCTGCCTACATGATTCCCTGAGTGTAGCGATAATATATAACGATATTTTAAAATTATTTCGTTTGAATATTTTAAGGTTAACGGTAATTTAGGTTGTTGCCTTAGCGATATTTTAAGGTTAACGAAAGTCCCTTGCAAGTGTTATGAATAGGTTATGGTATTTTAGGGTACTAACCAAAGCAATGGTTTTAAGTCAATGAAACATTTAATGGAATTTAATTAATGTTTGTTGAAATGGCGATAACTGTACAAAGGTGACATATTTGCTTTATAAATTTTAATTCGCTAAACCGGTTCAGCTCATTTTCAACACTGAAGTAATCGGGGCTTTATTTGTCTGAAGCTTTGTCAGCTTCATTTTGCTTTCAAACCATTAAGGTTTAATTTTCTTGTTGCAGTGTGTAATAATTTCCTCCCTATTTTACATAAATTCATATTTATAATTTCTATATTTGTTAGTTAAGTAGGACATATTTACTAAAGGCATATTAATAAATTTATGTCATTTTAAACATTCAACTTTTCTACATCCACCCCTACTGCCTGTTGATGATTTCGCAGTCTCAGTAAAGAATTCATAGAGAATTTTGCGAAATTACAACTCTATTCATAATACACTTCTGTACATTCCCAATCAGAAATCGCTAGTGGTACAAAAAATCAAGCACTGGCATACCACTGGGTAACCATGGTGCTGAATATAAATGACTGGGAGAGCACTCATTTGGGACGCTTTGCCAGCGCTTGCAAAAAGCGTTTTTCCAGCATTTGTCTTACAAAAATTTCGGTGGTTTATAAAAAAAACCACTGGCAAAGAATGGTCTAAGAAGGATATGCCAAGGTTTGCAACTAGTGAATATCCAGTGCTACCTAGCCAATGCTACCAGTGGTACAAAAACCAATTCACTGGTTGAGCAATGATTTTATAAAAATGCTGACTCTTCGTTAAAAAAGGTTTGTAGTCAGGAGGTTCCGAGTTCAAATCCGGTTGCAAGGAAAAATTTTTTTTTGGATTTTTTTTTATTTAAAATTTTTTTTGTTCTATAAAATCAATTTTTTTTGTTTGTGGAAAAGCTCCTCTAAGACTAACTTTTTTTTTTGCTCTCCCAACACTAGTTCCAAAAAACTATTTGCCAGTGCTAGATTTTTCGCACAGCCAGTAGTTTTCCAGCGATTATCACTCATTTATGTGTTTAGCTAATATTATATGTCTTGTTAGCTCAGTGGGTAGAGCAATCGTCTGCCACAATCTGACGGCCTATATATTTCCAGACCACCTATTTATTGGTTTTGCCAACGTTCAAAAATTTTGTTTCTCCAGTGCTTTTCCGTCGCTTTTTGAACAGCCGGTCCTTTTGTCTAATGATGTTATCATTATGGGAATGGGAAAGCACTTTTTGCCATTACTTGTACCACCTGTTAAAATGCTTTGCCATCGCTTTCCCGTTTGTATTTTTCTGACTGGGTTATCATCTAAATAATATTGTAGAATGTTCTTTGCGATTTTAAAACCTCTAGTCAAAGCACACCTTTTGACATATGATAAAATAAAATTATTCAGCTAAAGATTTGTGAAACCGAATTTTGTTCAGCTAATCGTTCAACTTAAATTGTTCGAAAATTAATTGATACAACGGGTATTTGGCAAATATATTTAAAACAAATTAAATTTCATTTCCAAAGAGGACCACTAACATTTCATTGAATTCAACTTAAATTTTCTTTTCTTTTGAACCACAAATCAGTCAAAACAACTACAAAAAATTATTTGCATACATTATTTTTGGTTTATTTTTTTAGAAACCAAAATGACTGTGAAATTAACTTTACGAATTCGTAGTATATTATGTTGTTTGTTATTTTCTCGTCGAATCTAGCTAGCTATGTTCTAGCGATTTTTTAGTTTGATTTAGCGATTTTTTAGGAAAAAAGTTGGCAAAAGTGCCCATCAGCTGTTTAAGTATCATCTTCGAAACGATACGATAGTGATGAGTGTATAGAATCGACTCGTTTGGACGATCATCATTTTCAAAATTAGGAAATTGGGTCGTATGTGTTTTTTTTTTTTAAGAGAAGCAACACCCAGGAAGAACCTATTAAATAAATGTTGCTTGCTTTAAAAATGGCATATAGAAGCAGTAAAAACTAGTGAAAGATGGAGGGCTTCAAATATAGCAGCACTGTAATTGCGAGAAGTGTTGAATCTTAAGGGGAGTATCGACTCTAGGAAAAATTTTGTTTTCGAATTTTTTTTATATTTTATTTGGATAGAGCATACTCTATAGTATATGCTCCGAAAATATGAATAAATAAATAAATTCGAAGAAATTCAATTTCCACATGTTTTTTTGTAAAATATAATTTAGTCACAAAAATTCTATGCATTAAATTTGTATACAAAATTTTTTGGGAGCGTTTTTATTTCATTGTCTTTATTGGAAAACTTATTTCGCATAATACAGCAGAACAAAAAGAAAAAAACTACATCCAAAGATACAAGAATTGCACGCAGTCTTTAAAGAAAAGCCAATGACGATTCCCCGATTGTGGGCCAAGGCACGTCATATGAAGCAGGTATTGATGGCTTTCTATTAGCTACAAAAATATTCAGTGTGTATAAAAAATAAGAAACAAATAAAAATAAATTAAAAAATGTACAAAATTATAGCATTTTGACCGAAATGTATAATAATTTTTCAGCGATCGTTTATAAGAATATTAGGGTTAGTATATCACTTACTCTTTAACCGATTCGTTCCAAATTTGGTGCACATGTAAAAAACTAGGAGATATAACTTTTAGTAATACACGATTTTTTGAAATTTTTATGTTTTCTTAGCTTAAAATTAACTTTAGACTTCAAACGCGTTTTTCTCAAAACCATGAGTTCAAAATCGGCTGCTACTGTACAGCCAAGGTGGGTTAACCGATTTAGAAAAACTGTAGTCCTTATCGTGGCCCTTTTTTTGAATTTCACTCAAATAAATTTTATATTCCCAAGTAAAGTTGTTTTTTCTTGCCTTTTTAGGAATTTTTAAGTTTGT
The DNA here is from genome assembly GCA_949987735.1 of Leucophora obtusa. Taxonomy (NCBI): domain Eukaryota; kingdom Metazoa; phylum Arthropoda; class Insecta; order Diptera; family Anthomyiidae; genus Leucophora; species Leucophora obtusa. Next base: position 182,198,773 of record OX465296.1, read on the forward strand.
GTGGCAACTTAGTTAAAAAAAAATTTTAAAAATGAAAATCCGGCCACGATAATGACTGGATAATTTATCTGGTATTAAGAATCACTTTACATTTTTATTTTCCAATAATTAATGAAGGCTGCACAGTGGCAGCCGATTTTGCCTTTTTTAAAAAAGGCCAACAATGAAATGGCGACCCTAGCGATTTTTGTTGGCGAAATTTAAAAGTAATATTTTTTAAAAATACTATAGTAATGTATATTTTAAATAAAAGAATAATATGGTAAATATATTATTATTTGAATTTTTGACAACCGTTTAAATATGACCTATAAAATGTTGTTATTACAGTATTTACCCCCCTTAAAACAGTTGTTGCGTACCATCCGATCTAGAGTTGGCGAACTCTGTTATGTTATTTAACTTCGCTGGGGTTAAATGTTATGGGAACACAGATATGTATGAGGCATAGAAATTTCATATATATTTATTTTCTCTGAATTTATGTTGCTGTCGCAGGGGATCGAACTAACCATTACACCACAATGCCCACAACGCTCTTATAGAAAAATTGTGAAAAATTTAGTTAAAACTACCAAAAAGTAGTTAAAAATGACTTTGCAGAAAAAACTGATGAAATTAGCAAATTATTTTTGATATATATTAGTAAGATAGGAACAGGAAAATAACAACTTAACTTGCTAAAATCAGCAAAACATTTTGCTAAATAATTACCCATCAAAAAAAAAGAGATGCCAAAGCAGCAGAAAAAATACACTACAATTGATGACCTAGATGTACTTCTTTTTTAACATGAACACTAATCATTTTAACATTGAGTTGCCATAGGAAAGGAGTACTCCCACTCCAACATTTTTCAGTACTTTTTGAACGAGTGCAAAGGAAGCTCTTTTGCATCGATTAATATATAAATACTATTTAAAAAAAGTAAAAAATAAATAAAAAAAAGAAAAAAAATTTAAAAGAAAAAATAAATATTCGTCCCTTCAGGAATCGAACATGCGATCATCTGTTTGGAAATACTAAATGATAACAAAATCAGTTTTTGGGTGTTGTTCAGAATTAATTCTAAAAAGGCTGTAAAAATATACTACGGATACTTTGGAAGCAATGATAGAAGTGATTTTTGGAAGTGGATACTACTTGTGAAGCAGTGACAGAAGTGATTATTTGTAAAGCATTACTGCCAATTTTATTTGCTGCGAAGTAGCCTAAAAAATCACAAAAAATTTAAAATTTTCCAAGTTTTTTCGGTTTTTTTAATGAAAATAAAAATGGAGCCTTCTGAAATCAGCAGCTGACAAATTTTTTTAGCAACAATTTCCGTTGATTTTAGCACGACAGACTGCTATTTGCATTCATCTAAATTTAACTCAGAAATAACAGTTTGTTTTGGCTATTTTTAGTCTACTAATATTTAACAACATTTTATGCAGATTTTACAGTATAATTAGTCATTTTGAATAAACTAAAAGTTAGCTCAAATATAATTAAAATTCTGTAAGTTTAATAGTTTTGTATTTGTTGTTCTTATTTTTCTAGTACTTAGCAAAAAAAAATCTGCTGATCTTAGCAGTTTTTGCTGCAAGATTTTTTTAACTAATTTTTAGTAGCTTTTTCTAGTATTTTTGCTAGTTTTATTTCTATGAGTGTGTGGTAGCGAAAAAAAATAAAATGTGAATATTATACGAAATGTAAACGCCCAGGTCTGGTAACAAGAGTAAATATAGGACCTAGACCCAACTTTTAGTGTACCGAACCAAATGACTCAGAATCACTTTTTGAGTCGTTTTAGCGATCTTCACACGCTTTAGTTCGGTAGAAGATATTTTAATGAAATTGATTTTGTGAAAAATCGGTTCATGTTTAGACTTTAGTGTCTATAAAAAAGTCCCAAATGAATTGGCTAATGTGCTTATTCGCAGGCCTATAGCCAAAGCCTACATTCAAAAAAAAGTCAGTAAAGTCAGCAAAAAATGTTGCTGTGTCAGCAAATTTTTAGTCAGGAGCGTGCTTGCAAAAAAGTTGGTAATTTCAGCAAAAGGTTTGCTGAAAATCAGCGAGCTGATTTTTACCAAAAAAATAGAAATCTTCAGCAAAAGTTTTGCTAACATTTAGTCGACTGCAAATGAAAAAAATCCTTGCTAAAATCACTAAACTTTTTGCTGAATATTAGTAGATTGAAAAAAACTCAAAAAACTTGTAGCGAAACTTTACTTTAGTTAATTTATTTGCTGAAAATTTAAATATAGAATATGTGTAGAGTTGTTTTTCTTTATTTGTCATTTCCGTTTCCAGACAAGCTGCGACATCTACATATTGTCTATCTGGTTGTCGTCCACGCTATGCATGCGGTTATCAGCACAATTTTTGTAGCAAAATAAATAAGTAAAACATTAGTTCAAAATTAGTTTAGTGCTAAAAAAATATAACTAAAATTTTTTGCTGAAAACGGAATTTCAGAAAATAAATTGCTGAAAACTAGTACACTTGATATACAAGACGTTTTACTAAGTTTTCTATTAACTTATTTTTTTGAGTGTATTGCTTTTGGATACAATCGGTCCTTTGTTTGGACTTTCCGATTTTCTGTTAAACATAACACCTGACATTAGGCTAAATCAAAAATTTTTACAGCGTTTTTAATTTTTTACCAATTTTTTGACAAATTTTGACAGAAGTCCGTTTTAGCGAATTAAAATTTCAAATCCAAACATTAATTGCATTTTTTACCAGACCCAAGTAGAGTATCGTAGAGTCGGCTTGCACGACTTTAACTTTTGTGCTCGTTTTATTATTTCATTATCTTCTGCTTCTCTTCTTCCGTATTCATTTATGTTGTTTATGTTTATTGTTTGTCATTATTGCTTTTAAATATTTTATTATTACTTATTGTATGTCTTGTCCTTCTTCTTTAGTTCATTGTTTATTTTTCATATACGAGCACATACAACTTACTACATATCAGCATGTATTTACATAAATTGTTAATAATGTAATCAATTTTATAATATGTAGGAGCAGTAAAATACTCGTAGTACCAAAATACAGAGTACGCACTTTGTCTATACAATATTCAAGATAAACTCTGAAATGCTATTGAAATATGTTTGTGTTTTTATTGTTAAATGACTTGCATACAAATTCAATTGCTAGAATAGAAATTACAAGAATGAACAACATTTGGTACTTCAAAATTGATTGAAGGACCAAACAGATATTGGACTATAATTGAACAGAAATTTCTTACTACGCGTATTAAATCTACTGAAATTAAATCAACAAAATTTGAACATAATTTTAATACATAACTGGTGTTTGCTGCCACATATATTCTAAAAGTCTACATTTAAACTGCCTAGTCTTAAGAGGAAGCGCTTTCCGTCGCCTAATGTACGTCGACCCATATGAAATGTATAATAAATTATATTTATTTTGGTGCGTAAAATATAAATAATTTATACCCTACACCACTATGTGTTTAAGAGTCAGTGAGTTTGTACTGGAATATATCGGACATAGACCCACGTTATAGTATACCGATCGACCTAGGATCACTTGCTCAGTCTGCGATGTTTGTCCGTCCATGTATTCTTGTTAGCGATATTTTATTTTTAGCCATACAAAGCCTTACATTATAGTATACCATAAATGTGGGTCTATGTAAGTCATCAGATTTATTAAACATTTTTGGAGCAATTGTGCATTTCGACCCATTAAAATTTCAGACCAAAAGTTTCTTAAAGCTTCACCCAGACTAATGTAGGCTAACAAATAGTCAATCTAGACCGACTTTAATTTTTTACTTGTTTAATTAAGAAAAAAAGCAAAAAGTAATTAAAATTTTTTTTTTAAGTTTTATATACAAATACTTGTATGGTAAAATTGTAGTTTCAACACAAACAATTATTTGAAAAAGTGGACATAGTTAAACCGTAAATGTGCAAGTATGTTGTATAAAAACTACCGAGATCTTTTTTCATTCCGGAAGTAGTACAAGCCATTTATGTTCACAACACAAAAAGAATATTACGGTGGAAGTCAATGGAAGCATAGTAAATAAGTATGAAGTGCTTGTGCTGGCTGGATGATGATCATGATATTGGTATGACTGAAGAGCATGTTTAAAATATTAATTAAATACTTGAAGAACTTTCAAACAATGTAATAATATACAACAATAGTGTGCATGTACTTTGCTGTTCTTCTACAAGTGTCTTGTTTGTATGTAAGTTTATATTTACTTGCTTTAATGATGGTATGCGTGAGCTTTGTTTGCCTGTATGTTATATTAAATTTAAAAATAGATATAAAAATATTGAAAATATAAATATTTTAGGTTTTAACATAATTAATCTCCCTTTCATTTAACAAACTATAATATTTTTTCTATTTAAACTTTATATTTAAATACTGAACTAAGACGACTGCCAGAAAATGAGACTCGGGTGCTGAGAAGAATAAAGCGTTCAACTCCTACGGTACTAAAGGGTTTTTCAATAAGAGCGCTACAAAAGTTTTTTTAAATAAAACAAACACGGTTTTGGATATCAATGAAATTCTTTATTCCTGTGAAAGTACGTTCGATGCCATTATGTATGGAAATCGATCTGTTTTGCATGGCCACCACGAACACGCTTGCAGAAGTCCAGACGCTGAATCCAAAAGACTGGACCATTTCGTGAGATAACACGTTCTCCCAAACTTGGTTTGCAATAAATTGATTGTGACATTCGCTGTGTGGCTTGTGGCGCAGTCCTGTTGGAACCACATGTCCTTCAAGTCCACATCATCCAATTGGGGCCAAAAATATTCGGATATCATTGAACGGTAGCGATTCCCATTCACAGTAATGTGCCGGTCTTGATCATCACGGAAGAAGTACGGCCCAATGACGCCGCCGGCCCATAAACCGCACCAAACCGTAATCAATGATGACTCATTGAGTACGTGTGGATTGCTGTCTGACCAATACGGCATATTTTGTTTATTGACGAAGCCATTCAATAATGAGCCTCATCGCTGAAGATGATTTTTTGATGAAAATCCGAATCATTTTCAAGTTGTTGCTCAGCCCAATTCATGAACATACGACGATTCTGGTGGTCAAGCGGCTTCAGTTCTTGCGTCAATTTGATCTTGTAAGGATGTAGGCCAAGATCTTTTCGCAAAATTCGCCACAACGACGTCACAGTGATGCCCAACGCTTGAGAACGCCGTGTGAGAGACACATTTGGGCTTTCTTCAACTGAAGCCTCAGCGGCAGCAATATTCTCGACACTACGGGCACTTCTTTGTCTCACTGGCACGGGAACATTTTGTACTGTGCCTGTGGATTCAAATTTTTCCACTAGACGCTCAATTGTTGATCTGCTAGGACGATTATGACGACCATAAATTGGACGTAGCGCTCTTAACGTTGAGGCCACTGACTCCGAATTTCGGTAGTAAATTTTAATAATTTCGGCTCGTTGTTGGCTCGCATATCTTTCCATCATGAAATGGCAAACCTTACTGAAGAGAAATGTCAAAAGAGCGGCAAGAAATATGGCGTCGTTTGCTGTCCGTCTTTCTACTTTTGTAGCGTCCCTGTTGAAAAACCCTTTACCTGCTCGCTTCTTACTAGAGGGCTGAATGAATGTTTTACAAAACATTCTCTTGCATGCGCTGATTTGACGATTTTTAATACTAAATATAACAAAAATTGACCATTTTATTTATTTTTAGTTATTTACAAGATATTAAAATTTAGATCATTAGAAAAAAAAATAAATAAAACAGAAAACAAAAAAAGAAATATTTTGGTGTTGTATAAGAAAATGTTTTGTGAATGTTTTGCAAAACATTCATGCTGGCCTCTACTTCTTACCATTATTTTATTTAATTTAATGTTTTTCTTTTGTATTGAAATATATTAATATCAAACATAATTATCTTAAGTATTGATTTAAGATAAGTTAACACACACTAACTGTAAAATCTTTTTTAAAATTTTGATTAAATTCTATTGAAATTTCATATACCGGTGCAAAAATATAAGATCTGGCCAGATTTCAGTAGATCTAATCAGATCTGGGTAGATCTGGCGCACCATATATAATCAGATATAATTTAATTTTAACTTTAAACTATACTAATAGAAACAATTTCGTCAAAATTTTAGTTAAAGCTACTAAAAATCAGTTCGATTTTATTATATATACCCTTTTTTACTACTAAAATCAGTTGACTGGCTTAAAATAAAAACACCACTCTGTCATTGCGAGTTCTTGTGCTTTATTCTCTGCAATGAAAGTACTTTTTAAACAAGTGTAAAATGTGCACTGCAATTCAGTATTGTCTTCAGTTCTATTTTCATAAGTATAAAAAGCAATTTTTCATAATTTTTATTTTATATATTTATAAAATACAACAATTAAAGAAATATTGATTTTAAACAAATTAATTATAAACATTAAAAAAATTTTACAATGAGTGTTATTTTTGTTCGGTTTAAGATCAAATATTACAAATTCTAAATAGAATTTACAATTTTTATTTTACAACCAATAGAGAAATTTTTTTTTAATTAAACAAATATTGGTCCCTCTAGGAATCGAACCCGCGATCATCTGTTTAGAAATTCCAAATGATGCCGAAATCCTTTTTTGGGATCACTCTTAGAGCAGCTATACTTTAGAAACAATACTTAAGTAATTGTTTGGATGTTGTTTAGAAGTAATTCTAAAAAAGCTGTAAAAATATACTAACGGATACTTTGGATGCAATGAAAGAAGGGATTTTTTGAAGTTGTTCAGAATTACTTCTTAAAAATTTGTAAAAATACACTAATTGATACTTGTGAAGTAGTGAAAGACGTAGTCTGTTAAGCATTACTTCCAATTTTTTGCTAGGCAGCTTAAGAAATTTAGGTGGCAAGCATTTCACATATTTTTTACTGAAGAGGAAATATGGGAACCCTTTAATAAGAAAAGTACCATTTGTTAAAAAAGTACCTTTTATTAAAAAATGTACCTTTTATTAAAAAAGTACCTTTTATTAGAAAACTACTTTTTATAAAAAAAAAGTACGTTTTATTAAAAACAAATTACTATCGATTAAAAGGAATAGTATTTTTTGAGCGAATAAAGTAAATATTTAACTAATTCTTTCAACTTGCAACGGTAAACAGTGTAGATATTTGTTTAACTTTGATATACATATTTTAATCATTTTCAATATTTAATTAAATTATTGTAGAGTGTTAGCCTATTTTAAAATTTTGTATAGTTTTAATGTTAAATATATAATCTCAATTTTATTTATGTACATTGCGTGTTTAAATTCCATTTAAAAAAATTTTGCACATAATTTAGTAAAAATAAATTTAATTTTCTTTTTTTTTTATATTAAAAATTAATAAAGCCATAGGCATTTTTAAATTGAAATCATTAAAAATGTTTGCTTTCCGTAAAAAAATCAACATAAATTATATTTAGGCGTTGTTTATGTTATATGAATTTTGCATTAATATAAATTATTAATTATTTATTAAAATTAATTGTTTTTAATATTTTAATAAATTTTTATGAAATATTAAATTTCTTATAATTTACCATATCCAAGTGCCTATAAAACGTTAGCACCTCTACTATAAAATTTGATTAACAAACATTAATAAATCATTTAAATTGTTTAGGAAACAATTAAAACCTTGAAATACATGGAGTGCGTTGTTGTTTATATTCATCCTCTTTAAATGTATGTTTCTTGGGATTTTTTTACGCATTGTTTTTTGTCTTCTTCTACCATTAATTTTCTGTTTTTTATGTACGCAAAATTATATAAAGTTGTGTTTATTGTTTCTTATCTAAGTTCACTGATGTTACCGTTTGTTAAACGATTTTTCTGTCTTAAAATTGTATTCATCTTATGAATAGAAAATATGTAGAAAAATAAATTATTGTTTCCGCTTCAAATTACAAAAATTGTGGATTAGATATGAACAAAGCTTAAAATATTTAACCTTGACATTAATTTTTTATGTAATTTTTGTATAATTAAAAAAAGAAAAATGTTTTAATTAAATTCTTAGGAAAAACAAGTTAGCGCGACCGTGATATGCCCTACAGCACAATACGATTTGCGTCATATTTCAGGAAGCGGACAAAATTCCGGGAAGTAACCAAATCCTGATTATATGGAAGGGAAAATGTGCGATGCAAACAAATCTTAATTAAATTGTAATTAAAACACTGCAGATATTGAATACGGAGTTGTTCTAATTTGGGTTTTTAAGCGATGAATTTGGCTTGTCATAGGAAGGAAGTTGTTCTTTTTAAAAACATAAAATGTATATTTGAACTAGTGATAAGGAAGTTCTTTTTCACTTTTTAATTTAATTTTGAAAAGAAAACATCATGTTGCGTGTGGTGTTTAAACGGAGACTTTTTGTTATTTCAAGCGGACCTTCTACCCCCTGTGCTATCGCTTGTTATACATGATAGCTGACTATTAGCAGTCTTCTTCAGTAAAGTGTTATCTCTTTTTCTACATATTTTTCTAAATATACAATATACTTTGGGAAAAATATATCAAGTTGTTTTTAAAAAAGCTACTACAAATCAGTAAAATAGCTAAAATTAGCTGATTTTTTTTTTGCTAAATACTAGTAAGATAAGAACAGCAAAAATAGAACTGTTAAATTTACAAAATTTTAGTAACATTTAAGTTAACTTTTAGTTAATTGAAAATAACAAATTACCTTACTAAAATCTGCAACAAAATTTTCTGCATATTAGTAGACAAAAAATAGTTTTTTCTACTAAACTAATTTCTAGTAGTTCTAACTAAAATATTTGCAGAATTTTTCTATTAGTGTAATAATAAATATATTTAGTAACAACCCAGCAAAAAATTTTTAGTATTTTGGAAGCAGTAAAAATACGAAGCGCTTAAAAAAGCGCTACAAATTCTGCTTTACAGAGTTGCGCCACTTTATGCGTATACAATACACAAAAAATTTTGCAATTTTATTGTATACCCTTCAAAACTGCCTTAAACGAAGCAAATCGTAAGCAAGTTATTTAAAAAATTATAGTGCTACGCTATTCCCTTACGACGAAGCAGGTTGTAAGGGAGTAAAATAAAATGTAAGTTATCCAACGATTAATGCGCACGAAATCTGAATCATCTCAATCGTGTTTTACTCTTTTTTAGTAGGATTGCCTTACTAGAGTTTAATGTAGAGACGCCACATAAACATGAGTCAGTCTGCATTTTGAAGTCGGCAAATAAATGCATTTATTTTCATAAGAAGTCGTGTTTAAATGCGCTCAATGAAAAATCATAAATGTACCGCATTTTTTCAGCAGCAAATAAAGCACTTTTTCCCACAAAAAAATGTATAAATTTATTCGCGGTTAAATGCAATTACTAAAAACATGAATTTACTGCAATTTTTCAGCAGGGAATAATGCGCTTTTTCTCACAAAAGAACGTGCTTCCAAGCGGGCCCTTTGTATGGAAAAATCATGCCTTCCGTAAGCAGCTTTGTAAGGGATTAATTTTATTTATTCCCTTACAAAGCTGCATCCAGCGAAGCAGGTTTTTTACTGGGAACTTGATCAAAATAGATTTATTAATTAACAATTTCATTAAATACAAACAAAATGTTATTTCAACAAAAAATATTTTAAAAATAACATTCTTATTTGAAATTTTTTTATTTTCATAAAATTTCATATAAATTTCAAAAATAAATTTAATGAATAAAATTAAGACAAAAAAAAATGTTACACTAAAAACTGCAAAAAGTAAATAACTGAATTAAAACAATTCCAAAAAAATGTTCGCATTGCCAGGATTTGAACTCACACCCTCTGATTGCTGTGGCAACACGTTCCCTTGCAACCCCCATAAAAAATAATAACTTCTTATAACCTGTGAAAAAGAACTTCTGACTAGCATATATTTGTTGCAGATTTGGATGTTGTTCAAAAAACCTTCCCAAAGTAGAACTTCCTTGTGATGTAATGAAGGAAGTGATTCGTTTAGAAGTTCCCAGTGTAGAAAATCATTACCAGATATGTGGTTATGTAACTACATACTTGGTAATGGTAACTAGTTACTTTTTGTTGCGATGTCGCGAAAAATAATGAGTTATGGTTACGCACCTGCATACGAAAAATCAAAAAATATATCGTTACCTATGTGCTTACCAGTACTGATAAAAATAATGAGTCTAAAAATAGATTTTGAAAAAAATAAATTACATAAAAAAAATATTTTTTATTGTATTTTTTTTTTAATAAAATTTGCTGGTGCGGGAATCGAACCTGGGTCTACAGATTGCCAGTCAATAGCTCTACCATCTGAGCTATATCGACATGTAATATTTAATAGATAAAAACATAATTGACTTGCTGCACACAAGTAAGCTTACTCGCCAACATACAAAAAATCAAAAAATATGTGGTTACATATATCCTTACCAGTGTATAAAAAATATTGAGTCTAAAAATAAATTTCAAAAAATTTTCAAAATAATCTAGAAAATTATTTTCTATTTGAAATAATGATAAAAATATGTCATTATCAGTAACACATTATTATATGTTTTAAAATAATGCAGAAGGTAAGTGGGTGTCATTACTGGTAGTCCAAAAAATAATGATATGTCATTACCGTTTCTACACTGGGTTGTTCAATTTATCTCTGATGGGATGTACAACCCAAAAAATAACCTGATACCTACGATGTTGTGTAATTTAATACCATTTAAGCCCTTTCTATGGTCCTGCACTAATAGCAAAAAGTCCGTAAAAAATTTAGTTAAAACTACTAAAAATTAGTTGAAATGATGCTTCAGAAAAAAACTGCTAAATTAGCAGATTATATTTGCTGTATTTTAGTAATATAGGAACAGCAAAAACAAGACTGTTAAATGTACAGAATTTTAGTTATATTTGAGTTAAGTATTTGTTAATGAAAAATAACAAGTTAACCTGCTAAAATCAGCAAAAATTTTGCTAAATAATTAGTAGCCTAAAAAATCAAAAAAAAAATTTTAATTGTCTAAGTTTTTTTTGATTTTTTTTAATGCAAATAAAAATTGAGCCTTTTGAAAATAACAGTTTACAATTTTTAGCAAAGAGTTCTACTGATTTTAGCAGTATATACTGCTATTAAATTTAGCTTAAAAATAGCAAAAATTTTGTAGATATAACAGTTTATTTTTGCTACTTTTAGTCTACTAATATTTAGTAATATTTTCTGAAGATTTTTGTTATTTTCAATTAACTGAAAGTTAGCTTAAATATAACTAAAATTCTGTAAATTTAACAGTTTTAATTTTGCTGTTCTTATTTTACTAGTATTTAGCAAAAAAAAAAAAATCTGCTAATTTTGCAATTTTTTCTGCAGCATCATTTTTAACTAATTTTTAGTAACTTTTTCTGCTATTTTAACACATTTATTTCTATGAGTGTGAATATGGACAACTTCTAACCAATTTTGAAAGGGTTCGTCATTCGCCCAATATGCCAAATTTCACCTCCATATCTTTATATTTGTAAAATCAACAGACGGCCGAACATCTCTACATGGATTTAGAAAGTTACTCTGAGTCGATTTCTACACTTATAAAAAAAAGTTAGTACAAAAGTCTGTTAAACGCGTTCTGGCTCAAATGAACTGATTTTTTCTGTTATTTTGTCTTAAAATTTAGGATTGAACTAATATTTTTGTAAATCCAATTTAGCATAACAATTACTTTCATCCGTATTTGAACTAACTTTGCATCCTAATTTTTAATAATTTATGTTTCTTAATTTTACAAATTTTTCAGTTGATTTAAACCACAATTATTTCCCAATGTTTATATTTTTCTGTCTCTGCTATCAATATCACATAGAGATGGCGCTATAATTTCATAATTTTTTATTGTATAATCGCAAAATGGCTTATATCTCGAAACCTAAGCGAGATAGAGCAAAATGGACAAAAACTCGATACTCGGAACTTATTGAACTTTATAAACCACCTATACTCCCAAAATAAATATGGGCCTGTCTCGGGACAGATCCGTAAAGCCCAAAAACCAAGACTGTAAGCGCTATTTTAGCAGAAATTTTCAGTTAAATCAGGTAATATTTCTGTTGAATTTAGCTCAAATTTCTTAGCTAAGTTAACTAGTATTGTCTGTGTATTTAGCAGTGTGTAAAATTTAGCTTACCTAAATTTAGCAGACCATAATTCTCAACTTCATTGAAAATTCCGCTGGCGCAAATACAGACTATTTCCTGTTATTTTAGCAGAATTTCGAACTATTTGTACGGGCTTTTTTTATGAGTGTACTTATTCGATTGCAAATGAAAAAATCCTTGCTAAAATCAATTTGCTAAATATTAGTAAAGTGAAAACAACTCAAAAAATTTGTAGAGAAATTATACTTTAGTTAATTTATTTGCTGAAAATTTAAGTAGAAAATGTAAGCTTTTGTGATTCTTTTGAACATTATTTAGAAAACTTCATAAAATATACAAATGTCCAGACTTTCACATTAGCAAACCATTCTTAGTAAAAAAAAAAAGAAAAGAAACAATGGATTCTATATAATAAAAACCTTTTTCTTATAAAAGCGAAAGGGAACACCAAAAATTACCCACACGACTGACAAAAATGTCTGTTGTTGTATTTTACATAATCACCATTTATAAAACTTTTTGTTAATATAGAAACATTTTATCTTTATCTTCATTAAATTTAAATATTTTGTTATGTCTTTAATTTAAATCATACGTTATCTTATATTGTTATATTTTTATGTATACACTCAGAAAATAAAGACAGTCACTTTTTTTTAGTTGTTTCTGAAGTTTTTCCGTTGAGTTATTTTTAAAGTAATAACAGTTGTTCGTAGAAGAAAAATAATTTTTAACTTTTTTCACGAGTTATTTAAAAACTTAACTAAATGAAAATACGGATATTTCGTAACAGTCAAATTTTCTAGTCAATTTGTATTATTTTAAAGTAAAACTAAAAAAATGAACCAAAAAAAGGTATTTTGTAGTAATAGTTGTTTGAAAAAAAAAACACCAATACAATTATTTGAATTGTTTTTATTTTAAATTTTTTAGTAAAATCAAATATAAATTTAGTTCTTCGCACCGTTTTGTTTGTTATTTTTATAGTAAAAATAAATAAACTTTAAGTTGATTTTACGGTTTCTTATAGTCAATTATTGATAGTCAAAAACAAATAAAGAAATTGTAAAATTAAATGAAAATTTGAGTAGACCGGTTTTTAACTGAAATTTTATTCGTTTTAAATTGTATTTTAGTTAATTTTACCGTCATAATTTTTTGTGTGTACGCATCTTTTGGCGTCCATTTGTTTTATGTTTGAAAGGCAGATACAAAAATCTTTCATGGTTTTATTTTTTATATATTGTACGTTGTGTTTTTAGTATAATTTTCCTTGTAGTGCGGACATCTACCTACATCTTGTCCGACTGGTTGTTGTCCTCACTATAAATGTGTTTATAAGTACAATTTTGGTTGCAAAATAAATCAGTAAAACATTAGTTCAGTTCTACAAAAAAATATAACTAAAACTTTTGGTGAAAACTAGTACTCTTGATATATAAGATTTTTACTAACTTTTTTGTTTTTTGAGTGTGGCAGAATAAGGGTTAAGTTCGAGTGAATTTTTTTTTTTCACGGAAAAAATAATTAACTAAGATTAAACCGCATTTATTTGTTTAAAATTGTATTTATTTGAATAAATTTATAATTTAGTATTTTTTTCAAATAGGGCAAAAATATTCACTAAATTCAATTATAAGAGGGCAGTTAGATAAGTAGTCAACCTAAACAGGAAAACACAAATGTTCTTTTTTATGTAATTTTATTTCCCAACATAGTCTTCTTCTAGCTCGGTAAACTTGTGTCAGCATTTCCCCAATTATTTTATTTCATCCTTGTAGTACGATCAAAATCAACTGCAATCGCAGTTAAAAAAAGTGTAGACTGCAACTGCATTTGAATTAAATACCGTTTCAGTTATTTCCAAGTGCAACAGTGGTTAAAATAACTTCAAAATCAATTAATTTTAAATGAAATTACAGTCTACGCTTTTTTAACTACAATTGCAGTTAATTTCACCGATATAATTATCTTGGTGTAGACTTTTCAAATGGCTTTTTAAATGACCGCTTATATTTAAATTTGATTAAAATTTTTTTGAAAACAATTCTTACAACAGTAATACTAAATAGAATCTTAAAATTTGCAAATTCTGGATACTTTTTTGACTCTGCAGAGTGAAATACTCCATCATTGTGAATGTGGATACAATCCATATTTTTTATGTAAAGAGTTTGACATTAAACTCATAAACATACCAGGAACACCGTTTACGAGAAGAATCCCAGTGTAGAAACGGTAATGACATATAATTATTTTTTGGAGTACCAGTAATGACACTCACTTACCTTCTGCATTATTTTAAAACATATAATAATGAGTTACTGATAATGACTTATTTTTATCATTATTTCAAATAGAAAATAATTTTTTAGATTTTTTTGAAAATTTTTTTGAAATCTATTTTTAGACTCAATATTTTTTATACACTGGTAAGGATATATGTAACCACATATTTTTTGATTTTTTGTATATTGGCGAGTAAGCTTACTTGTGTGCAGCAGGTCAATTATGTTTTTATCTATTAAATATTATATGTCGATATAGCTCAGATGGTAGAGCTGTTGACTGGCAATCTGTAGACCCAGGTTCGATTCCCGCACCAGCAAATTTTATTTTAAAAAAAAAATACAATAAAAAATATTTTTTTTATATAATTTATTTTTTTGAAAATCTATTTTTAGACTCATTATTTTTGTCAGTACTGGTAAGCACATAGGTAACGAGGTTTTTTTTTATTTTTCGTATGCTGGTGTGTAACGACAACTCATTATTTTTCGCGACATCGCCATATAAAGGTAATAAGAAATGTAATAACAAAAGTAACTAGTTACCATTACCAAGTATGTAGTTACATAACCACATATCTGGTAATGATTTTCTACACTGGGGATAATATGAAAACCCCTAACATTTTCTGAGCTCGTTTTTTATTCATATACAAATATGTTGTGTTTAAAAAACCATCTTAAATGTCTGTTGTTGGAGTATTCTCGTTAAAAATTTATTAAATGAGCTTTTTTGTTTCGCTATTGTTTTAGATAATTGGTATGAAAGTGACAGCTTGTGTTTTAAAGGTATTCACTCTATACAAAACGCCATTTATTAAAACAATTTTATAGAAATTTATATCAAACCAACTGAATGAAAATGTCTGTACTGATAATGAAAAAACTCCATTATAATGCAGTAAGATAAGATTATGATATAAATTAAAATATAAAAAGGTTTGATTGGTTAAAAATAGGAAAAAAGATAATATCATGTTAAATAAATATTTCATAAAATTTGGGTGTGTTGTTTTTTTTTTTTTTTAAGAGAAACAAAGAAAATTTTATTATAAAAGATACTTGTCAGGTTTTGTAATTTTGAACAAAAATAAAACTTTTTACATACATTTTTTTTATTAACTTGATATAAGCAATTGAATGAGAAAATTAGAAAATTTTAAATAAACACATTTTTAAGCTAATGAAAATAATTCCACATTGCTAAAATCAATTGGATGTGAATATTTTCTTTTGGAATTTATTTATTTAATCACACTCCTACATACAAATGTTCTTACAAATTTAAAGCAAATGAATTTATAAACAAAAATTTTATATGAAAAATGAAAAACCGAAATCAAGCTGACAAGTATTTACTATGTGGGAAATAAGAAAAAATTGTATTTGGAAAATGGTGGGTAAGAAAGTGGACCAGTAGGAAATAAAGGAAACTAAACTGTACATAAAAATTTTTTTTTTGTGAAAAAATTCCTTTAATATATGAAATATTTTATACATTTGATGGTGAAAATTGTTTCGTTACAAAACAAATTTCACAAAAATAATTAAAGTTTTTTTGTTTAATTCTTAAAGACTATGTTCAAGAATTCAATTTTCTAGAGTAAAATATACACATACATGATAATACATGGGCTTGTATATAATCAGACATAGACACACATAATCATATATGTATGTTCACACATATTTCTATATATTACCATTCAGGTCTTATTTTTGACCATATATGTTCGAATTCGAAATTTAATATGATCATGATAATATATGATCAAACACGCACATATATTATCTTATATGAATAATATATGGTCATATATTGAACTAACTCAAAATTCTCGTCCCGTTGAATTTTTGTACCTTATGTAGTCTCGGTTTGTGTCTTCCAATCATCATTTTCGTACTGCGGAAAACTGAAGAATTGGGGTGATGCTCACGAAACAATTGTATTGTCTATCATGAAAATGGTCAACCTTCTTGAAAAAACAAATAAAATCTAATATGACAATATTATATTGGAATTTGGACTTAAGGTAGAGGAATATTCTAACAAAATATATGGGTGATATCAAAAAATGTGTTAAAAACCGTGTAACCAGCAAATTTCTAATGCATGGATTTCATTTGAGTTATATATTTCGATATATATCAGCGCTTTGTCACCTGTTTTACAAAATTTATAACAATTTGACCAATTTTTGGTTAATACATACTATTTGTGACCAATTTTATAGGCCAAATGTAAACTCCGTAACCACAAACTCATAAGGCTTTTTAACTTTAATAGCTTATATTTTAATAACCAGTGTGTTTAAGTGTAAGAATTTTTATCAAAAGGAAAACGTTTTTAATAAAAACGAGTAAAAAGGTTAAAGTCGGGCATGCCGACTATACAATACCCTACACCAGTCTGGTGTATTGTTTGGATCCGAAATTCGAATGGGTTAAAATGGGGCTTGTGTCAAAATTTTCTATAATGTGAGTCAGCGCACCAAATTTCATTAAAATATCTTAATATTTGCGACCTGCAGTTTGTAACCAATCCAATTTTGGGGGGACCCTTATATGGGCACTAGTTCTAAACATGGACCGATGTTCACCAAAATCAATAGGCTTCGTCTTTGGGCCAACATAGGTCTATGTACCAAATTTCATCAAAATATCTTAATATTTGCGACCTGCAGCGTATAAACAGTATAATTTTGGTAGGACCCTTATATGGGCACTAGGTCTAAATATGGACCGATGTTCACCAAAATCAATAGGCTTCGTCCTTGGGCCAACATAAGTCTATGTACCAAATTTCATCAAAATATCTTAATATTTGCGACCTGCAGCGTATAAACAGTATAATTTTGGTAGGACCCTTATATGGGCACTAGGTCTAAACATGGACCGATGTTCACCAAAATCAATAGGCTGCGTTATTGGGCCAATGTAGGTCTGTGTACCAGATTTCATCAAAATATCTTAATATTTACGACCTGCAGCGTATAAACAGTATAATTTTGGTAGGACCCTTATATGGGCACTACCCAGCAAGTGTTCACTAGTTACCTTTTAATTACTAAACTACTTATTTTAACATGGTGATGTCATTGGAGGAAAGTCATTACACTGATGTTACCTGTAAGTAGTTTATCAGCTGTTCTATAAATAGATGTTGAATATAGATTTTAAAAAAATATAAAAATTTAAAAACCAATAGGAGCTGACACGTATTGATCAGCGTACCCCACGATTGTCAGGCAAACACTCTAACCATTAGACCACGACATCACTATGATTTTTAATGCTTTAACTTATGTACACATTTATTGTGGCAACTGTTATACATGTCTATTTTTCACAAAACTTGTTGTTATTAAATACTGCTTAATGAACATCAACATTTCTATAAATAGATGTTTAATATAAATTACAAAAAAAAAAAACAACAATGGAAGCTAACACGAGTTGAGCAGCGATCCTCATGTCTGTCAGGCAAAAACGATAACCACTAGGCTACGCCATAGTTATGGTTTTTAATGATTTAGAACATATATTATTGGTTTCAGCTATTGTGAAATAGTAATGTGTGGGGTATAATTATCGGTAACTCATTACATTCAGTTTAAAAGTAATTCAACGGGTAATGAGATATGAGATCTAAGTAATGCATGTAGTAATGACCAGTCATTACCAAGGTTTTGCTGGGTAGGTCTAAACATGAACCGATGTTCACCAAAATCAATAGGCTGCGTTATTGGGCCAATGTAGGTCTGCGTACCAAATTTCATCAAAATACCTTAATATTTACGACCTGCAGCGTATAAACAGTATAATTTTGGTAGGACCCTTATATGGGCACTAGGTCTAAACATGGACCGATGTTCACCAAAATCAAACTTGTTCGTCCTTGGCCCAACATAGGTCTGCGTACCAAATTTCATCAAAATATCTTAATAGTTGCGACCTGTAGAGTGCGCACAAGATTGCATGGACAGACAGACAGACGGACGGACGGACATCGTGAAATCGAAATAAAAAAAAATTCTGAACCGATCGGTATACTATAAGGTGGGTCTACGACCAATATTTTTTGGTGTTACAAACATCAGCACAAACTTATAATACCCTGACCACATAGTGGTGTAGGGTATAATTAAAATAATTGTTAAATTACTCATATGAATATTATTTTTAGCACTAAGAAAATAATATCAGGAAGATTCAACCATACCCGCTCAGAAATATCTGTCAGATTAATACTGATAAGAAGTGGGTAGTAGGTACCCAGTCAGAAATCGCCAGTGGTACAAAAAATCAAGCACTGGCATACCACTGGGTAACCACGGTATTAAAAATAAATGACTGGCAGAACACTCATTTGGGACGCTTTTCCAGCGTTTGCGAAAAGCGTTTTACCAGTATTTGTTTTACAAAAATTTCGGTGGTTTATAAAAAACCACTGGCAAAGAATTGGCTTAGAGTGATATGCCAAGGCTTGCAACCAGTGGTTATCTAGTGCTACCTAGCGAATGCTACCAGGCGTACAAAAATCAATTCACTGGTAGACCAATGATTTTATAAAAATGCTGACGCTTCGTTAAAAAATGTTTGTAGTCAGAAGGTTCCGAGTTCAAATCCGGTTGCAAGCAAAAAATTTTTTTTTGATTTTTTTTAATTAAAATTTTTTTTGTTTTATAAAACCAATTTTTTTTTGTTTGTGGGAAAGCTCCTTCAGTACCCACTTTTCTTTTGCCCTCCCAACACTGGCATACTAGTTACAAAAAATTGTTTACCAGTACTAGCATTTTGGCACAGCCAGTAGTTGTCCAGCTATTATCACTCATTTATGTTTTTAGCCATCAAATATTACATGTCTCGTTAGCTAAGTGGGTAGAGCAATCGTTTGCCAATCTGACGGCCTGGGTTCAAATAACGGCAGGACCAAAAAAATACATATGAACGTTTTTTAAATTTTATTTTGGAAAATATATTTCCAGACCACCTATTTATTGGTTTTTCCAGCGTTTTGCCAACGTTTAAAAATGTTGTTCATTCAGTGCTTTTCCGGCGCTTTTTGAACAGCCGGTCCTTTTGTCTAATGATGTTATCATTTTGGGAATGGGAAAGCACTTTTTGCCAGTACTTTTACCACCTGTTAAAGTGCTTTGCCACCGCTTTCCCGTTTGTATTTTTCTGACTGGGTAGTTTTTGGTTTTTTTCAATTCACTAAACGTATTTTTTCGTTTTTAGTTCACTGAAGGAAAATTAAATTGAACGAATTCATAAAAAAGTGAATTAATTCCTTACTGAATTCATTCACCACTGAATTCGTTCAATTTAAATTTTTTTCAGTGAACTAAAAACGAGAAAATACGTTCATTGAATTGAAGAAAACCAAAAATTACGTTTGCTGAATTAAAAAACGAAAAATTACGTTCACTGAACGCAAAATTACGTTCACTGTATTCAAAGGCTATTTTCTGCTGTTCAGTACACAGTGGAGTGTTTTCAAAATATTTGGAATTAATTTAGCCATTCCTTATTGGTTACTCTACTCTTTATATCAAAATAGAAAAAAAAAGATTTGTGATAAGATGAAAAAATCCCACAACTCCCAAAACACTATGAAAATTTTCAAAAAAAAAAAAAAAAAAAATGGGAGTTTTGTTCGTATTTGGAATGGACTGGGGAAAGAAAAATTGGCAAGTGGAGAATATTTTTTCCATTAGGCCCATCTAAAAGAAGTATGCTTTGAGAAAAATATAAATACTATATGTGTTCTTAAAGAAAGTTTTAATCTGGAAGCAAACGAGTCTTTGCTATGGCCGTGTGAAGTTTCATATCAACACGTGGAACCAATAATGGCTGAATTATTTACAAAATATTTTAAAAACAGTCCAGCGTGTACTGAACGGCAGAAAACGGGTTTTGAATTCAGTGAAAGCCAGTTTTTTTTTCAATTCAGTGAATGTAATTTTTTGTTTTTCAATTGAGTGAACGTATTTTTTTTTTTAATTCACCGAATGTAATTTTTTTTTAGTTCACGAACAAAAATGAAATTGAACGAATTTAACCGTTCGTTTTATAAAATTGGATGCGTTCACCAGTGAATTAATTCATTTGATTTAATAAAAAGAACTATAGCAATTGAATGCATTCATAGCAAAAGAAATCGAACGAAAACAAATATGAATTAATTATATTCAATGTAGAGTCTTTTGTGAATTAACTCATTGAATTTTTAATTCAGAATTCAAAATTTGAATTAAAGAATTCTTTAAAGTTCTGTGCGACCCATCAGTTGCCAGGGGAATTTACCTGTTTTTTAACCGATTTTTGTTTTTGTGGCCTTTTATTACTACCCAACAAAATCTTTCATTACCAAATAAGTGGCTATATAATGAAACTAAAATTTTTTACTGCTTATAATTCGGCGTCAGTAAAAGTTATTTTTGTTAGTTTGTTAGTGTTACTCGAAACTACTTATTTAATTACAAAAATAATTTGATATTGGGGACTAAAGAGTTTTTCAATAAGAGCGCTACAAAAGTAAAAAAGTTTAAATAAAACAAAAACGGTTTTGGATATCAATGAAATTCTTTATTCCTGTGAAAGTACGTTCGATGGCATTATGTATGGAAATCGATCTCTTTTGCATGGCCACCATGGGCACGCTTGCAGAAGTCCAGACGCTGAACCCAATTTTCGACGGTTTTCAAGCATAAATCGGCCGATATTCGTACGAAGTTCATCAATCGTCTCTGGCTTGTTGGCATAGACCATAGATTTGACGTAGCCCCACGCTCAATTGTTGATCTGCTAGGACGATTATGACGACCATAAATTGGACGTAGTGCTCTTAACGTTGAGGCCACTGACTCCGAATTTCGGTAGTAAATTTTAATAATTTCGACTCGTTGTTGGCTCGCATGTATTCCATCATGAAATGGCAAACCTTACTGAAGAGAAAGAAGAAGAATATGGCGTCGTTTGCTGTCCCTGTCTTTCTACTTTTGTAGCGTCCCTGTTGAACAACCCTTTACTTATTTTTTTACCACTAATAACTATATGAGTAAGCCTTATTTTTAACAACTTGTAACCACTTATTTTTTAACTGCTTTTTAGGACCCGAATAACTACTTATTTTGGTAACTACTTATTTTGTATATTTTTATAATGCAGCGGGTAAGCGGGTGCACAAATTTTGTGTGTTTTTTTCTGCAGCAAATATGGACAACTACTTACAAAAACGACCTTGTCGAACAAAAATAATGAGTTTTGACACCGAATTATATGTAGTAGACCCTAATTCTACTGCTTATTATTTAGATATAAGTAATGAGCACCCATTACTGAGATTTTGCTGGGTAATAAGGATTTTTTAAATTTTCTAATTTTTTAAAAAATCAAAATTTTTAGAAAATTAGAAAATTTTCATATTTTCTCCTTGTAATTCGTTTTTCAAAATTCAATCGGTTCTTCCCGATATCTGAATTTTCCAATTTTTTAGAAGACGTAGTTTTACATCAAAATAAATATTTCTGGAGGGTGACCGGGTCAATAACTCGATTTTTTCTTTTTTTTGAGCCCCCTAATGGCACCCTAATCACATGTAAGCCCATGTAAGATCATGTATATTCATATACAATTTCATTTTCAAATGGGTAGAGGAAAATTATCTATGTGTAATGTAGTGCATTCCTAGAGGGATCGATAAGACTGTATTTATAAATTTAAATTTACAGTCATTAAATATTTTTGACTTTAGTCATTTTGTTTATTTTCTCAAATTTTCATTTAGTTTATTTTCTCAAATTTGAATTTGAAAAAAAAAGAATTACTAATTTCTTTGGCATTTATATTTTTTGACATGAAATGATTGCGTTTAATGTTTATTATTTTGAGATTTTTACACTCAACGAACAAGTTTTTATAAGACTTCCAAATACATATTAATAGAAAAGTTGTACTAGGTGTATATCATATATTTTACATTGCTCATTTTACAAGGGCAGCTCATAGGCAATTACGACTTTTTATTATTTAGAAAATAGCAAACTTTTTCTTTCGAGTGGTCTATAAGGTTATTTGTTTAATTATTTAATTGTATAAATGTTGTAACTTTATTAAAAGTTCTTCTTTTTTAATTCCGAAAACTAAGTTTTCCACTTTAATTATTATTCTGCACATTAGAGCATTTATGATTATAGTAAAATGTTGCAATTAAAACAACAAGTACACGTACAACTAATAAATTTTAAGAACATTTAATGTTGAATATTCTAAGTAGAATATAAAATAATAAAATAAAATAATTTTGTAAAAAAAATAACATGTAAAACTTAAGCATAACTGTTAAGACATTCGAACGCAACTTATATGGCAAGGTGAATAATTTTAGAAAAAAACTAGTAAAAAGGTTAAAGTCGGTCATGCCGACTATACAATACCCTACACCAGTCTGGTAAAAAGCCAACTAATGTTTGTATCCGAAATTCGAATGGGTTAAAATGGGACTTGTGTCAACATTTTCTATAATGTGAGTCAGCGCACCAATTTTTATTAAAATATCTTAATATTTGCGATCTACAGTTTGTAACCAAGCCAATTTTGGGGGGACCCTTATATGGGCACTAGGTCTAAACATGGACCGATGTTCACCAAAATCAATAGGCTTCGTCCTTGGGCCAACATAGGTCTGTGTACCAAAATTCATCAAAATATCTTAATATTTGCGACCTGCATAGTATAAACAATATAATTTTGGGGGGACCCTTATATGGGCACTAGGTCTAAACATGGACCGATTTTAACCAAATTAAATAGGCTTCGTCCTTGGGCCAACATAAGTCGGTGTACCAAGTTTCATCAAAATATCTTAATATTTGCCACCTGTAGAGTGCGCACAAGAACGGAGGGACGGACGGACATCGTTAAATCGAAATAAAAAAAAATTCTGAGCCGATCGGTATACTATAAGGTGGGTCTAGGACCAATATTTTTTTGGTGTTACAAACATCAGCACAAACTTATAATACCCTGACCACATAGTGGTGTAGGGTATAAAAAACATTTAGAGTTACCCGGTTACTTAAACAAAGCCAGACCCGAGTACTTTTAATACCCTAGTGTTTAAGTTTATATACAGAGAATACAACCGAATTTGTTGCCAACTGAATGATTTGGTTGTAGCACACGAATTATTTGGTTGTGGTAGTGAAATGTATTCCTGACAAAATTGAAATATATTGATTTAACCGAAATTATGTTACATCAGTGGCACCAACCAAACCATTCGGTTAGCAAAAATGTTCGTTGTCACAATCAGTCTGTTTTCAATGTACAGATTAGGGAACACTCCTTGTAAGTATTGAAGTTTTTAGTAGCATAGAAAACAAGAGATTCCTTAAGCAAAAAAGGCAAATTTTTTTTTGTTTTTGATATTTTAAAGATACCAAACACTGCGATATTCTCAAATTTACCATTTGTTTAGTGTTTAGGGTCAAATTACTATATGTGACCTTCTCCGAGAAAAGGGACCTAGTGTGTCAAAAAACCTAGTGTGTCAAAAACTTGGGAAAATCGATATTTTCTCATTTTTATCGATTTTTCCAAGTTTTTGACACAATAGGTCCCTTTTCTCGTAGAAGGTCACATATACTTATTTATTTAATGTTTATAGTATGTTTGTTGCCATAGCAAGACAACAAAAGTTTTATAGATGGATAAAAAAGCTAAAAAATAAAATTAAAGTCAAGTACTGTTTTGGAGAAGACAAACTCATAACACAATTAAAAGAAAAATGTACAATAAAAGTTAAAATAAGATAAAAATAAATATTTTTATTAAATGGTAACGACACGTGTGAAGCATCTGTTTCAAAAATACATATACAGTTTGAAACTATATACGCGTTCAATTACACATGCATAAAAATGTATAAAGAAATAACCCAGCAAACCTTTTTGTAATATAATGAGTTCACATGAAAAACACTAGGATGTAAAAACACCCCTTTGGTAGTGTTGTGTATGTGTGAAAAAATAAGCACATAAAAGCATTAGTGTGCCTGCCTACACTTGTATGTGTCGTCCTTTTGGATATGAACGGTATTTGTTTGTGTTGCTAAAACAACAACAACATCATCATCAGGACACGTTAAATAGTAAATCTCAAAAAGCTAAGCATAAATGGAAGAGAAACAGGGTGGTGGTGGTATGATGCTTATTCATATATGGAGGGTATTAAAAAAGAGATACCACATCATCAACAACAACGAGGACTACCAAAACGACAAAAGCAACGCAAAATAAACAAAACAATATTATTTCAAAAACACTTTCATTCATTTGTACATTTACAAGTCTTTTTATACAATTTTTTATTTATATTTTTTTTTTCTTTTTCAAAACCAGCCCATATGTAGTGTATGGATTAGGGTGGCAATGCAAATTTAAGCTTTAAATTTTTGTTGATACCCGGCCGGAATATTATATCACTTGGTCTAAAGCAGATATGGTGGAACTTTGAGCCAAATCGGTTTACTTTCAAAATATGTTAATTTAACAATTAATTCCTGCTTTTTGGCTTAAAATGTAATTTGTTGATTTTAACGCATTTTTTGATAAATTTAACAAATTTTAATTTAAGTAAAAAATTAGTGAAACTACCCGAGTAAATATAGTTATATAGGAAATTATATAATTTAATATGAACTAATATTTTTAATATATTCAAGTGTGACACTATATCTTTGTGGATGTAATTATGTATAGCTTTGAGTTTTTCAAAAATTTCTTATATGATGCCATATATAGATCAGTATAAATATATATGTCCCCGTATATATTAATATGTACCATATCTAGTTACATATAATATGACAATTTTAATACAGCGTCATATATAATTAAAAATGGCTTTATCGGAAAACATATAAAGTTTTATATAGCTCAATGTTAAATTTTTTTCTAAGTTGTTTCAGATATATTTAATAGTCCAATGTAAAAAAAATTCTATGTTTTTTTCAGATATGTATGTTTATGTATGATTTGAAAATATAAAAGGCATACTCATTGTAACTCCTAAATTCCTTGTAAACCTTGTAAAAAACAAGCCATATTTTTATGTATGGAATTTGACATAAAACTCATAAACATACCCGGTTTACACAATTTACGGGTAGAATACAAGTTTATATGAGAAGGCTTAAAATGC
Organism: Leucophora obtusa; assembly: GCA_949987735.1. Taxonomy (NCBI): domain Eukaryota; kingdom Metazoa; phylum Arthropoda; class Insecta; order Diptera; family Anthomyiidae; genus Leucophora; species Leucophora obtusa. The sequence continues at coordinate 182,224,454 of OX465296.1, forward strand.
TTCATGCAACTTCTTCTAAATACTTAAATTTTTAATTCTTAACTTATGGGAGTTATTTTTTAGTAATTTTTAATTGTTTTTGTTTTGATCTTGAAATATGAAGCGTTATATAATTATGTCTTTCTACATCAAATTAGATGTAATTATATCGGGTCAAAATCCGGATAAGATTATATATGATTTAATATATTTAGATATTATCCGATATAATTTCATCCACCATTTTTCGGATCATCTCCAATTATATTAAATAAGATATCATTACATATGACATCATATTATTTTTTTACTCGGGTACAGTTTTATTTGTAATTATACTGAGTCGTAAAATTTGTTCACATTATAGGGTCTTTTGACTGTCGCCGGACCTGGCCCATATCACATAAGGACATATAAAAACTCCGGAGGAACAAACTTTTTGTCCGTTTAGCTCTATATCTCGCTTCGTTTTCGAGATATGGAATATTTTATAAAATGGAATTTTTTTATTAAAAATTCCATTTTTGAATCGAGATAAGTTTTTCATAAGTATGATTAGGGGTGCACTCAAAGAAATAAATCTGTAAAAATAGCAGAAAAAGCTACTAAAAATTAGCTAGCAATGATGTTTCAGCAAAACTGTGAAATTAGCAAAAAAAAATGTTTTTTTGTTGCTAAATGCTAGTAGAATAACAACAGCAAAAATAAAACTGTTAAATTTACAGAATTTCAGTTATATTTAAGTTAACTTTTAGTTAAATTAAAATGACAAATTGTACTGTAAAATCTGCAGATAGTTTTGCTAAATATTAGTAGACTAAAAATAGCAAAAGCAAATATTATATCCACAAATTTTTTTTTACTGATTTAACAGGTTAGTTTGTTATTTTCTATTAATAAAAATTTAACCCAAATATAACTAAAATTCTGTATATTTAGCAGTTTTATTTCTGCTGTGCCTATCTTACTAATATATAGCAAAAATAATCTGCTAACCTAGCAGTTTTTTTCTGTAAAAATTTTAGTTAAAACTACCAAAAATCAGTTAAAACTGACCTTGCAGAAAAAACTACTGAAGTTAGCCGAATATTTTTGCGAAATATTAGTAAAATAGGAACAACAAAACTACCCAGCAAAATCTTTCATTACCAAATAATTGGTTATATAATAGAAATTCATAGCTCCGCACAACTTATTTTTTGGCGTCTAAACTCATTATTTTTGTTTGGCGTGGTCGTTTTTATAAGTAGTCACGCTTACCCGCTCGCTTACGAAAAAATGAGAAATAAGTAGTTATGAGATTTTGAATAATAAGTGGTTACACACATGCTTACAAAAAGTTTAATTATTAGTGGTTATCCGATTGCTTACTTGATTATTAAAAATAAGGAGTAAAGCAAATACTATTAGCTTAAGGAAATACATTCAGAAAAATTTAAGTTTTCTCTAGTGTGTAATTTTAGAACTCGTCATAAAAATTTAAACATAAAACATACCCAGCAAAATCTTTCATTACCAAATAAGCGGTTATATAATAGAAATTCATAGCTCCACACAACTTATTTTTTGGCGTCTAAACTCATTATTTTTGTTTGGCGTGGTCGTTTTTATAAGTAGTCACGCTTACCCGCTCGCTTACGAAAAAATGAGAAGTAAGTAGTTATGAGATTCTGAATAATAAGTGGTTACAAACATGCTTACAAAAAGTTAAATTATAAGTGGTTATCCGACTGCTTACTTGATTCTTACAAATAAGGAGTTACACAAATACTATTAGCTTCAGGAAATACATTCAGAGAAATTAAAGTTTTTGCTAGTGTGTAATTTTAGTACTTGTCATAAAAATTTTAACACAAAACATATTACATGTAATAAATATAAATGTATAAAATTTAACTTCGTAAAAAGTACTTATTTAAACTATTGCGAGTAAGTCATTATTTTATATCTAAAAGCAGTGACTAAAATAGGCCGTTATTAGGAAGTCATTATTTTATATTACAAAATAATGCAAAAGGTAATGATATATCGTTATTGGTAATGCAGACAGCAATGAGGTGTCATTACCAATATTTTGCTGGGTATTTACATATTATAAAAAAATTTAACTGTGTAAAAAATACTTATTTAAACTAACACGGCCTATTGTATTTAGAAACAATGAATACAATAGGCCGTTATTAGGAAGTCATTATTTTATATTATAAAATAATGCAAAAGGTAATGATATATCATTTTTGGCAATGCAGATAGTAATGAGGTGCCATTACCAATATTTTGCTGGGTAAAACCGTTAAATATACAAAATTTTAGTAACACTTGAGTTAAATTTTACAATAGTAATTTTTTTTTATTTTTGTTTAATTTTTTTTAATATTTATTATTAATTCGTTTAAATTTAATATTTTTTGAATTTTAAAATTTTTAAAAATATATAAAATAAAAATGATGAGAAATTGTTTTTTATCCATTTGTGAAAATACTCGTAGTACTGAAAACAATACTGAACTGCAATGCACCTTTTGTACTTGTTTTAAAAGTACTTTTATTGAAGAGAATAAAGCACGATATCTCGCAGTGACAAAGTGGTGTTTTTATGCTAGTCAACTTTCCTATCAACGAATAGCTCAGCTTTAGAGAGCTAGACTAGCAATCATGAATTTGCAAGTTCGATACCAGGTGGCGGCAATAAAAAAACGTTTGTAAAATAAAAAAAATCATTTTTTGCGGAGAATTTTTTAATTGGTGAAAAAGAGCTTCCTTTCCACTCGTTCAAAAAGTATTGAAAAATGTTAAAGTGGGAGTATTCCTCTCCTATGATAACTTAATGTTAAAATCATTAGTGTTTATGTTAAAAAAGAAGTACATCTAGATCAGGTATGGGCACACAAATGGCTAAATTGACGGGCCAAATTTAGGATTTCACAAACTTACCGAGGGCCGCAACAATTAATACATTACTCGACAAAAATGAATTTTTTGTACAGCCTTCTGCTAAAATCATTTTTGAGTATTTTGGTTTCCTAAGCCCGGATCTAAAGTCAAAAACGGTCCACTGAATAGCCTTCGAGTTGTGGGTCTTTCTTTTTTATACCCTCACCCAGGAAAATACTTTATGAGTCAATGTTGCGGAGAAGTACATCAAAATCTTTTATATTTTTGTAATTTTTTATATATTTGATCCAAATATATATAAAATATAAGGCACAGACTCAATAAATGTTTTTAAAATATTTTGCCCTCCATAATACGAATCTGAAATCAAAAAACTTTGTCGAATTAATCTTCGAAAATATAGTTTTCGTTATTTCAAAAAATTTGGTTTAAGGTTTTCACCAATTTTTCAAATATTTTTAAATTTACTTATTGAATTTTGATCCCTTGACAGAAAATTTTGATACTTTTATGAGGGTTCTTATTTAGTAAGTCAAAAGAAAATTATTCAAGCAAAGCACATATTTTTTTTATATTTTAAACTTCTTTTTCAAAAATTTCGCATTTTTTTGGATGAAAATATTACTCTTAGTAAAATGAATCATGAAAGCCACAACAATTTGAGGCAAATTTTTATATCCAAATATGATTCAGAAACGACCCAGAAATGTAAACAAATTTGAATATTTTGTGAACAATTCAAAAATGACTTAAAAAAGATTAATTTTTTAGCCCAAGGAATTTTTGAAAATGAGCCATTTTTGAATTTTTGAATCAAAAAGAAGGCTCTTTTGGATGCACCACTGTGTGAAAGTTAAAGTTTAATAATATATTTTGAGCACTTTTCTGATTCATTTTTGGGCTCGTTTGTTGGCTGAGAGCTCTAGAAAAAATTAATTATAAAAACTTTATTCAAAAGTTTAATATCATATTAAAAAATTGGGGTAAGGCGGAATTGTTTGCTTTAAAAGCGAGATAAAAATTCGATTATACCGCTTTAAAAAGCGGTATAATCCCGTCAAAGGCGGAGTGGTTGTTCAGGTTAAGTACAGTAATAGAAAAAAGCCTGTAAAAAGTTTTGCTAAAGCTGCTAAAAATTAGTTAAAAATTACCTTGAATAGAAAACTGCTAAAATAAGCAGATTTTCTTTGCTTTGATAAGAATAGCAAAAATAAAGCTGTTAAATATATGGAATTTTAGTTTTATTTGAGCTAAATTTTAGTTAATTGCTAGAATCAGCAACCAATTTTGCTAAATATTAGTAGAATCAAAAAACTCCAAAAATTTTTAATTGTTTTAAGAGAATAAAAATCTATTTGTGAAATCAGCAGTCTACTATTTTTCACCAATATTTCTATTGATTTTAACAGGATGACTATTAGTATGTTAAAGAGTTTATTTTTGCTCTTATAATCTTACTAACATTTAGCAAAAACCTGCAAAAATTTTGCTGCAAAGTTACTTTTAAATAATAATCCTGTAAAAATAGCAGAAAAAGCTACTAATTGTTTTGCTATTTTCCCAGGTTTATTTCCGTTAGTGTATAAATACAATTTTATTGTGTCTAAGTGTTTTACCAAATTTAAGTGCTTGAAGGACAATTCTCACAAGTAGATTTTAGAGATCCTTACGAGGCCTGTAGAACAGCCTTAAACATTTCCTTAAATGAAAGGTAATTTTTTAGAATTCAAACTCATAAAAAATTAGAGAGTATTTCTACGTCATATTGAGCCATAAAGTATTTTTCCCAGGCTTAAGGTTTAAATAAAGAAGAAGGAATTTTCCACTTAATATTCGTATATTGGAGGCGAAAATACTTTAAAAAGTTTTATAGGACGTCTGTGCAAAAAAGTCGATATTTGATAATTTAAATTCTAACTTTAATTTTTTTTTTATTTAATTAATATTTTTTTTACTTAAAAAATATTTTTTTTTTATTGTTTTAAAATTAATGAAGGGCCGCACGAAATTGGCTGACGGGCCGCATTTGCCCATGTATGATCTAGATCATCAATTGTAGTGTTTTTTTCTACTGTTTCGGCATCTCCTTTTTTGCTGGGTAATCTCTCTAATTCAGATAATATTATGATTATAATTCGAAGAGAGGAATATGATTTGCCAGATAATATATGATTTTAGACGAGAGAATAATATGATAACCAAACAAAAGAAAGATTTTAACAATTAAATCATTTTAGGCGACCATATCATTTGACAACCTCACCTCAACAGCTTAAAACTAATAAAATGAAACCGCATTTTATAAATCGGGGAAAAAAGACGTCATTTTTAAATTGTTGGAATATTTCCTTTCTTTTGAGTAGCCACACTTACACGTACACTTATACAGGTTTTTAGGGACTTCATTAAAATTCAGAAAAAATGTTTTTCCCATATATTTCATTGCCACCCTAATATGAATATAACATACATTTTTATTGTATGTTTTTATAGGATGATGTACCAAGAGTGGTTTAGAATGGTTGCTGTTTGTTTATATTGTCTTTATATGCCCATACAACAACAGCCCTGAGTTGTGGTGTGTTACGAGATATGAAACAATTTCAAAAACAAGTTAGATTTATTTTGAAAATTTGGCAACATTGCCATAAAAGACAACATTTTTGCAACGTTGATGGCAATGGCAACAAAAATAACAAAATGTGTAAATATAAAAGATCAAATTTACCTTTAATGTAATATCTTAATTTTACAGCGAAAAATAGATGAAAAAAAAATAAAATCAACTTTTTAAATATGGGACAAGAAGTTTATAAAAAGTTTATAAAATTTATTTGATAATTCAATCATTAATTTTCTCGGTACACATAAAATATTAAAACGAGTAACAATTACGAAATTGATTAAATCAATTACTATTCTGATTGATTTTGCACCTATAAGGCAATAAGCTTAAACGAAACAAAATTCATTAAGAGACCTCTTTAACAGATTTATTTAAATTTTTTTTTATAACCATCCCATTTTGCCCCGTTTTCTTTTAAACACTCTCTGTGGCATTGGTGGGTTAACAATAATTTTGATTTCCTCTTTGGCAACTCATTAATTTTCTTAAATCTCATAACAAGAAAAAAAAAATATTCATTAAAATTAATGAAAAATTATGTTTCAAAAACCACTTGAGGATTTTATATTGTTTTCATTCATATTTTTTTTTCAGTCCCGTAATAGCTGAAATATATACAAAACCATCAAATATGAGCACATTTCAACTCATACTTAACATTTTTATTGATTTTTATTTTTGCGCTCTGTGAAATTTACGTCTATGAAACTGTTGTGTCGTTATAGCAGCGATTATATGTACATGTGGGTCCTTTGTGTACCACCTTTTTTTTTATTCCACCAGTATTTTACACATGAAATGATTTTATGATGATGTTGAGAGTTGAATGTGTAACACAGAGTCGAATTAAAATGTGAGACCAGTGCCAGCATCAAAATAATAATAATGCCATTGAGATTTAGGGAGGAACGAAATTGAAACTCTAAGGATAGAATGTAAGTTTGAATAGGAATAAGTAAGATTGTGTTTAGAATACACATGTGGTCTGAAATCAAAAAAAAAAAAAAAAAAAAAAAAAAGTCAGTATGGAGTTTTCATAAAGCAGCTTTATCCTGTTTTCAAATAGAACTATTTATAAATAAAAAATATTGCAAAAATAAACAAATAAAGTTTTGTAAATTTTACACTCATAGAAATAAATCTGGAAAAATAGCAGAAAAAGTTACTGAAAATTAGTTAAAAATTATGCTGCAGAAAAGACTGCTGAAATTAGCAGATTTTTTTGCTAAATACTATTAAAATAACAACAGCAAAATTAAAACGTTAAATTTACAGAGTTTTTGTTATATTAAAGCTAACTTTTAGTTAAGTGAAAATAACAAATTGTACTTCAAAATGTGCAAAAAATTTTGCTAAAAATTAGTAGACTGAAAGTAGCAAAAATAAACTGTTATATCTACAAAATTTTTGCTATTTTTAACCCTCTAACCGGCGTAAGCTTTTTTGCAATGAAATTTATACCATGTGTTCCTCACGAAAAATAAACAATAAGTTCTTCTACAAAATTTTTTTTCGTTGCCTACTTTAGGCGATATGGGCCAAAATAGTTTAAGGGTGAATCTTGAAAACTAGCGCATAAAAATTACCAGGTTTAGGCACAAATTATTTCTCTTACCAAGAAATAATTGCAATAAAAAAATTACATTTTTTGTGCTGTTACTTAAGAGGATGTAGCGATTTTCGTTTTTCGAAAAATGCGAAATTGAGCGAAAACGCACCAAAACTTCAATATATATTATTCAAACTTATAAGCTTTGCTACCTATACCAAACATATTCTTTTTACCAAATTTAAAAAAAAATCCGTCCATTCGTTTTGAAGTTAAGGCGATGTCCTTTAAAGGTATCCTTATGGAATCCTGTGCGTCCTTGGACCAAAGTAAGGAACTTTTTGAATAGATTAAGCTCCAATCTTACTTCATGGTCACTATCAATTGTTTTAGTCAATTTAAATATGTTTTTAAGATTTTTGAAACTTTTGGTTGTTTTAAAATATTTAATTTTTGAAATTTTACGAAATTTTATCTTTGACACTTTCTCGCTTCAAAACCGTGCATTGTATACAAAAAAATTCTTAACAAAAAAGTTTATAAATTTTGTTTTCTGTTGAAAAAGCATAATTTCTTATTATAAAATACCCCTTTGCCGAATTTCTGGTCAATTTAATATACCCCGCCTGGAGGCGGGCTTGCCGGTTAGAGGGTTAAGCTAAATTTAGTTGAATGCAAATAGCAGTCTATTCTGCTAAAATCAGCAGAAATATTGGCTAAAAAAATTGTAAACTGCTGATTCCAAAAAGCTCGATTTTTATTTGTATTTAAAAAAAATCTTTAAAATAAATTTAGAAAGTTTCAAATTTTTTTTGTGATTTTTTAGGCTACAAATTATTTATGAAAATTTTTTTATGGTTTTAGCAGGTTAATTTGCTATTTTCCATTAACAAAAATTTAACTCAAATATATATAAAATTCTGTATATTTAACAATTTTATTTTTGCTGTTCCTATATTACTAATATATTGCAAAAATATTCTGCTAATTTTAGCAGGTTTTTCTGCAGCATCATTTTTAACTAATTTTTAGTAGTTTTAACTAAATTTTTTAAAGACTTTCTTCTATTAGTGTAGAGATGTGAAGGATTTTAGGTTTTTGCAAACTTTATTCCCACTTCAAATAAAAACTTGTTTAATAAAATTGAGGCAAGATTTTTTTTATTTATTCCGGTTTTATTGAAAAAACTGTCAAGTGCTTTAAAACCCCTTAACTTTATATTTGACCAGATACGCAAAAATCTTCAAACCTTCATCAAATCAATTTATTAAAGAAATGTCCTGTAGTTTACTTTTATTTTATATAGCATATTTTTCCTGCATTTAATGATTTTAAACCAAGTGTAAATACCTGAATTGAAGTTTTATACTAGAAGCGTTGCAATATTTAACAATTACGAAAGCAAATACATTTGTAACGCAGCTAGAATATCAACAAGATATAAATTAATTCGATATTTAACAGAAAAAAATTAAAAATAAAATGAAAACCATTTACATTAAGGGTTACTTTTTCACAAAAGTAAAATGTAGTGGTTTTATAAAAAGTAGTTTTTTAATAAAAAGTACTTTAACAATGACTGCTATTTTTGTTCGGTTTTAAGATGAAATATGAAAAATTCCAAATAGAATTCACAATTCATTTTATAACAAATAGAGAAAAAAACTTGTGAAAAAAAACTTTCCTAGAACCAATGATAAAATGCACTTTTTTAATAAAAGGTACTCTTTTAATAAAAGGTACTTTTTAATAAAAGGTACTTTTTAATAAAAGGTACTTTTTAATAAAAGGTACTTTTTAATAAAAGGTGCTTTTTAATAAAAGGTACTTTTTAATAAAAGGTACTTTTTTAATAAAAGGTACTTTTTTAATAAAAGGTTCTTTTTTTAATAAAAGGTACTATTTAATAAAAGGTACTATTTAATAAAAGGTACTTTTTTAAGGTACTTTGTTAAGGTACTTTGTTTAGGTACTTTGTTAAGGTACTTTTTAATAAAAGTTACTTTTTTGGTAAAAAGTACGTTTTTAATAAAAGATACTTTTTTAATATAAGATACTTTTTTAATATAAGATACTTTTTTAATAAAACTACAATTGAGTCTCAACTTTTAGTTAAAATTGGGATTCAATTGTTGTTTATGTCAGCGTCATAATTTGCACTGAGGTCCTAAATGGAGATAAATATTTAAGTGCTTATGCATAATAATTTAAAAACCCTATAGCATCATTGTCAGAAAAATAGAAAAGGGAAAGTGATGGCAAAGCACATTACTCGTGGGTATAGTTATAGAAAAAATGGAGCAACAATCGTCCATCTATTTATAGTTCTGAATTAATGGGTCTATTTACAGTTCCGATTAAGCTTTAACCGAAGGGTTATCTATAGTTTCGTTTGAACATCAATCGTCATCATTTAATAACAAAACTATAAATTTAATGCAAATTTAATTTTTTTTTATAAAAAAACAAAAAAATTATTCCATAAATAAATTGGTTTGACATGAAATGTTAAATAAACCAAAACCATTTTCAAACGAATATAAAAATAAATAAAACAAACTCTATTTAAATTTTTTAATTAAAACAAACAAACTTTTCCATAATGATTGGTTAAAAAATAATGTAAACAAAATAAATTGAAATATAATTAATAGAAAATAACGCAAATGTCATATAAATTAACACTTTGTTATAAAAGAAAAAAACTTAAATGAAAACAAGCCACAATTACTATTAAAAACCAACACAAATCACCTCCTCTAATTAAAAAAATGTAGTCACACTTTTTTTTATTTAACAATTCATTTCAATCAAACAAACTTAATTATATAAAATTTATATTTTATAATAAATTTATATACATATATTTATTTTCCAAAGTATGCATTTCAAAATACATGTTTCGTTAGACAACTTCCTACGTTAAAAATTAGTTTTTAAATATATTTATAATTATTATTATTTTTATGTGTCTCTGTTTTAAAAAAGTTTAGTGAACTTGTTAGATGTGGCAGTTTTTTTTTTTTGTAAACGCGTGCTGCCACTGTTTGTGTTGTTGTTGTTTTGTTTTAAATAAAAGTAGTAGCGTGAAACAACTTTAACAAAAGCGCATCATTATAAATTCCCTCATAAATTAACAAAAAAAAAATAACAACAAAACACAAATTAAATAAATGCCTTATAATTTCATCAAATGACATCTAATTTTTTCAACACTACCACACGAAAATAAACGTCAAATTTTAAGCTTTTTTGTGATGTTATAATTCACAAAAAAAAAAATTTAAAACTTGATTTAAACCTCTTCTGGCGGTCAAGTTAATGAACTGTTTGTTGCGGTTTTTTTTTTAGTAAAAAATTGTTTTTGTTTTTTAAATGTTTTTAAATTTGAATGATTTCTATGTTTGATTAAAATTTTATAATAATAATTTACATGTTGTTTTTATAACAAGAGTTGTGTAAACAAAATTAGCAATGCATTAATATGTACTGAGGAAAATTGTAGACTACAGTGTCAACCAGCGGTGGAATGGAACCCGATGTCTTATACTTCAGTAGAAACTTTAATGAAAAACAGCATTTATTATTCTAGTCCAATCAAAAACATCATATTATAATTATTAAAGTTAAAAACGTTTTTTAGAGGATATTTTTAAGGCCAGAAAAGTTGAGAACCTGTTTTCGATTTCTGATTCCGATAAAAATGTTTAAATTTCAAGAAGTAACAGGAATGCAACAACGAACTCTGAGACAAAAACTAACTCAAAAAAGTTAAAATGGACGACACGACATATCCGACTTTGCGCAGCTGCCAGGACAAGATTTTCATTTTCAGGGTTAATTTTCCAAAATTAAATTAAGAATATTATTTTTAGACCTAGAAAAATAATATCAAGAACTTTCATCAATAGCCGCTAAGGAAAATCTGTTATATTAATATGCCTGCTTCTTAGGATCGCTTTTAAAGCAATAATGCAATATTGAAGTAATTTTTGGAATGTTGTTCAAAATTACTTCTAAAAAAGCTGTATAAATAAAACTATGGTGAAAAAAATAAGTACGCTTGATTATTATTTATTAATGCTTAATTTTAGTTAATTTCACTGAAAGTGAATATGACAATTCCTTTTTATTTAAATAATTTTAATATGGACAATGCATTTAGAAGTAAAAAAAAAACTGGGGCTTTCCTGTTTTTTTAACAGTGTGTCAGTTTTGTATATGTGTGCTTTCAGTACTTGGTCAAAATAATAAAAACATTGCTGAATTCTTTAATATTTTAGCAGTCTGCTCTATTTTTTTTTTTTTTGGCAAAGCTAGTTATTTTATTGTTGTTCTTATTTATTCATAACGAAATAAAAACAAAATCATTGATGGGCCGAAAAAGTCATTGTTCTTCGGATTCGAGACTAAGATTGATTTCTTACTTTTTAACCAAGACTGAATTTAATGTTTGTTTTTTTTTATTTTTTTGTATTTATTTTATTTCATAAGCTGTAGGAAAACAAAAACGTAGTTGTTTTTTTTTTTTTTTTAAGAAAATTTTTAGCTGTACTTATTATTTTGACCATAAGTGGATACTTTGGAAGCAATGAAAGAAATACTGTTTTAAGGTTGTTCAGTTTTACTTCTTTAAAAGCCGTAAAAATACACTAACGGATACTTTTGAAACAATGAAAGAAGTCGTTTGTAAAGCATGATTTGCAATCATTTTTTTCCTGCATATATTTTATAGAGCATACATAAATCGTCGATTATTAACTTATTAATGGACTTACAAAAAGGTTTCTTTTGAAGAAATTCTAAAATTTGCATTTCTGCACCAGTTTTACTTATAGTACAATTACAAAACGTTGTTTTGTAAATAAAAATCTATAATTTCCAATTTTTTTGACAACTTTTTGTGAACTTTTCCTAAATGCAAATTGTTTACTGGGTATTTACTTACTTATTATTTTATAAATATAATAATCTTGCGTAAATATAATAATCGTACGTACCTGAAAATATAAAGAAAAAGATTTATTAAAATTTTTACTATTTTTAAGTTTTGTAAAAAAGTCAAAATCCTTAATTAAGATAATTACTTGTTTGGAATTTCGAATTAAATATATCTAAATAGCAACCGATTTTCATAAATCGTTCTTTGGAAGAATGCCCAAAAAGGCATATTTTTTGACCCTGGGTCTTCCGATTGGGATTATATTTTGCAAACATATATTTTGCAACCATACATATATAACTACAGGGTGACATACTCGTAAGTCACCCTGTAGTTATTTTATAAAATTGGATATTCGGGATTTTTGCTTTCATCCACATATTATTCAAAATTTATCCATCGGCAAGTTTGTTAAATTAGCACACAGTCTAGTTGCCTACACTCAGAGATTTTCTGCAGTCAGAATTTGTTAGTTGTTTGAGTAGTACTTCAGTACTGTTATTTTAAGTAAAAATAACATTCAGAACATTCATTTAAAAAAAAGACAAAATATAATATTGGTAATTCGGGAAAATAAAAAAATCAAATAAATATAAGTTGTTGTTGTTGTTGTAACGGCTTTAAAATAAGAATTTGTAGTTAATAATTTTCATTTAAAGCCGGAGTGGCAATCCTTGCTCGGATAAATTCGAAGATTCGAATACATCCGAATCGTTCCGGCACATAGTCCGATTGCCGTGGGAACCGGGTTATACCGCCCATACTCGCTCGTCAGAGCCTCGTCAGCGTTAACAGGGGACACCATGTCCAAGGTGGACTGTGGGTGAGGTTGGCATTTGGAAATAATTTCCCTTATAAGTAATTTTTGTTAGTTGTTTTGACTAATTGGTGGTTCAAGAGTCAGAAATAAAAGAACACGTAAGTTGAATTTAACGAAATGTTAGTGGTCCTGTTTTCAAGTGAAGTTCAATTTGTTTTTAAATACATTGGCAGCGGTCTTTACATACAAAATATTTTAAGTATATCTTTTAAATTTTAAAGTAGCGAGTGAAAATTTTGGCTGGCTCTTTATTTAAAAGATTAAGAGCTCCAATATTTTGATTATTTTAAACGCCTCCGAACTTTTTTACTAGAATGACCTGAATTTTGTCCCGTTTGGAAACTATTAAATACTCTGCTCCAGATGAGCAAATAAATCTATGGGGCATTTTGTAAAATGAATTTAATATATTTAATTCCAATAGTCCAAGGCCCAACTAGGACCATGTTTGGATAGATATGAGGTTTTTACGGAATTGAATTAAAACACACTCATAGAAATAAACCTGTAAAAATAGCAGAAAAAGCTTCGAAAAATTAGTTAAAAATGACTGCAGAAAAAAATGCTGAAATTAGCAATTTTTTTGCTAAATCCTACACACAGAAAACAGATTCGCAGTTCCAACCGAATTTTTCGCCAACCGAATTTTTGTAGTTCCAGGTACAATCACTTTTATTTATTTTTAATACCATTGTAACTACCGAAATTTATTTACAATTTTGGAATTTTTGTTGTGTTAATAGATTACTTTAATGTTTGTGGATTATAAATTCTATAAATAGAAAAACACGTTCCACAAAATTTATTTAAAAATTAAAATTTTCTTTGTCGCTAACTGGCATCGAACCCCCGACCCTCCGCTTGTCAGCCCATTGTTTTCCCTCTAAGCTAAGCTCTATTTAAATTTTTTTAGTCAAATTTGAAATTTGAATTACTTCAGGTTTGAATATTTTGTCTATAAATAAAATTATATCAACAACAGAAAATCAGTTGTGTCTTTTAATTTGAATAAAAAAAAAAATTTTTTTTAATTATATCGCGAACTGGGATTGAACCGGCGACCTTCCGTTTGTCAGCCCATTGCTTTTCCTCCAGGCTAAACTCGACATAAATTTTTTTTGTCAAATTTCAAATTTGAATTTCTTCAGGTTGAAAATTTGAATATTTTATTTTTGAATAAAATTATATTCACAATAGAAAATCAATTGTGTCTTTTAATTTGAATCAGTAAAAAAATTATGAAAAAAAAAGTAATGCCTTGGTTGGGGTTTGAACTCAAATCTCTAAGGTTATAAGGCTGTGTCTCTAACTCCTGCGCCACAGATACTTACGTTTAGTTGTTGTCTAACTTAGAATTTATACACGCATATGTATGAAACGAAAAAATATGATAGATTCCAAAATTTTATTATGACAAATAAAATTTCTGTTCCTTGTCTCAATATATTATTACAATTACCAAAATAATGGAAATTAATGGTTAAAGCTACTAAAGTTAAACAAAAATTTTAAATTGATTGGAAAAACTAATACTTTGGATAGAGTGATCGATTTTATTGAAACACAACTGATACTAAATTGTTGCTGCCGATATTTTATTCAAATGACTAAATCTTCGATAAATTGGTGGTTGTTGGTATTGAAGGTAATGTGGAAGTTAGTAATTTTTCAATATTGGTTAGAAAAGCCAATATTTTGGATGTGACAGTGTTTTGGTTCATCATATATATTTTTTGTTCACAAATAAATATAACTTTGCTGATGATGAATTTTAAATAACTGCAATTAAAATTATTGAATGATGAAAATATTTCGTTGGTTCCGATAGAATTCCAACCAATTTATTTTCTGTGTGTAGTACAAGAACAGCAAAAATAAAGTTGTTAAATTTACAGAGTTTTGGTTAGATTTGAATAAACTTTTAGTTAACTGAAAATGTTAAATTATAGCGTACTGTAAAATCTATAGAAAATTTTGCTAAAAATTAGTAGACTAAAAATAGCAAAAACAAACTGTTATATTTACAAATTTTTTTGTTATTTTTATGTTAAATTTAGTTGAAAGGAAATAGGAGTCCATCTAAAAATAGTAAACCACTGATTTTAGATGGCTCGATTTTTTGCTTGCATCTACCGAGTAGAAATTGCAAGAAGAACAAATAATCAAGCACTGGCATACCACTGGATAACTGCGGTGTTAAAAATAAATGACTCACAGAACACTAATTCAGGATGCTTTGCCAGCTTATGGAAAATTTTTTTGCCAGTATTTGTTTTACAAAAACTTCGGTAGTTTATAAAAAAAAAACACTGGCAAAGCACGGGCTTAGAGTGCTATGCGAACGTTTGTAACCAGTGCTACCTAGTCAGGTACAAAAATCGATTCACTGGTAGAGCAATGATTTTATAAAAATGATGACGCTTCATTCAAAAATGTTTGTAGTCATAAGGTTGCGAGTTCAAATCCGATTGGAAGCAAACATTTTTTTTTTTTTTTGATTATTTTAATTTAAAAAATTTTTTGGAGAAGAAAAATAGCTCACTGGGGATTTTTGGTGTTGTGCTAAATGAATATAAATAAAATCTTTGGTTCAAAATTAGTCAAGTGGATTTGAAATACGTTTGACAGATTTTGTTCTGACGTATTATTTTAAATGTGACAACGCCATATGTAGAGATACTAATTCATAAAATGAACCAAAAAATCATTGCCATTTAATTGACCATATCTGTATCGTAAATTGTATAAATAACATCCAAAAAAAGTTACCTAACTAGTTCTCATGATTTTGTTGTTTAGATTATTTTTTATGTCACTTTTCAGATACGTTAAGAGTAAAAAATATGTATAATAGATATAAAAACGTGCAAACTTTGTTAACTCTTTATTTCGTTGAGTTTCATGATATTGATACATGCTTATTCATGAATTACTCACTTTTAAGGTATCTTTTTTAACCAGTTTTTATTTAATTTTTCTTAAATATTTTTACTATGAATTTTTCTGCACATTCATTTAGTAATTGTGTGTGTATGTGTGGATGTTGGAATTTCAGTCTGTATCTTTCACTTGCATGTTTCAAATTGACATCATAACTGGTTATTATTAGAAAGATACCGCCGAGTAGTCAGTAAGTTGTAGACTGTTAGTAGACTAGATTTATGAAGACTGTGGTGTGATTTATTTTTTATAGTTTTTTTTTTTTTAAATCGAGTAAAACAAGTGGAGCATTTGAAGAACCGCTAAATATGTATATAAAGTAAATGTACAATTAAGCAAATCAGAAGAAATAATTTGTTTTGTTGTCTTTTCGTGTGTATAAATAAAAAATTATAAGATTATTATTTTAATTTTTGCATTAAAAAAAATATAAATAGAATAATATTCTAACTAAATGTATGACCATTCTAAGATTATTTTTAGAAAAATTCTAAAATGAAGGAAAAAATGTAATTTTTAGCAAAAATCAAAAACATTTTTCATGTCTTGCCAAGTGTCAAGCTAAAATGAAACTTCTAAAATGAAAGTTGTCAAGCGAAAAATATCAAGGTTGGTTACCGAAACGAATAACAGGTGATGGTAACAGTATCGAATTTTGTTTCATTCGGTAAAGGTAACGGTATTTAAGATTGTTTCGGTAACGGTATACCTCCAACTCGAAATTCACCTGATCAAACAAACATTTTAAACGAGCAAAAAAATTATCAAAAATATATATCGAATCGCTAATCCTGGCAGAGTTGGAAAGAATTTATTCTTTGTGAAATGAATTCCTTAAATTTAAATTAGAAAAAACCGGTAATCAAATCCTGTGAATGAGTTAAGCATTAAAATTAAAGAATTTTTTTTAATCTACCCAAGAAAATTATTTACAATCGGTAGCCAACCACACCCATTCTACAACTGGTTCCACTGCAACCGATTCCATGGAACTGGTTCCGGAACCAGTTCCTGGGATCCTATATGGAAGGTGTGGGTGACATAGAATCAATTCCAGAACTAGTTCCAGAACTGATTCTAGAGCAACCGGTTCCACTTTGGAGCTATAGAAGGGGTTGCTTTTGGGACAATTTCAAATAAAGAGTCGGTGTTGGAATCGACAGCAGAAGGGGTTGTGAATGAAAAGTAGCTATTGTACAACCGATTCTATGGAACAGAAAGTTTTCCTGGGATTGGTTAAATTAAATACTCGTATGTTAGAATTATACAAATATTATTATTTTTTCATTATATAGTCTTAGGTGAAGTGGAAAGTTCGTCTGGGTAATAAGTTAATTAAGAAAACAATTTTGTTCCTTCAGGGAATTAAAGTTGATATTTCCACTAGAAAGTACATTATCTTGCTTAAAACTTTTTGTCATGTGAGCATTATTCGTATTGTTTTATTAATACGGGAAAATTTTCGGGCAATGATTTATTATATACGAGGGGTACTATTTATATTTCGGGAATAGCAAATAATAACAAGCATTTTCAAATAAAAATGGCTTTATTGCTTTTCAAAATATTTCCCTTGATAATCAATATACTTTTGCATTCGTTCAAACCATTTGTCATAGCAGTTTTTCCATTCCATATTTTTTAAACGCTTCAACTGCTTCTTCGGCGCTCGTAAATCATTGACCACGCAGTTTACCTTTGATATTCGGGAACAAGAAGAAGTCATTGGGTGCCAAGTCAGGACTGTACGGAGGATGAGTCATCTATTCGATGTTTTGACTGCTCAAAAATTCACCTGTTTGACGAGATGTGTGAAAGCACGCATTGTCATGATGGAGAATCATTCGTCTTTGGGGGTTAGTTTCACGAATTTCTCCGATGACTTCCGGCAAACAAATGGTCGTGTACCACTTACAATTGACTGTCATACGTTGCTCAAGGGGTTGCACAGTGGCCACATGGTTGAAGAAACTGGCGACCATTTGCTTCGCTGTGCTTCTTCCACGAACAATTTTGTTGGATTTCGCTCGTCTTGGAATACACACACAGTCGATTGCTGTTTTGTTTTCGGCTCATACGCATATATCCATGATTCGTCACCTGTCACGATTTTATACACGTCTTTAAAAGCACCACGGTCGAACTTTTGAATCATTCCCTTACACAAATCGACGCGAGCCTTTTTTTGAGCGATTGATAAACTATGGGGTATCCAACGAGAGTAATTTTTTTTACTACTTAGTGTTCATGCAAAATCGAATGTATTGAAGTGGAACTAATGTGCAAGGATGACTCTATCTCACGATATGTCACATGACGGTCTTGCATTATCAGTTCAAGCGCTGCATCGATTTTTTGTGGCACAACAACCGATTTTGGACGACCTTCACGGAATTCGTCGGCGTCCGAACTACGACCACGATTGAATTGAATATACCAGCGATATACTGTCGTTTTTGATGCTGCTTTATCGCCATACAAAGAACTGAGTTCATCGACACATTCTTGTTGAGATAATCCACGTCGAAAGTTGTGAAAAATAATCCAACGAAAACATTCTCTTGAAATTTCCATTTTTTTGCCAAATTGAATTTTTTAACTCACTGTAAACAAAACAAATAGCACTTGTACATCAAAACATTGTGAGTACGTAGTAGTACCCCTCGTATTACATTTTTAATAACAAATTTCTGTTTTTTCATTGTAAGGCTCAAAATATAAATACAGTTACTCTCGTAACTACCTAGTAATTTCTTAACTTCTGGTACACTATAGGAAAATACAGTACTGGTACTGTAGGAAATCCACTGAATATACAGTTGACAATTTTTTGATAACTAATTTCATTTACGCGTAAAATGTTTTTGGAGTCCGTTATTTATAATTATGGAATGGGGATATATTGAAAACCATATTGTCGTGGTTGGCTCCTTGTGCTCCTAGACGATCGACGAGTGAAAGTGCGTGAAATATGTAATGACATAGGCTTCTCAAGTGATCGAGTACATTTTATTTTGCATCAAGAACTACAGATGAAAAAGCTTTTTGCAAGATGGGTGCCGCATTTCTTAAATTTCTCATTTCTCTGATTTAGCTCCCTCTGACTTCTACCTGTTCCCAAATCGAAAAAAATTCCTTGCTGGCAAACGTTTTACCTCGAATGAAGATGCAATGGCAGCTGTAAACGATTATTTTGAGGAGATTCAGGAAAATTATTTTAATCAAAGGATAGAATTGCTAAAAAAAACGTTGGACTAAGTGTATTGAAGTTTCAGGAGAATATATTCAAAAATAAAATAATTTTAAAAATCTAGCTCTTGTTTTTCATTGTTAGGCTAAGAACATTTTGAACTACCCTCGTATTGTGCTGTCAAATTGTTTGACGATACTGGTGGAGAGCAGAGCATCCGAGATCTGGCCGCCAGCGTAGTCTTCCAACTCCCAGAGTCGAATTCGTCGAAATCCACTCTGAAAGCAGCAAATATTATTGCAGGAAATGAATATATCGAATATATTCGATATACATACGAGACATTTACTTACGGCAGCCTTGACGCAGAAACGCAAGCAAAAATCAAAAGCATGACTTCGCCAGTACTTCAATAACGCCCACAGAAGAATTCAGTTTGCCGGTGAGAAAATTTCTACTTGTGGAGGAGTCGTTCAATCGCCCAGTCATCTCGACAACTCATCTCCCAGAGTTCAGAGAGCTTAGCATCCGGCTTTTGCTAAGAAGGTGTCAAAACTTCGGAAAAGGTGTACCCATCCCACGTTTTGGAGAAAGTTGTGAAGCCACTAGATAAGACATTGTTCGAAAATTAATTGATGACCTTTCTACAGGACTCTGCCCCAGCCCATAAGACAAGAACGACTCAAGCGTGGTTAAAAAATAATTTACCAAAATTTATTTCAACGGATGATTGGCCATTGGGTAGTCCAGACCTGAATTCTTTGGACTGTAGGTTGTGGTCCGTTTTAGAGGGTATGGTCTGTACTACTTCATCACCCAAATTTGGAATCTCTAAGCGTGCACTTATCCGGGCAGTGGACAATTTTCCTATGGATGTGGTACGTACTACAATTGACGATTGGCCGGTCAGACTTCTGTCATGCTGGAAGGCCAATGGCGGCCTTTTCGAATAATATTTTTTTGAAATATTCTCAAATATTATTTAAACAAAGATACAAAAAATTATCAAAAAATCTTTTATCGTTTTGATTTTATCATGAAAAAACGGTGTACCAGAAATTATGAAAGTACTAGGTATATTTGAATGAACTCTTTGCTCAATGATTTAATTATATTTTATCAATGAATTAGAAGAAACTAATGAATTTCGTCGAGGTAAATCCAATCAAAAATGAATACATTTAATTCCTTAAATTGGTCACTGAATTCATTCCCAGAATATAAAATCAGTTCACAAAAAATTAATAAGAGGATTGATTCCTTCGAAGCTTTGAAGTCTATATCTTTACAAAGAAAATAAATTAAAAATTTTTTTTTAGATAAATTCTGAATTGTTAAGTTATTATTTTTGTTTTATCAACCCGTGTAAAAAATATCAAATTTACTCCTAATAAATCAATGTTATAGTTATGGAGTCTTTTAAACGGATTAAAAAACTTGACATCAATTCGCGAATTGAAACAAAAAATTTAATTCACGAATCAAAAAATATGGAAATAATTGGCTCGAATTATCTTTATAATTCTTTGATTTAGGAATTTATAACACTTTTCTTAAATCAACTTTGAAAACAATTCTTTTTGCATCAGTTCTTCAAAGCTTTGATTCGAATAACAAAAAAAAAATATATTTTTTAAACATTTTTGTAATTTTTTACCAATTAAGATTAATCATATTAAATTATTTGTTATTTGAAATTGGGACATTTTAAATTATTCAAATTATTTTTGAGAAAAATTGAGATTGAATACCTAATTGCTTACACTATTTTTTTATGTGTAGAGATTTTTATTTTATTAACCCTTAAATGCATGGTGTAGCCATTTGGCAACATAGCGGTTTTTTAATAAAAAAAAAACACATTTGATGCACAAAACTGCATTTTTGGGCATTAGGGGCCCTGTACCTAGTGTTCCTATAGTTTAGCGCAGAATTTTTAAACACTTAGAGTAAAAATCTTGGTTTTGCTCTGTATATCTGTGAAAAATCTAAAACACGCGTTTTTTCACAATAAGTGTATTAATCAAAAATATTTGTTTAAATATTTAAAGTGGTATTCTCGCAATAAAATTCATTTTGGCGACAATAACTGTATAAATTATAGTTTATAGATTTTTTTTTGTTTTTTTTTCATACACGTCAAAATAATCACAATTTAGCAATTTGGTAAAAAAAAACATACTTTTCAATAAAAATCACCTTTTTTAAAAAAATTATTTTTGTTGGTATTTTTCTTGAAATGTACACGCCTTTAGAAATCATACGTAGAAAAAATGGTTAAAATCGAAGAGATCATGCATTTAAGGGTTAATTTCTTTTGATCTTTTAGTGTTTATTGCACAAATATTGCCAATTTTATGATTATTATTAAGTCTTTTTTTCTTTTTTTGACAAAGCAAATACTCAAAACGTGTGTTATATGAAAAATTTTGTAAATTCCTTAACGCCTACTTAATGTTTGTGTTTTTAAAATTGTTTATTTTTGTTGTAGTTTTAATAAAATGTGGTTATTTACTTTTTGTTTATGCAAAATATATTTTGCAATAAATAAACTTTATAAAAAAGGTGATAATTATAAAAATATCTAAAATTTAAGGCTGAATCGTAAATAATCGATTTTAGTCGATGTTACCAGGCGGTTTTTGTCGCCTCTTTCGAAGATTAACATTTTTTATCGAAAAATGTTAGCCTTTGCAGACATCTTATTGCAACATTTTTCGAAACAAATTAAGAAGAGAGTGATTTAACAGAGGTAGGGAGAGTTGGTACCTCTTTTAAAATAATTGATGTTACAAATATGTTATTGATAAAATTGGACAGTTGTGCATTTTGGCGATTTTTTTTTGTCTTTTTTACATTAGACTTACGAGCATAAGGACTTTTCATTTCAAACAATTTTCAATGTTCTTTATACTCATTAGCCGGTTTTTCATAACAGTTTAAACCCCAACTCTGTAGCTTCAAATCTAATAAAAAAATATGAACTACATTGGTAGAAAAACAACCAACAATGTACCTAAGTTTTAGAAAAAGTAAACTTTCCCAATTAGTGTAAAACAAAATTTTCTTTATTCCTACAAATAACAAACACTGCTAACCAATAATTTATGACCACGTAGTCATGGTATTACGCTGTTTTAATATCTGTAATTAACAAGCATTAAATACAACAAAACTCCTAATGGTTTTTACGCAATAAACCCTCTACAAAAAATAGTTTGTACAAAAAAGAGCTTAAATAAAGAAATCATAAATAAACTTTAAATAAAAATTTCTCAATTAAACAAATAAACGAAAAACAAACAGTTAAAGAAAATTTATGCAATAAACAGTAGGTATTAATTAACCTCAAAGACAATACAAAATTCAAAATATGAAGACTTTTTTCTAAGAAATTTTTGAAAACGAAATAAAGAAATATAAATTTATTAACATTTTAATGCTTTCACCAAAGAGTTTAGAAAATAAAGAGTATGCAATTCGCTCAGTTACCGAAGAAAATATATAAAATGTGGCTGCAAAATTTTATTTTCCAATTTCGCTACTGATAGATTTAGTCATATTTATTATAATTAAAACCCAATTCATCTTTGGGTTTCCTTAAAACTAGCCCGTTTCCTGTTTTCAGATACAAGCTCACTGTTGTAGAAGTTAGCTAAATTTGTTTAATAATAATATTTATTGTAAATAAAATAAAGTAATTTTTTGTGGGGTTTAAAGATTTTTCTCATTAACATTGATGTGTGCTTAAATCAAATTTTATCTGAAAATAATGATATGGCAAAGTAACATTAAATTTGCATAATACTATTCCATACATAGTGGGTAGGAGAAAAAGTCCTTTCAAATTTGTTTAAGAAACCAACAGAGGTTGGTCAAAGGCCGAGTTGTGAAAACAAATTTCCGAATTATTCGGTAAACGTAATTTTCCTATTTCTTCGTGGTTTTCGGGTTTTAAACCGGTTTTCGAAAAAGGGCAGTTTGAAGTTATGCGAGAAACCGGTTTATTCGCTCGAATAGCTCGGCATTTTCGAATATTTGTTGAGTTATAAATTTCAAAGAAATAAACATCTGTTGTGAAGCGTATAAAAAATTTTACTTACAAGGAAGATTTCCTACCGGGGCACCCACTGATTTCTAAAAAAAAATTGTATGGGGTAAAATAAATGAACATGATCTCTTTAGCTGCCCAATCTCATACATATATGCCAGGGGACTAACAAAAGTTTTATGTCCTCATTCTTCATTATTTTTTTATTTTCGCAGCAAAATTTTGCTTTATTTCAATACATTTTTTAAGTCCGTAAATCCACCTTTCAAAACAGTCTTCAAAATCGGGTTTCTGCAGTTTTTAGATTTCGGTATTGACAGCATACCATCTCCTCATTCCAGCTGAAGATTCTTCCCCTCAATTTTTTTTTATTTTTGGAAACAACCAGAAATTTTACAGCGCTAGATTTTGTCAATATCGTGCTGGATTCTTCAATGCCAGACAGGGCAATATAATTGTTGGTTATTTCTGCAGTGTGAACTGCACAACAAAATTTAAAAACGAGCTTCAATTACGAAATTAATAATATCAATTATATACTAATTGATTTTATGCCTATCACAGAAATGATAAACTTGTGTACGATTAATTTAAACAATTACACAATTCTAATATGTACACTAGAGCGTACCACCTTACAGGCAAAAAAAAAGTGCGCCGTACACCCTCCAATATGAAGTATTTTTGCAAGGTTTCAAAAAAAAATTTTTTTTGCCGTTTTATATCTTTGGCATTTACAGTCGGATCTTAAAGTATGATACATCGATGTTTTTTCCTCGAGGAGACCAGTGTTGCTCTAAGGGCCATTGACCTCAAGTATCCCGTTCTAGTAGTTACCCATCAGATCTCAGTTGCTACCACCCCAATGTACGACCCTAATGTCAGAAAAGTAAAGCTCGCAAAAAATCATTAAACTTTTGCTAAGGAAGTTTTTCGATAAACCCAGTAGAAATTTTTTTTATATATTAGTTGCCGAACGTAGGGGTCGCCTTTTTAAATTTGTTTTCATTGGATTTTTCATTTATAGCAAAACACTGGTCTCCTCAAGGCAAAAAAATCGATATATCATACTTTAAAATCCGACTTTAAATACTATAATTAAAAATTTAAAAAGGCGACCCCTATGTTCGGAAAAAATTTTTTTTTAAATTGCCTTGCAAAAATACTTTATATTGGAGGGTGTACGCCGATTTTTTTTTGTTTGGGTACGGTCTAATGTACACCGAAAAAACTTAAATCGAATATCAATTAAAATATTTGTAAATACAATTAAAAATTTAATTAAATTCGAGCCAATTAAGAAAATCGTTATATCAGTTAAATTTTTTTTGTAAAAATTTAATTGCAAATTTTTTAATTAAATTTTTAATCATATCAATTAAAAATTTAATCGAAAATCGTCAAAATTTTCAATTAAATTTTTAATTGTATCAGACAATGAGTGTCATTAAAAAACGTAAGTATAAAATCATTACCAGATATGTGGTTATGTAACTATATACCTGGTAATGGTAAATAGTTACTTTTCTTATTACATTTCTTATTACCTTTGTATAGCGATGTCGCGCAAAAAAATGAGTGATGCTTTCCCACCAGCATACAAAAAATCAAAAATTATGTTGTTACCTATATGCTTACCACTACTGACAAAAATAATGAGTCTAAAGATAGATTTTCAAGAAAAAATAAGTTTTATAAAAAAAAATATTTTTTTTATTGGAGCTTACTTGCCAACATACAAAAAATCAAAAAATATGTGGTTACATTTGTATATTAGGATGTCCCTTAAAATAACGATTTGTCAATTTTCCCCAGTTTCATTGGAAATGGTCCGAAATGGAAGAAATGTATTTTTTTTTTTTTGGAAAACGTTAACCCGTGCCGATAGTTGAACGAAAATGGCCCATTTTGGAAAAAAAGTGTATTACTATTAAAAGTTCACGAAATTCTAACCCCTAAACTCATAAACGCTTTGTAAAATTATAGGAGGTTTTTTGAAAAAATTTTGTATGAAAATGACGTTTTTTAAACCTGCTATAAATTTACAAAGCATTTATGAATTGAGGGGTAAATATAGAAAAAAATTATATTTTATTTCGTTTATTCATTTAATATAGTCAAAATGATTCAAATATGGAATTTCGACTTTATCGCATATCATTAACCCACTTTAGCCTGTAATCCAAAATGACCCACGAATTTGATTAAAATGCAAAAACGTTTTTTTTTAAATTAATTTTAAAGATATTTTTAAATGCCTAATTTGGAGATGTCGATTGATATTTGTAACAAATAATAATTGATATTAAAGAAAAATAATAAATTGGAAAAATGATAATTCGAGTTTCTGTTTGGAGCGACTGCTTTCCAGGACATTTTACAAAAATTGCGCATTTTATCAAAAATTAAACAAAATTTTAATGTTTTCATCAAATATTACCCAGTTTTCGGAAAAACATCACTTATATTTGGTTAGACTATAATTATCTTTACATTTGTTTAAAAAATCGTTAACCCTTAGTGGCCTGGGGTCGGAAAAGACCCATGAAACTTAATATTAATTATGACTACGAGATTGTAAAGCCATTAAATTGATAAAAAAAAGGTATCAACTGGATAAAAATAATTACATGATCCATATGGGGTCAATTTTTATACTTTTGGGCAAATTCGACCCACTAGGAAATTTACAGAATAACACCTTTTATAATTTTCGGAAAAATATCACTTCCAATGAATCAAAAAACTCTTTCCCACTTGATATAAATTATTATTTTGTGTAACTTGATCCATATAGGGTTAATGTTTTCACTTTTCGGCAAAAAATACCCACTTGGAAATTTACAGAATAACTTCTTTCCGAATAGAAACAAAGCTTTTAATTAGAATCTATTACGATTACAAAACAAGAATTGCTATTAACATACGGACACTTTTAACCCTTAAAAATAAGATTGGGACTATAGAGAATTGCGCTTGTTCGTTATTTTTGTACCCTCTATCGCATATCCCAATTTAATAAAAATCTGATAAATATTATTCTGTAAATTTCCTAGTGGGTCTTTCTTTTTTGAAAGTGAGAACATTAACCCTATATGGATCAAGTAACTCAAAATAATAATTTTTATCAAGAGGAAAATTTTTTTTTTTATTAATTTGAAGTTATATTTTTCATAAAATTATGAAAGGTGTTAATCTGGAAATTTCCTAGTGGGTCGTTTTTGGCCAAAAGTATAAAAATTAACCCCATATGGATCATGTTATATAAAATAATTATTTTTGATATTTTTTTTTACCAATTTATTTGCTTTACAATCTCGTAGTCATAATTAACCCAGGAAAATTTTTTACAATCGGTAGCCAACCACACCTATTCTACAACTGGTTCCACTGCAACCGATTCCATGAAACTGGTTCCGGAACCAGTTCCTGGGATGACAAATCTATTTTTAAGGGACACCCTAATATATTTCCTTACCAATGTTGAAAAAATATTGAGTTTAAAAAATTAGTTTCTATTCGAAATAGTGATAAAAATTAGTCATTATCAGAAACTAACTCATTATTATATGTTTTAAAATAATGCAGAAAGTAAGTCGGGCCATTACTGGTAGTCCAAAATATAATGATATATCATTGCCGTTTCTGCACCGGGATATTATTAGTAGGTTTGAGGTTAAGAAGAAGAATAAACATTTTCTTCAAAAGTTATAAACACATTAAATTTGCAAATCAGACTAGATCCAGTTTCTGCCTTTTTTATGGACAGGCTTCATCAGTGATTTTCCATTAAATTGTATTATTGTTTATATTTTTATTGTCAGATTGTCTCTATATGAATACTTTCAGAAGTGATCAAACAGACATATACAAACATTCTACTTTAGATTTCCTGTTTATCTTCTTATTTCCTCCGTGTCACCTTTTCGCAAATGTTTCAACACTCAATCTCAATTAAAAAATAAATTGATATGATTAAATTAAATATTAATTGAATAATAAGATTATAATACACCGACTTATATCGACAAGTCTATTATTTTATTTGACTGCTTGATACAATTTTTTTTCACGAAATCTCAAATAAGAATGATGCTAACTGATCAATGGCGCTTATAAGAAAATATACTGATCTTCATATAGTTGTCGAAACTAGTGAACATGATCTCCCTCAATTCAGAAAATAATGTGGTTGTAATTCGAAAGGATGAATATGATTGCTCAGATAATTTTCATATGATTGTAGAGGAAAGAAGAATATGATAATCGAAAAAAGAAAGATTTTAAATATAAAATTATTATAGACGACCATATCATTTATAAACTATGATTAATACGGTAATAATATGATTTCAACAACCATGTATGGTAGTAGGGAACATATTTAGTTTTGTAGCCGTGATCATACTGCAATTATATCTTTCCTCCAACCAACTGCGAAGTATAAAAACGAAAAACTTTTCGTCTTCACCCATTAGTGTATTTTTTTTTTATTTGAATAATTTCAAACAAGCGTATAATAATGTTGTAAAAGTAATGTTTAATAATTATTATGATGAACATTATTTATATGCATATATTTGAATAATTAGAAATACTGATAAGGTTGATTTATTAAATGTGTTTTTACAAAATCGTAGAAATGTATAGATACAAAAAAAAGTAAAAACGAACTCATGTTTCAATTAAAGTTGATGTTAGATGTCATGACAAACAGATAAAAAGATACAAGTATGTTTTAAACAAGGCATTGTAATTTTTAAAGCGTTTAGAGAAACTCAAAAAGTATAGGAAGCAGTATTGGCAATAATGAGAAGAAAATCAGGGAGTATCCATTAAGGTCTTTTAAGAGTGCCTAGTTTCCCAAAAAATTTCACATACGAATGAGAAGAAAAACACAAGGAATTTGAAGAATTTTTAAAAACGAACGAGAGAAAATGAAGGAAGTCGGGAGAACAGAAAATTTCATAAAAACGATTTTACAAGCAAAAAACAACATTAAAAACAATAAAAAAATAATTAAAATTGATTATTTATTATTTATTTAATTCTTAAAGTTGTTTTTGTTACCGCTTTAATCAATAATCATAAGAAACAATAAAAACAGTGCACTGTTAACCTTTTCGGTTTTCCTTTTTTCTCCTATTCTTCACGGGAATTAACAGGATCACAATCCATATAAACTTTAAGGGCACCAAAGAGTGTACATTTTTCGTATGGGAACTCTTTAGCCTTTACCCTCTTTGATAATATTTAGAAAAAAGTGCCCAAACAGAAAAATACAATACAAATGTATCTAACTGTTGGCAAAAGTCTAATGATGGGACTGTTCGGAAATGCATCAGTGCTCTGCATCTGATGCGCATTTCTGATTAGTTTGCAATGCCGATGCACATCAGCTGATGCTTTTGCATCAGACATTTTTGTGATGCGTGTTTGGCATTAATTTGCGCATCATCTGTTTTGATGAACCATTTTTGAACATCTAACAATTGCAGTGTTGCCAGCTGATGCTTTTATGAACACGATACGCATCATATGCAAAGCAGTTTTGGAAAACCACTTGCCTTGCCATCTGTTTCTCATTTCTATTTTGCTGACTGGGAATCTTTAAGCACATTTTTGCGTTGTAGTCTAAACGCGTTACATATATTAAAAGCAATGTTTTAAAATAATTTATTTTATGGTAAATGCTTTATTTATACATTTACTTACTTATTTTTTACAAAATAGACATTAGTATAAGCAAACGTTGGATATTAAAAAGTAAATAGTATGTTTATTGAGCATACTATATACAACTAGTGATATCATCAATTTATATTTAGTTTTAAAAAGATGAGAAAAAAATGTGGAAAAAATAAATTTCTAATTGCATAGATTTTTGTACAAAGAAAAAAAAAACTATGAGAAGCCAGACAGTAGCAAAATACATATTTTTATGTAAATATGTAAATATGTAAATAATACTATTTTTATAATTAATACTTAAAAACAAAAAGTATTAATATCCTCCAAAGGTTGTTTGTGGTTAAATATTTCAATTATAACCACATTTTACTATAGACAATGAATGTCGTGTATACACTAATAGCAAAAACGACTGTACAAATTTTAATTAAAACTACTCAAAATTAGAAAAAACTGCTGGAATTAGCAGCCTATTTTTGCTAAATATTAGTTAGACAGGAACAGCAAAAATAAAACTGTTAAATGTTCATAATTTAAGCAATATTTGAGCTAAATTTTAGTTAATATAACAAATTAACCTGCAAAAATCAGCAAAAAAAATTTTTTGCTAATTAATTAGCTGACCAAATAATCATAAAAAGATTTAAAATTTTCAAAGATATTTTTTTAGATTTTTTTAATGCTAATAAAAATCTGGCCTTCTAAAACCATTTTTTTTCAGCAAATAATTCTATCAATTCATTCAACTAAATTTTCCTTAAAAATAACAAAAAGTTTGTTGATATAACAGTTTGTTTTTGCTATTTTCAGTCTACTAATATTAGGCAAAATTTTCTGCAGATTTAACAGTATAATTAGTCACTTTTAATTAACCAAAAGTTAACTCAAATATAACTAAATTTATGTTTTATTTTTTCATTTCTTAGTTCACTGGTATTTAGCAAAACAAAAAAAAAAAAAATCTAAGTTCAACAATTTTTTCGGCAAGGCAATTTTTAACAAATTTTTAGTAGCTTTTTCTGCTATTTTTACAAGTTTATTGCTATGAGTGTAACATTACAAGACTCAATAAATGGCGAAATACAAATAACAAGCAAAAAAAATATATATATATAAAACCTTCATTCATAATTTATTTTCATTTCATTGTACACGGTTGTACGTACGTACATCAATTAAACAATTTATTTAAAAATAAATAATTTAGAAAAACAAATTAACAATATTTTTCTGTACAGAGAACTTGTTGTTTTTTTTTTTTTTTTTTTATTTCGAAACATTTATTTTTGTCAGTTTAAAGGAAAATTTAAATTTAACATCATTTCATTAATATTGTATTTTGTAAAATATCGTTAATAAGATGCACTTGAGCTGTCTTTTAATAAGGAATATAGCAGTAAAGTTGTAAAAATTGTATTAACATATTCATTAATGCAATGTGTTGATAATAAAAATATATTAATAACCAATAACAATTAAGCAAAGGACAAAAATTTATGATAATTATATTTTGAAAATTGCTTCTTAAGTAAGCCAAGGCTAATAATGACATATAAATATTGAATAATTAAGTAGGTATAATAATTATTTTACTTTATATGATAAATCTTAAATAAAACAAGTAAAAGTGTTAATAACTAGGAAAAGCATCGCAGGATTCCCGGAATATCAATTAATTTTTCTTCTCCCGCATTCAAGGGAATTCGGACCGGGATTCCCGGGATTATAAAATATACAAAAAAATTATAAAAAAATCAGTATTTTTAGTTTTTATATCCAAAAAATTTCCAAATTTTTAAAAACGATAAACATTTCACAAAAATCAAGGGTTTTCCATGCCACCAAATAATGAGCCCTCATCGCTGAAGACTTAAATTAATCGAAAAATAGATGATTCTTGGAGTTATTGTATTTTGAAGGCAAAAATTATTTAAATGTCTACTCTTTTTTGGAGCTTCTTTTTCAAAAACAAAATAATGTTTTTGGAAAAGTCAATCTTTTTAAGCGTTGGTAAAGCGTCCAAATTTAGTTGTTTGCCAATACTTCTTTTTGTAAGATCGCGGTCTACTTGTACTTTGCCAGTGTGTCTTTTTTGTTACCACATATAACTTGTAACTGCCCAGGCAGAAAAATACGATCGGCACATCATTGGCGATGGTCGGTTGTGCGTTAGCAAAACGTGGGATTACAATCTTGACAGCATTGCGCTGCTACTCAATTGATAACAGCGCCCAACCGTTGGTTGGCGCTAACTTGCCAACGTTCTCACAACGTTGTCAAAATTGAAAAAGGTGGTCTAAAAATAGATTTTCAAAAAAAAAATTTTTTTCAAAAAAACTAAAAAAAACACATGGTTCTGATTAGAACTGAACCCAGGCCGCCAGGTTGTCAGCCGCGATCTCTACACACTAAGCTAACAAGAATTGTAATATCCAATAGCTAAAAAATTAGATAAATGATAACAGCAGTTGTACACCCAGAAAACAGATTCAGTTCTGATAACCGCATTTGTAGCCAATCGCATGGTTCAGTTGTGGTAGCAGAATTTTTCAGTTGTGGCAACAGAAAACCAATAGAGACAGGACTAATTTGACTGTGGCAACTGAATCTCAGCTGCATCAAGAATAATTCTGTAGCCGCAACCGAAAAATTCATTTGATGCAACTGAACCATTCGATTGGCAACAAATGGGGTTGTCTGAACCGAATCTGTTTTCTGGGTGTAGCTAACTTACAAGTGTCGGCAAGAGGTTGGTTGACACTAAGCGGCCAACATTGCCATGATGTTGGAAAAACCAAAAAAATAATGGTCTAAAAAACTTCAAAAAAGAGGTTATAATACGTACACACAAAAAAATATTGTTCAACTTTTTTCAATTAAAACGATTTGTTAAATTATTTCAAAAGGTGTCAATTAAAAATTAATCCAATGGATTAAATAATTACTCAGAACTGCAATTTGCTTGACTTGTTTTTTTTTTCTACCACTCAAAAGCATTTCATAAAACAAGAGAAAAACATCAGCATATTGTTGTTGTTTTTCGTTTGCTTTATTTATGTAGTTGTTTTTATAAATGTTAATGTATTAGTAACAGGGATGATAAAGTTGGTACTATATTACTTTTTATGGTACTATTAGAACCTTAAAATTACTATGTTACTCCTTAGCATTATTTGATACCATTTTAAATTATTCAAAATAAATAGTAAAAAATCGTAAGAAACGTAATTCAAAGAAAAGGTTTCTAAAATTTTGCAAAAAATATTAAACATTTATTTGAATTTAAGAGAAAATCTTTAAATTTTTGTGTTTTTTGTTTAGTTTTATTTGATTTAGTTTTCTGAATTGATATTAGTTAGTTAAAATTGTGCGGTAACTTTATTTTTAGTAAATTGGGCATGTTCGGGCATGTTGTTTGTTTTAATACCCAATCCATATATAGTTTTTTTTAATTATAAGAAATAAATTTAAAAAAAAGATTAAAATTTTATATATATTTTTGACCCCGCCTTTTAAATATAAAAGATGAGACTGGGACGTCAAAATAATAGTCAACGCTGAAGATTGGATGCAAGAACAAAAGCGATAGAATAATATAAAAAAGGTAATTGGGAAGAAGAAAGAACGAAATACACTATACAGAGTGAAGAGGATCTATATTATATTTTGAACCTTGTTTTAATGTACAAAAGCACTTTCATATATGTACGTTTTTTTGTTAATTTATGATAAAAAATTAAAAAAAGTACTTTGCGGGTCGAAGAAGTACAATTTTTTAAGCAGGTTTGTACTATTTTGAAAATCCCATTTATCATCCCTGATTAGTAACTAGTATTTTAAATTATTTTTTATAAAATTTTATAAATTCTCGTTGAGTTTATTATTTTATTTAGTTAAATATTTCAATTTTGCGATATTAAATCTGAATATTCATTTTTTATTCTAAAACATTACTATAATATAGTAATGTAATTTTTAAAATTTTTTGTTTAAAAAATTTAAAATTTTTTTAAACAAAAAATCAAATTTTTGAAATTTTTTGTTTAAAAATTTTTTAAACAAAAAATCTAAAAAATTATTTTAAAACAAATATATTTTAATTTAGTTTTAAAAAAATTTTTATAACAAATTCAATTTGAAATTTTGTTTAAAAAATAAATAAATTAAAAATTATTTTAAATCAATATATTTTTTTTAGTTTTCAAAAAATTTTAACAGAGGCCTTATGCTTCAGAAAAAAGAAGAAAACTAATTTCTACGAGAGAACTTTTCACATAAGTATAAATAAATCTATCAACTGAATGAAAATTGAATGTAGCTTTTATTTTAATGACATTCAAGCTAAAAATAAAGAAGTATATTTTTTATAGTTGGCATGGCAACTGCCACTTTATCCAGCTGATAGTTTATTTAGAAGTTCTACAATATTGATCAATTTTTAATCCAATGAATTAATTTTTAATCAAACTCATATAAAAAACCAATAAAAATCCTAATCAAATGTATCACTATTTTATTGAAAATTTATTCAATTAAAGTGCTACAAATTTTTAATTGAATGAACAATTTTCGTGATTGGAGGAATTTCAACGACAAAATTTATTGAATAGGCGGTTTTCATGATTGAAATTAGTTTTTATTTTTTTGTGTGCACAGAGGAAATTTTGCTGGACGAGTTTCAAATAAAATTTTTAAGTAAACTAATGAATTTTTCTTAACAAATTAAATGAAAAACTTCTTTAGTTTAATGAAAAAGCTTCATATATTTTATGAATCTAGTTTTAATGAAACTTTTTTATTGAGTGTATGAAACTTTTAATAAATGAAATTAAATTTTTCACAACATTTTATGAAAATTTCAATAATTCAATGAAAAGTTGACGAGTTCCAGTGAAACTTCATTGGTTTTCTGCAAAAATTCGTTAATAGCATGCAGATAATTCTCTCAGTGTAGTTTTAAGTAACGAGTACCTAAAAATGGCAAATACTCGATACTCGATACCCACTGCTCATATTTTGACCAGCACTAATACGTAGTATCATACAAATTATTATTCCAACAAAAGCCATTAACAAAATTAACTCGCCCGAGTAAAAAAGTTTATTTGTCGTATATACTTAAGTGCTTATGTATATAATTACTCTGCAAAAAAGAGCACCCACTTTTTTTAAGCATGACTTTTTTCTCTACATCCAAAACATAGTATACTATAGTAGCCCCACTCATTAAAAAATTGAGAGCTTGTCCCTATCTCATGTAGTTGTAGTGGTATTAAGAATAATATGTACAAGTAAAATTACAAACACTACTTCATTTTTTCAAATGACAGAAAATGAGTAAAGCTACTATATTATACTATGATCCAAAATAAGATATTACAAATTAAATACAACAAACCTAACACCACTACTGAAACTTTGTTAACTTTACAATTGCACCGGTTAAATTCATTGATGGAAATGCCAAATTTTTAACTATATCAGTTCCAGAAAAAATACAACTCAAAAATAAAAGTAGTTCAAATTCGATTGTCACAATGAATTTATTTGTTCTTCTGTTGACAAATCGATTAACTCCACTTTCTGTATTTTATAAAATTTTAATTTCAAAACACTTTATTGACTCTTATCTGTAAAATATTCAAAAGAAATTTTCCAAATAATAAATAATAAAACTACTAAATTGTATATACCTATAGGGTGTTATTCTAAACTGTATAACAATGACAAAATTGTGACAACACTGTGGTGAATGGTCTGTGTTGTCACAATTTTGTCATTGTTATAAAGTTTAGAATAAGGGTGATAGTTTATAATTTAACAGGAAAACTAAAAAAACAACATATACAATTTTCTCGTATTTCTCATTAAGGCTCATTCTCATTTTTCGTTTTGGAGTTAATAGATTTGGCAACTGAAGCATTCATATCTTAAATATATTGTCATGTATGGATTTTTTACTCGGGCTCTTTCAAATAACATCTTTTTACTATCTTACAATTTAATCTACCATTTGGAGGAAAATGTAACTACATTAAGAATATTACCTGGGATCATAATCAATATTTTATAGTGTATTTGTTAAAACCCCCTAAGAAGAAAGTGAAAAGATGTGTTGTCAATAGTCATTGGCACGAAAGTGTTTAACAATAGCTGAGAATGAATATGACGTTTCTAACACCACTATTCTATGCAATTCTAATCAAGTTATGGGGAATTCATAGGAATAATCTATATTATGGTCATGAATGCTTAAGATAAAAATCATGGATACAAAGTAAACAACAGCAACAACAACAACAACAACTACAAACAAACAAAAGAATTTAATTCACGTGCGATGAAAACCACAATGAAAAAAATCAAAAATACTAAACAAAAGAAGAATAAACTATAGCACAACACAAACTAAAGTTAAATAAACAAATAAAACAAACCAACAACACTGTTAACAACAAATAAAAAAATGTAGTAGGAAGACATTAAAGAAAACCAGTGTTACCACTTGACTTTCAATACAGAAATCTTTTCTGACACGCAAAGCAAAAATATGGTTGCAATATGATCGTGGCAATAAAACTTGTTACAATCAAATTATTATTGTATAAATCATACTTTACTAATGAAATAGTCGCCTATAATAATTTTTTAGTTAAAATCTCTCCTTTTTCAGTTATCATATTATTTTCTCGTCTACATTCATAAATACGACCCTATGCTCCTTACATTGGTATTAACACAGAAAAATATAAAATATCGAATTAAACATATGATAAAAATAGAAACTGTTTTTAATCAAATATTTAATTGAATCAATTAATATTTTAATTGTTTCAATTAATCGTATACAATTTTTAGTAATTAATAGTATCATTTGAGTGATAGGTGCAAAATCAGTTAAAATTTTAATTACAGTAATTTTGACTTAGCTGCACAACCAACTTTTGCAAGCCTTTTTGTGTAGGTAAGCCAAAAACGCAGAATATTGTTGCACCTCAACTCCAAATTCTAATATGATATTGTCATATTAGATTTTATTTGTTGTTTCAAAAGTGTTGGCCATTATCAAGATAGTCAAAACAACTGTATTTTCTTTCATGAAAATAGGCAATCTTTTTGAAACAACAAATAAAATCTAAAATGATAATATCATATTAGAATTTGTACTTGAGGTAGAACTATATTCTAACTAAATATATAAAGATATGAATTTAAGTTATATATTTAAATATCTAAATATACAAAACACGTTGTATTTAATATTTTCTTATTTTTTAATTAATTTCAGCACTTTTAGTATTTTTGTAATCGTTTGCGCTTTTGGTTGTGTCCTTCATGAACGGACTTGTTCAATTGAATGATACAAACTAGAAAACCATTATTCGGTCTTGGAACAATTGTTTCTTTTGTTTAAAATTTAAATAAATTTTTAGTAAATAGTAATATATTTGTTCGCTATTAAGAGAAAACAGTCAAACTTCATAAAAAGAAAAACAAAAAATTTTTACAAAAACCATTTTTATTGTAGAACGAACTAGTTCACTGGCACGAATTGACGATCGAATCAGCAAAGAACTTGTTCAGTCAGTAAAAAATTTAATTGAATTACTTAAAAATGGAAATTAAATTTTAAAATATTTTGTCACTTAAAATTTGGTGATGTTTTTAGTTTTGTAGGAAAGTAAAATTGAAAAAATGTACAAGTATGATCCCAAATGATCACAACATTTTCTATATGACCATAATCTGATCATTGGGAATATATTTTGATCATAAGAAAAATATTATGATCATTAGGAACATAAATATTATAATCATTTTTGGATGTACTGTCCAACTGAATGCTTAACAATATTTTTCTAAATACTGCAAACACGTTTCCATGATTTAATTTTACTAAAATTAATTTAAAGATGAATTTTTGTGTAAATTAGTCATTGAATTAATATATGTATTATTTATAATCCAGATTGAACAGAATTCTGGGAGAATGCTAAAGGCATCTTAGTATGTATGAATATAGTATATATATAGAATAAAGCGCATCATAATGTGATAATTACTTGTGAAAAAGGAGAAAAAACAATAGGACAAAGAGAGGAAGCATTATAATTGAAAAATAAATTGCTCCAGTATTAGTTAATTCTGGCTCTTCTAATTACAAAACTTACATTGCATAGGCTGTGATTGAAAAAACTTCAATTAGCCGACCGTTGAGAGGTAATACTACGAGTCATAGACTGTGCAGAGGGCTGGCGGTTCAATCCCCGGTCATGGCAATACACAAAAACAATTAAAAAATTAAAAATTAATTTGATCAGTTGACATATGTGACGCGAAAAATAGAAAGGGACCTAAGGTCAGGAGAGCATGGGATCGGTCTCATTCGATGCTCAGATGTTGTCCACAAAAAAAAAAAAAAAAAATTTTTTTTTTACCCTTAGGTCCCTTTCTCTATGTGCTGTCACATATAAACTAACCACTGACGAGTCTTTGGGTGAGACGAAACTGCGTTAATCTGGTGATTCTCTTTGTCTGTTAATAAAATAAAAATGTTTTCTTCTTCTTCCTATAAATCAGCTCTAGAAAAATTAATAATTTGAGGAAAAAAATTAATAATTTAATATTATGATAAAACAAGTAAAAAAAGTTAGATGATACCCTACACCAGTTGGTTAGAAATGCACCTAATGTTTAGATCCGCAATTTGAATGGTTGAAATATGGTATCAAATAGGTCGAATACTTGATAACTATTGTTTTTTGAGACGAAAAATCCCGATTTTCGACTATCAGGAAAATCACCCTTTAAAAAACTGAAAATGATAGAAAAACCGGTTTATATAATAATTCGGCAACCTGTTTTCACAACTCTAGTGTAATTGGGTAACTTTTGTGTAATTTCAACAGCGATCATGTGTAATTTTGAATTTCTCTTGTGGCAACACTGAAGAAAACGCTATTTTTAAAACAACAAATAAAAACAGTTGCTAGTATAGTAGTCGCAATAGTTGCGTTATTACACAAGCACAAACGTAGTACCTATATTGAGTTTATTAGTAGTTGAGAAAAAATGTATAATAACAAAAACAAATATTAGAAGAGCACGTTAATAATATAAAAAAAATACAATAAATTTTATGTTAACGCCTCTTGATTGGAAAATTGTAGTTAAATAAATATTTGTTTGAAGTAAACAAAGAACAACAGGAAAAAAAAGTAAAAACGAAAGATTTTATAAACAAATAGCTTAAATAAGAAAATTAAATGGACATTTGAGGGAAAACTCTTGGAGCATTGAAAACGTTTCTGAATCTTCTTTAGGAATAATTTCTTGTGAGAGAGGGATCCTAACACCTAAAATCTTACATGGGGTTTCTAGAAGACGTTGGTTGTCACACGAATGAGTGACTACATGTATTTTGTTTTTGTGTTGCATGTATTTTGTTATTGTATTTTCGTTAGTGTGGAGCAAAACGTCATCTAGAAACACCACCTTATTGTGATAAAGAAAAAATGTAACAAGCGAACTATCCAGTGGTGTTAACCCTTTGACGACCACAGGCAAGAATGCGTGCCAAAGGGTTTTTCGCACTTACAATTGCCCAGACAGAAAATAGAGTAAATATATCCGAATGTGATTTGTAGAGGAGGGTTGAGGCAACAAAAGCGTAGTAGGTGGTAAATCCCTACCATAGAATCAATGAAGAATTTCATTATGTATATAATACTTAATTAATATTATTAAATTTTCATAACTTTTTTTCGTAAAATTTCATAATTTCGTTAAAAAAAATTCACTGAATTTCATAAACTAGATCTTCATAAATTTAATGAAAATGTTCTTTATATATATAAAATTGTTCAATAGTATTTCCTTTTTTAATTTTTTTTTTTAAATATCGTCATTTTAATGTGTGTGAAGATAAATTCGAATTTAACTAGCAAAGACGCAAACCACATTATTTAGCAAAGATCCGTTTAAGGGTTAACAGAGTATAGGAAACAACAGAAAAACACTATTGTGGACATTTGGAGATAGATGGGTTCACCAAACCAAATAAAATATTTACCTCTAAGGCTCTGACTTTCATATTCCACAGTGTCTTACTTCAAATGATTTCCAGAATTCCATAATTTTTGAAATTAAGATTCGAGTATATCTGGCCACTGTGGACATTTGAAGAAAGATGGGCCCACAGAACCAAATACATTATACTTCCACAAGGGTCTAGTTTTCATATTCTATAGTGGCTTAGCCCAAATGAATTCTGAAAATCATTAGCTGTATTTTCGACTTAACTATATCCGTTAACTTTTAAAAAAGCACAAAGTGCATAAAAACGTTTTTTAGACGAAAACTAACATATTACTTTTCGTATGCACGTTTATACATTTTCACACCTAGCGTAACTTCTTCGCGTTACTACCTAAAAAGTTTTACTGACGTACGTTCGATTATACCGGAACTATCATAAACACTCACTATTTAAAAAAATTTGATACTCCAATCAGTTTAACGTAGATTTTCTATAAATACTTAACGTTGATAGGTATGAACGAAAATACAGCTATTGTTACATTAAACAGTAGTACTCCGCTCCTATGACAACTCAGTGTTAAAATCATTAGTGTTTCTGTAAAAAAATAGGTACATCTAAAACATTAATTGTAGTACTTTTTCTACTGCTTTGGTATCTCTTTTTTTTTGCTGGGTGATTAAAGTAGAATTCAAATCAATTAAAAGATTAGTTGAAAATGATTTAATAATTTTTTTATAATAGCTGTATTTTCACTCATACCTATCAACGTTAAGTACTTAAAACAAATCTACGTCAAACCGATTAAAGTAGCAAACATTTTTAAACAATTAATATTTATTATATTTGCGGTATAATCAAACGTACACCGAAAATATTTCTCGGTTACTGGCTACTAAATTTTCAACTGAGTCTCAGGTGAAATACCCCTTACTGAGCTTCAGTTGATTGATTAAGTTGAAGTTAACTAAAGTTCAACTTAATTAGTTAAAATGAATCAAAATTGTAAATTAGTAGCTAACAACCGTTTCGACATTTTAAAATAACATGTCAATAAATAAAACCAAATTCACTTTTCTAATACTTTTTTTTTATAAAATTTTTTAGATAAATTAAAAATAACACATTATTATCCCATTAATGAATGTATTCCAGTTCCATTTTCGGGTTTCCTCTCTTGTCAGCATACAGATTTTACATATATGTATATCATATGCCTGAAGCGTTTATTACATCTTTGACCAATAAATTACCTACAATCAATTACAAGTATTGTAATTAAATTTAATTTAATTTCCACGAAAAAAACAAAAACTTACCACAAATATTAGAATTTGTTATTGTTTTTGCCTTAAGTGCGGCTTTTGTTTTCAATAGTTTCTGTAAATTTATTCAAATTTATTGACAATGAAAGAATTTGAGATCTACAAGCTGACTCAAAAAACTTATTTATGAATTAAACATTAGTTGCTCAGTTATTTGTATTTATTTTAAATCAAGTGAGGATTTCCTTAACTGAGCAACTGAGGAATATTTTCGGTGTACACTAAAGAAATAAAACTGTAAAAATAGCAAGAAAAAAAAAAGCTACTAAAAATTTGTTAAAACTTGCAGAAAAAACTACTCAAATTAGCAGAATATTTTGCTTAATACTAATAAAATATGAACAGCAAAAACAACACTGTTAAATTTACAGAATTTTAGTTATAGCTGAGTTAACTTTTAGTTAACAGAAAATTAAAAATTATATTGTAAACTCTGAAGAAAATTTTGCTAAATATTTCTGGAGTAAAAATATCAAAAACAAAGTGTTGCATCTACAAAATTTTTGTTATTTTTAAGTTAAATTTAGTTGAATGCAAATAGCAGTCTATCCTGCTAAAATCAAGAGAAATATTTGCTAAAAATATACAGCCTTACTATCAATATTTTACAAATGTATATTTTAGTTAAAGTCGACTTTAGTTAAAATATTGGGTGGCAGTATGCCTTGACTTCGTTTATTTTTTGGAGCATTGTGATTGGTTAATTTATTTTCAACCAATCAAAATGTTTGAAAATACAAATATTTTTGTAGGGTTTTCATACACAAAATGAACAAA
Source organism: Leucophora obtusa (assembly GCA_949987735.1). Taxonomy (NCBI): domain Eukaryota; kingdom Metazoa; phylum Arthropoda; class Insecta; order Diptera; family Anthomyiidae; genus Leucophora; species Leucophora obtusa. Next base: position 182,265,278 of record OX465296.1, read on the forward strand.
ACCCTATGATTAACGAGTAAAAAGGTTAAAGTCGGGCATGCCGACTATACAATACCCTACACCAGTCTGGTGTATTGTTTGGATCCGAAATTCGAATGAGTTAAAATGGGGCTTGTGTCAAAATTTTCTATAATGTGAGTCAGCGCACCAAATTCCATTAAAATATCTTAACCCTCTAACCGGCAAGCCCGCCTCCAGGCGGGGTATATTAAATTGACCAGAAATGCGCCAAAGGAGTATTTTATAATAATAAATTATGCTTTTTCAACAGAAAACAAAATTTATTAAAATTTTTGTGAAGAATTTTTTTGTATACAAGGCACGGTTTGGAAGCAAGAAAGTGTCTAAGACAAAATTTCGTAAAATTTCAAAAATTAAATATTTTAAAACAACCAAAATTTTCAAAGATCTTAAAAACATATTTAAATTGACTAAAACAATTGATAGTGTCCATGAAGTAAGATTGGAGCTTAAGCTATTCAAAAAGTTCCTTACTTTGGTCCAAGGACGCACAGGATTCCATAAGGATACCTTTAAAGGACATCGCCTTAACTTCAAAACGAATGGACGGATTTTTCAGAAATTTGGTAAAACGATTATATTTGGTATAGGTAGCAAAGTTTATAAGTTTGAATAATATATATTGAAGTTTTGGTGCGTTTTCGCTCAATTTCGCGTTTTTCGAAAAACGAAAATCTCTACATCCTCCTAAGTAACAGCACAAAAAATTTAATTTTTTTATTGCAATTACATCTTGGTAAGAGAAGTAATTTGTGCCTAAACCTAGTAATTTTTAAGCTCTAGTTTTCGAGATTCACCCTTAAACTATCTTGGCCAATATCGCCTAAAGTAGGCAACAAAAAAAAGTTATGTTAAAGAACTTATTGTTTATTTTTCGAGAGGAACACATGGTATAAATTTCATTGCAAAAAAGCTTAGGCCGGTTAGAGGGTTAATATTTGCGACCTGCAGTTTGCAACCAAGCCAATTTTGGGGGGACCCTTATATGGGCACTAGTTCTAAACATGGACCGATGTTCACCAAAATCAATAAGCTTCGTCCTTGGGCCAACATAGGTATATGTACCAAATTTCATCAAAATATCTTAATATTTGCGACCTGCAGCGTATAAACAATATAATTTTGGTGGGACCCTTATATGGGCACTAGGTCTAAACATGGACCGATGTTCACCAAAATCAATAGGCTGCGTTATTGGGCCAACATAGGTCTGTGTACCAAATTTCATCAAAATATCTTAATATTTGCGACCTGCAGCGTATAAACAGTATAATTTTGGTAGGACCCTTATATGGGCACTAGGTTTAAACATGGACCGATGTTCACCAAAATCAATAGGCTGCGTTATTGGGCCAATATAGATCTGTGTACCAAATTTCATTAAAATATCTTGATATTTACGACCTGCAGCGTATAAACAGTATAATTTTGGTAGGACCCTTATATGGGCACTAGGTTTAAACATGGACCGATGTTCACCAAAATCAATAGGCTGCGTTATTGGGCCAATATAGGTCTGTGTACCAAATTTCATCAAATATCTTAATATTTACGACCTGCAGCGTATAAACAGTATAATTTTGGTAGGACCCTTATATGGGCACTAGGTCTAAACGATGTTCACCAAAATCAAACTTGTTCGTCCTTGGGCCAACATAGGTCTGCGTACCAAATTTCATCAAAATATCTTAATATTTGCGACCTGTAGAGTGATTATACAATAAAAAATTATGAAAATATAGCGCCATCTCTATGTGATATTGATAGCAGACACACAAAAATATAAATTTTGGGAAATAATTGGGGTCTAAATTAGCTGAAAAATTTGTAAAATTAAGAAACATAAATTACTAAAAATTAGGATGCAAAGTTAGTTCAAATACGGATGAAAGTAATTGTTATGCTAAATGGGATTTACAAAAATATTAGTTCAATCCTAAATTTTAAGACAAAATAACAGAAAAAATCAGTTCATTTGCGCCAGAACGCGTTTAACAGACTTTTGTACTAACTTTTTTCTATAAGTGTACTCAATTTCTATATTTAAATGTTCAGCAAATAAATTAACTAAAGTAAAATCACAAAAAGTTTAGTAATTTTGGCAATGATTTTTTTGATTTATAATCGACTAAGTGATAGCAAAACTTTTGCTGAGATTATTATTTTTTTTTTGGTAAAAATCAGCTCGCTAATTTTCAGCAAACCTTTTGCTGAAATTACTAACTTTTTTGCAAGCACGCTCCTGACTAAAAATTTTCTGACACAGCAACATTTTCTGCTGAATTTACTGATTTTTTTTAGTGTAGAGATAAAATGTATAAATACGTTGACTTTTCAACTTTGATAATTACACACAAAAAAATAAAAACTAAATTCAATCATGAAAACCGCCTTTTCAATCAATTTTATCGTTGAAATTCCTCCAATCACAAAAATTGTTCATTCAATTACAAATTTGTAGCTCTTTAATTGAATAAATTTTCAATAAAATAGTGATACATTTGATTAGGATTTTTATTAGTTTTTTTTATATATATTTGATTAAAAATTAATTCGTTGGATTAAAAATTGATCAATATCGTATACCTTCTAAATATCATATTATATGCATTTGATTAAAAATTAATCCATTGGATTAAAAATTGATCAATATTGTATAAATTCTAAATAAGACTCTAATTAGCTGGATAAAGTGGTAGTTGTCATGCCAACTATAAAAAAATATATTTCTTTATTTTTAGCTTGAATTTCATAACATTGAATTTTATTAAAATAAAAGCCGCATGCAATTTTCATTCATTTGATAGATTTATTTATACTTATATGAAAAATTCTCACGCAGAAATTAGTTTTCGTTTTTCTTCTGAGGCACAAGGACTCTGTCAAAATTTTTTTTAAAATTAAAAAAATTGTTTGTGGTGAAAACTAAATAAAATATTATTTAAAATAATTTTTAATTTATTTTTTGCGATTTTTTTGTTTAACTAAAATATTGATTTTATTAAACAAAATTTCAAAAGTTACATTATTTGTTTACAATAATGTTTTAGAATAAATGAATATTCAAATTTAAAATGCAAAATGAAAATATATAACTAAATAAAATAATAAACTTAACGAGAATTTTTAAAATTTTATAAAAATGAATTTAAAATATCTGTTACTAATACATAAACATTTATAAAAGCAACCACATAAATAAAACAAACAAAAACAACAACAATATGTTGAAATGCTTTTGAGTGATAGAATAAAAAAAATGGCAAGCAAATTGCAGTTTTGAGCAATTATTTAATCTATTGGATTAATTTTTAATTGACAACTTTTGAAATAATTTAATAAATCGTTTTAATTGAAAAAAGTTTAACAATATTTTTTTGTGTGTTACCCACGTTGAAAGTTAATGTGCATACGAGTTAACGTATATAGTTATCGCGAAAACACAGCTAATATTGAGCAAAAAAGTGTATAAACAATGCGTTTATATATTTGAATTATTGTAAGGACCTACTGCTTTTGGTTTTTATACTAAAATTTTTCTATTCAACCCCAGTATAAGAAAAAAAGAATATGGGAATTATCTGTTAAAAATATTAACCGGAATATTTTAAAATCAATTAACTGCTTCAATTCAATATTTGCTTAAAAACAAGAAAAAAAATTAAAATAAATTAAAATTAGTTTTAAATGTAGCTGAAATATTATTTTTATTTTTATAAGTGGAATTTTTTTTTAATCTACAACTGAATACACCACACAAAATCTTTTACTTAAAACTAGATTGGCAGAAAAGAAAAAAAAAACTTATAAAATACTTCTTAAAAATATCCATAAATAAATAGATTTTTTACAATTTTTTTGTCCACTGAAAACTTACCGGATAATACATTCCTTGTGGAGGAAGGAAAAAGGCCCCGGAACCCCACAGTTTGACGGCTTTTTTAATAAACTTGGTGAAGATGAAATATATAAATTACACTTAGACAAAACACAACCTTAATGTGTGTTTTGATCACAACAATATATTTGTTTAATCTTTCTTTCTTTTTTAACAAAGAAAATTCACTTTTTATTTTAATTCAAAATCTTACAGATACAATTATTTTTTAGAGCATAAAAATAGTTTCACTTTGTTTACTATATTATATTTGTATATTTTAATTTGGCACTATTTTAGAAGTTTTCTTTTAAAATATTTTTTACAAAATTACTTATAATTGTGTGATATTCTGAAAGAGAAAGAGAAATATTTTCAACAACAATTCACAAACTTCAGATTCACAATTGAATTGAGGAATGTAAATGATGTACTGTCAGGCGAAGAAGATGAATGAAAAAAAAACCCGATTTAAAGCAATACACTTTTAAATTATATATTTTTAATGTGGCCACCTTATTTTTGTTGACTACATCTATTCATTCTCTATGTTCTCTCTTTGTTTTTAACCAAAAATAAATCACATGTCGTACTATTTAAAATTCCAAATCTCCCCAAAATAAAATAAAACCAAAATAATATATAGACGTGCCTTGTATAAAACGCATTTTTAAATAACAAAACAAAAAACTCAGTCTAACAAACCAAGAAAAGTACGCAGTACTTGAAAAACATGTGCACTTAATTTAAATCCAATTCGACGAATACAGACTACTAAAAATAACTTTATTTTTACAAATGTAAATTTGTGAAATCCAACAAAAATCTACTCTACACTCGAAGAAAGAATAATGTTGGTAAACATAATTTTTGGCATATAAAAAGATTTACTATGGTCTAACACAAGGGTTGAAAAATTACAACTAGAATATACAAATTGAAAGAAAAAAATGTTATAAGGGATGCTAAAAGAGCATAATAGCTTGTAATAAAAACAGGGATGCTGGGTAAAGTAAAAATATAGAAAAACAAAAATAGAAAATTGGAAAGGAAAAAGTATTTTAGAAAATGTTGGAAAATTTCATAAATTATATTTACGAGTTATGAAAATAAAAGGAGAAGAAATTTATTTAAAGATAGGTGTTAATATAAGGGTTTCAATTATATTTACAAAACATAAGGGCTAAATTAATTCGGGCAATTATAAGGTGATGGATGAGTTTAATAAAGGTGGTCATTATAGTGTGGCTTTCACCACAGTGTTGCCAGAAGTCTTTTTTCCAAATCTGCTAAAAATAAATTTGTAATAAATATGTGCTAAAACTTCGAACGAAGCGTAAATGTAAAATTGTTTACAATACACCTATCCCTACTGTATCCCAACACTAATAGAAAAACTACTAAAAATTTTTTAAAAATAATGCTGCAGAAAATAACTGCTAAATAAGCAGATTATATTTGATATATATTAGTAATATAGGTACAGCAAAAATAAAACTGTTAAATGTACAGAATTTTAGTTACATTTGAGTTAAATTTTTGTAAATGAAAAATAGCAAATTAACCTGCTAAAATCAGCAAAAATTTTTTACAAATAATTAGTAGCCTAAAAAAAATTAAATTTTCGAATTTTTTTTCGATTTTTTTCTTTTAAATGCTAATAAAAACAACAGTTTACAATTTTTTTACCAAATATTTCTGCTGATTTTAGCAGTATATACTGCTTTTTTGCATTCAACTAAATTTAACTTAAAAATAACAAAAATTTTGTAGATATAACAGTTTTTTTTTGCTATTTTTAGTCTACTAATATTTAGCAAAATATTCTGCAGATTTTACAGAACAATTTGTTATTTTCAATTAACTAAAAGTTAGCTTAAATATAGCTAAAATTCTGTAAATTTAATAGTTTTAATTTTGCTCTTCTTATTTTACTAGTATTTAGCAAAAAAAAATCTGCTAATTTTAGCAGTTTTTTCTGCAGCATAATTTTTAACTAATTTTTAGTAACTTTTTCTGCTATTTTTACCGATTTATTTCTATGAGAGTAGTTTTAAACCATATTAAAAATTGTTCATGGTTTAGTCAGCTTTAAGGATAAATAAGAAATTTTAAAGGAAAAATTGTCTTTTTGCTGAAAGTTAAATTTGCGAATATTTCAAAAAGTAGAGCTAATTTAAAAACTTAGGGTTCACATTTGTGATATTCATCCTAAAATCTATCAGAATTGATATGTCTCATGCCCGATGCATTTTTAGTGTTGTGCTGTGTATTTATCCACGTTGAAAGGTAACGTGCATACTAAGGTGGTTGAGCCGGTTTTTAAAAATCGGCTGAGAACGATTTTTGTGGTTTTTCGAATATTTTGAAATGTTAATTTTTGCTAATATCGAATACCCAGTTTTTAAACCTAAATATATATGCGCACTAGGGTTATAACTTTTTGATTTTTTTTTTTGCATATATCAAATTTTACATGCCCTAGCAAAAAGGCATGAAAAAATATTAAGAAATGCCTTCTTACTTTTTCGCTGCTATCAAAAAAGTTCCCGAAGCAAAAGGGTTGAAATTTGGTCTATATTTTTTTAGTTTAATTAAAATATTTCTCCGAAGTTTTAAACAAATGAGACTCAAACGATGCTTATTAAAAGCTATTTACGGTAAAAAAAAATACGAAACCGCTTTGGAGAGACTTTGGGATACATTTTTTGTCGTTTACAATAATTCTTGTTGTAATTGGTTATGTAAATTAAGCAAAATGCCCGAGCAAAAAATTAATTTTAGAAATTGCATTGCAAACCCGATTTTTATACCCTACACCACTATGTGGTCAGGGTATTATAAGTTTGTGCTGATGTTTGTAACACCAAAAAATATTGGTCGTAGACCCACCTTATAGTATACCGATCGGTTCAGAATTTTTCTTTATTTCGATTTAACGATGTCCGTCTGTCCGTCCGTCCGTCTGTCTGTCTGTCTGTCCATGCAGTCTTGTGCGCACTCTACAGGTCGCAAATATTAAGATATTTTGATGAAATTTGGTACGCAGACCTATATTGGCCCAGTAACGCAGCCTATTGATTTTGGTGAACATCGGTCGATGTTTAGACCTAGTGCCCATATAAGGGTCCTACCAAAATTATACTGTTTATACGCTGCAGGTCGTAAATATTAAGATATTTTGATGAAATTTGGTACGCAGACCTATATTGGCCCAGTAACGCAGCCTATTGATTTTGGTGAACATCGGTCGATGTTTAGACCTAGTGCCCATATAAGGGTCCTACCAAAATTATACTGTTTATACGCTGCAGGTCGTAAATATTAAGATATTTTGATGAAATTTGGTTCACAGACCTACATTGGCCCAATAACGCAGCCTATTGATTTTGGTGAACATCGGTCCATGTTTAGACCTAGTGCCCATATAAGGGTCCTACCAAAATTATACTGTTGCTGCAGGTCGCAAATATTAAGATATTTTGATGAAATTTGGTACACAGACCTATATTGGCCCAGTAACGCAGCCTATTGATTTTGGTGAACATCGGTCCATGTTTAGAACTAGTGCCCATATAAGGGTCCCCCCAAAATTGGCTTGGTTACAAACTGCAGGTCGCAAATATGAGATATTTTAATGAAATTTGGTGCGCTGACTCACATAGAAAATTTTGACACGAGCCCCATTTTAACCCATTCGAATTTCGGATCCAAACATTAGTTGGCTTTTACCCAGACTGGTGTAGGGTATTGTATAGTCGGCAAGCCCGACTTTAACCTTTTTACTCGTTATTATTAATTTAGTATTGGCGATAGGTAAAATGTTTGCTAAAAATTAGTCATAACGCTAATGCGCACACATGATCATACTTGGACTTGTATATTATCATGCATGGGCATACGTGGTATGACCATTAGCGTTCAAAATCGTATGGGGAAACAAGACGTATATTTACTCATCGGGGCTGGATAGAATACTGCAAGATCTGTACCACATTTTAGCGAAATTGGTTCACGTTTAGCGGTCCCTAAAAATTGCATTTATATTATCCTTTTAAGATATTTTATTGACATCATATGCCTTAATGATGATTTTGGTAAATGAGATCGTGAATCACTAAGGCATATGATGTCAATAAAGAGCAATTCCATATGAAAGCGATCACCTTTTGGACGACCCCTTTCCGATTCTAAATAAATAGTCTCAATCGATTGCCCAGCAAAAAATAATTTACCTACATATTTTTTTTTTTTTTTATAGTGACTGGTTTAGTGGTGGTGTACACCACTGTCATGTGACAAAATTGAAGAATTCTTCATAAGGGACCTCATTGAAATGTATTTTTAACTGTAAAATAATTTTAAAAATGTATTTTTAATAATAAAATAAAATAATGTTAAATAATTACAAATAATTCAATTATAAAAAATATAAAAACAATGAGAACAAGGTGGTCTCTTAAATGCTCCTCTCCTGTCCAAACAAGGAGTCGGGGCCCATTTTTTTATTGCTGATTCTTAAAGCAAAAATTATGAGGAATCCAAAAAAAAAAAATTAGCCGGAAAATTTAGGAGCTTCTGTGGAAAATCGGAAAATTTAATTTTCATGGGAAAAAAGGTAAATTTCTGAGAAAAATTAGGAAAATTTTATTTTTCAATTAAAGCCTGATTCAATACCTTTCCAACGAGCTATCACTCGTTGCGATCGCTTTAGTAGTTTTTTTTTAAACAACTTTCAATGAGGTCCCTTATGAAGAATTCTTCAATTTTGTCACATGACAGTGGTGTACACCACCACTAAACCAGTCACTATAAAAAAAAAATATGTAGGTACATTATTTTTTGCTGGGCAATCGATTGAGACTATTTATTTTAAAATCGGAGAGGGGTCGTCCAAAAATTTGCCAATTTTGATCGTTTTCATATGGAATTGCTCTAAAATATCTTAAAAGGATAATATAAATCAGTTTTTTCGCTCTCCATAAAACCTGTTAACCCTTTCGCCACCGACTTTTTGCTTGCCGATGTATCGTTATTTTGACTTCAGAATCTTGTCGAGTCCTGGAATTATAAAAAAATGTAACTTGTTTGCCCCCTTCCCTTCCTAACCACCAAAAATGACGTTAGAAAATTAATTTTTTGAAAATTCTCATCCCCGTTTGACCCATAAAACATTCGAATAGCCAAAAATTCTTTGGATGGTTTTCTTCTCGCCATAAAACGAAGCTACACCCAAAAAAAAAAAAAAAGTCAGTAAAGTCAGCAAAAAATGTTGCTGTCAGCAAATTTTTAGTCAGGAGCGTGCTTGCAAAAAATTTCAGCAAAAGGTTTGCTGAAAATCAGCGAGCTGATTTTTACCAAAAAAATTGTAATCTTCAGCAAAAGTTTTGCTAACACTTAGTCGACTGAAAATGAAAAAAATCATTGCTAAAATCACTAAACTTTTTGCTGAATATTAGTAGACTGAAAAAAACTCAAAACACTTGTAGCGAAATTTTACTTTAGTTAATTTATTTGCTGAAAATTTAAATACAGAATATTTGTAGAGCTGTTTTTCTTTTTTTGTCATTTCCGTTTCCAGACAAGCTGCGATATCTACATCTTGTCTATCTGGTTGTCGTCCACGTTATGAATGCGGTTATCAGCACAATTTTTGTAGCAAAATAAATTAGTAAAACATTAGTTCAAAATTAGTTTAGTGCTAAAAAAATACAACTAAAATTGCTGAAAACTAGTACACTTGATATACAAGACGTTTTACTAATTTTTCTACTAACTTATTTTTTTGAGTGTATATGCCAAATTTCATTTACCTATCTTTGCTAGTTTATGAGAAGCACCAAACCCCCTTTTTCTCAGAGATTATGATATATTCAAAAAATTAGACTACATTAACAAATATCGCGACTATATTGCCATGTTGAACTGCTTATACATATAATGATTTTAATTCGAAGGCATTTGCATTATCCAATTTTATGTATTTTTTTAAAGATATGAACACTGTAGTGTGCAAGGGTAGTGAAAGAGTTACTTGCAGGCAAGCCTTCCTTCAAGATTTCTCCATAAGTTTTGAATCAGAATTTTATATACTTTATGAATATGAAATAAAATCTATTAAACTGTTAATTGTTTTCGAGTTACATACTTTCATTTTTAAATATTATAGCCATTCTGCCCGAAAAAAAAAATGTTTTGATATATAAATTTAATTGTCTTTCTTAAAGCTAAAATTCAAAATTAATTAGAACACCATTGGAGGAAGTATAACGTTATCCTGGCAATTTTCAATAAAATATGAGTTTGTTTTGCATTTTGTTTATTAACTTTTAAGATATCAGTCAAATTTTTTAATTTAAAATTTTATTAAAAACTAGTCTTCACATAGATAACGGTTCTTGCGAGAATAAAAATTCCCCAGAGAATCAGTTTCAAAATAATGGAAGCTAAACTGAAAAAAATTTTGGAAAAAAAAATATTTCCATTGTAAAATTTTTAATGAGCGATATAGCAAAAACCGGTTTGAAATTTAGGCTTCATATTTAAAAATATTTAAACTTCATAAATCAAAATATTTAAAAGATTTGATGTATCGCATTTTATGCAGAGCTTCGAAAGACTTAATTCAATTTAAGCTTAAATCACGAAAAATTTAATTTAGAATTTAAAAATGTTCGTGGACCATTCGGTTAAACCATTCCTAAAGAATTCAATCATAAGCTTCATTACCAAAGCTTTAATAAGAATTGAATGAATTCCCAACTTGAATCATTCAAATCGCATATTCATTCAACATTTTAATAATTGAATGAAGAAATTTTATTTTCATTCACTTAGTGAAATGTAGTTTGAAACTAACACATAATCAAAACCAAAGCACACAAGCACACAAGCTATAACAAAGCATATAATACTATTTATTAATTTTAGATGAATTTTAAACGTTCTTCATTTGTATTATGCCAATATTTCAGCAATTATATGCAAATTTTAAATTTTCATTTGAATAAATTATTGAAAATAAATCATTTTTCATTTCATTCAAATGAATTCAGATAAATTCAATTTAATTTTAAAATATGAATGAAAGAATTAAGCGTTTAAAACCTTCGATTCTGTGGTATTAAATTCAAGGTTGGCAACCGATACCGCTATAATACCGTTATCCGTTGCAAAACCCTTTCAAAATGACAACCGATACCGATACCAATACCGAAATTCTTGTTTTAAAAAAATATCGGTATTCAAAAACCTTTTCCCTTAATACCGGTATCGTACCGGTATGGAATCGGTTTTAAAAAAATTGTTTTTTTTCACGTTTTTAGCAAAAATATAAAGAATAAAAATATATTTGAAAGAATTCGATAAGACCAGCAATACAGAATACGTAGTTTCGGCTTTCGCTACAAAGCCATCATCAGTGTATTTCGTCTTTAGTGGGCTAATATTTTAATGATTGTCTACTTATGTGACCGCTGAAAGAAAATCGAATTTCTTATCAACAACTCAACTTAGACTAACATCAACGAAATTTAACAATGCTGTTTTTATCCTTTGTTATTATTACTCTATTTTGCTTTGAACCTTAATTCTTAAGATATCTCAGCTGAAAATAAATTAAACAGAAAGTGATATTAATTTTTGATCTAGAGTCAAACTAAAAAAGAACATTCTTTTACAAATTATAAAATGGTACCCAATTTTTGTTCACTATAACATTTCGGTAATCTGCACTGAAATTTCCCTTTTTTCATGTTTTGGTACATATTTAACAAAAGCTATTTATATCTGGCGCGCACACATTCACTTTTCGCTTTGGTGTAATGGTTAGCGCATTGGACTGTTACACGTGAGGTTGCAGGTTCAATCCCCAACCAAGGCAACATCAATCTATGAAAAATAATAATATGTATGAGTTTTTTCTATCCCTCATACATATTGCAGCGTCCTCCTTCGGTGTTCCCATAGCACTTAACCACACCGAAGTAAAATAATATAACAGGGCTATGAACTAAAAAGCTTCAACAACGTTCGCCAACTCACCATCAGATGGCGCGCGACAACTGTTCTAAAATTCAACATCTCGCGCAATTACGGTGTTCCCCTTTCCAAAGAAAACAACACGTTAGTTAATTTCTTTTCATTGGAAAAATTACGTCCAAAAAATTGTCGAAAGAAAATTTAAAAAAAAAACTTATAAATAATTGTTTGGTATTTTGTAACTCATTTCGACTTAAGTTATTTTAAAAAAGGGACTTTTAAATTTTAAAGAAATTTAACATCCTAAGTAGAAATAATTTGTTTCATCAAAATGATTTAAGCATTAGATTATCCTTAAAACACTGATTACACAAATACAGAAAATAAATATTACAATTTGTTACTTTCTTTTTAAAATTGTGCACGGAAAATATCCCATAATAAAAACTTCTAATGCTGCCATCGAAATTTTAAAAAAATTTGTCTTATAGGTTCCACATATTTAAGTGCATAAGATGTAAAAAATATATAAACGTCATATTTAAATAAAAATAATATTTTACTGAAAGCAATTTCATTTGAATTTACATTTTATTAATAGCTGTGTTTGTGCGGCAAGCTATCAAGGTTGGCTTATGTCATTCCCATAGAAATTTGACATAAGAAACGTTGAGAGTTAACACGAAACGTTGGCTAATGTCAAATTTATATGGGAATGACATAAGTCAACGTTGATAGCTTGCCGCACAAACACAGCTAATAATTAAGTTATACTAAGACCGAGTTTTTGGGATCTCAGTTAAACTTGGTTTAGTCAAACCTAAAAAAAATTATACCAGCCATTTCCAAGTTTATTAACAAAAATTTGCCGGAAATGCCTTTTATCGATTTGAATTTTGGTCTTTATTGTGGCAGTTATTTAATCAATTGCCATTATTTTTTCGAGTAAGGAGTGCACCATTAAATAATGTAACACAGAGAAGTTTTGCTCGTTTTTGGCATCAACGTTCTTTTTGGCATTTCAGTCCGGAACCTTCTAAACTTATAATGCCCGCAGTTAAAATGACAAATTGAATGATAACTAACTTGCTGCTAACTTTTTTACAAACAAATTCTCATAAGGGAAAGCTGGCAACTAGTTATTTAGAATATGCTTTTTTCATTTTGAGTACGAGGGTAAATGTTTTAAACCTAACGTTAGCTTTAACTATGCACGTAAAATTTTCAGAACATTGCATGCGCAGCTCCACTTCGCGGACAGAAATGTATAGAATCGCCCTCAATAGTTTTTCCACCTTTTTGGGTTTGATTTCGTTCATGGGTCCTTTTGCTTTACCCGTTCTAGGCTTCCTTTCAATAGCTAGTTCCTTGTTGAACTTTTTGATGAACCTATTTTAATTAGTTTCAATAGTTTTTGGTGCACTTGTCTTTGATTATCCATTGAAAACTAATAAACCACTCGAATTTGACAAAATGAAGCATTTTAAAATCTGATATATTTCTCAAAGATATTTTGATCAAAAAAAAATATTTTAATTAAAGGTTAAAAAAACATGTCATTACTTGGCTGTTTATCATTACTATGTTTTTTCTAGATATTTTTAAATTTTCTTAATTTTAGTTTATGATTTCTGAATTTTAGTACACATTTTCTGAATTCCAATTGAGCTGTAATTGATGTATAAATGATATTTTCTGAATTTCGAATGATATATTCTTAATTTGAAATGATATTTTTAGAATTTAAAATGAAAATCTGAATTGAATGAATGGAAATTCTAAATTTCAAATTATATTTTCTAAATCCCAATTGCAAAAGATGTATAATTTATTTACCTACCCACAGAAAAACAGGGGAAATATTACCTAAGAGCTAAGTTATTATAAATCTACATAATTTCCTAGTTATACCCTACACCACTATGTGGTCAGGGTATTATAAGTTTGTGCTGGTGTTTGTAACACCAAAAAATATTTCGATTTAACGATGTCCGTCTGTCCGTCCGTCTGTCCATGCATTCTTGTGCGCACTCTACAGGTCGCAAATATTAAGATATTTTGATGAAATTTGGTACACAGACCTAAGTTGGCTCAAGGACGAAGCCTATTGATTTTGGTGAACATCGGTCCATGTTTATACCTAGTGCCCATATAAGGGTCCTACCAAAATTATATTGTTTATATGTTGCAGGTCGCAAATATTAAGATATTTTGATGAAATTTTGTACACCGACTTATGTCGGCCCAAGGACGAAGCCTATTGATTTTGGTGAACATCGGTCCAAGTTTAGACCTAGTGCCCATATAAGGGTCCTACTAAAATTATATGGTTTATACGCTGCATGTCGCAAATATTAAGATATTTTGATGAAATTTGGTACACACACCTATGGCAGCCTAAGGACAAAGCCTATTGATTTTGGTTAACACCGGTCCATGTTTAGACCTAGTGCCCATATAAGGGTCCCCCCAAAATTGGCTTGGTTACAAACTGCAGGTCGCAAATATTAAGATATTTTAATGAAATTTGGTTCGCTGACTCACATTATAGAAAATTTTGACACAAGTCCCATTTTAACCCATTCGAATTTCGGATACAAACATTAGTTGGTTTTTAACCAGACTGGTGTAGGGTATTGTATAGTCGACATGCCCGACTTTAAACTTTTTACTCGTTAGTTTTACAATTTTCTAGTAAAATATGTACACTCAAATTATTAATTTTTTAAAGTTGTTTAGGGTTTTTGATGGGACACCCGTTTACAATTTCTTTTTTCTTTGGTAAATCTCTGAAGTTCTGTTAATTTCTCTACATTAAAAACGTTTTTATATCTTTAAAAACTAAATAAACAAAAAAAAATGTCTAAAGCGGTACGTAAAAAATTCAATTTTTGAAAAGGAATCCAAAAAAATTTATTCAATTCACGAATAAAATCCTATTTTTTTAATTGTGCAAATTATTTTTTTATTATTTGATTCGCAAATTAAAAAATACGATAATAAATTAAATTTACTCCTAATAAATCAATATTTTAAATTGAAAATTCCAATAATTCTCTAATCAAAACAAAATTTTTTGATTCGCTAATTATATAGAAAATAAAAACATAATTCGTGCGAATTATCTTTTTTGATTGTCGAATTTGAAGACGTCAGACGATTATAGTCCACTTCTCAAAGTTTTAATATCGAACATATTACATAAAAATTTTAAACCATTTGAACAAATTTGGTAAAATACAGCAATTTTGCATCATATATTTCAAGATTTTTGTAACTAACATCTTAAAAATTTTTGAAATTTTATATCGAAAAGTGTACGATAATCGTCAATTTTTTTTATAGAATCCCTAGCCTGTTTTTATCAAAAGCATGTTTTTAGAATCCGAAAATTTAAATTTATAAAAAAACACAAGTCGCCTTTAACATATTAAAATCGCATAAACGACGAAAAATCGCTATAACAGACAACTCTGTTTTTGTTTTTGTATTGAAGGATGAAAAGATGAAAACAAAGATGTTATTTTGCACATAAAAATTAAAATGAAATGTGAAAAACAGAAAAAATACACTAGAATTTAAAGATAGGAAAAGAATACTATAAAATAGAAAAGGGGAAAATAATTTGTTTAAAAAATTTACAAAAAATTATTTATACTTTTATATACTTTATACTTTTTTTGGATTTCACAAAAAATCTTTATAGATTTGCCTTTCATCTGACTGTCTATCCGTCCGTCTGTGCACACACAAATAAATATTAAAGCAGACAAGTGAACAAAAAAACTAAAAATCGCTAAAAGCGGCGGCTCTTCTTCGCCTGACGTGAAAGAACAAGAAACACATAAAAAATCTATTTTTAACATTTTCACAAATTTAGCAAATTTTTTTTGTTTTAAAACACATTGTTAAAATTTTAAATTTTATGTAAAAAATGATCAAGAACTTTAAAATATTGTATGGTATTAAAAAACAATCACTATATTTCTTTTCATCGGAATATTTACATATATTCCCATAAGATTCTTCTTTCTTACTTTTTTTAGCACAATTTTTTTATTCCATTTTCAAATATTAATTTTCATAAAATTCCACTTTATTCTTTTAAAAACACTTGTTTTAATTCAACTTTTCGAAAGTAAACCGAATAAAAATATATCTAGTTAGAATAAACTTTAATTCGATGGATTTTTATTTCTTTAATTGCAAATCGTTTCTATTATAATCAAAACACATTTATTAACCATGCGTTTTTATATTTATTTATTTTTTATTTCCACTACTATAATTTGTGCGTTCGATTTTAACTCACGGCCGTTTTGTATCAATTTGACAGCACTGCGACAAAATTACAACTGATTTCTCAAGAAACCAGCATATTTTCATTTTGTTCATTTCAAATTTGAGTGAGTTTATTTTCTTGTTTATTCCCTTTTGTCTTCGTATTCTTTGGCATTTTGGTTCTCTTATTGCATAAATTTGTTGTTGTTTGTACTTTGTTTTTATCATTCTTCCTTATTTTGTTGTATAGTTTATTGTGGTGTTTGTTTTCACTTTTATTCGTTTGCTTGGTTTTAGTTGAGCAAAATCACTCAAACAGTTTTTGCTCTTTCTCCATATTCGCCTCTTCCGTATGAGTATCAGCGATGCCACAGAGAGATTTTAAATTACCCGAAAGTTTAAACAAAATTACCCAAATTTGAAATAAATTAAGGGTTTTCATATAAACTCGTATTCTCGTCAACGGTGTAAACCTGGTATATTTATGAATTCAATGTCACACTCCATACATAAAAAATATGGTTTGCATTTATAAAAGGTCTACAAAGAATTTACGAGTTTATACGAAAACCCCTATTAGTCTTATTTTGTTGCTCACGAATACGAAAAAACGACAGAATATTTTTATACAATCTGACAGTTGCCCGTATATTAGCTGTGTTTGTGCGGTATCCTATCAACGTTGGCTTTTGTCATTTCCATACAAATTTGACGTTAGTAACGTTAAGAGTTAAAACTAAATGTTGGAAAAATTAACACTTAACATTTCCATTGTCAAAATTTGTATGGGATTTCGTAACACGTATAGGAACAAAACAAAACCCATGAATGAAATCAGTTATCGTTTTACTTATAGTTTCCCAAATTATAAAAACCGCGATTATACTGAATTTAGCTGAGCAAAAACTAGCAAGTATGCGATTTGATACTTAAAAACGAGTAATACCCCATTCACAAGCAAGTTTTGAAGGCGATTTAGCAATTAGATTTGGAAAATAATCAAAACTGTTCACATACGGTTGAAGGGGTTTTCATTATCTCGTTAACAACTGTTTGGTTATTTTTGTAAACCAAAAATATTTGTGACCTAACCAAAAATTTGGATAAAATACAACTTTAATATTTATATATTAAACTTTTCGAACAGGGATGACTAGTTTAAAGATGCAACTTTTGATTTTTTGGTCGGAGGAAGACAGCAACTATTGAAGATCTGTTTGTATACAATTTGTTGCCCGGAAGGATAATGCAGCTATATTTAACTCAACTTTCAATGAAATATATGATAATTTCATTTAAAAGCACAATTTGTTTAGTTTTCATTTCTTATGTTATAGAGTTATAAAAGTATTAAATATTTGGGTACTGAGTATTCAGTACCGTATTCTTTTGTCCGAGTACTCAATGCCCAAACGAAACTCCTTAGTACATTCTAACTTGTATTTTTCCAAATATATGCATAATTTTGCCATTAAAATACATCTATATGTAAATACAGCTCTTTTATAAAAGAAATATGAAAAACAGAGTGTAGAGTAGTATCGAGTACTCAGCTAAACAAGTATTGAGTACTCAAAACGCACTTCTCAAACCCTGACTTTTAGGAGATAATTGACGGGGTTTATAAATTATCTTGTCAAATTGAAGTGATTATTGATGGAAAATTTGTATGGAGAATCATGAGATATTGCAATAATCATCAAGATAACTGAAATCTCGTTCATGTGAATGGGGTATAAGAGTCAAAAACTTTGCAGTTTTTTCTCAGTCTAAATGCAATATTAATAGAATTGTTTTAAAAAAATTAAATAAGTATAAAAATTAAATAGTTTAACAGATACAAAATTAATTAAATTTCTCATTCAAATAAAGGCAAAAACGCCGTTTCGTGGCCTTTGAGGGAGAAGAAAAAACGCAGAAACCCCTTTTTTTAATTATTGTTTTAAACTTTTGTCGGCAACTAAAGCTGTATTTTCAAGACTTTAAATTTAGATTGTTGCAATTTGTTTAAAACAATATACAGTTAAAAGGACTTTTTGAAAAATATGCTGTAAAGTCGGAATTGAATATGTGAAACTCAATATATCTTAAAACACTTGACTTTTTGGTGAAATTTTATTTCTCTAAAATTATACTTATAAAAACAAAAAAATGTTCAAAATAATATTTCATGGAGAAAATGATTATTACAATTAAATACAAAATTTTGTAAAGCAGAGCCCTTTTCGAAATTCAAGATTCCAAGAGACTGTATGAGAAACATTGACGAAAATTGTTAAATAATAATTATAAATTCTATGTAAAGTATTGTGAATACTACTAATAAATACAAAAAAAAATATCTTAGCCAACATTTTTCTGAGCGCTGAGAAATTATGACTCGCGAAAGACTCTACAATATGATAATTTTCAGTGTGCTCAAATTGTGGATTCATTTATGAATGAAAACACTCGTATTTTTGAGTATATTCAAAAGTTATTTAAATTTTTTCATTACTCATCAGTGGCTCAGAAAATTATATTTTCTAATAATGCTCATAATTCGGAGTATTTTAATAGTCATAAAAGTGCTCTACGAAATAGGCTTCATCTGTAAAGAAATACAATCTCACATAGCTATGATTTCAGAAGGTGTTAAGGCACATCTACACGGGATAGAAAACTCGCTAGACTTTATGAAAATGCAGCTCTGTATAAGTCTACGAAATGTAATCTCTAGACCATTGACAATTGCTGTCATATACAATTTCTTTAATTATTAACAATTTTTAAAATGTCTTGTAACATTATTGAACATTTCAGTTTATTAAACTCACCTTTTGGTGTTTTGAGAAAAAATTATTCTTTGAAATACAACAATTTTAATAAAAACAAATACTTGGTACTTTTACGATAAAAATTAGTGCCAACAATATTAGAGATGACAAATTTAGCGCAAACTCTACGAGATTTTTAATTGGCTAAAATATTTATTAAAAACCGACCGGTTTTCAGGTTTGAGGCTTTAAGAACTGCAGTTTCGGTTTCCATTAAAACTGAACAGCAAACTCTAGTTTTATCACACGCAGAAAAAAAGCAGGGAGCACATTACCTAAGTGATATGTAATTATAAAACTACATTAGTTCCAAGTCAGTTGTACACTTTTCTAGTAAATTTTTTTTTGATATATTTTAGAAGGCTTGTATATATTTTACAAAAAAAATGTACATATTTTACTAAAAAATTATGTTTTATAATTACATAGCTCTTGGGTAATATTCCCACGGTTTCTTTTCTGTGTTCAATTTATACCCCAAAATATGGAAAGAACTTTGGCGGAAAACTTGTAAAAATAAGTTGTTTTGGCAATTACAATTGACTAATCGTCCTCGGCGTAATATTATTAACCTCAGTATTTTGTTCGTACATTTGTGAAAAAAAAACTATAAATTCCATATAATACATATGTAGAATTGTTGTGAAATGCCAGTGGATTTTTTTATATTAATTTAATAGACAATATTTGAAAATTTAACGAAAAATTGTTATTTGGCTTTGTTATGATTGTAGCTTTATGATGTCTGTAAAAAATTTGTGAATTTTAAAATTTTTTTGGCTTCAAGTATAGAACGAAATTTCGACTCCCACGTGAACAAAATACTGGGCTCTAAAAAGAAGGACTCTTATATCATCCCTGTCACAGAAATTATTTTCACATAAAAAATTATAAGAAAAAAATTCACGACCTTTTCTATATTCCAACTTTTTTGTTTGCAATTTTTGCAAATCTTAGCGCATATGAAATCTCAGAACTTCTATTTGTAAAGACATGTATATGACGAAAAAATGTGCTTTTTCTATTATTTTTACTTTGGGATATCACAAGAATGTGATGAGATGGAGGAGTTCAGATTTGAATTCAGAATGAGAAGGAACTTTTCAAAATATATCCTCGGCTTTTAGTATTGACTTTTATCAAGCGAATAAATAAGTTTTTTGCAATATTTCTATAAAAAGAATGCATATTTTTGAAAAAGGTTTATAAAGGCAAATTTGCACGCGGGAGAAACTTAAAACAAGAAGCACCTCTAAATAGGTTAAATTATTCATAATAGATTCATATGAAGTAAGATTTGTAAAAATCATACAATGACTTCAAAAGTTTGAGCAGTTTAAACATTGGGTATTTCTCTCACTTTGGCTAAAAAGCCAAATTTGAGCCAAGATACACAGTGAACTAAACTGAATTTTAAAAAACTAAATTCAGCACGGATATCATAGTAATAAAGATTATATATAATAGCACATCTACACGAGAGGTAAAACTACTAGAGATAGAGCAAAAAACACCTCTAATTAGCTCTATTGTGAATGATTTAAGCTATTTAGAGGTGTTTTTGCTCTATCTGTAGCAGTTTTATCTCTCGTGTAGATGTGCCTTAAGGAAAGATTATAGGAAAAAAATAATATATAAATTGGGGAAACCCAAATTATTATTTTGTCTGACTTCAGAATTTCGTACTCTTTGAAATCTCAGCTTTTCTGGAATAATTTCCTATATGAAATATATATTTCCTATAGGAAATTCTTATATGAAACATTTACGGTGGGTCTCATACTGCAGGTTTAAACTTAGGTAAATAGTTAACCCAAAAATTTGTTGTTGTTTTGTGTACATTTTTTTTGGCATTTTATTTTGTTTTTAGTTAAGTTAAAGTTAAACCTACAGTATGAGACCCACCGTTAGGAAATTCATATATGAATTTCTAGGTTCCATCTCAGAATTTTGAATCGATTCGTGAAGATTTTAATCGGATTTAAAACTCGAATTAATGAGTTACGTGGTAAAGGTTCTGCCACAAGCTAAACAGACAGGACACGAGATTATAAATTTTGGAAACTTGGGCAAGTATTGCCCAAATATACTATCGTTGGCAACTCTTTCTTATTTGGAGTTAGAAGGAAACAAATACATTTGCAGTACAGCGTACATTAAATCTCTTGATTTATAAAGTTTCTCATTCGTTTCACACTTCCGTACAGAAAAGAAAAAATACGGTTTTTAAAAAGTTTTTTGGCAACTGTCATTTGTGATATGCAGGGCAGCGACTTACATGCTCTCAAAAATCTAAAATATGCGCTTAAAATATGCAGTAGAAATGCAAAATATGTACTTAAATATGCACTTAAATAGAAATATGCACTAAAAAACTCAAAAATATGCACTAATAATCCAAAAAAAACGCTTCAAACCAAAAATTTCACTTTAAAGTGATCGATTTTTAAAAATTATGTTTATTACTCGGGAGCGTATGGTTAAAAATTAAATTCAATATAAATGTCTAAGTAGATGACAACTTGATGTTTTCCTTCTATGTAAGTGCTACGTTAAGGTTTGCAAATTCACCTTTTCCTTTATTTTTCATTAAATCTTTCAGTTTTTTAAAAAATATGAATAAAATATGCAATTTAATGAAAAATATGCAAAAATATGCACTAAAATTCATAAAATATGCAAAAAAAAATATGCACTTAAAAGCAAAATATGCAAAAATATGCATTTATAATAAAATATGCAAAAATATGCAACAACAAATCGGTGCCATTTTGTTGTCAAAATCATTTTTGTATTAATGACTAAAAACATCCATTTTCATGAAAGTCGCTGCCGTGGTGACATGTATGTTTAGTCTGTGGTTCTGCCACAAGTTCTGGGGATCAATTCTCAAATTTTGATTAAATGGAGTGATAATAAAATTGATCATTTTTACTTCACAGCAATTTATTACTTTACATGTTTACTTAGAGCGATTCTAGTTCTCATTATGAAATGCATCTGTCAAATTTTTGTCTAATTCCAATTGTTTCGGAGGGAAAAATTTTATGATGAGAAAAATTCAAGTTTCATGAATGTTTAGTTTTTTATTCCTACAATTTTTATTAGTTTTCAAATCAATTTAGGTAATTTTTTTTATTTCTTTTTAAAAGTGATAAAAAGATGCTTGTTTAACTTTTTATTTTTAAATTTAAAAATAACAAGAATAAATAAATTTTTCATCGTTGTGAACAAATTTTAAATTATTTTAATATATTATAAAAGTAAATTTTATATTTAGTTTAAAATTATTTATTAAAGTAAAACAAAATCAACAAAAAAGTTAGCTAAAGCATCGAACATTGACTCTCTGCCAACTTTTACCCTGCGGAAAAAAATTTTATCATATGATAAAGTTTTAAATATTTAGCCGCATTTCGTATTAAGTGGTGAAAACTTATATCATTTCATCTCTTTGCGAAATGAGAATTGCTCCCCTTGAATGGTTTGTGAAGCCGTGAAAAATATTTTTCGCTCATTTCAAAATAATGATGACAGTTTTTATCACTTCACTGCCTGCAAACCATTTATAATCGGTACTCATCCCTTTACCCAGAAGGCTAAACATTGCCCGTGATTCGGGTAATTATGGCAAAATATGGCAACACTCATGAGTAGAGTACTTTTTGTTTGCAACTCTGTTGTATTTAACATAGAATTGATGGAATGAAGAAACGTCAAACGTAAAATTCGCATGTGCAAATTTTTAGAGTAACCATATTGTTTAATTGAGCGTTATTATACAGGGAAAATATTGCCACTTTTAAGGGATGAAAATTACAAAAAACCTTGCTATTTAAAATTTACCTTGGGGAAATTTAGAAAATAAAACAAACAATAAGTACACTCAAAAAAGTTTGTCGGTAGAATCGGCTAAAAATGAAAGTTAAAACAACGGAATATGCGAATAAAAACGCTATTAAATACATGACTTTTATAAACAATTATCAGAGCTTAAGCACGCGAACTTTGAAGGCCTAAAATCGAATTTTAAAATCGAAAAATTATCAATTTTTTTTGGTTTGTTAAGGCACATTTACACGGGAGAGAAAACTGATAGAGATAGAGCAAAAAACACCTCTAGATGGCTCTATTGTGAATGATTTAGGCTATTTAGAGTTGCTTTTTGTTCTATCTCTAACAGTTTTCTCTTGTGTGTAAATGTGCCTTCAGAAAGACACAATCACAATAAACATAAAATGTCACTTTTTCACAAGGAAAGTAATGGTCTTGCATATTAAATTTGCGTGAAAACAAAGACAACAAAATTTTCACGTGAAACTCATTATCGTGAAAAATCTTTTTTATATGGAGTGTAACAGTTTTTTTTCACATGAAATTTCAAGAATTTACTGTGCTTCAATTCAAAAAATTTGATTAATTTTAAAAATCAATGAATAAATTACACTATGATACGAATTTGAGGTCATAGTCTGGGAGGTAGAAAATTCCAACCCTTGTGCTCACAAAAGTTTGTCGGTAGAATCTACTTAAAATGGCAAATAAAACAAAGGTATATGCAGTTAAAAAGGCGACAAAGGTATTTACCTTTAAAATAACTAAAAATGTTGTTATTTTTAACTGTTGATAAATGACTAACAAATGTATTAAAAATAACTTCCAATGTCAAAAATTTTAAAATAACTGACAAAATGAGTAAAAGCTACTGTTTTTAACAGTTAATTCTTTTGCTATTATAAAAGTAAATTTCAAGAAAAAAAAATTTTATTTTTCTTTATATTAGAAAATAACGCCTATTTAAAATTTGAATTAAAAATTCCAAAAGCGCTCTCCAGTTATTATGTTTCTATGCATTGGAGGTACGATACAAGTTTCTGATTTTTATTTGAAAACTAAGAATGTATATCAATAATAACAAATGTAAACTAAAGACGAATTTTTAAATTTCAACGCAATTTTTATTTTTGAAATAACTAGCAAAAACAACTGTTTGCTGTAAAAATACTGTTTTGGTTTATTATACTAACCCTTAAATGCATGATCTCTTCGATATTAACCATTTTTTTATATGTGATTTATATGTGTACATTTCAAGAAAAATACCAAAAAAATTTATTTTACAAAAAAAGGTAATTTTTATTGAAAAATATGTATAGTTTATACATTTATTGTCGCCAAAATGAATTTTATTGCGAGAATACCACTTTAAATATTTAAACAAATATTTTTGACTATTACACTTTTTGTAAAAACAACGCGTGTTTTAGGCTGCGTTTACATCTGCACCGAAATCTCGAGATTTCGATATTCACCACTCTGAAAAAGCAATGAAGGAAAGCTGATAGATGTTCAATTTTGAATAAAGTACACATATTTAGTTCTAATAAATACATTTTCCAGAAAATTCAAGTTTATACGCATATCTTCACTGTTTTTTCAGAGTGGTGAATATCGAAATCTCGGGATTTCGGTGGAGATGTAAACGCAGCTTTAGATTTTTCACAAATATACAAAACAAAACCAAGATTTTTACTCTAAAGGTGCTTTCACAATGGTAGAGTGACTCTACTCTGCAGCACAGATTAAAATGTTAACTGTTCGAAATGCAGAGTAGAGTTACTTCAAAACCTAATGCCCAAAAATGATTAAAAAACCGGTATGTTGCCAAATGGCTACACCATGCATTTAAGGGTTAAAAATAACTGCTTTAAACAACTGTTACGAAATTACAATACTTTTCGTTAGTTGTTTTATTAAATAACTGTCACATTAGTTGTTTTGTATTTTTCCATAGAAAAAAAAATAATTGTAATTACCATACTCTGAGAGAATTATCCTTCATGATATTAATGATATAATTTCATATAACTTTTTTCGTAGAACCAATGAATAATTTCATTATGTATATAATATTTAATTAATATTATGAAATTTTTCATAACTTTTCTTTCATAAAATTTCATAATTTCATTAAAAAAATTCATTGAATTTCATAAATTAGATCTCCATAAATTTAATGAAAAATGATCTTTATATATATTAAATTGTTCAATAGTATTTACTTTTTTTTTATAAAATATCGTCATTTCCTGAGAGAATAATCTTTTACTATTTTTATTTTTTTTAAATAAATTTTTTATTATTAATTTTGGACTATGAAATTTTTTTATAAATCATATTAATTTTTTCGAAATTTTTTTTTATGACCCTTTTTTATTTATTTAATGAATTCTTTCTTTAGTTATATTTTGTACATCCGTAAAATATGCCACGATTTTATTACGCCTTTTGCATTTGCTAAGTATTTTTTGTTTATCCACTCCAGCTTACCAACGACAACAACCAACTATAATAAATAATAGTAAATGAAATTGCTTCATAGATTTTATGAAACTCTTCATTGGCTGAATGATTTATTCATTGGACGAGTGGCCTATCAATTTTATGAAGAGTTTCATTAATTTTATGAACTTTTCATAAACATTGACTTTAATGAAACCTGTTTCATAGATTCTATGAAAAGTTTCAATTGATGAGTTCCAGTGACAATTTTCATTGAAACTATGAAGGAATTCATTACTGAAGTGATGATAATTCTCTTAGTGCAGATGTTTATTTTTACTGATATTGCAATGCTGAGGAAATTAGAAAAGAGATTGATAGTAAGAATATCACTCTACTAGTACTTTTGGATCATTCAAAAGCGTTCGATACCGTTGATCATAATATTTTATGCTTCAAATTAAGAAGAATGTTTAATTTCTCCCAAGCCGCTACGAACTTAATTTCAACGTATCTTGGAGGTAGATCTCAATATGTTGAGTCATCCAATGTTAAATCTAACCCACTCCCGGTAATTCGGGGTGTGCCTCAAGGGTCGATTCTTGGACCTCTTCTGTTCTCAGTCTACTCAAATGATCTTCCGGATACACTTGAGATATGTAAGTCTAGGATGTATGCGGATGATGTCCAACTTCACGTTAGTTGTAAGGTCACTTCCATTGATTTATGTGTGAACAATCTGAATCGTGAATTGCATCGAATTTTTATATGGGCCTCGGCAAATGGTCTTAGTATAAATCCGAGGAAATCTAAATGCCTAGTTATTAGAAAGCGTTCAACAATAGTTAATGTTGTACCTGTCATAACCCTTAATGATCAACCAATTGAAATAGTTGACTCCGTGAAGAATCTTGGAGTATATTTCAACAATACTCTCACGTGGTCTGACCATATTAATTATGCTTGTGGTCGTACCTATTCTATGTTGAGAACACTTTGGCAAACACAACACTGCACGCCAATAAATATTAGGATACTTCTTGCCAAAACCTATTTAATACCTATTCTCTTATATGGGTGTGAAATTTTTGCTAGTTGTGACACACATAGTAAAAGGAAACTTAACGTCGTTTTTAATAATATCGCTCGATATGTTTATGGTTTTAAACGATTTGATAGGGTTTCAGCGTTTTCAATAAGATTGTATGGCATAAGTTTTGATAATCTCCTTAAAACTAGAATTTTACTATTCCTACATAAGATTATATACACCCAACAGCCACAGCATTTATACGAACGATTGAGATTTTCGAGATCCAATAGGGGGAAAAGGTTGATACCTTTTAGACATCATAGTTTGATATCCGAATGGCAGTTCTTTTTATACGCCACCCGTCTCTGGAATAATCTCTATATATAAAAGAATAACGTGACTGACTGACTGACTGACTGACTGACTGACTCAACATCGCCCAGCCCAAACCGCTGAAGCTAGGAAGTTGAAATTTGGTATGTAGGTTCCTCTTTCGGGGTAGACGTCCACTAAGACGGGATTTTTGGAAATTCCTACCGGAACGGGCAAAAAGGGGGAAAGTGTCCCCCTTGACGGCCTGCCAAAACCCCTTTGGCTAGAAAGCTGAAATTTAAGATATGTGTTCCTTGGAGTAGGGGCTAACTTTTCTGGAAAGTACTTTCTAGAATTTTGTACAGGGACGTTGTAAAAATGGGGGGAAAAAGGCCCCCCTTGACGGCCTGCTCAAACCGCTGGAGGTAGGAAGTTGAAATTTGGTATAAAGGTTCCTCCACTATCGTAGACATCCGCCAAGACGGGAGTTTTGGAAATTTTTACAGGGACGGGCAAAAAGGGGAAAAAGTCTCCCCCTTGAGGGCCTGCTCAAACTGCTGGAGCTATGAAGTTGAAATTTGGTATGTAGATTCCTCGACCGGTGTAGACGTCCGTTGAGACGGCATTTTTGGAAATTCTTATCGGGAGGGGCAAAAAGGGGGAAAAAAAAGTACCTTTTTCCAAAAAAGTACCTTTTCCCAAAAAAAGTACCTTTTCCCAAAAAAAGTACCTTTTTCCCAAAAAAGTACCTTTTTCCAAAAAAAGTACCTTTTTCCAAAAAAAAGTACCTTTTTCCAAAAAAAGTACCTTATTCCAAAAAAAGTACCTTTTTCCAAAAAAAGTACCTTTTTCCAAAAAAAGTACCTTTTTCCAAAAAAAATTCCTTTTTTCAAAAAAAGTACCTTTTCCCAAAAAAAGTACCTTTTCCCAAAAAAAGTACCTTTTTCCCAAAAAAGTACCTTTTTCAAAAAAAAGTACCTTTTCCCAAAAAAAGTACCTTTTTCCGAAAAAAGTACCTTTTTCCAAAAAAAGTACCTTTTTCCAAAAAAAGTACCTTTTTCCAAAAAAAGTACCTTTTTCCAAAAAAGTACCTTTTTCCAAAAAAAGTACCTTTTTCCAAAAAAAAGTACCTTTTTCCAAAAAAAGTACCTTATTCCAAAAAAGTACCTTTTTCCAAAAAAAGTACCTTTTTCCAAAAAAAGTACGTTTTTCCAAAAAAAATTCCTTTTTTCAAAAAAAGTACCTTTTTCCAAAAAAAAGTACCTTTTTCCAAAAAAAGTACCTTTTTCCAAAAAAAGTACCTTTTTCCAAAAAAAGTACCTTTTTCCAAAAAAAGTTCCTTTTTCCAAAAAAAAGTACCTTTTTCCAAAAAAAGTACCTTTTCCAAAAAAAGTACCTTTTTCCAAAAAAAGTACCTTTTTCCAAAAAAAGTACCTTTTTCCAAAAAAAGTACCTTTTTCCGAAAAAAGTACCTTTTTCCAAAAAAAAGTACCTTTTTTCAAAAAAAGTACCTTTTTCCAAAAAAAGTACATTTTTCCAAAAAAAAGTACATTTTTCCAAAAAAAGTTCCTTTTTCCAAAAAAAGTACCTTTTCCAAAAAAAGTACCTTTTTCCAAAAAAAGTACCTTTTTCCAAAAAAAGTACCTTTTTCCAAAAAAAAGTACCTTTTTCCGAAAAAAGTACCTTTTTCCAAAAAAAGTACCTTTTTTCAAAAAAAGTACCTTTTTCCAAAAAAAGTACATTTTTCCAAAAAAAAAGTACCTTTTTCCAAAAAAAGTACCTTATTCCAAAAAAGTACCTTTTTCCAAAAAAAGTACCTTTTTCCAAAAAAAATTCCTTTTTTCAAAAAAAGTACCTTTTTCCAAAAAAAGTACCTTTTTCCAAAAAAAGTTCCTTTTTCCAAAAAAAAGTACCTTTTCCAAAAAAAGTACCTTTTCCAAAAAAAGTACCTTTTCCAAAAAAAGTACCTTTTTCCAAAAAAGTACCTTTTTCCAAAAAAAGTACCTTTTTCCAAAAAAAGTACCTTTTTCCAAAAAAAATTCCTTTTTTCAAAAAAAGTACCTTTTTCCGAAAAAAGTACCTTTTTCCAAAAAAAGTACCTTTTTTCAAAAAAAGTACCTTTTTTCAAAAAAAGTACCTTTTTCCAAAAAAAGTACCTTTTTCCAAAAAAAAGTACCTTTTTCCGAAAAAAGTACCTTTTTCCAAAAAATGTACCTTTTTCTAAAAAAATGTACCTTTTCCAAAAAAAAAAGTACCGTTTCCCAAAAAACATACATTTTTCCAAAAAAATAACTTTTTCAAAAAAAGTACCTTTTCCCAAAAAAGTACCTTTTCCCAAAAAAGTACCTTTTTTCTAAAAAAATTTTCCTTTTCCCAAAAAACATACATTTTTTCAAAAAAATACCTTTTTCAAAAAAAGTACCTTTTCTAAAAAAAAGTACCTTTTTCTAAAAAAATTTTCCTTTTCCAAAAGAAGTACTTTTCCAAAAAAGTACCTTTTTCCAAAAAACATACATTTTTCCAAAAAAACACCTTTTTAAAAAAAAATACCTTTTCCAAAAAAAGTACAAATAAAGTACTTTGTAAAAACAAAGTATCTTTTTCCAAAAAATTTCGTTTTTCCAAAAAGTACCATTTAAAATAGTATATAATCCACTAAAACAAGGTTTCTTGATATTCGGCATAGACGTGCGCTAAGACGGGATTTTTGGAAATTCCAACCGGAACGGGCAAAAAGGGGAAAAGTCTCCCCATAAACAGTCTCACAAATTGGAAAAGTGCCTGCCCAAACCACTGGAGGTAAGAAGTTGAAATTTGGTATAAAGGTTCCTCCACTGTAGTAGACATCGACTAAGTTTGTATTTTTGGAATTCCCTACAGGATATCCCAAAAGGAAACTCGGTATGTGAGTTCCTCCTTCTGTGTAGGCGTCCGCTTAGACGGAATTTTTGAAATTCCTATCGGGAGGGGAAATAAGGTAAAAGTCTCCTCCTGACGGCTTACCCAATCCCTTTTGGCCAACCTAAAATTTTAAATATGTATTCCTTGGAGTAGGACTAACTCACCGGCAACGTAATTTTTCTATTTTGGAACAGCAACATAGTAAAAATGGTGGTTGAAAGGGAAAAATGTCCCCAATTACGGCCTGCCCAAACCGCTTAGGCAATGCAGTTGAAATTTGGTATGAATGTTCCTCATCCATCGCAGATAGCCGCGAAGATGGAATTTTTGTAAATTCCTAAAGGGAGGGGCAAAAAGAAGAAAAGCCTCACCTTGGGGGCCGGTAAAAACCCCTTCGGCTAGAAACCTGAAGCTTAAAATGTGGGTTCCTCGAGTGAGGGCTAACTTATTAGAAAGATACTTTTTTGAATTTTGGACAGGGTCGTTATAAAATGGGGGCTCAAAAAGGGAAAGTTGCCCCTTAACGACCTGTCCAAACTGCTGGAACTAGGAAGCCGAAATTCGGTACTTAAGTTCCTCTCAGCCTGCTCAAACTGCTGGAACTAGGAAGCTGGAATTCCCTGTCGATGGATTTTCGGAAATTCCTACCGAGAGGGGCACAAATAGTAAAAGTTGGCTAGAAACCTGAAATGTAAAACATATGTTACTTGGAGTATGTGCTCACTTACCGAGAAGGTGCTTTTTGGACAGGGACATTGTAAAAATGGGGATTAATGAAGAGAAAAGTGCCGCTTAAAGGCCTGCCCAAACCGCTGGAGGTAGGAAGTTGAAATTTGGTATTAAAGTTCCTCCTCTATTGTAGACATCCGCTAAGATGAGATTTTTGGAAATTTCTACAGGTAGGGTCAAAAACAGGAAAAGTCTCCCCCTTAACGGCCTGGCCAAACTGCTGGAACAAGGGATCTTAAATTCGGTATTTGGGTTCCTTCTCCAACGTTGACGTCCCCTAAGATGGTATTTTTGGAAATTCATACCGGGAGGGGTAAAAAGGGAAAAAACTTCCCCCTTGACGGCCTGGCCAAACTGCTGGATATAGAGACCTAAAATTATGTATGTAGTAGGTTCCTCCTCCAACGCAGACGTCCTCTAAGACGGAATTTTTGTAAATTCCTACCGGGAGGGGTAAAAACGGAATAATTCTCCCCCTTGATGGCCTAACCGAACCCTTCGGCTAGAAACCTGTAATATATAATATGTTTTCCTTGGAGTATGGGCTAACTTATCGACAAGGCATTTCTAGGGCTTTGGACAGGAACGTGGTAAAAATGGTGGTTCAAAAGGGGAAAATTGCCCCCCCCCCCTTAACGTCTGCGTCTTTAGCTAGAAACCTAAAACTTAAAGAACAAGTGTATATGAAACACTAAAATTAAGAAACTAAATAGGAAACGAGTGGGATTGAAACACTACACAAGTGGAATGAAATGGATATAAACGTTGAACGAGTGGAATTGAAATTATAGACAATGCAAATGGATTGGAAGAGGGAATTACCTGTTCAAACACTATCAACGGAATATGAAACTTATGTAGCATTGAAACATACTCTCCAAAAAGTTAAACAAATTTTCTGAAAGAGAAAAAACCTTAGAAAAGGAATGGAACTTATTTATATATTCCGATATTTAAACTTCATGTAACGAAGCACCGGTGAAAGAAACCGACGCAGTAAATTTTCCAACTGAATTTGTGAATTTACTTGAATTGCATAAACTGGAATTAAAAAAAAAACTTTAAGACACGCTAACAACGTAGCTTTGCCCGCTATTTTTAATATTATAAAATGCTTTTCAACCCTGCTTTACGTTATTTATTTTCATTCAAAACACAAATGAACAAAACTACTTACGGGTCTATCTACCTAAGTTCGCACTTTACCAAATTATCTTGACATACACACGTATATTGCAAATTATTATGGATTCATTACTAACAATCCACTCTCATGAGCAAAAGTGATCAAATATTTATTTATTTTAAACCCATTGTTGTGCAGAATTATTTATTTGTGGTGGCTGGGTGAAGGCTTTAAATAAAAAAACTTTAAATAAAAAAACGAATTTAATAAAAATTGTGGGGGGCGCAGCCCCCCGGGGGGGAGGGCGTAGCCCTCCCCCCCCCTTAACCTTTAAGGCACGCTAACAACGTAGCGGGCTGCGCCCGCTAGTCTTCCATATAACTCTCAAGTTATAAGTAATGCACTTCAGTTCAAAAATAAAATTATGAGCTTATTCGAATTAGGAAACTATATTTGATTTAGTTTGTTAATTAATTATATGAGTATATACTTTGAATGTTTAATTAATTTTTTATGATATTTTTTATGTTTTTAATTTGACTATAACCCTTTTAGACCCAGCATACATACACTGTGTGATGTGATGTTTTCTCTTAAAGTTGCAAATATTTTCAATATTGATAGTTTTACTTAGACAAAAATCACAATTATACTTTTACCTAAATTATGTTTCATAAAATATGAATTGACATCAGGAAATCTTAATAGTTTTAATACCATTTTAGCTTAAAATTACAAAATCAATAAATTTTTGCAGCTGGTTGGATCTGAAAGGGTTAATTTGATACATGTTATAAAGTTATTATATTTTATTATTTTTTAGTTTTAAATTTTTAATAACAATTTCTGTAATTCTACAAATAATCAGTTCTGTACTGCAATATGAGACTCTAAGTCTTGTGTATGGAACTTCAAATTAATAAATAAATAAATAAAAATAAATAAAATTTAATTTTCATTGCCAGGGCCCTATTCCACAAAACAACTTATCAACTTTTCACTTTGCACTTATCAAATTAAATTTTTTGGCAAAGTGATAAGTGTTTCTGTTCCACAATATTCTTTGCAAGTCTCACTTTGTATTAAGCTAGTTTTTGCAAAGTCTTTGCACTCTCCTGCAAAGTGAGTGTGCATAGGGTTCCACAAAGCATTTAATCAACTTTGCATTTCTGTCTTATGACTTTTCACTTTGCATTGCTAAATAGAACTAAATAGAACAGCCAACATGCATTTATACTGTAAAATGTGTAGTCTGGCCCGCATATCATCATCACATTCAATGAGTGGTTTCCATGCCGGTCCACATAAGATGGGGTTTCTAGAAGACGTTCGTTGTCACACGAATGAGTGACTACATGTATTTTGTTTTTGTATTGCATGTATTTTGTTATTGTATTTTCGTTCGTGTGAAGCAAAACGTCTTCTAGAAAACCCATGGAAATTTCTTTAAAATATTGAAAAGAATGCAGAACTTGAAAGACTTCGGAACTGAGCATCTTGCTATTTATTCTTAATTATATTTAAAAATGTAATTCTGTATTTTATAAATTTTAATAAAGATTTTTTGGATTTCCCGTCCCGGGATTCCCGGGAAATTAGGCATGTTTCAGTTCTTCCCGCAATCCCGGGATTTCAAAAAATGCACTGATTAACTTGTGTACTTGGTTGAACTTTTTAAGTTCCTTTTTTTTTTAAAGAAACTAAAAGGGACTTATGAAATATATTTTTTAAGAAAACCACTTAACTAAATAGTGTTTGTATAAAAAATTTTGAAAAGCACTTATTCTGTACAGAATTAAAGACAAATTTGTCCATTGATTTTTAAAAAATTTCAAGTAAGTTAGAATTTGTTCCCATAATTTAAAAATAAATTTTTCTAAAATTAGTTTCTATATCAATTTTTTTTTTATTTATTTTTGTTTTTACGGGCAAGTGTCTTAAGTAGGGATGCCAAACGGGAAATCCCGATTCCCGACATCCCGGGATTTTCGGGATTGGCAAAATCCCGGATCCCGGGATTATTTCTCAAAAATCCCGGAATTTTCTAAGTTATTAATATTAATATGAAAGCAAATAAACAAAGTGAGCAATTTTAGATTACCGACGTTTTTTCTTGAATTTTCTCATATTTACAAGAAATTTTTGCCAAGATATTGTAAAAATAGAAATTAAGTAGATTATTCGAGTAAGCTATGCAAAAACTCTGCATAAAAAATTTAAAATTTGGTAAACATTATTAAGTTTTTGAGTAATTCATGCGAAAAATCAAGTTTGTTTGTTATTTTACCGGTTTATTCTTCCAAGCGAAATTCGACTCCTGAAACCTAATTTTGGCTGGGACTGTAAGTTTGAATTCTTACATGTAAACATTTGATAACGATAACTGAATAATTTTGTTACTGTAATTACACGATTCAGTGGGCAAGGTTGTCGCAACGAATCTGTTTTAAAAACTGCTTACATAATACTGGGCGCAAGTGTACTTAAGTGCAGGCCTTCATATATTATCCCAGTCAGAAAAATACAAACGGCAAAGCGATGGCAAGGTACTTTAGCAGGTGGTACAAGTACTGGCAAAAATTACTTTCCCATTTCCAAAATGATAACGTCATTAGACAAAAGGACCGGCTGTTCAAAAAGCGCCGGAAAAGTACCGGAGAAACAAAATTTTTAACGTTGGCAAAACGCTGGCAAAACCAATAAATAGGTGGTCTGGAATTATATTTTCCAAAATAAAATTTAAAAAAAGTTCATATGTATCTTCTTTTGGTCCTGCCGTGATATGAACTCAGGCCGTCATATTGGCCGACGACGGCTCTTCCCACTGAGCTAACTAGACATATAATGCTTGGTGGCTAAAAACGTAAACGAATGATAACAGCTGGACAACTACTGGCTGTACTAAAATGCTAGCACTCGCAAAAAGTTTTTGGGAAAAAAATTTAAAACTTAAACCTTCGCACTACAAACTTTTTTTAACGAAGCGTCATTTTTATAAAATCATTGCTCAACCAGTGAATTGATTTTTGTACCGCTGCAATTTTTGACTAGGTAGTAGCACTGGATAACCACTTGTTGCTAAAGATGACATAGCATTCTAAGCACATTCATTGCCAGTATACTTTCAGTATTCGTAATATAAAAAAAAATTTAACACAGTTTCTTTTCATTATTACTTCTCAGTAGAGATGAGCGATATTTTCATACCGGTGATTTAATCACAGTTATTGAAAAATCACTGGTAACGGCAGTGATCAAATATTTCAAGTCGCAGTTACTCGGAATGTCGTTCTTTTAATATTTTTCTACTATTCTTTCTTGCAAACTTCATTGTGCACAGTAATACATGTTTTTTTTCAATAACAGTGACTTGCTTTCACACTCTTCTGAATAAAATGTCTCCTTCTATCTTGTCTTTGTTACCAGTCGCAACTATTCTTCTTTTAAGGCCCATTTTTAGGAAGTGGATTATCTTTAAACTTAGTTTAACGCAGTTTGTAACTAGAATACTGCTTTTAAAATGTGACTTATTTTGTTTTATTTCAATAACGAAATAAATTATACTCGAGAAAAAGTTTTTCCGGCAAATTTTTGTTAATAAACTTTGAAATGGCTGACAAAATTCGTTTTCGGTTTAACTAAACCAAGTTTAACTGACATCTTAAAAACTCGTCATAAATATTATTTCGTTTATTTATCAGAAAATCGCAGTCTTTTTAATAGAAAAACCGTGATCACGATCACATTTTAAAAGAACAACGATTTGCAAAACACATTTACTGAGAACAATGTTACTGAAAAATCGCCGGATCGTCCATCTCTATTACAAAACCGTGATCACGGTCACTGTTTAAAAGAACGGTGCTTTGAAAATCACGATCACTGGTAGCAGCGTTATTCAAAAATCACCGGATCGCTCATCTCTACTTCTCAGTAATCTTTAAAAATCATTTTTTAATATGTTTTGATTTGTAATAAAACATTTTAATTTCCAAAATTTACAAAACAATATATTTACCAACAATTACCGAGTCAAACGTTCACTAAATTCATGTATCACTAACAATAAAAAGAGAGAATATACAAAGTGTTGCCAGAATTAAAAACAAAATTAATAAACTTATATTGTATGTTTTTGAATACAATTTTTTAATAAAGGTTTAAGAGAGATAATGCTTTAGCAAATTCATGTTTTAAAGCTAAATTAAGAAGCTTTTTTGAATAACAGCGTTGATATTTAACTCTATGCTGAAGAAAAAGATAAAAAATCAATATTATTTAAAAATTTTTATTTTTTATACTCTTTTTATTCATTACAAGATTCTTACGATACTTCCAAACTAATTTGGGCTTTAGTCTAGTTAGTTTGTTCAATTTTTAAAAAAACATATCGTCATATGAAATCAAAAAAGCCGTAAGTTACAAAAAATTCTTTTTGATTGATTATGATGCACCGTATCAAAATACACAACCCTGCAAAATTTTACACTCCTACGACTAAAAACGACGATTTTAATAACAAAAATGTAAAAGCCCTAAGTGTAAACACAAAAAATGCATACACCAAAAAGGTTACTTAAGCCTTTCGAAAAAAGTTACTGTTTTTTTTTATAAACAGTTACACACTACATGTAATTGTAATTGAAAAAATGTCATTTACAATTGCATTTTATTAGGAAAAGAAATAATGACAAAAAGCGCGAGTTAGGGATCAACCCAACATGACATATTCTTTTTATGCTTGGCCACGCCTATCCCAGCCAATTTGTTTTGCAAAATTTTAACAACAAACATTTTCTAATTCTAAATGTAATTGAGAATGTAATTGAAATTTGTAATTGACATCACTTACATTACATTGCATGTAATAGAGTTTTTTTTTTTAATTTCAACTACATTTTTGCATTTGAAAATTTTCAAGTAATTGTAATTGAATACATATACAATTGTAATTGAATTGTAATTGATATCCCCCAGGTCTGGTTTTTTTTATTTTGTTGGATAGTGAAACTAATTTATATTTAACCTATTAATGAAGAAAATATAAAAATATTTCCTAATAATTACTAAAACAATTTTTATACCCTACACCACTATGTGGTCATTATACCCTACACCACTATGTGGTCAGGGTATTATAAGTTTGTGCTGATGTTTGTAACACCAAAAAATATTGGTCGTAGACCCACCTTATAGTATACCGATCGGTTCAGAATTTTTTTTTATTTCGATTTAACGATGTCCGTCTGTCCGTCCGTCCGTCTGTCTGTCTGTCTGTCTGTCCATGCAATCTTGTGCGCACTCTACAGGTCGCAACTATTAAGATATTTTGATGAAATTTGGTACGCAGACCTATGTTGGCCCAAGGACAAACAAGTTTGATTTTTTTGAACATCGGTCCATGTTTAGACCTAGTGCCCATATAAGGGTCCTACCAAAATTATACTTTTTATATGCTGCAGGTCGTAAATATTAAGATATTTTGATGAAATTTGGTACACAGACCTATATTGGCCCAATAATGCACCCTATTGATTTTGGTGAACATCGGTCCATGTTTAGACCTAGTGCCCATATAAGGGTCCTACCAAAATTATACTGTTTATACGCTGCAGGTCGTAAATATTAAGATATTTTGACGAAATTTGGTACACATACCTATATTGGCCCAGTAACGCAGTCTATTGATTTTGGTGAACATCGGTCCATGTTTAGACCTAGTGCCCATATAAGGGTCCTATCAAAATTATATTGTTTATACGCTGCAGGTCGTAAATATTAAGATATTTTGATGAAATTTGGTACACAGACCTACATTGGGCCAATAACGCAGCCTATTGATTTTGGTGAACATCGGTCCATGTTTAGACCTAGTGCCCATATAAGGGTCCTACCAAAATTATACTGTTTATACGCTGCAGGTCGTAAATATTAAGATATTTTGATGAAATTTGGTACATAGACCTATGTTGGCCCAAGGACGAAGCCTATTGATTTTGGCGAACATCGGTCTATGTTTAGAACTAGTGCCCATATAAGGGTCCCCCCAAAATTATATTGTTTATACGCTGCAGGTCGCAAATATTAAGATATTTTGATGAAATTTGGTATATAGACCTATGTTGGCCCAAGGACGAAGCCTATTGATTTTGGTGAACATCGGTCCATGTTTAGAACTAGTGCCCATATAAGGGTCCCCCCAAAATTGGCTTGGTTACAAACTGCAGGTCGCAAATATAAAGATATTTTAATGAAATTTGGTGCGCTGACTCACATTATAGAAAATTTTGACATAAGCCCCATTTTAACCCATTCGAATTTCGGATCCAAACAATACACCAGAGTGGTGTAGGGTATTGTATAGTCGGCATGCCCGACTTTAACCTTTTTACTCGTTTTAATTTGACTTACGGCTTTTTCGGTTTCAGAAAAACCAATCCTCAAAGGCGTAAGTTTCATAGCTTTGTAAATAATGCAAACATTTAAATTTTTCTTCAGATACTCGTACTAATTCGATAACTAAAAATAATCTTAACCTCAAAAAAAATTTTAAAAAATTTGGTTTATTTTTTATTTTATTAAGTTTTTAGCTTCTCCTGTAAAATTTTTTAAATGTAACTTACGGCTTTTTTGATTTTATATGATTATATATAATTAGACTTGTCTAATTTCTAATATAAAATTAATTCTTTCCCACTACGAAAATTCGAAGAAAATCCACCTGAGATTTTTCACGATCATGAAAATTAAAAGTCTTTAAGACATTTTATTAATAAAAATGTTTAAATTACTATAAAATATTTACTAATTTATGTCCCTTGCGGTGAAGCTGAAATTTGGTGTGAAGTTTCCCCGTCTGTAGTAGACGTTAAGATGCGATTTTTGGCCATTCTTACAGGGGGGGGGGGATGCACAAAGGCGAAAATTCTCCCCATTGACGGCAGTTTTTTGATACGATACGATTCAGTAATTTTTTTACTGATCTCAGCAGGATAAATTGTCTTTACAATTAACTAAAATGTAACTCTAATATAACTATAATTTTACAGCAGTAACAGATTTTTTTGGCTTTTGTTACCTTACTAATATTAAGCAGACATAATCTGGAGATATTTGTGTGAAGATACCTTTTTAACATATTTTAATTAGCTTTTTTTGCACATATTTATTTCTCAGTGTAGACAAACTTAAATAATGGTTTTTTCCGCTTAAGTTTCAGTCATTTAAATTTCGGTATTTTAAATATTTTTGTTTTAATTTGTGTGATAATTTCTTTATAATAGAACTAGACATAATACGAAAGCAATATTTATGGCATGAATAGGGAGTATTGCATAAAATGGACAACACAAACTAAGAGGATTTGAAAAGTTTTCATAAGAGGATTTATCAGGTGGCAAATTTTGCATTATGGAAACTATTTTCAAACAAAAATGTTAAACTATTACCTTTGTTGTCATCACCATACTGCTAACTAGAAAGGAAAAATTAATAAAAAAATTCTGAAAGTTTTAAGCATTTTTTTAACTCCCAGCAAAACCACACATTACCAAATACTGGGTAAAGTAATGTGTTGCCATAGGGGCCGATGCATTACTTTACACCTTACTTCACTGATGAATTTTACAGGCGATGATGATGGAGGTTATAAAGTAATTGGTTACTTATCTGGTTACGAGAATGGGAAAAATAATGGGTCCAAAATTAGATTTTCGTAAAAAAACATTTTATTTTAAAAATTTATTTTTATTAAATATATAAACGTGGTCACGATGGGATGCGAACCTGGGATCCTTGCTTGTTAGCCGGGAACTCTCTATCGACACCTATAACATTTGATTGCTTAAAAAGTAAATGAATTGTTCTGCTTCGTATGCAGAAGGTAACGAGTTATTTTTACAAGTTAATGCGTGAGTATATCGCACCCACTACCAAAGTTTTGCTGGGCTGCCCACATATTTAGGAAACCTTTTATTAACCTTCCATCAGATTTGACTAAATAAAAATTTAACTTAGAGTTATGCATGAGGGCTTAAAAAATATTTATGAGTTTTGTTATCTTTGCAGAAGCATCATCATTTTCTACTATGTATTTGACGATCAGGGCAAGTTTAAAATGGCACAAAAAAGTTGAAATTGGCAGGCAAAATGGCACGAAAAATAGTAAAATTGGCACAAAAAATGCAAAAATGGCATGCTTATTCCAAAAATTTTAAAGTATAATAGTTAGTTTAAGTGTCTTTCTGAATGATTTTAACAAAAATACAATAAAGAAGGAATTTACCGTTGAACTGGTAAAGTGTATTTGCCGTATATTAGTATGATTTAAAAAAAATCATGAATTTTCTTAAATATGCTTCCCTTGTGTCTGTTAAATTTTTCAAGAAAAATGTTTTCTTCTTCCTATAAATCAACTCTAAAAAAATATCGTTTTTTTAATTTTTTACAAAAATTATTTCCAAAGATTGAGTTTTTACTGAATTTTATAGCATTTTTATAATGAAAAGTCTAAAAAAAATAGACAAAATGGCTTTTTTTTGGCAAGGATTTGTAAAAATGGCATTTTCACAAAATAAGTGAAAAAATGGCATTTAATGGCAAATGCCAAAAAAAACTTGCCCTGATGATGATGTTTATTTAAGTATCATTTGTGTTGTAACCCGTCTAGACTATCGCGTTACTATGCTTAAAAGATTTTGGTGAATTCAGCATGCGACTGTTAAAGTATTTGATTAAATTCTGTAAAAAGATTTGTTTTTAAAAAACGGAATAAGAATGTTAAAAACACACCAAACGGAGAGATCGAAAAGATTTCAGTGAAGGAAAATTGTATAACTTAAATGGTACTGAAGCTAACCTAAAAATGTACACCCAAAAAAGTTTGTCGGTAGAATCTACTGAAAATGACAGTTAAAACAAAGGTATATGCCAAGGGTGGGCACGGATTTGTCACCGAGGGCCATATTGTGGTTATTCATAAATTATACAGGGCCGCACCATAAATTTAAAAAAAGTATAAAAACAAATCGGTTCACAAAACCATCTATACCAAAACTGGTTCCACAAGAACTCATTGCAAACTCAACTTTATTTAAATTCTGTTTTGGTGTTTTTGAATTATATAAGTATAATTAAAAACTATTGGACCACTTTTTTATATTTTTTGCATTGATCCGCGGTGTTGCGGAATCTTGCAACAAAAATTTGAAAACTCAACGAGTTATAAGAGATCTAATACTATTCCCACAACAAAATCATTTATAACCAATCATAGCCTTTTGGATTCGAATTTTTATTTTTTAATTTCGTTGCGCAAAGTAAAAAATCCAGCTTCTTTAAAGGGACACTTTGCACTAAAGGATTAATTTAAACGATGATTACAAACTTAAAGATTTAATCAGTAATTTGAGTGCTTTTCGATGTGTTAAAACGACGACTTTTTAACACAGTTCTAAATTGAAGACCAATGCGGTGCAGTATTATAGTCAGCACTAAGTACGAATTTTAATAAAACTTCATTTGAGTAAGAAATTTTCAAACTAAATTTTTAACTCCCCAGCAAACAAAGATGATCATTAGTGACTCAGAAATGAGCTCCAAAAACATAAACATTTTTTCACTTTTTTCTATTAAAGTGGTCCGTCCAAAAGAGCCCCCTGTGTAATCAAAAATGACTCAGAAAAAAGAACGTATAAAATCGAAATTTTCCTCAAAAATTTAAATAATTTTGGAATCTTTTTTGAGTCCGTAAAATTAACCCTCATTTTGAGACAGCTTTTTAGATTGTAGAGACCACTTTTTGGATTGTTTTTTGAGGGTTCATATTTTCTGCCAAAAAAAGAGTGTTTTCAAAAAAACAATAATCATTTCTATGGGCGCTCAGAATTTGCTGGCTGGGTCCCATTAACATAATGTCCTAACTGGGACTTTAACTGACACATTTTTTGTTGTTTACCACATAAATTTTAAATTTAACTTTAGGTTAAATTTTAACTGTACATTATGTTATCCGGCCTTAATAAATTAAAATTTGAGTTTATAATAGTGCTTTGTGCCGACTATAAAACTCGCCCACTCATCAAAAAAGTTTGTAATGGGTACTGAAAATCTTGATGTTAATACTCGAAATTTAAATATTTTGAACCTTGCGGTATATTTAGCTAATTTTAGCACCTCATGCCTACTGATTTATAGTACAATGAAATTAGTAGAAAAAATTAGTTACTGCTGCTTAATTTGAGTAAAGTTGTTATAAATTGTTATTTAAAAATTATTTGCTAAAAATAGCAATAAATTTTACTGAATGTTAGTATCTCTCGAAAAAATCCTCCATATGTCCATTATATTTATAAAAAGCTTCATACAAGTCATGAAAAACAAAAATAAAACTTGATAAATGTGATAAAGTGTTTTTAAAATACAAAAT
Organism: Leucophora obtusa; assembly: GCA_949987735.1. Taxonomy (NCBI): domain Eukaryota; kingdom Metazoa; phylum Arthropoda; class Insecta; order Diptera; family Anthomyiidae; genus Leucophora; species Leucophora obtusa. The sequence goes on from OX465296.1 coordinate 182,307,062, forward strand.
GACATGTTTTTATATTTATGAAAAACAGTTTCTTATGTATTTCTGACAAAAGTAATTGTCAATGTAGACTGTTTCATAAAAGAAATTGAATTTATTTTATAAAGAATTAAGTGTCAGTTTTATATTCAGCACTAAGATCGATTTTTGTCTTAAATACTTCTTAAGTAACAAATTTCTAACTAAACTGGCCCTAACGGTAAGATTGATTGTTCCTTTAAATATCTCTTAAGTATGAAATTTTCAAATCGATCTTAGTTCTGACTATAAAACTGGCCCTAATTTTTTATCTAACCCCTCAATTCATAAATGCTTTTTAAAGTTATAGCAGGTTAACAAAACGTTATTTTCATACAAAATTTGTTCAATAAACCTCCTATAATTTTACAAAGCGTTTATGAATTTAGGGGTAAAATTTTTAGAAATAAAAAACTTAAAATAATTGAGAAATATAATATTAAAAAAAAAATGTTTTTAAATTAAAAAAACCGCAATTTAAATTTCAACAAGGGCCGCACAAAAATCAACATAGGGTCGCATTTGCCCACCGTTGGTATATGCAGTTAAAAAGGCGACAAAGGTATACCTTTGTTATATAGTTACACGAAATGCAATGCAATTGAGGCCAATACAGCCGAAAATGCTTAAAAAATTTACGCTATAGTGTTGGCCGATCGGAGATTGAAAGTGCGTAAGATTTTTGATGCCATATGCATTTCACGTGGCACTGTGGTTTCGATTTTAGATTATGAAAAAGCTGTCCTCAAGATGGGTGCCGCGTTTGCTCACAATTGATCATAAACGCAATCATGTGCCAACTTCAAAGAAGTGTTTGGATTGCTCATCCGCTATGCGGATAAGCGGATTTAGCCCTCGGATATGCTGATTTATCCCTCAGTGACAATGTTTTATTTCCAAACCTACAAAAATGGCTCGGTGGAAAGAGATTTAGCTGCAACGATAAAATTATTACTTAAAAAATTTACCATTTTGAGGACCTCGAGAAATCCTATTTTTTGGAAGGACTAAAAAATTGGAGAAACTTGGACTAAGTGTATTGAGCTAAAAGGAGACTATATTGAAAAAAAAATTTTTTTTGCTAACAAAAATTGTGTTTCGACCAAAAAGTCGCGAACTTATTGATCCACCGTAGAGTTTGCTGTTCGGTTTTAATCGAAATCGAAACCGCGGTTTCCAAGCCTCAAAACCGAAACTGAAAACCGACATAAATAAGTCGGTTTTTAATAAATACTTTAACCAATTAAAATAATTAATTAAATTGCATATTATTAAATTTTAGATTTCGAAAAGTCTCAGCTGCTATTTTACAAAATTTTGTATTTAATTGTAATGAACATTTTCTTCATTAAAAATTGCTTTAAAGAATTTTTTGTTTTTGTTATTACGGATAACATAAACTGAGGCTTATAATTTTAGAAAAAAATTGCATAAAAAGGTCAAGTGGTTTGAGAAATATTGAGTTTCACATATTCAGTTCAGATTTTCACGGCGTATTTTTCAAAAAGCCTTACTTCGTATTCCGCGAAATTTATAAAATTTTAACTTTATATTGTTTTAAACAAATTGCTAAGTTTTAAATTTAAACTCTTTAAAATACAAATTTAGTTGCCAAAAAAAGAAAAAAATTTAATTTATAAGGGGTTTCCGCGTTTATTTCTTCTCCCGGAAAGATTTTGAAATGGCATTATTGCCTTTAAATATTCGAGTGAGAAATTCAATCGAATTTTAAAAGATATCTTGGACGTATTAAACTATTTAATTTATATGCATATTTAATTATCATATATTTAGTTAGAATATTTCTATATTTAATTATTTTAAAACAATTCTATTAATATCACAAGAAAACCGAAAAATAACCGAAACCGCGGTTTTTATAATTTTGAAAAACCGAAACGGTTTTTAGCAAACTCTAATCCACCGTCGTCCAATTAATGTTATTAATTGAGCCTCAGTAAAGGGTATTTCACGTGCGATTCAGTTGAAATTTTAGTAGCCAGTAACTTCAATGCAGTCTTTATTTAATACTAGTAAAATTTTACATTGAAGGAATTTACAGTTTAAGTGCTAATGTGCTATCGTTGTAAAATAGCATGATTTTTGAAGTTTAACCCACAGAAATTTAACAGGGAATTTGGGATTTCACAAACCACAATTTTAGTTATTTTCTGGGAATTCATATTTATTAAAAATCTTGAAATAGCTAAAAACAAAGAGCTCAATAACTATTACAATAGCTTAGGAACTATTACAAAAAGTTCAAAATCTTTTATCTTTAAAATACTCGAATAGTTTTATCCACAAGGCTCAGAAAAAATAAATTTTGTTTAGTTCAAAAAGTCGAAGGGATTTTCATTTAACCTCATATAAAACTTCTGTATCCTGTAAACTCGATTTATACAAAATAAATGTCAAAAAAGTTTACAAACCCTGGTCTAAGTTTGTTATGGATCATAATTCGTATTTTTTCTTTTAAAATGGGTTTTGATCAAATTAAAATTAATTGGTGTCAAAATCGGGGATTTAAAATTTTTGGCGGGATGAATATGAGGCAGATACAACTCTGTATATTACACAATACAACACGAAAAAAAATTACGGTGTTTATGACAATGGATTCTGGTAGAGGAGATAAAAAAAATATACGTGTGCCGGAATTTTATTTTAGAGGAGTTAAAATTTCCCCCTTTTTCAAGTGTTTATTGTGAGTTGGCATAGGAAACCATGTGAAGGTTCCATTTTAGATTTAGGATGTGTTCAGAGCTTTAAAGAATTAATTCCTTTTTGGAATGAATTCCTAAAAATATAATTCAATTCTTTAATTCAAGGAATGAATTTATTAATAAAACATAAGCAGGAATTAATTTCTGTGAATGAATTCAAAGAATTCAAATTTATAGAATGAATTCCCTGACCAAAACACTAAGAATTGGATTTAAAGAATTCATTAACTAAAGAATTCATTCAACACTAGTTAATTCAATTTGAAGTCAAGGAATTTATTCAATTCTAGTTAATTAAACTTTTGGCTAAGGAATTCATTCAGCTGTGCACTTAATTCAACTTTTGATCAAGGAATTCATTCAATTCTAGTTAATTCAACTTTTGGTCAAGGAATTCATTCAAGTTCAACTTTTAGTCAAGGAATTCATTCAATTCTAGTTAATTCAACTTTTAGTCAAAAAATTAAATTTATTTCGTTTAATTCCTTCAGGAATTACATTTTTTTCGTTTAATTCCCTAGGAATTAAATTTTTTTTGTTTAACTCCCTAGGAATTGAAAACTTAATTCAGGGAATTAAACGAAAAAAATTTAATTCCTTGACTAAAAGTTGAACTAACTAGAATTGAATGAATTCCTTGACTAAAAGTTGAATTAACTAGAATTGAATGAATTCCTTGACCGAAAAATGAATTAACTTGAATGAATTCCTTGACCAAAAGTTGAATTAACTAGAATTGAATGAATTCCTTGACCAAAAGTTGAATTAACTAGAGTTGAATGAATTCCTTGACCAAAAGTTGAATTAACTAGAATTGAATGAATTCCTTGACCAAAAGTTGAATTAACTAGAATTGAATGAATTCCTTGTTGAATGAATTCATTAAATTTTATGAAGGCATTAGATACAAATTAATGAATTCCTTTAAGATAAATCGAATGAAAAAAAGGAATTCATTCAATTCCTTAAGTTTGGTCAGGGAATTCATTCCCAAAATATAAATTCAGTTCAAAAAAAGGGAATTAGGTAATTAATTCTTCGAAGCTCTGGATGTGTTCAGCGAACTTATGTAAAATACTCCGAGAAATATTTTTGTGGAACATTTTATTCCTCTAACTCTTCAATTAAAGGGACTCTTTTGGCACCTTTTTTAAAAGGTACAAAAAAGACCCGTAAGTTGAAGAGTTAGAGGTATAAAATTTTCCACAAAAATTTTCCTCGTAGAGTTTTACATAAGTTTTCTGAACACATCGTATACCTAAAACGAAAGATTCACATGCCCAGTCAGAAATCGCCAGTGGTACAAAAAATCAAGCGCTGGCATACCACTGGGTAACCACGGTGTTAAAAATAAATGACTGGCAGAACACTCATTTGGGACGCTTTGCCAGCGTTTTCAAAAAGCGTTTTGCCAGTATTTGTTTTACTAAAATTTCGGTGGTTTATAAAAAAAACCACTGGCAAAGAATTGGCTTAGAGTGATATGCCAAGGTTTGCAACCAGTGGTTATCCAGTGCTACCTAGCCAATGCTACCAGGGGTACAAAAACCAATTCACTGGTAGAGCAATGATTTTATAAAAATGCTGACGCTTCGTTAAAAATGTTTGTAGTCAGATGGTTCCGAGTTCAAATTAGGTTGCAAGCAAAAAAAATTTTTTTTTGATTTTTTTTTAATTTCAAATTTTTTTTTGTTTTATAAAATCAATTTTTTTGTTTGTGGGAAAGCTCCTTCAAGACCAACTTTTTTATGTGTTTAGCCATCAAATATTATATGTCTCCTTAGCTCAGTGGGTAGAGCAATCGTCTGCCAATCTGACGGCCTGGGTTCAAATCACGGCAGGACCAAAAAAATACATATGAACTTCTTTTAAATTTTATTTTGGAAAATATATTTCCATACCACCTATTTATTGGTTTTGCCAGCGTTTTGCAAAAGCTTAAAAATGTAGTTCCTCCAGTGCTTTTCCGGCGCTTTTTGAACAGTCGTTCCTTTTGTCTAATGATGTTATCATTTTGGGAATGGGAAAGCACTTTTTGCCAGTACTTGTACCACCTGTTAAAGGGCTTTGTCACCGCTTTCCCGTTTGTATTTTTCTGACTGGGTGGTTTCCCCCTAAAATCCAGGTTTGTTTGACATTTGAGTGCCAATTCTGGATAAGTACGAGATTAACCCTTAAACACATTTTAAGTTTTGACTTGTTTCTGGAATTGAAGATAAATTTTCAGCTTTCATGTCTTCAGAGACTTATAGTACAATTCCAATCTAAACGCCCTAAAGCTAGCTTTTTTGTTTGACTTTTTTTTTACAATATGACAATCTAGGATACCCTTTGTTGTTGTCATATTTAGCCTTTGAATGCCCCTATATGTATGCATTAATAGCAACAACTTTAACAACATCTAACCATTTAAGTTAATATAAAAATATTTGTGTATGTGGTGTAGTGGTATTTATGTTAAACGTTCTCTTGTGGGTATTTGTGTGTTTTTGAAAGTGTTAGAGAATATTTAACAAATGTATGAAACAATAGCATAACACCCATTTGAAGCGTCATTTGATTTTATAAAATCTGAGCAAATATATCCCCAAATGCTTTCAAAAATTCTTTAAACTTTATATTTTCTAACACTTTTGAATTTTCAAACTCTGTGGGCCAGTTTTATAGTAAGAACTAAGAACGACTTTTGTCTTTTCTAAGTTAGAAATTTTAGGTGTGTTTCTTTACTTTTTGGGTAAAGTTCGGTAAAATGAGAGTAAGCACAAAATCCTCTCACAAAATGACAAAATTACCCAATAGTACAGGAACGCAAAAAACCACTTTTCTAGCCCAAAAACTTATTTCAAAACTAATATTAAACAGTGATGGGACTTGAAAAATTTTGTTTTGTGCCAAGTGTGTGACTAAAATGTGCCAAATGGCCCTTTATTGTGCCAAAACTCAATTTTCACTTAGAAACCGTGTTTTCAACTTTCATTTTGTAAATGCATTCTTATGGAATTATTTTGAATTCTTATGGAATTAATTATATTTGAATGAATTAAAATTTTCTTTCAATTAAAAGGTGAATGATAATTAAATTCATCCGATACTTGTTAAAGATTTGGGAATGCAGCCAATGAATGAATTCTTTAGGAATGGTTGCACGCAGAGCTTTGAAGAATTAATTCCTTAATTCAATTTTTCAATTCTGAATTAAAAATTCGATGAATTAATTCACTAAGTACCATATATTGAATGGAATTAATTCATATTTGCTTTCGTTCGATTTATTTTGTTCCGAATTAATTCAATTGCAATAGTTCTTTTTATTAAATCAAATGAATTAATTCACTGGTGAACACGTTCAATTTTATAAATCGAACGGAAAAAAAGTGAATTAATTCCTTACTGAATTAATTCACTACTGAATTCGTTCAATTTCATTTTCGTTCAGTGAATTAAAAAATAATAAAATTACGTTCAGTGAATTAAGAAAAAATAGAATTACGTTCAGTGAATTAAAAAAAAAATAATAAGTTCACTGAATTGAAAAAAAAATTAAATAAGTTCACTGAATTGAAAAAAAATAAAATAAGTTCACTGAATTCAAAGCCTGTTTTCTGCCGTTCAGTAGAAAAAAACAATAATGTACAAATAAAATTTTTAAATAAGCAATTTTACAGCGTGTGCTAGTAAAAATAAGCAAATTAGAAACCGGATGCTGTTTGTCAACCTACATGATTCAAAAATAAAGCCTTTTACTATTAAAAATAAAAACTTTACAGATATAGATACATTTGGAAAAAAAAATATAACTATATAACTGGTTTGAAAAATTAATAGTTATATTTTTTTTCCAAATTTATCTAAAAAAGTAAAGTTTTTATTTTTAATAGTAAAAGGCTTTATTTTTGAATCATGTAGGTTGATAAACAGCATCCGGTTTCTAATTTGTTTATTTTACTAGCACACGCTGCAAAATTGCTTATTTAAAAATTGTATTTGTACGTTATTGTTTTCTTCTACTGAACGGCAGAAAACAAGTTTGAATTCAGTGAACTTATTTTATTTTTTTTCAATTCAGTGAACTTATTTTATTTTTTTTTCAATTCAGTGAACTTATTATTTTTTTTTTGAATTCACTGAACGTAATTTTATTTTTTTTAATTCACTGAACGAAAATGAAATTGAACGAATTCAGTAGTGAATTAATTCAGTAAGGAATTAATTCACTTTTTTTTCCGTTCGATTTATAAAATTGAACGCGTTCACCGGTGAATTAATTCATTTGATTTAATAAAAAGAACTATTGCAATTGAATTAATTCTTTGAATTTGTTGTTTGATGAACGCGTTCATTTGAACGAATTCAGTGAATTACTTAAGAAAAGGAATTCATTCAATTCTAGAGAAAATTGAATTCGATTGGTAGTGAATTCATTCAAAAAGGAATTAATTCTTCAAAGCTCTGGTTGCACGGAATGGTATACATATAAACATTTTCTAAAACTGAATTAATTTTTTTATGAATTAAACTTAAATTAATTCTTTCGAAGCTCTGAGATAAATTTATAGCATTTGAATTTTTAAAATTCTATGGATTAAGCACCGTAAGTTGTTCAGTTTTCACGTGAAAAAACTGTTATACTCCATATAAAAAAAAATTATTTTTCACGACAATGAGTTTCACGTGAAAATTGTGCAAACTTAGTTTTCACGCAAATTTAATGTACAAGACTATTATTTTTCTGGTGAAAAAGTGACATTTTGTGTTAATTGTGATTGTGGCTTTGTTATAAAATTAAAATATTGTTATTTTTTTTAACTTAAATTGCAATTTAAAGCGTTTAAAGTCTGAGAGAAATTTTTTCACATGAAAAACAACTTACGGTGCTTTATTCGGTAATATCTTCGATGCCATTTTTTAGTTTTGCTTTATTCGAAAAGGTATTTTAATACCAATAAATGCTTAGAAACTAAAAATTAAAGAATTGTTATTTTTTAAATTCATTTTCTATTAAATTTTGTAGATAACCAAAATGTGCCAAAATAGTATCGATTGTGCCATTGTACCAATCAGTCTTAGATTGTGCCAAAAATCCCATCACTGATGTGAAAATACGTATAATTTCAGTTTGCAAATCGGCACAAATAGACATATTTATTCGCATTTAAAAGTTGTTTTTGATTTTATTCAATTAATTTTTACAAAAACCAAGTTTCTTTTGCTTATTTCTTTATTTAATTACAATTTTTAATTTAATTTCACAATTGTTTTTTGTTTATATTTGCATCAGCTGTTTTACCAAAGTTTACCCGAAGAAAAAGTCTGGGTAAATTTTGGTAAAAAGAGAAGCACTAATACACTCTCATTAGCGCTCTCATTTACCCAATTCTCGAGTACGGGAACGCTTTTGGGTAAATTTCGGTAACTTTGGGTAAATTTCGGTAACATTGGGAACGTACGGGAACACACTGATTGTTTGATAATTTCTGATTTAAATAAAATTTTAGAAAAAAAATTATTTTTAGTTTTGACTATAAAACTAGACCTATGATTGTTTTCAGTTTAGTCGATAAATGCCATTATTCATTAATTAATGAAAATTGTTTTTTTTTTTATAAAATTAACGAAAAATTTCTTAATATCAATGAAAAGTTTCAAAATTTTTATGAAATTTTTTGTCCATAAAAGTTTTTCATTTAATACAAAAAATGAATTTTTTAAGAAAATTTTATGAATTAAATGAAAAGTTTAATTGGCTTAATTCCAACAAAACGTTATTGGTTTTATGAAATGATGCATTAATATCATGTCCATAATTCATTCAGTGTGTCCACGGCTTGGAGATCTGATTTAAGTTACATTTTAGTTAAATTTTAGTCAATTGGAAATGACAGTTTATTTATTCTGCTAAAATCAGCAACGAATTTTGCTGAATAAAATTTTGTATATTTTGTAAAGTTTTGTACATTTTTCATAATAGACTAAAATATTACAGAAAGATTCAAAATTTTAGAAGTTTTTTTGTTTTTTATAGATTTAATAGTTGGTGTTCGCTAGTTTTAGGGCCGGTAACTTGAAAAAACAAAAGATAACTAGAGTTAAACTATAACCACAGATATTCCCATATAAATTTGACTTTCATAACTATGGTTAAGCATTAAGCTTTGGTTATTTCGAGATAAGTTAGCAGCAGTTAACTATTTATTTTTATACCCTACACCACTATGTCGTCAGGGTATTATAAGTTTGTGCTGATGTTTGTAACACTAAAAAATATTGGTCGTAGACCCACCTTATAGTATACCGATCGGTTCAGAATTTTTTTTTATTTCGATTTAACGATGTCCGTCTGTCCGTCCGTCTGTCTGTCTGTCTGTCTGCCCATGCAATCTTGTGCGCACTCTACAGGTCGCCAATATTAAGATATTTTGATAAAATTTGGTACGCAGACCTATGTTGGCCCAAGAACGAACAAGTTTGATTTTGGTGAACATCGGTCCATGTTTAGACCTAGTGCCCATATAAGGGTCCTACCAAAATTATGTTGTTTATACGCTGCAGGTCGTAAATATTAAGATATTTTGATGAAATTTGGTACACAGACCTACATTCGCCCAATAACGCAGCCTATTAATTTTGGTGAACATCGGTCCATGTTTAGACCTAGTGCCCATATAAGGGTCCTACCAAAATTATACTATTTATACGCTGCAGGTCGCAAATATTAAGATATTTTGATGGAATTTGGTACACAGACCTATATTGGCCCAGTAATGCAGCCTATTGATTTTGGTGAATATCGGTCCATGTTTAGACCTAGTGCCCATATAAGGGTCCTACCAAAATTATACTGTTTATACGCTGCAGGTCGCAAATATTAAGATATTTTGATGAAATTTGGTACACAGACCTACATTGGCCCAATAACGCAGCCTATTGATTTTTGTGAACATCGGTCCATGTGTAGACCTAGTGCCCATATAAGGGTCCTACCAAAATTATCTTGGTTACAAACTGCAGGTCGCAAATATTAAGATATTTTAATGAAATTTGGTGCGCTGACTCACATTATAGAAAATTTTGACACGAGCCCCATTTTAACCCATTCGAATTTCGGATCCAAACATTAGTTGGCTTTTACCCAGACTGGTGTAGGGTATTGTATAGTCGGCATGCCCGACTTTAACCTTTTTACTCGTTGAAAATATTTCTGTTGATTTTATATACTGATATTTTCATTCAACTAAATTTAACTTAAAAATAACAAAACTTTTGTAGATATAACAGTGTGTTTTTGCTATTTTTAGTCTACTAATATTGAGCAAAATTTTTTGCAGATTTTGCAGTATACGAGTAATTTGTGGTTTTCAATTAACTAAATGTGAATTCAAATATAACTCAAAATTTTATAAATTTAACAGTTTTCTTTTTGCTGTTTTTATCTTACTAGTATTTAGCAAAAAAATTTGTTAATTTCAGCAGTTTTTTCTGCAAGGTAAGTTTTAACTAATTTTTAGTAGCCTTTTCTGCTATATTTACAGGTTTATTTCTATAAGTGCATAAATAAGTGCGACTATAATAAAAATCGTTAAAGACCCGGTTCTTTCTTTAGCAGTTAAAAAGAAATGGTGTGTAAATGTATTGTTCCTGTTGCCGTTTAAGTAGATAGGAAATATGAAGGCCACAAAAATGCTAAGCAAATCATTTACATGCAAACAGGGGCGTACACTCATGGCAAAAAAATTTGTAAAGGTAGCAGAAAAAGTAACTAAAAATAATGTTGCAGCAAAAACTGCTGAAATTAGCAAATTTTTTTGCTAAATACTAGTAAAATAAGACAAACAAACATATAACTGTTAAATCTGAATTATTTTTTTTTTGCAATTTTTTAGGCCACTAATTATTTAACAAAATTTTTTGCTGATTATAGCAGGTTAATTTGTTGTTTTCTATTAATAAATATTTAACTCAAATATGACTAAAATTCTGCATATTTAAAAGTTTTATTTTTGCTGTTCCTATATTACTAATATATAGCAATAATAATCAAATTTCATACGTTTTTCCTGCAACATAATTTTTAGTCGTTTTAACTAATTTTTTTACAGACTTTTTCCTATTAGTGTAATAATTAAAAAAACAGAAAATTTCTTTCTGAATCATTTCTCAATAAATTTCATTAAACCAAGTTCTTTAAGTGATTCCTCGGAATTTATATTTAAAGATTTAACTAGACTTCCCAGTGTAGAAAATCATTACCAGATATGTGGTTATGTCACTACATACTTGGTAATGTTAACTAGTTACTTTTGTTATTACATTTCTTATTACCTTTATATGGCGATGTCGCGAAAAATAATGAGTTGTCGTTACACACCAGCATACGAAAAATCAAAAAATATATCGTTACCTATGTGCTTACCAGTACTGACAAAAATAAGGAGTCTAAAAATAGATTTTCAAATAAAATAAATTATATGAAAAAAAATATTTTTTATTGTATTTTTTTTTTTTAATAAAATTTGCTGGTGCTAGAATCGAACCTGGGTCTACACATTGCCAGTCAACAGCTCTACCATCTGAGCTATATCAACATGTAATATTTAATAGATAAAAACATAATTGACCTGCTGCACACAAGTAAGCTTACTCGCCAACATACAAAAAATCAAAAAATATGTGGTTACATATATCCTTACCAGTGTTTAAAAAATATTGAGTCTAAAAATAGATTTCAATAAAATCTAAAAAATTATTTTCTATTTGAAGTAATGATGAAAATAAGTCATTATCAGTAACTCATTATTATATGTTTTAAAACAATGCAGAAGGTAAGTGGGTGTCATTACTGGTACTCCAAAAAATAATGATATGTCATTACCGTTTCTACACTGGGTTGTGTCGTTCGTGAACGAACTAGTTCAATTGAACTAGTCACTCAATTGATCGAAAGATCTAGTTCACTTCTAATCGCTCTTCTAGTTCAATCGTTCATTTTATTACCTATTAATTCTGAAAAATATCCAAAATATCGCTTAAGTATTGCTTCCAAAGCATTAGTGCTCTAAAAGTGGTCCTGAAAATTGGTTTTATACATTTTATTTCCAAACAGATGGTCGATTCCAATATGATTCTAGATGATCGGGACCAATATTTTTTTTAGTTTTTTAAATATTTGTAATTAGTTTTTTTAGATGTTTTTAATTTTTCTATTCTTAAAAATATATAATTTTTAAAAATTTATAAAATAAAAATAATGAAAAATCGCTTTTTATGCAGTGAAACGTTTGCACTTGTTTAATAAGTACTTTTGTTGAAGAGAATAAGATACAATATCTCGCAATGACAAAGTGGTATTTTTATTTTCAATTTTTTTTTTAAATATATTTTTTCAATACGGCTAGATATCCTCCTTAAAACGAGCTAAGAACCATTTATCTAGCTACTATAGTTTTCGAGATATTCAAAAAATAACCTCGTAACAAAGCAAAAAATTAGAAAAATTATGACATTTTTTGAAATTTTAAATATTGCATAACTTTTGAAAAAATATTTGTAATTTTTTTTTTCTTTGGCAAAACTTCGTTATATGATGAAAGAAAAGTTCTGACCAAAATTCATTCAAATCGAAGGGGTCGAGTCCAACCATTGGTCGATTTGAGATGGAATGACCCATATATAAAATAAAAAATTCACATATTAATCGGCTGAAAAGTCCGTAGGTTAACCAATAAAACAATCCGGGTAAAAATCTTAATATGGTGTCATACATAAGTATATCTTTTTTTATAAATCCCCATATACAACGACATACAACTTGATCCGAAAAATGGGTCATCTACATGTGTCTAATTATATCAAATTAAATATAATTTTATACAGTTTGATCCGAGATTTGTCCATATCCAGGACATCAAATTATATCTAATTTGATATAAAAATATCTGATTTTATAAAATTTTGTCTGATAGTAGGCATACTTTTTATGCATACCAGCTATTAAATTGACATTGAAATGTTTTCACAATTTTGAAGACCCAATTTTTAAAACATAAAATAAAACTTTATTTGAATACTTTTGTCTTCTAAATCGTACGCATCATTTTTTAATATGATTTTACATGCAAAAACATCACGTGAAAATTATTTGGCTAGGGAGTAATTAACTCTGAATTTGCAGATAACTAATTTTGATGTTATATTAAACTAAATTATATTTTTAGTACGACGACACATACAGTGTTATAAAACTCAGTATCAAATCATATATAATCATATCGATCACTACATATAATTTGATTAGTTTTATAAGGCTTATGTAGTTATATATGGAGTCAGATTTGGGGATATGTAATAATATCAAATACCTTACAAAAAATTCGTTGAAAAAATAATATCAGATGTGGTTGTATATAATGAAATGTGTCTTAATTTGACTCTATTCATTGTCAGATGTAGCCCAATCACATGATATATAACTATTTTTACCCGGGAACATTTTTTTTTTTGGCAAAATTCCACTTTATTCACCGACATAGTCTCCTTCATGAGCGATACAATCACTCCAACGACTTTCTAACATATCGATACCTTTTTTATAGAATGATTTATCTTTGGCCTCAAAATAGGATTGTATTTCACTTCTTCATTGGAATTAAATCTCTATCCAGCGAGCATTTTTTTGAAGTCTGAAAACAGGTAAAAATCGCTAGGAGTTAAATCTAGGTGCTGAAGAAATTGAAAATGTAATTCGTGCAGTTTGGCCAAGGTAGTCAACGACATGTTACACGGCGCATTCTCTTGGTGAAAGAACACTTTTTTTCTTATTTATATGAGCCGTTTTTTGCGATTTCAAACACACCAGTTGGGCCATATAGCGATCGCTATTGATGGCCTGGCTTTTTTCAATGTAATTAATGAACAAAATTCCAGCCGCATTCCAAAATACTGATGCCATAACTTTACCAGCTGACTGTTGCATCCTTGGCTTCTTCGGGCGTGGTTCGCCAGTTGCTGTCCATTCAGCTGACTACCGATTCGACTCTGGAGTGAAGTGGCAGATACAAGTTTCGTCCATTGTTACATACCGACCGAAGAAGTCCTTTTTATCTCGCCAAAAAAGCTCAAAACAGCTCTCAAAAACATCAACACATTGGTAGCATTTAGCAGAGAAACCTTAAACTGATACCTGTGACTTGTAGCGCTTTGTGATTAGTAACTCTGCTGAATGCATTTTTCTATCTTTTGTTTTTAAATAAATTTTTTCTATATTTTCCTTTAATTTAAAATTTTTTTTTTTTTAAATAAATTTTTTTTTTCCTTTGATTTTTAAAATTTTTTGTTTTTAAATTATATTTGTATGTTTTTATTTGTTATTCATACAAAACAAAAACATTTTTAAATCAACAACAACAAATGTATCACTATTTGATCAAAAGTAGCAAACATATTTTGTGCTACCAAAATATGACAGCACTACCTGAGCGCTCAGACTGAGCAGTTAGTGATCAGGTCGTTCAGCAGATAGTTGCACAACTGTTGTAGAACTGTTGACTATTAAATTGTATCTGCCGAACGCACCCATTGTTGTTTTTGGTGCACTGTGAGCAAACGTGGCACCCGTTTCGAAAACAGTTTTCTCATGTTCATGCAAAATAAAGCCGACACGTTCCTTTATCTTTAAGGTATCAGCTATTTCCTGTAACTTCGCTTTAAGGTCTGCCAAAACGATTTTGTGAACTTTTTTGATGTTTTCCGGTATCACTACCTCTATTGGGCAACCAGAGCGTTCGGCGTCATCGGTGTTTGTACGATCACATTTAAAGTCAGCAAACCTTTTTTCTACCATTTGTCTCCACGGAGCAGAGTCCGAATAACAGTTATCAAGCCAAGCTTTGGCTTGAACGGTGTTTTTTCCCATTAAAAAGCAATGATAATTCAACACTCGAAATTGCTTTGAATACATTTTTTTTCAAAATCGCAAAAGTAGCGTCACTAAAACAGCTGTAACTTGTTCCCTAGGTTACTACAAAGAAATTGTTATTGACCGGGCTTCCATCTGGAAATATTTATTTGGGTGTAAACCTATGTTACACAAAAAATTAGGATAATCGGATATCGGGAAGACGTGCCGCATCGGCCCTGAAGTTTGGAACAGGTATTACAAGGAAAAAATATGACTTTTTGTATATTTTCTCAAAAAACAGTGATATTTTACAAATAACTAGAATTAAAAATATTAATGAATCGTAATTCGGAGGGAATTCTCTTTGTAAAAACACAAAAGAAACTTAAATCGGTTAAAAAACAGCCGAGTTATTACAATTTCCCCCGGCAACTGATGTGTCGCAGACCCACTTAATCAAGAAAGTCGGGTCGAAATTTTTAAATTTATTAAACTAATCTACTAAAGAACAATTTTTATTCCATAAGTTCCAAGAAACTCAGATAAAATTTTTTTTTTTTATATTGTGTTATGCTAACTCGTTTTAAATTAGTGCCAGAAAGGTCAGGATTTTTAAACACTGTTTTCAAATTTACAATTTTAAATTTTTTAAAAATTTTTTTTAAATAAATTTTTTTTTCAATAGTTTAGTTTAGTTTATTTATTTTCATTCCAGTACAACAAGAATTAATCTTATAATTATAGTACAGGAATTTTAAGTGCTAAAATTTTGATTTTAAAAAGTTATCGTCACATTAATAATAGTAATAAAATAATTAATATAAATAATCAAATAAATAATTAAAAATAAAAAATAATAATTAATTAAAACAAAAACATATTGCAAAAATTAAAGAAATATTAATTCTAAAAATGAAATTGAATTGAAATTAAAATCGAGCATAGTGTTCAAACAGAAATTTTTTAAAACTCAAAGCGTTGCTGTTTAGCTGTTGAGTTTGAGGGAGCATGTTCCAAAGACTTACGGAATTTATGAAGAATTGCCATTCAGATACGAGGTAGCGATGACTTGGTGGAATTAGCTTATTACCTCTGTTCGTTCCGATGCCAAAACGGAGTTTCTCATAGAGATAATGGGGCTTTTTTGTGTAAACGATTTTGTGTAAGAATAAGAGCACTCTAATCTTCATAAGACTTTCCAAGGACACCCCAAAAATGCTTTTAGAGTAGAACGACGTTCCCCTGGATCTTCTTAACCCGAAAACGTATCTTACTACACTGTTAAATACAACTTTTAACTTCCCCATACTTATGGTGTCACAATGAGAAAAAAGTTCACAACCGTACAAAATGCCAGGAATAAGGTAAGCTTTGGCTAAAAGCAATCTTATTTTCAAAGGGGTATAAGATTGAGTTAACCAAAGTGATCTTAGTTTCATATATGTCTGTCCAACTATGGCGTTGATATGATTTGACCATGTTAACGTGCTATTTAATATTATACCAAGGTTTCTTGCTGTGGAAACAACTTCAATTTTCTGACTATCTATAATAATGTCCTTATCAAAAACTGGGTTTCTCATTCTTTGACGTATTAGAAGGCACTTTGATTTTTTAGGATTTATACATAGCCCATTAGCAATAGCCCACAGGTGTATTTTTTCTAAATCATAGTTTATTTTATCAATATTATCATTAATCGATAGAACTGGACTGCTCAGGTAAAGTTGAATATCGTCTGCGTACATGTGTATCCTGCAGTAGTCAAGGTGTTCAGGTAAGTCATTGACATAAACGGAGAAAAGAAGAGGCCCCAAAATTGACCCTTGGGGTACACCTCTTGTAAGATTAAGTGGTCCCGATAATGTGTCATTGACATAAACTGATTGGGTGCGATTTAGAAGATAAGATGACAACAGTTGTGCTGAAGAGGATGAAAAATTAAAAAAAATTTGTAGCTTCATACTAAGTGTTGGGTGGTCAACAGTATCGAAAGCCTTAGAGTGATCGAGAAGAACAAGGAAATTAACATTGCCGTCATCAAGATCGCGTCTTATCTCCTCACAGACGTCAGCCAGTGCAGTCACGCAGCTGTGATTAGGTCGAAACCCTGATTGTTTTTCTGACATTAAACCATGTTCATAAACATATGTACTCATTTGAGTGTGCAATATCTTTTCAAAAACCTTAGAAAGATAACATAATATTGCTATTGGCCGGTATTCTGTGCTTGATTTAGGAATTGGAATTATCTTTGCATGCTTCCATCTTAAGGGAAAAGTGCTAGTAGTTATAATATGGTTAAAAATATACGTTATGAAAGGTAAAAGAAGCGGTAACAAAATTTTTATGAATTTAGGATGAAGATTATCATATCCAACTGCATTCGATTTTACCTGTGTAAAACTGTAGACGACATCAAATTGACTTACGCAAGAAAATTCAAAGGTGTTTTCCCTAACAATTTGGTTATTGTATGAGTTCACACTGTCATTATTACGTGAACGATTTTCAATGTGTGCATAATGATTGTCATAGAAATTTTAAAAGATCAACGCAAATTCTAATGCCATACAATTTCAGTAGCAATGAATGGAATGAAATTTTTGTTGGCTTTAGCATTTTGTTGGCATTAGCATGAACAAACCTAAGTATGGAAATTCAGTACTGAAAGAAAGATAATTCTTTCAGTGTACTCATCTCTACCCATCTGCATTTTAGTTTTTGTTTTCTAAAAAGAATAATCTTGTTTTTAAGGGGTGTCCTTAAGCGAAAACTTTATTCTTTTTTTTATTTTTTTTTAACAGAAGCAACACTCAGAAAATTCTTCCTATTAATTAACGGTTGCTTTTTTTTAGGAAGGGGATAGAGAAGAGATAAAAGGTGGTGAAAGATGTAGGGCTTCAAATATGCCAACAATGTAATTGGGGGAGATGGTGTCTTCGTGAGAAACAATAGAATCTATTGTATTTTAATTACAGTTTTTCTTATTCTCTCATTTTTCATTTTCCATACTCTCAATAATGTTTGCAAATGTTTTGCTATTTTGGGTGGTGTTCATTACATTTGTAATATCAAAGTGAAAAGTTACGATCTATCGCTTTCCAAAGTCTTTTTTATTTTAATACTAATAGAAAAAAATCTGTAAAAATTTTAGTTAAAATTGCTAAAAAAAATAGTTAACAATTACCTTGCAAAAAAAACTGCTGAAATTAGCAGATTCGCTAAATTTAGTAATTTTATTAAGTAAAAATAAAAATACATAATTTTAGTTATATTTTAGTTAAATTTTACTTAACAGAAAATAACAAAAGTTTTTTCAAACAAAACTTTCAACTTTCGAGATATTTAAGACAAAAATGGTTCTTAGTTCTCACTATGAAAGTGGACCTTATTTTTTTAATTTAAAAACACACAAAATATGTAATACTAAAAGGCATTTTCTTCTAAACAAATATTAAAGTCATTATTTACTAACCTCTAATATTTTAGAAATATATGTGCATATCAGAAAAAAGGCTTACCACAACAGAATAATAAAATCCACGTTATTATCTATAAAAATAGATATTTATGAGATGATACAAAATTTCTAACAATTTGTAAAATCTCAAAAAATTATATGTTTTTAACACACAAACGTACAGTCAAACACACGAACACTAATATAACAAAATAGCAAGAAACAATTTAGCAAAAGTTTTATTTTTATATCCTCTTCCTATCGGCGAAAAAAAACCCAACACATAACAAAAATTGATGCACTTTAACATCACATATGTGAGAACATTCACACATGCAATAAAACCATATGTAGGGATGTGTATGTGTGTAAATAGAATGTATGGATGTGTGCATGAGTATAGATAAATGAAAGAAGGTTTAAGTCAGCGAAAAACTAAAATTCATATAGAGAAAAGAAAACTTTAAGTAATTGACAGTATAGAGGACGCCAAATTGTTTTGTATGCATGCAAGTATACATTTGTAACCAAAAAATGTAACATACTTATCAGGGACTTAAAAGAATGCAAGGCCATGAAAGATATGAAGTCATGTGAATAAAACTTAGCAATTACTTAGAAATAATTACTTTGCACTTAGGAATGACTTTTAACGCCAAAATAGCATAAAATATAAACTAAAATCAACAAAATAAAAATTTTGGTCTACTTGCAAGCAGAGTAGTATTGAGAAGTAATTGCTTAAAAAACTCAATATTTTGCCCTATTAGTTATATCTATTTTTTATTCATACGAACCATTGTATTTAAACTATGTACACTAAAAAAAAAGTCAGCAATGTCAGCAAAAAATTTCTTGACTCAGCAAAACTTTAGTCTGGAGGAATTCTCGCAGAAAAATTACTAATGTCGGCGAAATTGCAAAAAGCTAAATTTAATAAATTCAGCAAAAGTTGTGCTAACATTTAGTCGAATGCAAATGAAAAAATCCTTGCTAAAATTAATAAAATTTTTGCTAAATGTTAGTAGCCTGAAAAAAAATCTAAAAATTTGTAGAGAAAATATATTTTAGTTTATTTATTTGCTGAAAATTTAATCTAGAAATTGTGTTTTTATGATTATTTTGAAACTATCAGCCTTTCTATCAATATTTTCCAAATGTATATTTTAGTTAAAGTCGACTTTAGTTAAAATATGGGGTGGCAGTATGCCTTGACTTGGTTTATTTTTGGAGCATTCTGATTGGTTAATTTATTTTCAACCAATCAAAATGTTTGAAAATATAAATATTTTTGTAGGGTTTTCATATACAAAATGAACAAAATCGTATGATTAAAAATAAAGTCGACTTTAAATTTAAAATACTCTTTTATAGTAAGGGCCTATGTATTTAGAAAACTTTATAAAATATATAAATGTTCAGACTTCCACATTGTCCACATGATTTAATTAAAAAATTGTATCTAAATTACTTACATATATCGTCAGCTTATTATTGGTTTGACCTAATGACCATTTTTGAAAAAAAGTGAGTTAAGAATGAACCGAAACCAGTTTCTCTAGAGTTTGCTAAAAACCGAATAATTTGAAAACCGCGGTTTCGGTTTTTCAAAATTATAAAAACCGCGGTTTCGGTTATTTTTCGGTTTTCTTGTGATATTAATAGAATTGTTTAAAAATAATTAAATATTTTAATACATTCAAGATATTTATTAAAATTCGATTGAATTTCTCACTCGAATAAAGGCAATAACACCATTGCCGAAAAAAAACGCGGAAACCGTTATAAGTTAAAAATTTTTATCCTTTTTTCGGCAGATTAAACTGTATTTAAAGAGTTTAAATTTGGAATTTAGCAATTTGTTTAAAACAATATAAAGTTGAAATTTTATACGATAAGTTTCGCGGACTACGAAATAAAACTTTTTGAAAAATAAGCGGTGAAAATCTGAACTGAATACGTGAAACTCAATATCTCTTAAACTACATGACTTTTGGTGTAATTTTTTACTAAAATATAATCCTCAGCTTATTTTATCTGTAGTAGTAAAAACAAAAAATCTTTAAAGAAATATTTAATGGAGAAATTGCTCATTACAACCCAGTGTAGAAAATCATTACCAGATATGTGGTTATGTAACTACATACTTGGTAATGGTAACTAGTTAGTTTTGTTATTACATTTCTTATTACCTTTATATGGCGATGTCGCGAAAAATAATGAGTTGTCGTTACACACCAGCATACGAAACATCAAAAAATATATCGTTACCTATGTGCTTACCAGTACTGACAAAAATAATGACTCTAAAAATAGATTTTCTAAAAAATAAATTATATAAAAAAAATATATTTTATTGCATTTTTTTTTCTTTAATAAAATTTGCTGGTGCGGGAATCGAACCTGGGTCTACAGATTGTCAGTCAACAGCTCTACCATCTGAGCTATATCGACATGTAATATTAAATAGATAAAAACACAATTGACCTGCTGCACACAAGTAAGCTTACTCGCCAACATACAAAAAATATGTGGTTACATATATCCTTACCAGTGTTTAAAAAATATTGAGTCTAAAAATAGATTTCAAAAAATTTAAAAAAAAATCTAAAAAATAATTTTTTATTTGAAATAATGATAAAAATAAGTTAATATCAGTAACTCATTATTATATGTTTTAAAATAATACAGAAGGTAAGTTGGTGTCATTACTGGTAGTCCAAAAAATAATGATATGTCATTACCGTTTCTACACTGGGAATTAAAGGTTTGTTTTTTTCGAATTTTATATCTATATCTATAACTACTTGTACAAAAACGACTATCCGTTCTTACCTGACTTTTCTTTTATTTTTTGTAAACAAATGAAATTTAAACATTTGGAGTCCCCTTTGTACAAAAGCTATTTTCGTACAAAGACTTCGCCGGAACGCCAAATGGAACAATAATCTTGTGTGCCCTGCTCCACCATTGCTAACAAACGCATAATTCATTTGTTAGCTTTGGTTGTTTTTAATATTTTATGAAAAAAAATTCTAAGGTTACAAATATTTTTATTTTTGAAAGAGAAAAGCCCAGAAGTTTTAAGACTTGGTAGCATTTTTATAACTACTTAATTTTTAAGAAGCTAAATTTATACCTACTTATAAATTTTATAAATGCTTAAATTTGTATGGAATATTTATATAAAATTCGAAAAAAACAAACCTTAAATACAGAATTTTGTAAAATAAGAGCTGAACCCTTTTCGAAATTCTAGGCTCAATAATATGTAATTTAATTAATTATTTTAATTGCTTTAAGTATTTGCTAAAAACCGACTTATTTTTGTCGGGTTTCGGTTTCGGTTTTGAGGCCTCGAAAACCGCGGTTTCGGTTTCGGTTAAAACCGAACAGCAAACTCTAAGTTTCTCGATATCTCATATCATACCTGAGATATCCAGTATCGACTTTGATTTATTTGCTAATTTCACATTATCGTTTTTCTCTGTAACGACTTTTTGGCATATTGGTCAAATATGCATTTCCTGGCATTGAATGTATATAAATGCTGCAGATATTTATAAAAAACAAAAAAGGAAATAACAAAATTTAGCTTTTAAATCACTAAAGCCCTTTTTCTTTAAAAATCGAAAGTACCAAAAAATCCCAATGTAATTATCTGCACAGTTTTTGTAGTAAAATAATTTAGTAAAACATTAGTTCAAAAATAGTTTAGTGCTGAAAAAATAAAACTTAAAAAAAAGACTTAACTAAACGACACTTGATATAACAGATGTTTTACTAATTTTTCGAATTATTAGTGTAACATAAATATTTGGCTGAATTTAATTCGCTATCAGAATGGAATTTATCCATGCGCTCATATAAGTAAACCTGTAAAAATAGCAGAAGAAGTCATTAAATAAAAAAGAAAAATCTGCTTAAATCAGTAGATTTTTTTTCTTTTGCTTAATACTAGCAAAATAAGAATAGCAAAAATAAAACATTTAAATTTACTCAATGTTAGTTATATTTGAGTTAACTTTTTGTTAAATGCAAATGACAAATTATACTATAAAATCTCCCGAAAATTTATAGATAAATATCAGTAGACTAAAATTAGCAAGCACAAACTGTTATATCTACAAATTGTTGTTATTTTTAATTTAAATTTATATAGTAGTCTATCCTGCTAAAATAAGCAGAAATATTTGCTAAAAAATAATAAATTGATAAAAAACTTTCAAAATTTAAAATTGTTTTTTGTGATTTCTTAGCCTAATAAATATTTATCAAAATTTTTTGCTGATTAACTGTTATTTTCTATTAACTAAAATTTACTTCAAGTATTCTAGTATTCATTACTAAGTATACAAAAATATATGTAATGCAATTTTTAGTATAAAAATAGAAACAAGTTGCATTTATTGCTCAAAAAATTTACAGTTAATGAATTTATACTTAAATGCTCTGCTTTGCTTTGGGTTGAAGTTGATAAGCATTTAGAAAAGGAAATTCAATTGAGAAAACTAACTGCAATTTTTAGCATCAGAAAGGGAAGAAAAAAAAAATTATAAACAAGGTGTATACAAAAAGCAAAATATAGTTAAGACTTTTGTAGCCAAGTTTCGTGGCGGCAAAAGAAAGTTCATAAAAAAAAACACAACTCAAAGCCATGAAGGTAAACACATGTGAAGAATAGTAGAAGACCAACACATTTGTAATTGGCGATTAACGAATAAATGGTACCTTAAAATTTTGCAATTTTTGAAAATCGAAAAGAGTTATAATTTTTAAAGTAGCAACTGAAGGCTCTATATCAACCTAAAAATAATACAATATAATTAGGGAATACATCCCGGGATTTCCCGTCCCGGGATTCCCGGGAAATTAAGCATTTTTCAGTTCCCACATTCCCGGGAATTCGGACCGGAAATCCCGGGATTTCAAAAAATATAGTTTAAAATAATAAAGTTTATTATTTAAATTTTTCTTATGCAAAATTTTCAAACGTTTTGAAAATGGTAAAAATTTTACATTAGGCTTGTTCGTTTATTTACTACGAATACACTGATTAATTTGTATACTTGATCGAACTTAGTGCCTGTTTTAAAAGGCACTAAAAGGAACTTAAAAAATATATTTTTTAAGAAAACCACTCAACTAAATAGTGTTTGTATAAAAAATCTTGATTAGCACTTATTCTGTACAGAATTAAAGACAAATTTGTCCATTGATTTTTAAAAATTTTCTTGTAAGTTAAATTTCCCATAATTTTTGAAAAATTTTCTAATTTTCTAAAATTATTTTCAATGATATATTAATTTTTTTAGTTTTTTTGAAGGACAGATTTTTTAGTCTAAAAATTAGTTTTGATTTATTCAATTTTTAAAAATATATAATTAGTAGGGCAAGGAATTTCATGCAAATGCATGTTTTTTCTCGATAGTCCAAAAGTAATATGGACTAAATATTTATCCGAATCATCAAATTTAGAACAAAATGGCATCGATTTGTAGTTGCATATTTTTGCATATTTTGTCATAAATGCATGTTTTTGCATATTTTGACTTTAAATGCATATTTGGTGCCTTTTTAATGCATATTTTGGGCTTTTTAATGCATATTTGTGCATATTTTTAATTTTTAGGAGCATTTTTTATTTTGTAAAAAAATATAAAAAATTTATACGTTTTCATATTTTGATTCAATCAAAATAAACATTCTTAAAACCTTATTGACCTGTGTCTGTTTGTAAAATAACTAACTTAAATACATTTTTAAGTTTTAGAGTGCATTATTTTTGCAAAAATAATAGTTTTTAGTGCATATTTCTTATATTTTTAATGAATATTTTTATTTTTTAACCGCATATTTTAGGCGCATATTTTCCATTTTTAAGTGCATCAAATTCCTTGCCCTAATAATTAGACTTATATAATTTCTAATATGAAATTAATTATTTTCTACTACGAAAATTCCAAGAAAAACCACCTGAGCTTTTCCACGATCATGAAAATTTGGAGTCTTTAAGACATTTTATTTATAAAAATTTTTAAATTGTAAAATATTTTTTAATTTATTTCCCTTGCGGGATCCCGGGAATTCAAAATAAATTTCCCGCTTTCCCGGTAAATCAAACCATGCGGGATTTTGCATTCCCTAAATATAATATATATAACACTGTTGTCAACTTTTTTCCTAAACATATCGCTAAATCAAAATAAAAAATCGCTAGAAAATAGCTAAATTATAAAAAGCTTAAAAAATTTGGCGATAAATCGCTAAATTTCACGAATTTTTCAGATTCTGTTGAAAAATTTTACAAATATATGTATATTTTTATAACTTTTTGAAATTTTCTTAAAAAATTAATGACAAATCGCCCTGTTGGCTGTCCGTCTCCAATATACACAAATTGCCTGCACTTGTACGTACAAAACATACGTCAATGTGGCAATATTTGTGAAAAGGTGACACGGAGGAAATAAGAAGATAAACAGAGAAAATCTGAAGTAGAATGTTTGTACATGTCTGTTTGATCACTTCTGAAATTATTCATATAGAGACAATCTGACAATAAAAATATAAACAATAATACAATTTAATGGAAGTTCACTAATGAAGCCTGTCCATAAAAAGGCAGAAACTAGATCTAGTCTGATTTGCAAATTTAATGTGTTTATAACTTTTGAGGAAGGTTTATTCTTCTTCTTAACCCCAAACCTACTAAATTAGAATTAATAAAAATACATATTAATGACAATATTAATTGTATTTGGTCTATACGACGCGTTTGAAAAAACAACACTTTACTATAACAAATCGCAAAATTTTTTGAACTTTTCAAGTTTTCCATAAAAATTTAGCTATAAAGTTCTGAATAATAATGACTCAAAAATTCTGATAAGGAGATAAATGCAAAAAAATGCTAAGAAAACGTCAAAACTGACTTTAAAAAAATCGCTAGTTTTCCCGCTAATAGCTAAATCATGTTTTATCCCGCAAAATGCTTTGAAATATCGCTAGATTTGGCGAGAAAATACCCAGGAAAATTTTTAACAATCGGTAGCCAACCACACCCATTCTACAACTGGTTCCACTGCAACCGATTCCATAGAACTGGTTCCGGGACCAGTTCCTGGTATCCTATATGGAAGGTGTGGGTGACGTAGAATCAGTTCCAGAACTAGTTCCAGAACTGATTCTAGAGCAACCGGTTCCACTTTGGAGCCATAGAAGGGGTTGCTTTTGGGACAATTTTAAATAAAAAGAATCGGTGTTAGAATCGACAGTAGAAGGGGTTGTGAATGAAAAGTAGCTATTGTACAACCGATTCTTTGGAACAGAAAATTTTCCTGGGTAGCTAAATTGGCAACAGTTATATATAATATATATATTTTTGTAAATATACTCGATATAAATTAACGGCAACGCTAATTGTTGGGTCATAACCAGAGAAGAGAGAAAAAAGCAAAATCCGATGTGTTTAAAGCAAAAAAAAAAATATTGTAAAAAAGCAAAAGTAAAAAACTTGGAAAAACAAAAGTTTTTTAAAAAAAAATTCAAAGTTAAGATAAAAAATTATTTTTGTGGGCAAAAAAAAAATATTTTTGGGCAAAAAGTCTTAAAAAAGCAATTCAAAGCTCAAAAATCTTAAGAAAAGCTATTTTAAAGCTAAAAACCGGAAAATCTAAAAAAGCAAAAAGAAGCAAATATGAGTAAAACAAGCAATAAAAAGCATAAAAAGCAAAAGCAACAATTTTGTCTTCTCTGGTCATAACTTTGTTAGCATTTGAGCAATTATCTCAAAAAAATTCATGTTACCTGAGACCGAAAAAATCTTTACCGTTTGTAAATATATATTTCCTAACAAGCTTGTGCTATAAAATAATGAGGAGATTCATATACACTCAGAGAATTATATCGGTAAAATAAACTGCAATTAAATGAACGGCAGTTAAAAAACTGATACTGCAATAGCATTTGAATTAACTACAATTACAGTTATTTTTAATTGCAATTTTTTTAAAATAACTGCAATACCAGCTAATTTTGAATACAATTGCAGTGTATACTTTTTTGACTGCAATTGCAGTTAATTTTACCGACATTGTATTTTTATCAGATTAATGTCGAAAATGTTTTACCTATCCTGGTAAATTTATCTTACAATTTGTTTTATTTTTGTTTTATTTTCTGATTGGGTTGACCAATTATTATATAATTGTGACAATCATACTCTTACCTCATTTTGATCATAATATGGTTACTAAATTATCACAATATGAATGCAAAATGCTCCCTATATTATCATATTATAGTCTTACATATTACCATATTATTGTCCATTGATCCCTATATTATTCACTGACTAATTTACGCATTTAAGTAAAATTAATTAAATTAGTTTTAGTAATCATTTATATATATGTAAATTATGGTGGCTATCAAACTTGGAAAAATATTTTTTTACAATTTTACAATACATCCAAAATTCATCATACTATATTCCTTATGATCATAAAAATAAAGTTTTTTGCCTGCAACCGCATTTGATCTCGGAACCTTCTGACTGCAAACATTTTTTAATGAAGAGTCAACATTTTTATAAAATTATTGCTCTACTAGTGAATTGATTTTTATACCGCTGGCAATTTTTGATTAGGTACTACTGGATAACCACGGGTTTCAAACGTTGGCAAAGCACTCTAAGCCCATTATCTGTCATTGGTTTCCTTTTTAAAACCACCAAATTTTTTTAAAGCAAAAACTGGCAAATCGGCTTTTGGAAACGCTGGCAACGCGTCTCAAATTAGTGTTCTGTCAGTCATTTGTTTTTAACACCACGTTTACCCAGTTGTATGCCATGCTTGGTTTTTTGTATCACTGGCAATTTCTCACTGAGGAGGTAAGAAATCTTCTTGTTGTTATTAGGTTTTTATGATCGATATCTTAAATGAAAGCTAAACGTCTTACCTAGTGTCTTGACATGCAATAAAATGATAGCAAGCAATTGTCAAAATGCTCTCATCTCAAGTGAAGACACTCAATTTCAATTTTATTGCAATATCATGATATCGCTGACATGCCATCGGATCTTGCAATGATACCAGAGATCAAATGTCACTTTTAGTTTTCATTTTAATTTTGTAATAGAAAAACAACAAAAAATTTGGTAAAAAGGAATGGAAAAGTGTTTAGTTTTTTATCATTTGTCGGTAAACATTAATGTTTTATAAAATTTGGTGTTTTTCGAAGAAAAATCTATGATATTTCTTACCCATGAAATGGTCAAGTGTTCTCCACCACTCTGCAATTGATATCATTTTGACGTTTCGCTGCAATGGTTTTGACATTTCATATCATATAATTTATTGCATTTGAAGACACCGGGTTATCTACTTAACAAAAAAAAAAGCTGCACTGAAATAGGATAACTCCTTCAAAAGTTTCAGGTTTTTGACTGCCTCCTCTCTAAATGTGCCACTGTACATCGGTATTTAGTTCCTAATACCCAAATACACAATACAATTACAACTCTAGTTAAGAGGCTCTTGGAATTTATGAGCAGACTTTCCTTATAAAATTTCAAAATCGAGTTTACCGTCGTGTAATTAATAAAAGTGCAAGTTACTCTAGTATAGGGTATTTGGGTAAACTTTCATTGTACAATATAACAAGTTTAAGGTTTATTTTTGTTTAGCTTATCTCGACAGAAAAAAAATCTTATAATAGAGAAACGTAAAAGGAAAAAAAAAAGTTTAAAAATAAAATGGAGCCAAAATATAAGAACGGAAACGCCTGTTTGTAGGGACTTACAAATGAAAAAAACCTTAAATAGGTATGTATGGCTATGAACGAGTATAATGATTGCATTCTTTTTTTTTATTCTTCTTCTTCAAGAAAAGATTTGTGTATACATAATAAATGATGCCTAAAACTTTGAAATAGAATAACATGTTCAAACATGTTTTTGTGGTAAATCCTTAAACTGCAACATGAAATATTTGAAAGCCTAAAATGTATCATTATTTCAAAGATTTTAGTGTTAGTATACATTGTTACCAACTACTTGCATACATCTATTTAATAGTGATGATTTAAACTTTAAATGAGCATTAAATTTGAAATCTAGTCGATGTGGAATAATGGTGTACTCATTTTTATAAAGCTAGCAAAAAAGAGATATGATCTTAGAAGCACTGTAGAGTTAGAAGCACTTAATATTTTAGCTCTTATAAAGTTAAAAACAGCAACTACTGGTTACTACATAAACAACGCTCATGTACTGTCAAACTTTTTTGAGCGTAGGACTGAAATTAGCTAATTTCGAAATAGAGCTGAAAAAGGGCATATTATATTGCAGTACTTCTTCAGTCAAGTATATTCTTTTTGGGAGGGCACGGATGCGAAACTATCAATTATAACATACAGAAAACAATAAAGTCCTTTTGATAACCGAATTTGCTGTAAATCTAATATACATTACTGCAATCGAACCATTCAATTGGCGGTAAATCCTGCGTAGCAATTCCATATGAAATTGCATTCATATATAAAGGTAAACATTCAATTCATTCCATAACTCTTAGTGGTCGAAAGTATTACGAGTGATTTAAGGTTTTTTTTGTCTATTTTCCCTTTAAGCGTGTGAACTATATGGCGTGACCTGCTTTCAGAGCTAGTTTTTCCATAATGTGCAAATAAACGTGCCTTAACATTCTAATGAAGTACAATTGTACATGTAAATATTTTTAAAAAAGTATTCAAATACATACATATACATACATATACTCTCATCAGTAACTTTTTTCTTGTAACAAATACATACTTAAATGGTCGTTTTGTGTCAGGAGGATTACAATGCAACACTGTCTTCTATCTTCTTGGGAAGTTTGCTAATATGGACATTAGAACGTACCACCTTACAGGAAAAAAAAAGTGCGTGGTACACACTCAAATATAAAGTATTTTTGCATGCAATTCCGAAAAAAAAAATTTTCCCGAACGTAGGGGTCGCCTTTTTTATTTTTCGCCATAGCTTCGGCATTTAAAGACAGATTTTAAAGTGTGATATATCAATTTTTTTTGCCTCAAGGAAGCCAGTGTTTTGCTATGAAGGTAAAATCCAATGAAAAAAAAATTGAAAAGGCGACCCCTACGTTCGGCAACCAAAATATAAAAAATATCGACTGGGTTTATCGAAAAACTTCCTTAGCAAAATTTTAATGATTTTTTGCGAGCTTTAATTTTCTGACATAATGGTGCTACATTAGGGGATACTTGAGGCCAATGGCCTCAAGGAGCAAAACACTGGTCTCCTCGAGAGAAAAACATCAATGTATCATACTTTAAGATCCGACTGTAAATGCCAAAGATATAACGAAAAATGTAAAATGGCCACCCCTACGTTGGGCAAAAAAACACATTTTTTTTCAAACCTCCTTGCAAAAATACTTCATTTGCCTGTAGTGGTACGGTCCACTAAATATATTTATCCTTACACTAATAGAAAAAGTTTGTAAATATTTTAGTTAGAACTACTCAAAATTAGTTAAAAATTATCTTGCATACAAACTATTTTTTAGTAGTTAGAACTACTAAAAATTAGTTAAAAATTATCTTGCATACAAACTATTTTTTATCTATAATATGCAGCAACTTGATATATTTTCCCAACATATTGTTTATTTTTGTAAATAAAATATGAAAGAAAAGAAGATAACAACACTTTACAAAACAAGACTCCTAAAAGTCATCTATTATGTATAGCAAGCGACAGCGCAGTGGGTAGAGCGTCTGCTTGAAATGCCAGCAAGTGTGGGTTCAAACCCCACACGCGGCATGATTTATTTTAAATTAAATTTAAAAAAAGTAGTGAAAAAGAACTTTCTTATTATTGGTTACAATTCAATAGGTGCTGTGTTTCAACTACTTCTTTTCCCTCACTTTTTTTGCTGGCAATAACCTGTTTATTCGAATTTAGAAATCATTCGAAACCGGTCGGTTTTTTGAAATTAAAGAAATCGGTTAACCGGTTTTCGGTTAAAAGGTTTTTATTCATATTTTAAGTACGATGAAGTCATTACGTATTTTTTTTATAAAAAAGCAATTTTTAATCACTTTTATTTTATATATTTTTTTAAAAAATTTAAAAATTAGAAATATGGAAGTTAAACAAATTAATTATAAATATTAAAAAAAAATTTTTTTTTAAATTACAAAAATATTGGTTCCACCAGGAATTTTGTGAATTTCCGAAAATCCATCGACAGGGAATTTCAGCTTCCTATTTCCAGCAGTTTGAGCAGGCTATCAAGGTGGACACTTTTTCTTTTTTTTGCCCCTCCCGGTTGGAATTAGGCTGGAAGAAGTTCCAGCAGTTTGGACAAGTCGTTTCCCTTTTTGAGCCCCCATTTTATAACGGCCCTGTCCAAAATTCAAAAAAGGATCTTTCTAATAAGTTAGCCCCCATACTCCAGGGACCCACATTTTAAATTTCAGGTTTCTAGCCGAAGGGGTTTTAACATGCCCCCAAGGTGAGGCTTTTCTTCTTTTTGCCCCTCCCTTTAGGAATTTACAAAAATTCCATCTTCGCGGCTATCTGCGATGGATGAGGAACATTCATACCAAATTTCAACTGCATTGCCTAAGCGATTTGGGCAGGCCGTTATTGGGGACATTTTTTCCTTTCAACCCCCATTTTTACTATGTTCCTGTTCCAAAATAGAAAAATTACGTTGCCGGTGAGTTAGTCCTACTCCAGGGAATACATATTTAAAATTTTAGGTTGGCCAAAAGGAATTGGGCATGCCGTCAAGGAGGAGACTTTTCCCCTTATTTCCCCTCCCGATAGGAATTTTAAAAACTCCGTCTAAGCGGACGCCTACACAGAAGGAGGGACTCACATGCCGAATTTCAGCTACATAGTTTCAGCAGTTTGGGCAGGCCGTCAAGGGAGAAACATCCCCCTTTTGGGATATCCTGTAGAGATTTCCAAAAATCCAAACTTTGTCGATGTCTACGACAGTGGAGGAACCTTTATACCAAATTTCAACTTCTTACCTCCAGTGGTTTGGGCAGGCAGTTAAGGGGGCCACTTCTCCAATTTGTGAGACCGTCTATGGGGAGACTTTTCCCCTTTTTGCCCGTTCAGGTAGGAATTTCCAAAAATTCCGTCTTAGCGGACATCTATGCCGAATATCAAGAAACCTTGTTTAAGTGGAGATATCCGTGGGGGAGGAAAAAAAGTACTTTTTGTGAAATTATATTTTCTAAATGGTATTTTTTTAAATGGTACTTTTTGGAAAAACCGAAGTATTGGCAGAAGGTACTTTTTTTGAAAAAGGTATTTTTTTGGTAAAATGTATTTTTTTTGGAAAAAGGCACTATTTTTGGAAAATGTCCTTTTTTCGAAAAAGGTATTTTGTTTGGAAAAGGTACTTTTTTTTGGAAGAGGTACATTTTTATAGAAAAAGATACTTTTATTGGAAAAAGGTACTTTCTTGGAAAAAGCTACTTTTTTGGAAAATTGTACTTTTTTGGAAAAAGGTACTTTTTTGGAAAAAGGTACTTTTTTGGAAAAAGGTACTTTTTTTTGGAAAAAGGTACATTTTTTGGAAAATGGTACTTTTTTTTGGAAAAAGGTACCTTTTTTTCGAAAAAAGCACTTTTTTCAAAAAAGTACTTTTTTTCTGAAAAAGGTGCTTTTTTTGGGAAACGGTACCTTTTTTGGAAAACGGTACTTTTTTGGAAAAAGGTACGTTTTCGGAAAAAGGTATTTTTGTTTGAAAAAGGTACTTTTTTGTCCCCTTTTTGCCCCTCCCGATAAGAATTTCCAAAAATGCCGTCTCAACGCACGTCTACACCGGTCGAGGAACCTACATACCAAATTTCAGCAGTTTGAGCAGTCCGTCAAGGGGGAGACTTTTTCCCCTTTTTGCCCCTCCCTTTAAAAATTTCGAAAAATCCCGTATTGTTGGATGTCTACGATAGTGGAGGGACCTTTATACCAAATTTCAACTTCCTACCTCCAGCGGTTTGGGCAGGCCGTCAAGGGGGGCTCTTTCCCCTTTTTAACCCCCATTTTTACAACGTCCCTGTCCAAAATTCTGAAAAGTACTTTCCAGATAAGTTAGCCCATACTCCAAGGAACACATGTTTTAAATTTCAGGTTTCTAGCCAAAGGGGTTTTGGCAGGCCGCCAAGGGGGAGACTTTTCCCCTTTTTGCCCGTTCCGGTAGGAACGTCTACGCCGGAGGAGGAACCTACGTACCAAATTTCAACTTTCTAGCTTCAGTAGTTTGGGCTGGGCGATGTTGAGTCAGTAAGTCAGTCAATCACTCACGTTATT
Organism: Leucophora obtusa; assembly: GCA_949987735.1. Classification (NCBI taxonomy): domain Eukaryota; kingdom Metazoa; phylum Arthropoda; class Insecta; order Diptera; family Anthomyiidae; genus Leucophora; species Leucophora obtusa. The sequence continues at coordinate 182,339,497 of OX465296.1, forward strand.
CTTTTATATATAGAGATTGTATCGAATTATATACCATTATATCTAGTTGGATATGATTATATTATATTTCATACGATACATTTGGATGAGGACAAAATCCGGATAAAATTGTATCAAACCATATCTTATTTCATCAAGTTAGATCTAATTATGTTAATTTAGATCTAATATGATCATAATACGACTAATACACTAACCTATATTTGTGAAGCAGTGAAATAAGTAGTTTGTAAAGCATTACTTCCAAATTTTTTTCTGGGATCGAAAGAAAAAAATTGTTTTGGTTGTTAAAATAGGCTATATCAAAGGTTTTCCAATTAATCAAAATATTAAGCATCATTTGTAATTGGGAAAATATCAATTCAAATTCAGAAATCATGAATTGAAATTCACAAAACATTAGTTAAAATTCAGAAATTATAACATGAATTTCGTTTCATAATTTCGGAATTTTACTTCATATTTTCAGAATTTCAATTGATGAGTTCTGAATTTCGATTGATATATTCTGACTTTAATTTGATATTTTATGAATTATATTTAATTGATGGTTTTTAAATATAAATTAATGTTTTCTGGATTACAGTTGAGACCTTCAGAATTTAAAATGATTTTTCTTGAATTTAAATTAATATTTTCCGAATTTCAAATGATGTTTTATAAATTTCAAATAATATTTCCTAAATTTCAAATGGAAATTCTGAATTTCATTTGATGTTGTCTGAATTCCAATTAGAATTTTTCTGAGTTGAAATTGTAAAAGTTGTAGTACAAAATTAATTTTACAGTAGTATCTTTTGCTACTGGGTATTGCACCTCAACTTGATTTTTCTTAAAATCAAATACTACTTTCAAAAATTCAACTCGTTCAACTACATATCCTTCCCTCATTCGTACTATGATTGCTATACAAACTCTTTTGAAAAGAATTGATTTATTGCCATTGATGCATGCACCTTCATTTAGCAAAACATTTGTTATGCATTTCTTGGGATGTCTCTTAAATGGCCCCTTTTAAACAAAATGTACATATAGAAAAGTATAGGGTTATTCATAAGGAGACCTACATATTTGTTGAAGTTTTGCTTTCTGAATTTTTAAAATTATTCACTACTTATTGTTGTTGTTGATGATCTAGTTTAAATCTTTGCTCTTTAAAAAAAATTGTCCATTAGTGTGGGTCGAATTAGGTATTTGGAGGATTTTCGCTTGGGCCAGGGGGTAGACAAGTTGCGGATAAATGTAAAAAATATTTTTGGAAAGATTCAGCCAAATCTGAAATAATCTTCTACTTGAGCTTTTAATTTTTTTATTTTGTTGTTCTAAAAAATAAACATTCTTAAAAATCTTGTTGACTTCCAATTGAAAATACAACTAACTAGGTTTGGTAAATAATAGTTTCATTGTGATATTGTTGAATATGTTTGCAGATAATTATATATATATTTTTATACTACTATATACTTATATATTTGAAATATGCTTCCAATTGCTTTAATTTTATCTTTATTATACATATATTTCCAGGCAAACACTGTAATGTTTGTCATATTTGTCCACCTAAACAAAGATGTATTTCCAATTTTATTTTATCATTATTATATTTGTGAAATGCAAAGGCAATAATAATGTTCGTCTGCAAATATATATGTATTTACCAGTAGATAAATTTCAGATGATCCAAAAACATATATATATTTTTACAGGCGAATTTTTTATATTTGTTAGCAAATATATTATATTGGAAACACGGATGTGTATTACCAGGAAATATGTTTCCAGCAGGGCGATTTTTTTCAGCGTGTACTAATAACATTTAACACTTTTAATGTAATACCCATTAAGCTTAAGATAAAGTTTGCAAAAGTTGTATAAATTGTATGTATGGTTGAAACATCTCCTTGATATGACTATGTTTGTAAATAATTTTAAATAAAAATGGACATTGATGGTTACATATGTGCAGTTTTTTTTTTCAATTCTCTATTGAATTGACATTTTGGCCAATATCCAAACAAGTTTGTGTGAAGATATTTTTCTTTATATATAACGAGTAAAAAGGTTAAAGTCGGGCATGCCGACTATACAATACCCTACACCAGTTTGGTGTATTGTTTGGATCCGAAATTCGAATGGGTTAAAATGGGGCTTATGTCAAAATTTTCTATAATGTGAGCCAGCGCACCAAATTTCATTAAAATATCTTAATATTTGCGACCTGCAGTTTGTAACCAAGCCAATTTTGGGGGGACCCTTATATGGGCACTAGTTCTAAACATGGACCGATGTTCACCAAAATCAAGAGGATTCGTCCTTGGGCCAACATAGGTCTGTGTACCAAATTTCATCAAAATAGCTTAATATTTGCGACCCGCAGCGTATAAACAATATAATTTTGGGGGGACCCTTATATGGGCACTAGTTCTAAACATGGACCGATGTTCAACAAAATCAATAGGCTTCGTCCTTGGGCCAACATAGGTCTATGTACCAAATTTCATCAAAATATCATAATATTTGCGACCTGCAGCGTATAAACAGTATAATTTTGGTAGGACCCTTATATGGGCACTAGGTCTAAACATAGACCGATGTTCACCAAAATCAATAGGCTGCGTTATTGGGCCAATATAGGTCTGTGTATCAAATTTCATCAAAATATCTTAATATTTGCGACCTGCAGCGTATAAACATTATAATTTTGGTAGGACCCTTATATGGGCACTAGGTCTAAACATGGACCGATGTTTACCAAAATCAATGTGCTGCGTTATTGGCCCAATGTAGGTCTGTGTACCAAATTTCATCAAAATATCTTAATATTTACGACCTGCAGCGTATAAACAGTATACTTTTGATAGGACCCTTATATGGGCACTAGGTCTAAACATGGACCGATGTTCACCAAAATCAATAGGCTGCATTATTGGGCCAATATAGGTCTGTGTACCAAATTTTATCAAAATATCTTAATATTTACGACCTGCAGCATATAAACAGTATAATTTTGGTAGGACCCTTATATGGGCACTAGGTCTAAACATGAACCGATGTTCACCAAAATCAATAGGCTGCGTTATTGGGCCAATATAGGTCTGTGTACCAAATTTCGTCAAAATATCTTAATATTTACGACCTGCAGCGTATAAACAGTATAATTTTGGTAGGACCCTTATATGGGCACTAGGTCTAAACATGGACCGATGTTCACCAAAATCAATAGGCTGCATTATTGGGTCAATATAGGTCTGTGTACCAAATTTCATCAAAATATCTTAATATTTACGACCTGCAGCATATAAACAGTATAATTTTGGTAGGACCCTTATATGGGCACTAGGTCTAAACATGGACCGATGTTCAAAAAAATCAAACTTGTTCGTCCTTGGGCCAACATAGGTCTGCGTACCAAATTTCATCAACATATCTTAATAGGTGCGACCTGTAGAGTGCGCACAAGATTGCATGGACAGACAGACAGACGGACGGACGGACGGACGGACAGACGGATATCTTTAAAACGAAATAAAAAAAAATTCTGAACCGATCGGTATACTATAAGGTGGGTCTACGACCAATATTTTTTGGTGTTACAAACATCAGCACAAACTTATAATACCCTGAGCACATAGTGGTGTAGGGTATAAAAATATAGAAATATAAAAAGGCATTTAGTGGTTCTTTTTTTATTGATATTCATATATAGAATGTGAATATAAGTTCATTATGTTAAAAGTGCCTTAGGGTATTTGGATATGAAAAATATGATTATAAATTGTTTTGTAAAAAGTTTAGTTACATATTTAGAAAAGGAATGAGACTAATAATGGAACTTTCTAAAGTGAAAACACTGATTTTCGTTAAAAATTGCATATGTAATAGAACAGATAAAACTAAAAAACGAGAGAAATAATAGAAACTTTAAACATTTTTAAAGAAAAAAGTTTTTTGCTGCTTTATATCTAAATTTGAATTCAATCGGCGAGTAACCCTTAACAGACCTATTATTATACCCTACACCACTATGTGGTCAGGGTATTATAAGTTTGTGCTGATGTTTGTAACACCAAAAAATATTGGTCGTAGACCCACCTTATAGTATACCGATCGGTTCAGAATTTTTTTTTATTTCGATTTAACGATGTCCGTCTGTCCGTCCGTCCGTCCGTCTGTCTGTCTGTCCATGCAATCTTGTGCGCACTCTACAGGTCGCACCTATTAAGATATTTTGATGAAATTTGGTACGCAGACCTATGTTGGCCCAAGGACGAACAAGTTTGATTTTTTTGAACATCGGTCCATGTTTAGACCTAGTGCCCATATAAGGGTCCTACCAAAATTATATTGTTTATACGCTGCAGGTCGTAAATATTAAGATATTTTGACGAAATTTGGTACACAGACCTATGTTAGCCCAGTAACGCAGCCTATTGATTTTGGTGAACATCGGTCCATGTTTAGACCTAGTGCCCATATAAGGGTCCTACCAAAATTATACTCTTTATACGCTGCAGGTCGTAAATATTAAGATATTTTGATGAAATTTGGTACACAGCCCTATGTTAGCCCAATAACGTAGCCTATTGATTTTGGTGAACATCGGTCAATGTTTAGACCTAGTGCCCATATAAGGGTCCTACCAAAATTATACTGTTTATACGCTGCAGGTCGTAAATATTAAGATATTTTAATGAAATTTGGTACACAGACCTATATTGGCCCAATAACGCAGCCTATTGATTTTGGTGAACATCGGTCCATGTTTAGACCTAGTGCCCATATAAGGGTCCTACCAAAATTATACTGTTTATACACTGCAGGTCGTAAATATTAAGATATTTTAATGAAATTTGGTACACAGACCTATATTGGCCCAATAACGCAGCCTATTGATTTTGGTGAACATCGGTCCATGTTTAGACCTACTGCCCATATAAGGGTCCTACCAAAATTATACTGTTTATACGCTGCAGGTCGCAAATATTATGATATTTTGATGAAATTTGGTACATAGACCTATGTTGGCCCAAGGACGAAGCCTATTGAATTTGGTGAACATCGGTCCATGTTTAGAACTAGTGCCCATATAAGGGTCCCCCCAAAATTATATTGTTTATACGCTGCAGGTCGCAAATATTAAGCTATTTTGATGAAATTTGGTACATAGACCTATGTTGGCCCAAGGACGAAGCCTATTGATTTTGGTGAACATCGGTCCATGTTTAGAACTAGTGCCCATATAAGGGTCCTCCCAAAATTGGCTTGGTTACAAACTGCAGGTCGCAAATATTAAGATATTTTAATGAAATTTGGTGCGCTGACTCACATTATAGAAAATTTTGACACAAGCTCCATTTTAACCCATTCGAATTTCGGATCCAAACAATACACCAGAGTGGTGTAGGGTATTGTATAGTCGGCATGCCCGACTTTAACCTTTTTACTCGTTTTTAAGTAGGTTTGAGGTTAAGAAGAAGAATAAACATTTTTTCAAAGTTATAGACACATTATTAATTTGCAAATCAGACTAGATCTAGTTTTTGCCTTTTTCTTTATTCACGTCCGATTTTCATTGAGCCAACAGACATATTATTTTGACTGTATATGAAAGTGTGTAGAAAATAGTTTTACGCATTTTGTGTTTATATCTATTCAATTTGTGTAACATTGCATTAAACCATTTTATAGCTGTAAATTTACAAATACTTTTTATAGTGAAATTAATGTTCAAATTTTAGCGTCCCAATCTCATTTCCAATAGTTAAAAATTGGAGTGGAAAAGGGCCCTATTGAAAAATAGAAAAAATCAATTTAAATCACAACATAAGAGTTATACTAAGTACATTTACACATTTTTATGATTTTTTTTTTTTAAATCTAGTAATTTAAGCATGCGATGTTGATTACTTCAAGAGTTTTTCGTATTGAATTGTTTACCATCTGCAAAACCACCAACAACATATAACTTTTATCCCCATTCACACCATTTAATTTTAACGTGTTTTTTCAGCAAAAAGTTTAAATACTCCAACCAATGTATATAGTATGTGATACTGAAATAAGGTAGTTCAAATTTAAAATACAAAATAGCACTTTCGTCAAAATATATTGAATTTTTAAAAAATATAAGTACCCAGGTGAAAATGTTCATATATGGCCATATATGGCAACATATATGGGTTCATATATGGGTTCGGATCCGAATTTGAGGGTATATGGCCATATATGGAGATATATGAATGTTCATATAATTTTTTTTTTTTTTAATAAAAATATTGCTTTTTTTATTTAAATTAAATGTAAATATTACAATTCTTACTGATGAATTTGTACATTTGAATATATATATGTTCCCTCGGTTCCTATAAGGAGCATAGGGCCTTAACAAATTTTCGCCATTCTGATTTATCTGGTGCCAGGTTCTTCATTTCACCCCAACTTCTTCTAGACATTGTGACTTCCTTCTTGACCTGTCTACTCCATATATGCGCTGGACGCCCTCTTCTACGGCTACCTTGGGGGTTCCATTCAATTGCAGTACGGGCTATATCATCAGGATCTTTTCTGAGGGTGTGACCAATCCAATTCCACTTTCGCCTTCGTACTTCAAGGTCAATTGGTGTTTGTTGTGCGAGTGACCATAACCTTGAGTTAGATATTGCAATGGGGCAGAAAATCCTCAGAATTCTACGCAGACATCTGTTGACAAAGACCTGCATTGCGTTTATGTCAGGAGGTGCTGCATTCCAGGTCTCACATCCATAAAGCATGATAGACTTAACGTTGGAATTAAATATTCTTATCTTAACATGTCGGGATAATGTTGTTGACCTCCACACGTTACTAAGACGTCCAAAAGCCTGTTTTGCTGTTTATATTCTGTTTGCGATGTCCGCTTTGGATCCACCAGATGTTGTTAGAATACTACCTAAGTAGCAAAAGGAATCCACGTCTTCAATAATATCATCCTGAATTCTAAATACTAGCGATACATCGGAATTTATGCGCAACGCTTTCGTTTTATTTATATTTATCCTCAGCCCTGCTGATTTTGCTGAGTTGACAATAGTTTCAAGCTTCGTCATCATGTCTGAGAAACTGTGTGACAACAGACAAATGTCATCTGCGTAGTCGAGATCTTCCAGCCGTGCATTCATTCCCCACATTATACCACGACCTAATCTTGTGGCACGCCTCATAACTATATCCAATGCGATGTTAAATAGCAGTGGAGACAACACACAGCCTTGCCTTACACCCGTATTTACCGATATGTTCCTACTTAATTGGTTTTCATGCAGCATACGACAGCTGGCGTCCTCATATAAATCCTTAATGAGGGATATTAGTTTCTTCGGTACCTGTTTACATTCGAGTGCGGACCAAATGACATTATGCGGCAATGTGTCAAAAGCCTTTTCAAAATCAATGAAGATCAGATACAAAGGCGATCGCCATTCAACAGATTGCTCCACAATTATCCTAAGGCTATTATGTACATTTGAATGAAATTGAGAAATTATGAAATTTTTAATGGACATAAACATTTTACTTCAAGTTTAGAAATTATTTTATGACTGTTTTTTGATTATTTAATGATTGATTATACACTAAAAGAAAAAAGTATGTAAAAATTTTAGTTAAACCTACTAAAAATTAGTTCAAAATGAAAAACTGCTGAATTAGCAGAGTATTTTTGCTAAATATAAATAAGATAGGTACAGCAAAAATAAAACTGTTTAATATATTTACAAATTTTGAGTTATAATTGAGCTAAATTTCAGTGATTAGGAAATAAAATTAAATTGTAGTATTAAACAAAAACCTTCACATAAAATTTTAAATTTTCAAAGTTCCTTTTTCGTTTTTTGTTTTTAATAAATAGATTTAGCAGTTTTATTTTTGCTGTTTTTCTCTTACTGTAACATTTTCAATTGTATTTTAAAATTTATCATTTTATTTCAGAAGTTATCAATTGTTTTTCAGATTTATTAATTGTATTTCAGAAATAATCAATTGAATTTCAGTTTACTCAATTGTATTGTAGAAGTTATGATTTGTTTTTCAGATTTACATATTTTATTTCAGAAATAATCAATTTATTTCCAGTTTTATAATTGCTTTTCAGAAATTATCAATTGGTTTTAATATTTATCAATTGTATATCAGAAACTACCAATTGTATTTCAGAAATTATGAATTGTATTTCAGAAACTGAAAATTGTATTTCAGAAATTTATTAATTGTATTTCAGAAATTCGCATTTGCATTTCAGAAATTATCAAATGTATTTTACAAATAATCAATTGTATTTCAGAAACTGCCAATTGTATTTAAGAAATTATCAAAGGTATTGTATTTCAATATTTTTTGAATCCGCTCACGTAATTACCCCCATGATAAAAAAAACTTAAAAAATTACCCATATATGGAATAATATATGAGTTCATATATGAAGATATATGGAATATATGAACCAATATATGGACCAATAAATGCAAAATATTATCATATATGGATTCATACATTTGAATGTATTTACCCATATATGCTTCCATACATAACATATATGTTCATATATAATCATACATTAAACCATATATGATCATACATGAAACCATATATGACAATATATGAACATATATGAACATTTTCACCTGGGTAATAAAAAATTAATTTCAGTGTGCCGATTTGATACATTCACAATATTTGTTCATTATAACCGAGAATGAACATTAACAATGAACTTTTTGTTTAAATTAATTGTTTTTTAACTGTTTAAACTGTTAATAAATTTGACAAGATTGACATTCATTAAAAAACTTTGACTGAAAATTTTAACTGCCATAAAAATTTCGTACTTAAGCACCGTAAGTTGTGTTTTACGTTGAAAATTTTTACTTAAACTTTAAGGATTTTTAATAATAATTTAAATTCTCAAAATGAATTTTTTTTATGTAATTAGAAAGCCACAATCACAATAAACAGAAAATGGCACTTTTTCCCAACAAAAATAATAGTCTAGTATATTAAATTTGCGTGTAAACAAACTCTACACAGTTTTCATGTGAAACTCATTATCGTGAAAATTTATTTTTGTTATGTGGAGTATCCCAGAAAAAAACATGGTAATGACAGATCATTACCATACTGATTACCAAGTAATGATAGTTTATTACCATTTGCATTACTTCAAAACACAAAATAATGAGTTACTGCTAATAAGTTAATAAGTTAAGTATTTATATATTCTTGCAAAGTAATCACTTACTGGTAATTGATTAAATAAGTACTGATATAGTCTTTTTATATTAATATTTTATTTATTAAATTATTTCGAACATTTTTCCAACTGAATAGAAAATTTTCCGAGCTAAAAAAATTATATTTCCAACATGACCAACTATTTCACAATGTAGGGTAACAACTTATTTCCTAACTTCTGAGTAACCACTTTTTCTATCTTTGTTAGCAACTACTTATTCTTTCACTATCGGTAACTCGTTATTCGCACTTTTTTTGTAAGCGAGAGGGTAATGATCACTAGGGTTATGACTCATTTTTAACAAAAAATTTTACATATCACCACGTGATAGGCAATACTAATTTAATAATAAAAATCGTGTTTGCTGTTCATTTTGTCGCAAAAACCTTCCGCACCAAATGCAATTTCTAAAAATAATTTTTTGCTCGGGGTTTTGCTTAATTTACATAACGAATTATTACAACAATTATTGTAAACGACAAAAAATATATCCAAAAGTCCTTCAAAAAAGATTTCGTATTTTTTACCGTAAATAGCTTTTAATACGCATCGTTTGAGTCTCATTTGTTTAAAACTTCGGAGAAATATTTTAATTAAACTAAAAAAATATAGACCAAATTTCAACCCTTTTGGTGCGGGAACTTTTTTGACAGCAGCGAAAAAGTAAGATTGCGTTTCTTAATATTTTTTATGGCCTTTTTGGCTAGGGCATGTAAAATTTGATATTTGCAACAAAAAATCAAAAATTCATAACCTTAATGACCACCCATGAATTTTTTGACATCGCGAACAAAAGAAATATTGCGAGTAAATAGCCTGGTAAGTAGTGAAACCCTTTGCGTTTTACTTACTCGCTTAATTACTCAGTAATGTCTGTTTTTGCTGGGATGTTATAACAGTTTTTTCACATGAAATCTGAACAACTTACGCCGCTTAAATCTTAAAGACTTTTATTTTTCTTGGGAAAAAGTCACATTATGTCTTTAATGTAATTGTGTTTTTCTAATAAATTAAAGAAATTGTTTATTTTAGATTAAATTAACTTTTGAGGCCTGTTATTTTCGAGTGAAATTTTTCACGTCAAAAACAACTTACGGTGCTTTAAAATTAACGTATTTTATGAACATAAAACTTTTATATTTCTTTCTATTTTAACTGTTTATTCATTTAAAAATAACTTTATGGATTAAAATTTAAAAAAAAACTACAATCTTAAATACTTTAAAACTACTACGAGTTTTCACATATGTATCTCCATAAAAATTTATTTATATCGTTAAAAATTGAACTACCCTATTACGTATGAATTAGTTTTTTTTAATGTTATTTGGTTTTCCATGTTAAACCACATTAAGAATGATGGATTTTCACAAATTATGCATGTGTGAAATGAAAAGTTTCTTTTTGTTCTTATAGAGCGGAGGTAGAGGAAATGAAATAAAAAACTATTTCGATTTGTTTTTAGTTTTGTTAGTTAAATAAACGAAATTGCTCTAAACATTTTTTTTTCAGTTAAAACTTTGAGAATACATATAAAAAATGGTTATAAATGCTGCTGTATTGAAAAAACCTTAATTTAGATTTTTATTTTTATAAAAATCGATTTAAAAAAAAAAAGTAAACTGCACTCAATAAAGTTTTGTAGTTTCTACAAATGTTTTTAAAAATCATAACTTTTTTGGAAATTAACTAAATTTATTTGACAGTAGTTCGAATGTTTTTTTAACGACTTATTCTTTTGAGTGTAAAAGAAAAATATCTAATATTATAATTTTTTGACCAAATCTAGCCATTTGGAATATTAGAATGTTTAATGATAGTCATTATTGACCAATTGTAATTATTATTTCCTGTTTTTTTCATTTAATTTATTTGAACAAAAGTCTCCTGAAAACATCTACAATACACAAAAACATTAATTTGTCTGCTGACATTTTGCACATATTTCTTAGTTCCATACGAACCCAAATATTTATCAAATGTAATCACAAAGTTTTGCAAGCACCTGATCAACTTATTCCATAACATACAATTCTATGCTTCCTATTGGGTACTCCAATGGAAATGAAAAATTGCTCAACATGTGAAAAGTATTCTACGCAATTTAACATTATAAAGCATACACATTACAGTGGGGCAAGTTGAAACTACACAGAGAGAATTATCATCACTTCAGTAATGAAGTTTCAATGAAAATTGTCACTGGAACTCGTCCACTTTTCATAGAATCTATGAAACAGGTTTCATTAAAGTCAGTGTCTATGAAAAGTTCATAAAATTAATGAAACTATTCATAAAATGACTAGCCCAATCCCTATATTATTATAATACCAATACCAAAAAAATTAACTATAAAAACAGTAGTTTTTACGAATTCTGCCAATTATTTGAAATTTTTTGTAGTACTAATTTGTCAGTTATTTTTACAAGATTATTAGTTATTTTTACTGAATTTGTTAGTTGTTTTCTATAGTTAAAAATAACAAGATTTTTAGTTATTTTAAAGATAAATACCTTTGTCGCCTTTTTATCAACCTATCCCTTTGCTCTAACTTTCGTTTTTATTATGTTCTTCCGAAAAACTTTTTTGAGTGCGCTATTTAGTAGTAGTTTCGAAATACTATATTAATCAATATTTGTAAAATAAGCCAATTAAATGGTTTGTTTTGCTCTCCTAAAAGTTGTGCTTTTGTAGATAGCTTAATTTGAATTCATAGAAAATTGTAGTTGCTGCCGTAAATGTTTCTTTTTTAATTTCTTTGGAATGTTATAAATTATTAAAAGAAGTAAAGCAAAATCTATGGAATTGTAGATAAAACATTGGTTTGTATTAGGGTATCCAATCAGTTAACAGCGATAAGATAATCCAGAAAATTTGTTTAAGTAATTATTCGAGTAACCTAATTATTTTAATTTCCAGTGACGAATAACTCATATACATCGATTAATCGAATAAGCCGAACTAATATGGAAATACACTTGGGACACTCTGGTTGTTATATAAATATTAGTGGCAGAATAGTTTTAATTTGGATTCCCTAGCTTATGTCCTTTAGAAAATATTCAATATAAGAAAAGTATAATAGAAGTGTTCTGCGATGTATGAACAATTTTCAAAATGAATTTAAAGAGTTCTGATTGGGCTATATCTTACTGATATGAGATTTGGCGGCGATTGAATAAAGAAAAGTCGCACCGGAAATCTATTGAATATTTAGATAATATTTACAAGGCAAAAACACGAGTTTTTTAAGTTTTTTAAAAATTTTGTTATTGAGTATATTTTTTGACACCAAACAGTAATTTATACTTAATTGTCTTTTCAAAAAGGCATTCTGAAATTCTCTAATGCTATATTATTTTTTAATTCTGTAGACCTACAAAAATTCAGATATGATTTTTTGTCGCTCGAGTAAAACCCATACAAATTCCAAAGTATGGACAAAAATTGTAAATTTTTCTGAAAATATTTTCAAAACTCCAATTTTAGTGTTTTATAATATTCGTTTAACCAAAATTTAAAATTTTAATTTAAGGATTGCACTATAGGGATTTGGTATGTTCATTAAAGGAAATCAAAATGTTAAATATTACATATGTACGAGGGGTACTATTTATATTTCGGGAATAGCAAATAATAACAAACATTTTTAAATGAAAATGGCTTTATTGTTTTTCAAAATATTCCCCTTGATGATCAATACACTTTTGCATTCGTTTAAACCATTTGTCATAGCAGTTTTTTCATTCCCCTAGAGACACCTCCAAAACATCTTCTCTCTCGCTTTAAATTTTGCGTTAGCTGGAGAAAACTGGAGATTTTTAACAAATATTTGAAAAAACTTAAAAAGAATCGTTTTTCGCCTTTTTAAATACTAACGAAATTTTCAATAGAGTTCCGGCGCGATTTTTTTTTTATCCATTTGTTACCGAAATTCATAGCAGTTATTTTTATATGCATACTAAAAAAATTAGCACAATCGGAACTGTTAAAATTAACCTTAATTTTTTTTGGACTCCTCTAATACTGAATTTAGACTGAACAAAAACCACCTGGTTTTTGTACAAAACTAAATTACAAAAGCCAAGTCATTTACACTGGTTATTTAGTTTTTCTTTGTCATATCACTTTTTTATTTTTATTGTTAAATTAATGTAAAGAAATTGTTAATATTTTAACAATTAACAACAACACACAATTTCAAATTATAACAAATATTCTTAAAAAATTAAAAAAATATTTTTGTGACACTTGCTTTATATTCGTTGTAACAGGTTGTACCGAAAATTTATTATAAATAATACCAGGTGTTTTAAAAATGCACATTTCAGATATTTTTACTTGGTTTTTGGCAAAAACCAGGTAGAACCTGGTTTTCAGTTTGTATGAAAATTGTATGGAAAAACTAAATTAATTTTGTAGTTTTCGGCTCAAAACCTAAAAATAGCCAAAAACTACTAGTTTTTGCCCAGTCTAAATACACTATAAGATAGCTACACATTATTACACATTATTATACAATAGACCGTACCGCAAAAAAAAGTTCGCCGTACACCCTCCAATATGAAGTATTTTTGCAAGGCAATTTCAAAAAAAACTTTTTTTTTGCTGAACGTAGGGGTCGCTTTTTTCGCAATAGCTTCGGCATTTAAAGTCAGATTTTAAAGTGGGATATATCAATTTTTTGCCTCGAGGAGACCAGTGTTTTGCTATAAAGGTCAAACCCAATGAAAAAAATTTAAAAAGGCGACCCCTACGTTCGGCAACCAAAAAAAAAATTCTACTGGGTTTATCGAAAAACTTCCTTAGCAAAATTTAATGATTTTTTGCGAGCTTTAATTTTCTGACATTAGGGTGGTAGCAACTGAGATCTGGTGGGTAACTACTAGAACGGGAGACTTGAGGTCAACGGCCCTTAGCCCTTTGACGACCATACATTTTCTGCCGAAGCGATTTAAAAATTTTTGGGATTTTCATGATCACTGACCTAATTATAGTTATGCCAAGAAAAATTGGCTCCGTAGAACCCCTCCTTACCCCTCATTTCGCTTGCCAAAAATATTTGCCATTTATTTTTATTTATTTTTTTATTTATTTATTTATTTATTAATTTGAAGTTCCGTACACAAGACTTAGAGTCTCATATTGCAGTACAGAACTGATTATTTGTAGAATTACAGAAATTGTTATTAAAAATTTAAAACTAAAAAATAATAAAATATAATAACTTTATAACATGTATCAAATTAACCCTTTCAGATCCAACCAGCTGCAAAAATTTATTGATTTTGTAATTTTAAGGTAAAATGGTATTAAAACTATTAAGATTTCCTGATGTCAATATTTTATGAAACATAATTTAGGTAAAAGTATAATTGTGATTTTTGTCTAAGTAAAACTATCAATATTGAAAATATTTGCAACTTTAAGAGAAAACATCACATCACACAGTCGTGTATGCTGGGTCTAAAAGGGTTATAGTCAAATTAAAAACATAAAAAATATCATAAAAAATTAATTAAACATTCAAAGTATATACTCATATAATTAATTAACAGACTAAATCAAATATAGTTTCCTAATTCGAATAAGCTCATAATTTTATTTTTGAACTGAAGTGCATTACTTATAACTTGAGAGTTATATGGAAGATTATTCCAGAGACGGGTGGCGTATAAAAAGAACTGCCATTCGGATATCAAACTATGATGTCTAAAAGGTATCAACCTTTTCCCCCTATTGGATCTCGAAAATCTCAATCGTTCGTATAAATGCTGTGGCTGTTGGGTGTATATAATCTTATGTAGGAATAGTAAAATTCTAGTTTTAAGGAGATTATCAAAACTTATGCCATACAATCTTATTGAAAACGCTGAAACCCTATCAAATCGTTTAAAACCATAAACATATCGAGCGATATTATTAAAAACGACGTTAAGTTTCCTTTTACTATGTGTGTCACAACTAGCAAAAATTTCACACCCATATAAGAGAATAGGTATTAAATAGGTTTTGGCAAGAAGTATCCTAATATTTATTGGCGTGCAGTGTTGTGTTTGCCAAAGTGTTCTCAACATAGAATAGGTACGACCACAAGCATAATTAATATGGTCAGACCACGTGAGAGTATTGTTGAAATATACTCCAAGATTCTTCACGGAGTCAACTATTTCAATTGGTTGATCATTAAGGGTTATGACAGGTACAACATTAACTATTGTTGAACGCTTTCTAATAACTAGGCATTTAGATTTCCTCGGATTTATACTAAGACCATTTGCCGAGGCCCATATAAAAATTCGATGCAATTCACGATTCAGATTTTTCACACATAAATCAATGGAAGTGACCTTACAACTAACGTGAAGTTGGACATCATCCGCATACATCCTAGACTTACATATCTCAAGTGTATCCGGAAGATCATTTGAGTAGACTGAGAACAGAAGAGGTCCAAGAATCGACCCTTGAGGCACACCCCGAATTACCGGGAGTGGGTTAGATTTAACATTGGATGACTCAACATATTGAGATCTACCTCCAAGATACGTTGAAATTAAGTTCGTAGCGGCTTGGGAGAAATTAAACATTCTTCTTAATTTGAAGCATAAAATATTACAGGGACGTAACAGTTATAACTTTTATTCAAAAAACTGATTGTTTTACAATTATTTCTTGTTTGAATATTTTTAATTTTCTGTTTATTTGTTCTGTTTGATTTATATTTTTAATTCAAACAAAAACAATCCAAAAACGATTTTTATTTTTTCAAAAATAATAAAAGTTATTTTCTGATTTTTTTTCTTTATCAAAAAATAACAATTAAGAATATAAATCAAAAGCCATAGAACCAATGAATTCAACAATTATAATATCCTGATAATGTCAACTAGTGTTAATAAAATATTGAACAGTGATTTAAAGTGAGTAAATATGTATATTCCAGCAACTTCCGGCATTCAATTTAGGTCAATTTTTAATTTTTATTTTATTATCAAATAAAAAAGTTGCTGCTTAATTTTTTCAAAAAAATCATTCTGTAACTTTTATAAAAAGTTTTAAAATAAAAATCAAAAAACAACAGAAATTTATAGAGTAAAATATAAAAATTGAAAAAATTAAAATCTTTGCTAAACTTTGTGATTTTTTTGTGCAATATGATTTATAAAATATAGTGCATTATTGAAATGTTATAATTAAATAAATTTGGGTGGTGACTTTTTAAGAAATATAACAGTTATTTTGGGTCTCTGAAATATTATGATCAACGGTATCAAACGCTTTTGAATGATCCAAAAGTACTAGTAGAGTGATATTCTTACTATCAATCTCTTTTCTAATTTCCTCAGCAACATCCACTAGAGCACTTGTGCAACTATGTTTTTTACGAAAGCCGGATTGTCGATCAGTTAACAAATTATTATTGTCTAAGTATGTACTTATTTGGATATGAATAAGCCTTTCAAAAACTTTAGAGAGGTATGGCAAAATCGCGATTGGACGGTATTCAGATTTCGTTTTAGGAATAGGAATTATCCTAGCATTTTTCCATTTGATAGGATATAGGCTGGAGGTAAGAATGTTATTAAAAATTAATGTAATAAAAGGAAGTAGACTAGGAAGAAGGATTTTTATGAATCTTGGGTGTATACCATCATCCCCAACAGCGTTGGACTTAACAGATAGACAACTAGATAGTACATCACATTGGTCCACGACATTAAACATAAATTCGTCACTTTCATGAACAACATTGTAGTCATGGTAATAGTTACAGTTAGCCTCGACCATGGGTATGTTCAGGAAATTTTCATTAACTGAATCAACATCCACAGAAAACGGTTCCTGACTAGTGACTTTACCAATACCAATTTCACGAATAGTTTGCCATGTTCTCCTAGAACCTAAGGCGGAAGAGAATTTGGCAGAATAAAAATCTGATTTAGCCTTTTTAATCATTCTGTTCGTTTCCCTTCTGGCAATACGATATTCTTCATGTAATTGGTCAGTTTTAAAACGCTTCCATCGTGAAAAAGACAAATCCCTACAATTAATAGCTCGTTTAATATCTGAAGAAAACCATGGCTTTCTCTGTTTACTAAAGGTTTTCGTTATGAGTGGAACAGCAAGATTAAAAAGACTAGTAAGGTTTAATTCAAGAAAAGAAATTTGGTCATCAACTGATGCCATATAATTCAAACTATTCCAATCTATCTTGATGAATTCATCCTGAAGGATTTGATAGTCTAAGTGTTTGAAGTCACGGTATGTTATCAATTGCTCAGGTACCTGTAATCTAAAATCATATGCCATGAATATAAGATCGTGTCTGGAGAAACAAGATGCAGAGAGTTGATCATAAAGTAAAACATCAGACAGATTACTGACAAGAAACAGATCAAGTAACGTATTATTCGTTGATGTAAAATGTGTAGGCGTGCAAGTGTTTGGCGTATAAAGTCCAAGAGATATCATATTATTGGAAAGAGTACATTCAGTTAAAAGGTTTGAATTAAAATCACCTGCTATTATAATGTTATCATAGGAAGCTGTAAGTGTTTCAAGCTTTCTCAAAAAACGTTTAGTACATATTCTGTTATTTGGCATATAAACGCTACCCACAAGTAACTTACCTCCCTCACTAGTTACTTCTACGAATAGATATTCAACCAAGTTAATTTGAATATTCTCACTGTCATCTTCATTATCAACCACCTCATTAGCCTCCGCAACGCCGGAACAACATACAACATTAAACATTATACCCTTCTTAACGTACACAGCAACACCACCAGCATATTTTTCCCTGTCAACCCTACAAAGATTATAACCACTCAGACATACAGATAAATCAGTGACATCGTTATGAAACCACGTTTCCGATACGCAAATGAAATCAATTCCAGAATTTTCGAATATGTATCTAAATTCATCCATTTTATTTCTTAAGCTTTGTGCATTAATGTGACATATTTTAAAACCAACTCGCTGATTGCCTAAGATTCTTATCATATTAGCAGTGCCGTCTCTAGAATTAGCTCCATTATTATCTCTCAAAAACATATATCATTAATGAAAAAGTAATGCACCAAAAATAACCTAAATTCGAAAAATCAAGATGACCCTGCCGTTCCGGACGAAGCGATTTTTATTATTCTTTTATTTTCGTGATCTGCAACTAAATTATAGATATTTTACAAAAAATTGGCTTCATAGACCCCTTGCTTGCCCTTCCTTTCGCTTGTCAAAATTTGTGCTTTTTACCCCTTAAATGAAGAGATTTCCCTCCTTCTACATTTTTGTTCCCCCAACCCTCCTCTACAAATCACATCTTAACATATTTACTCTATCTTTTGTCTCGGCAATTATAAATGCGAAAAACCCTTGGGCAAGCATACTTGTCGCAAAGGGTTAGAGCAAAACACTGGTCTCCTCGAGGCAAAAAAATTGATATATCACACTTTAAAATCTGACTTTAAATGTCGAAGCTATAGCGAAAAAAGGCGACCCCTACGTTCAGCAAAAAAAAATTTTTTTTCGAGAAAAATATCGATGTATCATTCTTTAAGATCCGATTGTAAATGCCAAAGATATATCGAAAAATGTAAAATGGCGACCCCTACGTTCGGAAATAAGAAATTTTTTTTGAAATTGCCTTGCAAAAATACTTCATATTGGAGAGTGTACGGCGCACTTTTTTTTTTGCCTGTAAGGTGGTACGGTCTAGTATACAATCTAGCTTTTGTTATCCAATAAATTAAAAACGAAGAAATACAATTTTTTCTAAATAAAAAAATTTATTTTTAAAAATTTTATATTGTACTTTGGCAATTATGTATTTTATTCCTTATTGTTAGTAAAAATTTAAAACAAAAATGTAAATAATGGAAATTTCAGAAATAAAGCAATAAACATAACCATTTAACAACAGAAAATGTAATTTGAAATTAGTGAAATCCCAGCAAAAAACAGTACTTGCACTCAGGCAATGGTTGTTTTATAAATCGTTTGAGTGCAATCACCTAGTGACAGGTTCTTTGAGAGATATCGCTATTTGATCAAATTATGTTTACAGAAACCAACAACTAATAATATACAATTGAAATACATCCGAAATGATATTATCTATCACAAATATTTTTTAACAATACCTTGCTGGACTAAAAGCAAATTTATAACTATACACTTTGACCTAATGAAAAAAATTAAAATATTCGTGTGGCAGGCAAGAAATTACTATCTATTTGAGGAATTTGGCGATTGCAGATTTTAAAAACAACAATTTCGTCATCTATTGCATATTTTTATCACTCCGTATCGTGCGAAAAATTCAATTAACAGCTTTTATTTCGCGGATTTTTAAAACTTGTTTTACTATTATTATTTATTCGTATTGTCAAATGAAAATGTTCAAAATTAACAAATCATAGATTAAATTGTATTAAGTTATCGATATTATTTTAAGTAAGTTATCAACCCTTAATAAAATTTATATAGTTTTAATTTTTCAAAAGTACCAATTTAAGCTTAATTGAAAAAAGCTTAAATTTCATTTGACCTTATAAAAATTATTTCACATTTGTTTGCTTTTAATGCTATTGTTTTAAAAACAGACACATCTGTTTATTATCGATTTTTTAGATAAGAATAAACACTGAAAATTTTAAGATTCATATTTGAACAATATACGTATTTTATATAGCACTTATGCTACATATTAATACATGTATGAAAGAATTGTAATCAACGATGTAAAACTATATAAATTTTATTCTTTACTAACGTATGCCATAACGAAGTAAAAAATACCCGGTGTCGCCCGGAATCCCCAAGCCATAATCCCGGAATCCCCAAGCCATAAGCCATAAAAATCCAAAATAGGTTGTAAAATAATTTAAATTAATTTAAGTAATGAGATAAATTATGAAAATCGTAAAGAAATAAATATTCTTTTCAAAAAAATAAAATGTTATACTCTAGTTTGATTTCTAAGATCTCTTGAATTATGCTATTGTAACTTAGTACCAGGTAAGGCCAAAAACGAATTTTTTTTTGTAAATTTGCAGTTTTTTTTAAATTTTGTTTAACAAAATATAAAAAAATTGGTCAAAGCATAGAGGTATTAATTTTTGTTCTTTTTTTTGCTAGCTGTAACAAAATCATTTCCGACTTTTTTGAACTCAGACAAAAGAGATAGTTTTCCAAAGATTTTGTAAAACTCCGATAACATTAACTCAAGGTCAAAGATGTAATTTTTTTAAATTTTCAATTTTTGCTGAGAGTATATCAAAATATTATGTTGGTTTTTGAGGAATTTGGCGAAAGCTTTCCAAATAACTCTGTTAACACTAAATTTTATACACAGGAATAAAAACTTAGAAACTAACCCTTTTAGGCACATGTGGACAAAATGATCCCAAATTTTTAAAATGTAAAAAAGGTGTCTTTTGACAATAAAATTGGAAATTTTTAATAAAAATTATAATCATTATTTCATCTTTCTGTGGGATTTTCCCATCATCTTCAGCATGCGCGGTTCCAGCAATTAATATAAGGGGAAAAATCATACGCCTCAGTGGCCAACTCAATGTATTTGTCTACTGTGGCGTATGATTTTTCCCCTTATATTAATTGCTGGAACCGCGCATGATCTTCAGGGATAAATTTTATTATATCAATACACTCACAATATATTTTCGATAACCGATTGAGGTTTATTTCAAAAGTAATAGATAAAGTTTGTTTTCAGTTGAAGAATCAATTAAAATACATCGAAACATATTGAGTGCGTTTACCAGACGTTCAACTGTTGCTAAAAATTTTACGCTACTTGTGAGCAGTTAATAATACATCAGCTGTCGTTTGATTTTTTGTATATTTTTTTTAAAGAATAATAAGCATGTACAAATACAATTATAAAGGAATAAAAAATTTCGAAAAAATCAATGAAACATCTACAAATATTTTTATTTTAAAACAAAAACAAAAGTAGCATCGTTCACCAGATTAAGGTAATCATAAAGCGCTACATATCAATTGTAGCCGTAGCGGGTTTCTCTGATAACCCTGGCCATTGTTTAACTTTTTGTACAAGTCAATAAAAAACAAACTACAACAAAATACGTATCATCTGTAGGAGTTGATATTTTCAATCAACTGTTCTATTTTTAGTTTTATATTTTTATAAAAAATAATTTAAACAATTTCGTTCTTTTCTGTTTTAAAACAAAAAATACAAATATTTTCGGTTTTCTTTTTTGTTAAAATAGTTTGTTTATATAAAAAATTATTTCAATTAAAATTACAAGAAGTTCTTTACTCATACACACAAACATAGCCAATTAAAATATGAACGTGTGTGTAGTGTTTTGAAAATTCAAACAAAAAAACTTTAAAATATGAAAAAACAAACCTAAAAATCGTTTCTTTCTAACGTTTTGTCAGTTAAAAAT
This sequence comes from Leucophora obtusa, assembly GCA_949987735.1. Taxonomy (NCBI): domain Eukaryota; kingdom Metazoa; phylum Arthropoda; class Insecta; order Diptera; family Anthomyiidae; genus Leucophora; species Leucophora obtusa. The sequence continues at coordinate 182,361,215 of OX465296.1, forward strand.
TGAAGATTGTTTTAACAGATTTTTTAATTATTTTTATTTCTTTTATGGATTGTTTAAACAATGTTTAAAAATAGATAGCAAAATGGTTTGAATGTAATGAAAAATCCGTAGTCCTTTTTTAATTGTGTTTTCAATTAATTTAACCCTCTAATACCCAAGGCCACTAAAAGGCGGTCTTCAGATTTTAAATATTTTTTAGCTAAATGACAATATTTTATTAAACAAGTTGTATTATATCCATAGAAAACTTAACTCTCAACTTTTTTTGCTTTCAAATTGTTTTTGTATAAGGAACGGTTTTCAAGCGAGAAGCATGTAAAATGAAAATTTAGAAAATTTTAAAAAATTAACTTTTTAAAACAGAAAAAAATATTTGAAAAATTGTCAAAAAAAATACATATACGATCTGGCGTACATTGCCGTTAATAGCAAAGCTAGTTTTGAGTCTCTAATTGTAAAATCAGTTAAAAATTTTTCTCCAGGGCTCACAGGATAATGCCAGGATACGTTTTACAAATATCTCTCTCAAAAACTAGCCAACAGATTTCCTTCAAATTAAACACAGATTATATACTCATATACTCAGAGGTAGTAGTACGCAGAACTAATTTCTTCAAAATTTATTGATGTTTAGTGCCAAATTCGCTAAATTTCGTAATTTTTAAAAAGCGAAAATCGCTATAACTTTTGAAATAACAACAATTGATCAACAATTTTCGGTACGTAATTTTATTTTATTGATAGTGTTATTTACAGCAAAAACCGAAATTATTTGACTACTGGGTTTCAAGATACGTCTTCAGCGATAAATTAATATTTTAATATTTGTTCCATAGTAGATTTTCAACGCCAAATATATGGATTAAATATTAGCGTAATCAGAAGAAAGAGCATTAGAAAGAAGAAGAAAGTTTTTAACGATAAAATTCAGTTTCCACAAATAATTTTTAAATAAATTTTTGGTTTAGTAACACGAAAATACAAAATTTAAATAAAAACGAGTAAAAAAGTTAAAGTCGGGTATGCCGACTATACAATACCCTACACCAGTCTGATTAAAAGCAAACTTATGTTTGTTTAGTATCTTAAAATGTCTTTAGTACGATACTAACCTTAGTAAAAAATGTATTTATTGCGATACCTTTTGCAAATGGAAATTTTTTGCTTGAAATTTTGCAACAACAGTTTTTAGAGGTGAACCCATATTATACTAAAAGTTGGACTTTGGGCACATCTTAGAAAGCTATGCTGCCATTCAAAATTATCGAAAAATCGCGATTTTAATGTATAATCCGCTATAGATGAATACTTTTTTTTTGTTGAAACATTTTCCTTTTAATTGCTTCTTTACTAAGCAATATCATTTATTAAGGCCGATTTTGCTTTCAGCGATTCAATTGGCTAAAACCTTAAAAAACCGTAAAAATCCATCTAAAACGCGAACATTGGTTTTAATATCAAGTTTTATGCATCAAATTTTAAGTTTAAATATGAATACAGGTCCTGTGCCTACATTTCACCACAAAAAATTTATTTTGAGTGCATTTCAAAATTTTTGTATATAAAAAACTAAATGGAAAACCGTCAAACTTTAAAGACATTTAGCGAAAAATCTGTACCATTGATCGAAAAATAAAGTACGCCATTGTAATCACCATGTCCAAAATATATAGAACTGATGGTCAGATCTCCATTAGTTTTTTAAGTGTCATGCAGTGTTATTTTTCGAATACATATGGTGGGTTGACTTCACTTGTCTATTTTACACTGATACAATCTTGGAAAATGCACAAATAAAGAAATGGAAAAATACAGTATTCTGTTTAATAAGCATAACAACGCCCCCTGTTGGGCTTGATTACAAAAATAAAATTTTTAAATTCAACAAAACATTTTTCCAAAATCAATAAAAAATATAATCAAAAATTTATGTCAAATCAGAAGAGCAAAATCCAATTGAACTAAAATAAGTTAAAAACTTCCAAACTTGGAATCCTAATGCTTTTTATCAATTTTTCTACTAACTTTTATCTGTGAGTGTACAATTGAAGTAATAAAGTCAAAACTCACTTATAAAAATGAAACATTAACAAATATACAACCATATCTACAAAGATGCAAGCAGAGCTTTGATACATTCAAAGTAATATAGTAATAGTAATATTTACTAAATTTAACAAAATGTCCCAGCGAATAAAACATGCCCTAGTAAAAAAAATTATATGACTTTTGATATTATATATAATTACATCCGAAAAATGAGAACATCTAATTGTATCAAATTAGATCGTATTATGATCATATTAGATCTAATTTGACACAATTAGATCTAATTTGATGGAATAAGATATGGTTTGATACAATTTTATCCGGATTTTGTCCTCATCGAAATGTATCAAGTATAATATAATCATATCCAACTGGATATAATGGTATATAATTCGATACAATTATACATAATTATATGAGGCATATGTAACTATGTATAGGTCTACATATAATTGGATATTATAATATGTTGCACTATATATTGTGCAATATATAACAAGATATAGTTATATATTTAGGATATAATTTTGTAAAATTTTATATAATTATATCTTGGCAGAAAATAATTTTACTTATATACTTTTACCTCTAGTTGCCACATTTTTTATCCGATTTTCATAAGTAATACCTTTCTGGAAAGGTTGTAATGTTATATTGTTTACAACTTTATTAGTTGTTTCAAAAAGCCACCTTAAGATGGCGCTAATCTAGCATTTATTAGAAAATTTGCAAAAAATTTAAATTTGGGAGCCTCGAAAATGATTTTTTGATATGTCGTAGAGGAACTTTTTTTTCCCCATGCTAAAAGCTTTCGAAAAATCGAGTACGCAATATCGATTGCTAAATCGACCCACCCTAATGTATGTATATATAAAAAAAAAAAATTATGAGAAATAGCTTTTTATGCACCTGTAAAAATAGTACTGAAAACAATATTGAATTGGAGTGCACCTTTTACACTGGTTTAATAATTACTTTTATTGAAGAGAATAAGGAACAATATCTCGCAGTGACAAAGTGGTGCCAGTCAACTTTCATATCAAAGAATAGCTCAGCGGTAGAGCGCTAGACTAGCAATCGTGAGGTCGCAAGTTCGATACGCGGTGGCGGCAATAAAAAACTTTTGTAAAATAAAAACGAGTAAAAAAGTTAAAGTCGGGCATGCCGACTATATAATACCCTACACCAGTCTGATTTAAAGCCAACTAATGTTTGGATCCGAAATTTGAATGGGTTAAAACAGACTTGTGTCCAAATTTTCTATAAAATCATAAAAGAAGAGAAAATCCAAAATATAGCCCATATGGGCGATAGGTCCAAATATGGACCGATCCTTTTTCCTTGGGACCATGTGAGTCAACGAACCAAATTTCATTGAAATATCTTCGTATTTGCGACGTGCAGCGTGTAACCAAGCCAATTTTAGGGGGACCCTTATATGGGCACTAGGTCTAAACATGGATCGATTTCAACCAAAATCAATAGGCGTCGTCCTTGGGCCGACATAAGTCGGTGTACCAAATGTCATCAAAATATCTTAATATTTGCGACCTGTAGAGTGTTCACAAGAATGCATGGACAGACAGACGGACGGACGGACAGACATCGTTAAATCGAAATAAAAAAAATCTGAGCCGATCGGTATACTATAAGGTGGGTCTAGGACCAATATTTTTTGGTGTTACAAACATCAGCACAAACTTATAATACTCTGACCACGTAGTGGTGTAGGGTATAAAAATAGAATTTTTTTCCGAAGAATTTTTTTAACTTTTAATTGGTGAAAAAGAGCTTCCTTTGCACTTGCTCAAAAAGTACTGAAAAAATGTTAAAATGGGAGTACTTCTCTCCTATGACAACTCAATATTAAAATCATTAGTGTTTATGTTAAAAAAGAAGAACATCTAGATCATCTAGATCTCAAAACAATTCCGTTGTGACAACCGAATTTTTCCAACCGAATTGGTTCGGTTGCTGCAAACTCGTAATTCGGTTGCCCCAACCGAAATTAGTTGTGGCAACCAATAATTCGGTTGTCGCAACGGAATTGAAATCGAATTCGGTTGCCACAACTGAATTCGGTTGCTGCAACCGAATTACGAAGTTGCAGAAACCGAATCAATTCGGTTGGCAAAAAATTCCGTTGCTACAACGAATTCGTTGTGAGAGTGTATAAGGGCACTCTAGCGGAGCAAACTTTTTCCGTTTTGCTCTATCTCGCTTAGTTTTCGAGATATGGGCCATTTTAAAAAGTGGAACATTTTTATTAAAAATTTCCGAGGGTCCAAGGCACCACCAAGGTCCATTTTTGGATAGAGATAACGCTTTTCGCTGGGGTATTACGCGGTTAGGGGCAGAGCTTTGAAGAGTTAATTCTTTTTTTAATGAATTCACTACCAATCGAATTCAATTTTCTTTAGAATTGAATGAATTCCTTTTCTTAATTAATTCACTGAATTCGTTCAACTGAACGCGTTCATCAAACAATATATTCAAAGAATTAATTCCATTTCAATAGTTCTCCTTATTAAATCAAATGAATTAATTCACTGGTGAACGCGTTCAATTTTATAAATCGAACGGAAAAAAAAGTGAATTAATTCCTTACTGAATTAATTCACCACTGAATTAATTCAATTTCATTTTCATTCAGTGAATTAAAAAAATAAAATTACATGATAAATTCTATTTTTTAGAAACTCGCTTAATCTTTTATTTATAGAACACCTTCTTTTACTAAAACTCAAAGGTGTTCTGTAAGAAAAATAGTAACTAGCTACCATTGCGATTCCAAAGAATCGATTGCATTTAGCCTCACGCCTTGTTAAAAGAAACAAGTTGGTAATCCAATTGGGAAGGCGTTCTTCCAAAAATACCTGATTCCCAACTCGATTCTCTATTTTGAAAATTTTCTGCTGGGTATATTTCAATGAAATTATCGCATACATAAGATGAGAAATAATGCAGGAAAATCATTGAAATTTCATGTCTGATATGGAAAATGTTCTTTGTATGTATAAAAACAAAGTCACGATTTGTCACTGATGTTAAAATTAAATTTTGGAATTCTGCAGTATCAAATTCTTAATTAGTTATTTGTATTTAATAATAAATACTTTAAAAGTTCTGACAATACATATTTATAAAATTATAAAGAGTTGTGTAATAAAAAGATACTCTTATTTTTATTTATTTGATGGTAACAAATGATAATTTTATTATCTTACACATACGTGGATTTGTATGTTATTCGTATGTGTATGTGTGTTTGTGTGTGTGATTTTATAAAGTACTACTCATAAGAAAGCAACAGTGTATTTTTGCCATGTTGACAACACTCATGAAAACTACTATATCTACTCTGACAATAAAACAAGGTTGGTTACCGTTATCGTTACTATACCGTTATCGCCAAAATACCGTTTCAAATTGTATACCGTTAATAATACCTTAAAAAAATTCCAAATACCATTGTCGTTACCGATAAAGTTATTTTTATGGATAAATACCGGTATTTTACATGTATTTTTTAATTTATATGAAAAATGTCAAATTCTTAACTTTTTTTATAAAAATCTTTTTTTTTACAATAAAAATTTATAGACAACAATTGTACTTATTAGAACTACTTAACATTCCAGTGTAGAAAATCATTACCAGATATGTGGTTATGTAACTACATACTTGGTAATGGTAACTAGTTACTTTTGTTATTACATTTCTTATTACCTTTATATGGCGATGTCGCGAAAAATAATGAGTTATGGTTATACACCAGCATACGAAAAATCAAAAAGTATATCGTTACCTATGTGCTTACCAGTACTGGCAAAAATAATGAGCCTAAAATAGATTTTCAAAAAAATTAATTATATAAAAAAAAATATTTTTTATTGTATTTTTTTTAAATAAAATTTCCTGGTGCAGGAATCGATCCTGGGTCTACAGATTGCCAGTCAATAGCTCTACCATCAATAGCTCTATATCGACATGTAATATTTAATAGATAAAAACAAACTTGAACTCCTGCACACAAGTAAGCTTACTCGCCAACATACAAAAAATAAAAAAATATATGCTTACATATATCCTTACCAGTGTTTAAAAAATATTGAGTCTAAAAATAGATTTAAAAAAATTTTCAAAAAAATCTAGAAAATTATTTTCTATTTGAAATAATGATAAAAATAAGTCATTATAAGTAACTCATTATTATATGTTTTAAAATAATTCAGAAGGTAAGTGGGTGTCATTACTGGTAGTCCAAAAAATAATGATATGTCATTACCGTTTCTACACTGGGTGATTTAAGTCTTTCTCGGAATGTTTTTAACAAAAATACAATTATGAAAGAATTTACCATTGAACTGCTAAAGTGCATTCGCCGATGATGATTTAAAAAAAAAAAATCTGGAATTTTATTAAATATTAAAAAAATATAGTTTTTTTTGTAAATTTTTTCCAAAAATTTTTTACAAAGATTGAGTTTTTACTGAATTTTATAGCATTTTTTTTAATGAAAAGTCGAAAAAAATACACAAAATGGCTTTTTTTGGCAGGGATTTGTAAAAATGGCATTTTTACAAAATAAGTGAAAAAATGGCAAAAATGGCATTTAATGGCAAATGCCAAAAAAAATTTGCCCTTGTCATTACCTATATGCTTACCAGTACTGACAAAAAAAATTAGTCTAATAATAGATTTTCAAAAAAATAAGTTTAAAAAAAAATATTTTTTTATTGAAAAATTTTTTTTAATAAACTTTTCTACTGCAGGAATCGAACCTGGGACTCCCGGTTGCCAGGCAATAGCTCTACCATCTGAGCTATATCGACATGTAATGTTCGATAGATAAAAACATAATTGACCTGCAGCACAGAAGTCAGGTTACTCACCAACAGTGTTGCCAGAACTTGGGTACCAAAAATGGCAAAAAAATAGCTAAAATAAAGCTAAAAAATGGCTGAACAATTTTTAAGATTATTGAACACAGTGAAACCTACCAACAACCTTAATTTCAACAGTCATTTAAAAAACAATTTTTGAGCAGCGACTGTTTATATGAAAATTATGGAGTTAAGAATTACCTAAAAGTAGGGAATCATCTCTTAGTCAAATTCGGACACTTAACCCTTTTAGACCCAACCAGCTGCAAACATTTATTGATTTTGTAACTTTAAGGTAAAATTTCCTGATGTCAAATCATATTTTATGAAATATAATTTTGGTAAAAGTATTATTGCAATTTTTTATCTAAGTAAACCTATTAGTATTGAAAATATTTGTAACTTTAAGAGAAAACATCACATCTCACAATCGTGTATGCTGGGTCTCAAAGGGTTAAAAACGCACTTTTTGTAATTTTGAAGGATTTTAAACCTCTCAATAACGAAGAATTTTTAAGATTTTTACCACCGAATATTATGTTTTTAATTTGTAAGTTTTGATTTATCTCGCTTACTTTTCGAGATATGGGCCATTTTATTAAGTGGAAAATTTTTATTAAAAATTTCTGAGGGCCCAAGGCCCTACTAAGGTACATTTTTGGCTAGAGATAACCTTTTCACGAGGGTTATCTCTACCCATTTTATTAATTGGGGAAATTTTATTAAAAATTTTCAGGTTAGTCGAAATTTTTGTCAATTTTGCTCCATCTCTTTTAGTTTTCTAGGTATGATCATAGGCGTACCTAGACCATTCTTCTGGGGTGGGCAAGGGCGCCATTTATGTTTGGCTGTTTATTTGCCAATTCTCAGACCCTTAATCTTAAAAAACACTTTCGACATTACGCATTCGATTTTTTTCATACAAAAAAAGACTTAAAAATAACTCCCTCCCTTTTGATAAAATTTTTAAATGTTTTTCATAGAAAACTGTGAAAAATTCATCCTTTTTTCTGAAGAAAACCTCGTGCAGCGAATGCTATACGCTCAGAATAGGATACAATTTTGATATTTGATGGAGAAAACAAAACAATCTGTCTCATATTTTCTTCCACCTCTGACGAACCTATTCTTACCCCATATTTTGACCACTTAAATTACCGATGTGAAATTTACTGACATTTTCTTCATAGAATTTTTGCTTCTACAACATATTGAAATATCCTCAAAATTGTACACTCATAGGAATAAATCTATAAAAATAGCAGAAAAAGTAACTAAAAATTAGTTAAAAATGATGCTGCAGAAGAAACTGTTAAATTAGCAGATTTCTTTTTGCTAAATACAAGTAAAATAAGGACAGCAAAAATAAACCTGTTAAATTTACAGTTTTACAATTTTTATTTCCACTAATTCAGCATTATAGACTGCTATTTGCATATAACTAAATTTAGCTTAAAGATAACAAAAAATTATAGACATAACAGTTTGTTGTTTCTATTTTTAATCTACTAATATTTAGCAAAATTTTCTGTAGATTTTACAATACAATTTGTCATTTCCAATTAACTAAAAGTTGACTTAATATAACTAGAATTCTGCAAATTTAACAGCTTTACTTTTGCTGTTCTTATTTTTTTTTTTTTTTTTTTTTTTTTTTTTTTTTTTTTTTTTTTTTTTTTTTACTAGTATTTAGCAAAAAAAACAGTTCTTTCTGGAGCATTATTTTTAACTAATTTTTATGGCGTTTTCTTTTCTGGAAAAAAATGTTGCCTTGTTAAAAGGCAACATTTTAAAAATGTTGCCCTCACCCCATTAAAATGTTACATTTTTTCAATCAGAATAGAACACAATAAAATCACTGTTGCATTTTTCTAAACATATGTATGTGTATTGTATACTCGTATGCAATATTGTTTACGCAAATTATTACTAATTGTAGCCTAGTGGTTGTGATGCCTGCCTTTGACATGGGCTGGACGGGTTCAAATTCCAGACAAAGTAAAAAATAAATTTTTTTATGTATTTTCTTTTTTCAATTAAATTTTTTTTTTTTTCATATTTAAAGCAAATTGTATAATTTTTTATTTATTTTTAGCCTAAAAAATTGTTAAATACTAAATAACAGCAAAACTATAAAAATCTAATTAAAATTTTATAAAAACAAAAAAAAATATTGTGCTCCAACCGGGGTTCGAACCTGCGACCTACTGCATCAGAAGCCATGATAGTACCCCCTAGGCCACCAAGTTGTGAGTTAGCTGGCAAAAAACATTACAGTATATACACATGGCGTTGACATAAAGTAAAAAACAGGGCAACACTCTACCCCGTAAATTTTTTGAGGGCGAAAAATGTTGCCTTTTTGCCCTTTATTTAGGCAACATTTTTAGAAAAGAACACCTAGCCCTCTTAGAATGTTACCCTTAATTTAGAAAAGAACACAAAAAGGCAATTCAAAAGCAAAATGCAAAAAAAAGGCAACATTTTTTTCAGAAAAGAAAACGCCATTAGTTTAGAAATTTTTCTCTTATAGCCAGAACTAAGATCGATTTGTTTCTTAAATATTTCTTAAGTAAGAATTTTTATACAATATTTCTTATTTAAGAAATATTCAAGACAAAAATCGATATTAGTTCTGTCTGTAAAACTGACCCATTGATTCCAACAAATTATCTTCCTAGGAAACTAGAAGACATTTTCCCAATCAAAAACACAGGATTAACTTATATTAAAAAAAAAAATAACCATAGAACAAGAATTGTCGACAGATTTTTTAAAATTCTGGGATGGACAAAAAGCAGTCTAGTGTGGGCTTTGCCCACCCCAGACCGGCCAAAGTCCGCCAATGGATATGAGACATTTTAAAACATCGGCAGGGAAAAAAATACCCCCATCTTTAAAACTTCGTATACATTGGAGGCGCCATCTACCGGGAAATAACAGAAATATGAAAATATTATATTTTTTTAACAATAAATTGTAGAAAATTTAACAAATGGGATCTTAAAAATTAGTTATAAATAATCTTGAAAATTAACACTCAAAATAAGTTAAAGTACTGAGGATTTTTAGTATAGTCTTAAATGAAGATAACTAAAATCTTTGTTTAAATCAGTGTTTCAAATAAAAAGTTGTCGATTTGAAACCCGTTTGACAGATTGTTTTACTGACTTATTATTTTAAGTGTAGTCAGTTGACTTTAGTGTTGCATTTACATCTGCACTCAAATACCGAGATTTCGACTAATCCCGATCCCGAGATTCCCTATACAAAAGAAATCTCATAAATTTGCGATATTTCTAAGAAATCTGATGAAAATCTCACAAATGTGGGGACTTTTACAGTATACAACACTGCGTTTCGCTTAATTTGTAGCGTTTTTGCATGAAAAAGTGGCAACGTAGTCAAAAGCTGACTAAAAAAATAACCTAAAAATAACACAAAATAATGAAATAAAAAATTATTATAAATGTAATAAATATGTACTAATGATTATAAAGAAGTTTTGCGTGGTTCTAATTTTTGCTTGCCGCGAAGCACAACTATGAAGAAAGCATTCAGAAGTGCATGTCTTCCTACACCAAAATATTGCAAAATCTGGCTTCTAGCTTGTCGTCCTTACAAAAAAATAAATTAACTAACATATTTAGCGTTATATCAATGGATAAAAATAATAAAGGTGCGTTTACAAATAAAACTGACCCATTGATTCCAACCAATTATCTTCCTAGCAAACTAGAAGACATTTTCCCAATCAAAAACACAGGATTAACTTATATTAAAAAAAAAAAAAATAACCATAGAACAAGAATTGTCGACAGATTTTTTAAAATTCTGGGATGGACAAAAAGCAGTCTAGTTAGTCAGTTTAGTTTTTTTCTCTTTCATATTAACACATTTTTGTATTTTACTATCTCTTTTTATTCCACTCCAGAGTAAAACTTGTTTGACTCTGGAGTACAGATTTGCTGCACTCTAGAGGTAACATTGCTCTGTTAAGTGTTTAACATGACAAATATACATAAAAAGACACATCACTAATTTGTTCACATCTCTAATTGTCAACATATTAGAAAAAAAATATTTAAAAACATAAAACCAACACAAAATATTTGTGTTGGGAATTTTACTATAAAATAAAAAATTATTTTAAAAATTGGGTACTCGGAATAAGGCCTAGAAATTCGCGAAACAAAATGTAAGTATTAAAGTGTCAAATATTTTTTGAAGTAACTCTACTCTGCATTGTGAACAGTTAACATTTTAATCTGTGCGGCAGAGTAGAGTCACTCTATCATTGTAAACGCGCCTTAAATAATAAATTAAAAAAAATGAATAAATTAAAAAAAAAAATCTAGAAAATTACTTTCTATTTGAAATAATGATAAAAGTCATTATCAGTAACTCATTATTATATGTTTTAAAATAATGAAGAAAGTAAGTGGGTGTCATTACTGGTAGTCCAAAAAACAATGATATGTCACTACCTTTTCTACACTGGGATGTAATCTACCCCCTTAATTCATAAACACTTTTTAAAGTTATTGAAGGTTTATGGAACAAATTTTTTATGAAAAATTTGTTTTGTAAACCCCCATTAACTTTAAAATGCATTTATGAATTAACACATGTACCTTAAACACTGAAAATAAAAAATATGCTCTGTTTTAAATTGCTATTATATGGGTAAAATCAAAAAATGTGATAAATTTTTGGGCCAAATTTGTGAGAAGCAAAAAGTGTTAATATTTCGGTTTTTTCTTAATGGAATCAGTAAGTTTAGTCATTATAAACCTAATTGCAAAAAATCTCTTCTAAAAGTTGTCGCAATAACTTTTTTGGCCCAATTTTAATTTTTTTTTGTTGTAACGGAGTTTACATTTCTGCAAGCAAAATATATAACAAAAAAAATTGCGTACTAATTTTCTTCAATTTATTAGTTTTTCGTATTTGGGTTTTCAACTTGCTTTCCAATGATATATAATTTGTGTTTATCAAATTGGCGGTTTCGCGAATAAAAATACAATTCATTCCGCGAAAAAAAAATTTTTATTTTTTTTAATTTTGTATTTTTGGTCCTTTTAAATGCTTTTCAAAAATATAAAATTTTTTAAAATCCAAACAGCGGTTGCGCAGTTACAAAATAATATATTAAAAACATAACATTTCACGATCAAAAAATTCTTTAATTGTGTGAAACAAATTTAATTTGTCAAACTAATGTCAGTAATGACTCGAAATATCGATTCAAAACCAATGAAATGCAAAATCAATCGTTTTTCGCTCCAGCAGCTTAGGGTAAAAAACTGATAACTTTTTTTGATTTGATGCAAAATTATTAGTTGAATCGTCTTTTGACGGTTATTTTAAAATATTTTAAACATTTATCTACATTTATTTGAATGAAACCTGATGCAAACAATTGTGGTTACGGAGTTTACAGTTACGGAGTTTACATTTGGTTACTTTTTTCGTTTTCTTTCAGAAACGCTTTGTCAGAATTTTTTTTCTGAAACAAAATCGCATGATGCCTACAAGGTGAATCTAAATATGGCATTGTTTTTCTTACTCGTTAAATAGTTTGGTGTAAAAATTAGGAACGGAGTTTACAACATTTTTTCAAATCTTATTAAAGACATCTTTTTTCATCTCGAGAATGTTACATGCTGCAGAAAAGCTTCAAGTCTGTTATACTGGATGATTACTTACAGTCCAACGATCATTTGAGTATAAATAACATTATACTTTTCGCAATATAAATAATAGATAACTCCAAAATTCTGGTGTATGCATTTTTATCAAAAATTATGACGAAAAATCGTTACAGAGTTGAAGTCGTGGTAGCTAAGATATACGAAAAAGTTTGTAAATTGTATTCATTTTTATTAAAAACGGCACTTTTCCTCTTCATAAAAATTCTTACAGTTAGTGTTTAGCTTTATTGGTTATTAAAATATAAGCTATTAAAGTTAAAAAACCTTACGAGTTACTTGTTACGGAGTTTACATTTGGCCTATAAAATTGGTCACAAATTTTATGTATTAACCAAAAATTGGTCAGATTGTTATAAATTTTGTAAAACAGGTGACAATGCGCTGATATATATCGAAATATGTAACTCAAATGTAATCCATGCATTAGAAATTAGGTGGTTACACGGTTTTTATCACATTTTTTGATATCACCCATATATAGTTTATAACACCGGCACGTACCGGTATTGATGTTTGGATAACGGTGTACCCTTACCGAAATAGTCTTAAATACCGTTATCTTTACCGAAACAAACAAAATTCGATAACGTTGCCCTTACCGTTATTCGTTTCGGTAACCAACCTTGCAATAATATGATTATCATCTTCATCAACCTCATCATCAAGGGTTGTTTGCAGTTTTTGAATAGTTGGTTGCTACAAGCAATAAAACAACATATGAGACAACAACAATAATATGAATATCATCAACTATTCACCACAATCTACCAACATCATATAAGTTACTACGAGTATTCTATACACTACCACAGAGACAAATTTGTTTAAACCCATTAGAATATTGTTAAAATGCACACACAGATATATTCATTCATATAAAATTGGTGACAGTGAGTATAAACCGGAAAAATTACGAGACACCAATAAATGATGTGAACATTTTAAAACTCAATATGGTAAAAATGTTTATCATAAAAATTAAGTATAAGGCAAACAATCCTCATAATTAGGGATGTGCGATTAATCGATTAATCAAACTTTCTGATTAATCAAAATCTTGATTAATCAATTAATCGATTATTCAACAATTTTAATTAATCAAAAACATGATTAATCGATTAATCAGTTATTTCGATTATTCAAAATAATGATTAATTGATTAATCATTGTTTTGATTAATTAACTTTATGAATAATTGAATAATATCTTGATTTTCTTCATTGAAGACGCCTTTTAACGCCAGTTTATTATAGAAACATGAATTTAAAGAATGGACATTGGTAAAGTCTGACCTGCGAGCAAACAATCTCTCCGATTTTCTTTATTTAGAGCTTTATAAAGCATCGCCACAAAACAAAGATAAAATTGCCGTAATTTTTTTTATTTTCAAACATTTTTGCAATATTAATTAAAATTATTCAAGTTTTGATTAATCGAAGATATCGATTAATCATAATTCTGATTAATCAAATTTTCAATTAGTCGAATAATTGTTTAATCAAAGTTCTGATTAATCATACTGTTTGATTAATCGATTAATCGCACATCCCTACTCATAATCTCTAAGACTTACATGGGGTTTCTGGAAGACGTTCGTTGTCACACGAATGAGTGACTACATTTATTTTTTTGTCCATGCTTGCACCAATTTTCTATTAAATACAGCTAACATTAGGAAAATTTAAAATTTGTTACACTAATAAAGTCTGTAAAAATTGTAGTTAAATTTAATTTTTTTTATTTCAAAATCATTTATGTAAAATTTTTAGAGCGAAACCCATAAAGAAAACTGATGATAGTGATTGGCATCACTTGAAAATGCATTAATTATAAACCATTGATTCTAGGAAAGTTTTTTTCATAAGTTTTTTTTTCTATTTGTTGTAAAATAAATTGTGAATTCTATTTGGAATTTGTCATATTTGATCTTAAAACCGAACAAAAATAACCCTCATTGTAACAATCTTCAGATCAACTAAAAAAATCGACGGTAAAATACTCACAGACAAGGTACAGTCCGAATTCCCAGTGAAGAAAATCATTACCAGATATGTGGTTATGTAACTACATACTTGGTAATGGTAACTAGTTACTTTTGTTATTACATTTCTTATTACCTTTATATGGCGATGTCGCGAAAAATAATGAGTTGTCGTTACACACCAGCATACGAAAAATAAAAAAATATATCGTTACCTATGTGCTTACCAGTACTGACAAAAATAATGAGTCTAAAAATAGATTTTCTAAAAAATAAATTATATAAAAAAAAATATTTTTTATTGTATTTTTTTTTTTTTTTAATAAAATTTGCTGGTGCGGGAATCGAACTGGGTCTACAGATTGCCAGTCAACAGCTCTACCATCTGAGCTATATCGACATATAATATTTAATAGATAAAAACACAATTGACTTGCTGAACACAAGTAAGCTTACTCGCCAACATACAAAAAATCAAAAAATATGTGGTTACATATATCCTTACCAGTGTTTAAAAAATATTGAGTCTAAAAATAGATTTCAAAAAATTTAAAAAAAAATATAAAAAATTATTTTCTATTTTAAATAATGATAAAAATAAGTCATTATCAGTAACTCATTATTATATGTTTTAAAATAATACAGAAGGTAAGTGGGTGTCATTACTGGTAGTCCAAAAAATTATGATATGTCATTACCGTTTCTACACTGGGTTGTTAAGTAATATCCCTTAATTGCAACATGTTAGTAATTTATACGGCATGATGGATCCAAGATATTTTAATGGAAATTGGTACACTGACTACATGTGCGAAAAGACAAAAGTCTAGTTAGTTTAGATTGAATCGCTCGATATTTGGAACTATCGCCTATATGAACTACAATTCCGGTTTTCAAAGTTTCTTACCGTTATTCTATTGTTTTTATCATTTTATAGATAAATTTTGACATAAGTCCATTTAGGCCCATTCCAAACAATAATGCATGCCCGACTTTAACATTTTTGCTCGTTTTTTGGATGTTATTTTTTTAACCCTTAAATGCATGATCTCTTCAATTTTAACCATTTTTTTTATATATGATTTTTAAAAAAAATTATTTAAAAAAAGGTGATTTTTATTGAAAAACATGATTTTTTGCCAAATAGCTAAATTGTGATTATTTTAACGTGTATGAAAAAAACAAAAAAAATATATAAACTATGAATTATACATTTATTGTCGCCAAAATTAATTTTATTGCGAGAATATCATTTTAAATATTTAAACAAACATTTTTGAATATTACACTTTTTGTAAATACCCAATACCCAAAAATGGAGTTTTGTGCATCAAGTGGGTTTTTTTTTTAATTAAAAAACTCGTTAGTTGCCAAATGGCTACACTATGCATTTAAGGGTTAAGGTGTTCAGAATTACTTCTAAAAAACACTAACAAATGCTTTGGAAGAAAAAATATCTGCAGAGCAGTTAAAGTGTTTTAATTACTTTTCTTCCTCACTTATGTATGTTGCTGGGATTATACCAATTTTCACAAATAGATATCTCAGTTGCGCCATATTTAACTGAAAATTAGTAAATTTAATAGCATTTTTCCGTTTTTATTTTATCAATATTTAGCAAACCACATCTGCTCATCTTAGCAGATTTTTCTGCAATTTAATTTTTAACTAATTTTTAAAACTTTTTGTGCTATTTTTATAAATTCTACGCGTGTAGATTAACATTTCCATGTAAATTGGGTACAACCCGGTTTTTCTTTAAGCATTGGGTTTTTATATAATTTTTTAATAAAGTTAAAATAACATTTTAAAAATATTTTCTCTGTTTATTTTTCGAGCCAAAATCATGGTTAAAATTTTATTGCAAAAGAAATTTAACCATTTCATTTTTTTTATGAGAAACAACAACAAATGTGTCAGTTAAAGTCCCAGTTAGTAGCAAACTGAACATTTAGAAAAAGGCATCTGAAACTTAGTAATTTCTATGAGGATAAACTCAGACATCCGAGAAAAGATTTTCTTAATTAAGACCTTTTTCAAAAAATAACATAACATAGAAAAATTTTACACAAGAATTAACGAAATTGTATTGAAAAGAAATTTCAACAAATTTTATCCTTTCTAATGCATTTTTTATTTCCCAATTTTAAAATTGTTAATTCACTTTAAAGTCCCTAATATGTTATATATCAACTCTAGATTATTAAGAGTTGTTTATAGTCGTACAATGCATTTTGTTCATTTTGTTAACACACAAAAAACGTTTAATTGAATTGTTCCCATTTTGTTGGAAATCTCTTAAAATGTTTGTCTACTTAAGTCGTAAATTCAAAGAATCAAATCAAACTATAAACTGTTTATGGGCAAGGGAAAATCTAGGAATAAAGTGAATGTTAGAAAAACACATGGCTATTGATATTTGGCTGATGAACATTCCTGGAATGTTCATTTTAGCTAACAAACTACAATGTTAAATGCATAATGTGTCTCCCATCCTTAAATCCAAACACATACGCACTTACATGCACAATGAAATCTATCAAAAGTTAAACATTTGTAACAAGCAGAAACTCATTAGATGTTGCAACATTGTTACAATGTAGAACAGGGCTGGCAAAACTGTGACACGCGTGTCAGTAGTGGCACGCGAGTGGATTTTAAGTGGCACGCGGCGTTTTGTTGGATATTTTCAAAAAATGTAAACTATTAGAAGACCAGGAAAAATTCAGTTAAATGTTAAATTTCGCTACAAAAATGTGTGATTTAACTCCATAATGGTGAAAACTTTCAAAGAGCTTGTAAATCGTCTTTTAAAATGAATAAAACTCTGTATTGCCACCATTTTTTGTTTAAAGAAATATGGTTAGTACAGAACTCGCCAATTCGATTACCAGAAAATTCTGGGAAAATTTCTAAAATTCTAGATTAAAAGATGTTTCAATGAGAAAATGTCTCATAATCGGAGAAATAAAAAGTACCAGAAAATTCCACAAAAATGGAAAACAACTTGTAATAAAATTGGATCTAAGAAATTTAGTTTTTTTTTAAGGGAAACTAGGTGTTACGAAATAACCCTCAATGAAATAAAGGCTGAAAATAAGTTTTATAATGAAATCACCCCCTTTGTTGGAATTTGAAATTGGGTTTTGATAGTGTTTCGCAGAGCCATTTCAACTGGAATAGAAATTTCTCTGTTGAAATCCATAATATTCGCTTTTTATTCATTATTGTCTTGATAAAAACGGCGCGATTTGTTTTAAAAAATTTTTGCCCGAAGCACATTTTCAACTAGTTTTTTACGTACTTAAATAAGTAATGGCGCCCAATAATTTAACTTTTTTAACAATATGAAATAACCACCAAAAAATGGAATAACGCCCCAAAAAAATGAAAAGGCAATAATGTTCAAACTGTTTAAATTTTATTTCATTGTGTATTTTTTCATAATGAAATAATCTCAATATTTAAAGATTAAATAAACCCCCAAAAATTAAATAACCGTCAATATTTTTACGTCATTTCTTGAATGTCATTTAATTTTTCCTTTTGGGGGTTATTTCATGGGGGCTATCCGTAGCGCTGATAAATATGTACATCTGCGATGTTATTTTTAAGAGAAATTTACCAAATTTTAAAAATTTTTAAAAAAGGACTTTTAAAAGACAACTAAAATTAAGGTGGCACGCAAGAAATTTTTACAAAAAATATTTGTCCGTTTCTGGCACGCAGCGAAAAAAGTCTTGCTACCCCTGATGTAGAACGACTAGTACACTTAGAAAATGTTTATACACGCAGGAAAATGTTTATACACGCGGGTAATTATATACATATATGTTTAGTATATATTTTTTTTTTTTTTTTATTAAATCTTCATTTACATAACCGAGCCCTTAGGGCCTTATATGGCTAATTAAAGCTACTAAAAAATATATAACAGACTTCTATATATTTAATTCTTTAATTCCCAGTGGAACATAGGGCAGCAGCAAATGTTCTCCATGTTTAGTATGTCCCCAAATATTTCGTAGAATGTCTAAAGGCAGCTATACATGTTCAATATTATTGATAAATATTTTTGAAAATCAACCAATCAGAACAAAGTATTTAAAAATAAAATGATCTGATTGGTTGATTTTTTAAAACTTGATCAATAATATTGAACGTGCATTCCTGCCTTAAAATTATTTTATTTTCATCGTTGTTACATAGTTTTACAGGCAAATACTTCTTGTGATATTTGCATGTGAGTTATATTTTCGCATATTATATAAATATATTGCCAGAAAATGTATTTGTTACAGCGCGCTGTAGCTAAATGTTAATCTTACTGAGCCCCTAAAAGTATGTTACATTTCATACCCTTAAGTGTGAGTATTATTTTCATAATAATGATGAATTTTTCCATTAAGTAAATAAATGAAATTGTGTTGGAATTTAATTCAATAAGAATAATTTCATAATAAAGCTTTTAATTTTCAAATTTAATTAGCCTTTTATTGACAACAAGTGTAGTCGATTCAGCGATGTTTGACTTAAATTCTTTGAGTGTACTAACACACAATGTTGTCAAACGATAATTTAAGCTAGAAAGACATTGAATGAAATACAAGCATCATCAGTTTTATTCAAAAACATGGTAAGAATGCAAATGCTTTAGAAGTTGTCAAAACGATTATCAATTTGGTTTTTTCTAGGTCATTGTTAAATATGTGTGTAAGTTTTAAAAATGGGAATTTGTTATTTTTATGTAAGAAAAATAGGGTTTTAATTAAATATACCCAGAGAGAATTATGCTGGATGAGTTTTAATGAAAATTTTCAGTAAACTAATGAAGTTTTCTTCACAAAGTAAATGAAAAATTTCATAAATATGGTGAAAAAGCTTCATTTTTTTTTTTGAAACTAGTTTTAATTAAACGTTTTCATTGAGTGTAAAGGTGTAATGAAAGGTTTTACAATATTTTATGAAAAATTCCATTAATTCAATGAAAAGTTTCAATAGACGAGTTCCAGTGCAATTTCGTTATTTTTATGCAAAAATTCATTAATATCATTTCATTTTCATTTCATTTATTCATTCTATGGATACAAAATTCATTACAGAATATGATGTTACAATTTTAGAATAATCTAAATATTAATTTATACATTATTTATATTTATTATTTATTATTATCATGCAGATAATTCTCTCAGTGTACAAGTTGCATAATGTTGGGAAGCATAATTCTTTTTTTTTATACACATATATATAAAATCGTATTCTTTTTTAAAGTGAATTCATTATTCAATATAATTTTGAAATTTGAAACGAATAATTCAACATAATTAATAATATTTTTTAAAAATTTTATTACGTGGACTGGGTATAATAAGTATGCCTTTTAGTATACCGATCGACTGAGAATCAGTTTTTGTTTCTATTTAACGATGTCCGTCCGTCTGTCTGTTAAAAAAGTGTGCCGTGCACCTTCGAATATAAAGTATTTTGCAAGGCAACTTCGATAAAAAAAAATTTTTTTCCCGAACGTATGGGTCGTAATTAGGGTTTGGGATTTCCCGGACTTTTTTATTTCCCGGGAAACGGGAATGAAAAAATTTGATTCCCGTGAATCCCGGGAAATGTTTTTGAACAAAATTGTTAATGAAAACCACCTATATAAATAATTTTTGTTAAAAAAAAAAACACTATTTCAGTACAAATGCAGTCTGTGTAGTGAGAATTCAAAGTAAAAAATACCAGAATGTTGAACATTTGATTTCACATAAATTAATCGCAGCACTGCCAAATGAACTGCATGATTCCAGCAGAAAGCACTTACTACTGGACTGTCGGAAACAAACCGTTTCATCACACTTGGCCCATTAGATATAGTGGTCACAATGTTATTTTCCAAAGACAATTAAAACTCTTCTAGTCCTATTTCTACAATTCTTCTTATTTCATCAGCATTACATCTTCCTGATATATGTGTAAACCAACCCCAGGTTATAAAATGAATTATTTAAGTTTATACTTATGTTCAAATATCTCTTTTGTGATATTCTTGTCCATTCATCTAAGATTATAGTAAATCTCCTATTGTTAGAAATATTGCTCAATATTTGTTTTATCATGATATCTTTTACATGATTGTAGTAATTTAATATAATGTTCTTTACATCGGTTTCTTTTTTTGCAATGCCAGGTTTTTATTATAAAAACTTTCTCGAATAAACGAAGATCTAGTTATGGTGCGGATTGACTGCGGCTAATTTGGATACCATTTTAGGAAATGTTTGCCCTACCATAAAACCTTTAATGCCTTTTCAGCTTACACTTTTTTCTTCGGGTACTTTGCTAATTTTAGCTTGTTGTTGTTTTCTTCAAGAAAAGTTGCATGACCATAAACTTTTTTTTTTTTTGTGAACCAAATTTAGATGTCAGATAACTAAATTTAGATACCACCGTTAACCATTAGTTTTTTCTTTTCATATTTATTAATGAAAACGTTACTTATAAAATTATTGACCCTTAATATAAACGAGTATTTTAAATTTAAAGTCGACTTTATTTTTAATCAAACGGTTTTGTTCATTTTGTGTATGAAAACCTTACAAAAATATTTATATTTTCAAATATTTTGATTGGTTAAAAATAAATTAACCAATCAGAATGCTCCAAAAATAAACCAATTCAAGGTATACTGCCACCCAATATTTAAAGTCGACTTTACCTATTATTATTTGTAAAAAACAAAGCTTTTTTTCATATTTCATTTAAACATTTTACCAAGTTTTTAGGCTTTATGTTTTTTATGACTAAAATTAAAAAATCCTATTCGAAACAAAAACAATTTAAAAAATTTAATATTTTTAAAATTTCCCGTTTTCCCGGGAAAAATATATTATTTTCCCGGGAATTCCCGGCACACTTTTCCCGGGATTTCCCGGGAATTCCCGCCCGGGAATTCCCGAACCCCAAACCCTAGTCGTAATATAAAATTTTTCGTTATATTTATCTTCAGCATTTACAGTCGGATCATAAAGTATATTTTGTCTCGAAGAAAAAATAAAAAATAATTCTGCTGGAATTATCGAAATACTTCCTTAGCAAGAGATTAATGATTTGAGCTTTAATTTTCTGGCATTAAGTTATTTTTATTTAAATATATTAATTAGTTTGTAAGATTTTCTTAATTTTCTTTTTATAGGGATATACATAAATAGCATTAAAGGAATTAAATATGCTAAAATCCGAAACGTATTTAACAAATTGTGAAAAATAATCCGTTGTAGGAATGTCCCTATCCGGATTTCATTCTTGCCTAAGCGCATCTTCAGGGGACGAAGTTTTTAGAATTTTTGTTAAGTAAATGAGAATGAGAATTTCTTGTTCTCGTCTAGCAGCGTTATTAAACATTTAAATTATTATCTTTTGTATAGTAATCTGTAAGAATCTAATTCTGTAGATGAAATAAACAAAATTACTGTGGTACATTAGGGGTGTAGGAAGTGAGAGCTGGTGGGTAAAAACTAGAACAGGATACTTGAGGTCAATGGCCCTTAGAGCAAAACAGTGGTTCCCTCGAGACAAAACCATCGATATATCACACTTTAAGATCCGACTGTAAATGCCAAAGGTATAACAAAAAATTAAAAAAGGCGAAACGTTCGGCAAAAAAAATAATAAATTTCGAAACTGCCTTGAAAAAATAATTTAGATTCGAAGGTGTGCAGAGAACTTTTTTCTTTGTGGTACGGTCTACTGTCAATGTATTCTTGTACGTGCTCTACAGGTCACAAATATGTCGATGAAACTTGATACACCGACTTATGGTATATCGGCCCAAGGACGACGCACAATGCTTCGTCCCCATATAGTCAATCGACAAAATTAGAGGAGTTATCGCAGAAGAAAGAAATTTAGTGTGCTGTTTTATAACATGTAAATAAAGAAAAATTCGAAGTTTCGGAAATATCGGTGCAAGGACATGACTACCTCCCATACATCTTTTTATCAAAAACCTTATATTGACTACACTTATGATCAGAATGCACTAAAACTTAAAATAGTTTGTAAAATAATACTTTTTAGCTCTGTGGCAAATTTTGTTTCATTCGGTACAAGGTCATGACTACCTCCCATATATCCTTTTTCTCAAAAACTATATTTTGGATAGATTTATGATCAGAATGCACTAAAAACTTAGAACAGTTTATAAAATTATCTACCAGTAATGACACCCACTTACCTTCTGCATTATTTTAAAACATATAGTAATGGGTTACTGGTAATGACTTATTTTTATCATTATTTAAAATTGAAAATAATTTTCTAGATTTTTTTTTAATTTTTTTAAATCTATTTTTGGACTCAATATTTTTTCAAAACTGGTAAGGATGTATGTAACCACATATTTTTTGATTTTTTGTATGTTGGCGAGTAAGCTGACTTGTGTGCAGCAGGTCAATTATGTTTTTATCAATTAAATATTACATGTCGATATAGCTCAGATGGTAGAGCTATTGACTGGCAATTTGTAGACCCAGGTTCGATTTCCGCACCAGGAAATTTTATTAAAAAAAAAATGCAATAAAAAATATTTTTTTTTTTATAATTTATTTTTTTGAAAATCTATTGTTAGACTCAGTATTTTTGTCAGTACTGGTAAGCACATAGGTAACGATATATTTTTTCATTTTTCGTATGCTGATGTGTAACCATAACTCATTATTTTTCGCGACATCGCCATATAAAGGTAATAAGAAATGTAATAACAAAAGTAACTACTTAACATTACCAAGTATGTAGTTACATAACCACATATCTGGTAATGATTTTCTACACTGGGGTAATAAGAAAAAATTAATAATTTAATTTTTTTCAATTTTGACATACCATAGCTCTTTGTAACTTTTTCTGAAATTTAAGAAATATTGCTTAAAAAATGCATATAATTTTTACATTTCCGAGAAAAAAATTTAGAACTTCTTCACATATTCTATTATGCATAGAAAAGGAAACTAGGACCATTTTGATCCCACCTTTTTAACCCTAAAATGTAAGGAATAGAGTAGTGTTTCCAAAAAACCGACTTTTTTAAAAACCGGTTTGTCGGTTAACCGAAAATGGACCATTTCAAAAAACCGGATTTCGGTTAACCGTTTATGAAAAAACCGGTTAACCGACCAAAAATAAAAAACAGTAAAAAAACAACAAAAATGATAATTAAATAAAAAAAGTAACAAATTTTGTTTAGAAAACGGTAACAGTGACAAATATATTCTCAGAGTTTTTCAGGATATATTAAAATCTGACCGTTATGGATATCACATTTAATATCCAATCTGTACATATTTATTTCTCG
Organism: Leucophora obtusa; assembly: GCA_949987735.1. NCBI lineage: Eukaryota > Metazoa > Arthropoda > Insecta > Diptera > Anthomyiidae > Leucophora > Leucophora obtusa. Next base: position 182,385,194 of record OX465296.1, read on the forward strand.
GAAACATGAAAAAATCCAAAAAAACGAAAAAAAGATGTAATTTTTACTACTGCTTAAAAGCATAGAAAAGGAAACTAGGACCATGTTTTTATCGGCCCATTCTCACTTTAAAGGTTAAAACCTTTTAAAGTTAGAATGGGCCGATAAAAACATGCGTTTTCTTATTTTCATTTCAAAATTTCATTTAAATGGAGTGAATCGCACATCAGATCTTCCTTGTAGGAAAAGGCCAAGAAATCTAAAAATTTGTTTCTTCTGAATTATTTGAACAAGAAATATTTGGGGTATTAAACACAAAATTTTGAATATTAATTTTTGACATCCCAGCAAAACTTTGGTAATGGGTGCGACAAACTCATGCATTACCTTGTAATGTGTACTCATTACAAGTGTAATAATTGTTCAACATAAAGTAATTAGTTACCGATAATTGGATACATAATGCATTACTTTGTAATGAATACTCCTTACCTTCAGCATTATTTTGAAGCATAAAGTAATTAGTTACTGAAAATTGATTACGTAATGCATTACTTTTTAATGTATACTCCTTACTTTCAGCATTATTTAGAACCACAGAATAATGAGTTACCGATAGTTGATTATATAATGCATAACTAAGTAATGTACGGTCCTTAGATTTATCATAATTTTAAAATATAAATTAACACATTACATAAAGTAATATTCATTACATAATGCATTATAATTAAATATAAAGTAAGATTATATAAAAATTAATTACATCGATAATTTTTCATTTAAATTTTGTAAATATTTTTAAAGTGGCCGTTTGTTGATATTTGTTATTTGGTTGTTATTTTTAAAACGGAAAAATTTATTTGAATTCCATGTAGGATAAAAGCAAGTAACCAATTACTTTTTCATTTCCTACCTGCAACTAAGTAACCCATTATTCTTAATTTTTTTTTGTAAGCATACTGGTAACAATAAACACATTACCTTGAGGCTCATCGCCTGTAACATTCATCAGTGAAGTAAGGTATAAAGTAATCAGTGCAACCCTATGGCGATACATTACTTTACCCAATATTTGGTAACGTGTGGTTTTGCTGGGATCCACAAGATTTTGGGTTTGAATTTGTATAAACCAACATTTATGTTTCTTAATTTTTGAAGGGATTTTAAGTTAAAAATAAAAAATAAAAAACTGGTTAACCGTTGAAAATAAACCGGTTTTCGGTTAACCGAGATTTAAGATTTTCCGTTAACCGGTTTTCAAAAAAAAAACCAAAATATGCAACCAAAATAAAAATTTTTCGAATTCGTAAATTTTGTACCTTTTGAAAAAAAAAAGTTTTAGCAAAAATCTTACATTTTGAATTTTCATGTGTAGTGTAGAGATGAGCGATCCGGTGATTTTTGAATAACGCTGCTACCAGTGATCGTGATTTTCAGATCACCGTTCTTTAAAACAGTGACCGTGATCACGGGTTTGTAATAGAGATGGGCGATGCGGCGATTTTTCAGTAACATTGTTCTCAGTGAAATCGTGAAATGTTCAAATCGTTGTTCTTTTAAACTGTGATCGTGATCACGGTTTTTCTATGGAAAAGACTGCGATTTTCTGATAAATAAACGAAATAATATTTATGGCGAGTTTGTTAAACCGAAAACGAATTTTGGTTTAGTTAAACCGAAAACGAATTTTGTCAGCCATTTCAAAGTTTATTAACAAAAATTTGCCGGAAAAACTTTTTCTCGAGTATAATTTATTTCTTTATTGAAATAAAACAAAATAAACCGTATTTTAAAAGCACTATTCCAGTTACAAACTGCGTTAAACTGTGTTTAAAAATAATCCACTTACTAAAAACTGGGCCTTAAAAGAAGAATAGTTGCGACCGGTAACAAAGGCATGATAGAAGGAGACATCTTATTCAGAAGAGTGTGAAAGCAAGTCATTGTTATTTATAAAAGCAACATGTATTACTGTGCACAATGAAGTTTGCAAGAGAGAATAGTACAAAAATATTAAAAGAACGACATTCGAGTAACTGCGACTTGAAATATTTGATCACTGCCGTTACCAGTGATTTATCAATAACTGTGATTAAATCACCGGTATGAAAATATCGCTCATCTCTAGTGTAGTGTACAAGATTTAGGACAAAAATAAATTAAAAAGTAGATTTTTATACAGAATTATATTTTTAACAATATTTGCAAGATTTACGAATTCGAAATGTTTTTGTCGAATCGAGTTACGCAGGTTGTATAAAATAGTAATTTTTATCAAGTAGAACACATGTTTCGAGCTATTTCAAAATTTCAAAAAAATATAGTCAGAAATTAAATAAGCTTCATGGGACTTTTGTCCCCAGGACATTAAGGGTTAACATTTTTTTAAATAAATATTAATCCTGTGTAAATCAGGTTACACAAAACAACACTTCTCATCAAGGGACAATTTCAAAATTTTAGAAACCTGGAGTCAAAAACTAAATAAGCTTGATGGGTCTTTTTAAAAATAATGATTATTATAACATGATAATATTTAGTTGATACTTTTTGGAAAATTGTGCAAAATTTTGTGAAAACAGCTCAATTTCCTACAATTTTTGACAAATTAATCAATTTTTATAAAATGTCTTGGAAAGGAGTCACGCACCAAACAAAACCCCAATTCTTTAATTATAATTATTATATTATTAGATTTTCGTTTAACTATTTCAGCTCAAAATTTTTTTGATTTAGCGCCCTCTGTTGTTAACAAAAAGAGGAAATACTGAATTCCTCTTTCACATTTATTTAGGGTAATTATGTTACCTCTTCAAAAATGTATAAGTCACTAGCATTCCTCACACATTTTTTTTTAACTTTGCCTGTGGGACAAAGCACTGTGCGTCGTCCAATGATGATTTCCGTAGGCAAGAATGAAATCCGGTTAGGGACATGCCTTCAACTGATTATTTTTCACAATTTGTTAAACAAGTTTTGGGATTTTAGCATATTTAATTCCTTTAATTCAATTAATGTATATCCCAATCAAAAAAAAAAAAATAGTAAATTTTAAAAGATTCATTTTAGGCTGAAAATCAGAAGAATTTTCGAATAAATTACACAGTACAACAGCCAATCTGGGGGGTGAGAAATTCCAAGTCAGGGTGATGGTACTAGGTCAGTATAGTAAAACCCTCAAAGGGTTTGGCGTTTGTATGTGTCATTTTTTTTTATGACCTTTTAAATTTTTTCCTTATCTTGATGTTTTTTCGCTTAGTTGTAACTCGAGAACCACTTGTCCGATTTTGATGAAACAAATTTAGAAAAATTTAGAATTACAATTTCTTTAATCCGTTCATATAACATTTTTATTTATAATCAACAGTTTTGCCGGTAAAAATAAATTTGTGGAGAAAAAACAATATTTTTTTGCCTGAAAATTAATTTTTTTTTTTTTTAAATTCATAAAAAATTTTAATTTTTAGGCAAAAAAATATTTTTTTTTTCTCCACAAATTTATTTTAACCGGCAAAACTGTTGATTATAAATAAAAATGTTATATGAACGGATTAAAGAAATTGTAATTCTAAATTTTTCTAAATTTGTTTCATCAAAATCGGACAAGTGGTTCTCGAGTTACAACTAAGCGAAAAAACATCAAGATAAGGAAAAAATTTAAAAGGTCATAAAAAAAAAATGACACATACGAACGCCAAACCCTTTGAGGGTTTTACTATACTGACCTAGTACCATCACCCTGACTTGGAATTTCTCACCCCCCAGACAATAATCCCAAAAATGTTCCATAGTGTTATAGGCGTATTGTTTTGAGCCTGTGTCTGTTGGAATAATTTAACTTTAAAAAGTTAATCGAAAATACTTGAGTTATTAAAGAAATTCTGTCTAAATATTTATAAATCTTGAAATAACTTAATGTTTACTTTACTCGAGAATTTATCAACACACAGGCAAATTGTGTGGAACTTGTTTAATCGTAAATTTAATGTATTATAATTTATTATAAATTTGTGTTAACACATTTAAAAATTGTCAAATATATATGATTGATAAGAATTTATTTGAAACTTTTTCAAATATAACGAAAAATATTCATTTAAATAAAATTGTGCACAACATTTGGTAAACGCTGAAAATTTTTAAAATATGATTATAAAAATGCCATTTTATATAACGTGCGTTAACTAATCCCATGAATTTATTTGTGTAAAAATACAGTTGAATGAATACTGTCTAAATTGTTTTCGTAAAATATTCGATTTTATTTAATTTTCTGAGTCATTAGTAATGACTCATTAATGAATAATTTTCTTTCTTTTAAAATGGGTTTTTGTTTATAGTAAAATGAATTGTGTACAAAATTGGGGTTTTTGGGGGGATTCCACTTGCAAAATGGGGATATGAGCTAAAACTATTCTGGCAGCTCTGATCATAAAAGTATTTAGTTGCCCTCTACATATGAAGTTTAACACTAATGCATAGTTTTGAAATTAACCAACTCTTGAAGTTGAAAAACGTCGCTGTTGTAGTTGGGAGCAAGACCCAACAACAATTTCCCCCCAGATTTGACAATAAAATAGAACAAAAACAAGTGTTAAACGAAACTAAAATAAATGCACTAAAAACTTAGCAAAATAAAACTAAATGACACTTATTTGCGAGGGAAAATTATTGGTACAAATAAAAGAAAAGAAGTAAAAACACTAACAACAATGTTGGAGACGAAAAACAATGAATGGGGCAAAGAAAAATTCAGCATAGAAACAACAAAAATGATGGAAAATAAAAAAACAGTTTTAAATATAATTAAATAAAATAAAACATACCCATATTTCATGATTTAATTCTTCCCATTCGGCATTCAATTCCTCATTTAATGTACTACGACGATAAAATGAACTCCAGTATCCTCTGATACTAAAGATATTGCCAAATAATTCATTAGCCATATTTTTTTTTGGTTAATAGAGGAATTAAAAGTTTATTAGTAGTTAACAAAAAATAAAATTTATAACACAAAATGTAAAAGTAAATTTTTAATAATTGATGAAATAATTTTGAAAAATTTATAAATTTATCACAAATAAAAAGACGAATATACAACACAAAATTAAAACAAAAATTTACAACAAAAACACAAAATTAACACACAAAAATTATAAGAACTCTAAATAAATTAAATAAATAGGTATGAACGTAGTAACAGTTGAATATTAACTAAAGTGTTGGAAACGGAAATTGGGGAAGAAAAGTATTTTTTCTGTAACAAAGCTTTGTAAAAGCGGTTAAGGAACTTGAAGCAAAGTTCTGTTAAAAGCGGTACCATATGACGACAGCTTTTAAAACTGTATTGTATAAAGGTCTGTGTCTAGGGTAGCGTTTGCACTCAATAATACTATTCAGTGTTGCCAGAAATATTTTAGGGGGATATTTCTCAGGTTGAAATCCCCAAAAATCCCCTCCAAAATTAATAATCCCAATTTTTGTCCACAATTCTTTTTAATTTACACAAATTTAAACAGAATAGGGGTTTTCAAATAAACTCGTAAATTCCTTGTAAACCTTGTATTAATACAAACCATATTTTTTTGTATGGAGTTTGACAATAAACTCATAAACATATCAGGTTTACACGGTTTACGAGTAGAATACCAGTTTATATGAAAACCCCTAATTTGTTTAAATGAATATTTTTTTTTTTTTAATTTTAAAACAAATTTTACATAAACAAAAAAATCAAATAAATTAATATCAATTATATTTGGCAATTCTCAAATCTGTGTATAAACACGAAAACTTTACACATAATGTTCAATATACACTTCAATCAAACACTAGTACACTCATAAAAAAAAGTTAGTACAAAAACCTGTTAAATGCGTTCTAATTCTATTGAACTAATCTTTCTGTTATTTTGTCTAAAAACTTAGGATTGAACTAATATTTTTTGTAAATCTAATTCAGCATTACAATTACTTTCGTCCATATTTGAACTAACTTTGAATGCTAATTTTTAGTAATTTGTAAAGTTAAGAAAACTTGACAAATTTTTCAATAGAAATTGTATTTATCACGTAGAGATGGCGCTATATTTTAATCTTTTTTTATTATATAATCGTAAAATATGGGCGGGCCCATCTAGGGTCAGAACAGAAATTTGTAGTTAAATCAGGTAAAATTTCTGCCGAATTCAGGTGGAATTTTTTAGCTAATTTAACTAAAATTGCCTGTATATTTAGCAGTATGTAAAACTTAGCTCAACTAAAATAGCAGACCATGATTTTCAACTTCATTGAAAACTCTGCTGGCGCAAATACAGGTACTATTTCCTGCCATTTTAGCAGAATTTTGAAATATTTATACGGGCTTTTTTATGTGTGTAGTTTTTGAAAAAACTTTTAATTTTTGATTCAAAAACTACTAGTTTTTGGTTAATTGTAAATGTAGTGTAAAAGTAGGTGTAAGTTTCAGGGCTTGCATCTACTTTTGACATAAATTTTGTATAAATCGACTTTACACGATTCACAAAAAAAAATCCCTAAACCCATAGAAATAAATCTGTAAAAATAGTAGATTAAGCAACTAAAAATTAGTTAAAAATGATGCTGCAGAAAAAACTGTTAAATTCCCGAGTAAAAAAGGGTATATATAACATATATTTTTTAATATTTAAATATATGATAATATGAAATATTATATGTGCGACCTTATATGTTTTTATATGATGATATATTAGAAAATTTTTTAGAAATTCAGTATTTGCTTTATTGCAAATTGTATATATAGGAATATATTATCGATAAAACCGTTCAAAATTTTACATATACATAAATAGAAACGAAAAATATTTTTAATTTTATTTTATATATAACTATATCGTCGGCTTGCCTGCATTGACATCATATGCCTTAATAATGATTGTAGTAAATAAGGTCGTGAATCATTAGGGCATATGATGTCAATAAAATATCTTAAAAAGATAATATAAATCAGTTTTTCGCTTTCCTGAAAACCTGTTAAAACCAAAAACATAGTACTACTTGCAGGCAAGCCGACGATATATTAGTTAATCGGAGAGCCAAGTTCGAGATTAACTAATATATTCGAGATTATTATATTTCATCAAAAACAATTTTTTTATATTTTTTGCTCCATTTTTTCATAATATTTAATATTTTCTGAGCTCTTTTTACTTCTAAAAGTTCTTTTTTTTTAATTTAAAAAATCTAATTTAAAAAAGTTAACATTTAAAATCAAGGCCCGGCTCGTAATGGGTTAATAAGTCTAGGTATGATGCATATCATTGGTAAGATATTTCAAGTACCTTTCCAACGATATAAATATTTTGTTCTGGTCCGATAAGTTTTGAGTGGAGAAATAAGCCATTGAATATTGTTGTAGATCATCTTTAGCTCCATAAATCGGGAACTATGAGAAAAGAAGTGCATTAAAATGTTATTTAAAAAAAAAGCTTAACATATTTAAAAAAAAAAATTTCTAAGTTCAAAGAAAATTTCCATATTTGACAAAAAATGATCTAGTCTTTAACGAATAACGGATTTCTGTATACATTAACGTCTTTAATAGTTACTCATTACCTACAGTAGCCCTCGGCTGATAGTCAGCCATGTGATGAATATCGAAAACGAAAACGATCTGATTTTCAATGGTTAATATATTACGATCTGTACAATACCAATTATGTTTTATTTCCTAATTTAGATGTCCGGAGTCAAATAAAACGATAAATAATAATTTGAAGCCAATTTGATTTTCGCGAAACTAATTATTCTAGATTGAAAAACTGTTCATTTTCGTTTTCGATTTTCATACACCTCTCAGTGTGTAGGACCTGAAATCCTGCTGCCCTCCAATACAAAGTTTTTTTTATCATTTAAATTAAATCATATCGTATTGTATTAACTTATATCCAATTTGATCGGGACAAAATTCGGATATAAGTTTATCATTTCATATAACTTTGTATCCTTGTAAATACAATTATATCCGATTTGATACAATTTAATATAAGCATTTTTCGGATGAAATTATATCCAGTTACATATTGCAAATATATCCATTCACATATAATTTTATATAAACTTTTTTACTCGGGTTAGCAGATTTTTTTTTTGCTAAATACTAGTAAAATATGAAAAGCAAAAATAAAACTGTTAATTTACAGAATTTTAATTATATTTAAGTTAACTTTAAGTTAATTGAAAATAGCAAATTGTACTGTAAAATCTGAAGAAAATTTTTGCTAAATATTAGTAGACTAAAAATAGCAAACACAAACTGTTATATATATAAAATTTTGCTATTTTTAAGCTAAATTTAGTTGAATGCAAATAACAGTCTATTCTGTTATATTAACAGAAGTATTTGCTAAAAAATTGTAAACTGCTGCTTTCAAAAGGCTCGATTTTTGTTTGATTAAAAAAATCGAAAAAAACTTCGAAAACTTTAAATTTTTTCGTGATTTTTTAGGCTATCAATTATTTATCAAAACTTTTTGCTGATTTTAGCAGGTTAATTTGTTATTTTATATTAACAAAGATTTAACTAAAATTCTGTATATTTAACGGTTTTAATTTTGCTGTTTCTATCGTACTAATAACCAGCGAAAATAATCTACTAATTTAGTAGTTTTTTTCTGCAGCATAAATTTTAACTAAGTTTTAGTAGTTTTAACTAAATTTTTTATAGACTTTTTTCTATTAGTATAAAAAAGGTTTTAATTCAATATTTTGTAGTTTGATATAATTATACACTTATAAAAAAAATTTGGTACAAAAGTCTGTTCAACGCGTTCTGATTCAAGTGAACTAATTTTTTTTGTTATGTTGTCTTAAAATTTATGATTGAACTAATATTTTTTGTAAATCCAATTAAGCATAACAATTAATTCCATATTTCAACTAACTTTGCATGCTAATTTTTAGTAATTTGTGTTTCTGAATTTTACAAACTTTTCAGCTAAATTAAATCACAATTATTTCCAAATTATTACATTTTTGTGTCTCTGCTATCAATACCACGTGTAGATGGCGATATATTTTCATATTTTTTATTGTATAATCATAAAATGGCTTATATCTCGGAAACTAAGTGAGATAGAGCATAATGAACATAAATTCGTTAATCTGTACTTATCATTCACCTATACTCCCAATAATAAATATGTACCTCTCTCGGGACAAAGCCAGAGAGTTCACAAATCTAGATTGTAGGCGATATTTTAGCAAAAACTTTCGGTTAAATCAGGTAAAGTTTCTGTTGAATTTAGCTCAATTTTCTTAGCTAAATTAACTAAAATGGTCTGTGTATTTAGCAGTGTGTTAAAATTAGCTTACCTAAATTCAGTAGACCATAATTCTCAACTTCATTGAAAATTCTGCTGGCGCAAATACAGGTACTATTTCCTGTTATTTTTAGCAGAATTTTGAATTATTTGCACAGTCGTTTTTTATGAGTGTACATAATCGGGTGTGGTTAATTTGGTATCGTACAACCTTGTATATAACTGCATCAATATAAATTTACAAAACTTAGATCTAATAATATTGCGTCAATTTTACTATTAAATTGTATATAATTATGTAAATTTGTTAGACATTTAATATAATTTGATTTTATATAATTTGATAAGGGAAATAACCTAACATTGTTAGATATAAGTTGTTTAATTCTATTTATATTGATAAAACTACATACAATTTTATATGATATCACATTAACTACAGCTAATTAGATATAATTATATCAAATTATATATGTACTGTTATATTAAAACCATTTTTAAATGTCAAATGGGAAATTTTTTAACTGAATTGGGGTAAAGCAATTCTAGATTCTTTTTGGGTATTCGTGGGGATTGCAATAAAATGGGGATATGATCTAAATCCGCTCTGGCAGCACTTTTTTGTCCATAGTAGCAAAAGTAATGGGGTTTAAAATTAAAAATATTTAGTTGAACCTCTATATATGAAATTGAACACTAATGTTTGTTCTGAAATTATACAACTTTTCAATTAAATAGTATTTAAACTGACATCGTGTTGGAAAAATGTCGCTGTTGTAGTTGAAAGCAACAGCCAACAACAATTACCCACCCCCCCCCCCCCACAATTTTTACAATAAAATAGAACAAGAACATAATCAACAAGTGTTAAATGAAACTAAAATAAATCTGCTAAAAGCTTAGCAAAACAAAACTGAATGACATTTATTTGCGAGGGAAAGCTACTAGAATAAATAAAAGAAGAGAAGTAAAAACACTAACAACAATGTTGGGGATGAAAAAACAATGGAGCAAAAAGAGGAATTCAGCATAGAAACAACAAAAATTATGAAAAATAAAAATTTTAAAAATAATTAACTAAAATAAAACATACCCATATTTCATCATTTAATTCTTCTCATTCGGCATTTAATTCTTCATTCAATGTACTACGACGATAAAATGAACTCCAGTATCCTCTGATACTAAAGATATTGCCAAATAATTCATTAGCCATTTTTTTTAGATAATGGGGATTTAAAAGTTTATAATTAGTTAACAAAAAATAAAATTTATAACACAAAATGTAAATGATAAAATAATTTTGCAAATTTATAAATGTAACACAAATAAAAAGTCGGATACAACACAAATTTAAAAGAAAAATGTACAACAAAAACACAAAACTGACACACAAAAATTAAAAATTATAAGAACTCTAACGGTGGGTCTCATACTGTAGGTTTAACTTTAACTTAACTAAAAACAAAATAAAATGTCAAAAAAATGTATACAAAACAACAACAAATTTTTGGGTTAACTTTTTTTAAACCTGCAGTATGAGACCACCGTAAATAAATTAACTAAATAGGTATAAACGTAGTAACAGTCGAATATTAACTAAAGTGTTGGAAACGGAAATTGGGACTGGAAACTTAATTTTGCTTTGACAAAGCTTTTTGAAGGAGCTTGAAACAAAATACTGTTAAAAGCGCTACTGTATTACGACAGCTTTAAAAACCACATTATTTAATGGTTTTTGTCTAGGGTATATGTAAAATTAATCTACTTTAAATAACTTTTCAGTCACAGACTAAACAGAGACACCACAACTGTCAGGCAGCGTTGCCAGAAAAGTTTGTTCTAATTTACCATTTTTTACAATTAGAAACACCCAAAAACCCCATAAAAAAGATTTCTAAATCCTCAAATATTTCCCCAATATAGTTCTCACAGATTACCCAGTAGAGATGAGCGATCCGGTGATTTTTGAATAACGCTGCTACCAGTGATGGTGATTTTCTAATCACCGTTCTTTTAAACAGTGACCGTGATCACGGGTTTGTAATAGAGATGTGCGATCAGGCGATTTTTCAGTAACATTGTTCTCAGTGAATGTGATTTGCAAATCGCTTTTCTTTTAAACTGTGATCGTGATCACGGTTTTTCTATGGAAAAGACTGCGATTTTCTGATAAATAAACGAAATAATATTTAAGAAGAATAGTTGCGACCGGTAACAAAGACATGATAGAAGGAGACATTTTATTCAGAAGAGTGTGAAAGCAACTCATTGTTATTTATAAAAACAACATGTATTACTGTGCACAATGAAGTTTGCAAGAGAGAATAGTACAAAAATATTAAAAGAACGACATTCCGAGTAACTGCGACTTGAAATATTTGATCACTGCCGTTACCAGTGATTTATCAATAACTGTGATTAAATCTCCGGTATGAAAATATCGCTCATCTCTAAAGATTACCCATCTAGGAAACGGCTGTTTTTAGAAATATGGCAACCACAAGAGTAACCCAAAACAGAAATAATTAATAATAGTGATTTGCAGAGAGGGACAAATGTTTAAAAAATATATCGATTTCTTTCATTTATTTAGAACATTCTAACCAGTGATGAAAAATGCTTTAGTACTTTTTCCAGTACTTTTTCACTTACAAAAGTAAAGTAAAGTACCTTACGGGGAAAGGGACCTGTCCCAGATGACACGCCGGATAGGTCCCAAGGGGGCACAGACCGGTCGTTGATCGGTCCTTTTATTTTAAAGATGGCGTTGTCACCCGTAAGGTGGTGTGTCTAAAAATAGCTTTTTAAATAAACTAATAAAAAATTAAGAATTAAAAATAATCTACTTAGCGTCGAAGTAGGGCTCGATAACACAGCCTTCTGCTTGTAAAGCAAACGCTCTACCGTCTGAGCTAATGTTGCTTATTCGTGATGGCTGGCTGATGGTAAAGTTCGTTTCTGTTCAAATAAAAAAAAACAATGGAATAGAAAAAAATAGAAAAGAAAACCACATTAACACACACACAAATATAGTGGAAGTGCCTTGAATATGCCCCCAATTGACCGGTCATGGGATAGGTCCTTTAATGGCAGTTGACTAGATTTTTAAGTTGATCATAATTAAATTAAAAAAATCAACTAAAAATTAGAAAATTACCTCATAAACTCTGATAATATAAATAAAAATTTAAAAAATTCCCCTTAAGTTAAAAAGAAAATTAAATGAAATACGAATTGTTAAAACTAAAACAGCTTTAACATTAAAAAACTTTGAAAATACAAAACTTAAAATTTCTTAGCAAACAAATTATAGAAATTTAAAATAAGAGCTAAAATAAGCAAATCATAAAAAATAAAGTTAAAAATAAAAGAGTAAAATAAATAAAAAATATTTTTAAAAATATGCCGGGAATTTTGTTTTATATTTCGGTATCGGTCAAGTTTTTTAAAAGCAACAGTCAAAATAACGGATCAGAAAATACTTAGAAAATTATTTCATTCTCTTTTGTTCATATTTGTACTAATTTAGTAATATCCCTTCGGTTGACCGGTCACGGGATAGGTCCTTGGAGGGCAATTGACTCCTCATTCCCCGTAGGGTAATGATAAAAAAAATCTGAAATTGTAGAAAATCTCTATAACTTTTCCACGGAAAAACTCTTTAAAAATCCAAACTATAAGAAAAGTCCTAGGGTGTTTTAAAGTCACAAAAAAAAATTAATTTAGAAGCAATGGCGCAAAAAACTTTGAAGTGTTTTAAGATAATTTTAGGGTCGAAAGTTCAAATTGACTCCGAGAGATCTAATTTTTGTACACATATTATTTTGTATGCCCAACCTATCGGAAACTGCCGGTGGAGCGAACAAAAAAAGCAGTTTTGAAAATCTCATACATTTCATGATTTTATTGACTCTTAAAAGAAAAGTCTTAAAGCTCTACTTCTATTTTATGACAGCTAAAACTCCCAATCCCAATTGCGTAAGGTGTAAACATAAAACAGTCTTATGATTCTATAAAATGTGTCTTGGACGTAGTGGAATACGAAGAGCATAAATGGCGTGCATGTTGCGATTTAAAAATGGTTGCATTTCTCTCTGGAAATTCCAGACTGGAATGCAGTCTAGATATGTAAATTATCCATAATTGTTATACAAATGGGACAGTAGATGGAGTGGCAACCAGTATGCCAAAAAAATTTGGGAATCCAGAGCTCAAGGGGAGTTAGGCGAATACAACTACATTCAGCCACCCCTGGTACCAACAGAAAATCCACTTTTTTAACTCACATATGGGCTTCTTTGAAAATAAGTTGTCAACGGAATCTGATGAACATGGCGAACGTTTTCATCAGATATGTGTTCCTATTGAAGAACGCTATAAAGGTAAGAGCAGTTTGTCTCTTATAACAGATTTGTATTGGACACTGTTCGATAATGGTGTCGAATTACCAAGAATGATAAAGAAAAAGAATTGAGAATAAATGAACTTATATATTTACTAAAGTGCTTATGCATAATAATTTGAAAACCTTCCCAGGTAGAAAATTACAAAGGGGCCAGCACTGGCAAATCACCGAAATGGGTGGTATGAGTGCTTGTTAACAGCGCTTTCCCAACGCCCAAATGATAACACCGTTCCACGGTGGTGCCAATGCTTTACCAAGCTCTGGGAAAGCACCCATAAACATAAAAATCAAATGCTTTGCCAACGCTCAAATAAAAAAATTAAAATGCTTTCCTGACACCCAAATGATAACACCGATCTATTTAATGCTTTGCAAAGTATTGAGATAGCACTAAGGCTGCATTCACACCTAATTATTAAACACGTGTTTAGCTAAAACACGTATTTTAGCTCTTTATTCTACTACAACTTTTGTAATAGAATAAAGAGCTAAAATACGTGTTTTAGCTAAACACGTGTTTAAGAATTAGGTGTGAATGCAGCCTAAGAAATATAAAAATCAAGTGTTTTCCCTGCCACCAAATTATGAGCCCTCATCACTGAAGAATTTTATTTTACTCTAAAAATAGACGATTCTTGGAGTTATTGTATTGTGGAGTCAAAAATTATTTAAATATTCACTCTTTTGGAGTTTCTTTTTCAAAAACAAAATAATGTTATAGGAAAACAGGTGCTGGGAATTCACCCTTTTAAATCGTTGGGAAGGCGTCCAAGTTTAGTGCTTTGCCAGTACTTCTTTTTGTAAGACCGCGGTCTACTTGCGCTTTGCCAGTGCTTCTTTTTTGTTACCACACATAATTTCCACCTGGGTTATAAGACGTTTATAAAATGAATTTTGTATGAAAAATTTGTTTTATAAGCCATTTGTAAATTTAAAAATTGATTTTGCATATGACCCTAAGTATTTATTTTTGTATATATGGGTGATATCAAAAAATATGATAAAAACCATGTAACCACCGTATTTCTAATGCATGGATTACATTTGAGTTACATATTTAGATATATATCAGCGCATTGTCACCTGTTTTACAAAATTTATAACAATCTGACCAATTTTGTGACCAATTTTATAGGCCAAATGTAAACTCCGTAACAAGTAACTCATAAGGTTTTTTAACTTTAATATCTTATATTTTAATAACCAATAAAGATAAATACTAACTGTAAGAATTTTTATGAAGAGAAAAAGTGCCGTTTTTAATAAAAATTAATACATTTTACAAACTTTTTCGTATATCTTAGCTATCACGACTTCAACTCTGTAACGATTTTTCATCATAATTTTTTTATCAAAATGCATATACCAGAATTTTGGAGTTATCTATTATTTATATTGCGAAAAGTATAATGTTATTTATACTCAAATGATCGTTGGACTGTAAGTAATCATCCAGTATTACAGACTTGAAGCTTTTCTGCAGCATGTAACATTCTCGAGATGAAAAAGGATGTCTTTAATAAGATTTGAAAAAATGTTGTAAACTCCGTTCCTAATTTTTACATCAAACTATTTAACTAGTAAGAAAAACAATGTCATATTTGGATTCACCTTGTAGGCATCATGCGATTTTGTTTCGGAAAAAAAATTCTGACAAAGCGTTTCTGAAAGAAAACGAAAAAAGTAACCAAATGTAAACTCCGTAACCACAATTATTTGTATCAGGTTTCATTCAAATAAATGTAGATAAATGAAAACCGAAACCGAAATATTAACACTTTTTGCTTCTCACAAATTTATCACATTTTTTGATTTCATCCATATGTAAGTTATTTAGAGCTTTTTTTGTTTGTAGACCTATATTGAAATTTAATATAAAGTAATTTGTTTATACACATCAACCCCGAAAAATCAAGTTTTCAAAGACTTTTTTGTACTAACTCTTAATAAAAACTAAATTAACCCTTAATTGGCCATCTTGAAAACCAGTTTTGCTGTTAGGTTTTGGGCTTTGGTATGTTCTGACGTATGTAGTAAAATTTTATCGCCAACATTTTTGTATAACATTTCATACACCCCCCCCCCCCACCCCCCCCTTTATGGGTGGTTTTTTTTTATAATTTTTTAATAATATGTTCCACAAAAAATACAAAGTTGCTGAACATACCCTACACCTTAGATATAAAGAACACATAGTTTCATATACCGATATGCTGCACGAACATGCCGAAGGGAATTCTTAAAATTCTCTGAGTTTAGCGCCCTTTCTTGGCGGCAAAAGCAATCACACCAAATATTTTTTTCAACATTTGTTTGAGTTACTTTCTTATCTTTAAAAAAATACTTGTTTAATCACAATTTGAGACAACATTTTTTTTTTTGATTATTGTCCATGGAACGAAGCATAGTGGGACGTCGCTATTGATCAAATCGTTCATCAAATAGTTGTACAACTGTTGCGTAGCTGTTATGTATTAATTTGTATCCACTGTATATACTCAACGTTAAGATCGTAAAAAGTAAAAAAAAATATTATTCGAAGATTCATCAATAGACCCTCGCAATTTAATTTAAAATTAGTGAAAAAACGGTGATAATAAAGAAACAAAATGCTTAGAGCTATTTTCTCATATACACCATTTAAATGAAAATGATTAGAGACTAGAGGAAAAAGAATGCTAAAGATGAGTAAGCACAAGAATATTGGCCTTTACGTATATAAATATGTATGCCTGTGTGAAAATATCGTAAACTTACCTGAAGTTGATGAAAGTCCACACCGGAAACAACAGATGCTTTTAATTCAACCACAGACATTTAAGCAAAACCAGAAAAAAGAGAGACGAAAAACAAACCAACACAAAGAACGGTTGGTTGTTAGTGCCAGCTGTTTTGGCAGTAATTGTCTGTCTGTTTGTGTTGGTGTGTTATGCTGGTCGGCAGCAGGATGTGTGACTGGCTGGCTGGATGGATGAATGGTGTTTTTTCAGGCGGCTGTTGGTTTATTGGCAAAATGATTGTAGTGGTCTATCTATTCGTGTCTAGTTATTTTACAATATTGATGGAGTGATAATGCAATTTTTCATTATTTTTTTTTTATAAAATTCTTTGCACTTTTCCCTTATTGTATGGAGTGTTGGGCTGCTTCTATATTTTTTTCGTTATAGGCTGGCTAAAATTCAATTTGTTGGGTTTTAGAATTTAGTAAACCTTATAAAATTGTTTAAAAGAAGTTTGATGATGGCCCACTACAACGAGTGGTTATTGGAACAAGAGAAGGAATTGGTTATTTAATATTCAATCGCTTCAATAGTTATGAAACGATTTAATAATTTTTGTTTAACAGTCTGTTAGTTTTGATTTCTGGGGTTGAATCCTTCATCGTTAATAGAATTTAAACTAGTTAACTGTAGTTTTGTTGTGTCTATATCCTAGTACCAGCCAAATTTTAAGATTCTTCTTTTTAAGGTTGATATTTGAACTTGTGCCAAAATAAAAACTTTTGTTGTTGTTTAACAAAGTACTGAAGAAGGACTACCTACCTAAACACACAAAGTAGTGCATATCCTGAAGCAGTACGGTTTTTCTATTTCTTTTTTTTTTTTTTTTTGGTTCGTACTTTAAACTCTTCTTCTAGTACTTTGGGAAATTTCAATGGCTTTTGTTGCTGGTTTTGATGATTGTTTAGGGAATCTTAAACTTTTTCTTCTACATTTATATTTTGATGATCTAAGATATATATTCTGTTGGCTTATTTGGTATTTTTTTGTCTTTTTGCTAAAGTTTTCTCAATATTTTTCTGTGTATTATACTATCAGATGGAATAGTATAGTATAGCCTTAGTAAAAACGTGTTTAGGGTACAAATTTAATTTAACCGTCTTTTGAGTAACAAATGCATAGTTTTATTTCATCTAATTCTTATATTTGTTGTAATTTGAAAATTCTCATCTAACCATTTGTTTGCTGCTATCATGACCTCTTTTTTTTTTATTTGTATACCTTTACTAATACATACATATAAACTGTGCCTAAGTATATGTAAGTACAAAGGTCCTGTTGTTTTTATTATATTTCAGATTTTGTTCCTATCTTTAATTTTTTTGTTTTATTCTACTGTTTTGTATATTTTTTTTATTTAATATATTCCTTTGACTTCCTTTATGGTGCCTTATGTTTAGAGTCATGTGCCAGGTTTAACTATTAAATGTGTATTATGTAGATTTATAGTTTTGTTTGCATTATTTTTTGTTAAACATTTTTTTTCGTCGAGTTATTTTTTAAGGAAATCAGAAGTTTTGTTCTTTGTAGTAAGTGGCTGTAAAGAGAAAAATTTTTGAAATTTAAATTAGTTAACAGTTTTGCATATTTTTTTTTTCAGTTTTGTAAAACTGAAAGAGGTCTTCATATATTAGATTAGTTTTTGCTACGATAAATAACAAAGTTTTATTATACACTACACCACTACCTGGACAGGGTATAATAAGTTTGTACTGACGTTATTAACATCGAAATATATTAGACCTGCTCTTGGATTCTCTAACTTTTTAACAACAAAATTCGGTAGTTAAATTGTCATTTTACTACGAAAACTTGACAATTTAACTACCGACTTTCGTCGTTAAAAAGTTAAAGAATTGCACCTCTGTACCGTCCTTTTTTAGTCGATTTAGCGATGTACTTCTGTCCGCCTGCACATCTGTCTGTCTGTCTATTTTTCAATTATTTATTACGATATTTTAATGAAATCTGGTACATTGATTTTGGTTAAGCTCCGTCCATATTTAGATATAGCGCCTATATAAAGGCTTTAAAGCTATTTCGCACGCTACAGTTCGCAAATATATTTTAATGAAATTAAGTTCACTGATTTATATGGGCCCAAGAACAAAGTTTAGTTTTGTTAGAATCGGTAGATATTTAGACCATGTGTTGGTATAAAGGTACCCCAAAAGTTGGCTCTTATGATTTTTTGTACACTTAGTCCCAAATATAAAGATATTTTATTGAAATTTGGCACTCTAACTCACATGGACACAAGGATAGTTCTTAGATGGAATTTTTCCATATTTGGACCTGCCGGATATACGGAAAATATAGGTAAAATCCAATTTTCTTACTCATTTCCTAAGGTTTTACAATTTTTTTTGTAGTCGGCATGTCCAACTATAACTTTTCTATTCGTTAAAGTAATGATTGTACTTTAATAGCCAACTTAATTAAGCATACTTTTCCTTAGTATATCATTTTGGTTACGACCAACGGTTTAATAGTGCGTTTAGACACAAAAATTAATCCCGTAAAAGTCGGATTAACTGCTTAAATAAGCACTAAACAAGTTGATTAAACCCCATTTTAATATTTTTGATTAACAGATAATCCAACTTTTAATGTGGTTACTGTTTCTAAATGACTCTGTATTCATAAGACCATGCGCGGTTCCAGCAATTAATATAAGGGGAAAAATCATAAGCCTCAGTGTCCAAATCAATGTATTTGTCTACGGTGGCGTATGATTTTTCCCCTTATATTAATTGCTGGAATCGCGCATGCATAAGACTAATTGTAAGCAATGCTGTTTTTTGTTATAATTACGGTTGGCAGCACTGTAAAGCACACACACTAAAGTCACTTAAAAATAAACGTTAAGACGCTGCAGCAAAAATATTTAGCGCTGTCGACAAAGATGTTGCTAACGCCGACATTTTCCTTGTTCATCATTTGCCGTATAGCAATCGGTGCCACCTTGGTATTTTAACCCTTTCACTACCGACTTTTTGAAAAAAATTATGTCACATTATTAGAAAAAAAATATGTCACATGTTTGGCCCTCTCCCTCCTATACACCAAAAATGACGTCCGAAAATCGATTTTATGAGACTTCTCTTTCCCGTTTTTCCACTTAAACATTCGAATAGCCAAAAACCTTTGATTGGGTTTCTTCTCATCCAAAAAAGAAGCTATGTATGTGCCAAATTTCAGTTATCTATCTTCATTAGTTTATGAGAAACACCAAAACCCCTTTTCTCGGAGATAAAGGTTTTTTTCATTATCAAATTGTATATATTCTTTTAAAGATTTGTACACTGTAGTGTAAAAGTGTAGTGAAAGAGTTAAAGTGACAAAGTTAAACTTTTAACTGTCAAGTTAATAAAAAAAAAAATGCATGTGTAAACGCTGAAGATTAAAAAGTAGGATTAACTTTAACCAAGTAGATTAATTTCTCTGTCTAAATGCACTATAAAATAGAAGGCTGTATGATTAAGATCTTGTAAATTAAGAAAAAAAAAAATTAGTTTTTAAAAATAGAAAAAGTTATTTAAAAAATCGCCAAAAATATAAATTTGTTGTGTTATACATTTTTGTTAGTTTTAAAGTTAGAATGAAGTCTCTACTTAAAAAAAGTGACAGAGCTTCGAATGAATTAACTCACTTTCTCCTGAATTAAGGAATCGTACAAAATTTTTAACGGAAATTGGTATGACCAAAGACCTGTACCCAAATAAGTTTTTTTTTGCATTTTTCATTATCGCCCTCTATTGGAGATATTTGCAACTAAATTCAAAACGTTAACCCGCTGATATTCTTCAATGGAACAAAATTTTTTTCAAAACTATATTTCTACTTGGTTCTTTTAATTAAAATCTGCGCAAATAATCAAGATTTTTTTAAAGAAAACCTACACTAAGAGAATTTTCATCACTTCAGTAATGAATTTCTTCATAGTTTCAATGAAAATTATCACTGGAACTAATAGATTCTATGGAACTTTTCATAGAATCTATGAAACAGGTTTCATTAAAGTCAATGTTTATGAAAAGTTCATAAAATTATTGAAACTCTTCATAAAATTAATAGGCCTCTCGTCCAATTAATAAATCATTCACCCAATGAAGAGCTTCATAAAATCTATGAAACAATTTCATTTACTATTATTTATTATAGTTGGTTGTTGTCGTTGCTAAGCTGGAGTGGATAAATAAAGAGTACTTAAGCCCCGTTCACATTATCACACAAATGCTTATACTTTTCTTCACACAAGTATGACAAAAAGTATGCTGAAATTGTCTGGTTGTCAAAAAAGTATAAAAGAAAATCTTTTCAGTGTTCAGAATGTTATCGACACACACAACAAATAAATTAAAACAGTTATTTTTTCTTCTATTATTACTTTTTTTCACCATTAGTTGTTGGTGTATTCTTTGTTTACATTTATTTGTGAATACCACAACACTTGTGTTGAGACAAGTGGTAACTTTATGAAATATTTCAAAAAATAAATCTTGTCAAAAAAGTGTGACCGTATTTTAAAATGTGTGTACCCATTTTGACATATGTGTAACGAACAGTGTTCACACTATTATACATTTTCGTTATACAACACATTTCTGACATGTAAAACACACTTGTGTGATAATCTAAACGGGGCTTTAGCAAATGCGTTAAGGCGTAATAAAATCATAGCATATTTTACGGATGTACAAAATATATCTAAAGAAAGAAGTCATTAAATTATAAAGTTTCATAAAAAAAAGTTTCGAAAAAATTAATATGATTTATAAAAAAATGTCATGGTCCAAAATTAATAATAAAAAATTAATTTAGAAGAATTAAAAATTATAAAAGATCATTCTCTCACAAAATGACGATATTTTATAAAAAAATTAAAAAAAAAAAATAAATACTATTGAAAAATTTCATATATGTATATAAAACATTTTCATTAAATTTATAGAGATCTAATTTATGAAATTCAATGAATTTTTTTTAATAAAATTATGAAATTTTATGAAGGAAAAGTTATGAAAAATTTCATAATATTAATTAAATATTATATACATAATGAAATTCTTCACTGGTTCTACGAAAAAAATTCTATGAAATTATATCAATAATATCATGAAGGATAATTCTCTCAGTGTAATACGAAATTTTAATTCAGTTTTTGATTTGTGATTTTTGTAGTCTTTTAAAAAAAATTTATACATTAAAGTTTTGAAATAAATGTATGGAAATCCTGTAATGATAATCCAAATTTTGTTTCATGAACTATCTCTTGCTTTTTACTGCGCTGTTATATCGAATACCGTTTTGAAAATATCGGTTTTTGAAGTTGTGTCATCATATCAATGAGGATAGAGTAATGAGAATTATTTCCATGATTCCTTGTTTTGGAATTGAATTTATATTTTGGGAACGAATTCTCTGTCCAAACTTAAGGTACTGAATGAATTCCTTTTTTTTCATTCGAATTATATTGAAGGAATTCATTAATTTTTTTCTAACTCCTTCATAAAATTTAATGCATTTTTTCATTAAGGAATAACTTCCCAGAGAATTTATTGAATAGGGGATGAATTTCTTGATCAATAATTTAATTAATTAAGTAGGTTTGAGGTTAAGAAGAAGAATAAACATTTTTTCAAAGTTATAAACAGATTATTAATTTGCAAATCAGACTAAATCTAGTTTCTGCCTTTTTTATGGACAGGCTTCATCAGTGATTTTCAATTAAGTTGTATTACTGTTTATATTTTATTGTCAGATTATCTCTATATGATAATTTTTTCAAACACCTGTCGGCTGTAGGAATCGAACCCATCCACTCCCACATTACAAACGTATTTATACTAGAGTTCGACAGCTTAGCCATCTCACCCCCATAAGGCCTTGCTCATAGTGTGTCTAATTCATAGTTTTTCTTTCCTATTCAGCTTTCTGTTATTGTTTTTACTCTCAGAAGTGATCAAACAGACATACAAATATTCTACTTTAGATTTTTTTATTTATCTTCTTATCTCCTCCTTGCCACCTTTTTCGCAAATGTTGCCACACTGATGTTTTTTACGTATGTTTTTTACGTTCAAGTGCAGGGAATTTATGTATATCGGAGACGGACTTCCAGCAGGGCATTTTTATTTTTCTAGTAAAGTGTTGTTTTTTCAAATGCGTCATATAGACCAAATGCAATTAATATTGTAATTAATATGCATTTTTATTAATTTTAATTAACCCTTTCGACCTCAAAGTTGCCTATAAGCAATGTTGGGGTCAGTACGTGGGGTGGCCGTCACTTTGGGGCTACGGTGTGGCTGCTTACCCTTTTTCTTATAAAAAAAAAAAACACTTTCCTTTTGTTTCTCTTTGTTTAATTTTAATTTAAGTTGATTTTATTTATATGTTCTTTTTTTTCTTTTCACAGTTTCTATTCTTTTTTAGTTTACAAAGTTCTTATTTTATTTTTACAATTTCAGTTTTGTTCCCTTCTTTCCTTTCTATCTCTTTCTTTTCCACTCTTAATTGTTTCACAAACTTTAAATTTTTGTTATTTAAATAATTTATTCTTGATTTTCTAATGTTCTTTTCTTTCTTGTTCACTTTGAATTTTAACAATTTAAGTTCTTTTTCCTTTACTTCTTGCCTGTTGCTGTCGATGAAAGTTCACGAAACAATAACAATAATAAAAATTAAAGGAGAGGATAGTGCCCTGAAAATGCGGAATACCGAGTTTTTCATGCGAATACCCGGTACCCACACCTTCAGGGCACGATCACAACTGCAGTGGCGGCGGCATTTTACCGCCAGGCAAAATTCGCCTGTTATGGTCGCAATTGAAAGGGCCGGCGCAAACATACCGCCGCCCTTGCACTAACAGTGCAACAAAGACGCAGCGACAGCAAAAGCGGTGAAAAAGAAAGAAGCAAAGAAAACAAATATTACAAAATATATATTTATAAAAAAAGTGATTCTACTATTTATAAAACATAAGGTCTGTTTGTTTACATTTCTAGAAAAAATTGTAAACTTTGAAAGTACTAAAGAATAGCCAAAAAGGCAATTCTTTCAAGGAATTTAAATAAAAATTTGCAAATATGCAAAAAAACCTACTAAATTAGTAAAAACTAGCATGTAAACAAACAGACATATATCCTAAAGATACAGAGCAATAATAAAATGATTTTTAGTTAAGTTTAAGAAGATGCTCGGTGAGCAAAAAATAATAAAAAAAAGTATTAATTAAAAAAATGGAAAATATACAATTTAAATTCAGTATTAAGAAACAGTTACAGTATAAAAATTAGTTATATACATTTTGTGATTTTAATTTGCGCCACGCACCTTCTTCCTCGCACTAATAATCAAGGTAGTCCGGATCGGTTTAATCCACACCTTCACCAAAATCAGCATCGCCAAAATTCGTCTCTTGTATACAAATTTATAAGGGTTTGCCCTCAGCGGCCCGTTAAAGCTTCTTGGGCAACTGGTTGAGGCAACGTGTTATGCTTCCGACGACAACGTTTGCAGCAATCAAGGCTTCGGCAATCTCGAAGCAAATGCGACTGGGCCGAGTAACTAACAGAAAGGCCCTTTTCAGCTTCAAAAAACGCATACATCGGCGCATGGCGTGCAATCGAGTGCATATGGGGCAATCATAATTCGTGTTGAACCATCTCATATCACTCATATTGTGCTGCAAGTAAACATAAATGTTAAATTATAACGAAAAAATGGTGCAAGGAAAACGTGGAGCAAGGGAACTTAGTTTTCAGGAGAACGTGGCAATAAAACCAATTTATGAATTGGCCGTTTGACAACTCCATTATGAGTTTTAATATCGACAACTCGGACTCGGTCATCTGAGCCGGGATAAACTTTAACTATACGACCTAAACGCCAATCAGTGGGGCAAAGTGGTTCATTTCGAAGCACCACAAGGTCGTTTTCTTGCAGATCCATTTGGGGTGTTTTCCATTTGCTGCGCTTATGCAATTCTTTCAGATACTCGTCCTTCCAGCGCCGACATATTTCATGTTGCATTGCCTTTATTTTTCGCCAACGATTAAAAAGATTAACTGCGGGTGTGAGTTCCTCCGGTTCAGCCGGAGTGAGCATCGCAGAACCAATTAAAAAATGACCTGGAGTAAGCGCAGACAAATCTTCGACGTTTTCAGACAAGGGGCCAAGTGGACGAGAGTTAAGGCATGATTCTATCGTAGCTAACAAGGTAGAAAACTCCTCAAAGGTGTATTTCAATTGACCGGCCATTTTTTTGAAATGGGTCTTAAAACTTTTAACTCCTGCTTCCCAGAGTCCGCCCATGTGCGGAGCTGCAGCGGGAATAAAGTGCCACAATAAACGCTGAGGTTCGTATTTTAAAACGGCGTGATCGCGAAGTTCTTTTACGCATTTTTCGAAGTTTAAATCAATCTCCTTTGCTGCGCCAACAAAATTTCTGCCGTTGTCGGAATAAACACAATTTGGGCAACCGCGACGGGCTACAAAACGAGCGAAAGCTGCTAAAAATGCTGGAGTTGATAAATCGCTGACTGCTTCGAGGTGGATTGCCTTTGTAGCGAAACAAACAAAGAGACACACGTAACCTTTATTTATTCTTGAGTAACGACCGGTGAAACTTTTTATTTCAAAGGGGCCAGCGAAATCGACGCCTGTGTTTGCAAATGGGCGACTCAAAGTTGTCCTTTCGTCGGGCAAAGCAGCCATAATTTGTCCTTGACGCGTTTTTTTGTGTAAAATGCATTCCTTGCAGTTATTCACGCAGGTTTTAATCAGATTCTTTACTTTAATAATCCAGCACTCGTGTCGAATCACACTATGGACTAACCGTAAGCCGCCATGATGAGTCATTTTGTGGGCAAAATCGACGTACAGGCGAGCTAATCTGCTGCGATAGGCCAAAATGATGGGATATTTTTCTGAGTACGAGAGACTGGATGCTGAAGTAAGACGACCATTGGCACGAATAATTTTATTTTCATCTAAAAACGGCGTAAGCGTCAACAAAGGGCTACTAGATTCAATTTTCCTATTTTCAGCCAAGCAATTATAATCTTTAGGAAAATATATCTGCTGGGACAACGAAAAAAGACGATTCCTTACAAATCTTAACTCCTCAGCAGAGAGCCTTACAGAATGAATAGTTTTACGAGTTTTTAAACGAGCATTATTAAAAAAGCGAAAAATGTACGCAATTACGTGAATAGCTTTGGGCAAACTAGAAAAGCGATCTAAAATGTCTTCATTTTCAGACGATCTAGCAACATGAACCTGGATACTTTTCATTTCCTCTGTCGTTTCATAATCAGAGGGCAACGCCGGCCACGCAGATTTTTGTAATTTGAGCCACTCAGGACCATGCCACCACAGCTTGCAAGATTTCAACTCCGATGGGATCAGCCCCCGGGTTGCTAGATCGGCGGGATTATCCTGAGAAATTACATAAGCCCATTTTTTATTACCAACTTTTTCCAAAATTGTGGCAACTCTGTTCGCCACAAAGGTTTTCCAACTACATGGAGGTTTTTTCAGCCAGGCTAAAACAATCGTTGAATCAGACCAAAAATAGAGCGAAGATTCTTTCAAATTGAATTGGGGCATAATACTATCAACCAATTTTGCTAAAAGTACAGCACCACATAATTCTAAGCGAGGGATCGACGGTTTTTTAATTGGGGCGACTTTTGATTTTGAAGTCAACAGATTTGAAAAAATTTTTTCACCAATTTGAACCCTTGCGTATAAAGCAGCAGCATACGCCAATTCCGATGCGTCACAAAAGCCATGAAATTCAATATGAGCATTTGGATAATATTGAATCCAACGTGGAATTGTAATTGTATCAATATCGTTGTATTGAGAAACAAAAGACTGCCAATTTTGTAAAGCCGCTGGTTTAATTTTCTCATCCCAGTCAATTTTATCGAGCCACATTTGCTGCATCAAAATTTTTGCGGTGATAATTACTGGAGCTAACCAACCAGCGGGATCAAAAAGTCTTGCAATTATAGAAAGAACTTCCCTCTTAGTATAAGCAGTTTTGAGCGGAATTTTCTCCGTCGTAAAATAAAAGTAATCAGCCGACGCATTCCAGCGAACTCCCAGAGTTTTTGCGTTACTTTCCCCGTCAAAACATAAGAAATTTTCATTTAACAAATGATCCGCGGGCAACCCATCTAAAATTTCCTTTGAATTTGAAGTCCATTTTCGTAAATCAAATCCAGCTGATTTCAATATTTCAATCAGCTGATTACGGGCCCTTAAAATGACTTCTAAACTGTGCGCACCTACTAAAGCGTCATCTACATACATGCACTCTCGTAGAATTTTAGCACCACATGGAAAATTACGTTCCTCATCATCAGCCAGCTGCAACAACGTTCTGAGAGCCAAATAAGGAGCGCAATTAACGCCAAAGGTAACAGTTTTCAACTGATAATCCTGCACTTCTTCGTCAGGAGATCCACGGAAAATAATTCGTTGAAAACGAGCGTGTTCAGGGTTAATTAAAATTTGCCGGTACATTTTTGAAATGTCCGCATTAAAAACGAATTCATAAAATCGCCATTTTAAAATCAAAAAAACTAAATCTTTTTGCAGCACGGGCCCAACGTGCAAAATGTCATTCAGACTTGTCCCACTGGATGTAATGCTTGAAGCATTAAAGACCACTCTCAATTTTGTTGTGGTACTTTCAGGCTTAAAAACGCCATGATGTGGCAAATAATAACTCGGGCCAACTACAGGATTTTCAATTTTTTCCATATGTGCCAAAGTTAAATATTCTTTTACAACCTCATCATACAGAGCCTTATTTTCAGGCTTTTTCAGCAAAGATTTTTCGTTTTTAAGAAACTGACTTAGAGCTATGTGTCTATTCGGGCCAAGAGATGAAAAATCAGCTTTGAAAGGTAAATCAACTACGTATCTCCCTTCTGTATTTCTCAAAGTAGTGGACCGAAAAATCTCCTCACATAACTTATCTCCTTCCGAGATTACAGGCTTACGAGAAACTTCTTCAAGCTCCCAAAATTTTGACAATTGATCATCAATCGCAACTTTAGTGACAAAAGATCTACTAACTGGACGCAGCGGTTTCGTAGGGCCAGTTACAATCCAGCCAAATATTGTTTCCTGAGCAACTAATGAATTAAAAATACCATGCTGAACTCCCTTACACAAAATCGCTGGATATGATTCACCGCCTATAAGCATATCAATGGGACCGCTTTCGTAAAACTTTGGATCAGCAAATTTCAAATTTGGTAGATTCATCAGTGCAGTAGGATTAAAACTTTGCGTTGGGGTATCTATAGTTACTTGAGGTACCACTAACGCATCAATTTCAATAGAAAGGTTTGGATTTACTATTGAAAACATAGAAAAAGTTGTCATTTTTTCAATTTTACTGACAACTTCACAGCCCAGACCTGTTACATCAGCTGACACAGGCACGGTTGGCAGTTTTAATAATTTCTGAATTTTTCGTGAAATAAAACTTTCTTCAGAACATGGGTCAATTAAGGCTCTTACTTTACAACTAGCACCTTTATAAACAATATTAACCCACGCAGTACCAAGCATAACTTTTTTGGCCACAGAGTGATAATGACTTTGAACAACATTAGACGAACTTGTATTCGAAATGGACTGTATTCTAGATTGAGCAGAAGTCGACGGAATGTTATCACGAGCCGCATTATTTCCCTGAGACACATTATTCGATTGGTTTCTTTGGCCTCCCTTTTTTATGAATTCTTTGTGTAAAAGAGTGTGGTGTTTTCTACTGCATTTTGAGCAACCAGTAGAATTCGGACAATCAGCAAACATATGACCAGTTTTCAAACAATTAAAACAGTAATTAAATTTTCTCAATGTTTCTGCGCGATTTTTATTATCCATATTTAAAAATTTACGGCATTTGCTTATAGCATGATTTTCCTTACATAATTTGCATTGAGCAATATCAACTTTAGTGTGATGTGTTTTAAATTGTTTTGGTTTATTGGTACTAGTATTATTTGTTTGACCAAAGGTTTGGGAACTACTGGCACGCATTTTACCAACACTCTCTAGGGCCTGATATCTATCGGTTAAAAACTCGTTAAACTCGCTCCACTTGGGAATATCTTTTTTATTTTTCACCGACTGTTCCCACAGATTTAACGATAACACCGGAAGCCTAATTGAGCAATGAAAAACAAATAGTGGTTCCCAAGCCTCAACATCGATTTTGTACAACTTCAAAATTGACATAATATTATTCACCCCCCTTTGGAGCCCTTTAATTTCAGTCGCGGACTCGCCCTGGCATGGAGGCAACGCGTATAACGCTGTCATCTGTTCGTTAAATAATACGCGTCTATTTTCATATTGGGTTCTTAAATTCTCCCAAGCCACTTCAAAATTTTCTGCAGTAATGCTAATATTTGCATTTACTGCACGGGCATCACCAGTTGTCTTTTGGAAAAGGCAGCATAATTTAGCCACAGGATCTAAACGCTCATTATTTATATAGATTGCGGTAAACAAGTCCCTAAAGGTGGGCCACTGCGAATAAGTGCCATCGAAAACCTCAACTTCACACGCTTGAATCGGTAATGAAGTCCCATGTTTGGGAACCACTGTACTAGACTCTGAAGATTCTTCCCTCGTTAACTTTCTTTTTGCCTTTGCAATTAGATTTATGCATTTAACGTTGATTTTATAAATTAGGTTATATTTTGTGTGAACAGCCACCATTTCTTTTTTCTTCTCGAGTGGTTCACTTGAACAACTGTCATATAAACATTTAAATTTTGTCCACAATTTAGTTAACTCTGTTTTTTCAAACTCTAGGGCCTCTAATGTGTATGAGGAAAAATCTTCATCTTTGAGCCGAGACTCGAATCTGACAATTTCATCCGCTGCTTCGTTAAATTTGTCTACATTCGACATTTTGTTGACTTTTTTATTTAAATTGTAATGAAATTGCGTCAAAAAATTGATAAAATCGCTCAAAATTCAAAACTTGGTAAAGATGCGTAAGTTTCGTTAAAAAACCAATCTTCAGTACAAGAGCGACAAACTTGGTTAAATGATGAAAGTTTTATCAAGCGAACGAAGTTTTTGTTTAAGAGACAAAAAACTTGGTAAAATGGTGAAAGTTTTAATCAGCAAGCGAAGTTGTATTTAAAAACCATAAAAACTTGGTAAAATGGTGAAAGCCGTATAAAATTTCCTTTCGCAATCGTAATTAACAGCAAACTTGGTACAAAACAAATGCCAAGGACAAAATTGCACCGCAAATTAATATAAGAACCAAAAATCCAGAAGCAAAGTTTCAAAAAATCAGTAGGAATTTGTAAAAAATCGATGAGTGGCTTTAAATGGCGTTAAACCTGTGAAAAGTTTGATAATTTTCACCGAAAAATTCAAAATGTTTTACAAAAAACAATAAAAAGGCTTCCAGCATACGTATTTTCAATTAAATGTAAGATTCAAGCAGCAACAAAATAAAATTATATTTCCAAAAATTGTACCCCAAGTACAGCAGCTTAAGACTCGCTGACAAATTTTGTATTCCAAAAATATTCAGGTAGCAACCAAATTTCAATGCGGGGAAGAAATTTTACAAAAATATTTAAAAATTTTGTAAAATAATCCAAGATTTTCACTAAAGCAGCAACTGGACAAAAAAAAATTCAAAACAACAGGAACAATTGATGAAGTCTTAAAGATGGCTGCTATTTTTGTTGTTAAGTTAAGAAGAAAGCAGAAAAAAAGATGGCTTCTTGAAATTTGCGCCAGTAGAATCGTGAAAAAAGATGGCTGATGAAGAGCAATAAAAGGCTTAAGGCGCGAATTTTTATTAAAACAAAAGGGTTGCAAAAAATGGCGGTGTGATTAAAAATGTCGCGTCGAAATTGATGTAA
The DNA here is from genome assembly GCA_949987735.1 of Leucophora obtusa. NCBI lineage: Eukaryota > Metazoa > Arthropoda > Insecta > Diptera > Anthomyiidae > Leucophora > Leucophora obtusa. The sequence goes on from OX465296.1 coordinate 182,415,596, forward strand.
CCTCAAACTGAGCCACAATATCGTAGATATTTTCCAAATATAAATAAAATTTCACGTACGTACCTCGTTTCAGCTTTCAATTTATATTATTCCTTACCGGGAGATGGACCAAATGTTGGGGTCAGTACGTGGGGTGGCCGTCACTTTGGGGCTACGGTGTGGCTGCTTACCCTTTTTCTTATAAAAAAAAAAACACTTTCCTTTTGTTTCTCTTTGTTTAATTTTAATTTAAGTTGATTTTATTTATATGTTCTTTTTTTTCTTTTCACAGTTTCTATTCTTTTTTAGTTTACAAAGTTCTTATTTTATTTTTACAATTTCAGTTTTGTTCCCTTCTTTCCTTTCTATCTCTTTCTTTTCCACTCTTAATTGTTTCACAAACTTTCAATTTTTGTTATTTAAATAATTTATTCTTGATTTTCTAATGTTCTTTTCTTTCTTGTTCACTTTGAATTTTAACAATTTAAGTTCTTTTTCCTTTACTTCTTGCCTGTTGCTGTCGATGAAAGTTCACGAAACAATAACAATAATAAAAATTAAAGGAGAGGATAGTGCCCTGAAAATGCGGAATACCGAGTTTTTCATGCGAATACCCGGTACCCACACCTTCAGGGCACGATCACAACTGCAGTGGCGGCGGCATTTTACCGCCAGGCAAAATTCGCCTGTTATGGTCGCAATTGAAAGGGCCGGCGCAAACAAGCAACTTCGTTGTTATGTGCCTATAACTCCCGTTATATTTATTTTTTTTCTAACAAATTTTTTCACTCAGTAGCATTGAAGTTCTACAATACCTGTGTATAATTTCATATAGCAGTCTTTGATAGTGTTCATTTGCGAGCTATTTTTCATAGTGTCAACAGGCACTTTTTCTCCAAGCAAAATTTAAGGAAAAATAAAATTTTTGTTTAAATTAGTCTCAAAAATTGTGTGATGAAGAAAATTCAAAAAATCAAAAAATTTTGTGTAGAGTTTAGTAATAAAAAAATATAAAATTAATTTTTTTAAAAAATTTTAACCCTTTCGGGACCGGCAGCATATTAATTTTTGAATTTTAATTTCAAATATCTCCGCTAGGGGGTGCGGCAAAGCCATAAAAGTAATAAAAAATATTTCTTTGGCATAGATCTACATTTACAAGAAGTTTGGTCGGAAAATTCCCAGCCACTTAAAGTTGGGGTCGAAAGGTTTGATTCGATTTCAATGAATTCGTTAGTAAATGAATTCTTTAATTTAATGCTTAATGTTTTGGTCAGCGAATTCATTTGCTACATTTAAATTCTTTGAATTCATTCACCAGAACTAATTCCTTATTTTTTTCTCATTAATTAATTAATTCCTTGAATTAAAAAATTCAATTAAATTTTATGGAATTCATTCAAAAAGGAATTAACTTTTTAAAGCTCTGGGGTCATAGAACTTCGGAAGGATAATTCAAAAAATACAAAGAGAAAATATTTAGATTCTTGCCGGCAACCGTATTTAATGGCAATCGAAGGGTTTGGCCGTTGGGGCAACCGAATTCTTGTTGTCGCAGTCAAATTACCTTTGTTTCAACTGATTTTTAGTTGTCACAACCGAAATATTTCGTTATAACAACCGATTAATTGGATTGGCAATAAATTTGACTGTCAGCACGAATCTATTTTCTCTGTTGGCTGACAGATTTTTTTGAAATTTATTAAGGCCAGTGCCGAGCGAGGAAATTATTTTGGAAGGGGGCTTAATTAAGATAAATTATGGATGGTTGTAAAAAATATTTTTGAAATTTTCAAAACAGTGAACAATTTAATTGCTTTGATTTTTTTTACGAAAAAAAATTTATTTGTTCTCTTTTATTAGTGAGAAAACAACGGAAATTTGATCAGACAACATTTGCAGTCTCCACAAATCATGCGCGGCTCCAGCAATTAATATAAGGCGAAAAATCATACGCCACAGTGCCCAAGTTAATGTGTTTGTTGTTTTTTGTCTACGGTGGTTATGATTTTTCCCCTTATATTAATTGCTAGAGCCGCGCATGCCACAAATATACATAATTATATCAGCCATCAAATATCGACGCTAACAGAAAAAAGTCAGTACAAATTTTAGTTAAAACTGACCTGGCAGAAAAACCTACTTAAATTAACATATTATTTTTGCTAAATATTAGTGAGATAAGAACAGCAAAAAAACTGTTTAGTTGTATTTGAGTTCAATTTTATTTAATATAAAATAATAATTTACTCTGCTAAATTCAGCAAACAAAAAAATGCTATATAATTAGTAGAATAAAATATCTCTCTAAGCTTATTCCGAATTTGGCATGGAAAATTTTTTTTAATGCACCATTTTTCATAAATCGCTATTTCAGAAATGTGTTCGATGATCCATTTATGGCAGTTTTAAATAAAAGTTTAATAAAATCGTAAAGTTTCTTTAAAAATTATTAATGTACATAAATTATCCTTTCATCTGAGTAAAATCGTGTTGGTAAGTGTTCAAACACAAAAGATATTTACCAAATTTGTTGTAAAAAAATCTGTAACCATTTGTATTGGATTATAGCATTATATTTATCAATATTTCAACTTTTAAGGCAAATTTACATGAAAGAAAAAACTCGCGAGACTTCACGAAAATGCAGCTCTCTATAAGTCCACGAAATGCAATCTCTAGATCATTGATAGTTTCTCTGCAAAAAATAGACATGATTATAGAAGCACTGCAGTACTACTCTCCCTTCCAAAAGTGCACTAAAAGAAGGCAGAGATTTTGATGTTCTTGTATATTTGCTGTAATTGATTGCTTCTAAGTGGGACACCGTGAAGAAAAACCATGTCATATACCTGCAATAAAAGAAGCTGCTTCCAAAAATGCAGTAGAAAGTTGCACTTCGTTTCACAACAGTATTGCATATGTTAAGTAGTCAGAGTTTTCTAAATTTTTACAAGTAAAGACCTTCGGGAAAATTCGTCTCAAACCCGAAGTAGTCCGCATATCGAAAAAAGCCTCAATTAAATATTATAGGAATTAATATAAGTGAATTTAACCTCTAACCCTGTATACATCTCCATACAAAACTTTCTAAAATTTAGATGTATTGTGTTGTGCTATAAACACTGCACAGTGGGCCAGCATCTTCGAATATTGGCCAAAACTATAATATTGAGTATATGAGACTAAAATATATCACAAAGGGGGGTTTGTTTGTTGCTGATCCCTAATCTGAAATAAAAAATATAAAATTCAAAATGGCGGATCCAAGATGGCGGCCATTAATTTTTAGTTTTTATTATATTGGACTCAAAATAATCAATTATATAGGTCTAGGATGCGCTGATTAAAAATCTGAAATTAAAATTTTGAAATTTAAAATGGCGGATCCAATATGGCGACAAACAATTTTTTCATTAAATTTCTTATGTCGTCTGATTTACTCCAAATTTCCACCGCGGGAAGTTTTTGGGTAGCACATTACGAATCTGAAATCAAATTTTAAAAATTCAACATGGCGGATCCAATATGGCGGCCATAAATTTAAAATTGTTATGTGTTGGAAAATAAATTACACTGTAGAAAAAAAAGGTTCTGTTGACAACTAATTCTGGCAAAGGGACCAAAGGAAAATATAAGTGTATCGGTGTTTTAAAAGATTTCGTCTGGCCCTATGTTTTTGGGGGGGTTAAAATTTCCCCTCTTTTGAAAATCTTTATTGTGAATCGGCATAGGAAACCATGTTAATCTTCCATTTTAGGTAAAGGATATGTTCAGCGAACTTATGTAAAACACTACGAAAAATATTTTTGTGGAACCTTTTAACCCTCTAACTCTGCAATTAAAGGATCTTTTTTGTCCCTTTTTTAAAAGTGTCAAAAAAGACTCATAAGTTGAAGAGTTAGACGGTTAAAATGTTCCGAAAAAATATTTGTCATGAAATTCTACTATAAGTCTCTGTAGACATCAAAGTTGAAAATTTAACTTCAATGCCAGAAATAAGTCAAAACTTAAAATGTGTTATGGGCTAATTTCTTACTTATTCAGAATTGGCACTCAAATGTCCCACAAACCTGGACTTTAGGGGGCTAGTCTGTGTGAGAAAACCAGAACATTTATTTAAGGTAATTTTTAGCGCTATTTTTTAGTTTTTACTAAAACTCTTGAATGCTGGAAATCAGCGAGATCTGAAGGTACTTTTTCTGTTAAAGGGCAAAATCGCGAAAGTTTATGAACGGTCGCAAACGGTCGCAAAAACCTAGGTAGAAGACATCTTATGGAACACATTGGCATTAAAGTTTTTGAAATATCTCTTGGAACATTTTTGAGCTTTTTTTTTGAAATTTTAGGATTTTCAAAAAAACTCATATTTTTTAGGTAAAATTAATAATTTTGTTACTTTTTTCAAATACTTATTAGGTTTCTATTTTGTTGGAGAACTAGTTTCAGTTTTATAATTTGAGATTGTTTTTGGAACAAATTATTGTTTTTTTATGATTTTTTTATTGTATCATTATAAAATAAAGAATGTCACAAAATTAAAAAACTTTGACTTTGAACTCTCGGCAACTAACAATCAGTAACCACAATGATACAATATTTCACTCACAAAATATTCAATAATCCTAGATTTTGAATATATAAACAAATTTTCCGTTTACCTGAATTGTACTTTTGGCCAAAAAACGGCGATCCTGGCCCACAGTGCACTGGTAAATAGGCCTCTCTAATACCCTTCGTTTCACACCAACTTTTCCTATAGGTGTTTTGGATCAAATATGAACTAAACCCGAAAAACGAAAAATCGGGCCATTATCAACCCATCTTTTAACCCTTAAATATGAAATTGAGCAGCTGAAAACTTTACGTGGCCTTTAAGTTTTTCTGCTCTACAACATATCCGAAGCTCATTAATATATGTGGATCCGCGTCGGGAGACTTTTCTTGTTAGTATTAGTTAATATATTCTTTTTTAAGGCATGTATTTAGACGTTGTCTATCCCCATATGATGCTGAAATTCTCGTATTAATTTAAAATGTTTTACCCAGTCAGAACAGAAATTGGAGACTATGTAAATGCAGTATAAGGGGTTCTGCCACATGTTCTTTGGATCTTATTTGTTACCAGGGTGCTGACACTGATATGATAAACTTTGTTTATTTAGCTGGATATTTGGTATGAAAAGTCTCATTTAAAATCAACTCTGAGGCGTATGGGTATTATTTACCGTACATACTTATTGACCAATACGCTCAATTATGAAAAATGTTAGATTCACGCTTGTTGGACGAATAAAACCTGCATATATCTCGATATAATTCTCAATATCATCTTCATATTTGTTATTTAACACAGTATGTATTAGTTTTCAACTATATTTTATGCTGCTAGTGCTAGTTTTTCAAAAGGATTTGTTTGTATTTTTCTCTATTATATTCAACAAATAATATTAAATCGATTTTATTATTAAATCGCACATATTTAGGTCATTACTTTTCTAAAGCTATTTTTTTATATATAGAATTTCATAATAGAGGATTTGTACGCTTCTATTGCATGTTAAGTATTATCAACCATTAGTTTTTTTTATCCCTTCATCATCGACAAACAATCCTCCTCTAATACTGAATGCTCACTATTTATAATATTTTTTCATTGAATTTAGGCATAACAATAATTTTTCGTTTAGCTCTTTCTAATGGATTTTATTTTTCTTTTTTGTATACGATTTTATTTCTGTTTGTTTTCCATAAATCTCATTTAATTGTATTTCGCTGAAGTGCTTTACAAAAGTAATAAATTTAGTTTTGTATGATTATGAGGATCATTATCGTCATCATTATTGTTGTCATGATAGTCGTTGAAAAAAAAGTGCCAGCTAAATATTTTACTAGTCTTATTAGCATTTTTAATTCTTTTACAACTTTGTCTTCCTAATTTGAATATCTGAAACGTATTAATTTGATACTTTGTAGAACACTACAGAAGAAACCAGCTGTAGTTTGAAGTTAAAAATCAGGCGAATATGAATATACAATATCTAAATGACTGTTGGGATAAAGTGAGGTTTAAGCCCATATGACACTTACTAGTTTCTAGATTCTAGTTTTTTGCACCATCAATGCAATGAAGGGTACTGCATCAATTTGACAGTTTGATAGTTTTTCGATATAGTTGTTAGCTTCACACACATTATTTCTCGCATAAGGAAATTCGTGCTCTCTTCTATTTTAGATTATTAATACTGAAACTAGCAAGTGTCATATAGGCTTTAATGAAGTTATATTGAAATCAACATTTTGATAAAATTTCATAAAAATGGCAAATGATATTGTTGCAAATACAAAACTGATTTAAAAACAAATTTTAACTGAAAAAAATACTTTAAATGCAATTATATATTGAATTTTATAGCGAAGAAATTTTTAAATATAAATAGACAAATACACTCAACAAAATATGATAGTAACAATAGTTAAAAAATAATAATTGATTAATAAAAAATTCCACCGTTTCGTAATCATAGAAATAAATCTATATAAATAGTAGAAAAAGCTACTAAAAATTACCTTTCAGAAAAAACTACTGAAATTAGCAGATATTTTTGCGAAATACTACTAAGATAAGAACAGCAGAAATGAAACGGTTAAACTTACATAATTTTATTTATATTTGAGTTAACTTTTAGCTAATTGAAATTGAAAAATTATACGGTAAAATCTGAAAAATTTTTTTTTGCTAAATTCTAATAGACTAAAAATGGCAAAATCAAACTTATGTCTACAAAATTTTTCTTACTTTTGAGTTAAATTTAGTTGAATGCAACTAGCAGACTATCCTGTTAAATTCAATAGAAATATTTGCTGAGAAATAGTAAACTGCTGAGTTTAATTTTTTTTTTAGCCACAGTTAAGGTTAAATTCTTATATTTTATTAACTAAAACTTAACTTAAATATAACTGATATTCTGTTTATTTAACCGTTGTATTTTCGATGTTCCTATCTTACTAATAAAGGTTGTCCCAACAAGAGCACCGGATTTAATTAAAAAAAAAAACACATTTATCCAAGAATCAGTTCTAGAACTAGTTCCAGAACTGATTCTAATGCAACAGGTTCCACTTTGGAGCTATAGAAATGGTTGGTGTGGGTGGTGTTAGAATCGAGAGTAGAAGGGGTTGTAAATGAAAAGTAGCTATTCTACAACCGATTCTTTGGGATAGAAAATTTTCTTGGGTAGGTTTTTGTCCACTATATAAACAATCGCAATATATTTTCCATAACCGATTGAGGTTTATTTAAGGAGGGACATGACATTCGCGGCAGAGAAAACAGACCTTTTTTTTAAAAATTCATAACTCAGTCAAAAACAAACATTTTTCCAAAATTTTTATTATTGTAGAGAATTGAACAAATTACAAGAAAAAAAATTCAAAAAAATATATTTTTCACTCCAACATGGTTTTATAAAGCTCCAAACTGGCGGCAGAGAAAAAAAAAACGGGGCCTCGTGGTTGCAGCGTTGGGAGTCGCAAAAATTGTCCGATCTGGAAAATAATGACTTTTTAAAATCTTAACAAAATTGGTTATCATATGACACGAGCTTTTTTTTAAATTTTTTTAAAATTTTTGGTGATGTTCCAAATTTGAAAGTGTGTTTTTTCTAAAAAAATATTGACTTTAAAAATTCATAAAAAATCGAAAAAAAAAATTTAAAAAAAGCTTGTGTCATACGATAGCGAATCAAGTTTAAAAAAATACAAAAAAAAAATTTCGTCAAAAAATTAACCCGCTAGTGCCGCAACCAGTACGAAAAACATGGTTTCGAGATAAACGCGTTCAAAGTTTGCCAGCTGCCGTACGTAAAATTAAAAATGCACTCTCACTAATCCGGCTGTAACTTTTGAACCCGTAGGAATTTTTACATGAAATTTTTTTTCTTAGAATCTTAAGAATATTTACTAAAATACAAAATTATAAAAAAAGTCGATTTCAAAAAACGGCCAATGTCATGTCCCCCCTTAAAAAGTAATAGGTAAAGTTTGTTTTCAATTGAAGAATCAATTAAAATACATTGAAACATATTGTTTAACTTTTTTTATCAATCAAGAAAAAACAAACTATAAAAAAATATGTATTGTCTGTAGGAGTTGTTATTTTCAGTCAAATATTCAAATATTTGGAAAAAATAATTTAAATAATTTCGTTGTTTTCTGTTTTAAAACAAAAAATTCAAATATTTTCGGTTTTCTTTTTTGTTAAAATAGTTTGTTTATATACAAAATTATTTCAATTCAAATTACAAGAAATTCTTTACTCATACACACAAACACCCAGTGTAGAAAATCATTACCAGATATGTGGTTATGTAACTACATACTTGGTAATGGTAACTAGTTACTTTTGTTATTACATTTCTTATTACCTTTATATGGCGATGTCGCGAAAAATAATGAGTTGTCGTTACACACCAGCATACGAGAAATCAAAAAATATATCGTTACCTATGTGCTTACCAGTACTGACAAAAATCATGAGTCTAAAAATAGATTTTCAAAAAAATAAATTATATAAAAAAAAATATTTTTTATTGTATTTTTTTTTTTAAATAAAATTTGCTGGTGCGGGAATCGAACCTGGGTCTACATATTGCCAGTCAATAGCTCTACCATCTGAGCTATATCGACATGTAATATTTAATAGATAAAAACATAATTGACCTGCTGCACACAAGTCAGCTTACTCGCCAACATACAAAAAAATATGTGGTTACATATATCCTTACCAGTGTTTAAAAAATATTGAGTTTAAAAATAGATTTCAAAAAATGTTCAAAAAAATCTAGAAAATTATTTTCTATTTGAAATAATGATAAAAATATGTCATTATCAGTAACTCATTATTATATGTTTTAAAATAATGCAGAAGGTAAGTCGGTGTCATTACTGGTAGTCCAAAAAATAATGATATGTCATTACCGTTTCTACACTGGGTGATTATTGTTTTTTTGAAAAACACTTTTTTTGGTGGAAAATATGAACCCTCAGAAAACAATCCAAAAAGTTGTCTCAAAATGAGGGTTCAATTTTCGGACTCAAAGAAGATTTCACAATTATTTAAATTTATGAGGAAAATTTTGATTTTATACGGGCTCTTTTGGACGGACCACTTTCATAGGAAAAAGTGGAAAAATGTTTATGTTTTTGGAGCTTATGTCTGAGTCATTAATGAACATTAGAGCGTACCACATTACAGGCAAAAAAAAAGAAAAGTACGCCGTACACCCTCCAATATGAATTATTTTTGAAATGAGGTTTCAAAAAAAATTTTTTTTTTAACGAACGTAGGGGTCGCCATTTTACATTTTTCGTTATACCTTTGGCATTTACAGTCGGATCTTAAAGTATGATATATCGATGTTTCTCTGTCGAGGAGATAAGTGTTTTGCTCTAAGGGACATTGACCTCAAGTATCCCGTTCTAGCAGTTACCCACCAGATCTCAGTTGCTTCCACCCTAATGTACGACCCTAATGTCAGAAAATTAAAGCTCCCAAAAAATCATTAAACTTTTGCTAAGGAAGTTTTTCGATAAACCCAGTATAAATTTTTTTTATATATTGGTTGCCGAACGTAGGGGTCGCCTTTTTAAATTTTTTTTCATTGGATTTTTCCATTATAGCAAAACACTGGTCTCCTCGAGGCAAAAAAATCGACATATCACACTGTAAAATCCGACTTTAAATGCCGAAGCTAAAATGAAAAATTTAAAAAGGCGACCCCTACGTTCGGCAAAAAAAAATTTTTTTTTTGAAATTGCCTTGCAAAAATACTTCATATTGGAGGGTGCACGGCGAACTTTTTTTTGGAGGTACGGTCTAATGAACATCTTTGTTTGCTGGGAAGTTAAATTACAAACTCAATGACATTAAAATATCATAAAATATCAACATTTAAAATATCAAAGAAAAAACAAAAAATTATTTTTATTTTCCACTCTTCAAACTCTTAAAGTTTATTTATGTTCTTTATCGAACCTGTGCAACACATAAAATACCTTCCTTGGCATAAAAAACTTGCAAACAGTTCTTTAAGAAATTCGTTAATAAATTTAGCTAATTGAAATTTACTGCCAGTTTGACCAAAACAATTTAAATTCATATTAAAAAAAACTATCTCTCAGACGCATAATAGCGAAACTACTCTCGTTGTTACCTATTTATTTAATTACTTTTTCTTTGAGTGTATATTAAACAGCGTGTCTGCGTAAATAAATTGATTAAACATAGTCTATTCAATTTATTTTGCTTAACATATGCATCATGCAGCAAATATAAAATCACTACAAAATGATCGATAGGTATATGTGGAAACAGAATTGCATATAATTGCTACCACATTCAACATACAAAGTTGAGTGGTATTAAAATTGGTGAAATGTAGGTGCAAGTTAAATAAAGTTTTGAAACAAGGATATTTGTATGCATAATTTTATTATTTAATTTATTTATTTTTATTTCATCAGATTATACAAATTTTCTTTTCAATTGCTTAAAAAGTATTAAAAATATACAGTTGTTTCCTAGTGATTTTTAATATATTTTTTCTGGGTTAAAAATGTTTTGATATCCCTACTTTATTCCCGTCATCCCATTGTTCATGGAATAGTTTCTCGATATTGGATATTGTCATACTGCGTTAAAACTAGGATTAATTAATCGCTATTCTATTAATTTATTTTACTGAAATAATTGTTTGAATACTTTAAAATGTCATATTTCGAATAACGAACAATCCGAATATTTTAATACGATTAATAGATTAATTGAAATTAGTAAAAAGTGTTTTTTAATTGTTATTTTATCATATTTAATTAACGCTCTTTCCCAGCAAAATCTTTCATTACCAAATAAGTGGTTATATAATGAAACTCAAATTTTTTACTGATTATAATTCGGCATGAGTACTAGTTATTTTTGTTAGACAAACTCGTTTTTATAAGCAGTTTAGCTTACGCGCGACTGCTTATTTATTTACAAAAATAATGCGATATGGGTAACTACTTAATTTTTAACTACTTATAACTATATGAGTAAGCATTATTAATTAACAACTTGTAATCGCTTATTTTTTAACTGATTATCAGAGAACTGCAACTGCTGATTGCAAAACCATCATACGTAATCAACACCCGAATAAACATTCGTTTGCGTTCCAGCGCTGAATATACTCAAATACCCATATTCGTTGCTGATTTTAAATCAATCATATCAAGTGATTTTTGTTGCATCGTTGATTTAATCATCGATGCATTCATTTCATTCATATTCGTTCGGATCAACGATGATTATTTTCATGTAGAATAAATCAGAAAAAACAAAAATGAATGCGTATGAGTTTATTCATGATTGCAAACAAATAAAAGAAAAATAATTTAATAACAATAAAGAGGGGGTTTACAGTATCAGATCTTAAAAACTAAATGGTGAAGTGTACATTCCCATTATAAAACAATAAGATTTAATTTTTATTTTTTTTTTATTTTATAAAACAACTAATACTTTGATTTATTTATGTGAGTTCAAATGTTCGATCAGTGTGATTTTATTCAACAGTGCGATTTTAGTCAACAGTGAGTTTTTTGGGTGATTAAATGTGAATAAAGGATGTTCGACAGACGACTCAAACTGATCCGAACTACGCATTCAGCAGCATGATAGTGATTTTATTCAACATTGAGTATTGTTGATTGATTGATTAAATATGAATAAGAATTTTAGTGTATGATTAAATCAAGGAAAAAGTTGATTTTGCAGTTCTCTGCTGCTTATCACCATATCAGAATAACTACTTCTTTTGGATAAAAAATTTTGAAAAAATTCGATAACGCCAGCAAGACAGAATACGTATTTTCATTTTTTTGAAAAGTCGCGATTTTAACGTATAAGCCGCTATAGATGAACACATTCTTTTTTTTGAAATATTTTTCTTTTAACTGCTTCTTTACTAAGCCATAGTATTTATAAAGGCCGATTTTGCTTTCAGCGATTCAATTGGCTAAAATCTTAAAAAACCGTAAAAATCCATATGAAACAGTGGTTTTAATATCAAGTTTGATGCATCAAATTTTAAGCCTAAATATGAATACAGGTCTTGTGCCTACACTTCACCACAAAAAATTTATATTGATTGCATTTGAAAATTTTTGTATATAAAAAACTAAATGGAAAACCGTTAAACTTTAAAGGCATTTCGCGGAAAATCTGTACCTTAGATAAAAAATAAAGTACGACATTGTAATCAGCATGTTCGAAATATATAGAGTCGATGGTCAGAATTCTATTAATTTTAAATAGTTAACATTTTGTCATCCAAAAGATTGCTTGATTTTAAAAACGAAGACAGCTCTTCTGATTTATGCTCAATTCCAATTGGAAATTATTGAGTCAAACTGATTTTTATTTATTAAAATAGGCTGATTGGATACAGATGGTTGGGGATTATATGTTTGTGGAAAAGTCGGAGCAGTCATAGAATATAGAACATTTGGGCTGGAAGATTTTGGCACTGGAATGTAGGCTGAATGAGGCAATGGTGTTTGGGCACTTGCAAAACCAACGTAATTATACGATTTTCTTTCCCTGTTTCTCAATGCGGCTTCTTTATTCGCACATGCGTAGCAATTTAATGGATTGAGACTGTTGCCGGGATTAGTCAAAGTTATTGGGAAACCGAATCGCATAGATCCACGTCTTATATTTTTCCAATCCATTATACGATTGTAGCAAATTTTACAAATTATGGGGGAATATTTAGTTGATCTCTAATTTTGAAGTAAATTAATGTTCTTTTTTAGTTTGACTCTAGATCATAAATTAATATCACTTTCTGTTTAAATTATTTTCAAATCAAAGAATGATGATACAATTTTTACAAGTAAATTACAAAGAATAAAAATATATTTGAAAGAATTCGATAAGACCAGCAATACAGAATACGTATTTTCGGCTTTCGCTACAAAGCCATCATCAGTGTATTTCGTCTTTAGTGGGCTAATATTTTAATGATTGTCTACTTATGTGACCGCTGAAAGAAAATCGAATTTCTTATCAACAACTCAACTTAGACTAACATCAGCGAAATTTAACAATGCTATTTTTATCCTTTGTTATTATTACTCTATTTTGCTTTGAACCTTAATTCTTAAGATATCTCAGCTGAAAATAAATTAAACAGAAAGTGATATTTATTTATGATCTAGAGTCAAACTAAAAAAGAACATTCTTTTACAAATTATATTTGGCACCCAATTTTTGTTCATTATAACATTTCGGTTAATTTACATCTCTTATGTTTGGACAAAATCTGCACTGAAATTTCCCTTTTTTCATGTTTTGGTAAATATTTAACAAAAGCTATTTATATCTGGCTTGCACACATTCACTTTTCGCTTTGGTGTAATGGTTAGCGCGTTGGACTGTTACACGTAAGGTTGCGGGTTCGAACCCCAACCAAGGCAACATCAATCTATGAAAAATAATAATATCAATCTATGAAAAATAATAATAGTTTTTTCTATCCCTCATACATATTGCAGCGTCCTCCTTCGGTGTTCCCATAGCAATTAACCACACCGAAGTGAAATAATATAACAGGGCTATGAACTAAAAAGCTTCAACAACGTTCGCCAACTCAACATCAGATGGCGCGCAACAACTGTTCTAAAATTCAACATCTCGCGCAATTACAATGTTACCATATTTGAACCCCTTTCCAAAGGCAGCAACACGTTAATTAATAGCAAGAATTTCCTGATTGTTGCTTCTCTTAAAAAAAAAAAAAAAAAAAAAAAAATTGAATTTTTATGTCCATATAAAATGTGAAATGTGAAATACATGTAAACTAAATAATACACATGTCGAAGTTTCTATGACATAAAAAATATGTAAAAATTTAAATACAAACGAAAAATATATTTCTTATATCGTCTCCTAATGCTCTATCCACAGCTGGGTGTAATTGTGATTGGCCTAATAAATCGCAATCACCAATGATACCCCAAACAATATTTATAATCGTCTTACAGGATTTGGGTTCTGGGTTTTCAATCAAGATCGATTATGACGTCATCTTTTGGAAATATTGAGGAAAAAGTAATCTGCCTACTCAAAAATATCTAAATTGTTTTTGGCTTTATTTTTTCAGTTGTTTATATCCACAAATTTGGAGTTATTGCCGAAAATTGAGGAAAAAATTGGAAAGCATTACAATTTTCTGAAGATTTAATTCGATAAAATTAGTCCAACTTGATTTTTTACATGGATATATTAATAAGAATTAATTATTTAAGCCTTAGCTATAATTTTGAGAAATCATCAATGGTTCTTTTGTTATAGCTGGAAACCTAAGCAAACAAACATCAAGATAAGGAAAAAAATATAAAGGTCAAAAGTTTTTACTATACTGGCTTAGTACTTTCACCCTGAATTGGAATTTCCCACCCCAGACAATGACCCCAAAAATGTTCCAAAGGGTAATTAGATGATTTTTAGGTAATTTTCAGTTATTTTTTTTTGGCACCTTCTTAGGGTGCGTACAGAGTGGCCGCTTGTTGCCGAGCCGAGCCGACTGACGCTTATTGCGAGAACTTGTTCATGCGAGAAACAAGTTTGGGTGTACATAGTGGATGCGAGAATCAGCGCTGATATTTTATCTATTATTTGTGTTTTATGTATGTTTGTATGCATTTGGTTTTGTTGTTCATTCGTGTTTGTGAAAAAAAAATTTTACTTATTAACGCATTTCTTCAATTATTCTTGAAATTTTTATTAAATTTTTTTTTTAAATTTTGTTTATAAGTTTTTTTTAATTATTTTATAATTGTTATAATTTTATTTAATTTTTATTATTTATTTGAATTTTTGTTTTTTTGTTTAATTTTTATTTTATCAACATAACATAAACGATGTTTTCGGCGCTGAAAAACGCTTTGGAACTGTTTTCTCGCATTCAATCAGCTTTGCGCTCTGACCAGCTCGGCGCCCACTATGACCTGTTCGCGCTTATTTGTACTAATTTGTATATTACCAGTTTTCTCGCATTGGTTCTCGCAATAAGCGTCTGTCGGCTCGGCTCGGCAACAAGCGGCCACTCTGTACGCACCCTTAAGCATATGTAGTTATTTAAGCTGTAATTGTCAGTACACTTAAAATAATACGTCAGTAGAAAAATCTGTTAAACCGGTTTCAAATCGATTTCACTAATTTTTAACAAATTTTTAGTTGAAACACTGATTTAAGCAAAGATTTTAGTTATCTTCATTTAACACAATACTAAAAATCCTCAGTAATTTAACTAATTTTGAGCATATCTCGAAAACTAAGAGAGATAGAGCAAAATTGATGAAAATTTCGACTACCCCTAAGCGTGCATTACACTAGCGAAAGAGATTAACTCTATCCAAAAGTGGACCTTGGCGGTGCCTTGGACCCTCGGAAATTTTTTTCATAAAATGGCCCATATCTCGAAAACTAAACGAGATAGACCAAAACGGACAAAATGTTTGCTCCATTGGAGTGCCCTTATATGCCTTCACATGACTTCGACTTGGCTCGGGGAGGGTCCCGAGACTCTAAATTTGGATAAATTCTACGACTCAGTATAATTACAGATAAAACTGTAGTTTTACAAATTTTTTACTCAAATTTAGATTTGTTAAATTTAACAAAAAAAAAGTGTTAAAATCAACAAATTTTATTTTTAGCCAAAAAACAGGAATAAATTTTGTTAAAGTTACAAATTTTTCTGTCCAGCCAACAGACGTATTATTTTGAGTGTAGATTCCACCGACAAGATTTTTTGAGTGTACAAGTTTGTAAACGTTTGTTGCCACGTAGAGATGATAAATGATTTTACAATATTCTGTTTATAAAAACTTGCAATACTTTCATGGAAAATCAATTTGGTTATAAAAAGTAAACGAGAACTTTGTAATAAAAAAAAAATCATATAAAATATATTGATAAATTAAGTTCAAGAATAGTTGGGAATTCATGCGAAAATAAAACTAGGGTTTCGCATAAAGTTTTCTTTGCAATATTAGGGTTTGTTGTGTTCTTTTCAAAGCACTGAAATCCCTTGAAATCCGTTCAAAGTACTTGGAATATAAATCTGAAAAGAAATCAACAAAATGGTAAGTATGTAACTAAATATTTACCGTTAAACTTACTTTTTAAAACAACTAGCTATAACTCTGTATACTGCACTAAACTAAAGCATTTAGACTGACGCAATATCAAGAATTTTGTAAAAGGAAAAAAACAAAATTCAATTGCTGCAATGTAATTTTAATGTGACGATCGAATGTGAAATTAAGTTGCTTAAATTGAATTGAAGCAACTAATATTTAGTTGATAGAAACAAAATTCTATGGTAACTTAAGTAGGTAAATCCAGTTTGAGAATTATGTTCTTTTAAGGTGTGTTTAAGTTTTGCAATAAAATTACATTAAATTTTTCCATTAACTCTGCATGTATCAAAATATACTCAAAAGTATATTTGAACTCCAGTTTTAGCGCCTTTTTTTTTTGCTTATTTCAACTACTTTACACCTTGTGTTGGGAGCCAATACAAATTCAGTTTCCAGTTCAGTTAATAAATGGCGCCAATTGTAAAACTTGTTATGTTTGCACAAAAAGAGCATTATAAAATGTGTTATGTTGTCAATAATAGGCGATTTGATTTTTTTCCTTTTTTACAACAAAAGTAGTATTTGGATAAATGTGTTCTGCATAGGTGAAAAAAAGATTAACTGAAAGAGAAACTTGTAAATTTGTTTTTAGGGAATTCTCAATTTAAGTTGTGAAGTATTTATAAATTATTTAGACCTTATTAATTTGTGTTGAAAAATGTATTTCTATTTAGTAAAAAATCCTAAGTGTAAAGAATTTGGTTAAACTAAACATCATGAAATTTAAAATTGTATGAAAAAACCAAATTCAAATAGTGAACTTTCTTAAATTTAGTTTAAACATTTTAAATTCTTTAAACCAAGTACCCAGGAAAATTTTCTGTTCCAAAGAATCGGTTGTAGAATAGCTACTTTTCATTCACAACCCCTTCTACTGTCGATTCTAACACTGATTCTTTTTGTTTGAAATTGTTCCAAAAGCAACCCCTTCTATAGCTCCAAAGTGGAACTGGTTGCTCTAGAATCAGTTCTGGAACTGATTCTACGTCAACACAACTTCCATATAGGATCCCAAGAACTGGTTCCGGAACCAGTTCCATGGAATCGGTTGCAGTGGAACCAGTTGTAGTATGGGTGTGGTTGGCTACCGATTGTAAAAAATTATCCTGGGTAGTTTTTTAAGTTTTCAAACAAAATTTTGAATAAATATACCCAGGAAAATTTTTTAATGGCTAGCGGCTAAATTAATTTATTTCCAGCTTAATATCTTTAAAAATGATAAAATCTGGCCATAAAATGGCTGAATGGGTAATACTCCTTATTTGTGACCTGCACTGAGAGAATTATCTACATGATATTAATGGAGTTTCGCATAAAACCAATGAAGTTTCACTAGAACTCGTCCATTGAAACATTTCATTTAATTAATGCAATTTTGCATAAAATATTGTCAAACATTTCATTTATTAAAAGTTTCATACACTCCATGAAAAAGTTTCATTAAAACTAGATTCGTAATATATATGAAGCTTTTTCATCGAATTTAATAAATTTTTCATTTACTTTGTGAAGAAAACTTTAATAATTTCCTGAAAAATTTCATTAAACTCGTCCAGCAAAAATTTCTCAGTGTGGTTGAAAAAAACACTCAAACGATGCCTTTGTGAGCTGAAACCGGAAAATTGAACAAAACTTTTTTGGAGGGGATCGTTAATTCTTTACCAGCGATTGAAAACGACAATAAGTAGTAGTTTATTGGGGGGGGGGGGAAATATGTTTAATATCTTTCGCAAAGTTCGTTTCAAAAGTAACAACAAGCTGATCATAAGAAAATCATTTAAAAAATTTTCTGGATTAATTTTACTACACCATTTTGGAAAAAGTTGCGAGTTGCGGAGTCTAGTAATTTTGAATGGTCTTAAAAGACGAAATTCAAAATAACAGAAGCACAAGTGGTCCAAAATTATTGAAACAAAGTTTTTAAATACTTTTTTGTAATTTTATGGCAATTTTGATAATAAGTTTGTATAAAAATTTATTGAAATATACATACATCAATATTGCTAACTTTGAACACAGGTGGGGAACTGAAGGTTCGTTCAATTTTTTTTTGTACTTATTTTTCCACATCGTTTAATTTAATAGAAGGAAGTATGCAAAAATTTGAGTTAAAAGTACTAAATATTAGTTAAAAATTACCTTGAAGAAAAAACTGCTGAAATTGGGGGATTATATTTTCTCAATTTTAGTAAGATAGGAACAGTAAAAATTAAGCTGTTAAATGTAGAGAATTTTAGTTATATTTAAGTTAATAGGAAATTAGAAATTAACCTGCTAAAGTCATCAAAGAATTTTGCTAAACAATTAGTAAACTAAAAAATCACAAAATTAAAAATTTTCAAATTTTTTTTTTAATTTTTTGATGCAAATAAAAATGTAGCCTTTTGAAATCAGGAAATTTATTATTTTCTTAGCAAATATTTCTGTTGATTTTAGCAGGATAGACTGCTATTTAGTATTTATTTTTTTAAAAAGAGAAGCAACACTCAGGAAATTCTTCCTATTAAGTATCGTGTTGCTTCCTTTGGAAAGGGGATAGAGAAGAAGCAAAAGGTGGTGAAAGATGAAGGGCTTCAAATATGGCAACACTGTAATTGCGCGAGATGTTGAATTTTAGAAGAGTTGTTGCGCGCCATCTGATGATAAGTTGGCGAACTTTGTTGAAGCTTTTTAGTTCATAGCCCTGTTATATTATTTTACTTCGGAGGGGTTAAGTGCTATGGGAACATTGAAGGAGGACGCTGCGATATGTATGAGGGATAGAAAAAGCTCATATACGAGTATATTATAATTTTTCCTAAATTGATGTTGCCTTGGTTGGGGATTGAACCCGCAACCTAACAGTCCAACGCGCTAACCATTACACCACAGCGCCCACAACATTAGCATTCAATTAAATTAAGCTTAAAAATTACAAAAATTTTGTACATATAACAGTTTGTTTTTTTTTTTTTTGGCTATTTTTAGTCTACTAAAATTTAGCAAAATTTTTTGCAGATTTTACAGCAAAATTTGTCATTTTCAGTTGACCCAAAGTTAACTTAAATATAACTGCAATTCTGTAAATTTAACCGTTTTATTTTTGTTGTTCTTATTTTACTAGTATTTAGCAAAAAAATATGCTAATTTCAGCAGTTATTCCTGCAACATCATTTTCAATTAATTTTTAGTTGCTTTTTTTGCTATTTTTATACCCTGACCACTACGGGTATAATAAGTTTGTGCTGATGTTTGTAAAATCAAAAAATATTGGATCTAGACCCACCTTATAGTATACCGATCGACTCAGAATCACGTTTTATTTCGATTTAGCGATGTCCGTCCGTCCGTCCGTCTGTCTGTCTGTCTGTCTGTCAATGCATTCTTGAGCGCACTCTACAGGTCGCAAATATTAAAATATTTTGATGAAATTTGGTACACCGAACTATGTCGGCCCAAGGATGAAGCCTAATGATTTTGGTTAAAATCGGTCCTAGTGCCCATATAAGGCCCCCCCTACCCTGAAAAATTGGCTTTTTTACACGCTGGAGGTCGCAAATACGAATATATTTAAATGAAATTTGGTTCGCTGACTCACATGGTCCCAAGGACAAACCTTATAGATTCTAGATAGGATCGGTCGATATTTCAACCTTTCGCCTATATGGGCTATATTTACGAATTTCTCTTCTTTTACCATTTTATAAAAAATGTTGACACAAGTCCCATTTTAACCCATTCGAATTTCGGATCCAAACATTAGTTGGCTTTTAACTAGACTGGTGTAGGGTATTGTATAGTCAGCATGCCCGACTTTAACATTTTTACTCGTTTTACATGAAAGTGTGCATAAAATAATTTAACGCATTCACAATGAGTTATATTAAACAATAATTTAGTCTTTTCGTAGTAGTAAGTTTACAAACATTTTTTAGAGTGTAGTATTTTTTTTTTCCTGTACAACACATTTACTTATGCTGCATATTCTTTTGACACACAAGCTTTGTGCTTTTATTAAATATTTCCACAGAAAATATGTGTTTGTTTTTATTAAATGTTTTTTCTTTCGTTTTCACTATTTTATCTATATTGCTCCTTTTTTAGTGGCATCATAAAATTGTGTTTATATTTCTGCTACTTATATTTGAAATCATTTATTACTTTGATGTGTAAATAATACAACTTTAAAATGTTATCATCGTAAAAACTTGAAAAGGGCTTTAAATGTTTACGACATTTGTTAATGATATATTTCAGCGCTCGTGGATGCTGGTAAGAAAAATTAAATAATTATTTTGAAAATTTTAAATAATCTTGAATATGTTGTTAATAGAGAATTTAAAGCTCTCCATCTTTTAGTGCTTTTTTCTCACGCCCCTCGCACTTAGTATTAAAGAGTCCGAAAAGCTTTTAAAGTTTTATTTTAAATCTTTGCAAAAACTTGTATTGTATTAAATAAACATTTCATCAACTTTTCAATTTATCCACGTAGTTTAGCATTTATTCTATAGCATTAAATATCTAATTTATATTATGTTTTTTCCCGCAATGAATGATTGTGTACAATGTAGCTATCAATTAATTTTATTTAAGTACATATTGCTTTCAATTGGATTGTTGGTAAATAGACCATTAATTATTTATGATTAGTTGATAATGGTGAGTATTTAAGTCTTTGGTTTGACTGACTTTAAGAGGATTTTAATAATTACCTATTGTAGAAATATAAATGGTGTATTATTAGATTTTTGACTACCAGTAATAATGTTTCTTACCTTCTGCATTATTTTGAAACAAAAATTACTTGACCTTTTACGCTAGTTTTAAAATAGCGACACTAACGAGCAGAAGTGTAACAGGGTTCACATTGTTTAGATATTTTGCTTTAAATTTTTAACTACGAAAGCATATTAAATAATTTTTTATAGCTTCTGTGGTTTATTAACCTGTCCTAATTAGAAATCAAGAACATCATTTTAATTGTTTCAATTAACAAAGAATATGATGACATTTTTCTATTTTATGGCAATTGTTACACTTTTGCACCCGGTTAATTTTTGATAGTTTTCTTCAGAATTTTTTAATATTATGACTTAAAAAATCATAAAATTTTTATTGCTTTTGTGTATATTTGGTTAAATTTTGAATTTATCTATTAAAAATTGGGTGGCAAGTAATATTTCCCTATTGTGCAGGTATTAAGCCATATTTGGGGGCTGTCGGTTTCCGGACCGAACGGACCATTAATCATAGAAAAATGTTTTAATTTGATTGGCTTTTCTAATAAATAAAATTTGTTTGATGATGAATTTTTGTAAATTTTGTAAAATTTAACGAATGGGTTCTTAAAAATTAGTTTTAAATAATTTTAAAAATTAACACTCAAAATTAGTTAAATTACTAAGGATTTTTAGTATTGTGTTAAATGAAGATAACTAAATTTATTTTTATCGGGATATACATTAATTGGATTAAAGGAATTAAATGTGCTAAAATCCCAAACGTATTTTTTTTTTTTTTTTTTTTTTTTTTTTTTTTTTTTTTGAGAAGTAACACTCAGGAAATTCTTCCTATTAATTAACGTGTTGCTTCCTTTGGAAAGGCGATAGAGCAGAAGTGAAAGGTTGTGAAAGATGAAGGGCTTCAAATATGGCAACACTGTAATTGTGCGAGATGCTGAATTTTAGAACAGTTGTTGCGCGCCATCTGATGGTGAGTTGGCGAACTTTGTTGAAGCTTTGTAGTTCATAGCCCTGTTATATTATTTTACTTCGGTGGGGTTAAGTGCTATGGGAACACCGAAGGAGGACGCTGCGATATGTATGAGGGATAGAAAAAACTCATACATATTACTATTTTCCACAAATTGATGTTGCCTTGGTTGGGGCTCGAACCCACAACCTCACGTGTAACAGTCCAACGCGCTAACCATTACACCACAGCGCCCACAAACAAACAAATTGGGGAAAATAATCTGTTTTAGGCATGTGCCTATCCGGATTTCATTCTTGCCTAAAGAAATCGTCAGGGGACGACGTTTTTAGAATTTCTGGCAATAGTTGTTTAGTTAAATTACAAACTCAATGAGAATTTCTTGTTTTCGTCTAGGAGCGTTATTAAACAATTAAAATATCAAAGAAAAAAACAAAAACAACAACGAAAAATTTACCACAATTTGCTTTGTCATCTCCAATATACTAAAATATATATAAAATCTTTGCTTAAATCAGTGTTTCAAATAAAAATTTGTTAAAAATTAGTCAAATCGATTTGAAACCGGTTTAACAAATTTTTCTACGGACTTATTATTTTAAGTGTAGAATTGATGGTCTATTAATTTTCAAAATTCAAGATTTTGTCATGCAGTGTTATAGCTAAAATTAAAAATTTTAGATTAAGGATGTACGAGTATGGGAGCTGGTCATGTTCTTGCACCGATTTTGACGAAACTTCGAATTTTTCTTAATTTACATGTTCTGAACCAGCACACTAAATTTAATTCTTCCGCGATAACTCCTCTAATTTTGCCGTTTTGCTATATGGGGGCGAAGTACTGTACGGCGTAAACAATATATGAAATATCCCAGCAATAAAAGAGATGCCGAAGCAGTAGAAAAATGTACTTCTTTTTTAACATAAACACTAATGATTTTAACATTCAGTTATCATAGAATAGGAGTACTCCCACTTCAACATTTTTTCAGTACTTTCTGAACAAGTGCAAAGGAAGCTCTTTTTCACCAATTAAAAGTAAAAAAAAATGCTTCGGAAAAAAAAATTATATTTCTTTTATTTTACAAAAGTTTTTTATTATTGCCGCCACCGGGTATTGAACTAGCGACCTCACGATTGCTAGTCTATCTCTCTACGGCTGAGCTATTCTTTGACATGAAAGTTGACTGACATAAACACTAGGGTGGACCTTGTGTCGATATTTTGGTAGATGAGGGCTCTATTCCGTGCCTTTTTGAAAAAAAATGACAATGCCGAAAAAAAAAATTAAAAAAAAAAAAAAATAGGGGTTGCGCACGAGCCGAGAAAAAGGTCCACTTTGCCAAAATTAGGGGGGAAATTGCCATAGGTCATCAGGGGTCACCCGTAGGGGGGAAGAATGTATGGCCGACCCCCATTAACTTTTTACCGCCAACATTTTCCCCCAAGCCACCCACCCCCTAGCTCCTCCCCTTAGGGGGGTCACCATACAAAAATGGAGGTTGCTCAGTATTTTCGAAAAACACCATAGGTCATCAGGGGTCACCCCTAGGGGGGCAAAATATATGACCGACCCCCATTAACTTTTCATCCCCAACATCTTTTCCGAACAAACTTACCCTCTATCTCCACTCCTTGAGGGACTCCCCATACAAAAATACTGAAAATCTATGTATTTACAGTTGCACAATATCGAGATTTTTTTGATTTTTTTTGATTTTTTTACAGAAATTCCACCAATATTCCACCAAAGTTAAGATGACAACACAACTTAGATCGCGCGACGATATTTTTTTGATTGGTTATCCAAGCATGAATATTACGGGGAACAAATTACCGTCGAAGAAGCAAGTGCTAAGAATGCATTTCTTCAACATTCGCAAACGAAACATGTCGAAGAAAAATAGTGCGGTTATAGTCGCGGACGCAGTGATGATTTTTTGGCGCCAAGCAGCTATTCCGACGAAAGCCAGAGGAGATGTTACAAGAAAAATAGCTGCGCTGCACGATGAGTGGGATGCTTTAAGAAAGTCATCTCACAGAAAGACTGAGTCCACTAGAGAAAAAGAGAATAAGTTTTCTGATAGCTTGGATAATCTTTTCGACATCGCACACGCCAACGCCCTTGAGAAAATGACAAATACCGAAGACATTGAGTTTCTGCTAAAGCAAAGAGAAGATGGCCGGCCAGGAACTATGGGAGGTGTGGACGCTACTGATACTCGAACGAGGAAAAGAAAAGCTGAGCGCGAAGAACAAGAAGAGTTGCGACGCAAACGTGCAACGGAATCTAGTAGAGATCAGTTCGCTAAAGGCGGTAAGTTATTTCGCGCTTTGTGTGTTCGTCCAATGTTTATATTCAAATGAAATTCTTTCAATTGCAGTGGTTAAATTCTCAAGCAGTGATTCAAGCGATGATAATGGGAGACAGGACGAAAACTTCCCGGCAGAAGCTGGCCCATCAAATGTTGGTGACATAAGAGGTTACAAACAATGTTTTACTGAACGAGTCCTATCAGCTTTGGACAAGTGCAAAGTGACTGACCGAGACGCGGTCGGCATTATGATAGCGGCGGCAGAAGCATTTGGACGCGATCCTCAACAATACACAATAAACCGTACGTCGCTTCGGAGATGTCGGCGTTCAAATCGAGAGAACATGCTGAGTTATGTGAAAGACAATCCAGAAGTAAGATCGCATAGATTTATTTGCTCTCATTCAGAATTCTTATTCTTCAACGCGTTTCATTTATCTCCAGCTTGTCGCAGCTAAATCCTTCGTAGTCCATTGGGATGGCAAAATGCTTTTGGATTTTGTGGGTACAAAGAAGGTGGACCGTCTACCGGTAATTGTCTCGTACGGAGAAAAAGAACAACTTCTTGGAGTTCCCAAAGTAGAAGATGGGAAAGGAAAAGGCCGGAGAATAGCACATGCCGTTTATCAACTGTTGGCATCTTGGCATATGACACATCGAATACAAGGACTTTCTTTCGACACGACATCAACGAACAGTGGCCCATTCTCCGGAGCCGCAGTTGCTCTTGAGCGGCTGTTGGAGAGAGAAATCTTATATTTACCTTGCAGACACCACGTATACGAACTGGTGCTAAGGGAAGTTTTTGAGACAAAAATGGGAAAGACCAGTGCACCAGGCGTTCCTTGCTTTGACCGTTTCAAACAGGAATGGGACGCTGTAAAGGTTAAACCATTCCATTCTGGCTTGATAGACGATCAAGTCGTCAGAAAAATTCCTGTGGCAATGCAAGTCGGCATAAAGGAGTTTTGCTTAGATCAATTGAAGGAGAAACACCCTCGCGATGACTACAAAGAAATGCTACAATTAATTCTTTTGTTTCTGGGTGAAAAACTTGAGAATTACCATTTCCGAGCTCCAGGACCCGTTTCCCATGCTCGATGGATGGCAAAAGCCATTTACAGCCTCAAGATGTTTTTGTTTCGGAGAACTTTTCACTTATCTGTATGTGAATTGAATGGTATTCGACACGTTTGTATTTTTGTGGTGCGACTTTACGTCAAGGCATGGTTTGGTTCTTCTCGAGCAGCTGAGGCGCCGAATCAAGATTGGAAGTTTTTGAAGGACATCGTCGAGTACAAGTCCGTTGACCAGGATTTATCTCGGGTAATGATAAAGAAATTTATCGGTCACCTATGGTATCTCGCCGATGAGCACATAGCCCTTGCCTTTTTCGATGACAAGGTTTCAAATGAGTTGAAGGCCAAAATGGCCCAAGCATTGCTAGAAAAGGAGAATGACGAAGGTGAAGAAGATGAAGAAGACGAAGAAGACGAAGAAGGTGAAGAAGATGAAGAAGACGACCCGGTTCCCCCAGCTCCTCGCGTCGTAATCAAAAGCACCAGCGTTAAAAAAATCGAGGTGAAATTCAAAGATGTGAATGAGGAATTCTTGGCTAAAGACTTGAGCAACTTCGTCTCTCATAATACCAAAAATTTATTTGTACGATTTGGAATATCGCAAGATTTCATTCTAGCAAATCCAGCAACCTGGAAATCTCGCGCAGACTATCAAGAAGGTCGTAGAATTGTAAATAACTTGCGCGTTGTGAACGACACTGCCGAAAGAGGAGTAAAAATGATACAAGATTATAATAGAATACTGTGTCAAGGCGAAGAAGAGAAACAGTATTTACTACATGTTATCGATTCTTACCGCAAGAAATACCCATCAGCGAACAAAAATATGTTAATTTGACTATATTATATTAAAAGTGCTTAGTAGTACTACTCAATTACAGCTTCTTTTAT
Source organism: Leucophora obtusa (assembly GCA_949987735.1). NCBI lineage: Eukaryota > Metazoa > Arthropoda > Insecta > Diptera > Anthomyiidae > Leucophora > Leucophora obtusa. The sequence goes on from OX465296.1 coordinate 182,441,799, forward strand.
TTTTGTATGGGGAGTCCCTCAAGGAGTGGAGATAGAGGGTAAGTTTGTTCGGAAAAGATGTTGGGGATGAAAAGTTAATGGGGGTCGGTCATATATTTTGCCCCCCTAGGGGTGACCCCTGATGACCTATGGTGTTTTTCGAAAATACTGAGCAACCTCCATTTTTGTATGGTGACCCCCCTAAGGGGAGGAGCTAGGGGGTGGGTGGCTTGGGGGAAAATGTTGGCGGTAAAAAGTTAATGGGGGTCGGCCATACATTCTTCCCCCCTACGGGTGACCCCTGATGACCTATGGCAATTTCCCCCCTAATTTTGGCAAAGTGGACCTTTTTCTCGGCTCGTGCGCAACCCCTAATTTTTTTTTTTTTAAATTTTTTTTTTCGGCATTGTCATTTTTTTTCAAAAAGGCACGGAATAGAGCCCTCATCTACCAAAATATCGCAAAAATTTCATTTCAAGGTCCACCTTAATAAACACACCACTTTGTCAAAGCGAGATATTGTGCTTTATTCTCTTCAATAAAAGTACTTCCCAGCAAAAACATACATTACCGAGTAATTAAGCGAGTAAGTAGCACACAAAGGGTTTCACTGCTTACCATGCTATTTACTCGCAACATTACTTTTGTTCGTGATGTCCGAAAATTCATGGGTGGTCATTACCCTCTCGCTTACAAAAAAAGTGCGAATAACCAGTTACCCATTGTGAAATAATAAGTAGTTACTCATAGAGATAGAATAAGTGGTTACTCAGAAGTTAGGAAATAAGTGGTTACCCTACATTGTGAAATAGTTGGTCATATTGGAAATATAACTTTTTATCTCGGAAAATTTTCTATTCATTTGGGAAAATATTCGAAATAATTTAATAAATAAAATATTAAATTAAAAAACTAAATCAGTACTTATTTAATCAATTACCAGCAAGTGATTACTTTGCGAGTATATATAAGTACTTCTATAATTCAGTACCAGTAAGTCATTATTTTGTATTTTAAAGTAATAAAAAAGGCAATGACCTATCATTACTTGGTAATCCGTATGGTAATGACCTGTCATTACCATATTTTTGCTGGGTAATTAACAGAGAAGACAGAAAAAAAGCAAAATCCGACCATTAAAGCAAACAAAAAATATTGTAAAAAAGCATGAAAAAAGCAAAAGTAAAAAATCTTGGAAAAACAACAATTTTTTTTTTTTTAATTCAAAGTTAAGTGAAAAAATTTTTGTGCAAAAAGTCTTAAAAAAAAGTAATTATAAGCTCAAAAATCTTAAGAAAAAGCTATTTTAAAGCTAAAAAACGGAAAATCCAAAAAAGCAAAAAGAAGCAAATATGAGTAAAACAAGCAATAAAAAGCATAAAAAGCAAATACAGCAATTTTGTCTTCTCTGATTATTAAACAAGTGTAAAAGGTGCACTCAAATTTTGTATTGTTTTCATAAAAGCGTAAAAAGTCGAACCCGCGACCCTCTGTTTGGAAATGCCAATGATACCAAAATCACTTTTTAGGATCACTTTAAGAGCAATTACTCTTTGGAAGCAATACTTAAGTGATTTTTTTGGATGCTGTTTAGAAGTACAGAAAAAGTGTAATTTTCAATATTCTGTGCAAACCATTTAAGTTATAAAAAAATCAATTTTATTCTGAATATATTTCGTTCTTAAAACTATCGGTAACGAAGTTTCGGACTAGTTATGAAGCTATGGACGTAATTGCAATTAGATTTTGATCCAGAAAGCTGTTATATTGAATACAAGAAAATCAATAATTGTCACAACAAATGTATAGTTATTTTGGAAGCGTAAAAAAACATTAAATATGTACTGTTGAGAATTGTTCCAAAAACTACCATCTACTGTTTTAAAAACAAACACTGAAACACAAAATACTTTATATCTCACTTTAAAGAAAAAGGGACTTAAACCATTTTCAAAATAAACTCTACAATTATAAATGGACACAAAACAAAAATGTTTTATAAATTAAAACATGATATTTGTATATTTTCGAAATGTACATTAATATTTTTGACTACTGCCTTACACAAAGTTGTGAAATGTTTATGTGGTTGAATGTTTTTTCTAGTTATGCTGCAACACAAAATAAACGCATTGCGAATATTAAAACTGACAGTCATATAGATAGTAAGAAGTATGTTTTAAAATATCCACACATACAACAATATAAATGTGCAACAAAAAACAAAAAAAAAAAAAAAAAGAAAAGGATTACACTTACCGACTGCATGTCGCCAAGTGATTTTCAACATAGATATTTGTATGTGTGCATGTTGCACACTAGGGTGCTCCAGAAAAAAAAATTGTGAGTTATTGTCTGGTCCCCCCCCCCCTCAAAATATGTATTTGGGTGTAAAACAATGTCTCCCAAAAAATTAGGACAATCGGATAAGAGGAACACGTGCCTCAACGGCCCTGAAGTTTGAAATACGATTTACAAGGCGACTTTTACTTTTTTGGCCTTCTTTCAAAATACTGGCCCTTTAGTAACCGTGTTTTTGGAAAATGTAAATAGAATCATAATCTAGACTGAATTATCTTTCTGGTAATGTATAAAAATCCAAAATCGGTTGGAAAATATTTTAGTAATTGCAATTTCCTCAGACCATTGTAGGGTTAAAATGAGATAAATTATGAAAATCGTAAAAAATAAAATATTTTTTTTCAAAAATTTACAATGTTATACTCTAGTTTCATTTCTAAGATACACAAATATTCATATAAAATTTTTTGTCTCTCTTGGCTTATGATAACCTAGTCCCAGGTATGGCCAAAGATGGGATTTGTTTTTTTTTTATAAATTTGCAAAACTCTATTTTTGAGTTTTTTAAAATTTTGTTCAACAAAATAATGTAAAAAGTGGTCAGCGTATAGGGGTTTATTAAATACACCTTAGAGAATAATTCTACTGAAAATTACTCATATCCCTCCTTTAACTTAACAGTGACGGCGTTTTAAATTTGAAAATTTTAGAGAAAAGTGTGATATTGGCCAATAATTTAGATAATTGTATTAATTTTCGTGTTTTTAGCCAGCTGGAACAAAATCACTTGCGATTACCTTTAAGCCTGATACAAGAGCTTGTTTTCCGAAAATTTTGTATAACTCCGACAACGTTAACACTTTCTTTACCAAGTTCAAAGGTGAAATTTTTGAAATTTTTCGATTTTTCCTGGAAGTATATCAAAACAATGTGTTGTTTCTCGCGGAATTTGGTAAAAGTTGTCCAAATAACTCTGTTAACACCAAATTTTATACATAGTAATAAAAAATTAGAAATTAACCCTTATAGGCACGTGTGGTCAAAATGACCCCAAATTTTTGGAATGTAAAAAAGTGTCATTTGACATGAAAATCGATATAAAAACTTTTAATTAAGCATTTTCTAGAAAAAAAATCAAAATTAACCTGTTTGAGAGCATGGCGTCAAAATGACCCATTTTGTATGTTAAATAACGCTGGTTTGGTTGGCTGAAAAAATTTTCGCCTTGTAAATCTTATTTCAAACTTCAGGGTCGTTGAGGCACGTGTTCCTCTTATCCGATTGTCCTAATTTTTTGGGAGACATTGTTTTACACCCAAATACATATTTTGAGGGGGGGGGGGGCAGACAATAACTGACATTTTTTTTGCTCCATACAAGGTTGGAGAACCCTATTGCACACAGTACGTGTATCAACAACATCATATACGATATACGAGTACACACACGATGTATACAATATGAACTTAAACAGGAACATTATACAAGCTCATATATTTTGTGAAATTTTATGAGCTGCCACATAAGTAATACATACATATTTCTTTGCATACAAAACCAATACAACTATAGCAAATTTGCTGTAACCCAGCAAACATTAATTTACAAATTGAATTTAGAAAGTGTTTATTGACAATTTTGAGAACAATATTAATGGGATTTGAAAAATTACCGTTTTTTTGGAAGTGTGAGCATTTGATTCTAAGAGAAGTATAAAGCTTTCCAAGCCAACCGCTCCGCTGCAGGAAAAATTATGTAGTATAACTGTCAAACAGTACCTATTGTGCCCAGGGTTGGCAGACAATACCGCTAAAATACCGTTATCAATTCAAAAACCTTTCAACATACTCCATTCATAGAAACAAACCTGTAAAAGTAACAGAAAAAACTGCAAAAATTATTTAAAAATTACCTTTGCAGAAAAAACTGCAGAAATTAGCAGATTTTTTTTTTGCAAAATACTAGTAAAATAAGATGTCAAAAATAAAACAGTTAAATTTACAGTTTTAGTTAATGGAAAATGTAAAATCTACAGAAAATTTTGCTAAATATTAGTAGACAAGTAACAGCAAAAACAAACTGTTATATGAATGTTCTTAGTTCGATTCTAGATTATAAATTAATATCACTTTCTGTTTAAATTATTTTTCAAATTAAAGAAAGATGATACAATTTTTACAAATAAATTACAAAGAATAAAAAATTTTAAAGAATTCGATAAGGCCAGCAAGACAGACTATGTATTTTTGGCTTTCGCTACAAAGCCATCATCATTGTCATTCGCCTTGATTGGGTTAATAATTGATAATCGTCTACTTATGTGAAAGTTGAAAGCAAATCGAATATGTTAACAACTCAACTTAGACAAACATCAACGAAATCTGACAATGCTTATCCTTTTGTTATTTATTACTGTTTTTGATTTGCACTTTAATTCTTAAAGTATCGCAGCTGGTTCTATTCAACTCTTTGTATGATAATACAGATTTATGAACGACAACGAACCGTTAAATTTAAATGTATGTTATTTAAATTATATTTTGCAGCGTATCTTGTACTCTAAGATGAATGAATTTACCAAATAAAAGATCAATTATACATACCCTTCATTCATTTTAGAACACAAGATACGGTTCAAAATATAATTTAAATAACATACATTTAAATTTAACGGTTTTTTGTCGTTCATAAATCTGTATTATCATACACAGAGTTGAATAGAACCAGCTGCGATCAGTTTAGCGCAGTTTTTAATGTTATTGTATTTTTTTTATAATTTAATAGAAGTTGGGAAAAGCAAGAAAGACTGTACAACAATTTCGAACTTCTTTTTTTTGTAAATTACGGGGTTCTGACAATGGATTCTGGTAGAGGAGACCAAAAAAAATATATACGTGTGTCGGCATTTCGAGAGATCACATCGCACTTTATTTTAGGGGGGTTAAAATTTCCCCCATATTTCAAATCTTTATTGTGAATCGGCATAAGAATCCATGCGAAAGTTCCATTTTATGTAAATTACTACGTTGAACATTTTTGTGGGACATTTCAACCCTCTAACTGTTCAATTAAAGGGCATTTTTTTGGCTACTATTTAAAAAAAGAATCGTAAGTTGAAAAGTTAGAGGGTTACAATGTTCCACATAAATGTTCCTCGTAGTGTTTTACATAAGCTTACTGAACACATCCTATACCTAAAATGAAAGATTCACATGGTGTCCTCCTAAAATCCAAGTTTGACATTTGAGTGCCAATTCTGAATAACTACGAGATTAACCCTTAAACACATTTTAGGTTTTGACTTATTTCTGGCATTGAAGTTAAGTTTTCAATTAAAATTTTCAGAGACTCGCAGTAGAATTTCATGACAATTATTTTTGAGGAACAATTTAACCCTCTAACTCTTCAATTTTAGTCCCTTGCTAAACATCGGCCAAAACAGTCCCTTTAATTGAAGAGTAAGAGGGTTAAAATTTTCCGCAAAAATATTTGTCACGAAAATCTACTATAACTCTCTGAAGATATGAAAGTTAAAAATTTAACTTCAATGCAAAAATAAATCAAAACTTAAAATGTGTTTAAGGGTTAATCTCGTACTTTTCCGGAATTGCTGCTCAAATGTCCAACAAACCTGGATTTTAGGAGGAAACCATGTGAATCTTCCATTTTAGACATAGGATACGTTCAGCAAACTTATGTAAAACACTATGAGGAACATTTCCGTGGAACATTTTAACCCTCTAACTCCTCATCTTGCGGGTATATTTTGTCCCATTTTTAAAAAAGAGCCAAAAAGTGCTTTTAATTGAAGAGTTAGAGGGCTAAAATATTCCAGAAAAATGTTGCTCGTAATGTTTTACATAAGTTTGCTGAACAGATCCTGTACCTAAAATGGAAGACTCACATGGTTTCCTATGCCAATTCACATTAAATATTTAAAAAAGAGGGGAAATTTGAACCCCCCCTAAAATAAAATTCCTACACTCAACCAAAAAAGTCTGTAATGGCTACTGACAATTTTGCTGTTATTACGGAAAATTTAACTGTTTTGAGGCCAGCGGTATTTTTTGCTAATTTTAGCAACACATGTCTGCTGATCTGTAGTACAATAAAATTAGTAGAAAAAATTAGTAGCTGCTACTAAATTTTAGTAAAATTTATATAAAATGCAATTCAAATCGATTTGCTAAAATCAGTTAAAAAACTTACTAAATATCATAACTTTAGTACAATGAAATTAGTGTAAATAATTAGTTTCAGCTACTAAATTTCTACTAAATAAAAATGTAAAATGTAAAAAAAAAAATTGTTTTCTTGCGATTGTAACAAGCGTATAATTACTTCATCGTACTTGAAATTTGGAGTCAAAATTGCAAACGGTTCTCCAGTTATTGCCGTTTTATGCATTGGAGATGCAATAAAATTTTCTGGGTGTTATTTCTAAACTAAGAATATATCAATAGTAACAAATATAAACTAAAAAAGAATTGTAAAAAATCAAAAAAAAAACATATTTTTAAATTAGTATATTTTTTTGCTAAATTTAGCACTCGGTTTTGAAAAATTAGTAAAATGTTTTTCTGAAATCAGCAGCGAAAGGTAGTAAAAAAATCCATAATTTGTAATAAGAGAAGAGCAAAAATGTTAACTAAAAATAAAAATTGTACTAATAATCAGTATAAAAATAGTATAGTGCGATTGGAAACTGTTTACAAATATTTTTACACACTTTTTTATCTGAGTGTATGTGATCTTTCAAAATGCCGACACATGTATATTTTTTTGATCTCCTCTACCAGAATTGATTGTCAGAATGTACTAATTTTTTTTATGGGGCAATTAAAAAATATACATTTTTGGCGCCCAAGTAGGGACAGAGAATTAAAATTTATTTATATTTTATTGCAAGAGCTCCAAGCAGAACAAATAAAAACTTTCAAAGCAAAGTTGAAGAGAGAATATATTTTAGAAATTTGATTCCTTAATATGACTACCGTGATGACTACCACAGAGCAGATATTGAAATGGGATATCTATTTTGACAGGTCATTCTATCTCTTTGAATTTATCGAAAGGTTACTTTTGACCTATTAAACTCTGACCTGGTTCCAAAACAACAAGCGTTACTGGAAAACTTGTTCGAGTTGCAGGCTAGATTTGCTAAAGTTCATTCTACCACCGAGATATATTGAACGGCTCGAAGATACGATTAAAGATCCAAACATAGCTGTACAAGGAATCCTTCAGAAACTTAATGAGGCACACGTATATTATATTAAAAAATATAGAAAAATATTTTGTAATGATTTTGTCCGATTTTTTTATCGTGGTTTGTGAGAAAGAAATATATATTGGGATTTATGTATAAATTGCCTTGTTGCTCATACTTTTCCTAAAATTTTTATAATAACTTGGTAACCTAAGATGCCAAACTGAGGCGATATTTTGTAATCAAAATAATTATTATGCATACGAGTAAATATGAGAGATTTAATTTTCTTCACCTAAAAGTGTTTGGTGTATCTTTAAATACTTTATTAGATTTTTATTATTTCTAAAGTTTTTAAATTTCATTTGCATTTTATCAGACTTTTGATGAATGTGCTTTAAGTATTTTAAAATTTTTGTATAAATCTGTCAACTTTGACAACATCCTTTAAATGCTTAAATGTATACTTTTATTGCTATTTTTTTCTATTTGTTTTAAAAATGACAACTGAAAACAGTATATGACAAATCTCAAACAATTGAAATAAACAAAAGTAACAATGTTTATAAGTTTAAGTATCATTTATAACATTTTTAATTATGTACCTACTCTTATGTGCATTCGTATACAAAATATTACAGAAAGTAAAGTTGAAGTTATAAGTTGAAAAACAACATACGTACAATAGATGTAAATGGGGATACCCATACATATGTAGGCAATGCTACCAAATATAATACACTAGCAGAGCATTGATTTTGTAAGCATTACCATTACTTTGGTAAAATTAGGTTTAAAATCAGAAAGTCTCGAGGTGGATTCCGTCCACTGACACACAATTTTTTTTCCTTTGGCACGATAACACTATACAACAGCCTAAAAAAACCTCCACTTGCAAAACTTGGTAAGAACAAGAATTTTCAATGGGACATTTACGTGCTCACAAATCATTAAGTTTATTTGAAGATAATAAATCTACATAAATTATCCTTTCCTTTGAGCATAACCCTGATTCGAATATATTTTACTGGTGATGCAAGAAATTCGGAAATAGCCGATTTTTGTGTAATCCTTATAAATTTCATATTTGCTTATAAAATTTTTCATTTTCTTCTCACAAATAAACCAGATACTGGAGTAAACAAAATTTTGAATCAAACTTGAAATACCAAGTAATCGATACAGAAATATATGACATGATATACGGGAACTAATATTCGAAAGAAATTGGGATGCCCTTAGTTTATACAACTTTTTAATTAAAATCACTTTTTTGGTGAAAAATTTACTTTAAAATACCAATCAAATGATATTTTAGTTGAAGCATTTCCAACAAGACTGATATTTGTCCTGTATTTTTTTTTTTTTTTTTTTTTTTTTTTTATAGACCAACACTCAGGGGATGCCCTACTAATGCAGTGCATTGTGTTGATATCAGGAAAATAGGTTGTGGGAAGGAGGAAAGAGGGAGTAGTGTTTGTGGACATTTGATTTGAATTTCCCTACATTGAAAGTATCAGGAAAGACATTCGCGGGGAGTTTATTCCACATACGGGATGTTCGACTAATGAACGAATTTTCCATGTAATGCGTTGTGCGATCCACTGGACAATCGATTACAAACGGATGAGATCTACTAGATAAGCGTGTGTTCCGAGCGAAAACATGGGACCTAGGAATAAGTTCACTTATTTCGTTAGAACACTTCCCATGGTAATATCGATAGAACAGTGTTACATAACCCACATTCCGTCGACGCTCCAATGAATCAATAGAGCTGGATATCCTACTATCATTGATAAGCGCCTTCGACCTCCTTTGGACACGGTCCAGAAGCTCCAAAATAGACTTTGAAGCTCCTGCCCATATATGGGAGTTGTATTCCATCTTCGGTCGGATATAGGTGGTATAAATAGTAAGGAGATCAGAGGAAGTGAAATATTTACGACACCGATTAAGAAAACCAAGACACTTGAATGCTTCTTTCGACACTTGTACAACATGATTTTTCCAGCGGATATCACGTTGGATTCTCATGCCCAGAACATCAAGAGCTCCAGATCCCTCAACATTGATACCACCCATGTGGACAGCAGACGATGATGATCCCACGGCCCTATGGGTCAGCAAACAACATTGGGTCTTGCGTGCATTAAAATCGACCCTATTCACGCGACCCCACTCGGAGATTGTCAATAGATCATGACTGAGTGTGTCATTCATAATCTGCCTTTTGCCCCCAACCTCCGCAAGGCTTGGCCTATGAGCGAAGGAATATGAATGACAAATGTTGCTGTCATCTGCGAAAGAGTAGATAGGATTTGAAGTTCGAACAAGAAAGTCGTTTAGAAAGATAAGAAAGAGAGTAGGAGAAAGAACGGAGCCTTGCGGTACCCCTGCACTTAACTGAAACTCGTTGGATGAGACCCCATCTATAACAACTCTTATAGTACGATCCCTGAGAAAGCTCGATATGAATCGAGAGAAGTTATTACCAACACCAAAAGCAATAAGCTTTGACACTAGTGCTTTATGCCACACACAATCGAACGCCTTGGAAATATCCAAAGCAACTACTTTACTTTCACCAAATCTGTGAATGGACCGACTCCAATGCTCCGAAAGAAGCGCCATCAGATCTCCCGCAGAACGGCTTCTACGAAAACCATACTGTCGATCGTTGAGAAGTGAGTTTGACTCCAGATAATTAACAAGATGGTAGTTAACCATGCTCTCCATAACCTTGGAGAGCGCAGAGCAGATTGCAATTGGGCGGTAATTTTCAGGGTTGGTAGCCGCACCCTTTTTTGGAATTGGCTGAACATTGGCAATCTTCCAACACGATGGAAAGATACCCGTACGGTATGACGTGCTAAAGAGGGTTGCCAATGGACGCGATAGCGTCGAAGAGCACTGTTTCAGTACCAGTGCTGGAATGCCATCCGGGCCCGCTGACTTCGTGAGAACCCTGTTAACGGCACGAGAAAAATCTTTGGCATAGTATGTGATACTCTTTCGAGCTCGGGCAGTGGTTGATCGCTTTCCGGCAGAAACGAATTTTCTGCAAATAATTCAGCCAGAAGGTTGGCCTTATCAACCGGTTCAGTGAATATTTGGTCATTCTTTATAAGAGTTGAAATAGAGGAACTAGCATTATCCCTTACTCTTTTAACAAATAACCAAAAGGTCTTACTGCCCCGAGGAGCAGCAAGAACTTTAGCACGTAGACGCTGTTCGTGTAGAAACTTTTCACGTCTTAGTACTTTGGCACATTCAGTTCTCGCCTGCTTGCGCAGAATGTCAGTAATGTTGTTTTTATTCAAACGCCAATTACTGAATGCATCCTCTCTAGATCTGACTGCATTTTTACACGTCTGGTTAAACCAACATTTATGATTAGGCTTAGCCGAAATGCGCTTTGAAGGAATGAATGACTTCATTCCAAGCAAAATCACGCTTTCTATCATTTTCGCAGCGGCATCAACGACGTTGTCCAGAAAGCAAAGATTCCAGTTAAAATGCCGATAAAAATCGTTGAGGTCTACCCAACGAGCCTTTTTATAGATAAAAATTTACCGTTTCGTGGCTGTCCGTGAAACGTTACGAAGTTCTGAATATGAAAAGGATGCGGAAATGATACAGTGATCCGAGTTACCGAGAGGTGCAAGTGACTTTACTTCATACTTGTTAGGGTGTGAAGTAAGGAAAAGGTCGAGGATATTCTGAAACTTCCCTTCAATACACGGAATGTGTGTTGGCTCTTTCACAAGTTGCGCAAGGTGATTGTGCTCGGCGAAAAGTTCGACGTAAGTGCCAACGGAAGTTGTTGTATTAATAATAAGTAGGTGCAAAAACTTAAGGAGGGCTAAGTGTTGGACTTGTTTGAAGCTTTTTAAGTTCAAAGAGAATTTAGTTAGTGACATGAGTACAATTTATTAGCTTTCGTTATAAACTGACAAAAGAAAAGTAAAAAAGATGAACAATTTTGCTGAGCAAAGACATGCGAATCTAGTTCTACATTTTGTTATACGGGGGTGGATCAATAAATCAGTGACTTTATAAATGAAGACAGTTGTTCTAAATAGAAAAAAAAATATATTCCTTAACACAATCTTCTTTTAGCTCAATACACTTTTTTTATTTTTTTATTTATTTAGTTAAGTCTATGGATAAAAATCCTTACAGACTATAATATTAAAAAGAAAAACATGATTAACAAATACAAATTATAGCCTACGTATTTAAGTACAAAATTATATTACGTTTTATGACATTTACATTTGAAAAAAAATCTATAAATTCATTCATTTCGTTGTAGTGTTTACATATTCTTCGAAAGGGATCAGCATTAGCGTAGTTTGATTGAAAGACTTGTAAATATAACGGGATATTAGAGCGAGTAGATCTTTGAGGAACATGGAGTTGAACATTACTAAGCAGGAAATCAGAAGAAATGTCACCATTAAGCAAGTTTATCATAAATGAAACATTTAGCATTTTCCTTCGGCTTACTAAAGTAGGCAATTTAATTCTATCAAGCCTAATGGTATACGATGGAAGATCAGCAGATGGGTTCCATGTTGAGTTTCCTAAACAGAACAAGAGGAATTGTTTCTGGACCGATTCAATACGATTGCTGATAACAGTACTTTCAGGGTCCCAGAGTATAGAACCATACTCCATAATTGGTCTTACCAGAGATGTATATAATTGCTTTGTAACACCTGGGTCTGTAAATTCTTTTGCCCATCGCTTTATAAAAGCAAGAACACCACGGGCTTTATTTACCATCATCGTGATATGTTGTTTAAAATTTAATTTAGGATCAAGTAAAATACCAAGATCCAAAAACTCATTAACTAATTCCAGCTGGTAGTCTCCCAAAGTGTATAGACCAATAGAATTCCAATTTCTGGAAAATCGCATGTGTTTGCATTTCTTAAGGTTAAGATCCATAAGATTAATGTTACACCAATTATAAAAATTATCCAAGTCATGTTGCAAATAGATTTGATCTGAAGGTTCAGTATAGCTAAGAAATATTTTTACATCATCCGCATACAATAACAATTACATCGTTCCATTACACATGGCAAGTCATTTATAAGAAACGAAAATAAAATTGGACCAAGATGACTACCTTGTGGCACTACAGAGTTTACAATAATGCTCCTTGAAGTGGCATTATTAAAACGTACACTCTGTATTCTACTAGTAAGATATGATTCTATCCAGTTCAAACTGTTTTGAGTGAAACCCATTAAATAAAGCTTTTTATGAAGGAGATTATGATTGACTTTATCAAAGGCTTTGCTGAAGTCAGTATAAATTACATCAGTTACTTGGCCACTATTATATCCGCGGTTTAGTCCGACGTTTCTCCAATTTTTTTATTCCTTCCAAAAAATAGGATTTCTCGAGGTCCTTCTCCTTCCGCAGAGCCATTTTTTAGGAAGAAAATAAGTAGAAAATAGCCACTGATGTTTAAGTCCGTAAATCCAGGGGACAAAATCCGATCTCCCGTTTTGCGAATGAACAACACCAAACACTTCTTTGAAGTTGTAACATGATTGCGTTTATGGTCAATCTATCTTACTTCATGATTTCTATTTTTCCATTGATATTCTCTGAATTTCAATTAAATATATCTGAATTGCAAAAAGTGTGGTTAATGCTTCACCTTTTGAAGGCCTGCATGAATACATTTAAAACTTTCTGTGAAACATTCACTACACTTTTTGACATTCAGAAATCTTTAATTGAAATTCAGAGAATATCATATGAAATACAAAAATCATGTCTTAAGATAGATATTATGTTTTCTGAATTCCAATTGATGATATCTGAATTACAAAAAGTGTAGTGAATATTTCATAGCCTGTTTTAAATGCGTTCATGCAGGCCGTTAGCACTTTTAAATCTCTCATATTTAAAATCTCACGTTTTGTATATGGTGGCGTATACTTGTTATTATTTAGTTAAAAATAATACTCATACGCACTGTTTGAATATTAATTGGATAACCGACTTTGAATTGCCCATAACAAAATGAACTTTTTGCACAATTATAAACAAAAAAAAATTATATTTAACAGATATGTATCAGAGAACTGCAAAATCAAATTTTTATTAATTTAATCATTCACATTTATTCGTTCAATAATATTCAATGTTGAATAAAATCACTATCATGCAGCTGAACGCGTAGTTCGGATCAGTTTGAGTCGTCTGTCGAACATGTTTTATTCACATTTAATCGCTCAAAAAAAAAAAAATCACTGTCGAATAAAATAATACTGTTGAATAAAATCAGACTGTTGAATAAACTCAAACTGATCGAACATTTGAACTCACATGAATAAATCAAAGTATTATGTAGTTGTTTTAAAAAATAAAACAAAAATAAAATTTTATTGAATGGGGGAAATGTTTTAAAATGGGAATGTATGTGTAAACACCCTCTTTATTGTTATGAAATTATTTTTCTTTTATTTGGTTGCAATAACGAATAAACTCAACGCGTTCATTTTTGTTTTTTCTGATTTTATTCTACATCAAAATAATCACCGTCGATCCGAACGAATATGAATGAAATGAATGGCATGAAAGCAACAAATGATTAAATCAACTTGGGTTGATTGATTTAAAATCAGCAATGAATATGTGTTTTTGAGTAAATTTGGCGCTTGAACAAAAACGAATGTTTATTCGGGTGTTGAGTACGTATGATTTTTTTGCAATCAGCAGTTGCAGTTCTCTAAGCATGGCAAGTAGATAATGGCAAAAAAGCTAAAATTGGCACGCAGAAACTCATGAAAAAACAACAAAATCATTTGGAATTTTGCAAATTAAATCCATTTCCCATGGTGATCTGGACCAAATTTTTATAAAATTTTTGCTTTACTTTAATCTGCAAACGGATTCAAATTCTAGTTTATATGAGAATGAAAATGTGACTTAACAGAAAAAATCCCATACCCGCTTTTTTTGGCGGCATAGTTTTTTTTTTCGCGAAATACACAAAAAGTAGAAAAAATATAGAAGTGTAACTTCAATATAAATATGTAGAACAAAAAACTGCATTAATTTATTTAATTCTAAAAAATTTTATGCCACCAAAAAAAAAAACGCGTACTGCCCACATTTTTACACTTACATCAACTAGAAACAGAATCCACCTACAGATTACAGAAACGCAAACAATTTTGCCAAAATTTGGTCCAGAGCAGCGTGAAGAATTAATTATATTTTGAAAATTTTAAATTATAATACTTCCACACAACGATTACGTACTTGTAAAAAGAAAAATTTATTTTATATTGCCCTGTTTACAACAAAGAGTTTACCACTAATCGAACTTCTGGTAAAACGCGAACTAGTACGAATTTGAAAAAAATCTGTCACACGTATTCACTTATACGATTATCGACTAGAAGTTAAGATGTGTTGATTTGGCATTTAAATTACAAACCTCTCTATACAACAAACTTAAAAATTGTTTTTTATAAAATATCCCTTAAAATGGGGCACATCTGGACATGATTGGACATGCTATATGTACAGTTTAATGCGCCTTAAAAAAGCCTTTCATATGATACCCATATTGTATATGTTGTCTTTAGATAAAAAGCTAAATTCTTCCGAAAACTAAAAAAATACCTTTTTTAGAAACGGTCAAGCTCGTGAGATCTCGTCGCTAGACCGAAAATATTTTTGGAATCATCATAAAACAAACCAAGGTTTATTTTAAGGGGGGCACTTCTTTTAATTTTTTTCTTGAGTCGGTCTAATATATATTTATATATGTCTTTGCTGAAATTTGAGGGATTATGAGTGTATTTCTCTAACCCTGCTCCACAGATACTTACATTAAATTGTTGTCTAACTTTAGATTTAAATATGACTATGTATGAAACGGAAAAATATAACACGTTCCCTAATTTTGTTATAATAATTAAAATTTCTGTTGCTGGTCACAATATCTTGTTATAATTACATAAGATTAGATTAGATCAAGAAGCACAACGCGACGCAGTATAGTACTTTTGTGCTACTAAGAGTTCTCTAAAGTTTCAAGCTACGGACGAAGCCAATCTTTTTCTTTTCTATATATAAAAGAATAACGTGACTGACTGACTGACTGACTCAACATCGCCCAGCCCAAACAGCTGAAGCTAGGATTTTTGGAAATTCCTACCGGAACGGGCAAAAAGGGGAAAAGTCTCCCCCTTGGCGGCCTGTCAAAACCCCTTTGGCTAGAAAGCTGAAATTTAAAATATGTGTTCCTTAGAGTATGGGCTAACTTTTCTGGAAAGTTCTTCCTGGAATTTTGGACAGGGACGTTGTAAAAATGGGGGTTAAAAGGGGAAAAAGGCCCCCCTTGACGGCCTGCCCAAACCGCTGGAGGTAGGAAGTTGAAATTTGGTATAAAGGTTCCTCCACTATCGTAGACATCCACCAAGACGGGAGTTTTGGAAATTTTAACAGGAACGGGCAAAAAGGGGAAAAGTCTCCACCTTGACGGCCTGCTCAAACTGCTGGAGCTATGAAGTTGAAATTTGGTATGTAGGTTCCTCGACCGGTGTAGACGTCCGTTGAGACGGCATTTTTGGAAATTCATATCGGGAGGGGCAAATAGGGGACAAAAAAAAGTACATTTTTCAAAAAAAGTACCTTTTCCCAAAAAAGTACCTTTTCCCAAAAAAAGCACCTTTTTCCCAAAAAAGTACCCAATTCCAAAAAAAGTACCTTTTTCCAAAAAAAGTACCTTTTTCCAAAAAAAGTACCTTTTTCCAAAAAAAGTACCTTTTTCCGAAAAAAGTACCTTTTTCCAAAAAAAGTACCTTTTCCAAAAAAAGTACCTTTTTCCAAAAAAAAATTCCTTTTTCCAAAAAAAAGTACCTTTAAAAAAAAATACCTTTTCCAAAAAAAGTACAAATAAAAATACTTTGTAAAAACAAAGTATCTTTTTCAAAAAAATTTCGTTTTTCCAAAAAGTACCATTTAAAATAATATATAATTGCAAAAAAACTACTTTTTTTCCTCCCCCCACGGATATCTCCACTAAAACAAGGTTTCTTGATATTCGGCATAGACGTGCGCTAAGACGGGATTTTTGGAAATTCCTACCGGAACGGGCAAAAAGGGGAAAAGTCTCCCCATAAACAGTCTCACAAATTGGAAAAGTGCCTGCCCAAACCACTGGAGGTAAGAAGTTGAAATTTGGTATAAAGGTTCCTCCACTGTAGTAGACATCGACTAAGTTTGTATTTTTGGAATTCCCTACAGGATATCCCAAAAGGAGTTCCTCCTTCTGTGTAGGCGTCCGCTTAGACGGAATTTTTAAAATTCCTATCGGGAGGGGAAATAAGGTAAAAGTCTCCTCCTGACGGCTTGCCCAATCCCTTTTGGCCAACTTAAAATTTTAAATATGTATTCCTTGGAGTAGGACTAACTCACCGGCAACGTAATTTTTCTATTTTGGAACAGGAACATAGTAAAAATGGTGGTTGAAAGGGAAAAATGTCCCCACTAACGGCCTGCCCAAGCCGCTTAGGCAATGCAGTTGAAATTTGGTATGAATGTTCCTCATCCATCGCAGATAGCCACGAAGATGGAATTTTTGTAAATTCCTAAAGGGAGGAGCAAAAAGAAGAAAAGCCTCACCTTGGGGGCCTGTAAAAACCCCTTCGGCTAGAAACCTGAAGCTTAAAATGTGGGTTCCTGGAGTAAGGGCTAACTTATTAGAAAGATATCTTTTTGAATTTTGGGACATGGTCGTTATAAAATGGGGTCTCAAAAAGGGAAAGTGGCCCCTGAACGACCTGTCCAAACTGCTGGAACTAGAAAGCTGAAATTCGGCACTTAGGTTCCTCTTCCAGCCTAATTCCAACCGGGAGGGACAAAAAAAGAAAAAGTGTCCCCCTTGACAGCCTGCTCAAACTGCTGGAACTAGGAAGCTGAAATTCCCTGTCGATGGATTTTCGGAAATTCCTACCGAGAGGGGCACAAATAGTAAAAGTTGGCTAGAAACCTGAAATGTAAAACATATGTTACTTGGAGTATGGGCTCACTTACCGGGAAGGTGCTTTTTGGACAGGGACATTGCAAAAATGGGGATTAATGAAGCGAAAAGTGCCGCTTAAAGGCCTGCCCAAACCGCTGGAGGTAGGAAGTTGAAATTTGGTATTAAAGTTCCTCCTCTATTGTAGACATCCGCTAAAATGAGATTTTTGGAAATTTCTACAGGTAGGGTCAAAAACAGGAAAAGTCTCCCCCTTAACGGCCTGGCCAAACTGCTGGAACAAGGGTGCTTAAATTCGGTATTTGGGTTCCTTCTCCAACGTTGACGTCCCATAAGATGGTATTTTTGGAAATTCATACCGGGAGGGGTAAAAAGGGAAAAAACTTTCCCCTTGACGGCCTGGCCAAACTGCTGGATATAGAGACCTAAAATTATGTATGTAGTAGGTTCCTCCTCCAACGCAGACGTCCTCTAAGACGGAATTTTTGGAAATTCCTACCCGGAGGGGTAAAAACGGAATAATTCTCCCCCTTGATGGCCTAACCGAACCCTTCGGCTAGAAACCTGTAATATATAATATGTTTTCCTTGGAGTATGGGCTAACTTATCGACAAGGCATTTCTAGGACTTTGGACAGGAACGTGGTAAAAATGATGGTTTAAAAGGGGAAAATTGCCCCCCCCCCCTTTAACGCCTGCGTCTTTAGCTAGAAACCTAAAACTTAAAGAACAAGTGTATATGAAACACTAAAATGAAGAAACTAAATAGGAAACGAGTGGAATTGAAACACTACACAAGTGGAATGAAATGGATATAAACGTTGAACGAGTGGAATTGAAATTATAGACAATGCAAATGGATTGGAAGAGAAAATTACCTGTTCAAACACTATCCACGGAATATGAAACTTATGTAGCATTGAAACATACTCTCCAAAAAGTTAAACAAATTTTCTGAAAGAGAAAAAACCTTAGAAAAGGAATGGAACTTATATATTCCGATATTTAAACTTCATGTAACGAAGCACCGGTGGAAGAAACCGACGCAGGAAATTTTCCAACTGAATTTGTGAATTGACTTGAATTGCCAGGTCTACCTTTACATAAACTGGAATTAAAAAAAAAAACTTTAAGACACGCTAACAACATAGCGGGCTTTGCCCACTATTTTTAATATTATAAAATGCTTTCCAACCCTGCTTTACGTTATTTATTTTCATTCAAAACACAAATGAACAAAACTACTTACGGGTCTATCTACCTAAGTTCGCACTTTACCAAATTATCTTAACATACACACGTATATTGCAATTTATTATGGATTCATTACTAACAATCCACTTTCATGAGAAAAAGTGATCAAATATTTATTTATTTTAAACCCATTGTTGTGCAGAATTATTTATTTGTGGTGGCTGGGTGAAGGCTTTTGTTATAAAAACTGTACTTTAAATAAAAAGCGAATTTAAAAAAAATTGTCGGGGGGAGAGCGGCCTCCCCCTCTAAACTTTAAGGCACGCTAACAATGTAGCGGGCTGCGCCCGCTAGTAATCTTAATAGAAGAATTATCCCAAATGTCAGAAGACGACAAGAAACGGACTCCTAGGAACCTAAGTCTCCTACCGAATAACACACAAAGGATATGCTCCGATTTCATTTTGTGTTCATAATTTAATTAAACTTTTTTGATGATAGATTTTAAGATTTTGCAACTAAACTTATTGAATAATGAAAAAATTTAGTTGATTTCGATAGAATTTCAACCAAATTAATGTGTATTTTTTTTTTGATATTAGTACACAGAAAAAACTGTAGGCACCAACAATGGGAATTCGTAAAAGCAATCACATTTTCTTTTAAATTTAAATTTTATTTCCAACAATTTTTTTGTTTGAAATATTTGTAACTTGTTTGTAAATTGTTATCTTTCATATAAAAATTGTTTAAAAATAAAAATTAAAAGTTACAAAAAGAAAAAGAATTTTTTTTTGGATTTACAAAATTTTATGTTGGTGCCTTTTTAAAAAGTTTTTTTTTGTATTTACAAATTTGGTATGAGAGAGGTGTTTAAAAATTTAATTAGAATTTTGTAAATTCTTTCTGTGTATTTTATTATTTCTTAGTATTCGTATTAGTTTGGCTCTTAAGAAATCTTTGCCAAAGACATTTTAGATACTTTTTGTAGCAGCTTGGTAAACTGCATTTGGCCAATGCTTTATTTTTGTGCAGTTTTTATTAATAATTGCGAATTCCAAAAAGATGGCGGACAAATAATACGAAAAATTTTCTATATTTCTTCCCCCTATTACTCTCTACAAATACCCTAGCTGACCGTAAAAAGAAGGAGGATTGGGTTTAGAATTATTTTATCTATCACATATCAAATTTTCACAAAAATCGAACAGTGTAACTTGCAATACTTTCCTTGTTAGAAAAAGTGAATTTAAAGAATTGTGTATAGCAGTATGATGGCGTTTACTTGTTGTAATTTTATGGAATAAACAAAATAACACTCACACGCACTGTGTGGACCTTTGTTTTGTTCATTTGTGCCACTAAAAAATATTGATGGACTTTAAAGTTGTCCAAGAAAATGAAATTGAATTTTAACAGTTCCGAATAAGATAATTTTTTCTTTCATATAGAACGAATAATGGTTGTTTGTAAGGACATTGTTTTGTTTTGCAAAATATTGTATTGGAAAGTAAAAAGACAGAAAAGGAACTGAAAATCAAATAGGTTTTAAAAATGAAATTCGTGTAGTAATTGTGTACAGCAGTAATAACACTGCTCTACAAAAAAAAATCTAAATGTTATTGCAGTGGTTTTAAGATAACTAGGGGGTGCTGAAAGAAAACGCTTTACACAGTTTAGGCTTAATTTTGTGCCCTGTTTTTCAAACTTAAGTGTGTATCAATATCTCAATAACTTTTATAAATATAGTTGCTCAAAGTCAGAATTTAAAAATTAATTTTAAATATAAGACGAAGTCCAATTTTAAATACCAAACCCAATTTGGGAAGAAAATTGTCCAAAATTTATATATAAGTTAACACAGAAAACATTTAAAACTCCAAAAATATAAAAACAATTCACACGTTAACAAAGCTGACGTTGCGTCTACAATTACAACACATTCCAACAGCAACGTAGCTTTGTTCCCATTGATATTGCTGACTATGCGTCTGGCCAATACACAAGCCAACATTAAGCTGACGATTGTGTCTACAATTACAAAGTTGTTCCCATTGAAATTGCTGACCGGCGAATACACAAACAACATGAAGAGGTGGCGTGATCGGCTGACTGTTAGGGTAATTTAAGTTAAAATTAAAATTAAAAAGATCACTTGTATTTTTACCATAAACCAATAAAGAACGTTGTGTTGTTCTAACGGACACACAACAAAATAATTTTTTTAAAAAATTCTGATAATAAGAATTTAATTTATATGTCATATTGCATTAACAAATTATGTGCACTTTTAGAGCCTTTTGTAATTAAATTTAGACTTAAAATGAACAAAAAAATATTTTACTGTACTAAAAATCCACTTTACTATTACATAATTTTTTTTCTTCTAAAAACATCAGATTTTATTCACTATTGATTTTTTTCCGAAATTATTGCGATTTGCAAAGTTAATATTTAATTCACAATATTTTCGTGCACATTCAAAATGAGTTCACCTTAAAATAATATAAAAATAAAAATTATGTTGAGAGGTATCAACTTATGACCATCGATATTGTTTTACTAATATATGATTATATTTTTCGGAGTTAAAGCATTGTAATCCATAGTTCAATGTAATACTCAATTTTTCCTTTATACGAGTTTGTTTCATATAGTATGTAACGAATTAATTGTCCCTGAATAAAATCATTAGAAATGAAGACAAGGAAAAACGCTGAAATATGGGCAACTTTTTTGTATTTTCTAAAAAGAAATATAACTTTTATTGAAATCCCGAGTTTCATTCAGTTAAATACCATCATTATTTTTTAGCGGCACCAATGAACAATAAAGATGCACACAGTGCGTATGAGTGTTATTTTGTTTATTGCATGAAATTACAACAAGTATACGCCATCATACTTCTATACACAATTCTTTACAGCAGTGTTGCCAAGTTGGGAGGTTTTCCCTCTAAATTTAGGGGGTTTTCAACCACTTGGGGGGAGCTTTAGGGGGTACCAATTTGTTAGGGAGAAATTTGGAGGATAAGAAAATAATTTTAGGGGTAGTTTTGATTTAAAAAGCAATTAAATTTTAGAGTTCGATGATTGGCTCTGGCAAATTGTTGATCGTTTTTTTTTTATTTTCTTTTAGCCTATATATTTTTTAAGTTGAAAAATTTTAGACTGCGACTAGGAAATAAAAGAAAATCAGCTAAAATATAACGAAGTTTTTTTTTTTTATTTTAACAACAAAAAAATCAATTATTTGCATTTATTCAAAATAATTTCAAATAAAAACTTAGAAAATTGTTGAATTTTGAGAAAATTTATTTTAGGGGGATGTTTTTAGCGGTAGAGCAAATTTAGGGGGTTTTTTGGACAACTTAGGGGGATTTGTAAAAAAAGACTTGGCAACACTGCTTTACAGATAAATTCACTATTTCTAACAAGGAAAGTATTCCAAGCTAAACCGTTCGATTTTAAGGCATATTTGATATGTGATAGAGAAATGAATTCCAAAAACAACTTGCCTTATTTTTTCGGTCACCTCGGGTATTTAGATGGAGCAATATAATAAGGGGGAGAAAATCAACAATTTTCTAATATCTTTTATTCGGCAGCATGTCGTATTTCCTACACAAAAATAATGTACTCATCAAATGAAGGTTGCCAAGTTGTTACAAAAAGTATCAAACAATGGCTTTGGCTAAGATTACTTAAGAGCCAAGCTAATACTACTTAATATAGAAAAAGAACAAAGGCATGTCCCTATCCTTGTCCGGATAGGGACATGCCTGCAGCGGATTATTTTTCACAATTTGTTAAATACGTTTGGGATTTTTAGCATATTTAATTCCTTTGATGCAATTAATGTATATCCCGATAAAATAAAATTAAAAAACTAATGCAAGTGCTTGTGCAAATTTAAATGTTACTGACACTTTAGAAAACATTGTTCTCTATTGTTGTTTCTACATGAATGGATGTCACTACATTGCTAGATCTGTCAAAACAACAGAGTAGTACATTGTAAGATGACAAAGCAAATTGTGGAAAATTTTCTGTTGTTGTTTTTGTTTTTTCTTTGATATTTTAAATGTTTAATAACGCTCCTGGACGAGAACAAAAAATTCTCATTGAGTTTGTAATTTAACTTAACAAATATTTCCAGAAATTCTAAAAACGTCGTCCCCTGTCGATTTTCTTAGGCAAGAATGAAATCCGGATAGGGACATGCCTGCAGCGGATTATTTTTCACAATTTGTTAAATACGTTTGGGATTTTTAGCATATTTAATTCCTTTGATGAAAATACCTTTTTGTTTAAATTTAATATGGATCAGTATATACACACAGAAAATAAATTGTTTAGAATTCCATCCGAACCAATGAAATTTTTTCGTTGTTCAATAATTTTCGTTGCATTTACTTAAAATTCATAATTTGGAAAGTTAAAATATTAAAAAAAAGTAATAAACAAAAGGTTATTGATTTTTATGGTAGCGGTAACAAACATTTATTTTTACCGGCAAAACTATTGAGTATATAGAAAAACGTTATATGAACAGATTAAAGGATTTGTAATTTTTAATTTATAAAAGATATATCTCGATTCCTAGGGGTGACCCAGTGAAACCCCGGACACGTATAACTTGTTTTTGACCGATATGACATTTCCCGTTGGTTTCATCCCATCCCGATTTTGACTGTCGCATAGTGTTATTGAAGATGTTGGCATTTAAATAAAACATCTGCAGTAAAAATATATATATCAGTTCCCAATAAACAATTTTGCTTGAATTCAAGTTGAAATCAAATGTTATTCTAGTAGAACTTTAACTTTTCAAGCCTTGGAAAATATTTTAATTACACTGTAATACAATAGCCGTTACCAGCAAAAGGGACACTTGAATTCAAATTGAACATGACAAAATCAATCTACTTGAATACAAGGCTGGAATTACAGTGTAATTCAAGCCAAACAACATCTACAAAAACTTGTGTCCAATTCTAAACAATTGTATTGACTTTCACGAAAATGGCCACCCTTTTTGAAGAGCCTAAATATAACCATTTCATATTAGATTTCGGACTTGAAGTAGAACAATATTCTAACTAAATATAGAAAGTCAGAAAGAACATGTATTTGCTTACACAGTACAACATTTTTCAGCTCATTGATGTGCGACTCAATTCTGAGAATTTCACGTGAAAGTAGCCCCAAAAATAAGAACTTCTGCATCATTCGTTTTGTCAAGTTGGCTGCAATTTTTAATGCAGACAACTTGACAAAAGGAATGATGCAGAAGTTCTTATTTTTGGGGCTACTTTCACGTGCAATTCTCAGAATTGAGTCCAAAATCATGTGTTGTACTGTATATATGTTCCCTCGGTTCCTATAAGGAGCATAGGGCCTTGTACTGTGTTATGTAAAAATTAAAAGGATTTTGAGTTAATTTTTGTATATAACTTCATATTAGGAAAATTATGAGTACATTTTATGAGACTTGAATACTTTTGTGTTGCTTCAGTAGTATTTACACAGTTACAATAAAATTATATTGTTACGAAATTACATAAGCCTCGTATAGAAAATTCTGGTATTTTAGAAGAAAAGTATCTAGAGAAACTGAATTTACTAAAGCTAGCAATCTGATAGCACTACACTTAAGTATGATGTTAAGTGGTTTGAGTACCACTGGAATTCTCTAGTATGTCCTCAAACTACGGCCGTTACACTATAAAAGGATGCCGTATCACATTTAGTGAGTCAGTTGTCAGGTACACTCATAGAAATAAATCTGTAAAAATAGGAGAAAAAGTTACTAAAAATTAGTTAAAAATGATGCTGCAGAAAAAACTGCTAAAATTAGCAGTTTTTTTACTAAATACTAGTAAAATGAGAACTGTTAAATTTACAGAATTTTAGTTATATTTAGGCTAACTTTTAGTTAATTGAAAATAGCAAATTGTACTGTAAAATCTTCAGAAAATTTTGCTAAATATTTGTAGACTAAAAATAGCAAAAATCAACTGTTAAGTCTACAAAGTTTTTGCTATTTTTAAGCTAAATTTAGTTGAATGCAAATAGCAGTCTATTCTGCTCAAATCAGCAGAAATATTTGCTAAAAAATTGTAAACTGCTGTTTTCAAAAGGCTCTATTTTTATTTGCCTTTAAAAAAAAAATGGAAAAAACTTCGAAAAGTTTTAATTTTTTGGTAATTTTTTAGGGTACTAATTATTTACCAAAATTTTTTGCTGATTTTAGCAGGTTAATTTGCTATTCTCCATTCCCATGTGAAAATCGAAATTCATATGAACATACATGATCATACATTGACTAGTATATGATCATGCATAGGCATACATAATCATATACGTCAATGCATAGTTCAATGTATGACGATACATTATCTCATATATTTCTATATATCTTCGGATCCGAAATTTGAGGGTATATAGATGTATATGGCCATATATGATCGTATATGATCATACATGAATCACATGTGAGCATATGTGGTCATATATGAACATGTATGGTCATCTACCCTCAAATTTCGGATCCGAAGATACATGGAAATATATGAGATAATATATGGTCATACATTGAACTATGCATGGGCGTATATGATCATGTATGCCCATGCATGATCATATACTAGTCCATGTATGTTCATGTACGTTCATATATATTTCGATTTTCACATGAGTTTACAAAAATTTAGCTCAAATATAACTAAAATTCCGTATATTTAACAGTTTTATTTTTGCTGTTCCTATATTACTAATATATAGAAAAAATAATCTGCTAATTTAGCTAATTTATTTATTTTTATTTATAATTTTTAACTAATTTTTAGTAGTTTTAACTAAATTTTTTACGGACTTTTTTCTATAAGTGTAGTAAATCGTTGTATTAAAAATTGTTGGTAAACCAGTTTGTGTGGTTTAAACAATTGTATGTAAATAGAGTGTTAAATAAATAAGTGTATAAGCTCAAAATCAAACAAAAGAGTGTGTGTTATTTTAATTGAAAAGGGCACCAACATGGTTTGTTGGAATGGGATAAATATACGTATTTAAAGGTAAAACATAACAATTGATATCAACAGTGGAATTAGTTATTTTCATTGTAATAGAAAAGAACTCGGCTTATTTCAAGGAAATAAATCAACACTTTTAAAAGTTAGAAACGTAACAATTGGTCTCAGAAGTGGGATTGCGAAATAAAAGTAAACAAAACAATTAAGTTTGAAGAGCTTAAAGTGACACAGCTGAAACCAGAATTGAGTAAAGAAGAAATGGAGGTATACACCTGTTTAGCGTCAAGCAGTATGGACATTAAGGAATTGTGCACCGCTATGATGTAAGAAAACTCTAGAAAACTTGAAGAAAACTTTTGAAAAATGGAAGAAAGCTCTTGAAAAACGATGGAGAAATTAGAATAAAACTCTGGAAAAATGGTAAAATTTGAAGAAAACTCTAGGAAAATTGTAAAAAGAATTAGCGAAAGTGTTCAAGAAACTTCTACAGCTACAAATTTGAAACTGAAAATTCTAAATAAAGTTCAGGAAACTTCTGGAGATACAAATGAGAAACTAGATAAAGTTCTGGGAACTCTTAGAGCCACAAATAATAAACCTCTAGATGTGGTTCAGGAAACTACAAATAAGAAACTTCTAGATGAAGTTAGGGAAACTTCTAGAGCCACAAATGTGAAACCGAAGGAAATCACAGAGGTCATAAACCAAAATATTAATTGCGTTGAAATACAAGTCCGCAAATTTGACGAGAAGCCGGTCGACTACGACTGGAGAGAAAAGAACATTTGCTAAAATAACAACGCCTTTGATAAGTTTTACAGAACATGAAGTTGTTCGAGATGTGATTGATACCGCACCCAAGAAGCTTTTGAAGCTTCAGGTTAAAGAGGGTAATGTGTTAATTCCACCTCGAGCGAAAGGTAAGCCTCAGTTAAGCTGGAATGCAGACAACAATAGATTTTATACTGAGTGTATGACTGATCCTGGTGTAAAGAAGCCACATATCGTGAAGTGGAAGGTGTGCCTGTTTACAATATTGTCTGACTATATCGGTTCGGGACTACCAAAGGGTACTGATTTACATCGTTATCCCTTTCTAGTTTTCAAAACAATACAAAAAACCACCGAGCTGCCAAATTTTGCGGAATTCTGCGAGGGCTAATTGGTTGTTATTTTCAACCCTAAATGAAATAATGGATTGTCACCTAAACTACAAACTCATCGGGAGGGCCCTTATAAAGCAGTCAACCAGCTAAATGTCGTAGTTGATAAAATACAGAAGTACAATAGCCCACGGTGCATGGAGGGTAAACATCTCTCATTTATTCTCACTTAGCCATTGAACGAAATAGTGTAAAGAACAAAGTATTTTCGAAAATATCGAATTTTATGCTAACAAAATGAAAAAAAGTGAATCTGAAGCACATCGATTGCTCACCGAAGTTTATCCTGAATATAATTGATTGATTTCGATATGCTAGGGATGGTTTGTGCAGTTCTGAAGGCGTGATTTTGACACAGAAGACAAAGACAGCCCAGCTCAGCCAAAAATGTACAAAGATGATGAATTGGAGGCACGACTTGATGAAGATTGTTACCAACCTCAAGAAAACTTGCAAAATCATTGAGAGTCACTCCAGCAGCAATCAAAATGTTTGCAAGCAGCAGAATTCATCCAATCGCAGGGAAATTGGCGAGTTGAACCCAAGAGACGTTGAAAGAAGATTTTGCATGTCCGTAATGCTGCTTGAATGCCATAAAAAGAAGTAATTTTTGCATCGAATCTTTACTGATGCTGAAAAATGGATCCATTACGACAACCCGAAGTGCAAGATATTGTATGCGAAGCCCGGCCAACGAGCCAAATCAACGCCAAAGCCGAATATCCATGGTGCCAAGATAATGCTCTGTGTTTGGTGGGACCCATCTATTATGATGGGTCCCAATAGGACCAGACGATCCCAGGGGAACTGTACCGAACAAAGTGGATTCATTAGAAGCGAGCATTCCCAGGAAAATTCTTTACAATCGGTAGCCAACCACACCCATTCTACAACTGGTTCCACTGCAACCGATTCCATGGAACTGGTTCCAGAACCAGTTCCTGAGATCCTTTACGGAAGGTGTGGGTGACGTAGAATCAGTTCCAGAACTGATTCTAGAGCAACCGGTTCCACTTTGGAGCTATAGAAGGGGTTGCTTTTGGGACAATTTCAAACAAAAAGAATCGGTGTTAGAATCGACAGTAGAAGTGGTTGTTAATGAAAAGTAGCTATTCTACAACCGATTCTTTGGAACAGAAAATTTTCCTGGGTTGGCCAAAAAAACACCCGGAATATGCGACCAGACATTGTGCCGTAATATTCTATCATGACAACCTCAGTCACATGTTGCAAGGCCGGTTAAAAACTATTTAGAAAATAGTGATTGGGAAATTCTGCCTCACACGTGTTATAATCCAGACCTTGCCCAGTCCGACTACCATATATTTCGATCAATGCAGAACGCTCTCACTAGAATACGCTTCACTTCAGAAAAGGGTATCCGAAATTGGCTTGATTCATTCTTGGCTAATGAGCAGTTCTTTTGGCGCGAAATCCATATGTTGCCAGAATAACTGGAAAAGGTCATAACGATGGCCAATACTTTGAGTAAATTTATGTTGAACCAATGTTTCAAAACAAACGCCTAAAACTGCCAAAAAATCCCGCATTTTTAAGTTAAACACCAAATGTTAACACATTAATTTATAGTCGAAAGAAAAAAATTGTTTCGTTTTTTATATTAAAATATACTATTAGCTTATAAAAACCTAACTGTAAAAAGAATAGTTTATACCTATTTTAACTAACTGTAAAAAAGAAAATAGTTTTTACCTATTTTATCAGTTATTTAAAAATTTTTGTAGTAAAAATTTGTCAGTCAATTTTACTACATTTTTAGATATCTTTAATACATTTGTAAGTTATTTTCAATAGTTAGAAAAAACAATTTTTTTTTTGGTTTCACATTTTTTAATGCGTATTTTAACTGTCATTTTCAGTAGATCCTACCGATAAACTTTTTTGAGTGTATAAATCGTTCTATCCATAAAAAGTTAATTTAAAATAATATCAAACTAAACAATGAATTTTAAGGAATTTTGTAAGAAATATAAATAATATTAAAAGTCTGTGTATCCAATTATAACATCCTTCCTTGTTCTGTTTTCATTTGTAATTCATCTTATATTCTGTTGTTGAAATGAAAATATTTTAAATTACCATAATAAATTTTGTATTTTTTTTAATAATGATAATAATTACATTAGTTGTGCAAATAATGAGTTTTTGCTCTCATTCTCTAACGAACCATTTACAAGTACAATTTCCATCCAAAATATATTTTACAAACAACATTCGCTGACTTATAAACCAATTTTAAAAACAAAATAACAAATACATGGATACGAGTATATAATGTATTTTTTACAAATATATTTCCTGGAAAATGTTTTCAAAATAATAAACTGACACGTTTATGTTGTTGGAATTTAATTTTAATACTGACCTTAGTTTTGTGTACAACATGGAATACGTGTATTGCATGCTAAAAGAAGATAGAAGAAATAAAAAAGAAACAAATAAATTCAATCATTCAATCCAAGAGATATTTTATAAAATATTTTATGTTAACACGTTTAGACTATATTCTTAATGTACATACTAAATATATTAAGTACAAAACGTTTCATCTACCCCGTATAAAATCAATTTTGTTTATCATGATCATAAGTTGAGAGGTTGTAGTTGACGATGAAAATACCACTGGAGATAGGAATTCCAAATGACTTCAGTATGATGATCCTAAAGTCATTTGGAATGTTTAAATTCAATAGTATTCTCACCTTCCTTTTTTTATTTAAATTTTAAATAAAAATAAAAAGGCTTTAAAAAAACTAAGGCTTCCCAGGAAAATTTTCTGTTCCAAAGAATCGGTTTCATTTACAACCCCTTGTACTGTCGATTCTAACACCGATTCTTTTTGTTTGAAATTGTCCCAAAAGCAACCACTTCCATAGCTCCAAAGTGGAATCGGTTGCCCTAGAATCAGTTCTGGAACTAGTTCTAGAACTGATTCTACTTCAGTCATACCATCCATATGGGATCCCAGGAACTGTTTCCGGAACCAGATCAGTGGAATCGGTTGCAGTGGAACCAGTTGTAGAATAGGTGTGGTTGGCTACGATTGTAAAAAATTTTCCTGGGTTGTATCAAATTTGGTAATTAGAACATATTTAGTGCTGGTTATTTTCACTTTGCGCTGTTTTAAACAATTTTTGTGTTTTCAAATATAATCTCAGCCGATATTAAGCTGATACTAGATAGTTGCTCAGGTATGATTATATTTTACCTCCTACTACCGGTCAGTAATGTAAGTTCTTTCTTATCTTATTAATTCAGTAAGGTGGCAACTGCCAGTTAGTAGTTCTCAACTTATGACCAGCGATATATCAAATGCTGGTTACTTTTTAAAATGTTTACATCTAATGGTTTTAGAGGTTGTCTAAATATCTTCTTAACATAATAAATAAAAAATCGTAATATAAATAAAACACACAGACCTAGATAATAAGGTTGTTCACAAGGGGTGTGCTATTTGTTGTATCGTTGTATAGTCCTAACAAAAAACAGAGTTGTTAGAATTTAAATTGAAAAAATACAACAAATACGTATGTTTAGTGTCCTATGTTTGAGTGTGCTAACAGATAGAAAACCCAATAGAAAATCGTTGTTAAAGTCAAATAAAAATTTTAACAACTATGTTTTTTGTTAGGACGATACAATGATACAACAGATACCACACCCCTTGTGAATTACCTAAATATAAAGTTTTACATACAAAATCCACATCCAACAGAGATGATAAATGAGATTTTAAAATTATGTACCAAAAGTTGATTTTTTGTTATTTTTTATTAAGAAACATATACTCAGAGCTTTGAAGAATTAATTCCTTAATTCATGTTTTCAATTCTGAATTAGAAATTCGATAATTTTAATTCACAAAGCACCATATATTGAATGGAATTAATTTATATTTGTTTTCGTTCGATTCATTTTGTTACGAATGAATTCAATTGCTATAGTTCTTTTTATTAAATCAAATGAATTAATTCACTGGTGAACGCGTTCAATTTTATAAATCGAACCGAAAAAAGTGAATTAATTCACCACTGTGTTCGTTAAATTTTATTTTCGTTCAGGTAATTAAAAAAAGAAATAAAATTACGTTCACTGAATTAAAAAGAAATATGTTCACTGAATTGAAAAAAAAAATTACGTTCACTGAATTAAAAAAAAATAATACGATCACTGAATTGAAAAAAAATTACGTTCACTGAATTGAAAAACAAAAATTACGTTTACTGAATTCAAAGCCTGCTTTCCGCCGTTCACTAGAAATTTTTTTTTTTTTTTAAATTTTTGTAATACGAGTACTAAGCAATTTTACAGCGTTTGCTAGTAAAAATAAACAAATTATGTATTAAGTGTTAGAGAAACCCGATGCAGTTTATTAACCTACATGATTAAAAAACAAAGCCTTTTACTATTAAAAATAAAAACTTTACAGATATAGATGAATTTGGAAAAAAATATAATATTAATTTTTCAAACTTATGCTTCCCCGTAAAATGTAGATGCTTGACTATGACGTATTTCATTTATACGTTTTTACAATACTAACAACTCTACAAGCTATTAAAATATATTGTTGCTTCACATTTGAGTTCAGTGAACGTGATTTTTATTTTTCAATGCAGTGAACGTAACTTATTTTTAATGCAGTGAACGTAATTTTTTTTTCAATTCAGTGAACGGTTTTTATTTTCTTTTAATTCAGTGAACGGTTTTATTTTTTTTTAATTCACTGAACGAGAATTAAATTGAACGAATTCAGTGGTGAATTAATTCAGTAAGGAATTAATTCACTGTTTTTCCGTTCGACTTATAAAATTGAGCGCTTTCACCAGTGAATTAATCCATTTAGTTTAATAAAAAGAACTAAAGCAATTGAATTAATTCATTTAATTTGTTGTTTAATGAACGCGTTCAGTTTTAAGAATTTAGTGAATTACTTAAGAAAAGGAATTCATTCAATTCTAGAGAAAATTAAATTCGATTGGTAGTGAATTCATTTAAAATGGAATTAATTCTTCAAACCTCTGCATATACTGTATAACAAAATGAGAGATATTAATATTTTGCAACAATTACAACAAAATTACAAAAGACTCATAACTTCACCATAAAAGTACCATTGCAGCATCTTTGGAATAAATAGACTTTTATAACAGTTAGTAAAATAATAAACTAAAGAGAATATATAAGAGATTGTATAAGAGCGCATGTGTTTAAATTTTTACTCGAATTAAAGTTTAAGGTGAATGAGTTTTTCGATTTGTTTACAAAAACTATCACGTGTATATAAAATAAGAAGGTTTTTATGTCCCACACCACTGTAAGGAAAGCGTATAAAAAGTTTGTGTTGATATTTGTAACTATAAAAATATCGGACCTAGACCCAACTTAAGGTATACCGATCGTCTCAGAATGTACTTGGAAATTTTTCATTAGAATTGAAATTGAAGTGGCTTTACTTTTATTATTATTAATAACAATGATAAACCGCTTCGAAACTGTGCATACTGGGTTGTGTAACTTAGCAGAAAACTTTTGAAGTTGTATTTTACCGAAGTACTTCGGCAATTATCCACTTTTTATTTTATGCGAGTAGCTATAGTTTAACAAATATTTGAAAAACCTTTTTTGTAGGAAAATTAATTATACCCTACACCACGTAGTTTTTTGTTTTGATGTTTGTAACACCAAAATATATTGGTCCTAGACCCACCTTATAGTATACCGATCGGCTCAGAATTTTTTTTATTTCGATTTAACGATGTCCGTCCGTCCGTCTGTCTGTCCATTCTTGTGCGCACTCTACGGTCGCAAATATTAAGATATTGATCAAACTTGGTACACCGACTTATGTCGGCCCAAGAACGAAGCCTATTGATATTGGTTGAAATCGGTCAATGTTTAGACCTAGTGCCCATATAAGGGTACCACCAAAATTATATTTTTTATACGCTGCAGGTCGGATATATAAAGATATTTTGATGAAATTTGGTACACAGACCTATGTTGTCCCAAGGACAAAACTTATTGATTTTGGTGAACATCGGTCCATGTTTAGACCTAGTGCCCATATAAAGGTCCTACCAAAATTATATTGTATATACGCTGCAGGTCGCAAATATTAAGATATTTTGATGAAACTTGGTACACAGACCTATGTTGGCCCAAGCACGAAGCCTATTGATTTGGGTTAACACCGTCCATGTTTAGACCTAGTGCCCATATAAGGGTCCCCTCAAAATTGGCTTGGTTACAAAGTGCAGGTCGCAAATATTAAGATATTTTAATGAAATTTGGTTCGCTGACTCGCATTATAGAAAATTTTGACACAAGTCCCATTTTAACCCATTCGAATTTCGGATCCAAACATTAGTTGGTTTTAACCAGACTGGTGTAGGGTATTGTATAGTCGGCATGCCCGACTTTAACCTTTTTACTCGTTTTTTTAATAAACTTTTTGCAAAAAAATACAAAATTTAAAGCAATAACGCTATTTTTTGCAACATTTCAAAATGATGAAATATGCCCTTTAATTGGATATATTGCACGTTTTGATAGCTGCGATAGTAGAGTAGAGGGGGGATCCTTCGCCAGTGGGGCACACACACTAATCCCATTTTTCTCTAATGTTAAGGGAGATAAAAAAATTGGAAAAAAATATATTTTGCGCATTTTTCAATTACCTTTCCTTGTCATCTACTTTGATGAATTTACTAGGTCCCTTTTCTCGGAGAAGGTCACATATTATAGTTTTAAATTATTTTTTTGTAATGTAGTGAACATTTATTGATTAAAAAGAATCAAATATCTTAAAGAGCTTTTTCTAAATTAATTATTTCAGTCATTAAAACATTGACTTTGCCGTATTAACAATATTTTTTGGTTGAAATTGTATCTAGCTCTTTTGGCGAATATCCCCCAAGTTTGGGGCAGTTACGCCGATTTGGGTTACTTTGAAAATCATTAAAAAAGTAATAGAAATCATGCAAATAATTAGAATAAAAATCATAAAAATTGAAGCCAAGATATGTAGATATTCAAGTTGAAAGTAATTTTTGAAAAATAATTATGGGTTAAGAAATGACAGTGCTTTGAAAAAAAAAGTGGCGAAGGATCTCGACTCTACCCTATTCCCTATATATGCATTTCAAATTGAAAATTTTCTTTTCTCACGACTTTGTTAATAAATAATCTGCAATGAAAGGAATATCCAATATTTGAACTTTTACCTTTAGTAAACATCTCTCGTTACTTAATTTTTTAATACCTAAAATTAAGGAGTCTGTGACAAACCTTAAATTAAAATTAAATATAAAACTATTCAGAAATGTACAACAACCCAGTGTAGAAACGGTAATGACATATCATTATTTTTTGGACTACTAGTAATGAAACCCACTTACCTACTGCATTATTTTAAAACATATAATAATGAGTTGCAGATAATGACTTATTTTTATCATTATTTCAAATAGAAAATAATTTTTTAGATTTTCTTGAACATTTTTTTAAATCTATTTTTAGACTCAATATCCAATAACCACATATTTTTTGATTTTTTGTATGTTCGCGAGTAAGCTTACTTGTGTGCAGCAGGTCAATTGTGTTTTTATCTATTAAATATTACATGTCGATATAGCTCAGATGGTAGAGCTGTTGACTGGTAATCTGTAGACCCAGGTTCGATTCCCGCACCAGCAAATTTTATTAAAAAAAAAAAATACAATAAAAAATATTTTTTTTTATATAATTTATTTTTTTAGAAAATCTACTTTTAGACTCAATATTTTTGTCAGTACTGGTAAGCACATAGGTAACGATATATTTTTTGATTTTTCGTATGCTGGTGTGTAACGACAACTCATTATTTTTCGCGACATCGCCATATAAAGGTAATAAGAAATGTAATAACAAAAGTAACTAGTTACCATTACCAAGTATGTAGTTATATAACCACATATCTGGTAATGATTTTCTACACTGGGATATGCTTTCTAATCAATTTCAACAAAGTTTAGATAACTGAAGTGCAAGTTGCTAAAAAATAACGATTTTAAAATATGCATGTTCAAAAATGTACTTTATTTCCTTTTGCCATACTAAATTCATATAAAATTTATTTGAAATAAAAAAGATGTAAAATGTGTATTTCAGATTGAATTTTCTGCAAATGTTGATGCGAAAATTGTGATTCTTTTAATAAAATTAATTTAATGGTATACGAATTTAGGTTATGTGTTAAGATTTTGCAAATCCGATTAAGGTATTTTACTAGATTTGCAAAACAAGAAAATAAGTGAAGTTTTCACTTTAATTGCAATTATATCATACCTAATCAAAAGCACAAAGTCTATGTTTTTAAATCATGTTAAAAATTATTCGAGGTTTAGTATGGTATATGAATAAATAAGAAATTAAATGATGGGTATGTATTGTTGATATTTTTATTTGGTATATGAATGCTTTCAATTCGATTTCAGATTATAAATTAATATCACTTTCTGTTTAGATTATTTTTCAAATTAAAGAAAGATGATACAATTTTCACAAGTAAATTACAAAGACTAAACATTTTTGTAAGAATTCGAGAAGGCCAGCAAGACAGAATACGTATTTTCGGCTTTCACTACAAAGCCATCATCAGTGTCGTTGGCCTTGATGGGTTAATCATTGATGATGATCTACTTATGCTAAAGTGGAAAACAAATATAATATGTTAACAATTCAACTAGACTAACATCAACAAGATCGAACAATGCTATTTTTATCCTTTTGTTATTACTGTTTTTGCTTTGAAATTTAATTCTTAAAGTATCGCAGCTGATTCTATTCAACTCTTTGTATGATAACACAGATTTATAAACTACAACGAACCGTTAAATTTAAATGTATGTTATTTAAATTATATTTGGCACGATATCTTGTGTTTTAAGATGAATGAGGGGTATGTATTGTTGATCTTTTATTTGGTAAATTAATGTTTTTAGTTCGATTTTAGATCATAAATTAATATCTCTTTCTGTTCAAATTATTTTTCAAATTACACTATGCGACAGTCAAAATCGGGATGGGATGAAACCAACGGGAAATGTTATATCGGTCAAAAACAAGTTATACGTGTCCCGGCGTTTCGCTGTGTCATGTCTAGGAATCGAGATATATCTTTTTTTGACATAACTCGAGAACCACTAGTCCGATTTTGCTCAAACAATTTTAAAAAAATTAAAAATTACAATTCCTTTAATCTGTTCATATAACGTTTTTCTATATACTCAACAGTTTTGCCGGTAAAAATAAATGTTTGTTACCGCGGCCCTATGCTCCTTGCAGGAGTAAAAGGAACAAATATATATACCGCTACCATAAAAATCAAATAACCTTTTATTTATTACTTTTTTTTAATATTTTAGGCAAAAAATATTTTTTTCTTCATACATTTATTTTTACCGGCAAAACTGTTGAGTATATAGAAAAACGTTATATGAACAGATTAAAGGAATTGTAATTTTTAATTTTTAAAATTGTTTGAGCAAAATCGGACTAGTGGTTCTCGAGTTATGTCAAAAAAGAGACCACCAAATGTCAAATCGATATATCTCGATTCCTAGACGTGACCCAGCGAAACGCCGGGACACGTATAACTTCTTTTTTACCGATATAACTTTCCCCGGTAGGTTGAACCCTTCCCGATCACTGACCCATACCATTTGTCTCACAGTGTTATTAGAATAACAAATTTTTTTTTCTTATCGAATTCTTTCAAATTCTAAAAAAATGTTTTTTCTTATCGAATTCTTTAAAATTTTTATTCTTTGTAATTCACTTGTAATGAGATGGCTAAGCTGTCGGTGAGATGGCTAAGCTGTCGAAATTTAGTATAGTTACGCTTGTAATGTAAGTGTCCATGGGTTCGATTCCTACAGCCGACAGGTTGTTGAAAAAATTATCATATAGAGATAATCTGACAATAAAATATAAACTGTTCACTTTGGTGAACAATAAAGGTTCTCCTACCCTGGCCTCAACCATTCGAGTGTCGAACCAAACGAAAAGCGGCAACTAAACACACCACGCACAACAGCTGTCGGCTTTTGCGTTTGGTTCGAGGTCAGTTCGTGAACTACACCAAAATAAACCATATCTTTGTCTCTCGTGTGTGCTACGGCAACAAAAAATAAAATAAAACCTCAAACAGCCATTGAAGTGTTTAACCATAGAATTTAAATTCAAGTGTCAACCATCCTGAACCTACATCTATATCCCAATCATAAAATTGTGAATTCAAACTAAAGTTAAATTTGCCATCTTGTGTAAATCTTAGATACTAACTTAACCCTATAATCGTATGTAAATTGAAATATATAATAAATATACATATGTACGTATTATAACGTTTAATATGAACTGAAATAGTTTGATTATTTGGACGGCATTATTTACGCGGTAAAGTACTTACACTAACCCCAAAATCTAACCCTCTCCCTCAAACCCGTTTCTTCATGGTCCTTCGTGTGAGTGAAACAGTGGCAGTTCACAAAAAATTCTAAATTAATTTAAAAGTTAAAAAGTTTCTCCTTAAAAATAAAATAAATATATACAACACAACACAGTACATAAACTAAAATTAAAAATCACCATTTTTGTTTTTCTATGTACATTACATGTTAAAAACTTGAAAAAAAAGTGTTAAAAATTCTAATTAAAATATATAAATATAAAAAATACAATATTTAAAAGAAAGGAGAACAGTGCACAAGTTGAAAACAATAAGATCTGAAAAACAAGTTAAAAACAATAAACAAGATCAGTGAAATAAAATTCAAAACCCACCCCTAAAACATACATAAAATTGTGAGAGAGCAGTGGCTGTTTTTAAAAAGTTTTAGATTTGAACAATAATAAACATAGACAATTGAGTGAAGTGGAAAAAATTGTTTAAAAACAAATTTAAAGTTGTTAAGAAAAAAAACAAAAACATTTAGTTAAATTGAAACCCAGTGCACAGCAAAAAACACAAAATACCCACAGAAATATAAAAAATAACAAAAATATAAAAAGAAAAAGAAGAGGAAGAAATACCCATACCCAGTGAAAAATAGAATTCTAAAATAAAACCCCTTGAAAACTATTGTTCATATTAATGATAAAGTGATTTTAGAAAATATTCGTTTTATTTCAAGAGTTTCTCTATATATTTTGTTAATAAGTGCGATTAATTGAATTAAATCTTAACGTTTAAATAGTATTTTTTTAACAAATATTACACAAAAATTTTAATAAACAAAATACAAGTGTTACTGTGCAATATAAAAAACAAGGAGAATAAATTACCCAAAAACAATACAAAATTTGTGTTTAATAATTCTGCTGCAAAACATAAAAGCCCAAATTACTGCATGTAATATAAAGCGGGAAGATAGGCACAAAAGCGAATCAACAAGGAAATACAACAAATACACACACATACCCATCCAGTGTTGCCATTTCAGTGCTTTTCGGGTATTTTTTGGTGCTTTTTTCCTTCTCGTACCCGGTGATCTTTTACAAATACCCGTTTAAAAAAAGCGGGTATTTACAGTGCTTTTTCAAATTTCTGGCAGTGCTTTTAGTGCTTTTTGTACAGTTTATATTTTTGGTATTTGTTCGCGTTTTTTTAAATTTTTCTTCAATTTTCTGTCAAAGTTGAAAAAATAATACGAACTATACAAAAAATACGTTTTTCTAGTGTTTGTAGTACAATTTTAAATAGCAACTTCGTTATAAAGGGTTCTTCAACAGGGACGCTACAAAAGTAGAAAGACAGGGACAGCAAATGACGCCATATTTCTTGCCGCTCTTTTGACATTTCTCTTCAGTAAGGTTTGCCATTTCATGATGGAAAGATATACGAGCCAACAACGATTCGAAATTATTAAAATTTACTACCGACATTCGGAGTCAGTGGCCAAACGTTAAGAGCGCTACGTCCAATTTATGGTCGTCATAATGAATGGCTTCGTCAACAAACAAAATATGCGTTATTAGTCAGACAGCAATCCACACGTACTCCATGAGTCATCATTGCATCCCGAAAAAATTACGGTTTGGTGCGGTTTATGGGCCGGCGGCGTCATTGGCCGTACTTCTTCCATGATGATCAAGACCGGCACGTTACTGTGAATGGGAATCGCTACCGTTCAATGATAACCGAATATTTTTGGCCCCAATTGGATGATATGGACTTGGAGGACATGTGGTTCCAACAGGACGGCGCCACAAGCCACACAGCGAATGTCACAATCAATTTATTGCAAACAAAGTTTGGAGAACATGTGATCTCACGAAATGGTCCAGTCGATTGGCTGCCTCGGTCGTGCGATTTGACGCCGTTGGACTATTTCCTGTGGGGCTACGTCAAATCTATGGTCTATGCCAACAAGCCAGCGACGATTGATGAACTTCGTACAAATATCGGCCGATTTATGCTTGAAAACCGCCGAAAATTGAGTTCAGCGTCTGGACTTCTGCAAGCGTGCCCGTGGTGGCCATGCAAAAGAGATTAATTTCCATACATAATGGCATCGAACGTACTTTCACAGGAATAAAGAATTTCATTGATATCCAAAACCGTTTTTGTTTTATTTAAAAAAACTTTTGAAGAACCCTTTATTTAAACTTCAAAATTTTTAAATATTAGTTTTGTGCTTTTTACCCCTTTTCTTAGTTATTTTTGAACCTTTTTTACACGATTTTACAAAACTAAAATGTGTTTTTAAATTCTGGACTTAAATTTTTCAAAAAATTAATATCGTGCTTTTTTACCCCATTTTTGGTAAATTTTTACCCCTTTTACCCGTTTTCACAATGCTCACGGTGCTTTCCTGCCTTCAAGTGTTGGCAACACTGTACCCATCAAAGTGATAAGTACCCTACAACCAGAAGGAGTCGGTAAGTTGAATTATTTACAACTTACTGAAATTTTCGAAACCATATTTCCATAATTTTGTACACATTTTACACAGCAGTCAGCACAACTTTGATTATAAAACCTCTTTTCACCCACCCACCCACCCTTTTTGCAGTTATTCTTCAGGTTTTTAAAAATTTTGTCTGACAAATTGATACTGCCGTTTACATTGTGTAGCG
The DNA here is from genome assembly GCA_949987735.1 of Leucophora obtusa. Classification (NCBI taxonomy): domain Eukaryota; kingdom Metazoa; phylum Arthropoda; class Insecta; order Diptera; family Anthomyiidae; genus Leucophora; species Leucophora obtusa. The sequence continues at coordinate 182,481,844 of OX465296.1, forward strand.
CATATCATCAAGTGTAAAAACACCCTGTTGGAAATTTTTTGGTCAGAGAATCTTTTTTTGTGTTTTTGCCAACAGTGTTTGGTATAATCGTTTTTAACCCATAAACCCAAATTTTAACCCTTATTGTGCCGAAAACCCAAATTTAACCCGTTTTATACAGCAGTATTACAGTGTTGGCTTAATTAATCCTTTTTTGTGTTTATAACCCAAATTTAACCCGCTTTTTACAGCAGAAATACATTTTAAGCACAATTAACCCCTTTTTTGTGCTTATAACCCAAATTTAACCCGCTTTTTACAGCAGAAATACATTTTAAGCACAATTAACCCTTTTTTGTGCTTATAACCCAAATTTAACCCGCTTTTTACAGCAAAAATATATTTTAAGCACAATTAACCCCTTTTTGTGCCGATAACCGAAATTTAACACATTTTTTACCGGAAATTCATATTTTACGCAATTAACGCATTTTGTACCGGTAACTCACATTTAACCCCCAGCAAACCCATATTTAACCCAAAATCAATCCAGTGTTGCACCGCAAAATCAGGTTTTACCCGTTTTGCATCGCAGAACCGTACGAAACCCATTTTTTAACCCTTTTTTTGCACAAGAGCCCGCATTTAACCCATTGTAACCCGTTAACACTCGCAATTAATTGCTTTTACACACGATTTTAATTCATTTTATCGGCGGTTAATTTCAATTTTATTACAAAATGAATGATATAAAGCTCTTGGCGAAAAACTTGCTAATCTGCATTCAACAGGATCTACCTGCTTATGAGGAGGATTATCGCAATTCATCCGAGGATACCCAATCTTTGCCCGCCTTAAAGATTCGCAAGCTTGAATTGGAAGGAATATGGTCAAATATCGACTCTAAATATAATAGTCTGCGGGAATCTCCTCAAATGAGTGACAAAGAGGCGTCAAAGGGAATTGATATGACCGAAATCACGCGGCATTTCAGAGGAGCTAAGCAATTTTATAGGGCTAGCATGACTTCGATTGAGGAAGCAATCGAAGGTCATACAAATCAAAGGCTCTCTCTACCCCACCCAAGTGACGCGAATGCGACAAATTCTAGCGGAATTAAAGTTACGCCTTGTGACATACCCATTTTTAACGGTGAATACAAAGCCTGGGCTTCATTTAGGGACATGTTCATGGCCGTTTATGGCAAAAACCCGCGTCTAAGTGGCATTGAAAGATTATGCAAACTCAAAGAGAAAACCCGCAGAGAAGCTAGAGATATTGTGGATGGTGCACCCTTGACAAACGAAGGTTTTAATATTGCTTGGTCAGAACTTACTGCCCAATATGAAGATAGGCGCAGGCAGGTTAATGCTCAATTGAGAGTTCTATTTACCCTACCCATAGTCATAAATCCATGCGGTTTTCAAATTCGGAAATTGCAAAGGTCCATTAATAGTTGCCTGGCAGTCTTACGTACTCTAGAAGTAGACACTGAGCACTGGGATCCTATTATAATTTACATTTGTACTTCCAAATTACCCAAAGAAACCCTATTAATATTTGAGAGAACTCTAGCGGACAATACTTGCATTCCATCCTGGACTGAATTGGACAGTTTTTTAACGTCAGAATATAAAGGTCTGGAGGCGGCCACTGATGCTAAAGCATTACAGATAAATGTTGTTCCAAACTCACACCCAAGACAGAACACTGATAATAGAAATCAGTATGAGCGAAAGGGCAGCGTTTTTCTCAATGTGACTCAACAGCCTAAAAAAGACACCCGTTTTGAAAAAACCCCTAGACACGACAAGCCAGCCTTCCCCCTTACTACCCAGAAACCCAGAGCAGACAAACCCGATGGCTCAGTTTGCAAATTATGCAGAGCTAACCACACGTTAAGGGATTGTTCGTCATTCAATTCTATGAGAGTAAACGAAAGAATTGAATTCATTAAAAAGAGCGGCTTCTGTTACAATTGTCTGGCTGTTGGTCATACGTTAAAAGATTGCCGAAGTGCTTTCACATGCAAGCATTGTGGAGGTCGGCATAATTCTCTCCTACACAAACCCAAGTCCAATTCAGAACCCCAAAATACCCAAGACGATTTAAGCCAACAATCAACTTCACGCAATGCATCGCAGTCTTTCGCAATAAGTACGCGGTCAGAGACATTAGATGACCGTAAAAGGCTAGTGGGAACAGCCATGGTAAATGTTGAATACCAAGGCTCTCTGATACCCGTTAGAGCGCTAATTGATCCAGCGTCAGACTACACTTTTGTCTCAGATACCCTCAGAAAGAAACTGCAGTTACCCACCACACCCATACGCGCTGAAATCTCAGGAGTGAATGAAAGTCATTCCGCAAATCCCGATAAAATGTGTGACATAACATTACGGTCGGACAGATGTGACGATTTCAGGCTGACGCTTCAAGCAATTGTTTTAAAAGTCATTGCGAAAAATATACCCACTCGAAGTTTGAACCCAGTTATTTTAAAGGAGTTGAATAATATTCAACTTGCTGATGAAAGGTTTTTCGAAAGTCGGCCAGTTGATGTGTTGATTGGCGGCGATTATTACCCACAAATCATGAGAAAAACTGCCAGCAAAGTCGTTAGGACACTTCTTGCTCAAGAGTCCCACTTTGGCTGGATATTAACAGGACCGCTAGATGATTTGAAAAAACCCCAACCCATAGTGTCACACTTCAGCACGGTTACACTTGACGAGTGTATTACCAAGTTCTGGGAGATTGAAGAAATTGTTAGAAAACCCATTAAGTCTACAGAAGATTCCTGTTGTGAGGAGTATTATTCGAAGACAACTATTCGTTTACCCAATGGCCGATATCAGGTCAATCTACCCTTCCGAACCCCGCAAATTGAGTTAGGGAACTCACGCCACATTGCGATGGCTCAATATCTTAGAAATGAGAAAAATTTATTGAGGAAACCCGAACTTAAAAATGAATACGATAACGTGCTTCAGGAATATATTGAACTAGGTCAGATGAAACCCGTACCAGAGAAACAAGCCGATCAAAATAATCGGCGGCGGCGGCGCAAGCAAAAAATCGGCGGCGGTGGCGGCGATTAAGGTTGAGCCGGATAAAAAACGGCGGCGGCGGCGCAACCAAATAATCGGCGGCGGCGGCGGCTTGATCGGCTTGATAGAACATTATACACGTAATTTAAAGATGTTTAAGGTTTTTTCCAAAATATAGCAGTAGAAAATAGTACAAAAAATTTGGAATTATCAAATAAAAAATAATTTTAAATCGATAAAAATTACAAATTTAGGATTTTTAGTTTTTGAACGGACCTAGAAGGAGAGATAGTTCGGCTTTCCAAATATATACATATGTTTATATATTCAACAAAATTGTGTGGAAATATTTTCAAATAAAACTGATTTTCTTAATTTTTTCTTATTTTGTTTAATTTTGACGGCTTTTAATTACAATATTTTGTTAAAAAATTTGTTATTCTTAATTCAGAGTAAAATGAAGTTCTACTTTAATCGCTTTAAAATTGTCAAAGTTATACATTTATTTATAAACATGGAATCTCTGCATTTATAAGAAATGTTCTTGTTTGCACACTCATTAAGGTTAAAGCCAGATTCACAATGCTGGAGTTCTCCACTCTGCAGCGTAGATTTTATTCCTTTCTTTTTCGCACTTACACATTTTTTGTATCATGCCATCTCTATTTTAGTACACTCCACTATGCAGAGTGGAGTACTCCATCATTGTGATTGTGGCTTTAACCTTAATGAGTGTGCAAACAAGAACATCGAGATGTCTTATAATAGCTGAAATTAAATGTTTAGAAAAATTACAATAACTTTTCAATTTTCAATTAATTTAAACAAAAGAATCTGATTTTACTAAAAACTAAACCCACTTTCAGAATAAATTACAATAATAAAGAATTTTTTAATACTGTAAAAAAGCCGTCAATATTTTTTTAAAAAAAACTTTCAACATATTTCAGTTACAAATAAATAATTCTATATACATATATTTGGAAATCTAAATTTTTTGTTATTCCAAAAACGTTCCAAGATTCAAAATCGGTTGAAAAATTGCTAAATTTAAAATTGTTAAGTGCTTGAAGTCGCTCAAAAACAGAGTTTTGACCCCTGTTCTGAATTCCGAAACTTTTTAATTAGAGTAGTTTTGTAAAATCACACAAAATTCAAAATGTCGGATATTGACTGTTTCGAACAAATTTTAGCATACTGAAAAATTTTAAAATAAATTTTAAGATATCAATTTTTGCAACAAAATATTCCTTTTACTTTCACCAAGCTTTTTCAACACGAAATAAAACGAAGAAAATAATTCAGATGTGGATCACAGAAGAGCAAAAAAATTCGGAATGTTTCACTTTAAAATTTTTTTATGTGGATTCGGAACTTAGAAATAAACAAACTCTATTTTCACTCAAAATTAAATGTGTTTTTAGAATAAACTACAAAAAAATATGGTTCGAAAAAAATTATGCTCGAAAAGATGTCAAAGTTGAAAAACTTAAAAGGAAAGGAAAAAAATTCAGATATTTACCCCTGTTCTGAGTCCCGAAACTTTTTAATTAGAGTTGATTTGTAAAATCACACGGAATTAAAAATTTCGAAAATTTGCTGTTCCTACCAAATTTTAATATTCATAGACTAATTTTAAAATAATTTTTTATATAATAATTGTTGTTAAAAAATATATATTCGTTTCACTATCATCAAGCTTTTTCTACACAAAATAAAACGAAAAAAATAACTAAGATGTGGATCACGGAACAGCAAAAAAATCCGGAATGTTTCACTTTAGATTTTTTTTGTGGATTCGGAACTCAGAATAGCGTCGATTATTGTAAATATCTCCCCAATTTTATAAGTCGGCCGAGAAATAACTTACTTAACATTTTTTTCGTCCGCAATGTCTTAAAAATGTGTCTTTTGATAATAATTTTAGGTGTACTGAAATTTCTGAAAAATGTGATGTGATCTACTTAACCAAACCTACGACCATAGATTCGAATGAATTAATTCTTTAATTCACTTTTGGATTTTTAATTAAAATTTACTAATATATCATTCGTTTATACCATTCCTTATGCATTCATTCACTGGCATCATTCTTTTAATTTTTATGCATAGTGAATGAATTCTTTAATGAATTCATTATTTTTATAATTATCTTTCACGTTTTATTCGGTTTTTAAAATACTAATATTGGTTAATTACCTTCATTATTTTTATTATTTGATATCAATATTAAATCCCTAAAATAATCCACATTTTTATTTAATTTGTAATTATAAACTAAAGTGTTGTCAGAATCATTGGTATATTCATACCTTAGTCTTTTACGGATTGAATAAAATTACTTGATTGATAAGCCATTTTGTAAAAGATTAGAATTAATGAAAAAAAAAAAAAAAATAGGAAAATTCTGTGATACTAGTCGTTAGGTTAAACTGTGAAGAAGTTGAAATACCGTCAACGAAACGTCGAGTGAAAAGGATGAAATAATTTGATTTTTATTTCATTTTAACATTTAATTGACCATAATTAGCCCGTGGATAGAAAATTCTATAAATAAAGTATTGGTCACAAAATAAACTCGAAGAAATTAATTATTTAAATTGATTGTAATTCTATAAGGAATGTATTCAACATAAGAATGCATTTTATTTAATATTAAACTTTGGAAATGAAACATATGAATTAATTATAAAGGAATGGTTTGATGGAATGATATATATTCAATTTCTAAAGCTGAATTCGGTTTTGTGCGAATTAAGCTAAAATTGCATATCCTAATTTCAGCGAAATATGTCAGAAGTTTTCAAGCAAAACTTCCAACTTAAGAAATATTTATGACAAAAATCCTTCTTAGCTCTGACTATAAAACTGGTTCTTTTATTTCTTTTGAACTAAAAAAAATACTCTTGATGGTTCAGGAAATGATGAAGTAGAAAATTTGTTTTAAAAATGACATTTGTTTTTAATTTTTTTATTTTGGAAAATTGATACTTCCAGCCGAAATGAGCCGAAAAAAATCGGCGGCGGCGGCTGAGTCAAAAATGACCGGCGGCGGCGGCTTAAACGGCTCACGGCGGCTGGCTTGTTTCTCTGACCCGTACCCTATAACCCAGAAATTTCGCCAAACTGTCATTATTATTTACCCCATCACGCAATCGTGAAACCTGACCGAGTTACAACAAAGGTCCGAGTTGTTTTTAATGCGTCAAGCAGAACGTCGAATGGCAATAGTTTGAATGATACCCTATACACCGGTCCTACACTACAACAGGATTTAGTTGTAGTTATGTTAAAATGGCGATTTTATGAGATTGTTTTTAACGCCGACATTACGAAAATGTACCGGCAAATTTTATTGAATACTACCCACACACCCTTTCAGCGAATATTGTTTCGAAAAAGTGTCAACGAACCCATAAAAGACTATGAACTTCATACGGTCACATTCGGAGTCAATTGCGCACCCTACCTAGCAATTCGCACTCTTTTAGAGCTAGCAAGTGAAGTTCAAGATACCCACCCAATCGTATCTCAGATTTTGAGAAATCATATGTACGTTGACGATGTGTTAGCCGGTGCTCATACCCTAAAGGAGGCTAAATTTGCTCAGAAGGAGACAATAGCAGTATTAGAATCTGCCGGGTTCCCACTGAGAAAGTGGATTTCGAACAACGCTGAACTTTTGAATACCCTACCCAAAGAACACTTACTCGATGTCGATCTGCTTACCCTTCCAGAATCGAATAATGCCAAAACCCTCGGCATTAGGTGGAATGCGAAAGAAGATATATTCTTTTTCAATGTACCTACCATCGAGGAAAAATCTACTTACACAAAGCGAAAAGTCCTGTCGGATATTGCGCGACTTTTTGACCCAGCTGGTTGGCTAGCGCCAATTATTATTTCTGCTAAGATTATAATGCAGCAAATATGGCAGGATAATACAGCTTGGGATGAATGTCTTAAACCCTTAACCCTCATTAAATGGCAAAAGTTTCTACAATATTATGATAATATTGATCAGATTAGAATTCCAAGATGGATTCAATACACCCCTTCAGCAAGAATTGAGTTTCATGGCTTTTCAGATGCTTCTGAGAAAGCCTACTCGGCAGTGCTATATGCACGAGTAACACCCATAAACGGTCCTAATTCCGTAACCCTACTCTTCGCTAAAACGAGAGTTGCACCCATCAAAGTTCTTTCATTACCCAGGTTAGAACTTTGTGGTGCGGTGTTGTTGGCTAATATGGTACACAATTTACTTGGTCAGCTAGATTTACCCCAACATCAGACCTATTTCTGGACTGATTCATCCATAGTCCTGGCTTGGTTAAGGAAGCATCCAAATTCCTGGAACACATTTGTTGCAAATCGAGTTGCAACCATTATGGAAACGGTCGGCGTGGAAAATTGGAACCATGTCGTATCCCACGATAACCCTGCCGACGTCGCGAGCCGAGGATGTAATGCGGATGAGTTAAAGGACGATTCTCTTTGGTGGAATGGCCCATCCTAGCTGAAAGAATCCCCATCAAAATGGCCAATAACAACACAAAATTTTGTAACTCGAGCTGAAGCGAAACCCATTCAAGCTTTTGCTAATTCTGTAAATATTAACCCTACAGCCACAGAAAACCCAGACATTCTTTGTAGATTTTCAAAATGGTCGCAAGCTCTTCGAGTCATGTCATATGTCTATCGTTTCTTGGATCGAATAGCAACTGCCCGCAGAAGAGTGAGCCGTCATGAAATGGTAACACTGGATAGAAGTAGAATTACTTTACCAGCCGAAAGAATCAGGATCCTGTTGGCGCACCCCAGCATTTTACTCGAATCTGAAGATATAAATTCGACCAAAGATAGACTTGTGATATTGTGCCAGACTCAATATTTTAAGGAAGAGTATAATTTTTTAATGAGGAAAACCCCTATACCCAAAAAGAGCCAATTACTTACCCTAACGCCATATTTGGACTCAAAGAATATTATGCGTGCGAATGGTCGTCTAGCAAGCTCCAATAGCTTATCTTATGATGAACGACACCCGATTTTGTTACCCTACGCAAGTTGCTTCGCAAAATTATTAACCCTACACGTTCATTTGATAACTTTACATGGGGGAAATCAGGTCATGTTGAGAGTAATTCGTTCAGGATACTGGATTCCGAAGCTTCAGAATCTGATTAGCTTTGTTATTAACAAATGCTCACCCTGTACTCGATATAAGAACCGTCAGGCAAGTCAATTGATGGCGGCTTTACCCCCGGAACGCACCCAATTAACCCGACCATTTTATAACGTTGGAATAGATTTTGCTGGACCATTTGATGTAAAGGTTTACTCAGGCCGCACGTGTAAGATAACCAAAGGATACGTATGCGTTTTTGTATGCTTTGCAACTAAAGCCATCCACCTTGAACCAACTTCAGATCTTTCTACCCAAGCCTTCATGGCAGCATTTGCACGATTTTTTTCGAGGCGGGGATGCCCTGCCGCTATTTACTCCGATAATGGAACAAACTTCGTTGGCGCAAATCAACTATTAAAGAAAGAGCGGCAGGAATTTATGAGATCATTGAAAGAATCTGTTGTAGCAATGAGCAGTTTCCAAAACGTGACGTGGCATTTTATTCCGCCAGGAGCTCCACACATGAGAGGTTTGTGGGAAGCCGGAGTGAAAAGCTTCAAATCTCACCTGAAAAAGCTTAATACCCTGAAATACACATTTGAAGAATTAGCTACTCTCCTTGCTCGAATTGAAGGATGTCTCAACTCTAGACCACTCAGCCCGTCAAACGAAAATCCGCAAGATCTTAACCCTTTAACCCCAGGTCATTTTTTGATTGGTTCACCCCTATTAACCCCAGCTGAACCAGACTTAAGTGACGGAAATATCACTCTGGCGAATAGGTGGCAAAAGCTCAGGATTCAACACCATTACTTCTGCAGGAGATGGAAGGATGAATACCTGAAAGAGCTGCACAAGAGATACAAGTGGAAAAACCCTCAACGGCAACTTGAAGTTGACGATATTGTAGTTATTAGACAGGACAATTTACCCCCTAATGGGTGGTTACTTGGACGTGTGACCAAAGTGTACCCTGGTCCTGATGGTCGCACGAGAGTCGTCGACTTGCGTACCGCCACAGGGAGCTTAACTCGACCAATAACCAAGGTCGTAGTTTTACCCACCAAATGATGATCCCCTCTTGTCTAACTACTAACCCCCACTTGTATATTAACCCATAGAATTTACACATAACACACTCACTTTATTTACCCAAGTTTAATATGTAAAAGTTGATCACACAAGCCACTTTCTGAACTAGATAATTTCGCAGTGTCGAAATAATGGACACGAATTCTCGGGCAATTGATGAATACAATTTCAAATGTTACATTGGTTACATTTGTTATCTTCTTTTACATATTCTACTTACCCTTTACCCTATACTCACCCTCCATAATAGGTGCTAATTTAAATATTTCTGCAGGAAAATGGCCCCCAATAATGATAATCGTGGAAACCGTAGAGGAAATCACTCCCACCCTCGATCTGATCGAAATTCCGGCCATCGACACAATTCAAATCGCAACAACAACAACCAATCAAGTCGCAGAACTACCAACTCTCGAGCTGGACGAGTTCAATCTAAGCGACACTTCGGATGCGGTATCTGCCAAGCTGATCACCGCCTCATAAACTGTAAAAGGTTTAATCAAATGAACTTGGCCCAGAAATACAAAATTGCAGTAAAACTTCACTACTGCATTAACTGTTTGGCCCGAAATCATTTAATTGGGAAATGCAGCAGCCAGATACGTTGCCAACAATGTGGTGGTAAACATCACTCCACTCTGCATGGGCCCCAACGAATTCTACGGGACATACCGACAACCAACACCCCCGTGCCTGCTCCAAGACTTCAACTTGCTCCAGTACCTGCACCACGAATCTTGAAGGTCAGTAGCATAGCTTCTACTTTCTTACCGTCATCAAGGACTAAGACCCTGGTTCCGACCGCTATTGTCAAAATAATCTCTGGCAAAAAGAATCGTTTGGCTAGAGTACTTTTAAATCCTAGCCTCACAACCTCTCGGATTGCTGTGTCGTTTGTGCGTGAAGCCAACTTAGCACTCTTTAAAGTCGACGATCAGGGGTACGTTAAAGTTGTCGTTGCACCAAATGTGTCTTCCGCCATCAAGTACGAGGTTTGCATGGTTGTGGTGGATGATTTACCCAAAACCCCCTACCCAGGCTCAATAGAAGAGTCTATCAAGGACAAATTCCCCCGCATCTCCCTGGCCGACCCAGAGTTCTACTCCAATGCTCCGGTGGCTATTGAAATTGGTGGAGATCTATATACCACCATACTCAAATCTAATACTATCCACATCGACGAAGGATCGTTAATTGCCCAGGATTCGTCCCTCGGGTGGTTGGTCATGGGATCTATTTCCCACTAATGTTACCCCTAAAAAATACTCAAGTATTTATAATACACTTTACCCTAGACTTTTCTTACCCCTCAGCCGAATATATAAAAATAATTGTTTTTTTTTATTTTTATTCGCAGGTTCGTCGGGCCCGGGAGGATGTTCACTTTGGTGAACAATAAAGGTTCTCCTACCCTGGCCTCAACCATTCGAGTGTCGAACCAAACGAAAAGCGGCAACTAAACACACCACGCACAACAGCTGTCGGCTTTTGCGTTTGGTTCGAGGTCAGTTCGTGAACTACACCAAAATAAACCACATCTTTGTCTCTCGTGTGTGCTACGGCAACAAAAAATAAAATAAAACCTCAAACAGCCATTGAAGTGTTTAACCATAGAATTTAAATTCAAGTGTCAACCATCCTGAACCTACATCTATATCCCAATCATAAAATTGTGAATTCAAACTAAAGTTAAATTTGCCATCTTGTGTAAATCTTAGATATTAACTTAACCCTATAATCGTATGTAAATTGAAATATATAATAAATATACATATGTACGTATTATAACGTTTAATATGAACTGAAATAGTTTGATTATTTGGACGGCATTATTTACGCGGTAAAGTACTTACACTAACCCCAAAATCTAACCCTCTCCCTCAAACCCGTTTCTTCATAAACAATAATAGAATTTAATGGAAAATCACTGATGAAGCCTGTCCATAAAAAAGGCAGAAACTGGATCTAGTCTGATTTGCAAATTAATAATGTGTTTATAACTTAAAAAAAAAAAATGTTTATTCTTCTTAACCTCAAACCTACTTAATTAAAATAAAAATGCCCTGCTAGCATACACAAATTGCCTGCACTTGAACGTAAAACCATACATCAGTGTGGCAAAATTTGCGAAAAATGTGACAAGGAGGAGATAAGAAGATAAACAAAAAATCTAAAGTAGAATGTTTGTGTGTCAGTTTGATCACTTCTGAGAGTAATAACAATAACAGAAAGCTGAATAGAAAAGAAAACTATGTATTTGCCACACTATGAGCAAGGCCTTACATAGGTGAGATGGCTAAGCTGTCGAACTCTAGTATAGTTTGAAATGTAGGAGTGCATGGGTTCGATTCCTACTGCCGACAGGTTTTTGAAAAAATTATCATATAGAGACAATCTGACAGTAAAATATAAACAATAAACAACTTAATGGAACTTCACTGATGAAGCCTGTCCACAAAAAAAAGGCAGAAACTAGATCTAGTTTGATTTACAAATAATTAATGTGTTTATAACTTTAAAAAAATTTTTAATCTTCCTCTTAACCTCAAACCTATTTAAGAGATATTAATTTATGATCTAAAATTGAACTGAAAACATTCATTTACTAAATAAGAAATTTTAACAAAAAAACTGTCTTTTTGCTAAAAGTTCAATTTGCGAATATTTAAAGTAGATATAATTTTAAAATTTTGTGTTCACATTCATGATATTCATCCTAAAACCTATCAGAATAGATATGTCGTATGCCCGATGCACTTTTAGTGATGTACTCAGAGCTTTAAAGAATTGATTCCTTTTTGGAATGAATTCCCAAAAATTTAATTCAATTCTTTAATTCAAGGAATTAATTCATCAATAAGACATAAGCAGGAATTAATTCCTGTGAATAATTTCAAAGAATTCAAATTTATAAAATGAATTCCCTGACCAAAGCGTAAAGAATTAAAATTAAATAATTCATTCACTAAAGAATTCATTCAACACTATTTAATTCAATTTGAAGTCAAGGAATTCATTCAATTCTAGTTAATTCAACTTTTTGCTAAGGAATTCATTCAACTGTGCACTTAATTCAACTTTTGATCAAAGAATTCATTCAATTCTAGTTAATTCAACTTTGGTCAAGGAATTCATTCAATTCTAGTTAAATCAACTTTTGGTCAAGGAATTCATTCAATTCTAGTTAGTTCAACTTTTAGTCAAGGAATTCATTCAATTCTAGTTAATTCAACTTTTAGTCAAAGAATTAAATTTATTTCGTTTAATTCCCTAAGGAATTAAATTTTTTTCGTTTAATTCCCTATGAATTAAATTTTTTTCGTTTAATTCCCTGAATTAAGTTTCAATTCCTAGGGAATTAAACGAAATAAATTTAATTCCTTGACTAAAAGTTGAATTAACTAGAATTGAATTAATTCCTTGACCAAAAGTTGAATTAACTAGAATTGAATGAATTCCTTGACCAAAAGTTGAACTTGAATGAATTCCTTGACCAAAAGTTGAATTAACTAGAATTGAATTAATTCCTTGTTGAATGAATTCATAAAATTTTATGAAGGCATTAGAAAAAATTAATGAATTCCTTTAATATAAATCGAATGAAAAAAAAAGAATTTATTCAATTCCTTAAGTTTGGTCAGGGAATTCATTCCCAAAATACAAATTCAGTTAAAAAAAAGGGAATTAGGGAATTAATTCTTGGAAGCTCTGGTTGTACTGTGTTATTGTCACATAAGCCACTTCCAAAAGACTGAACTCACACGGAGAGAGGGGATATGGTTACGATACGATCATGGCTGTTTGTTGCAATCAAATTATTAATGTATTAGTCATATGGTTGCCAATATTCATTTTATAGTTAAAATGATTATGCACTCAAAAAAGTTTGACAGTTACTACATGACAGTTATTTTTGAAGTAATCAGTAGTTGTTGTTTTTAACCGTAATAATAGTTGTTTTGCGATGAAAAAATACAAAAAACTTTAGTTATATTTATTTAAGAGAACAACTAACGAAAAGTACTGTAATTTCGTAACAGTTGTTTAAATGGGTTATTTTTAGTATCATAATAAATAACTACCAAAACAGTATTTTTGCAGTAAACAGTGGGTTTTTTCAGAAACTTGTGTTGCATCTCCAATGCATAAAAGCGCAGTAACAGGAGAACGGTTTGGAATTTTTACTTCAAAATTTAAATAGGCTGCAGTAATTACACATGTTGTTGTAATCCAAAGAAAAAACATTTTTTTTATTAAAATATACTTTTATAGTACCAAGAGTATTAACTGTAAAAAGCAGTAGTTTTTACCCATTTTTGCAGTTGTTTTAAAATCTTTGTGATAAAAATTTTTCAGTTAATTTTATGACATTGTTAGTTAATTCTAATGCATTTGTTAGTTATTTTTCAACAGTTAAAAATAACAGAAGTTTTAATTATTTTTGTCACCTTTTTAACTGCATATACCTTTGTTTTAATTGCCATTTTCAGTAGATTCTAGCGCCAAAATTTTTTGACTGTAGGCTATCATATTATTTTCGATTATTATATTATTCTTACGACTACACTCATACACTCTCTCACGGAAAAATCGATGTGCACCTGAAAGGAGAAACCCTGTATAGTCAAACTAAAAAAAAAATAATAATAAATATCAACTTCAAATTCATGCATAGCTATCATTTGAAATTCTAAGGTTATATTTGTAATCTGTGCGCCAAAGTCTGTTAGAAGTAATGGGTCGCAACTCCGATGAATACACTTTTTCTTATTACATTGAAATGTGTTTTGAAATGATGTTTTGATTTTGTTTAAGCAGCGCTGCGATGTTTAATAAATTAGTGCATTTCAAGTGTTTTATTTTTGCAGGATAAACTTTTAAATAATAACTAAATATGAACGAAATTCATTTTCAAATTTTGTTAAGCTCCACAGTTTGATTCAGTATTATAATGCTTTATTTTTATGTACATAATAATCATGTTCAACAGTACAGGATATTATCATAGTACAGAAATGCAAATTTATTGTATAACAAAAATATGTACAAACCACTAGAAAATAATTTATATATGGAGCTTTTCATACAAATTTGCTTGCTAAAGCAGAAAGTGTGTTGGATCTTTCATTAAATGTTTTATGTGTTGCAATTTTTAATGACGCCCAACCTAGGCGGCATGCACAATTACTAAATTTATCAAAAACTAAGTCAATAAAATTTTTTTAATTCTAAAATTTTTTCTGCCGATTAATAAAGTTTCATCGTATTTGCAGAAAACATTTGTTTAATTGTACATTGCAAATAATCAGTAAATTGATATTGACATTGATATTTCATTAGCATTAGTTGGCTAATGATAATGCCTAAAAAAAGTTTCATTCTACTGAAATTTTCTGTCATTATAATTTGTTCTAATAGTATATTTATTTTGTTTACCAAAAAACAGGATGTTGAAATTGCTTTATATTGGGCTGTTTTATAAAAAAAGAACTCACGGAATCTCTCCCGTACCTGGTCTATTTGTATTATCGAAATATTTTAATAATACTAAAAATTATTTAAAAATAATTTCGCAGAAAAATTTCTGAAATAAGCAGCTCAATTTTGCTAAAAAATTAGTAAGATAGGAACAGCAAAAATAAAACAGTTAAATATACAGTACTCACAAAAACTCACAAAAAATGTAAAATTTCCAAAGTTTTTTTTCCGGTTTTTTTTTAATAAAAATAAAAATCTAGCCTTCTGAAATCAACAGTTTACTATTATTTTAGCAAATATTTCTGTTAATTTTAGCCTGATAGACTCCTATCTGCATTCAACTAAATTTATCTTTAAAATAACAAAAATTTTGTGGATACAACAGTTGGGTTTTGCTATCTTTATGCATGATTACATAAATCTACGGAGCTCTCTAGAGCACATTCCAGTTAAGAATATTAGGTACGAGAAGGATCCACATGGATTAATGTTGATGACTATTTCATAGTGACTTCCCAAGAAACATTTTTACGGACTCTCTCTCACATTAACGGTCTGTACTACACGTATCCGTCACAACTTGTACGTATACGGAACATTAACGGACCGTGTAATCGGATTTTCGAACACAATACGTTTTAACTCCGTTTCCGTACCGTAAAATACGGATTTAATTGATTTTAATTTGTATTCAAAATAAAAACAATTAAATTATTTTAAAAACTTTTTGTGGCGAGAAATTGGTGGCGGTAAAAGCTCTGTTCTACGTACGTTAACGTGGCTACCCGATTTTTCCAAAATTGTGTGTAAATTGTTGTTGTTTCGAGTAAAACACCATCAAAAATACAATCAGTTAAACCATAACTAATTTATATTTTCTCTTGCATGTAGATGATCGATTTTATTATGAGTGACTATCGTGAATTAATGCGCTAGATAAAGAGGTAAACTCAAAGGTAAACTGATGTCCTACATATAGTGTTACTGTAAATGTAAATAATATCGTTATTAATAAATCTATTAAAAATAAAAAAAAAAATTACTCAAAATTAGTCAATTTAGATAGATATACAAGTCCGTTTTTGGTCCGGAATCACACCGTTTATACACGACATAACGGTCCGTAAACGGTCCATCAATGACGGAGTTTCAACGGACTTGTCAGTTTTTTACACGACATAACGGTCCGTAAACGGTTCGTCATTGACGGACTTTCAACGGATTCGAATCAGTTTCGATTTTCCTTAAAATCCGTTTTCTGGTCCGTATACGGATCCGGAAAACGGTACGTAAACGGAGTTGGATTCCGTTTATGACGGACCGAAAACGGTTCGTAAACGGATAGATTTGTTTGTTGGGTTATTTATTTTTTCAAATTTATGTGATAATAAAAATTAATGAACTTTAATAATACGAATGCATATTTCGTTTTCCGTTTCATGTCATTTCGTATCCTCGGTACATGTTCCAATCTTTCTAATTCTCCGCTCCATTTCATATAGTTCCGATTTGGACCATTGTCCTATTCCAATATCGGAGTGTGTTAATATTTGTATTATCACATAAATTGTTATAAAAGACTTTAAGATGTCGCCCCATGAATGCTTTATAAAAATTTTTGCAAAGCTCGGCAAAGATCACACCCATATTATGCAAACGAGGTAGATGCGGGATGGATCCCGAGGAATCCGTTTTGTGAATCATCTACAGGGTGACTTATTATTTTACTAATTTATGGGATAATAAAATTAACACACTCCAATAATACAAATGTCGTACCCTCTTCTATTCCATTTAGATTCCCGTGTTTAGTGTTCAAATTTCATTCATTGTACGTTCCTTTCCGTTTCGTTCTATTTTGCCGGGATATAAACCGAATAGGAATAGAAATTAATGAAATCTCATTTTTGATAATACGGGGAAATTTTCCATACTGATTTCAGCAATTTTTCTCCATCTTAACGTCCTTCAAAAAAGTGTGTGTGACATTTGTTTCTGTCAATTGTAATTATTTTTTCTTTATTTTAGTAAGTTTGGGGTTAAGAAGAAGAATAAACCTTTTTCTCTAAAAATTATAAGCACATTAATTTTCAAATCAGACTAGATATATTTTCTGCTTGCTATGGACAGGCTTCTTCAGTGATTTTTCATTAAGTTGAATTAATTGTTTATATTTTATTATCAGATTGTCGCTACATGATAATTTTTGAACAACCCCTCGGCTGTAGGATTCGAACATGTGCCTGTTCCAATATTACAAACGGAACTATACTAAGGTGCGACCACTTAGCCATCTCACTCAAATTACTCCTTGAATCCAATGTAACTAATTCATTGTTTTCTTTCCTATTTTGCTTTCTGTTATTGTTTTTACTTAGAAGTGATCAACACCGACACAAACGGATATTCTATTTTAAGATTTTTGCAATCTCCTCCGTGTCTCCTTTTTCGCAAATATTGCCAAACTGACGTATAGTTTTTACCTTCAAGAGTAGGCAGCTTGCGTATATTAATTTCTTTTGATTGATGAATTATTAAGTGCAATGTAATTAAAAACTATTTGATTGCTTAATAAAACCAGATAAATTAAAATCATAATCATTACCCAGCAAAAAAGAGATGCCGACGCAGTAGAAAAAGCTCTACAGTTGATGATTTAGATGTACTTCTTTTTTAACATAAACACTAATGATTTCAACATTGAGTTGTCAAAAGAGAGGAGTACTCCCACTTCAAAATTTTTTCAGTACTTTTTGAACGAGTGCAAAAGAAGCTCTTTTTCACCAATTAAAAGTTTAAAAATAAATTTTTCACAAAAAAATTATATTTTTTTTATTTTCCAAAAGTTTTTTTATTGCCGCTACCGGGTATCGAACTTGCGAACTTGTAGAATTGCTAGTCTAGCGCTCTACCCCTGAGCTATTCTTTGATATAAATGTTGATATTATTCCTTATTATCTTCAATAAAAGTACTTATTAAACAAGTGTGAAAGGTGCACTCCAATTCAATATTGTTTTCAGTACTATTTTTACAGTTGCATAAAAAGCAATTTCTCACCATTTGTTTAATATATACAGATTTTTAAAAATTTCAAAATTAAAAAAATATTGAAATTAAACAAATTAATTGTAAACATAAAAAAAATTACTAGAATAAAAAAAAATTAAAAAAAAAAAATTGGTCCCGCCGGGAATCGAACCCATGACCCTCCATTTGGAAATGCCAAATTATACCAAAATCACTTTTTACGATCACTTTTAGAGTAATTACTCTTTAGAAGCAATACTTAAGTGATTTTTTGGATGTTGTTCAGAAATAATTCTAAAAAAGCTGTATAAATATGCTAACGGATACTTTAGAAGCAATGAAAGAAGTGATTTTTTGAAGTTGTTCAGGATAGCTTCTAAAAAAGCAGTAAAAAAAGTAGTTTGTAAAGCATTACTTGAATTTTTTTTGCAGGGTAATTAATAAAAAAAATTTATTACAATTGATATCAATTCAATTACTCCATTCAATGAATTAGTCCCATTTACTTTATATAACAAATATTTAAGACGGCTATCTTACCTAAAAGTACGTGCAATTTAGTACTATCTACACTCTAATTAAATGCCGTGGAAATTTACCCAATTTATAGTAGGAAACTGTACTCCTACGATAAATTGGGTAAATTTACTCCATGTGTGTAATTGAAAAAAATAGAAAATACGCACATTATGTTTAAGTTGGTGCACAAATTATGTGTAATTTTACATAAAAAATGCGTAAAACTAAAATAAAATTTTGAAATTAGTGTGTTATATTACTAAATTTGTGAGTAAAAAAGTATGTTTTGCGTGTACGCATAAGGTGCGTAAAAATCTACAAAAGATGCCCAAAAATCCACAGAAAGTGTGTAAAAATCCGCCAAAAATGCGTATATTTACCACAGTTGTGCTTAAAGTTAAACCACCCAAAAATATATATATATAAATATATTTTTTTTAAATAAAACAAAAAATAATTTTTTGCACGTATTTCATTAATAATAATATCCGCGTCATTCTCGCATAATCGTTTATGTCGAAATAGTCATTTTGAAATCTTAAGGTATTTGTGTAAAATTGGTATAATAAAAATTTGTTATAACTATTGAACTAGTAAAATGAGATTTGAAAAGAGGTTTAGACAACCACATGCACAAACAATTATTAGCAAAAACAATTTCATCCTTATATTACAATTTCCAGATAAAAATGTATTTGTAACAATGTAGTAATTCACAAAAAATAATTTTAGAGAGTAGATTTATTTCTATGGTAATATTACTCATGTTTAAAGACCAATTTCGATACCTTAACCAACAGTAAAATTTGTATTGAAATAACTACGAATAACTTTGAATATTTGAGACAGATAAAATACTGAGAATATTTTATTTAAATTGATATCGAGTAACCCGCTGAAACTTTCTGAATAGAAATAAACTCGTCGGGACATTTTTTATAAATAAAAAAAAAACTAGTTCTGCATGTGAAACGAAAATATTTTTTTCAAATTACCCATGAAAAACTCTATTGATGTTGTAAAATCTCTAGCGTTTTCCAAATTCTATTAAATTATAATAAATAATATATTAAAAATAATTGCTAAATCAATTAAAATTTAACCATTCCAACGTTTGGAAAAATTGAAAAAGTTGTCCCAATTTTTAATCGCATCTTATTAGACAATATAATTTTAAGTAGGTAAGGTAGGTATAGAAACAATTTCTGTTTAGTTGGACATTCGGTATGGAAAGCCTTATATGTAATAAGAAACAGCATCCTGTTTAGGAGTGTGGAAATGGATATACAAAGTGAATAACAAGAACCTAGTTTAATTGAAATAACCCAGCACCATATGGCTTGTATCAGTTTGTTGTTATTGTCAATTGTAATTAGTATGGGAAGGAGAGGATGAAGTGCAGCGTGAGGTGAAGTGAAAAAATACATTTTACTTTAACATTTGTGGCTTTTTGATTAATGAAATATTAACCCTTTTAGTTATTTATATTCCAGAAGGCGAATCTATCTATTGTTTTTTGAGAGAAAGTGTTTTCACTTTTATTGCTTTCACTTTGTTATGTTCGTATTTATTTTTATCATAAAAAAATATATTTCCTTTCTCATAAAACAACGTTTAAATAGAAAAAAAGAAAAAGAAAAAATGCGTTAATATTGTAAAAAATTTTGTTAACATATTTCTTTGGTGAAGGGATAATCTCAAAGTTTTAAAAAAAGTTTTAAATATCAGAAAAAATCGCCAAAACAAAAAAATGCAAAAATTTAAAAAAATCGTCAAAATTGAAAACAAAACACTAAAAATCGCCAAAAATTGCCAAAATTGAAAAAATCAGCCAGGTATTAAAAAACGAAATTTCCAAAATTTATTTCTCGCATTTATATTTCCTTGTTCCAAAACCGTTGTCATTTAGTTTTCCAGATACGGGCGATATACCAAATAAAAGCCCTTTTCTCTCTACGAGGCTTAGTTTTTGAGAAAAACGCGATTTTAAAATCTAGCAATGCAAGTCAAAATTTAGTTTCGCTATCGGGGTATTGGACAATGGTTTTGGAACATGGAAGTCATAAAGAGTTATCTGTGGAAAAATAAGTGCGAAAATTGCTAAAATAAAATTTTAATCGTCCGTATCTCCCAAACTAGAATAGATAGAGGAAAAATGACTGCACCAAAGGTCAAAACCCACTACCAATACCCCAATAGCGAAACTAAATTTTGACTTGCATTGCTAGATTTTAAAATCGCATTTTTCTCGAAAACTAATAAGTCTTGTAGATAGAAAAGGTCTTTTATTTGGTATATCGCCCGTATCTCGAAAACTAAATGAGTTAAATGAAAACGGACAACGGTTTTGGAACACGGAAGTCATAATGAGTCATCTGTGGAAAAATAAGTGCGAAAATCGCTTAAATAAAATTTTAATCGTCCATATCTCGAAAACTAGAAGAGCTACAGCAAAAGTATTTGAACCAAAGGTCAAAACCCATCAGCAATACCCCGATACCGAAATTAAATTTTAACTTGTATTGCTAGATTTTAAGATCGCATTTTTCTCGAAAACTAAGCCTCGTAGAGAAAAATAAATGCGAGAAATGAATTTTGGCGATTTTTTCAATTTTGTCAATTTTTTAAACGCCAAATTTTGGCGAATTTTTAAATTTTGGTATTTTTGGCGATTTTTTCTAATTTTTGATGATTTTTTTGAAATTTTCATCATACATATTTTCTAATTCTGACGAATTTCAAAATTTGGAATTTTTAACAGTTTGTAATTTTTTTTTAATTGTGACGATTTTTTCTAAATTTTACTTTTTTATTTTTGTAGTTTTTCTTCAAATATTCGCGAAGTTTTCAAATAACGACGATTTTTTCAACTTATGACTATTTTTCAAATTTTGACGATTTTCCAATTTTGGCGATTTGTTCGAATTTTAAACGATTTTTTTTTAAATTTTTGACGATTTTCCAAATTTTGACGATTTTTTTTTGAAATTTTTGAAATTTTTTTAAATTTTGACGATTTTTTTCAATTTTGGCGATCTTTCGAATTTTTAGGATTTTTTTCAATTTTGGCAAATTTTTCAATTTTGCAGATTTTTTTAAAATTTTTGACGATTTTTTCTAATATTGGCGATTTTTTAAATTTCGTCGATTTTTCTAAAATTTGGCGTTTTCTTTAA
The DNA here is from genome assembly GCA_949987735.1 of Leucophora obtusa. NCBI lineage: Eukaryota > Metazoa > Arthropoda > Insecta > Diptera > Anthomyiidae > Leucophora > Leucophora obtusa. Next base: position 182,503,297 of record OX465296.1, read on the forward strand.
TTATGCGCTTTTTTTTAAATTTGAACGATTTTTTTAAATTCAGCGGTTTCTTCATATTTGTCAATTTTTTTTAAATTTTGGGGATTTTTTAAAAATTTTGATATGTTTTTTTTTAATTTAGAAGTTTTTTTTTCAATTTTGGCGATTTTTATACATTTTTTAAATATTGGCGATTTTCGACAATATTAGCGATTTTTTTAATAATGTTAGCTATTTTTTCAATGCACGAGCATACGCACATGCATTCGCACATGTGCATGTGCAAATTTGTATTTGCACTTCGCACATGGAGATGTATTCGCGAATAGTATTCGCACATGCACACGCAAAATATTTTCGCACATGTGCAAGTGCGAAATATAAAGTCAAATTCGCACATGCACATGTGCAAGTGCGAAGTAAAAAGTCAAATTCGCACATGCACATGTGCAAGTGCATCTTTTTTCTGCACATGAATTTTTGCACATTTGCATGTGCGTGCATTGCGAACCCTGATTTAAATTAAGCCTTTTGTAATAAGTTTTTCATTAGTATTCCTAAAAACATTCACCCTTACTATCTAAATTTTTCAAATGTATATTTTAGTTAAAGTCGACTTTAGTTAAAATATTGTGTGGCAGTATTCCTTGACTTGGTTTATTTTTTGAGCATTCTAATTGGTTAATTTATTTTCAACCAATCAAAAAGTTTGAAAATATAAATATTTTTGTAGGATTTTCATACACAAAATAAACAAAACCGTATGATTAAACATAAAGTCGACTTTAAATTTAAAATACTCTTTTTATAGTAAGGGCCTACGTATATATTTAGTTGGAATATTGTTCTACCTCAAGTCCAAATTCTAATATGATATTGTCATATTAGATTTTATTTGTTGTTTCAGAGAGGTTGATCATTTTCATAACAGACAATACAATTGTTTCGTGGGAATCACCCCAACTCTTTAGTTGTCTGCAATAAGAAAATTATGACTTGAATACATAACGGGACGAGAATTTTGTACTTTTGTACACTCAACAAAAAAGGTCTGTAAGGGCTATTAAAAGTTCTGCTCTTATTACGGGATATTTAACTGTTTTGAGCCCAGCGGTATTTTTTGCTAATTTAAGCAACATATGTCTGCTGATCTTTAGTACAACAAAATTAGTAGAAAAATTTAGTTGCCGCTACTAAATTTTAGCAAAATTGTTGTAAACTCCAATTCAAAATCGATTTGCTAAAATCAGTTAAAAAATTTACTAAATATAAATAATTTTAGCACAATGAAATTAGTATAAATAATTAGTACACGCTACTAAATTTCAGTAAATTTTTGTAAACTGCAATTTAATCAATCTGCTGAAATTTGCAAAAAAGTGTACTAAAAATAAATAAAAAACTGTAAAATCTAAAAAAAAAAAATTAAAATCAAATTTAATAAAAAAAAAAAATATTTTTTTCTTTCAATTGTAAAAATTGTATAATTACTTCAACATACTTGAAATTTGGAGTAAGAATTGCAAACGGTTCTCCAGTTATTACCTTTTTATGTATTGGAGATACAATAAAATTTTCTGAGTGTTATCTCCAAACTAAGAATATATCAATAGTAACAAATATAAACTGAACAAGAATTGTAAAAAAATCAACGAATTTTTGTAAATAAAATTTTGTAAAATTAGTATATTTTTCTGTTAAGTTTAGCACTCGGTTTTGAAAAATTAGTAAAATATTTTGCTTAAATCAGCAGCGAAAATTATTAAAAAAATCAGTAATTTGTAATTAGAGAATAGAAAAAATTATTACTAAAAAAATTGTACTAAAAATCAGTATAAAAATAGTAAAGTGCGATTGAAAACTGTTTACAATTTTTTTACTAACTTTTTTATCTGAGTGTAATTAAGAAAAAAAAACAACTCTATACAATTTCTATATTTAAATTTTCAGCAAATAAATTAAGTAAAATTTCTTTACAATTTTTGTGAGTTTTTTTCAGACTACTAATATTCAGCAAAAAGTTCAGTGGTTTTAGCAAGGATTTTTTTCATTTGCAATCGACTAAGTGTTAGGAAAACTTTTGCTGAGATTACTATTTTTTTTGGTAAAAATCAGCTCGCTGATTTTCAGCAAACACCTTTTGCTGACATTACACCCAGAAAACAGATTCAGTTCTGATAACCGCATTTGTAGCCAGTCGCATGGTTCAGTTGTGGTAGTAGAATTTTTCAGTTGTGGCAACAGAAAACCAATTGAGACAGGACTAATTTGACTGCGGCAAGGGAATCTCAGTTGCATCAAGAATAATTCTGTAGCCGCAACCGCAAAATTGATTTGAAGCAACTGAACGATTCGATTGGCAACAAATGGGGTTGTCAGAACCGAATATGTTTTCTGGGTGTACCAACTTTTTCGCAAACACGCTCCTGGCTAAAAATTTGCTGACACAGCAACATTTTTTGTTGACTTTACTGACTTTTTTTAGTGTATTTTTATTGACTCTTCAAAGAAAAGTCTTAAAGCTGTACTTCTATTTTTTGACATCTCCAATTGCGTATTTGTCAACATGAAAGAGTCTCATGATACTACAAAATACATCTTGGACGTAGTGAAATACGAAGAGCATAAATATCGTTCATGTTTCGATTTAATGGTAGTTGGAAATGGGTAGTTGCTTTTCTCTCTGGAATACAGTTTGGATATGTAAAGTATCCATGTTTTTATGCAAATGGGACAGTAGATGGCGTGGTAACCAGTATGACAAACAATTTGGGAATCCAGAGCTCACGAGACGTTAGGCGAACACAACATCATTCAGCCAGCCCTCGTACCAACAGAAAAAATTCTTCTGCCAGCCCTAAATATAAAACTTGGTGTGGTTAATAACTTTGTTAAAACTTTAGATAAAAATGGGCGAGGTTTCGAGTTTTTGAAGTCACTTTTTCCACAACTTAGTGAAGCAAAGATTAAAGAAAGTATACAGTTTGTAGTAAAAAAATGTTGGCTTCATTTTGTCTTCAATTCCACAGGTGTTTTTGTTGGGCCTGATATGACGAAGTTTATGCAAAATGCTGAATTGGATCTTATGCTTTCCCCAAACGAACTGACTGCATGGAGTAGGATTAAATACGTTATATCAAATGTTCTACGCAAATGTTCATTTCATAGGGATTCACATGTCAACAAAAATCCACTTTTTGAAAGCACATATGGACGTCTTTGAAAATCAGTTGTCAACGGAATCTGATGATTATGGCAAACGTTTTCATCAGATATGTCTTCCTATTGAAGAACGCTATAAAGGCAAGAGCATTTTGTCTCTTTAAACAGATTTGCGTTGGACATTGTCGAATTGCCAAGAGCGAAAAGGAAAAAGAATTGAAAATAAATGAACTTATATACTTCCTAAGAATTTCTTTTTGTATATACGTTATTAAGAACTTTCTTTGTTTGTAGATCGATAGTGAAATTTAATATAAAATAACTATCTAATTTTTTTTTCTTGGCACTTATTTAATTTTTGTTTTGCTTTATCTCATTGGATGTTATTTCATTCTCCATTTGGATGTTAATTGACAAGGTGTTTTCACGTAGATCCAAGTGAAATTGTTTAGAAAGTATAATTTTTAATGTCTACTAATTAGTAATGTTTTTTTTTAAATCCTGTTTGATACTTATTAGCTAAAATGTTTCCCTTTTGGAGATGTCCCTCTTTTGTCTGATTGCTTGCATAGTATTTTACAATTTTGGGCGTGCTTTGTTTAAACAAATAGTACTCTGCTGCTGCCATGATTAATAGGCAGTATGTTGCTTTTCGAACTAAAATTCCCAATTGATTTTAGGTTTATTTTAAATTTGTGGTTTCTAGTGTGTGCTGATGGTTCAACTTACAATTTTACTTCTATGTATACCTTACGGATTTTTTTCTAACGAACTATACATGTTGTGCTATTTAGTAACAATAATAGTTCAAAGCAGAGTTGGCAAGCAATACCGCTAAAATACTATTATCGATTCAGAACCCTTTCAACTTACTACTGTCATTCTTAATAAGAAATAACTAAAATTCACTATGTACAGTTAGCTAATGTGTTAGTTTAACTAATACATTTGTTAATATTTCCATGTAAAATTAGAATTTAACTTTCGGTTAAATTTTAACGGGACATTCAGTAATCGGGCCTAAGTCGATAAATTTGCTTTGTTTTTATATTAGTTTGTTTTGTAAAAAAAAAAAAATTGGTATGCACCGAAGTAAACCTTTAAAATACCGTTATGTAATTAATCTAAAATATCGTTACTCTTACGGATAGCCGCATCGTTTCGGTTACCAACTATGGTTAAAAGTGGCAAAACTAATTACAAAAGGTCCTTAATGTTTTCAAGTATTAAAACTGATGATGACAGAGTTAAAGTTAAAAATTTTAATTGTTCTAATATAAAATGACACATGAAGAGAAAATAGTAAATGAATATTGTCACATATATACTCAAAATAATAAGACAGTAAAAGAACTTATTACACTTAGAAAAATGTATGAACTAAAATTAAGTTTACTTTAGTAGGTTTGAGGTTAAGAAGAAGAAGAATAAACCTTCCTCAAAAGTTATAAACACATTAAATTTGCAAATCAGACTAGATCTAGTTTCTGCCTTTTTATGGACAGGCTTCATCAGTGATCTTCCATTAAATTGTATTATTGTTTATATTTTTATTGTCAGATTGTCTCTATATGAATAATTTCAGAAGTGATCAAACAGACATATACAAACATTCTACTTCAGATTTTCTCTGTTTATCTTCTTATTTCCTCCGTGTCACCTTTTCACAAATATTGCCACATTGACGTATGGTTTGTACGTACAAGTGCAGGCAATTTGTGTATATTGGAGACGGACAGCCAACAGGGCATTTTTATTTTTACATTATTTACACTTTACTAAAACAATGTACTCACTCAAAATAATACGTCCGTTGGCTGGACAGAAAAATTTGTTACTTTAACAAAATTTATTCCTGTTTTTTGGCTTTAAATAAAAATTTTTGATTTTAACAAATTCTTTTGTTAAATTTAACAAATCTAAATTTAAGTAAAAAATTTGTAAAACTACAGTTTTATTTGTAATTATACTGAGTCGTAGAATTTACTCAAATTTAGGGTCTCGGGACCCTCCCTGGGCCTAGTCTATATCATGTGATATAAGGGCACTCCAACGGAGCAAACATTTTGTCGGTTTTTCTTTTTTTTTTTTTTTATAAAGAGAAGCAACACTCAGGAAATTCTTCCTATTAATTAACGTATTGCTTCCTTTGGAAAGGGGATAGAGAAGAAGTGAAAGGTGGTGAAAGATGAAGGACTTCAAATATGGCAACACTGTGATAGCGCGAGATGTTGAATTTTATAACAGTGGGGCTCGAACCCGCAACCTCACGTGTAACAGTCCAACGCGCTAACCATTACACCACAGCGCCCACATTTTGCTCTATCTCGCTTAGTTTTCGATGTATGGGCCATTTTATAAATTAAAAAATTTTTATTAAAAATTTTCGAGGGTCCAAGGCCCCGCCAATGTCCATGTTTTGATGGAGATAACCCCTTTCGCTGGGGTATTAAACGATTGGGGGTAGTCGAAATTTTCGTCAATTTTGTTCTACCTCTCTTGGATTTCGAGATATAGGCCATTTTAAAAAATCGGGAGGGAAAGAAGTTGCGTCATCTTTAAAACTTCGGATACATTGGTCGCACCATGTAAAATTTAACGAATGGGTTCTTAAAAATTAATTATAAATAGTTTCACAAATTCACTCTCAAAATTAGTTAAAGTACTAAAGATTTTTAGTATACTGTTAAATGAAGTAAACTAAAATCGTTGTTTAAAGAAGTGTTTCAATTAAAATTTTGTTAAAAATTAGTCAAATTGATTTGAAACCCGTTGGACAGATTTTTCTACCAATTTATTGTTCTTTAATTTAAAAAAATAATTCAAACAGCCCTATTGGCTATCCGTCTCCAATATACACAAATTGCCAGCACTTGTACGTACAAACCATACGTCAATGCGGCAATATTTGTGAAAAGGTGACACGGAGGAAATAAGAAGATAAACAGAGTAAATCTGAAGTAGAATGTTTGTATATGTCTGTTTGATCACTTCTGAAATTATTCATATAGAGACAATCTGACAATAAAAATATAAACAATAATACAATTTAATGGAAGATCACTGATGAAGCCTGTCCATAAGAAGGCAGAAACTAGATCTAGTCTGATTTGCAAATTTAATGTGTTTATAACTTTTGAGGAAGGTTTATTCTTCTTTTTAACCTCAAACCTACTAAATTAGAAAGTGATATTAATTTATGATCTAAAATCATACTAAAAAAAAAACATTTTTTTAAAATATAATCTATATATTTTCATATTTCGTTTAGTACTCGGTATATATATCCGAAGTGTACCCGAAGTTTTAAAGATGGCGCTATTTCTTTTCCTCGCGATTTTTTAAAATGGCCCATATCTCGAAAATTAAGAGAGAGCAAAGTTGAAGAAAATTTTTCTAGCCCTAATACCTCCGTGAATAAGTTATATCTATCCAAAAATGGATCTTTATGGGGCCTTGGACCCTCGGAAGGTTTTAATAAAAATTTTCTACTTTTTTTCTACTTCATATAATGGCCCATATCTCGAAAACTTAGCGAGATAGAGCAAAACCGACAAAATTTTTGCTCTTTTGGATTGCCATTATATGCTGTTAGATGATATGGACTAGGCTCAAAAAAAATTTTTAACAAATTTTACGACTCTGTATAATTATAAATAAAACTGTAGTTTTACTAATTTCTTACTAAGATTTAGATTAACAAATCTTTAACAAAAAATGTTTTAAAATCAACAAATTTTATTTTAAGGCAAAAAACAGGAATAAATTTTGTTAAAGAAACAAATTTTTCTGTTCAGCCAACAGACTTATTATTTTCAGTGTACTAGTTTTATACGCACTAACTATACAGTAGAACACCCATGAAGTATATGGAATTTGCAAACGTATTATTTTTTCACCTCCCCACGCATTTTCCAGTAGATTGGGCGTAAAAAATAATATCCCCGCAAAAGTTGATCCTCTCGGATTAAAACAGGCCAGTCACCCGCAGCTTTTAGCCCTAAAAATGGACTAAAATTAATTCAAAACTTTTTTGTGCTATAACGTACTTAAAGTAAAGGTTTTACAGAAAATTACTAAATGGGCATAAATACAGACAATAAAGTGGCTAGCATTTTTCTCATACACAGTCTTGATATATCAATAACGCGTCATGGTGATTTAATTGGTTAAAATCAAAATTTGTGTTCAACCATATCATATTCCAATCTGAATAAGCACGAAATTAACTCTTAAACATATTTTAAGTTCTGACTTATTTCTGGCGTTGAACCTCAATTTGAAACTTTAATGTCTTCAGAGACTTATAGTAGAATTTCCTAACAAATATTTTTGCGGAACATTTTAACTCTCTAACCCTTCAACTTTTGGGTCGTTTTTAACCCTTTCTGAAAACTTGCAAAAAGTCCCTTTAATTAAAGAGTTAATCCTTTTTTAGAGTAATTTTGAGGCGATAAATGTAAACGGCCTCTCCGGTTCACATTGCAGTAACCCAATATTTGCACAGATCTTATTTTATACTCTCAACCTATCCGAAAATGTTAGGTGAGCTGGAAAAATAACACTTTTGCACATATGGGTGCTCTACTATACAGTATATGGTCCGAAATGTAAAAATTTTCAATTATAATTTATTGACTTCTCACTGGCGAACAGACTCATATTTTACTAGTTTAGAAACAAAGTGAAAAATACTGTGTGGTGGAAGATATATCAAAGAACACATTTGAAGAGTTTTTTAAGTTAATAAATTTCCAGCGAGTATGAAATGGTGTTTTTTTCATTTAAGCTCACTCAAAAAAATAAGTTAGTATACTAGCATTATTTTTGATGAAATTGTGTTTTCAGAAAACGTTTTAGTTATATTTCTTCAACACTAAACTAATTTTGAACTAATGTTTTACTAATTGATTTTGATACTAAAATTATGCTGATAGCCCATTTAAAGTATGAATAAAATAAAATAAAACAAAATGTTTATAAGCAGTGATTTTTTGTTTAATGCAGTCAAAATAAAAAACATGAAATAGTGTATGTAATTGAGGCACAGTTTAATATTTGGGGGGAAAAAATTGATTTTCGTTTTAAGGACACATTAATGGTGTTTTTTCTACACATAACCTGCCATATGAGCTGTTCAAATTCATTCTAGTGAATGACTTTACGCAGGGGTCGTTAAAGATATATCGGTTTAAAGTAGAAAATACAAAACAAAAAAATTAAAAAAATGCATTTCTTAATCTATTTGAAAAAATATTTTATATATGTACTGTACCAGTTTATACCTATTAAAATTCATCCAAACATATAAGAAAATTGCTAAAGTTAAAAAGATATAGGCACTTAAAGCTTTTTCCTACCTCTCCAATGCACTTTTTTAATATAAAAAAAAAACAAAGTTCACCAAATTTTAAAATTTTTAATTTTTTTTTTTGACAAACAGTTATTAATTCAAGTTAAAAATTCTTAATCTTCTGCAATTTATTCGAAGATAATATCATAATGGGTTTACCCATAATAATTATTTAAATATCGGGTACTATTATGTTGAAGGTGATATTATTTTTGATGACTAAAATGGTGTAAGTAGTACAATATCGTTAAACCTTCAAATTTTTGTTTATGTGCCACTGGTTTTCCAATAAAGTATCGTCGTCATTTATTATTTTTAATCCGTATATAAGAAATAATTGATAAATTAAAAAATGTTAAAAGATTTTAGGAATTTCTTATATATTTTAAATCTTATATTATTTTAAATATTTTACAAAGTTTTCTGAATTGTTTATAAAAAAATCACAAAAACAGAATATAAATTTTCAGCAAATAAATTTATTAAAGTACAGGGTCCGCCATCTAACGTTTTTTTTCAACTAGTGCTTATTTCGTGAATGGTAACACTTAGCTCATGTCTGATTTGACAGATAATTAGTTTTATCCTTCCGCTGAACGAATATGGTTGTGTGTGGTTGGTCCAGAGGCATAATTGGGCCATTTTTCTTCGAAAATGAGCAAGGAATGGCCGTTACAGTCAATGGCGATCGTTATCGGGCCATGTTGAACGAATTTTTGTTCACAAAAATTGAAGAGGAGGATATTGGCAACATTTGGTTTCAACAGGACGGCGCTACGTGCCACACAGCCGCAGCTACACTCGATGTTTTGCGCCCTGTTTTTGAAGATCGCATTATCAGCCGCAGAGCTGATGTCGTTTGGCCACCTCGGAGCTGCGATTTGACACCGTTGGACTATTATTTGTGGGGTGCCGTCAAAGATAAGTGTTACGCCGACAAGCCAGAGACAATTGACGCTTTAAAGGACAATATTCGTGAAGCCATTGGTGAAATACAGCTGCACACAATCGATAATGTGCTTAAAAATTGGGCCCATCGTGTAGGCTACTGCATGGCGAGCCGAGGCAGCCAAATGAATGAAATTATTTTCCATTATTAACCGGAAGGATTGTACTTTCAAATAAAAAAAGAAATTTGAGAAAATATTCAGTAGTTTGTTTTTTATAGCATTTAAAAAAAAAAAAGTTATTTGGCGGACCCGGTATAATTTTTCTACAAGTTTTATAAATTTTTTTCAGTCAACAAATATTCAGTAAAAAGTTTTATTTTTATAGCAAGGATTTCTGTTATTTGCAATCCATTAAGTGTTAGCAAAACTTTTGCTGAAATTATTATTTGAATTTACACTGTTGCTGACTGAATAAAAATTTGCTGAGTCAGAAAACTTTTTTATTAATTTTATTGACATTTTTTTTGAGTGTATTATTATTTAAGTCAACTAATACTATTTGTGGTATACCTACTAGTAAAATCAGCTCGCTATTTTCAGGAAAACAATTTTTCTGACATTAGCAATTTTTCTGCTAGCATCCTCCTCACACACGCAAAGAAAAAACATGGTTGGGATGACTATATTCGAAGAGCATCATATATTTTTGGGTTTATGATTGTGGCAATCATATTATGAAATACCTTTTTCTATCATAATATGATCCATTAATTACTGCATTATGATTCCAAACTAATCCCAATATTATCATATTATAGTCATGTATATCATACTATGATCCTTATAGTTTTATCCCAGTATTCTCTTGAAGGTGAGTAAAAAGCTGTGCACGATTTGTTTTATTCAAAATAGTACATGTATTTATTCAATGACTAATTTACAAACTTTAAATTATTTAAATTAATTTTAGTTATCACTTATATATAACTAAAAATAAATTATGGAAACATCTGATAACAGCGCGTAGAAAAATATTGTTAAAAATACAATTTTACAATGCATCCGAAATGATCATAACATGTTCTCAGTGATCATATTATATTCCTAATCATCATAATATTTTCCTCATGATCATGTTATCCCAGGAAAATGTTTTACAATCGGTAGCCAACCACACTCATTCTACAACTGGTTCCACTGCAACCGATTCCATGGGATTCTGGGATCCTATATGGAAGGTGTGGGTGACGTAGAATCAGTTCCAGAACTAGTTCGAGAACTGATTCTAGCGCAACCGGTTCCACTTTGGAGCTATAGAAGGGGTTGCTTTTGAGACAATTTCAAACAAAAAGAATCAGTGTTAGAATCGACAGTAGAAGGGGTTGTGACTGAAAAGTAGCTATTCTACAACCGATTCTTTGGAACAGAAAATTTTCCTGGGATGGTAATGAATAAAATTTTGTGAAAATTTGGGATCATAGTATGATCATCAGGAATATAATGTGATCAGTACGAAAATATTATGAACATTTCGTCGTGCACTTAAATTTATTTTTTATTTTTCCACTTTTTTTCAATTTTGTTTTCGTAAAAAAATATAAACTATCACACTTCTTATTATAGACGCTGTGAAAAAAATTAAAAAAGTTAATTACTTTTTTCACTTAATTTATAGCACTAAACACTTTATTGCATAATAAACAATAATTTTATTTGAGGATTGCTTGACAATCTATATCTCTCTAGACTTCTTGGGTAGAGCGAGTTCTTTCTTCCAAAAACAATGTCGCTATTAAAATGAATACCAAAAAGTTATTTTTCTGTTTTCTTCAGTGGTTTTTAATACATATATACTATATTATTAATTTTAGTGCTTCTTACAAATGTATACTGATCATTTGGTGGTTGTTGAAACTATATCAATGAATATGAATATGTTCTCTCTCAATTAAAATAATAATATGATTGTAATTCAAAGAGAGGAATATGATTGTCCAGATAATATATGATTGTAGGTGAGAGAATAATATGATTACCGAAAAAAAGAGAGATTTTAACTATAAAATGATTATAGGCAACTATATCATTCGTAAAGTATGATGAGAGCTTCGAAGAATTATTTCCCTAATTCCCTTTTTTTGAACTGAATTTATATTTTTGGAATGAATTCCCTGACCAAACTTAAGGAATTGAATGAATTCCTTTTTTTTCATTCGATTTATATTAAAGGAATTTATTCATTTTGTTTCTAATGCCTTCATAAAATTTTATGAATTCATTCAACAAGGAATTCATTCAATTCTAGTTAATTCAACTTTTGGTCAAGGAATTCATTCAATTCGAGTTAATTCAACTTTTGGTCAAGGAATTCATTCAATTCTAGTTGATTCAACTTTTGGTCAAGGAATTCATTCAACTCTAGTTAATTCAACTTTTAGTCAAGGAATTCTTTCAATTCTAGTTAATTCAATTTTTAGTCAAGGAATTAAATGTATTTCGTTTAATTCAAGGAATTGAAAACTTAATTCAGGGAATTAAACGAAAAAAATTTAATTCCTTAGGGAATTAAATGAAATAAATTTCTAATTAATTCAACTAAAAGTTGAATTAATTAGAATTGAATGAATTCCTTGACCAAAAGTTGAACTTGAATGAATTCCTTGACCAAAAGTTGAATTAACTAGAATTGAATGAATTCCTTGACCAAAAGTTGAATTAACTAGAACTGAATGAATTCCTTGATCAAAAGTTGAATTAAGTGCACAGTTGAATGAATTCCTTAGCCAAAAGTTGAATTAACTTGAATTGAATGAATTCCTTGTCTTCAAATTGAATTAGCTAGTGTTGAGTGAATTCTTTAGTGAAAGAATTATTTAATTTTAATTCTTTACGCTTTGGTCAGGGAATTCATTCTATAAATTTGAATTATTTGAATTCATTCACAGGAATTAATTCCTGCTTATGTCTTATTGATGAATTCATTCTTTGAATTAAAGAATTGAATTAAATTTTTGGACATTCATTCCAAAAAGGAATTAATTCTTTAAAGCTCTGAGTATGATTAATACATTAATAATTTGATTGCAACAACCATGTATGGCAGTAGTGACCATAGATTGGTAGCGGTGATCATATTGCAACCATATCTTTTCTCTGCGTGCACCCTCCCAAATTTGGTTGGCTCGTCAAACTTTTTTGCTTACTTACTATTTTTTTTTGAGTGTACGTAACGACGTATTTTACACGTGAGACTATTGCGAAATTTCGGTTTAGATATTTATTAAAAAAAAAAAGAAAAACATAAAGATTTATGCATCTACCCAAAGAATGAAAAGAATGACACTGACAACAAGAAGTAACTACTCTACTTGCTACAAGTGAGCGCTGTTATATCGTATACATCGACACACATACACGTAACACCCACACAATTTCGACTGCGGCTTTTCAATGGCATTTCCAAGAAAAATGTTAAAATTCTTTCCAACTAAATGCCTGTGGCTTGTTTAACAGTTTCTAGGCACTATACCAAATATTTAAGTTTATTGTTTACACATTCCTAAAATTAAATTTGTATGTACATCAACGCAAGACGGCACATTGCTGTATCATAGTTAGTCTGGGATCAAGGACGATATTGAAATTATTTTGTTTATTTTCCCACAAACGAAATTATGAATATTTTTGGGAATTTAGGTTGTTTATAATTTATGTTAAAGTGCTTAGCGTTTTAAGCATGTTATATAAAATTTATATAATATTTATTTGATTGGATTTGGGCACTGTTCCAATAATTTAATTCCATTTTATTGTTTAGGTAAAAGATTTCATGCTATATTTAATATGTTAAAGACAATTTTGGAAAAGCGGTTGAGCTTTCAGGTGGTTGTATAAAGAGTGTATTTATTAAAGTTTTTCTGATTAAGTGATTTTTTTTTATATATATTCTAGTGTATAAACCATTTCTATATTATTGAGCGGCCAGCGGGTAATTTAGAAGTACATTTTTTAATCAAGTTTGTTTAAGGTTTAAATTTCTATAAATTTGTATGAGGGGAGTAATTTTTGTGCCACATTCATAAACCTAAAATTGCGTTAAAAAATTCATAATTTTCGCCCAACGATGGGCGTGGCGTGCATGTTGAAAAAAGTCTTAAATTACACTGTTGAAATCTTCACCATGCGATATGGGCCAAAATATCTTCAGAGTGAATCCTGAATAGTAATGCATAATTACACTGATTGACAGACATGAACTTTTAATTTGTCACATGAACTTCTTTGGCATCTTTTATTTTATTTTAACTTTCTAAGGTGGAAAACATGTGTAGAAAAAATTTGACACCCATATTTTTTTGTGACGGGACATTTATATAATTGGGGGGAGTGTTTTAGTTGATCTCTTATTTAAGTAAATGAATGTGCTTTAGTTTGACTCTAGATCATAAATTAATATCACTTTCTGTTTAAATTATTTTCAAATTAAAGAAAGATGATACAATTTTTACAAGTAAATTACAAAGAATAAATATTTTTGAAAGAATTCGATAAGACCAGCATTTTCGGCTTTCGCTACAAAGCAATCATCAGTGTCTTTCGCCTTAAGTGGGTTAATATTTGATAATTGTCTACTCATGCAGAGAAAAGATATGGTTGCAATATGATCACAGCTACCAACCTATAGTCACTACTGCCATACATGGTTGTTGCAATCAAATTATTAATGTACTAATCATACTTTAGAAATGATATGATCGCCTATAATCATTTTATAGTTAAAATCTCTCTTTTTTTCGGTTATCATATTATTTCTCTCGTCTACAATCATATATTATCTGGACAATTATAATCCTCTCTTCGAATTGCAATCATATTATTATCTGAGTTGAGAGAGATCATATTCACAATCATTGGTATAGTTTCGACAACCATGAGATGATCAGTATATTTTTTTTAAGAGCGTCATCTATCAGTTGTCGTCAGTCTTGTTTAAGATTTTGTGAAAAGAAGTTGTAAGAAGCACTAAAATAAAAAATATATGTGTATTAAAAAAAAATACTTAAAAAATAGAAAAATATCTTATTGGTATTCATTTTAATAGCGACATTGTTTTTGGAAGAAAGAACTCGGTCTACCCAAGAAGTCTAGAAAGATATAGATTGTCAAGCAATCTTTAAATAACATTATTTATTAATTATATATAAAAAGTGTTTAGTGCCATAAATTAAGTGAAAAAAGTAATTGCTTTTTTAATTTTTTGTACTCACGTAGCAAAAAGATTGTTTCAGAGCGTCTATAATAACAAGTGTAATGTGATAGATTTTAGTTTTGTACGAAAACAAAATAGAAAAAAAGTGCAAAATTTAAAAAAAAATGTAAGTGCACAACGAAATTATCATAATATTTTCGTACTGAATATATTATGTTCCTGATGATCATAATATGATCCCAAATGATTACAAAAAGTTTTAATTACCATAATATGATCATGAGGAAAATATTGTGATCATTAGGAAAATAATATTATCACTAAGAACATATTATGATCATTTCGGATGCATTGTAAAATTGTATATTTAACAGTATTTTTCTACGCGCTGTTATCAGATGTTTCCATAATTTATTTTTAGTTAAATAGAAGTGATAACTAAAATTAATTTAAATTGTTTAAGTTTGTAAACAATAAATAACTGTACTATTTTGAATAAAACAAATCGTGCACAGTTTTTTCATTCACCTTCAAGAGAATGCTGGGAAAAAATATAGGGATCATAGTATGACATATAGGACTATAATATGATAATATTGGGATCAGTTTGGAATCATAATGCAGTAATTAAGGGATCATATTATGATAGAAAAAGGTATTTCATAATATGATTGTCACAATCATAAACCCAAAAATATATGATGCTCTTCGAATATGGTCATCCCAACCATGTTTTTTCTTTGCGTGCTTATGTGACCGTTGAAAGCAAATCGAATTTGTGATCAACAACTCAACTTAGACTAACATCAAAGAAATTTTACAATGTTATTTTTATCCTTCGTTATTATTACTCTTTTTTGCTTTGAACCTTAATTCTTAAGATATCTCAGCTGATTCTATTCAACTCTGTGTATGATAACCACATATTTTTGAATTACAATGAACCGTTAAATTTAAATGTAGGAGATGAATATCAAATTTTCATTTATTTAGTTGGAATATTGTTCCACCTCAAGTCCAAATGATAATATGATATTGTCATATATGATTTTAGTTGTGGTTGGTTGACCATTTTCATGATAGACAATACACTTGTTTCGTGGGCATTACTCCAACTCATCAGTTGTCCCCTATAAGAAAATGATGATTGGAACACACAAACCGAAATATTAAATAGTGCATAAAACTTAATCGCGACTAGAATTTTGTGCCTTTGTATATGAATTGTCTGATTTCGTAAAATCAAACAATAAATCAATTTTTTTTACCAATTCACAGGCAAATCTTAATACAAATCTCTTTCAACCCATTAAGCTTTCTGATCCTTTCAATAAGACTGGTTCGGTTGACGTTCAATAAGGCTGGTGTAGAGTATCATATAGTCAGCATTGCACTGTTAAGTGAAATTCCCTTCCCAGAATCGGATCCGCCTCTCATTAGTATAACCCTAATCGTACTGTGGTGTAGGGTATTATATTGTCGGCATACCGGGATTTCATTTTTGACTTTAATTTAATTTCACATTAACTTAAAGCCATTATATTCTTTTATTCAACCTTTATTTATTTTCTTTTCTCACAGTTGGTTCTTGGTTTTGTAACTTTTGGCCCCCAGGGTTGTAGCCATGTTACTGCCAAACACATTGTTCTTGATTGCTGTATTTCGAATAAAATTGTTAAAATTTTATAAAGGTCTTTGTCGTGCATAGAGCTCTTGAGCCACCATGGTGTTTAATTTGAAATTTATTCAACTTTAAGCATAATTTTTGTTGGTATTTTATTTTCTAAAAATTTACAAACATATATTTTCTTCTTCTTTAATGTTTTTCCAATGTACTATTTATAAAGTTTAAGTGAAATATGCTCAAAGCTTTTCTAAGTTTAAACATATAATTCCAAAGAAAAATATGTAAATTTGTTTACTTTTTCTAATTCTTAAAATCACTTGAATTCTTGCTAAAATGCTTGAGTTTTTTGAGTGGCTTGGTTGGTTAAATGAATATTTGTTAAGAAATCATTATATCTATGTTAGCAATAACGATATAAAAAATTTCTCTATATTTATTCGATTTAAGAAAAGTTCATTAATTAAATAAATTTGAATTTAATTTTCATTTAAAACATTTGTTATTTATAAGCAGAATTACATATAGTTTTATTATCAACTATTAATTTACAGTGTCAATACTTGATTATTCAGTATCCCTGATCAGAGCGGCGACTTTAATGCAAATGCATGTTAGTAGTCAGTATAATTCCTTAATAATTTTTAGCGATTTAATAAATTTGAAAAAAAATCTAAATTTGATCACAAAAACAAAACGGAGGGTAATTTAAAAATTTTACCAAAAAGGGGTTAATAAAAACGCGTCTTGTTGGTATGTATATCAAAATTCAACTATTTTATTGGTATCATATTTCTTCTTATTGCATATTTTTCTTTCTTTTCAGCAATACCGTTACTATATTATTGTGAGCAAATTTATTGGAAAAGGATTGCCAAAGGTTATTTTATTATTATTTATATCAAATATTGTGTCTAGATAAATTAATGTTAAGACATAAGTATTAAATTTCAAATTATAGACTTCAATTTAATAAAAATTTTATTTAAAAAAACAATAAATTACAATGTGTTATTATTAAAAAAAAATATAATAAAAAAGTAAGTATAAAAAAAGGGTAAAAAAAAACATTTCATATAAAAAAACCCAAATGGAGAAAACCATCAGGTCAAAAACTCCATTACGTTCCAACATTCCGGCCCCATTGAAGGACCATAGATCTTCAAACATCTGGTAGTGGTGCCAGTTTAGTAATAGAGCGCTTATAAACGCCGTTTTTGGTTTTTACCTCCGCCACTCTGACCTTGCCGTCTTTGCCTTCGATTACGCGGACGACTATCTCGGTCAGCTATTCTTGCGGTGGGAGATTGTCCTCGTGGACCACCACTACTTGACCGATTTCCAGATTGACTCTTCTCTGTGCCATTTGCCTTTGTCCTGCAACCCCAGGACGTAGTCCTTGGACCAGGCTCGCCGAAACCTCTGCTTGAGAGCGCAGAGCATACGCCATTGCTTCAAGTACCGCAGATTGTTGTCGTTGACGTCTCCGACGGATTCTGGCGGCAGCGAAGGCAGACCCTCTCGTATTAGAAGATGAGCTTGAGTTAATGCATCCCCGTCGTTCGGGTCTGGAGAGAGCGGTGCTATTGGACGACTGTTGAACACCGCCTCTACTTCTACAGGCATTGTCGCCATTTATTCTTGATTAAGCAGTGCGTTGCTCACTGCTCGCAGAAGTAAGTGTTTCGCCTGCTTCACGGCTGCTTCCCACAGTCCTCCGAAGTGAGAAGCCCTGCGACGCTGCGAACGATACGACGTCCTCCTTGCTGCGCTCAAACGCTTCGTACAGCTCTTTGAGGGTTCGGCTGGCTCCCACGAAGTTGGTGGCGTTGTCGCAATAAATTTTGCTGGGAAGACCTCTCCTGGCAGTGAACCTTTTAGAACAGAGAATAAATACATCAGTAGACAAATCAGATACTAATTCTCATTTTCACAGGTTTTCTACTGCGAATTCGCAATGAAATCAACTAAAAAAAAATGGCCGTAGCTTTCTCACTCTATCGGTGGGTAAATTTCCCATTATTTGGGTCATTAACTTAGGTTTATAGCGGTAACACTGAGCACATTTACGAACTATCCTATTGCACTCCTCTCCGGCATTTATGAGCCAAATATTCTGCCGTGAAAGGGCTATCAATGCTTTCGTTCCAGCATGACAATTATCGAGGTACAGATTGCGTAAATATAGAGTCACAAAGAGTGTTCTCCTTGGCAATAAAAGTGGGAATTTCGTACCATATGGTAATGGTGCATTTAGCAACCTCCCACCTACCCTGACTAGTGAAAAAGTTCGCTTATCCTCAGTAAAATAGTGAATAAATGGTATTAGCCTTTGTAGATTCGACGGTAATGCCAGAGATTTCCGTAATTTTTGAATCTCCTCAGAGAACGATCCTCTCTGGATTATCTCCACAATCCTATAATTCATTTCCCTTGCAGTGGGATATTTTGACTTTGAAATTTTACATTTCCTACCAAAGTCAATGAATCGAAGCACAAAGCACATGATACTCAAAACTTTCTTATATTTGACGCGCAAAATAGAAAGGGACCTAAGGATAGAAAGGGACCTAAGTTCAGGAGAGCATGGGATCGGTCTCATTCGATGCTCAGATGTTGTCCACAAAAAAAAAAAAATTGATTTTTTTACCCTTAGGTCCCTTTCTCTATGCGCTGTCACATATGAAGAATGTTCCTAAAGCAACTTAATGGAAATTTTCCCCATAATCGGAGATTGCCCTAATCCCGTAGGTTTTCCACTGCAAGGAATACATTAGATTTCCTCATTTCCAAAGATTTCTGGTTCTCTGTTAACTCGAAATAATGGTTAACAGGTCACTTTGAAATATCGTGGAGAAGAAACGAAGGACCTTCAAACCAAATTGAATCTTTTAAGTCCTCAACATCACATCCTCTAGAAACAATGTCAGCTGGATTCTGCCCTGTAGGCACATGCTGCCAGAAAGCGCGATCTGACCGTTCCTGAATTTCAGAAACTCTATTAGAAACAAAAGTTGCGAGGGTGGATGGATGTGTTTTAATCCAATTTAAAGTTATTTCTGATTCTGTCCAGAATATAACACTCTCGATTGCAAATTTTTAATTCGAACGCACAATTTTGCCAACAGGTGTGCTGCACACAACTCAAGTCTAGGAAGAGATTTAGTCTTGAGTGGAGCGACTTTAGATGTGGCAGTAATTAGCCGACAAAAGACCCTATTTGAGTCACTACTCCTTATATAAATGCAGCACCCATAAGCCCGAATAGAGGCATCAGCAAATCCATGAATTTGGACCTTTGCTGTAGAAGTTGTGTGGACGAATCTTGGGATTTGAAATGAATCAATTTTCAGTAAATTCTCCTTTAGATTATCCCATGCAGTATATAGTCGCATAGGTATTGATTCATCCTAGTCAAGTTTCTGAATCCAAAGTTCTTAAAGCAACATTTTGGATTTAGTTACAATTGGGCATACAAGTTCGAGAGGATCAAACAACCGAGAAGAAACCGACAAAATGTTTCTGTTTGTTGCCTTAAGATCATGAAAGTCATCTTCCAAATGAAACTTAAACGAAATAGAGCTTTAGCCGAATCGGAATCATTATCTAGTAACTTTTCCTTGCATTCAGAAAAATGTAAATCGGGGTGATTCGAAAACCATTTAGTCAAATTAAATCCAGCTGAACTCAATACCTGAGTCACCTGATCTCGAATAGTTACAAGGTCTTGATAACTATCGGCGCCTGTTAGCAAATCATCAACATAGAAATCATTGCGAATAACATTTGCCCCGATAGGCAAAGTCTCTTTGTACAAATCGCCCAAATAAACATGACATCTGATTGCCAAAAATGGTGCGGAAGATATGCCATAAGTCACAGTGTTCAAACGAAAAACCTGTAGCAGATCAGATGGATTTTTACTCCAAAGGATTAATTGAAAATTTCTATCATTCTCACCAACCAAAACTTGGCGATACATTTTTTCATTATCTGCAGTGATTACATATTTATGGAATCGAAAACGGATCGGAGGCGAATATAATTCTTCTTGCACAGCATACATGGGACTAATTAATTAGGTGGACTAATTAATTGATGATGTCACTACCATTACATTGATATCAATTGTAATGAAATTATTTTCATTACCATTTTTTTAATTAATGGTAATGATTCTAAAATTTAATTTCATTGATTAATTACAATGATTTTCAATTTCATTACCATTGATAATGAATAAATTAAAAAAAAATAATTGCCATTGACAGAAAAACGTAAAAATCGAGTAAAACTCGCTGAAATCGAAGATGGAATATGCTTATTCAGGCTCATGCTCATTTGAAATTAAATATTACTTTCCATTCCATTGTTATTTGTATCCAGGTAAAGTTTAACGGAATTAAATGGATGCTCATTAATAAATTATGTTTTATAACTTCCCTGACCAAACCAGTTGTTCGTTTTCATTTGTCTGAATTTTTTTGTAACAAATGGTTTTTAATCAATTGTAATTAGTTTTTTTTATACATTAGTGTAATTTCAGTACCATTAGTAATGATTTTTCTAATGAAAGATATTTCATTACCATTAAATGGTAATGAATTTTTTTTCATTGTCATTAGTATGCACAAATGGTAATGAAAATTCATTGGTAATGAAAAATTCCCATGTATGTTGCACAGTAGGCGCAACCATTAACAAATAGTTAAGTGAAATTCGTGAAGAAGTTCGGCTCGAAGCATCGAAAACTACACAAAGTTTCGTAGTCCTGCTCTTAGGACGTAAAACCCACTGATGCGGAATAAAATAATGGGGGATATTCAGTATTTGAATGTCCTTAATAGACATGTGACCTAAATTGACATACTCCTTCATAAAATCATGATACATTTTTCTCATATTTTAGTCATTTGAGATTCTGCGCTCAAGCGCAAGAAATCACGGTTTGGCAGTATCAAAAGAGGATCCTAAAAGATTAGGATCCGATTTAAAAGGAAGTGAGACAATAAAACGTCCTGACGGTAAACGCCGTACTGAATCATTGAACATATCCTCACATTTTCGTTGCTCCTCACTATAAATAACTGTTAATTCATCCGAACATTTTTCCAATTCCCAGAATTTTCGAACAATTGAGTCAACAGTTTCCTCGTTTTCAATTGTATCATATCATTGTTTGTAATGATATCATAATTTTTAAAAATAACGATAAATTATCTGAAAAAGTGACATTTGCTTGTTCTAATTTAATCGTTAAAGATATCATATATACTTCTTTATTTCGATATCGTTAATGATATCATATTTTCATCGAATAGTGATAAAATAACGACAAAAATTTTGCAATATGACGAAAATATTATCGCATTGCCTGATATTTCCGATATCATAACGATATCGTTATTTCATGAAAAAACGATATCATTAACGAATGTGCACTTTTCTTCGGATGTGCACATTCTCGGACAAACGTATCATCGAAATGATATCGTTACGTTTGGTTTGTTCGGAAGCTCTAAATAACAAATTATGCATAAGTATTTTTCATTCTCGTGTACATTCGTGTATTTCTCATTTTGTTATGATTATTTAAAGCGCATATGTAAGCGCATGAAAGTCGCCGCCCTGCAGTTATGAAATAGTACAACGCTTAAACCACATACGTGTATCTAACAACTGCAACTTGTATATGCATATCTATGATATTTACATTTACAAGAATTTGCCCACACAATTATCTCTGACATTTTGTGCCAAACATTCTTGTGGTTGCTTCCGGTGTTTTGTACTTTTGCAGTGTGTGTTTATACTACGTAGTTACACAAAGAGAATATTTGGCCTACTTAGCCAAATTCAAAATTTCATTAAATTAATGAAATATGACAAAATCTTCGTAAGTAGTAAAATAAATTTCAGAAAACACATGACCTTCAACTTTCAGCTGATTGGGAATATGTTATGTTATATTATGTCTGTTCCCGTACTCAAAATTGCGTGTAAATTGTTGTTGTTTGGGCTGTTTTGGGTTCCCGCGGGTACCCGCGGTAACGTACGGGAACGCACATATTATGATAACTAAACACAAGTAGATTTTGAAAAGAAAATTTTTACTTAATTTAGTAAATCAATGTGAATTAATTACACGGTATTGCATATTACTTAGGAAATTAATGTATTTTTCGAATGAACTTATGTTAGTGTAGTTTGTAAATCTGGTTGAGTAGATCACATTCTGAAGTTTTTGTCAAAAAAACGTCGAATACTTGATAACTCTATGCTTTTCCTAAGGAAATGATTTTTTCGGTAGAAAACAGTTTTCATAATATGTATGATAATTTTAAGGTTTTCCTGTACGAAATCTAAGGCCTTTCCTATAAAAAAATTACTTAACTTGAGTTTACATCTGCTTTCAAATCCCGAGATTTCAAGGGAAATCTCGACCCAAAATTTTCACTTTATGACAGTGGCGAGATTTCGATTTGACAACTGCATTTTTTTTGTAAACAAAGTACCATAAAAACTAACCTCAAATTAAAAATATTTATAAAAACCATTTTATTCAGTGGCGGAGTACAATTTACATTATTTTATTCTAACGCTAAATATTATAGTAAATGTGTTTTTGTGTTTGTAAGGACGACAAGCTAGAAGCCAGATTTTGAAATATTTTGTTGGAAGAAAGACATGTATATCCCAATGCTTTCTTCATTGTTAAGCAAAAATTAGAAGCACGCAACACTTCTTATAATCTTTAGTACATTTCCCTTGGGTCTAAAGTTATATTTATAATAACTTTTTTATTTCACTATTTTGTGTTATTTTTATGTTATTTTTTTAGTCAGCTATTGACCGTCGTTGCCACTTTTTCATGCAAAACTCTACAAATTATGCGAAATGCAGTTATATTCTCTAAAAGTCTCCACATTTGTGAGATTTTCAGGAGAAAATTTACGGGATTTCTTTCGTATGGGAAATCCCGGGATTTCATATGAGATCTCACTTTTAGTCAAAACTTCGGGATTTGGGTGCAATGTAAATGCTACATTAGAATCTGAGGATTTTCTATTTGAAAAAAAAAACACTCAGAATCTAATATGTTTCGACAGAAAATCTTATTTATTTATTGTTCATAAAATATTTTATAAATAATTTTATTCTTTTAATTTTGGGCGGATTTTTATTTGAAACAATTGCGCAAAAGATACTTAACCACCTTTTTGGAAAAATTTTAAGCATTTTAAATGTAAATTTACATATTTTGTGTATAGTTAACTTACGTGTCCTGTTTCCTACTGTATGTTGAGTAAATTTAAGCCAAAATTAATTTGTGTTTATTATATCGAAATTGGGGCCATTTTTTGGCTTCTTTTTGATTTCTAGAATTTTTCAGTCAATAATTTCCGAATGTTAAGTTTTATAGCTATTTCAGTTCTGCATGTTTATTTCTAATTATTCAGTTCTGTATATCTAATTTTATTTATTCACAGAGAAAACAGATTCGTTATTCCAACTGAATTTTTGTAGTTCCAGGTACAATCACTTTTATTCATTTTTATTACTGTTGAAATTACCGAAATTTATTTACAGTTTTTGAATTTTGGTTGTATTAATTGATTACTTTAATGTTTGTGGATTATAAATTTTATGAATAGATTAACACGTTTTAAATTAAAAATTTTTTATGTCGCGAACTGGGATAGAACCGGCGACCTTCCGCTTGTCAGCCCATTGCTTTTAATCTAGGCTAAACTCCATTTAAATTTTTCTAGTAAAATTTCAAATTTGAATTTCTTTATATTGGAAATTCGAATATTTTGTTTATTAATAAAATTATATCAACAACAGATAATCAATAAAAAAAATTATAAAAAAAAAAAATTATGTCGCGAACTGGGATTGAACCGGTCATCTTCCGTTTGTCAGCCCATTGCTTTTCCTCTAGGCCACACTGGATATTCATTTTTTTAGTCTAATTTAAAATTTGAATTTTTTCGGGTTGAAAATTTAAATATTTTGTTTATATATTTAGTTAGAATATTCTTCTACCTCAAGTCCAAATTCTTATATGATATTATCATATTAGATTTTTATTTCTTGTTTCAAAAAAGGTTGATCATTTTCCTGATAGACAATACAATTGTTTCGTAGCCATCACGCTAACTCTTCAGTTGTCTGCAATAAGAAAATGATGGCTTTACTAAACCAACCGAGACATTTTTAATTATTTTTTTCTCTTTTTTAATTAGTTTAAAATAATAGAACAAGTACAACTTTGAAACTTTAATGGCGATCTGCGAACACTAAACAAAACTTTTTTTGCAGACCATATTTATTTTTATAATGTAAAATTTTTAGGATTATTTATTAAATTTTTTTTTTGGACGGCCTTAATATACGTATTTATATGAACAGTGTCATTTTAGTATCAAAAAAGGAAATATAATGTGAAAGCAAAAGTCATTATAAAACTTATTTTTCTTTTAATATTCTTTCAATACCTGGTGTCACTCTATATAAGACGGTTGTATCTTTTTACAGCGGAAGTTATCACCATTTATTTTCTTTTCATATACAGACACCGTTTAACACGTCATATGGCTTAAAGATAATGTAACCATATTTTATTTGACCTTCATTTAAAGGATGATGGCGATATACTGTGGAAAATGTAAACCAAAGAAAGAAAAATTAATGGCCTTTAGCATGATAAATAAAATACTAATAAAGAGCTGTCAAAATAAGTATTTAATCTGTTGAATTTGTTGTACATGAATAAAATATCTATGGTCATAAGTTGATATGTAGCAATTGACACCTAAATTCCGATTTGAGTTAAGCTTGTCAAACAACTCTATCATGACACTGAAGTCATTTAGCATCCTTATCTAAAGCGGAACTTTTATTATCAATTACTAGCAGTCAACTTATGATTATCGCTATATTATAACTCAAGATGGAAATTTTTTCTTTAGACAAACAAGTAAGACAGCATATAATGCAAAATAATTTATTTATTATATTCCTCATATTAAAATTTTTGAATAAGAAAATCATAGTCAATTGCTTCTGTAATTGATTCAATTAAAAAAATATCAATATTGAAAATGATGATTTTTATGCATACACCAAGAAAACATATTCTGTTCTGATAACCGCATTTGTAGCCAATCGCATGGTTCGGTTGTGGTAGCCGAATTTTTCAGTTGTGGCAACAGATAACCAATTGATACAGGACTGATTTGAATATCTCAACAGAATTTCAGTTGTATCAAGAATAATTCGGTATAAACAACCGAAAAATTCATTTGATGCAACTGAACCATTCGATTGGCAATAAATGGGGTTGTTAGCACCGAATCTGTTTTCTGGGTGTAGATACTCGTATATCCACCAATGTTTGTTATGCAACAAAACTGTAATAGAAGAAATTTAAAAAAGATATTTTTTTGTGTGTATATTTTAAATCAGTTTTTTTTTTGTTTTAGCTTCTAATTAAAGTATTAAATTCCGACATATGTATGTCAAGTTGCATTTTTTATTTTGTATTTGTGATACATTTTCATTTTCAATTAACTCGATTGATTTTTAACTTTTGATTTTTATCTTCTTTCGTAGTTTTTATTGACATGCTAATACATAGATTGTTGTATGGATGAATCCTTCTGTTTTTTGTTTTGCTTGTTTACAATTGACATTTAGCTTCAATTGCTTTGTATCTTTTAATTGGTTTGCTTCTGCATTTTATTTTATTTTTTTTCGTTCTGCCTTTTTAAATGATGACAGGATTTCTGTTGGAATTCCTAAAAAAAAACTTATTTAATCGATTTTTTTGTTCAGTATATGTAAACATTCCAATTGTTGTTTTTTGCTGTTTTCATTTGTTTGGAGTAAACAATTAAAAAAAAAACAACAAAAGTTTTAAAGAACATCAAACAAAGCAATTAATAAGGTAATGAAATTTAATTGGTTTGGCTGCTAGTGCTTTTATTTATTCATTAATTAATTATAAACACAATTTATTATGCATGTTCGGTTGAAAATGTGCAAATTAATCAATTAACGTATGAGCGATTTTAATTATTATAAATTACTCATACGGTCTGTTCGTTAAACGTGAAACGAACTCATGATGCAATTGTAAAATACTGTACAATAGAGCGTACCACCTTACAGGCAAAAAAAAGTGCGCCGTACACCCTCCAATATGAAGTATTTTTGCAAGGAGGTTTCAAAAAAATTTTTTTTATTTTTTTTTGCCGAACGTCGCCATTTTACATTTTTCGTTATATCTTTGGTATTTACAGTCGGATCTTAAAGTATGATACATCGATGTTTTTCTCTCGAGACCAGTGTTTTGCTCTAAGGACATTTTGACCTCAAGTATCCCGTTCTAGTAGTTACCCACCAGATCTCAGTTGCTACATCCCTAATGTACTACCCTAATGTCAGAAAATTAAAGCTCGAAAAAAATCATTAAACTTTTGCTAAGGAAGTTTTTCGCTAAACCCAGTAGAAATTTTTTTTATATATTGGTTGCCGAACGTAGGGGTCGCGTTTTTAAATTTTTTTTAATTGGATTTTTACTATATAGCAAAACACTGGTCTCCTCGAGGCAAAAAAATCGATATATCACACTTTAAAATCCGATTTTAAATGCCAAGGCTATAACAAAAAATTAAAAAAGGCGACCCTTACGGTCGGCAAAAAAAATTTTTTTTTTTGAAATCGCCTTCCAAAAATACATCATATTGGAGGGTGTAAATTAATATCACTTTCTGTTTAAATTATTTTCAAATTAAAGAAAGATGATGAAATTTTTATAAGTAAATTACAAAGAACAAAATTTTTTTTTCAAAAAATTCTTTAATTTGAAAATAATTTAAACACAAAGTGACATTAATTTATGATCTAGGGTCAAACTAAAGAACATTCATTTACCATAATAAGAGATCAACTAAAACATTCTCCCCATTCATCTTAAAAAAACACATTGACACGGTGCAAAAATATAATTTAAATAACATACATTTAAATTTAAATTTGTAATTTCGTTGTAATTCAAAAATCTGAGATATCTTAAGAATTAAGGTTAAAAGCAAAAAAAGAGTAATAATAACAAAAGAATAAAAATAGCATTGTTAGATTTCGTTGATATTAGTCTAAGTTGAGTTGTTGATAACAAATTCGATTTGCTTACAACTGTCACATAAATAGACAATTATTAATAATTAACCCATTCAAGGCGAAAGGCACTGATGATGGCTTTGTAGCGAAAGCCAAAAATACGTATTCTGTCTTGCTGGTATTATAGAATTCTTTCAAAAAAAAAATTTTATTCTTTGTAATTTACTTGTAAAAATTGTACCATCTTTCTTTAATTTGAAAATAATTTAAACAGAAAGTGATATTAATTTATGATCTAGAGTCAAACTAAAGAACATTCATTTATAAAAAACTGATTTTGTTAATAAGCCATTCACTACCGGAACGATGCCTGTATTAAGGGAAAGGGTTTCGGAATAACGATATTGCTTATGTATCGGTATCAGTTATGAATTTTAAAGTATTTTGAAACGGATAACATCCTTGCATTTTATTTCCAAACATATGACCTTGATTAGGATCCTGGCGGAACCAATACTTTATTATTGTTGGCGTGCCTTAAAGTTTATTTATTTTCAGTTTATGTAAAGTAGACCAGGCAATTCAAGTACATTCACAAAATTCAGTTGGAAAGTTTACTGCGTGGGTTTCTTCCACCGGTGCTTCGTTACGGGCAGTTTAAATATGGAAATATAAAATTTTCTCTTTTAATAAATTTGTTTATATTTTTTTGTAGAGTATGTTTCAATTCTAAGTTTCATAGGTAACTAAAAGTGGTTCTTTACCCCTCTTTGTTTCTCCCCGTAAAAATACCAAAATATATATAATAATCCTGCCTTAGAGTAAAGATACAACCTTGCGGCTGCGGATTCCGCTGCGGTGAGAAAAAATAAATTATATGACTGCGGCTGCGGTGACGGTTAATTTTATACATACATTCACATTATTTACATGTATGTGTGGAGAGCATAAAGGATGGGAAATGAAATTTTTGTTTCAGTATAGAAAAACATAAAATTTTTTACATTTTTTTTCATTTTAACTTGGGCAAAGATCATTAAATTAAAATGATAGGCTAAATGAGTTCGAAGTTAGTAACAAACATTAAAAACAATTATTTTTCAAAATAAAAGTTCAATCGTTTCAACTTTTCCATCTCTGAACATCATCAAATATACCCAAGAAACATTTTTCCGGACTGTCCGGTACGTAAGGAATTATAAATCCGGCTTTTACGGTACATTGACGCTCCGAATGCACGTATCCGTCAATGCTTGTGCGTGTTCGGAACATTAACGGACCGTATAATCAGATTTCGAACACATTACGTTTTAACTCGGTTTTGGCGTATCCGTTTCCTTAACGTTAAATGCGGACTTCATCGGTGTTAGTTTGTTTTTCGAAAAAAGTTCTCAAATTATTTTAAAAAAATGCAGTTTAGTCCTTCAGTTGCTAGAAAATAATACTGGTACGAAAAATTATTCGCAATAACGTGAATCTGTCCTAACACCCCACCAACCAAACAACTTAAAGCCATATTCATACATCAGATGGTAAGATATATTAAAATTATGATTAAAGATGGTTTTCTTGCAAGCGAATGCAATTGAAAAATATTTACTGACACATTTAGTTGCTTTGGTAGCAAAGTGTGCGAACTTGTACCGTTTGCAAAACAACATCGCGATTACAATCAGTTAAACCTTAACTAATTTATTGTTCTTTTTCTTGTAGATATTGAATTTTATTGTCGGCCGCTATTGTAAATTGATACTAGACAGAGATGTAAGAGATGCACCAATTGTAAATATAGTGTAAATTAAAAAAAAAATTCAATTTTTAATAAATCTATAAAAAAAAAATAAAAACTTGTACTTATTAATAAAAATAGGGTAAATTTAAGGAGATAAACAAGTCCGTTTTTGTTTAAAAAAAACGGTACGGATACGGACCAGAAACGGCATTCTCAAACGGAGTCACACCGTTTATTGCACGACATAATGGTCCGGAAACGGACCGGAATTGACGGACTTGCAACGGATTAGTCCGTTTTTAACATGACATAACGGTCCGTAAACGGTCCGTCATTGACGGACTTTAAACGGACTTGTTGGTTTTCAACATGACATATCGGTCCGTAAACGGTCCGTCATTGACGGACTTTCAACGGATTCGAATCAGTTTCGATGTTCCTTAATTTCCGTTTTCTGGTCCGTTTACGGATCCAGAAAACGGTACGTAAACGGAGTTGGATTCCGCTTATGATGGACCGAAAACGGTGTGTAAACGGAACGAATTGTTTGTTGGGTAGGTATTATTTTTTAATAATACGGCAACATTGTCAAGAGTGTGAGAATGAAAATATGCGAGAGAAATTAAATTATGTTTTAATTTAGAGAGAATACGCAGTGCGTTTTTAATTGTCAAAACTCCATATAAAAAAATAAACGCAGAACTAGCCGCAAGGTTGTATCTCTACATTCAGTTGATGTATGTCTATGTTAAAGGTAGTCACATGCGAAATTTCAAGTACCAAACTCTAGCAGTTTGAGTAATTAAAATTCCATTCCATTACCCTCCACTTATCTCATGTTCCAATTCCACTCGCTCCCCGTTCCATTCCATTTCGTTTAACAATTTTAGTCTTCCAATGCAAATCGTTCCCAGATTCCATTTCGTTCGCCAATTCATTGCATTTCGTTCCTATTATCTATTGTCCCGTTTCCACTCGTTCACTGTTTCATTCCATTTCATTCCCACAGTCTTGTGTTTCAATATCAGTCGTTCTTCTTTCCCTTCCATTTCTTTGTACTTCTGCCGTTCCAATAATTTTTTTAAATGTAGTGTTTCAAGTGCACTCGTTCCCCATTCCATGCCATATCGCTTTATATTCCATTTAAAAAAAAAAATAAAAAAAGAAGGTGGGCGTAGTTAAAAAAAATAAAAAAAAAATTCTTTTTACAAACTTTAAAAAAAAAATTAGCCAAATCGGTCCAGCAGTTCTCAAGTGATGCGCTTACCAACGTAATTTACATTTAAAAAAATTAGGAGAAGCAAACAACTTTTTAAAATTGCTTGCGCTTCTGTTTATAAAATCGTCGTGTTTAGACGTAGGAGTGTAGGTACAATATTGCAGGAATATGTAATTTGATACGGTGCATCATAATGGATTAAAAAGTCGATTTTGATTTTTTTTGTAACGTACGGATTTTTTGATTTTATATGACGATACATAGATTATTTTAATATTTTGCTTAAATTAAAATTTTTTGAGTTTTAAAAATAAAACATATAAAAATGATAAAAAATTGCTTGCAAATATCGAATTTCAGTCAGAGCTTTGAAGAATTAATTCCTTTTTGAATGAATTCACTACCAATCGAATTAAATTTTCTCTAGAATTGAATGAATTCCTTGTCTTAAGTAATTCACTGAATTCATTCAACTGAATGCGTTCATCAAACAACAAATTCAAAGAATTAATTCAATTGCAATAGTTCTTTTTATTAAATCAACTGAATTAATTCACCGGTTAACGCGTTCAATTTTATAAATCGAACGGAAAAAAGTGAGTTAATTCCTTACTGAATTAATTCACCACTGAATTCATTCAATTTCATTTTCATTCAGTGAATTAAAAAAAATAAAATTATATTCAGTGAATTAAAAAAAAAAAATAATAAGTTCACTGAATTGAAAAAAAATAAAATAAGTTCACTGAATTAAAAAAAATAAAATAAGTTCACCACTGAATTAATTCATTTGATTTAATAAAAAGAATTATTGCAATTGAATTAATTCGTAACAAAAAAAATCGAACGAAAGCAAATATGAATTAATTCCATTCAATATATGCTGCTTAGTGAATTAATTCATCGAATTTTTAATTCAGAATTGAAAAATTGAATTAAGGAATTAATTCTTCAAAGCTCTGATTTCAGTGCACCCTTTGCACTGGTCTCTTCAATAAAAGTAAAGCGAATAAGACACAATATATCGCAATGACAAATTGGGGTTTGTAAGCCGGTGGGAGTACTCCCCACTAAGACAGCTCATTGTTATAACCATTACAGTTTTTGTTAAAAAAGTACATCTAGATAATTAAGTGTAATGTTTTTTCTATTGCTTTTGCACCACTTCTTTTTCTGGGAATTTTCCTTTGAATGAAATATTAATCCTTGAAGATGTGTACAAAAATATTTTGTTATTTCCTGAAAGGATATGTTAGTTTTTCTGCTTTATCGATTTTTTATGAAATTTTACGTACTACGTACTTTCTTATGGTGTCCCGAAATGGAGAACCTACATTTCATAAAAGTAATAAAAAGAATTAAGAAGTTACTTAGATTGGATTCTTACAGCCGACAAAAAATTATTATATATAGAAAATATGGCAATTATAATATACAAACCAATAGTACATTAATGGAAAATTACTGATAATACCTGCTCACAGAATAAAACCGAAGCTTATCTAGTCTGATTACTTAAAAATTTATAAACCCAGAATATTTATTTAGAAGAGAAGATGCGAGTACCTGTTTCAGAAATCTTTCAAATAAAATTTAAAACAAGAATTTATTTTTTTAGTTAAGTGTTGTTTTTTTCAAACTCGTCCTATAGACCAAATACAATTAATATTGTAATCAATATGTATTTTTATTAATTCTAATCTAGTAGGTTTGAGGTTAAGAAGAAGAATTAACATTTTCTTCAAAAGTTATAAACACATTAAATTTGCAAGTCAGACTAGATCCAGTTTTTTTAGATTTTAATGTAAAGAAAATATATTAATACCCAGGTGAATATTTTCATATTTGTTCAGTACAGTGGTCCAAAAAACATGAAAGTTCGAATTCGCGGACTCCACAATATTGCCTATATTCCCTAATGTCTAAAAATTCTCTGAGCCAAGCTTCAGATAAATCCCTTTTTATTTAGAGGTAACAGAAAAAGTTATCTTTTAACAATTAGTAATTTGTCTATAGAGTAATTTATACATTTAGTAGGGTTGACTTTAAATTAAATTATTTCTTAACCTATGCACTATAACCTAATTTTTATTAAATCTACTTTTAATTAATGTGCAGAAAAGGAATATAAAATCAAAACTTAAAAAATTCAGTAACTTTTAAGTAGATCGCGGTTTTCTTCAAAATTATACAAAATAATATATATTTTAGTTAAAATTTTCTAAAAATATGTAACTAAAAATCCAACTTGCTCGGCTTATATGAGCAAATTTTCTTTTATCATAAAAGTCAGGTTAAAAAGTTTTTTTTTTAACTTTTGTTTTTTCGAGCAAAAATAAAAGTTTTGTTTCGACAAAAAAAAAAAAACACATTAAGATATTAAAATTTTGACAAATTCGACAAAGTTTGTATACTAGATTTATTTTTAAATTTCAAAAAAAAACCGTGATGTATCCTGGCGTAAAATATGGGATTTCACGGTTTCGTAATACAGTCGTAATATTTTATTGAAAATTATCATCCAAAATACGACAACAGTATATAAAAATGAGTTTAAATTAATCTCTGGTACTCGGAACAACAAAACAATAAATATCATTACCAATCTCGGGGAATAAGATTTATAGCCTTATGAAACAATACCAAAAATTCTCATCATGTACAATTAAGGTTTAGGACGAAAGTACCTTAAGAAGCAATTAAAGAATAACGCAAACAAATTTAAACAAGTAAATATTTTAGTGCAAAATAAATTGTTTTACAATCCTTTTGAGAAAAAGTCATTTATAAGTATTTTTTGCACAAAAGATTAGAGATTTGTTTTTGAAATTGTTGCAAGTATATATACGACATGGGAGGTAAAGACATTAATGTAGAATAGAAATTTCGGATGACATTACAATTGCGTTTAAATTTTTTAATAAAGTTGGAATATCAGAGATTAATTTAAACCCAATTCTCAATATTTTTGTACTATTTTAGATAAAGATTTTGAATGGATATTGAAGATAGTATTCCGAAGCTATAAATTCTTACCTATGAAATCCCATATTTTAAGAACGATACATCACGATATTTTTCTGAAATTTAAAAATAAATCTAGTATACGAATAGTAAAGACCATTTAATAGCAAATTAATAAAAATTAGTTTACAAAATTTTTTCAAATATTTAATTTAGCAAAAAGCTTCTTTTTCTATTTGAAAATTGAAAAAAAATTATCCTAAAAAATGTTCATGGATTTGTATTTCAGAAATTATCAATTGTTTTTCAGATTTATCAATTGTATTTCAGAAGTTATCACCCATGTGAAAATCGAAATATATATGAACACACATGATCATACATTGACTTGTATATGATCATGCATGAGCATACATTGTCATATACGTACATGCATAGTTCAATGTATGACCATACATGATCTCATATATTTCCATATATCTTTGGATCCGAAATTTGAGGGTATATGACCATACATGTTCATATATGACCATATATGCTCACATATGATTCATGTATGCTCATATATGATCATATATGGCCATATACCTCCATATACCCTCAAATTTCGGATCCAAAGATATATGGAAATATATGAGATCATGTATGGTCATACATTGAACTATGCATGTACGTATATGACAATGTATGCCCATGCATGATCATATACAAGTCAATGTATGGTCATGTGTGTTCATATATATTTCGATTTTCACATCGGCAATTAATTTTCAGTTTTATCAATTGTATTTCAGAAATAAGAGTGAGTACTTTTTATTTTTAAATAAAGAGTATATAAAAGACCCGTTAGAGGGTTAAAATAGGGAGATATTAATTTTTTTTTAAAACACATTAGTATAACAGATGTTCCTGAGCGAATATTGATGCAACATCCTGATATTATTTTTTAGGACTAAAAGTAATTTTCTTAATTTATTTTCAGTAAATTAACCCTTAAGTGCTGTTGGGGCTTATATGTCCCACTGAAAAAATATTAGAAATATTTTCATTATAGGATCAAAAAAGACCCTGTGATGAATTTTCTAAAATTAATTTAAGAATATTATTTTTAGACCTAAAAAAATAATATCACGAAGTTAAATTAATAACCACTCAGGAATATCCGTTATATGTTAAAAAAAAATAAAGTAACTTAAAATTTGACTTTTGTCCTTACACTGGTGCAATTTAATGTATTTATATTTTGCACTAATTTTCTGGATTGCAATATTTAATCTAATGTTGTTATATTCTGCCCACAATTATTTGGAATTAAAAGGAAAAAGAACTTGCCTAAAATCTAAATAAGTGCCAAAAATCGCCGTTTTCTAGAAATCCACTGAAATAAAAGATCTGCCCTAGCCAAATGAGAAATAGAATTCCTACATTTTTTATAATTTTTTATGTCTAATATGTTCTTAACGAAATCTTAAACTCCAAACATTGACGGTGGGTCTCATACTGTAGGTTTAACTTTAACTTAACTAGAAACAAAATAAAATGTCAAAAAAATGTACACAAAACAACAACAAATTTTTGGGTTAACTATTAACCTAAGTTTAAACCTGCAGTATGAGATCCACCGTGAGTTTTTAAAATTTCTTTAAAAAAAAATTTTAAAAAATTGAAAATTGTAGATTTGACAACAGTGTTTAAAAATTCTAACCTTTTTGGCACTAATTTAAAACGAGTTAGCAAAACACAATATAAAAAAATACTTTTTATCTGAGTTTGTTGGAACCTATAGAATAAAAAAAAATGTTTCTTTAGTAGATTAGTTCAATAATTTTTAAAATTTGGACGCAAATTTCTTGATTAAGTGGTCTGCGATACATCGGTTGGCGGCCAAAATCTTAATAGCTCGTCTGTTTTTTAACCAATTTAAGTTTCTATTGCTTTATTGCTAAGAGAATTCACTACGAGTCATGAGTCTTTAATGTTTTTAATTCGAGTTAGTTCTAAAATATTAATGTTTTTGGGAAAATATACAAAACGTCATATTTTCCCCTCGTAATCCGTGTTTCAAACTTCAGGGCCGATGCGACACGTCGTTCCATGGACAAAAATGAAAATAAAAAAAAATTTGCCTCAAATTAAGATTAAATACACATTTTTTGACAGATAATAAAGTTACTGAAATAAATCTAAAAAAAAATATTTGGTGTGACTGCTTTTGCCGTCACGAGAGGGCGCTAAACTCAGAGAATTTTGTACAAAAATGACTGAACGGAAACATGGGTTTTAAGTATTTTACGAAAATAATTCTCAAAAATATATTTTTTCAAAAACTGGTTCGAAAATTTTTTTAATTCCTTCAATATATTTGTGGTTAAATTAAAATATAGATTTTAGTATATTTTTGCAAAATAATTATTTTTTATTTCTCCTAAAAGACATTTTTTTTTTGTTGAAAATCCAAAAATTATTTAACTACCTAATTTCGTAAAACACTTGGGTGAAGTGAAGGGAACTTTCAATGTAAATTGTTTTTGTAACAAAAACAATTTCTATAGAAATAACGCAACACTTCACCGAAGTGTTTTAGAAAATTACCCCCTAAGTTTGATGGAGTATAAAAAAAAAATTATATAAAATTAAATATTTTTTCCTTTTTTTGTAAGCTTATACTGTTATATTATAGATCATTAAAAAATTAGTTACTATTTTTTACCACAAATTAAAAAAAAAATGTGTTTTTTGAAATTCCTAAATTCATGATTTTTACTCAGATTTCACGCATTTAAGAGTGTTTAGTATTCAAACCGTGTGAACTTTCCATTTGAGGTATAGATATGAACTTATGTAAAACACTACGGGGAACATTTTTGTGGAACATTATTGTCCCTTTTTAAAAAGGGACAAAAAAGACCCGTAAGTTGAAGAGTTAGAGGGTTAAAATGTTCCACAAAAATGTTCCTCGTAGTATTTTACATAAGTTCGCCAAACACATCCTATACCTAGAATAGAAGATTCCCATGGTTTCTCCCTAAAATCCAGGTTTGTGGGACATTTGAGCGCCAATTCTGAATAAGTACGAATTTAACCCTTAAACACATTTTAAGTTTTTACTTATTAGTGGCACTGAAGTTAAATTTTCAATATTGATGTCTTCAAAGACTTATAGTAGCATTTCATGACAAATATTTTTGCCGGACATTTGAACCCTCTAACTTTTCAACTTACAGGTCGTTTTTGTCTGTTTTTAAAAGGTGCCAAAAAGTTTCTTTAATTGAAGAGCTGGAGGGTTAAAAAGTTCCACAAAAATATTTCTCGTAGTGATTTACATAACTTCGCTGAACATAGCCTATGCCTGAAATGGAGGATTCACACGATTTCCTATT
The DNA here is from genome assembly GCA_949987735.1 of Leucophora obtusa. NCBI lineage: Eukaryota > Metazoa > Arthropoda > Insecta > Diptera > Anthomyiidae > Leucophora > Leucophora obtusa. The sequence goes on from OX465296.1 coordinate 182,539,936, forward strand.
TTAATCCAATTTAATTTTTTTTTCGTTTTAGAAACATCATTTTAAGCGTTTAAAACCTTTTTTTTGTGAAAAGGATTTTTTTTATTAACGAATCGAATTTACCACAAATATGGCTTGACCTTATGGATACTTTTTGTAATTTTACGTCCATTTATGTAGCTAATATAATATTTTTAAATTTCAGGACCTATAGGGGCTGGGCGTGTCCTTGGCCCGATATTTCCAAAAATTAAAATTTTTTTTAACTAAGGGGTTCTGTGTCAGTGTTCCAAATTTTAAAACTCTCTCTCGACTCCTTCTATTTTTATCCAATCGTTATATGGGATCAAAGCACTGTCCGTCGTCCTAATTTTTTGGGGGACGTAGTTTTACACCCGAACAAATAATTCCAGGGTGTAGCCCGGTTAACAACTCAAAATTTACTTTTTTCCATACAAGCTTGGAGAAACTTAATGATAATATACCCTCAAATTTCGGATCCAAACCCATATATGGACTCGTATATATTGCCATATATGACCATATATGAACATTTTCACCCGGGTAGTGTAGAAGATATTCGGCTTCAACTTTGTCGGGATCACGTGTGTCACACTTTCGCTATCCTAAAAAAATTTGTTTGGTAATTTTTCAATACACCGAAATAAATTCAAAAATTTTCCAAATTCGGGGCAACCTAATGCACGTGTATGTACAGTGATCCTGAAAAGAATTTCGACACACATAAGTTTGTTCTAAAAAATTGGATGCTGAAATTAAAAATCACAAAAAATGTAATATCCATATTGTCTATGTTTTGTTAACAGAGTCGCTAACCTCCGAAGAAGAACAAATTGCTTTGGAAACTCTGTTTTCAAAACATACACAATATCGGGATCAAACTTCATATTTTTAAGAGTACGTCAAAGCTAAGCAAAAATAATTTTCAATTTTTAAAAATTAAGAGCTGCTTCCATAAAAAAATGAATTGATCTGAAAAAACTTGAAAGACAGGTATTATTTTTTTTGACTCTTCTTTCAGAATATATTAGATTTTCTCATGGGTGAAACCCAAAATACAATTTTGTCGAACCGAGTAATAACAGGAACTTTAAAGCAAATATTTGTTTCAATATGATGCTTACCAAACGTGTTTAAAATATATAATTGAATTTTCCCTTAACATTTTATCAAATTTTCTGAGCCACTGTATGTTTGAATTTGTATCTCCAATTTATATTTTATGTATGTATGTAAAAATAAATTATTTTTTTATGTTGGCTAAAATGTATTTCATGTAAATGAAACACATGCTACACTCATAGAAATAAACCTGAAAAAATTAATAAAATTTTTTTGTTATTTTTATGTTAACTTTAGTTGAATGAAAATAGCTTCTAAAATCAATTAAAAACAAATTGTAAACTGTTGACTTCAGAAGGCTAGATTTTAATTAGCATTAAAAAAATCGCAAAAAACTTTGAAAATTTTCTTTTTGTTTTTAGTCAACCAATTATTTAACAAAACTTTTTGTTGACTTTAGCAGGTTAAGTTGTTATTTTCTATTAACGAAAATTAAACTCAAATATAACTAATATCTTACAAATATTTATAAAAAATAATCTGCTAGTTTCAACAGTTTATTCTGCAATGTCATTTCTAACTAATTTTTATTAGTTTTAGTTAAAATTTTTACACTTTTTTCTATTAGTGTAGTAAAATCTAATTGAACTCTTAAAGGAAAAACTGTATGATTCGATTTTGTTAAAATGCTATTTTGTTCGTTGCACGTATGCAGCATGTGGCAATGTTGGAAATCAATTTATTTTTCTAATGCATATTTGGCAATAAGAGTTTTTTTGCACATACCGGATCTGACATAATTTAACCTTTAACTGTTTAAAAATAGATTTCTTTTTTAATAACACCATAACATGTATGTTATACAGTGCGTTTTATAGCTATAATGTCAATTTTGTTTTCTTCAGAAACTAATCCCATCGCTTAACTCTCTTGGGATTTATATAAAATAAAAAGTCGTTGTACTTGTTTTGTATTGCTGTGGTATTGCAGTTATATTTGTTTTTGTTTGGTGTAAAGCCCGCTTGGGCTTATTTTCCCTTGCTTCTCGTGGTATTAAACCAATTGACATGAGAGTACCAACAACTTAACAGGTAGTCAGTTTAACAAGGTAATCAAGGTGTTGATAGATGCCATGTCATGCCATTCGCTGATTTCCAGCATTCCAGAGTTTTAGTAAAAACTAAAAAAAAATAGCACTAAAAATTACTTTAAATGTAGGTTCTGGTTTTCTGACACAGACTAACCTCCTAAAGTCCAGGTTTGTGGGACATTTAAGTGCCAATTCTGAATAAGTACGAAATTAACCCTTAAACACATTTTAAGTTTTGACTTATTTCTGGCATTGAAGTTAAATTTTCAACTTCGATGTCTTCAGAGACTTATAGTAGAATTTCATGACAAATATTTTTGCGGAACATTTTAACCCTCTAAGTCCTCAACTTATTGGTCTTTTTTGACACTTTTAAAAAAGGGACAAAAAAGACCCTTTAATTGCAGAGTTAGAGGGTTAAAATGTTCCACAAAAATATCTCTCGTAGTGTTTTACATAAGTTCGCTGAACATATCCTTTACCTAAAATGGAAGATTAACATGGTTTCCTATGCCGATTCACAATAAACATTTTCAAAAGAGGGGAAATTTTAACCCCCCAAAGACATAGGGCCAGACGAAAACTTTTAAAACGCCGATACACATATATTTAGTTTTGGTGCCTCTGCGTGAATCAGTTATCATCAGAACTTTTTTTCTTTTTTGTACAGTGTAATTTATTTTCCAACACATAACAATTTTAAACTTATGGCCGCCATATTGGATCCGCCATGTTAAAATTTTTAAATTTGATTTCAGATTCGTAATCTGCTAACCAAAAACTTCTCCTGGTGGAAATTTGAAGTAAATCAGACGACACAAGAAATTTAATGAAAAAATTGTTTGTCGCCATATTGGATCCGCCATTTTGAATTTCAAAATTTTAATTTCAGATTTTTAATCAGCGGATGCTGGACCTATATAATTGATTATTTTAAGTCCAATATATTAAAACCTAAAAATGAATGGCCGCCATCTTGGATCTGCCATTTTGAATTTTATATTTTTTATTTCAGATTCGTGATCAGCAACAACCAAACCCTCCTTTGTGATATATTTTAGTTTCATATACTCAATATTATAGTTTTGGCCAAAATTCGATGATGCTGGCCCACTGTGCAGCGTATACAATGTATGTTTTGTAATCAGAAGAGCCAGAATTAATTAATTAATACTTGAGTAATTTATTTTTCAATTAGAATGTTTTCTCTCTTAATCTTATTAATTCCAAAAATTTTTGCAATTTGAGTCCACTCTATACCCATAAGTCTAACCATTGCCATTCTTGCAGCTGTTTCATTGATGCCAATGTGTGCAGTATGTGAAAGGGAGAAATATAACGGCAAATCTGAAAATTCAATAATTGATAGAAATAACGATACCTCTCTGGTATTTAAAATATCAGTTAAAACATACCACTCTACAGTGTAGACATGGTAGTAACATATTATTTTTCGGACTACCAGTAATGACACCGACTTACTTTCCGCACTATTTCAAAATATATAATAATGAGTTACTAATAACTAGTTACTTGTTCCATTATAAAAAAAAAAATGCGTTACGACTTATTTTTATCATTATTTTACACATAAAGTATTATTATAGATTTCTTTGTCAATTTTTTTGGGATCTATTTTTATACTCAATATTTTTTCAACACTAGTAAGGATGTATATAACCACATATTTTTTGAGTTTTTGTATGTTGGCGAGTAAGCTGACTTGTGCACATATCGAGATAGTTCAGATGATAGAGAGAGAACAGGTTCCCGTTCCCGCACAAGCAAATTTTAATAAAAAAAAAAAAAATTACAATAGAAAAATATTTCTTTTTAAAAGGATACCAGCAATAGAAATTATAGAAATTCCAAAAAATTTTGTTATTTATGTTGTAACTTAGAATTTTTATTATAAAACAATTTTTATGTATATGAGAAATAACAATTTACAAACATTTCAAACAAAAAAATTGTTCGAAATAAAATTTTAATTAAAAAAAATGTGTTTTCTTTTGCAAATTCCATTGTTGGTGCCTAATTTTTTTTCTGTGTACATAAAAGATATGGCTTGTATATATATTAGGGTATTCAATTAATCGGCTTTTTATTTTAATCGATTAATCGTTCAAATAATTATTTGGGTTTTTTTCTTAACCGATTAATCGAATTAAATTTAAAAATGAATCGATTAATGGGAAAAAAATTTATGTAAAATAATTTAAATACATTTTTGAATTTTTAATAATTTTATTTAAAAAAAGGTATAAAACTAGTTTCAGTAACTCTTCTAAAATTCCTAAAAACAAAAAGTGTAATAATTGAGCTCATATTTTGTCAAAATGTTTATTTTTTCTGTCTGCTCCGTCACATTTAAAAATTTTATTCAAATCGGAAGGAACCGCACCGCAGACCTTTCTGGTAAATTTAGCATTTTAAGTTAAGCCTGAATTACCCAGATGTAAACGAATCTCTATCATATGTTTAATAAGTTAAAGGAGAGTAGAACAACTTTGTATCTCTTTCGTATGCATTAAACACATAAAAGACGTAAATGTAGGGAAAAATTCTGTTGAGAATTTATTTTCGCTCCATCCATTTATTTTATCTGTTAAATTTTTTATGAATGCAGAGTGCTCACTAAAGAAGCTTTATTGCATTGAGCATTAATTATAATTAACAGTTTTAATGCTTATTAATTATAATAATTATTAAGGCTTTCGTTTAATATTAAAATTTAAAAAATTGTATACACTCAGATAAAAAAGTTTGTAAAAAAAATTTGTAAACAGTTTCCAATCGCACTATACTATTTTTATACTGATTATTAGTACAATTTTTATTTTTAGTAATCATTTTTGCTATTCTCTTATTACAAATTACGGATTTTTTTTTACTAATTTGCGCTAGTGATGTCAGCAAAACATTTTACTAATTTTTTAAAACCGAGAAAGAAAAATATACTAGTTTAAAAATATTTTTTTTTTGATTTTTTACAATTCTTGTTTAGTTTGTATTTGTTACTATTGATATATTCTTAGTTTAGAAATAACACCCAGAAAATTTTATTGCATCTCCAATGCATAAAACGGCAATAACTGGAGAACCATTTGCAATTTTGACTCCAAATTTCAAGTACGATGAAGTAATTATACGCTTGTTACAATCGAAAGAAAAAAAAAAATTTTTTAGATTTTACAGTTTTTTTTATTTATTAGTACAATTTTTTGCTAATTTCAGCAGGTTGATTTTAAATTACAGTTTACAGCAATTTACTGAAATTTAGTAGCTGCAACTAATTATTTATACTAATTTCATTGTACTAAAATTATGATATTTAGTAAGTTTTTTAACTGATTTTAGCAAAACGATTTTGAATTGCATTTTACATAAATTTTACTAAAATTTAGTAGCGGCTACTAATTTTTTCTACTAATTTTATTGTACTACAGATCAGCAGACATGTGTTGCTAAAATTAGCAAGAAATACCGCTGGCCTCAAAACAGTTAAATTTCCCGCAATAACAGCAAAATTTTCAGTAGCCATTACCGACTTTTTTGGTTGAGTGTACTTAAATAGCTAACACTACATTGCTAGATCCGTCAAAACAACAGAGCAGTATTTTTGAAGATGACAAAGGAAACTGTTAAAATTGTTTGTTGTTTTTCTTTCATATTTATGATGTTTCTTAAGGCTCCTAGAGGAAAACAAAAAATTCGCATTGAGTTTGAGCTCCTAAATTACCCGGTGAAAAATGTCCATATACGTTCAAACATGTACATATATGGTTTATGTATGGACACATATGAACAAATATGGATTTTTTATGAATATATACGGATTTTATATGAACATATATGGAAGTATATATGATTCCATTTATGGGAAAAGATTTCATATACATACATATATGGAGGCATCTGTTATTTCATATATGGAAAAGGCACTCATATATGGACAAATATGGAAATATATATTAACCAATTTATGCAAAAGGAACTTGTATATGAACATATTTGGAAGAATACATTTTTTCATATGTGTAAAAGAAGCTAATATGGATAAATATGGAATTATATTTAATGCCATGAATAAAAAAGGAACATATGTAGCGCCTAATTTCAATGTCATACATAAATTTATGTCTATAGTACAACCTTATAATAAAGGACAGCAACGTTCGCATGTATTCGCATATATTTAATAAATGGTTATGTTCATATATGTCCATGTATGAACATATACTTAGGTGTTACCTCATTTTTCGGATCCATACATATATGGTTGAAACCATAAATGTTCATATATGGACATTTTTTACCAGGTAGTCATATTTGACCTTAAAACCGAATAAAAATAACACTCATTAAGCTAATAAATAATTCTATAAATTCTAAAAAGTTGGCCCTGATGATTTTCTTAGGCCAGAATGAAACCCGGGTTGGTGCAAGCCTACACCAAATTATTTTTCACAATTTCCTAAACAAGTTTTGGGATTTTAGCATACTTACTTTAATAAAATTATATACATTTTTTAAACATTTTTGTAATTTTTTGCCAATTTCGATTGATCGATTAATCGTATTAAATTAATCGTATAATTCGTTATTCGAAATTTGGCCATTTTAAATTATTCGAACAATTTTTGAGCAAAATTATTCGATTAATCGAATAACGATTAATTGATTGAATGCCCTAATATATACAGGGTTTACACGGAATTTACTGGTTATCGTGAGTACGCCTTTTATTATTTTTAATTGTTCGTAAATTTACACACATTAGTCTAACATTTGGTTTTAAGCTCATTATTTTAATCTTAGACACAAAGTGTGTAATTATGAATAATAAATGCATTTTAATTTATTTTAATTAATTTTATATGTATTTTTGTACAAAAAAAGGTGTATAAACTAATTTCCCATATTTGATGTCTAATTTTAGGTATTTTGCATAATGTTAGAAAAAAATTTACATATTTAATGATAGTGAATTTACAAGCATTATTTAGAGTGTATATTTGTGGGTTATTAAAAAGTTAACTACTCGTACATAAACTTATGCATAATTCGCAACATTCATTTTATGAACTCATTTTATTGTTATAGAAAAAAGAAAGTAAATAAATATAAGTCATTTTGGTTTTTAACTCCACAATTTCCTTGAGCTTAAGGTTTGTTTTTTTGTATAAAAAATTTTTTATTTTCGATATTTCGCTATTCCATGGAGTGCAAATTTCGCTACTCTATGGAGTAGCGAAATATCGAAAATAAAAAACTTTTTATATATAAAAAACAAACCTTAAGCTAATTAAAAGAAAAAGAAGGTTAAACGAGTAAAAAGGTTAAAGTCGGGCATGCCGACTTACAATACCCTACACCAGTTTGGTGTATTGTTTGGATCCGAAATTCGAATGGGTTAAAATGGGGCTTATGTCAAAATTTTCTATAATGTGAGTCAGCGCACCAAATTTCATTAAAATATCTTAATATTTGCGACCTGCAGTTTGTAACCAAGCCAATTTTGGGGGGACCCTTATATGGGCACTAGTTCTAAACATGGACCGATGTTCACCAAAATCAATAGGCTTCGTCCTTGGGCCAACATAGGTCTATGTACCAAATTTCATCAAAATAGCTTAATATTTGCGACCTGCAGCGTATAAACAATATAATTTTGGGGGGACCCTTATATGGGCACTAGGTCTAAACATGGACCGATGTTCACCAAAATCAATAGGCTTCGTCCTTGGGCCAACATAGGTCTATGTACCAAATTTCATCAAAATATCATAATATTTGCGACCTGCAGCGTATAAACAGTATAATTTTGGTAGGACCCTTATATGGGCACTAGGTCTAAACATAGACCGATGTTCACCAAAATCAATAGGCTGCGTTATTGGGCCAATATAGGTCTGTGTATCAAATTTCATCAAAATATCTTAATATTTGCGACCTGCAGCGTATAAACATTATAATTTTGGTAGGAACCTTATATGGGCACTAGGTCTAAACATGGACCGATGTTCACCAAAATCAATAGGCTGCATTATTGGGCCAATATAGGTCTGTGTATCAAATTTCATCAAAATATCTTAATATTTACGACCTGCAGCATATAAACAGTATAATTTTGGTAGGACCCTTATATGGGCACTAGGTCTAAACATGGACCGATGTTCAAAAAAATCAAACTTGTTTGTCCTTGGGCCAACATAGGTCTGCGTACCAAATTTCATCAAAATATCTTAATAGGTGCGACCTGTAGAGTGCGCACAAGATTGCATGGACAGACAGACAGACAGACGGACGGGCGGACGGACGGACAGACGGACATCGTTAAATCGAAATAAAAAAAAATTCTGAACCGATCGGTATACTATAAGGTGGGTCTACGACCAATATTTTTTGGTGTTACAAACATCAGCACAAACTTATAATACCCTGACCACATAGTGGTGTAGGGTATAATGACCACATAGTGGTGTAGGGTATAATAAACGACAAGAATTTATAAGTCATTTTGTTAAGTCGTTTTTACTGATTTGTGGTTTATTTTGTTAACATTCAGAAACCAATGAAAATGAATGTTGATTTAAATGAAATGTTAGTAAAAATAAAATTTAATTTGTTTTAAATACGTTTGCATATGTAAATAATATTCTAAGTGTATTTTCGGATTATAGCAAATTCAGATTAATGATATACGGATTATCGAGCGTTTACTGAACTAAAGGATTTATATTTTAAGCGTATTTAGAGGAGGAAGAAGGTGAAGACAGGGAAGGTTAATTTTTCTAACAAATTTTGTTGCATTTCGATCCCTGGTAAACGTATGCCATAATCTAAAAAATTACTCAAGAGAATAATTTGCAATAACTCTTGTGTATAAATACCTATATCAAAGCATATGCGTTCTATGGTTTAAGCGTTGACTATAATTAAAAGTTAAAAATATATATGGAGACACTTTATAATGAATGGCACAATCAACAAGTATTTTTAAACTGGATGCGTAATGGGCGTAAATAAGTCGCTGGTGGAGAAGTATGTTGCTATTTTTATATTGATACATTATGACTAACACGAATGTATATGAAATTACTTTTTATCAAATTATGTCTTTTACACAGTGGTAGAATAGGGTCATAGATCTGTAGTTATTTATTTATGTTAACAACTGATATTTGGTATGCTAATAAAGAATGTTAATTATACACTCAAAAATCTGTATGAACTTAAATTAAGTTTTCACCTTACAAAAACAATGTAAAAATAAGTAAAATTACATTCCAATAATAAAAGTTCTTTTAACTAATGCAAATTTTTTCTTATTTTAGTTTATTTAAAATTCTTATTATCTAAAGGCAGCCATACACTACGCAATATCCTTGAAAATGTTAGGCTTTTTTTTAATCACTGAATTTATTTTTGGATTTATTTTATTTTGTTAAAAAATCCACATTTCTTTTTTTCAAATTTATTTTTATCGGGATTAACAATAATTGCATTAAATGAATTAAATGTTCTAAAATCTCAAAACTTATTTGGCAAAGTATGAAAAATAATCTTTGCAGGAAATCGTCAGGGGACGACGCACAGGGCTTTGTCCCATAGACAAAAATAAAAAAAATTGTGTTTCCGATTTCGACGAAAATATTTTTTTTGTATATATGGGTGAAATCAAAAAATGTGATAAATTTTTGGGCCAAATTTGTGAGAAGCAAAAAGTGTTAATATTTCGGTTTTTTTTTAATGGAATCAGTAAGTTTAGTCATTATAAACTTAATTGCAAATAATCTCTTCTACAAGTTGTCGCAATAACTTTTTTTGTACAATTTTAATTTTTTTTGTGGTGACGGAGTTTACATTTCTGCAAGCAAAAGATATAACAAAAAAAATTGCGTACGAATTTTCTTCAATTTATTAGTTTTTCGTATTTGGGTTTTCAATTTGCTTTCCAATGATATATAATTTGTGTTTATCAAATACAATTCATTCCGCGAAAAAAATTTTAATTTTTTTTTAATTTTGTATTTTTGGTCCTTTTAAATGCTTTTCAAAAATATAAAATTTTTTAAAATCCAAACAGCGGTTGCGCAGTTACAAAACATAACATTTCACGATCAAAAAATTCTTAAATTGTGTGAAACAAATTTAAATTGTCAAACTAATGTCAGTAATGACTCGAAATATCGATTCAAAACCAATGAAATGCAAAATCAATCGTTTTTCGCTCCAGCAGCTTAGGGTAAAAAACTGATAACTTTTTTTGATTTGACGCAAAATTATTAGTTGAATCGTCTTTTGACGCATAAATATTAGTTGAATCACCTCTGTTTATGGTTATTTTAAAATATTTTAAACATGTATCTACATTTATTTGAATGAAATCTGATGCAAACAATTGTGGTTACGGAGTTCACATTTACGGAGTTTACATTTGGTTACTTTTTTCGTTTTCTTTCAGAAACGCTTTGTCAGAATTTTTTTTCCGAAACAAAATCGCATGATGCCTACAAGGTGAATCCAAATATGACATTGTTTTTCTTACTCGTTAAATAGTTTGGTGTAAAAATTAGGAACGGAGTTTACAACATTTTTTCAAATCTTATTAAAGACATCTTTTTCATCTCGAGAATGTTACATGCTGCAGAAAAGCTTCAAGTCTGTTATACTGGATGATTATTTACAGTCCATTTGAGTATAAATAACATTATACTTTTCGCAATATAAATAATAGATAACTCCAAAATTCTGGTGTATGCATTTTTATCAAAAATTATGACGAAAAATAGTTACAGAGTTGAAGTCCTGATAGCTAAGACATACGACAAAGTTTTTAAAATGTATTAAATTTTATTATAAACGGCACTTTTCCTCTTCATAAAAATTCTTACAGTTAGTGTTTAGCTTTATTGGTTATTAAAATATAAGCTATTAAAGTTAAAAAACCTTATGAGTTACTTGTTACGGAGTTTACATTTGGCCTATAAAATTGGTCACAAATTTTATATACTAACCAAAAAATGATCAGATTGTTATAAGTTTTGTAAAAAAGGTGACAATGCGCTGATATGTGTCGAAATATAAAACTTAAATGTAATCCATGCATTAGAAATCAGGTGGTTACACGGTTTTATCACATTTTTTGATATCACCCATATATATGTATACTAAAATTACTTAATCTTGTAAATATTATCCTTTTAGGTATAACTCATTCTGTCTACACTAGAGGTCGCTAAAGTCGCTAAATTTTTAGCATAGAATGTAATGAGAAAAGATGAATTTTTTGCATTTTTTGGAAAATTGGTAAAAATTCATTTTTAGAGGTATCTTTAAAATTTTTCTTTCTTTAAATATTTGAATATATTCGAATCAATAAAAGATAATAAAATTTTAAGAAAATCTGCAATTAACATATGAAATTAATGTTTGAATATTTACAATATTTTCGCTGGAAGCCTAAAAATATCAAATGTTAAATGAAACTTTAAAAAAAATTATGTTAATTGATTTTAAAATTTTTTGTTATGCTCTTATAATTTTATATAAGAAAAAATATAGAAAATAACCAATTTCTTAATTTAACTATAAAAAAAAATTTTTTTCCAAGTGTCAAAATATGTATTTTTGTAATTTCATCTTTTATGGGTAACGAAAAAGTTTCCAACTTTTAATAGATTTTAATAAAATGGTATAATATTTTTCAAATATTAAGATAATATTATTTTTGTAGAAAAAAAATTATAAACTTCGGCAAAAACGCTTTATCTATTTCATTAATAAATCCTTAAATATATCTAATTATTGGTTAAAATCCTATGTTAATAATAAAAATAAAATTATGTTAATTAATTTTTACATTATTAATTTTTATTAGGAATATGCCTTTAGTTATTATATCTAAAAAATTATCTACCAATTTTTTTATAGAAATCAAAATAAATGTATTTTTTAAAGACTCTTTTTATATTTCATTCACGTAGAAAAGTTATATTTTTTAATTAAATTACCAGCTGATAAAAAAAGTCTATCTTTGAACTTTGAAAGCAAATTCACTAAAGCATCAGCGCTAAAAACACTACGAGGAACATTCCCAGCAAAAACAGACATTACCCAGTAATTAAGCGAGTAAGTAGCACACAAAGGGTTTCACTACTTACCAGGCTATTTACTCGCAACATTACTTTTGTTCGCGATGTCCAAAAATTCATGGGTGGTCATTACCCTCTCGCTTACAAAAAAAGTGCGAATAACGAGTTACCCATAGTGAAAGAATAAGTAGTTACTCACAAAGATAGAATAAGTGGTTACTCAGAAGTTAGTAAATAAGTGGTTACCCTACATTGTAAAATAGTTATTTGGCAAAAAAAAGTTTTTACTTTGGAAAATTTCCTATTTAGGATAAAAGAAATTTATAAATAAAATATTAATATAAAAAAGACTAAATCAGTACTTATTTAATTAATTACCAGTAAGACATTACTTTGCAAGAATATATAAGTACTTCTATAACTTATTATGGGTAAGTCATTATTATTTTATTTTAAAGTAATGCCAATGGTAATGCGCTATCATTACTTGGTAATCCGTATGGTAATGACCTGTTATTACCATGTTTTTGCTGGGTTTTTATGAAACATTCTAAACCTCTAACTCTTCAATGAAAGGGAATTTTTTTGGCCCCTTTTAAAAAGGCACAAAAGAGACCCGTAAGTTGAAGAGCTAGAGGGTTAAAATAATCGACAAAAATGTTCCCCGTAGTGTTTTACATAAGTTCGCTGAACACATCCTGTACCTAAAATGGAAGACTCCCATGGTTTCTCCGTAAAATCCAGGTTTATGCGACATTTGAGCGCCAATTCTGAATAAATACACTCACAATATTTTATCCTAAAAAACAACCTAAAATACATATTCAATTAATTGAAAGCACAATTAAAAAAGGGCTACTGATTTTTCATTATATTGTGATGCAGTTTTTGTTTCCAGCCGGGGGGAGAACTCAGCGGGGCTAGGTTCGTTAAAGGTCTGCCTCCTTTGAAATAACAGCAATCGTTTCTTTTGTTCAATTCAATTGTACGATCCTGTATCGCACACAGTTTTATTTACCAAGATCTTAAACTACTTAAACTATTTATTTAATCTAATGACTGTTATTCTTTAAACGTTGTCGATGATTCGGTGCACAGGATGATCTTCGGCAACTCTGGCAGTGGTTGCAGTTCCTCCAAACGTCGATAGCTCTGTCACTGGTTCGATATGATTAGGTATTGAACTACGACCCGTAAAACTTTATAAGTATCTCACGAAAATAGTAAGCAGGTGAGTTGGGTTATTTCGGGGAAAACGAGGGAATATGGCAAATACGATTAGTAAATATTTCTAGTAACTCACGAGAATAGTAAGAAGGTGAGTCGGGTTATTTCGGGGAAACGAGGGAATAGGGTATATACGATTAGTGACTCACAAGAATAGTAAGCAGGTGAGTCGGGTTAATTTGGGAACTTTAATCGGGCTGGCTTATTCGTGTATACTTCGCCCACGGGACGAAGTATAATAAAACTCCAACTGGATTCAAGCTCCCCCTTAGGCCATACAACTTTTCCATTATAAGTAATAGGTTTTATTAACCTAATAAGAATTACAAGAATATTTGCCCATTCAAGTGAAAATATATTGTTGGTTAGGGGTATCAGCATTTCCATTAGGTATATGAATAAGTAGGTTATTTGTAACGGCACATTACAATATTCAAACCATTTTGCTATTTATTTTCTAACATTGTTTAAACAATCCATAAAAAATTAAAAATAATTGAAAAGTCTATTAAAACAATCATCAATTTCTAACTGACAAAACGTAAAAAAACAACGATTTTGTGGTTTGTTTTTTCATATTTGAAAGCTTTTTTTTTGTTTGGATTTTCAAAACACTCACACACAACACACACGTTCATATTTTTATTGGTTATGTTTGTCTGTATGAGTAAAGAATTTCTTGTAATTTGAATTGAAATAATTTTGTATATAAACAAACTATTTTAACAAAAAAGAAAACCGAAAATATTTGAATTTTTTGTTTTAAAACAGAAAACAACGAAATTATTTAAATTATTTTTTCTAAAAATAGAAATCTAAAATTAGAATATTTGACTGAAAATAACAACTCCTACAGACGATACATATTTTTTTTTTTGGTTTGCTTTTTATTGACGAATATAAAAAGTTAAACAATATGTTTCAATGTATTTTAATTGATTCTTCAATGGAAAACAAACTTTAACTATTACTTTTTAAATAAACCTCAATCAGTTATGTAAAATACATTGTGAGTGTACGAAATAAACCCTTAAAAACATTTTAAGATTTACTTATTTCTGGTACTGAAGTTAAATTTTCAATGCTGATGTCTTAAAAGACTTATGTAGAATTTCGTGGCAAATAATTTTGCGGAACATTTTAGCCCTCTAACTCTTTATCTTTCGGGTCATTTTTGTCCGTTTTAAAAAGGGGCCAAAAAAGTCTCTTTAATTGAAGAGGTAGAAGGTTAAAATGTTCCACAAAAATATTCCTCGTACTGTTTTACATAAGTTCGCTGAACATACCCTATACCTAAAATGCAGGATTCACATGGTTTCCTATTTTAATCCTATTTGATTTTTTTTTGTTTAAGAAAAATAATTTTAAGAGTTTAAAACGCATTTTTTATGAGTGGAATTTTTTTATTTATGAATCGATTTTATGCAAATTTGGCACAAATATGGCTTGACCTTTTATAAATTCACGTGCTAAATTCTATGGCAGGTTTTATTAAAATTTTAACAGAAAGTATATATGGCAGGACTAAGAGTCCTTGCTTCAATTTTGAGAAAAATTGTCACAAGCGTTTCCAGTTTTATGTGTATCTCAATGGATACTTTTTGTAATTTTTCGTCCATTTATGTAACCAATATAATATTTTTAAATTTCAGGTTACATCACAAACTTAATGAGAATTTCTTGTTCTCGTCTGGGAGCGTCATTTAACATTTAAAATATCAAAGAAAAACAAAAACAACAAAAAAAATTTACCACAATTTACTTTGTCATCTTCCAAAATACTACTCTGTTCGTTTTTTAATTTTAAAAATTTAATATTTTTATCAACATTCAATCAGTATTCTATAATATAATGTGAAAGAAAATCATTAAATCCAAAATGGATTTATAAAATAAATAAGTCCGTTTTGGATTTACCTTAATTTAATTCCAGAAATTGCATTCTCGCAAAATTAAAATTTTTCCTTTCATATTTATTAGCTAATAAGTGTTAGATTTGGATAAAAATATTAAATTTTAAAAATTTAAAAAATAATGTGCATTTTTTAACAAAATAAAATAATTCCAAAAAAAATCAAATCCGCCCTTGCGAATGGTATATCACACCTTGTCATTTTTATGACGATGTATGATATATTATTTGCTTATGGGAAGCACAGCTGAGTGCTACCGGACGCGTCACAGGTTGCGGATAGTGATTCCGCAGAAATGTGGAGTAGCTGCCAATGGCAGCCGCGGACAGTCAGCGGTTACAAGGGGAGAGTCTCGGAGGGTCTTTCGAGCTCCCACTAAGTCCCGAGTTTGCCTATGATCCTTGTAACGTCGTGGCGAGCAATTGGCGCCAACCAAAAAAACCAATATCCCAACCGACCATGGGCGGTATAACCCTATTGGCGCTTGGATTAAATCCCTGCGCAACCACTGCAGGCCTGGAGGGAATGTTGGCAGCCCCAACACCAGGATCGGATGCTTTGGCCCAATCAGCCATTCATCTTAAACCAAACATGATTACCGAAACCGTAAGCGGCCCTATGCTCCTTGCAGGAGTAAAAGGAACAAATATATATAAAAAAAAATCAAATGATTAAAACAAAGCCCTATTATTGCCAATATTATTATACAATAAGATGTCTAATACCCTTCACATGATATGGCACAAAATTTTTTCTATATAAAAATCCTACAATATGACCCATATATTACGAATTAAGAATCAAGTCCTTTTTGATTTTTTCCAATGTATTTTATAACCTTCCAATATGACATAAACACTAGACCGGCCCTTTGTTGTATGGGCGATTTTAAAGTTGCTCCGAAACCCGCTTCCCGGGTCCTGTTTGTGAGGTCACTGTAAAAATTAATCCAAAAAAATTTCAGCTCAATCGAATAACTTTAGAACTATCCTTTGCCCTTCAAAATTTTTTTCATTTTTTGAAAATACTGGCTCTTAAATAACTGTATTTCCTTAAAATGTAAAAAAAAATTTAATCTAGACTAAATTATCTTTCTGGGAAGGCATACAAATCCAAAAAAGGTTTGACAATATTCAAGTAATTGCAATTCGCCCAGACCATTGAAGGGTTAAAATAGAATAAATTATAGTAATCGTAAAAAGTTATTTATTTTTTTCAAAATCTTCCAATATTATACTCTAGTTTCATTTCCAAGATCCATAGATATGCAGATATAGATTTTTGTCTCTCTTGGATTATGCTAACCTAGTACCAGGTGTGACAAAAAATTTTTTTTTTTAATTTGTAATACTCTAGTTTTGAGTTTTTTTAAATTTTTGTTAAACAAAATATAAAAAAGTGGTCAGTTTTTTGAGTGTGTTTTTTACTAAACCTCACAGAATAATTCTGCTGAAAATTACACATAACCCTCTTTTCACTTAATAGTGAAGGCGTTTTAAATTTGAAAATTTTACAGAAAAGTGTTATTTCGGCTAATAATTTGTATAATATTATTAATTGTAGGATGAATATAGTTCGGCTTAAGGTCATTGGTTGTTAAAAAATTCTCTTTGTTAAATAAAAATTTTCTTGTAAATAAAAACTCAAGTTTTTCAGGGATCTGGTACATTTTAAAAAAAACTTCCGTTTTTATTTATTTACAAGAAATTTTTTATTTAACAAAGAGAATTTTTTAACAACCAATGACCTTAAACGGAACTATATTCACCCTACAACAATACAACATGTCAACAAAATCCATTTTCAACAATATTATTATTTTTTTGCTAGCTGTAACAAAAATATTTCCGATTTGTTTAATTCATATAAAGGAGATTGTTTTCCGAAAATTTTGTGAATCTTCGACAACGTTAATCCTTTCTTTACCAAGGTTAAAAGTGAAATTTTTGAAAATTTTCGATTTTTCCTGAAAGTATATGAAAACATTCTGTTGTTTCTTGCGGAATTTGGTGAAAGTTGTTCACATAACTCTGTTAACACCAAATTTTATATATAGTAATAAAAAACTAGAAATTAACCCTTACGGGCATATGGGGTCAAAATGACCCCAAATTTTTAAAATGTAAAAAAGTGCCAATTGACATGAAAATCGACATAAAAACCCTTAATTAAGCATTATATATAAAAAATTTACAATTTACTGAAATTCAATCATTAGGAAGTTTGGCAATTCAATCGATTTCTAGTTTATTCGATTGAGTAATTTAGGGATTTATTTTTAAAAGAATTTAATATTTTCATATATTTAGTTAGATTATTGTTCTACCTCAAGTCCAAATTCCAATATGATATTGTCATATTAGATTTTATTTGCTGTTTCAAAAAGGTTGATTATTTTCATGATAGACAGTACAATTGTTTCGTGGGCATCATCCCAACTCTTCAGTTGTAAGTATAGAGAAAACGAGTAAAAATGTTAAAGTCGGTCATGCCGACTATATAATACCCTACACCAGTCTGATTTAAAGCCAGCTAATGTTTGGATCCGAAATTTTAATGGGTTAAAACAGACTTGTGTCAAAATTTTCTATAAAATCATAAAAGAAGAAAATATCGAAAATATAGCCCATATGGGCGATAGGTCCAAATATGGACCGATCCCATCTAGAATCAGTAGCCTTTTTCCTTGGGACCATATGAGCCAACGAACCAAATTTCATTGAAATATCTTCGTATTTGCGACATGCAGCGTGTAACCAAGCCAATTTTGGGGGGACTCTTATATGGGCACTAGGTCTAAACATGGACCGGTGTTAACCAAAATCAATAGGCTTCGTCCTTGGGCTGACATAGGTCGGTGTACCAAATTTCATCAAAATGTATTAATAATTGCGACCTGCAGCGTATAAACAATATGATTTTGGGGGGACCCTTATATGGGCACTAGGTCTAAACATAGACCGATGTGCACCAAAATCAACAGGCTTCGTCCTTGGGCCAACATAGGTCTGTGTACCAAACTTCATCAAAATATCTTAATATTTGCGACCTGTAGGGTATAAACAATATAATTTTGGGGGATCCTTATATGGGCACTAGGTCTAAACATGGACCGATTTTAACCAAAATCAATAGACTTCGTCCTTGGGCCGACATAGGTCTGTGTACCAAATGTCATTGAAATATCTTCGTATTTTGGGGGGTACCCTTATATGGGCACTAGATCTTAACATAGACCGATTTCAACCAAAATCAGTAGGCGTCGTCCTTGGGCCGACATAAGTCGGTGTACAAAATTTCATCAAAATGTCTTAATATTTGCGACCTGTAGAGTGCGCACAAGAATGCATGGACAGACAGACGGACGGACGGACATCGTTAAATTGAAATAAAAAGTGATTCCGAACCGATCGGTATACTATAAGGTGGGTCTAGGACCAATATTTTTTGGTGTTACAAACATCAGCACAAACTTATAATACCCTCTCCACGTAGTGGTGTAGGGTAGATTAGATAAATATCTTACTCTTCTTCCTCTTTTGTCAACAAACAAATTTTAACACATACATTGAAATTTTTTTTGTATAGGTATACCACGTATGTCTAACACATTCTCATGAGATATGTGCACTGACAGCGAATGTCAAAGAGTAAGAGATCTATGTAATCTATGGTATAATGATGACTGGAACATGAAAACCGAGACATTGCATAAGGTAGAAAAATTTAACGGGACGAGAATTTTGTACTTTTGTATATGAACTGTCTGGTTTGGTAAAACCAGTCACAAATCAACACTTTTTGAAAACAACATTTACATAAAAGTACCTTTGGGTACTATTTATATGTATGATTGTGTGTTCGTTTTGTCAATAACATTTGCAAAAACAACGAGATTTATCGCAAGCCAAATATATAAATCACTTCTGAAATAAAAAACAATAATATAAAGCTGAATAGGAAAGAAAACTATGAATTAGCTACGTTGCATTCAAGGCCTTGTTTGGGTGAGATGGCTAAGCTGTCGCATTTTAGTATTGTTAATTTTACTGCAATTTTAATTTTACTGAAAAAAAAATAACATAATTGTTAATTTTACAAATATTTTAAATCGAATGAAGAAAATTGAATATCATTCCCAAATTGCTCAATTAAATGGTACAAAATCGAATGAGTGGATGAATTCCCAAATTGTTGATCGAACTTCTAACGATTGAATTCAATGATTTACAAAATCGAATGAGATAAATAGATTCAATTCCTTAAAAGTGAATTCGATTGAATGAATTTCGAAGAATGAAGTCTCTGGGAATTGTTAAAAATGAATTCATTCAAGCATTAGCTAATGAAATTTCAATGGCAGTGAAAAAATCTCAAGTATGGTGCTTTCTTCATCAACAACATTTATAATTTTCCAATACTCGTTCTAAAATATAAAATGTTTATTGCACTGTATTATTTGCGTTTAAATTATTTGTTTCGACATTAACCAAAGTGGAATCACCTCAAATTAGCACCTTAATTAACTGAATTGAAAGTACAATAAAGGAATGGCCAGTTAAAGTGTGAACATGCTATTTGAAGTTTACCCCTAGAAAATTGTCAAATTTATAATAAATTCAAATTTATTCAGAGACATATAATATAGAGATGTAACAGGTGTCGCTGACATGTAGAAAATTTTGTCATATGTGACGCGCAAAATAGAAAGGGACCTAAGGATAGAAAGGGACCTAAGGTCAGGAGAGCATGGGATCGGTCTCATTCGATGCTCAGATGTTGTCCACAAAAAAAAAAAAAAAATTGATTTTTTTACCCTTTGGTCCCTTTCTCTATGCGCTGTCACATATGAGGATTTTATTTTGGGAAATTTTGTCAATGGAGGATTTTGTTTTGTCAAATGAGGTTTTAACAGAGTTGTCAAGTAAGGAGATTTGGGCCAAATAAGTGATTTTGACACCGGTTTGGGTACAGATTCAAAAATTGTGAATTTTAAAAAATTTAGTTTTAGGCCGAAAATAAGAAGAATTTTCGGATAAATTATATGCGTATTATTTTAAACTAAAGTCGATCAAATTAGAAATTTCAAAATTTCTACAAAATATTTGAATTATTTATCCAAATATTTATAAATCTTGAAATAACGAAAAGCAACCAAGCTCAATAATTAAACAAAAAATTTTCTATTTTCTAAATACTGAAAATGTTACATGCAAAGGACTCAGAACAAATAAATTTTGTGTAGGCTCAAAAAGCACCAGGGGTTTTCATTTAACCGCTTATGTACCTTCTGAATCATCGTGTAAACTCGACTTATGCAAACTTAATGTTCAAAAGAGTTTACTAGCCCTAGAACTTACACCTACTAGATTTACACTTAACCAAAAACTATTAGTTTTTGAAAACTACTCGTATTTTCTGGTCAAATTCCATACAAATTTTAGAAAAAAAAGATTTTTCACCATAATGAATTTCGTGTGAAAATTGTGTAGAATTTTTCTCTTGAAAATTTAATGTATGACTTCTTTTTTGAAATAGTGATATTTCAGCTTAATTGTGGTTTGTCTTTTGTATAGAAAAATTTTTTTACCTTCACAATTTCAACAAAGTTTTGAAGCCTTAAAAGTTCGACTGAAAAAGTAAATATTTCTTCGTAAAATATTCAATTTTACTTACTTTGCTGGCTCATTTCTTAATAATTTTCTAGACTGAAGAGCGATGCTAACTTAGCTCCTATATTTTTCTTTTAAATTGAGTTTTTGTTTAAATTAAAATGAATTGGGTATAACATTGGGGATTTAAACATTCAAAATGGGAATGAGTTAAAACTTTTCGGGCAACAGTGCAGTATTGCCAGGAAAAACAAGACAGCAGTCAGCGCCATCTGTTGAATTAAATACCGGTATTGCGATTAATAAGGACCATGTTAGACTCCTAAATTTACTACTTAAAATAATACGAACTGTGAATTCCTTCGATATTTACAAGTAGTTTCAGATTTTCATTTACAGCTGGGCCGATGTTGTTCAATTTAATACCGAGAACTGTTGGGAAGGATGTTCAGTAGTCTAGATGAAAATAATTAAATCTACTTGCTTCTTCTTGCCGTGACCGCCATTTTAATAGACCCACAGACGGACATCATTAGCTCGACTTAGAATTGAATAAACATTATGCGGTCTTAACCAATATTTTGACATATTACAGACGGAACGACCTCTTATATATGTGTGGAAATAATTAAATCGCAGGCTACCCTTTCTTAACAATGTTTTTTTTTGTTTTCTTTAAAAATAAAAGTGTGAAATTTGCTTGTCATTTACTCATTAAAACTAATTTTATTTGACAACAAAACGCACAAGCATGTCGAAGTTTATAAACAGTAATTCTGTGATGATGCTGTGCTGAAGGTCTTTAGGGAGTTAAGAGAAAGAGTTAACGAACGAATTGTCTTATAAACTGTTATACTATAAAAAAATAAGAGCGAATTTGAAAAAAAAAATAAAACCCACAACACATGCGCTAACCCTAAGTGTTTAATAATAGTTGAAATGAAGAAATAACGTATATTTTATTTAATAGGAATTATAAGTGGATTTATATGCTATAATTCTGTGCTAACAACAACTTATGTTTCTAAATACTTTGTACCGCAAAAATCCTAATGATAAATTGCAGTTTGGAAATTTTAATTGATAAAAATAAAAGTTGAATTGAAATTTATAATTATTATGTATAAAGTTTTTTTCAAGTTGATAACCCACACAGACCACAGTTGTGTTGCTGTGTAAGATGTGTTTGTAATGGCTGATTGAAATAAAGGATAAAAATAAGATTATTGTGGTATTTCTATTGGAACTCTATATTTATTTCGAAATATTTTAATAAATATATTAAAGTTTTAAAATGTGTAATAAACAAATTTCTTATAAGAAAGGTATACTCGAGTTTAATCAAAGATTTCGCTTAAATTTGAATATATTTTAAGTAGGGAAAATGAATTAACCCTTATCTTTTGAAGGACTTTAGTCTCGTTAGACTTTTATTGTCTTTTTTTTAATTTTTTCATAATTTAACTGTTTGAACTTTCTTAAACACGAGATCGCAATTTTTGTGAAATACTCGTTAAAATAAAAAAGTTACAGCCCAAGAAACAATTCGTTCCGTTTACGCAACCTTTTCGGTCCGTCATAAACGGAATCCAACTCCGTATACGTACCGTTTTCTGGATCTGTATACGGACCATAAAACGAATCATAAGGAACATCGAAACTGATTCGAATCCGTTGAAAATCCGTCAATGACGGACCGGTATATCGTGTTAAAAACGGACAAGTCCGTTTAAAGTCCGTCAATGACGGACCGTTTACGGACCGTTATGTCATGTAAAAAACGGACTAGTCCGCTGGAAGTCCGTCAATGCCGGACCGTTTCCGGACCGTTATGTCGTGTAATAACGGAGTATTTCCTTGTCCGTATCCTACCGATTTTTTCAACAAAAATAGACCATATGTTTATTATTTTCAATACAAAGTACTTATTTTTCTTTTTTATAAATTCATTAATAATTATTATTTATAATTACAATATTTAGCACATCCAGCTCGGTTTACCTATCTATCCAGCACTTAGGGACCCGGAGTAAAATCCAACATCTATATGGAAAAGAGACAATAAATTAGTTATGGTTTAATTGACCGTGTACACGATGCAAATTCTCACATGTTATACACAAAACATTAAGTTTCATAAATCTTACCTTGTTACTTGATGTTGTTTGATTAATGGTGTGATAGAAAGAATTCCCTCTATTGCATATTCTCCATATATTCCCATTATGATAATATTTTCACCGACTTTACAAAAATATATTTTTTTATTTTGTAAACAAACCGATGAAATCCGTATTTAAGGGTACGGAAACGGATACACCAATACGGAGTTAAAACGTATTGTGTTCGAAAATCCATTTATACGGTCCGTTAATATTCCGTATACGTACAAGCATTGACGGATACGTACATTACCGACAGTTAACGTGCCGTAAAAGCCGGATTCATGAATCCGTACGTGCCGGAGAGTCCGTAAAAATGTTTCTCAAACAAACTTTTTATCCGATATTTTTTTACAATTTATTAGAATGGTATCTATTGGCATATGGTATCTAATGCTGTATTTTTGGTGTATAAACTAAAGAAAGTTATAGCAAAAAACCAAAAATTTTACTTACTAGGATTAGGTAACTTTTAACTTTAAGTTTAGCATATAATCCGTCAAGGGAAACATGCTTTAATTTTGTTTTATAATGAACATTACCCCATTAAAATTGCCCCAAAATTGCAAAAATTGCAAGCAAAAAAAAAATATATACACGAGTGAATTGATGATGCTGAATCTCAGAACAGTTGTTGCGCGCCATCTGATGAAAATTTGGTGAACTTTGTTGAAGTTCTTAACCCTGTTATGTTATTTTATTTCAGTGGTGATAAATGCCAAAGGAGAACTCTGAAATATGTATGAGGGATAGAAACTTCATACATTTTATTTTTGCAATTAGAAATGTAGAATTTTATCCATTTTCACCCGGTACCAAATACGGTTTTAAAGGTTAAAGTTCATCTTTTGAGTTAATCGCCACTTCAATGTTGATGGACTACGCCCCTCTGTGCAGCGGTTTGGACAGACCGTTAAAATAGAAATAATACCATTTTTGTAAAGAGGTTGTCAAACCAAGATGCATGCATTTAAGCGGAGTTTACATTATACATTAAGTCATAGGATTTGTCAAAAAAAAAAAAAAATGAGTCAGAAAGCCAAAATCCTGTAGTGTAAATAAATTTTGCCTGATACGTACAGAAAGAATTTTAATCAGATGAACAATCAGATAAGGTAAGCCCCGCTTTAGCAACACACAAACTAAAATCTAGACGATTCAACATTATTTTTTGCGCTGCTTTGATATGAAGTACACACATAATAATCCATGCATAAAATTACGAAAAAATGTCAAAATAACAAAAAATTTCGTAAAATATACGAAAAATGGTTTATATTACGAACGTTTTTGTTGTTTTGACATGAATTTCGTTCGTATTTTTATGCATGGATTATTATGTGTGTAGATTAGGGTGGGTCGATTTAGCAATCGATATTGCGTACTCGATTTTTCGAAGGCTTTTAGCATGGGGAAAAAAAAGTTCCACTACGACATATCAAAAAAATCATTTTCGAGGTTCCCAAATTTAAATTTTTTGCAATTTTCTAATAAATGCTAGATTAGCGCCATCTTGAGGTGGCTTTTTGAAACAACTAATAAAGTTGTAAACAATATAACATTACTACCTTTCCAGAAAGGTATTACTTATGAAAATCGGATAAAAAATGTGGCAACTAGAGGTAAAAGTATATAAGTAAAATTATTTTCTCCTTGTTGTCATCAACATCATTATCATCATTTCTCATCATTATCATCATTTCATCATCAAGCAGAAAATAATTTTACTTATATACTTTTACCTCTAGTTGCCACATTTTTTATCTGATTTTCATAAGTAATACCTTTCTGGAAAGGTAGTAATGTTATATTGTTTACAACTTTATTAGTTGTTTCAAAAAGCCACCTCAAGATGGAGCTAATCTAGATTTATTAGAAAATTGCAAAAAATTTAAATTTGGGAGCCTCGAAAATGATTTTTTTGATATGTCGTAGTGGAACTTTTTTTCCCCATGCTAAAAGCTTTCGAAAAATCGAGTACGCAATATCAAAAGATTTTTATCCATACAATTTGACCCGCCCTAGTGTAGATATATTTTAAGTTGATAAATTTATCATTTTAAGATTTTGTACTATCACTATTGATACATAGTACAAAATTTATTAACTACATTATCCCAACTCTGTTTTCCTTATCAATAAATTTAAAAATTATTGTTGTTTAATTATTAAAATAAACTTAGGGATACTGATCCCTAATGTATGCACATCACTAGGAAGTTATTTTATATAAATAAAATTTATTACATCCGACCCTAGTTATTACAATGAAATCCGGTTACCATGGCATATGATTATTGTACTAATAACATTAAATATAAATCATACGCCGTGTAACCCTTCGCATTAGAACACATACATTGATTTTTGTTTATCACAGTGGTCAGCATTACTCTGATGGCACTTTTGTGTTTTTTTTGATGTTTGCAAGGAACAATCAAGAGTATAAGTTTGACAACTTTAAACTTTGTATTAATTCTCAAATATATGATTGACACAAAGCTACCGTGTATCGTAAATGTACACTAGGGGTATGACTAGGGTATTCAATCAATTAATCGTTATTAGATTAATCGAATAATTTTGCTCAAAAATTGTTCGAATAATTTAAAATGGCCAAATTTCGAATAACGAATTATTCGTTTAATTTAATACGATTAATCGACTAATCGAAATTGGCAAAAAATTACAAAAATGTTTAAAAAATTTATATAATTTTATTAAAGTAAGTATGCTAAAATCCCAAAACTTGTTTAGGAAATTGTGAAAAATAATTTGGTGTAGGCTTGTACCAACCCGGGTTTCATTATGGCCTAAGGAAATCATCAATGCCAGCTTTTTAGAATTTATAGAATTAATTATTAGCTTAATGAGTGTTATTTTTATTCGGTTTTAAGCTCAAATATGACTAATTTATTAGCTCAAACTCAATGAGAATTTTTTGTTTTCCTCTAGGAGCCTTAAGAAACATCTTAAATATGAAAGAAATACAACAAACAATTTTAACAGTTTCCTTTGTCATCTTCAAAAATACTGCTCTGTTGTTTTAACGGATCTAGCAATGTAGTGTTAGCTATTTAAGTACACTCAACCAAAAAAGTCTGTAATGGCTACTGAAAAATTTGCTGTTATTACGGGAAATTTAACTGTTTTGTGGCTAGCGGTATTTTTTTGCTAATTTTAGCAACACATGTCTGCTGATCTGTAGTACAATAAAATTAGTAGAAAAAATTAGTAGCCGCAACTAAATTTTAGTAATATTTATATAAAATGCATTTCAAAATCGTTTTGCTAAAATCAGTTAAAAAACTTACTAAATATCATAATTTTAGTACAATGAAATTAGTATAATAAAATAATTAGTTGCAGCCACTAAATTTCAGTAAATTGCTGTAAACTGTAATTTAAAATCAATCTGCTGAAATTAGCAAAAAATTCTACTAAAAAATAAAAAAACTGTAAAATCTAAAAAAAAAATTTTTTTTCTTTCGATTGTAACAAGCGTATAATTACTTCATCGTACTTCAAATTTGGAGTCAAAATTGCAAACGGTTCTCCAGTTATTGCCGTTTTATGCATTGGAGATGCAGTAAAATTTTCTGGGTGTTATTTCTAAACTAAGAATATATCAATAGTAACAAATATAAACTAAACAAGGATTGTAAAAAATAAAAAATAAAATATTTTTAAATTAGTATAATTTTCTGCTTAATTTAGCACTCGGTTTTGAAAAATTAGTAAAATGTTTTGCTGACATCACTAGCGGAAATTAGTAAAAAAAATCCGTAATTTGTAATAAGAGAATAGCAAAAATGATTACTGAAAATAAAAATTGTACTAATAACACTGTGAGACAAATGGTAGAGGTCAGTGATCGGGAAGGGTTCAAACTACCGGGGAAAGTTATATCGGTAAAAAAGAAGTTATACGTGTCCCGGCGTTTCTCTGGGTCTAGGAATCGAGATATATCGATTTGACCTTTGATGCACACAGGAAAAAAAATTTCCAACCGAATTGCTAAGCCTGTTTTGGTTGCTACAACCAATAAATTGGGTTGGTGAAACCATATTTGAATGTGATTCCTAAATATTTTGGGTATTGCAACTAAAATTCAGTTGTATAAACCGAATTTTGTTGTCATAACCAATATTCAGTTGCACCAACCTATTATAGTAGATGTAACCGAATTTTAGTTGGAAAATTGCATATTTTTTCTCTGTGTGTGGTCTTTTTTTTTGACATAACTCGAGAACCACTAGTCCGATTTTGTTCAAACAATTTTAAAAAAATTAAACATTACAATTCCTTTAATCTGTTCATATAACGTTTTTCTATATACTCAACAGTTTTGCCGGTAAAAATAAATAAAATTGTTTGAGCAAAATCGGACTAGTGGTTCTCGAGTTATGTCAAAAAAAAGATATATCTCGATTCCTAGACGTGACCCAGCGAAACGCTGGGACACTTATAACTTGTTTTTGACCGATATAACATTTCCCGTTGGTTTCATCCCATCCCGATTTTGACTGTCGCATATACTATTTTTATACTGATTATAATCAGTATAAAAATAGTATAGTGCGATTGGAAACTGTTTACAAATTTTTTTACAAACTTTTTTATCTGAGTGTATACAATTTTTTAAATTTTAATATTAAACGAAAGCCTTAATAATTATTATAATTAATTAGCATTAAAACTGTTAATTATAATTAATGCTCAATGCAATAAAGCTTCTTTAGTGAGCACTCTGCATTCATAAAAAATTTAACAGATAAAATAAATGGATGGAGCGAAAATAAATTCTCAACAGAATTTTTCCCTACATTTACGTCTTTTATGTGTTTAATGCATACGAAAGAGATACAAATTAATATACGAGTTGTTCTACTCTCCTTTAACTTATTAAACATATCATAGAGATACGTTTACGTCTGGGTAATTCAGGCTTAACTTAAAATGCTAAATTTACCAGAAAGGTCTGCGGTGCGGTTCCTACCGATTCGAATAAAATTTTAATATGTGACGGAGCAGACAGAAAAATAAACATTTTGACAAAATATGAGCTCAATTATTACACTTTTTGTTTTTAGGAATTTTAGAAGAGTTACTGAAACTAGTTTTATACCTTTTTTTAAATAAAATTATTAAAAATACAAAAATGTATTTAAATTATTTTACATAAATTTTTTTCCCATTAATCGATTAATTTTTAAATTTAATTCGATTAATCGGTTAAGAAAAAAAACCCAAATAATTATTTGCACGATTAATCGATTAAAATAAAAAGCCGATTAATTGAAGACTCTAGGTATGACTGATAATAGAATTAATTTTGTGCACAATTTCAGAGTTTTCTTTATATATTCACCCAGAAAACAGATTCGGTACTGACAACCCCATTTGTTGCCAATCGAATGGTTCAGTTGCATCAAATAAATTTTTCGGTTGCAGCTAACGAATTATTCTTGATACAACTGAAATTCCATTGCCAAAGTCAAATTAGTCCTGTCTCAATTGGACAACTGATAAATTCGGCTACCACAACCGCACCATGCGATTGGCTACAAATGCGGTTATCAGAACTGAATCTGTTTTCTTGGTTTTCCTAAAATATTCTCGAACAGATACAGACAAAAATTTTCAATTTCCAGAAATCAAATAAAATTAATAAAAATCTAAATATTAATCAAAATAAAAAACATTTAAAAAAAAACTTTAGCAAAAATCTGTGAGAAGTTATTGCAAAAAAATCAAAATAAAAAAATCTTTCTTACAATTTTCAACACAATTATTTAGTACGGGAACAAGTTATGTGAGCTCGACTGCTATGCCATTGAGTTCGTGATATTTTCAGAAAATAAAAAAAGTTCTATCCCTAATATATGTTCATTGGTAGTATGTTTTAAACACGCCTGCATGTGTTTTATGATCTGATTACACTCAAAGGAAATCATGTTTTTTATTAAATTGATTATGTCACATTATTATGACTGAATATATATGTTTTAATGTTTTTTTTTTGTTTAAATATTAAACTTGCTTTAAAAACTTTGAACTTTACAAAGAAATTCAAGACGATGTATGAAAATTCATGAAAAATAAATTAAATTATATCACACACGTGATTTACATATAAACATACACATAGTAATTTTCCAGGGAAATGAAGACAAATTCTTGCAAAGTTCTTTTCACTCTATTATATGGAAAACATGCACACATACTTACATACATTCAAACATACCCAGCAAAATTGTCGGATGCAAAGAACTGGTTGTAGAACAACTTGTACTTGCATGCAACCTGTTCTAATTTATGTTCTATCATCGGTGATTTTTGTTTGAGTTTGTCCCAAAAGCAACAGGTTCTTTTCCTGCAAACTAGAACAGGTTGCTTTGGAACCGGTTATAGAACCAATTATAGAAGTGGTTCTGCGTCAGTGAAGCCTTCCATTTTGACTTCCAGGAATCAGTTCTAGAACCTGTTCCACGGAGCCGGTGGTAAAAACACCTATTCCAGAAAAGATTCAAAGGCAACCAGTTCAAAAAAATTTTGCTGGGTAAATTAGCAAAACTTTTAATGTAAAAGTTTTATTTTATTATTGTAAGATGGTTTCTTTCTGTTGAAATAGCATCATTAATTTAATGTATGCCAGTCTTAAAGTTGATAGAATGAAATGAAAAAAAAACGCGAATTTAAAATAAATTCTTTAATATTTATAAACAAAAAATATATAGAGAAAAAAAGAAAAGTAAACTTAAAATGCACAGAAAACAAGAAAGTACTAACATAACAATTAAGATAAAAATAACAGTTTTAAAATAAAAAGTAAATACACTGCGAAAAATAAGGAAGAGAAAAATCAAAATCAGTTTTTAATGGGGCTTGAATATAGTGTTGCCATTTATTTCTTTTAGAAAAACTGTACAAGGAAAACGACACTGATGATGGCTTTGTAGCGAAAGCCGAAAATACGTATTCTGTATTGCTGGCCTTATCGAATTCTTTCAAAAACTTTTATCTTTTGTAATTTACTTGCGAAAATTGTATCATCTTTCTTTAATTTGAAAATAATTTAAACAGCAAGTGATATTAATTTATGATCTAGAGTCAAACTAAAGAACATTCATTTACCAAAATAAGAGATCAACTAAACAACAATTTGAATTACATTCAGTAATCAATTCCAAACAAAAAAATTAAAAAAAAAAAACCAAGTGTATTGGAAACAAGTCCTGCAATAATCCCTACAATTTCTAATTTAAATTATTTTTCTTTGTGTAGTTTAAAAACCAATGCTTGAAAACCAAGTAAAAGTAAAACTAAAAATGATATTGTGTAGGATGTTTTCAGCACTCAACAACGTCATTTATAGTTGTTGTTACACTTTTAAAACATAGCAGTTACATTGAAGTACAAAACGTGTTGTTTTTTAGCTCAACTAAATATGACGCATATTTTACCATAATCTTCTTTAAAAAAAAAAATTAAAAAAAACTTGTTTTTCTTTACGTTTCATTTTGTTAGAAAAACCTCAACACTCAGCATTTTCCATTAGTTATTATTTAACATTTCAAATGCAACTCTTTTCATGTATTTTTTTTTTTTTTATTTTTATATAAATATATTTTTAATGCCCATCTCTTCTTATAGAATGTGAAGTAGTCAGTCATACGCTTGTTACACCATTATTAAGAAAGATACGTTGTTCTTTAATGGAATGTTTGGAATAGACAACTTTGCTGGATATGTTAGGGTTAGTAAACAAAACTGTATGAATTTATGGTGTTAATTGGCCTTAAAGAAAACTAACGCATATTTTCTTACCATGCTGTCAGCATCTGCACATCAGAATCTACACATCAGTTTTATAATGACGTTGTTAATGTTTCGAAATACACAATAATGGATTTTCAATGCTGACAAACATACTTTTATTACATGATACACAATTTAGGGTATCGTATAGTATTTTTTGACCGACTTTGGTTTTCTTAGTTATTTGTTAATATACTACGTAACCTAGTAAAAAAGTTTACATAACATTATACGAGGGCGGATCAATAAGTTCGTGAATTTTTGAACTTCCCACGGAGTTAAATGAAACGCAACACTATTTTGGTCAAGTACCATAATATAAATATTATTATGTTCCACAAAATTTTTTTACAATTAAAAAACTTTTCTGGTATTGAACCCGGCCATTCAGATTTATAGTTCACATTCTTACCCATTGCACCACAACTACTTTTAATTACCTTTGTCATATTTGCCTTTTAAACATATGAATATTTTGTCCTAATTAAAAAAATTTCTAAATTTTCGTCTTTTCCGAGATTCGAACTCGGAAATCCGGTTTACTAGGCCAACTCTCTACCCACTACACCAAAAACACTTATTAATTTTAATGTGTAATTTCGAATTTATATGTTTTGTTTGAAAAATAACAACAGTATAAAATTCGTTTACGAATCAATATTTAGTTGTGTGTGTGTGTTTCTGGGTGTGTGGTTTCGATTTTAAATGATCAGTTGGGTTTCAAAAAGCTATCCGCATGATGGGTGCCGCGTTTGCTCACAATTGACCATAAACATAATCGTGTGACAACTTCAAATAAATGTTTCGCGTTGTTCATTCGTAATGCAGATAAGCGGATTTAGCCCCCGGGATATGCTGATTTATACCCCAGTGACTGGCGATGATATTATTGCTCAAACAAATGCCTATTTTAAGAACCTCGGAAAATCCTATTTTCTGTAAGGAATAAGAAAATTGGAGAAACGTTTGACTAAGTGTATTGAGCTAAAAGAAGACTACATTAAAGAATATTTTAAAAACAAGCGTTTTTTATTTAAAAATTACGGATTTATTGATCCACCCTTGTAAAATCGCAATATGTAACTCTATATCAAACTTTATATATCTGTATTCACAAGTATACAAAGTTATATCAAATAATCCACTTATATTCGACATATATCCTGATCAAATTGGATATACAATAAGTTAACCAAACATGATATGATTAAATTTAAATAATAAAAAAAAACTTTGTATTAGAGAGCAGCAGGGACTGAACATACAATGTTCTGATTTAACGTCTCACAGGCTACTGTTGATATTGAGTAACTATTAAAGATGTTAATTTACAAATCCATTATTCCTAAAAGACTTGAAAATTTTTCTTCTAAATAACAAAATCTTTTTTATTTTAAAAGACATTTTAACGGTTATCTCCGCAATGCACTAATTTTTTGTTGGTGGCTCATAGTTCCCGAGTTATAGACGTGCAAATATTACCTTATTATATATAACAATCCTCAATTGCTTACTTCAGCAATAAAAACTTATTGGACCAAAACAAAATATATATTTTGTTGGAAAGGTACTTGAAACACTTTTCCAATGGTATGGAATATGTATGAACTGAACCAGATGATTATTTAAAATTTTTTTCTCCCCAAAAAAAAAATCTAAAATGCTCATCTTATTTCTTAAAATAGATTTTTTAAATTAAAAAAAGAAAAATAATAATTTTTAAAACAAAAGAAGCTCAAAAATACTAATTTATGAAACAATTGAGTAAAAAATACAAAAATAGGTTTTGTCTTAATCGAATGAGCTGACTTTCAAACTTTTGTCCGAAATTAACTAATATATTGTAATGTATAAAAATTAAATCAAAAGTATTTTTCGTATCTATTTATATATAAAACTAGCGGGCGCAGCCCGCTACGTTGTTAGCGTGCCTTAAAGGTTAAGGGGGGGGGCTGCGACCTCCGCCCCGGGGGGCTGCGCCCCCCATAATTTTTATTAAATTCGTTTTTTTATTTAAAGCCTTCACCCAGCCACCACAAATAAATAATTCTGCACAACAATGGGTTTAAAATAAATAAATATTTAATCACTTTTTCTCATGAAAGTGGATTGTTAGTAATGAATCCATAATAAATTGCAATATACGTGTGTATGTTAAGATAATTTGGTAAAGTGCGAACTTAGGTAGATAGACCCGTAAGTAGTTTTGTTCATTTGTGTTTTGAATGAAAATAAATAACGTAAAGCAGGGTTGGAAAGCATTTTATAATATTAAAAATATCGGGCAAAGTCCGCTACGTTGTTAGCGTGTCTTAAAGTTTCTTTTTTTAATTCCAGTTTATGTAAAGGTAGACCTGGCAATTCAAGTAAATTCACAAATTCAGTTGGTAAATTTACTGCGTCGGTTTCTTCCACAGGTGCTTCGTTACATGAAGTTTAAATATCGGAATATATAAGTTCTATTCCTTTTCTAAGGTTTTTTCTCTTTTAGAAAATTTGTTTAACTTTTTGGAGAGTAAGTTTCAATGCTACATAAGTTTCATACTCCGTGGATAGTGTTTGAACAGGTAATTCCCTCTTCCATTCCATTTGCATTCTCTATAATTTCAATTCTACTCGTTCAACGTTTATATCCATTTCATTCCACTTGTGTAGTGTTTCATTCCACTCGTTTCCTATTTAGTTTCTTAATTTTAGTGTTTCATATACACTTGTTCTTTAAGTTTTAGGTTTCTAGCTAAAGACGCAGACGTTAAGGGGGGGGGGGGCAATTTTCCCCTTTTGAACCACCATTTTTACCACGTTCCTGTCCAAAGTCCTAGAAATGCCTTGTCGATAAGTTAGCCCATACTCCAAGGAAAACATATTATATATTACAGGTTTCTAGTTGTTGTTGTTATAACGGCTTTAAAATGAGAATTTGTAGTCAATAATTCTCATTTAAAGCCGGAGTGGCAATCCTTGCTCGGATAAATTCGAAGATTCGAATACATCCGAATCGTTCCGGCACAGAGTCCGATTGCCGTGGGAACCGGGCTATACCGCCCATACTCGGTCGTCAGAGCCTCGTCAGCGTTAACGGGGGCACCATGTCCAAGGTGGACTGTGGGTGAGGTTGGCATTTGGAAATAATTTCCCTTGGCCCCCAGGTTTCTAGTCGAAGGGTTCGGTTAGGCCATCAAGGGGGAGAGTTATTCCATTTTTACCCCTCCCGGTAGGAATTTCCAAAAATTCCGTCTTAGAGAACGTCTGCGTTGGAGGAGGAACCCACTACATACATAATTTTAGGTCTCTATATCCTGCAGTTTGGCCAGGCCGTCAAGAGTGAAGTTTTTTCCCTTTTTACCCCTCCCGGTATGAATTTCCAAAAATACCATCTTAGGGGACGTCAACGTTGGAGAAGGAACCCAAATACCGAATTTAAGCTCCCTTGTTCCAGCAGTTTGGCCAGGCTGTTAAGGGGGAGACTTTCCTGTTTTTGACCCTACCTGTAGAAATTTCCAAAAATCTCATCTTAGCGGATGTCTACAATAGAGGAGGAACTTTAATACCAAATTTCAACTTCCTACCTCCAGCGGTTTGGGCAGGCCTTTAAGCGGCACTTTTCGCTTCATTAATCCCCATTTTTGCAATGTCCCTGTCCAAAAAGCACCTTCCCGGTCCAAAAAGCCCATACTCCAAGTAACATATGTTATACATTTCAGGTTTCTAGCCAACTTTTACTATTTGTGCCCCTCTCGGTAGGAATTTCCGAAAATCCATCGACAGGGAATTTCAGCTTCCTAGTTCCAGCAGTTTGAGCAGGCTGTCAAGGGGGACACTTTTTCTTTTTTTGTCCCTCCCGGTTGGAATTAGGCTGGAAGAGGAACCTAAGTACCGAATTTCAGCTTCCAAGTTGCAGCAGTTTGGACAGGTCGTTAAGGGGCAACTTTCCCTTTTTGAGCCCCCATTTTATAACGACCCTGTCCAAAATTCAAAAAAGTATCTTTCTAATAAGTTAGCCCTTACTCCAGGGACCCACATTTTAATCTTCAGGTTTCTAGCCGAAGGGGTTTTTACCGGCCCCCAAGGTGAGGCTTTTCTTCTTTTTGCCCCTCCCTTTAGGAATTTACAAAAATTCCATCTTCGCGGCTATCTGCGATGGATGAGGAACATTCATACCAAATTTCAACTGCATTGCCTAAGCGGTTTGGGCAGGCCGTTATTGGGGACATTTTTCCCTGTCAGCCACCATTTTTACTATGTTGCTGTTCCAAAATAGAAAAATTACGTTGCCGGTGAGTTAGTCCAAGGAATACATATTTAAAAATTTAGGTTGGCCAAAAGGGATTGGGCAAGCCGTCAGGAGGAGACTTTTCCCCTTATTTCCCCTCCCGATAGGAATTTCAAAAATTCCGTCTAAGCGGACGCCTACACAGAAGGAGGAACTCACATACCGAGTTTCCTTTTGGGATATCCTGTAGGGAATTCCAAAAATACAAACTTAGTCGATGTCTACTACAGTGGAGGAACCTTTATACCAAATTTCAACTTCTTACCTCCAGTGGTTTGGGCAGGCACTTTTCCAATTTGTGAGACTGTTTATGTGGAGACTTTTCCCCTTTTTGCCCGTTCCGGTAGGAATTTCCAAAAATCCCGTCTTAGCGCACGTCTATGCCGAATATCAAGGAACCTTGTTTTAGTGGAGATATCCGTGAGGGAGGGAAAAAAGTAGTTTTTTTGAAATTATATATTATTTTAAATGGTACTTTTTGGAAAAACGAAATTTTTTGGAAAAAGATACTTTGTTTTTACAAAGTACTTTATTTGTACTTTTTTTGGAAAAGGTATTTTTTTTTAATAAGGTGTTTTTTTGGAAAAATGTATGTTTTTTGGAAAAAGGTACTTTTTTTGGAAAAGGTACTTCTTTTGGAAAAAGGAACATTTTTTTAGAAAAAGGTACTTTTTTTTGGGAAAAGGTACTTTTTTTTGGAAAAGGTATTTTTTTGAAAAAGGTACTTTTTTGAAAAAGGTATTTTTTTGAAAAAATGTATGTTTTTTGGGAAAAGGAAAATTTTTTTAGAAAAGGTACTTTTTCTTGGAAAAGGTACTTTTTTTTGAAAAAGGTATTTTTTTTGGAAAAATGCATGTTTTTTGGGAAAAGGTACTTTTTTTTGGAAAAGGTTCATTTTTTTAGAAAAAGGTACATTTTTTGAAAAAAGGTACTTTTTTTGGAAAAATGTACTTTTTTTGGAAAAAGGAATTTTTTTTGGAAAAAGGTACTTTTTTTTGGAAAAAGGTACTTTTTTTGGAAAAAGGTACTTTTTTCGGGAAAAGGTACTTTTTTTGGAAAAAGGTACTTTTTTTGGAAAAGGTATTTTTTTTTAATAAGGTGTTTTTTTGTAAAAATGTATGTTTTTTGGAAAAAGGTCCTTTTTTTGGAAAAGGTACTTCTTTTGGAAAAGGAACATTTTTTTAGAAAAAGGTACTTTTTTTTGGAAAAGGTTGAAAAAGGTATTTTTTTGAAAAAATGTATGTTTTTTGGGAAAAGGAACATTTTTTTAGAAAAAGGGACTTTTTTTTGGGAAAAGGTACTTTTTTTTTGGAAAAGGTACTTTTTTTTTGAAAAAGGTACTTTTTTTGGAAAAAGGTACTTTTTTTGGA
Organism: Leucophora obtusa; assembly: GCA_949987735.1. NCBI lineage: Eukaryota > Metazoa > Arthropoda > Insecta > Diptera > Anthomyiidae > Leucophora > Leucophora obtusa. Next base: position 182,576,566 of record OX465296.1, read on the forward strand.
AAAAGGTACTTTTTTTGGAAAAAGGTACTTTTTTTGGAAAAGGTACTTTTTTTTTGGAAAACGTACATTTTTTTAGAAAAAGGTACATTTTTTGGAAAAAGGTACTTTTTTTAAAAAAGGTACTTTTTTTTTGGAAAAAGGTACTTTTTTTGGAAAAAGGTACTTTTTTTGAAAAAGGATTTTTTTTTGCAAAAAGGTACTTTTTTGGAAAAAGGTACTTTTTTTGGAAAAAGGTACTTTTTTCGGGAAAAGGTACTTTTTTGGAAAAAGGTACTTTTTTTGGAAAAAGGTACTTTTTTTGGAAAAAGGTACTTTTTTTTGGAAAAAGGTACTTTTTTTGGAAAAAGGAACTTTTTTTGGAAAAAGGTACTTTTTTCGTGAAATGGTACTTTTTTTGGAAAAAGGTACTTTTTTTGGAAAAAGGTACTTTTTTTTGGAAAAAGGTACTTTTTTTGGAAAAAGGTACTTTTTTTTGGAAAAAGGTACTTTTTTTGGAAAAGGGTACTTTTTTGAAAAAATGTATGTTTTTTGGGAAAAGGAACATTTTTTTAGAAAAAGGGACTTTTTTTGGGAAAAGGTACTTTTTTTTGGAAAAGGTACTTTTTTTGAAAAAGGTACTTTTTTTGGAAAAAGGATTTTTTTTTTGGAAAAAGGTACTTTTTTTTGAAAAGGGTACTTTTTTTAGAAAAAGGTACTTTTTTTGGAAAAAGGTACTTTTTTTGGAAAAAGGTACTTTTTTTTGGAAAAAGGTACTTTTTTTGGAAAAAGGTACTTTTTTGGGAAAAAGGTACTTTTTTTGGGAAAAGGTACTTTTTTTGGGAAAAGGTACTTTTTTGGAAAAAGGTACTTTTTTTGTCCCCTTTTTGCCCCTCCCGATAAGAATTTCCAAAAATGCCGTCTCAACGGACGTTTACACCGGTCGAGGAACCTACATACCAAATTTCAACTTCATAGCTCCAGCAGTTTGAGCAGGCCGTCAAGGGGGAGACTTTTTCCCCTTTTTGCCCGTCCCTGTAAAAATTTCCAAAACTCCCGTCTTGGTGGATGTCTACGACAAATTTCAACTTCCTACCTCCAGCGGTTTCGGCAGGCCGTCAAGGGGGGCCTTTTTCCCCTTTTTAACCCCCATTTTTACAACGTCCCTGTCCAAGATTCCAGAAAGTACTTTCCAGAAAAGTTAGCCCATACTCCAAGGAACACATATCTTAAATTTCAGCTTTCTAGCCAAAGGGGTTTTGGCAGGCCGCCAAGGGGGAGACTTTTCCCCTTTTTGCCCGTTCCGGTAGGAATTTCCAAAAATCCCGTCTTAGCGGACGTCTACGCCGAAAGAGGAACCTACATACCAAATTTCAACTTCCTAGCTTCAGCGGTTTGGGCTGGGCGATGTTGAGTCAGTCAGTCAGTCAGTCAGTCAGTCAGTCACGTTATTCTTTTATATATAGAGATTGTGAACAATTTTTGCAATATATAAACAATTTATGATAATTTTTACATATGATTTAATATGATTACTTATGAGGAAATTTTCGTAAAAGTATTCTAATATTTCATCATATAAAAACATATAAAGGCGCATACATTATTTGATATGTTATATATATCCTTTTTTACTCGGGTAGTTATAAGTTCTGGATTAAAAGCAATTTATATGAGGCTCTATATTGTCATATGAAATTTAAGTGTTTTTATACAATAAAAAAAATTTCCTTGAAATGATCCCATATAAATAAATATATAAGTTTACCGCGGTTTGTTTCTAATTAATTTAATAAATATTATCAGACATAATTGTATCTGAATATTGGCGCTATACAATTTGCTACAATTTTGTACAATTTTGTAAAATTGGGTCGGAACTGATACAAAAAAGTTTATAAAAAATTAATTAGATAATAATTATCTGACAATACGGGATTTGTTTCACGATTTTATAACTTTAACATAAATTACACAGTACAACAAAATAAGAAAAATTTGATGCATGGGGATTGCGACAGATCATTTCTAATAGACATTGGGACTTAGATAACGAATATGGCCTTAGAATTTTAAAGTTATATATAGTTTAAACAAGCTACTAGACTCCAAACCTCAATTTTTTCAGTTTCGTTGAAGAAAAAATTTTGAAATTTGAAATTAGAGATTTCAAAAACGTCCCAAAAATTTTGTCCGCGTATGACGTCATCTTACGACAGGTTTACGACATCCAATAAAAAAATCTTGTTCCATATCTCATAGCCTTGAGTCTTTTAAGTAAAAAAATTATAACTTAGTAATCGATTTCAAAAATATTTATGACGTGTGGTCGAATTTCTTAATGAAGTAATAATTTAACCTTTTTTGGTCTGGGGCATTATTTATTACTGGGTTGGTTCTTAACCGAATTTGAATTTTTATACCTTTTTGAATAGATAATTATCTCTTTATATCAAATAATTTAACATGTAGAATAAAATTTTTTCCCATAATTAAAAAATTTACATAAGACTCGAAAAAAGTAATTTTTCCCCATATAAACGCATTTGCAATTTTCAATCGCTTTGAGCGAACTCTAAACATTTTTCGATTGGCCCAAAACTTCGTATTTATCACTTTTTTGGCCATTCGCATATTTCTGGGGGGTGAGACCTAAAATTTGAACACTTTTTTTTTGCCCATATAACAAAGGGCCACCCTAATGTTTATACTTTTAACAAACCCATGTGAAAGTAGTATCCAAAACATTTCAAATTTAAAATTTTTTTTTTAATTTTTTCAACTTTGGCGCCTTTATTTTCTAATACTTTATTTGAAAACCTATTTTTTTCTTATTTTTATTTGAAAGCACGTTTACTAATGAGTAAATCGAGTCCTTGTTTGTTAGAATCGGTTGAAAATTGTTCAAGTTGCGTTTTAAAAGTATAAACATTAGGGCGGGTCGATTTAATAATCGCCCATGGCTCAGTGAAAATCGTATTCTAGGGATCAAAATAAGAAACTTTGCCGAAGGAACCATACCTCTAAAACGAATTCTACTACCCCCAACTGTTGACTTTTGTCCCGTAGGGTCAAGTTTTAAAAAATCCCACTTTGACCCATTTAGAGTGCCCCAATCGAGTCCAAATGTATGACCGACCCCCACTAACTTTGGAGGGCCGATCCACCCATGCCAGTGGCACACCCCCTGGAACCCCCCTGGGGGGTTCCCCATACAAACATTTTAAAAAATCACCATTTTTGGCACTTTATTTTATTATTTTTTATTTATTTTATTTATTTTTATTATTTTATTTATTTTTTCTCTTTAGAAATTTATTTAGTCAGAACATATGTAAATGAAAAAATTAATTTAACTTAGTAATAGAAAAGAAAATAAAAAAAATTACTGTTTGAAGTCTTTTTTGCTTTCAAGTCTGGGCATTTTTTCTTTTCTATTACTAAGTTAAATTAATTTTTTCATTTACATATGTTCTGACTAAATAAATTTCTAAGGAGAAAAAATAAATAAAATAATAAAAATAAATAAAATAAATAAAAAATAATAAAATAAAGTGCCAAAAATGGTGATTTTTTAAAATGTTTGTATGGGGAACCCCCCAGGGGAGTTCCAGGGGGTGTACCACTGGCATGGGTGGATCGGCCCTCCAAAGTTAGTGGGGGTCGGTCATACATTTGGACTCGATTGGGGCACTCTAAATGGGTCAAAGTGGGATTTTTCAAAACTTGACCCTACGGGACAAAAGTCAACAGTTAGGGGTAGTAGAATTTGTTTTAGAGGTATGGTTCCTTCGGCAAAGTTTCTTATTTTGATCCCTAGAATACGATTTTCCCTGAGCCATGGGCGATTTTTTTGCCTCCCCACAAATCGACCCAGCCTAATAAACATGTATATATATTTGGAAAGGCTAACTATTCATCTTTCTGAAACGGTTCGAAAATTGAAAATCGGTTCAAAAATGATTTAGTTAAAAATATTTTGGTCCGTGAAGATTTGAAAAAGCGTTTTTTGCCGATAACTTCAGATTTTGAGGGTATATTCAAAATTCTGAAAATTGAAAAGTGATTTACTCAACCAGGCCTACAACTTACACTAGGTCATTTTATAAGTATATTTTCACTGTAGCACCGTGTAATTAATCTGCGATGAAAGGAATATCCAATTTTTTTATTTATGCCATTACTAAACATCTCGTGTTACTTAATTCATCAAAAAAATTTCGCACTTTATGTTTTAATTTTAAGTAAAAATTGGCTAAAGCTGAAAAAGATTGATTTTTTTTAATACCTACAAATTAAGGAGTCTGCGAAGAAGCTGAAATTAAAAAACTCAGATAAAACCATAGAAATATATTTCACACATATTTTCCAACCAATTTCAACAAAGACTTAGATAATTTAAGTGCAAATTCCTAAAAAATAACGATTTTAAAATATGCATGTTCAAAAAAGTACTATAAAAGAACATTTTAAATTTAGTCCGTTTTATTGTTAAACATACAGTTTTGTTCATTTTGTGTATGAAAACCCTAAAAAAATATTTATATTTTAAAACATTTTGATTGGTTGAAAATAAACTAACCAATCAGAATGCTCTAAAAATAAACCAAGTCAAAGCATACTGCCAACCAAAATTTTAAATGCAATCGACTTTAACAAAAATATACATTTTTGTAAATTGGCGATAAAATTTGTGTTTCAGATTGAATTTTCGGAAAATGTTGATGCAAAAGTTGTAATTTTTTTTGACAAAAAGAATTTAGTGGAATATGAATTTACGTGTTGAGAGTTTGCAAATCCGATTAAGACATTTTACTAGATTTGCAAAATAGGAAAATAAGTGAAGTTTTGACTTTAATTGCAAATATATCCTAGATCCTTTCCCTAATCAAAATAAGTAAATATTGTTCTGAAAGCCCAAAGTCTATACTTTTAAACCACATAGCATATGAATAAATAAGAAATTTTAACAAAAAAACCGACTTCTTGCTAAAAGTTAAATTTGCGAATATTTCAAAAACTAGAGCTAATTTAAAATTTGGTGTTCACATTCGTGATACTCATCCTAAAATCTATCAGAATTGATATGTCACATGCCCGATGCATTTTAGTGTTGTACTGTGTTATTTACAAAGATTGAGTTTTTACTGAATTTTATAGCACTTTTTTAATGAAAAGACTAAAAAATAGACAATATGGTTTTTTTGGCAAGGATTTGTACAAAATAAGTGAAAAAATGGCAAAAGTGGCATTTAATGGTAAATGCCAAAAAAAAATTGCCCTGTAAATCAGTATTTAACCGAATTTTTTTATGGGGCTTATTTCCTATAATTTGCTGGCCTCAACCCCCCAAAATCAAAATGGGGATAATGTCCGGGGCGCTCTAGAAGGCAATGTCATGACAAACCATTCGCTATTAAATTTTATAAAATCGTCGGATGCTGCAAAAACAGTTATGTTTTTTTTCGCTTTAAATATTTTGGTGCAATTTTTCAGTTCATTTTGTATTTCTTCAAATTGGGGCTATTTTGCACAATGAAAAAAGCCTCAAAGTAATAAATAAAATATGCCCTAAAATTCATTTTGGGCTATTTTTCATTTGGTTGGGATAATTTTTCATTATATTTTTGGGGTTAAATTTCACAATGAAGTTTTTCCGCAAAAAAATTGGCCTACATTTCATTTTAAGATTGGGGTCATATTTCTTGGGGCCATTTTGCGCAACGCCAGGGGGAATATTGCCTAGGAGCTGTGATACAATAGAACTACATAATTTCGAAGTTAGTTTTACAATTTTCTAGTAAAATATATAAATTTTCTTTTTTAAATATATGCAAATCTTGTAAATATTATGCCTAGTAAAAAAACGTCTGAGAAATACATATATTTTACTAGAAAATTGTATAATTTATTGCACTTAAGTAATGTTTTCCCCGCTTTTGTTCTGCACGTACAACTGGAATGGAAATTTTTTTGGCTTTTTATTCGGGCTAAGGAGACCAAAACAGTTTGAGTAGAAAGCTGTCCGAAAAAGTCGTTTCTGTTGAGTAGTGTAATATGGTGCAGCCCTCCGTAAGTTTGTTAAATTCCATATTTATGTGCCCACCGCTGATATACATATACCAACGTTTTAACTCGGGCCGTTTTTTAAATATGTTCTGTATATCAACATTTTTTGCGATGGATATGTTATATACATTATTATTATTATTACATTTTTAAGCTTCATATTTGTGTAAGAGCTTCTGTTTACAAGAATCGTGTTTTTCATCAGTTTTACACATTCAGTCAGACATACATACAAACAAACAAACGATGTAGTTGCAATTGTTTATTCAAAAGTTTTTTTGGAAACAAAAAACAAGTATTAAAAAAATAGTTCTTGAAGACCAATGCATTGATGTACTTCATATACTACATCGTGAAAGATTTTGGAAAAATTATAAACCTTTTCAGGCTGTTTTTAAAGTCGAAATTAAGTTACATTAAAAAAGGATTATTTCAGAAATATGTGGTGCCAATGATAGACGTTGCACAGTGGTGTAAAATGAAAAAAAAGTGGTAATAAGTATGTAACTTCTAAAATACGGAACGTATTTGTATGAAAATTGAAATGTTTGTAGGGGAGGAGTTAATTTTCAGAATCACATCTTATTAAGTCTGTAGCTGAACTAGGAACGGAACTACAGGGGGTGAAAGTTAACTACCTCGGGTATGAAAAACTTTGTGCTGCTTGTAACTTCCCAACAAAACCTTCTATTACCAGGTGAAGGGAAATGGAATAAGAAACCAAGAATTGTAACTACTTACACTTTGGTCGCATAACACATTATTTTAACATGGGGGTGTCATTGGAGGTAAATGTCCAGCAAAAATAAATGAAATAACTTCTAAATGAATCACTTCCTTCATTACATCACAAAGAATTACTCCCTTCGGAATGGGTTTTCCACAGCATCTAATGCTGCAATGAATGTATGCTAGTCAGAAGTTCTCTTTCATGGGTGATAAGAAGTTAATATTTTGGTTGAACAGGAACGAGGGTTGCGGGTTCGAATCCTACCAGGTCGGAAAAAAATTTTTGCAACTTTTTTTACACAATTAATAATTTTTTGTAGTTTTCAATGTAAAATTTTTATTTTTTTTTATTTTTGTACACTCAATTAATTTTTGAAACGATCTAAAATTTTTTTTAATTTTCTATTAATTTTTAATAAAATTTTATCGAAATGTAAAAATTCTAAATAAAAATGTAATTTTTCAAATATTTTTTTTAAATACCAATATTACAACTTCGTTTGTATTTTAAAAATTGTAGTTTAAAAATTCAATTTGATCAAATTTTTACGAAATATATTTATTATTACACTAAGAGAAAAAGAAAAATGCTGTAAACATTTTCATTAGAATTAATAAAAATATGTTAAAAATTACCTTGCAAAAAAAACATTTTTTTTCTACTAGTATAGTGCATATTTTTTTGTGGGTTTTATTAAGGTAATTTGTTATTTTTAATTAACTAAAAGTTAACTTAAATGTAACTAAAATTTTGTAAATTTAGCAGTTTTATTTTTCCTGTTCTTATTTTACTAGTATTTAGCAAAAAAATCTGCTAATAATAGCAGTTTTTTTGCAAGGTCATTTTTAATTACATAATTTTTAGTCAATTTTTTTTCCTCTTTTTACAGCTTTATTTCTTTCTATGAGTGTATTATTTTTTATAAAAAATAACACTTTCAGAAAAAACAACTTTATATATTTTTCCAATATGTTATATATTTTTGTAAATAAAAAAAATTAGAGAGAAAGGAAGAAAATAACAATTTACTGAGCAAGCTGCTAAAAGTCAGCTATCATCTACAAGAAGCGTCTGCTACTTGAAATGATAACAAGTCTGGGTTCAAATCCCACACGCTGCATGATGACTTTTTTTTTTAATTAAGTTAAAATAAAAAAAATTGAAAAAGAACTTCCTTATCATTGGTTCAAGTATACATACTTTGTTTTTAAAACGAACAACTTCCTTCTTATGACAAGCCAATGTTAAATTCTCCGGTGAAAATCGCGAAAAAGAACAACTCCCTATTCAACAGTTGCAGTGCTTTAACTACTTCGTTTTCCTCTCATTTTTTCCTGGGTGGTTGCCTAAGTCGTACCGGATAGGCTCATATAAGTGATTACGCAGGAAGTAGTGAATTGAGTTGTTACTTGAAATATTAAATTCACTAGTTAGCTAAAATAAGTACATACTTGTATGTAGTGAAATAAGTCGTTACACATTGGTTTATATTTCATTGGTTACATATAGGAAAATAAAATAAGATGTTACCAGTAATGACTTTGTTTAAAAGTACACCGATCCGAGCAATGTAATTAGATTATAAATTTTTATAAATTCGTACTTTCGCATAATAAGTAAACTCAAAAAAAAAGTCAGTAAAGTCAGCAAAAAATGTTGCTGTGTCAGCAAATTTTTAGTCAGTAGCATGCTTGCAAAAAAAGTTGGTAATTTCAGCAAAAGGTTTGCTGAAAATCAGCGAGCTGATTTTTACCAAAAAAATAGTAATCTTCAGCAAAATTTTGCTAACACTTAGTTGATTGCAAATGAAAAAAATCCTTGCTAAAATCACTAAACTTTTTGCTGAATATTAGTTGACTGAAAAAAACTCAAAAAACTTATAGCGAAATTTTACTTTAGTTAATTTATTTGCTGAAAATTTAAATATAGAATATGTGTAGAGTTGTTTTTCTTTTTTTGTCATTTCCGTTTCCAGACAAGCTGCGACATCTATGTACATCTTGTCTATCTGGTTGTCGTCCACGCTATGCATGCGGTTATCAGCACAATTTTTGTAGCTAAATAAATTAGTAAAACATTAGTTCAAAATTAGTTTAGTGCCAAAAAAATATAACTAAAATTTTTGCTGACAACGGGATTTCGGCAAAAAAAATTGCTGAAAATTAGTACACTTGATATACAAGACGTTTTACTAATTTTTCGACTAACTTATTTGTTTGAGTGTATAGAAGAAGAATAAAAATTACAGTTTTTTTCCAAATATCTTTTTGGTTGTTATACAATTTTTCAAGTCTTTCTGCATCAACGAAACAGCTTCCATACTTGAAGCTTTCTGTTTCCAAAAAAAGCAACACGTTAATTAATCGGAAGAATTTCCTGAGTGTTGCTTCTCAATTATATGGTCATCCCAACCATATTTTTCTTTTCGTGTACATTTGGTATTGTTTAAGTAAAATTTTGCCGGAACTCGTTTGATGTACCACAAAATTACTCATATGTGCTTCAATATTCATTTAATTGCGTTGGTGATGAAAATATCTTTAACATTAAAAATAAATTTGGTTTGACGTCTGTTTTCATTGTTTTAATTCATATTGTTATTTTTTAATCGCAATGTTTATATAATTTTAATGAAATTACATTTTATTGGTGCTCAACTCTGCATTGTGCTATATGGATGAGGTTAATTGGGTGTAAAAATATTTTTTTTATTATAAAATATTCTGTAGGCTTTAAAGAAGAAAGCATTTAAAACATTTTAACTTTTAATAGAATATATATATATATATATTTAAGCAGACACTACTGCTTAGATTTTGGCGTTTGCTAGATTTAGTTTATTGAACCAAGTGTTTACCAATAAATTTGTTATATTATCGAAACTAGAGCCTGCGGTTTACCATCGCACTTACACACGGGACTGGCCAGACCTTTTTCGATTTAATTGTAATTTCAATCATGTGTTACGAATGTGTATGACGGAGGGTTAATACCGTAACCCCAGCATTCCTGAGAAACTGTATTCCCGGCTTCCCGGAAACCATTCCGGGATTCTCGTAAAAAATATACTTTTATAACAAGCTGTTCTGTATCGCTATTTCAAAATTTGTGTTTAATTTCGCTTTACTTGTGTTATATTTCCCTTTCAGGCATTTGTTGTATGCATACAACCAGGGGGTATCCATTAAGGTGTTTTAAGATTTCTAAAAAAATTCACACGCGAATGAGAAGAAAAACACAAAGAATTTGAAGAAATTTAACAGCGAACGAAGGAAAATGAAGGACGTCAAAAGGATGAAAACAATAAATTTAATAAAAAGGTGTTTACAAGCAATAAAATCATTAAAAACAATAAAAAATAATTAAAATTGATTATTTATTATTTATTTCACTCTTAAAGTTTTTTTGTTACCGCTTTAATTAATAATCATAAGAAACAATTAAAACAGTGCCCTGTTAACTTTTTCGGTTTTCCTTTTGTTTCTCTTATTCTTCAAAGAAATTAACATATAAATTTTAAGGGAACCAAAGAGTAAACTTTTTTCTTATGGGAACTCTTTAGCCTATATCCTCGTTGATACAACAACACTTTTTGAGAGAACATTTCTCATTTCTAACGGTATATTTTGCCACACAAATTATTACAAAATGATCTTAGAAACCTTTACTTATACTTTACTTCGTCTTTAACATTACACTCATATAAATAAATCTGTAAAAATAGCAGAAAAAGTTACTAAAAATTAGTTAAAAATGATGCTGCAGAAAAAATTGCTGAAATAGACGATTTGTTTGTCAAATACTAGTAAAATAAGAATAGAAAAATTAAAACTGTTAAATTTACAGAATTTCAGTTATATTTAAGTTAACTTTTAGTTAATTGAAAATAATAAAGGGATAAAATTTTTAACTAGCCTCAAAAATTGTATGATGAATAAAATTCAAAAACTCTAAAGATTTTTAATAGAATTTAGTAATTTTAACCCGCTCGCGGCCGGCAACATATGAATGATTTAACTTTAATTCGAAATATCTCCGCAAGGGGTGCTGCAAAGCCATAAAAATTATAAAAAAAAATATTTCTTAGGCATAGATCTACATTTTCACGAAGTTTGTTCAGAAAATTCCAAGCCATTAAAATTCGTGCGTGAAAGGAATATACATATATTTATAAGGGATTAAAAAGTCGGTATCTTAAATTTTTCAATAAACGTCACGCTTACTTAAAGAATAAGCAGAATTAAAAACGAGTAAAAAGGTTAAAGTCGGGCATGCCGACTATACAATACCCTACACCAGTCTGGTTAAAAGCCAAATAATGTTCTGTTAAAAGCCAAAAAATGGATCCGAAATTCGAATGGGTTAAAATGGGACTTGTGTCAAAATTTTCTAAAATGTGAGTCAGCGAACCAAATTTCCTTAAAATATCTTAATATTTGCGACCCGCAGTTAAGAACATTAAGTCTAAACATGGACCGATGTTCTCCAACAGGCTTCGTCCTTGGGCCAACATAGGTCTGTGTACCAAATTTCATCAAAATATCTTAATATTTGCGACCTGCAGCGTATAAACAATATAATTTTGGGGGACCCTTATATGGGCACTAGGTCTAAACATGGACCGGTGTTAACCAAAATCAATAGGCTTCGTCCTTGGGCCAACATAGGTCTGTGTACCAAATTTCATCAAAATAGCTTAATATTTGCGACCTGCAGCGTATAAACATTATAATTTTGGTAGGACCCTTATATGGGCACTAGGTCTAAACCAGAGATGGGAGTAATTAATTACTTTGTAATGACCATTGCGGGTTTTCATTACCATTAAATCTATAAAATGAAAATTAAAAAAAAAATGCATTACCATTACAAAATGTAATTGCAATGAAAAAAATGTTAATTTCATTTGTTTTCTTTACATGTAATGAAACGTTTTTATAATTTTCATTACAATACGCAATGGTAGTAAAAACAAAAAATCATTTTCATTTTTTCTACACTAGGTAGACAAATGAAATTTCATTACCATTACTTAACATAATGATGTAAAGAACGTTTTGTTCTTTGTTCTACACTAAAAAATTTACCTTTATGGAAATTTTTTTCGCAATTTTTTTTTTGCCAACTAGCCACCAAACTTTGATGTATGTCTCTAGATTATAAATTAAAAAAAAACCGCACTTAAAAAATAGCAAAATTATGGCGGAACGCGAAAAAAGACTTTATGGCAGAAAAATTCAATAAAAAAACTTAATCAGCGATTAACATTCTTCAAACAAATATACTGATGCAAAAAGTTTCGTTTTGGCAAATTTTTTTCGCGATTTTTTTTTTGCAACTAGATATAATATAATAATATAATTGGCATTACTTTATCTCAATGTCAATGCCAACAAATTTCATCACCATTCAATGTCAATGAAGTTTTTTCAATTTGCATTGATGAAAACAATGGTAATAAAATGTACACATAATTGAAGAAAAAGCATTGTAATATAAAAAAATATAAGAAATACGCGAATTTTTAATTTTGTTTCTTAATTTTTTTTTATTAAAACATGAAAACAAATACTTCTTTCATCAATTATAAATGGGCATTTAGGCATTGAACAATGCCAATTGAAAAAATTTCAATTAATTGACACATTCAATAAACTGGTCCCAAGTATGTTTTTAAATACACATTTATTTTTAATTTATTAATTTTCATTTCATTTGCTCCTTTTTCACCTTTTTCCAGTCCACTAGTAATTTGCAAAAGTTTTGTTGATTTCAGAAAATTTTAGCAAAAATTTTGTAGATTTAACAGTTTTTTTTTTGCTATTTTCATTCTACTATTATTTAGCAATTTTTTTTTTATTGATTTCAGCAAATTAAATTGTTATTTGCAATTAACAACAATTTAGCTCAAATATTACTAAAATTCTGTAAATTTAACAGTTTTTTTTTTGCTGTTTTCATTTTATTAAAATTTAGCAAACTGATTCTGCTAATATTAGCAGTTTTTTCTGCAGCATCATTTTTAACTAATTTTTAGTAACTTTTTCTGCTATTTTTACGGACTTATTTGTATGAGTGTAACCACCAAACTTTGTTATATGAAATAGGCATTATAGTCCCTAGATTACAAATTTTAATAAACCGCACTTAAAAAACTCCAAAATAATGGCGGGCCGCGAAGAAAGGCTTTATGGTAAAAATATTTAATTAAAACACTTATTCAGCGATTTACATTCTGCAAACAAATCTATTGATGTAAGAATTTTCCTTTTTGTAATTTTTTTATTATAGTCCTTAAATTATAAATTAAAAAAACCGCACTTACAAAATTGCACAATAATGGCGGATCGCGAAAAAAGACTATGGTACTAGAATCGATTTCAAAAACTTAATCAGCTATTTATGTTCTGCAAACAAATTATATTGATGCCAGAATTTTCCTTTATGCAATTTTTTTCGCGATTTTTTTTTGCAACTAGACACCAAAACTTGGTATCAAATATGCATACCATAGGCCTCAGATTATGAACTAAAAAATGCTTTTAGTAATTTGTAAACCTCATATTTTTAAAATAAAAAACTTCGACAAAAACGGATTGTAATGAAAAACAAATGGGTGTTTCATTATTATGTAAACATTAGGTAAAAATAATGAAAATTAAAAAAAGGTTCATTTCAATTTTCAAAACAAATGAAAATTAAAAAAAATATTCATTACAATTTTTTAACGCAATGGTAATGAAAAAAAAAAAAACATTACCATTTCTTCAAAAAATGGTAATGATAAAAAAAGCTCCATTACCATTACATCAAGGCTTCGTCCTTGGTACCGAGTTTCATCAAAATATCTTAATATTTGCGACCTGTAGAGTGCGCACAAGAATGCATGGACAGACAGACAGACGGACGGACGGACATCGTTAAATCGAAATAAAAAAAATTCTGAGCCGATGGGTATACTATAAGGTGGGTCTAGGACCAATATTTTTTGGTGTTACAAACATCAGCATAAACTTATAATACCCTGACCACATAGTGGTGTAGGGTATAAACAAACGGTACATTAAAAATCTCTATAATTGTCTGGATTATTTTCCAGTTCTTCGGGAACAATTTAACCATTATTTTGACATTTAAAAATAAAGGCCGAAAGCATAAAAAACCTTAAGGGCGTATCGACTCTAGGAAAAATTTTGTTTTAGAATTTTTTATATTTTATTTGGTTGGAGTATACTTTTCTTTATATGCTGCGAAAATTTCAATAAAAAATTCGAATAAATTAAATTTCCACATGTTTTCTTGTAAAATATGTTTTAGTCCCAAAGTAATACTCTATGTGGTAAATTTGTGTGCAACACTTTTTGTTTGCATTTTTATTAACTTGTTTTTATTAGAAATCGAAAATTATAACACACTCAGAGAATTATGTAGGTAAAATCAACTGCAAATTACAGTTAAAATAACTGCATTTGCAGTTGTAAATGTGTAGACTGCATTTGCATTTAAATCAACTGCAATGTGAAGTTATTTTTAAATGTTAAAAATCAACTGAAAAATGTAGTAAAAACAACTACAAATGCAATTAAAACAACGTACATGCGAATTATTGTAAAACTGTACAAACAACTGCAAATATAGTTAAAATAACATAAATAAAAATTATTTTAAAAATTATTAATTTAATAAAATCAAATTTATGTAAATACTCTTAACTTAATTTTATTCCATAATAAATTAAAAATTGAGAAAACAAAATTTACCAGAGACCCAAAATAACTATTATATTTCTTAAAAAGTCACCACCCAAATTTATTTAATTATAATATTTCAATAATGCACTATATTTTATAAATCATATTGCACAAAAAAATCACAAAGTTTGGCAAAGATTTTCATTTTTTCAATTTTTATATTTTACTCTATAAATTTCTGTTGTTTTTTGATTTTTATTTTAAAACTTTTTATAAAAGTTACAGAATGCTTTTTTTAAAAAAATTAAGCACTAACTTTTTTATTTGATAATAAAATAAGAATTAAAAATTGACCTAAATTGTATGCCGGAAGGTGCTTGAATATACATATTTACTCACTTTAAATCACTGTTCAATCTTTTATTAACACTAGTTGACATCATCAGTGTATTATAATTGTTGAAGTCATTGGTTCTATGGCTTTTGATTTATATTCTTAATTGTTATTTTTTGATAAAGAAAAAAAATCACAAAATAACTATTATTATTTTTGAAAAAATAAAAATCGTGTTTGGATTTCTTTTGTTCGAATTAAAAATAAAAATCAAACAGAGCAAATAAACAGAAAATTAAAAATATTCAAACAAGAAATAATTGTAAAACAATCAGTTTTTTGAATAAAAGTTATAACTGTTACGTCCCTGAAATTTACACTTAATATCACTTTTATTGTTCACTATTAAGATTTTGTTCTGATGAAATATTGTTTGGCTTCCTTTATTTTCTCCAGGTAGAAAGGGATGAAAATATAAAATAACTAAAAGAAAATAAATACAATAGTGGAGTTCATCTAACTGGATTTATGCCCTCGTAAACCGTGTATTTTTGTATTCGCGTATATTTATAACTTTACCTGTTTATTTGAATGAACGCGCCTTTTAAAACTATTCACATTTCAATTTTGCATTTAGCCACTTTTTTGATCTTTTCATAAATTAAATACAGAATTTTTTAAATTTGTATCATTTAAAAACAAATAAAACAGAAAATATAAAAACAAATACAAAATAATTTTATTTTTGACAATATTCAAATGTGTGCATAAATACGAAAAAGTTTACACATGAAAATGTAAGCGTATATTTACGAGGGCTCGTAAACAAGTTCTGACATTAGTCGAGTAAACTTACAATGTATACGCAGTATGCGAGGCGTAAATATTCCCGTAAATAAATTTATGTTTTATATTATTATTTTAATAATTTAATAAAATATATAACCTTTTCCGAATTACGCGTCTTCACTCTTTAGCGTTGCTTTATGAATAAGACAAGAGAAAACATGTTCTTCTCATATTCTTTCACTAGGAATTTCTAAACAATTGCTTCGTTCACTCTTCTCTGCTTCGTACACTTTATTAAAAATCGCTAAAAACAAAGAAAAATTTGCTCATATTTAAAATGCTGCAATTTTAAGTCTGGAAACTATTTGTAGATAAAAACGAGTAAAAAGGTTAAAGTCGGGCATGCCGACTATAGAATACCCTACACCAGTCTGGGTAAAAGCCAACTAATGTTTGGATCCGAAATTCGAATAGGTTAAAATGGGGCTTGTGTCAAAATTTTCTATAATGTGAGTCAGCGCACCAAATTTCATTAAAATATCTTAATATTTGCGACCTGCAGTTTGTAACCAAGCCAATTTTGGGGAGACCCTTATATGGGCACTAGTTTTAAACATGGAACGATGTTCACCAAAATCAATAGGCTTCGTCCTTGGGCCAACATAGGTCTATGTACCAAATTTCATCAAAATATCTTAATATTTGCGACCTGCAGCGTATAAACAATATAATTTTGGTAGGACCCTTATATGGGCACTAGGTCTAAACATGGACCGATGTTCATCAAAATCAATAGGCTGCGTTATTGGGCCAACATATGTCTGTGTACCAAATTTCATCAAAATATCTTAATATTTGCGACCTGCAGCGTATAAACAGTATAATTTTGGTAGGACCCTTATATGGGCACTAGGTCTAAACATGGACCGATGTTCACTAAAATCAATAGGCTGCGTTACTGGGCCAATATAGGTCTGTGTTCCAAATTTCATCAAAATATCTTAATATTTGCGACCTGCAGCGTATAAACAGTATAATTTTGGTAGGACCCTTATATGGGCACTAGGTCTAAACATGGACCGATGTGCACCAAAATCAATAGGCTGCGTTATTGGGACAATATAGGTCCGTGTACCAAATTTCGTCAAAATATCTTAATATTTGCGTTCTGTAGAGTGCGCACAAGTTTGCATGGACAGACAGACAGACGGACGGACGGACAGACGGACATCGTTAAATCGAAATAAAAAAAAATTCTGAGCCGATCGGTATGCTATAAGGTGGGTCTACGACCAATATTTTTTGGTGTTACAAACATCAGCACAAACTTATAATACCCTGACCACATAGTGGTGTAGGGTATAATAATGCAAGACTTAAGGAAATTTTATAGGATTTCCAAAAGTATACAGTTTGTACAGAACCGATCAATACTGTCTAAATTTTACTAAGTAATTTAGGTTGATATCGCTAATTTTTCGTTAAAGGCCACGCCCACTTAAAACAAGTGACAAAATGAAAAAACAGACATTACGTTAAAATTCTGTACAATTTTCTGAACCATCTCCTTGCCTTTCGTGGCGAATTTAGCCACTATTTTAATCTTTAAAAATAAAGGCAACGACAGTAAAATTAGAAAAAAAATTAATTGTCTTAAATTCGTGGCCACAACTGTATTCCGGCGCTGCTCAAAGTCGGATATTTTACGCAAAAGTGAGAAAAATGCCCCATGTTTAAAATTCTTTAACTCTTTAAGTAATAAATTGCTTATAAGAAAGCTGAGTTACTTTTTTTTTAATGCATACACTCAGAAAAAAAGTTAGTAGAAAAATTTGTAAACGGTTTTCAATTTCACTTTACTACACCCAGAAAACAGATTCAGTTCTCATAACCGCATTTGTAGCCAATCGCGTGGTTCGGTTTGGTAGCCGAATTTTTTAGTTGTGGCAACAGAAAACCCATTGAGACAGGAATAATTTGACAATGGCAACAGAATTTCAGTTTTATCAAGAATAATTCGGTAGCCACAACCGAAAAATTCATTTGATGCAACTGAACCATTCGATTGGCAACAAATGGGGTTGTTAGCACCGAATCTGTTTTCTGGGTGTATTTTTATATTAATTTTTAGTAAAAATATATACTTTAGTAAACACTACAAATTACTAAATTGTAAACCAATTTTCGTTGCTAATTTGAAAACCGTGTTGGTAATATTAGCAAAATATTCTACTAATTCAAAAAGGGATAGGTGTTAAAGGATTTTTATCTTTTTATAAAAATTAAAAAATCTGCTTACGTATTTAAAATTAAACAAATGCTCATCTTTTATGAAACAATAGACGTTGACAATTACTTTCGTCAAAAGTACTTGGGAAACTACCAACTACCAAGAAGGGAATTTTTTTCATTAATCTACAAGATATATCCGAATTTCTGTGGCTGGGGTAATTTTAAAATCATTCGTAATTTGAAAATTATTTAACCTATTCCCGACAACAAAATCATGCAGCAGCTTTTGGTTCGTTAAACAAATTATTGAAAATCCGAAGCCTTTGAAAATTTTCATATGTATTTGAGTAAAACTCACAAAAAATATTTGAACATTAACATCCATCCATACAATTTTTTTTTATATTTTGTGTAACATGAGATTTTGGTATGTAGTAACAAAAGAATTCAATGAATAACTAGAACTACAGGAGTTCTTGTAGAAATGTCTTCATAATAGGAAAACTAACAGGATGTAAAATAGCAGGATGATGACACTTGACCCTTAACCGCTTTTTCCGCTAAACCTTATCACATGTATGATGTGAATAATATAAATATGAAAATTATTAAAGCAGATTTCATTGAAAACGCTTAAATAATTTTTTTTTTTTTTGTTAAAATATGAACCTAATTTTGTTGTACTTATTCCATACTTAAAAAAACATTTACGGTACTAAAGTTAAAATGAAAATATTTCCATATATTTAGTTAGAATATTCTTCCACCTCAAGTCCAAATTCTAATATGATATTTTCATATTAGATTTTTATTTGTTGTTTCAAAAAGGGGTTGATCATTTTCATGATAGACAATACAATCGTTTCGTAGACATCACTCTACTCTTCAGTTGTCCGCAATAAGAAAATGATAACTTTCCTACTCAAACCGAGACATTACATAAGGTACAAAAAATCAACGGGACGAGAATTTTGTACTTTCGTGTATGAACTGTCTGAATTGGTAAATCAGCTATAAATCAACTCCTTTTTGAAAGCAACAATTACATAAAAGTACCCTTTGGGTATTATTTATATGTATGTCTGTTCTTATAAATATTTGTAAGGAAGTTGTTTGCTTTAGCTTAGATTTAAATTAACGAATTGAAATTTGGTTAGAAAATATAAACATTTAAAAATTAAATGAAGCAACGTTTATATATCGAAACCCTATATTCAATACTCTATATCTGCAATTTTGGCCAAAATGAGTTTTGGATGACAAAATCATTGTTGATATTATATCCATCTATGATATCGATTTGGAAGCAAAATATCCATACCTTGACACTTTTTTGAATATTTTACATTTTCCCATATCAACAAACAAATTTATTTTCAAATACAGAAGTCTATATCTGCATATAAATTTAAATTATTTAAATTGTATAAGGTATATACTAGGAATGTGCGATTATTCGATTAATCAAACTTCCTGATTAATCAATTAATCGATTGTTCAACAATTTTGATTAATCAAAAATATGATTAATCGATTAATAAGTTATTTCGATTATGATTAATGATTAATTGATTAATCGTGACTTTGATCAATCAAACTTATGAATAATATTTTATTTTTTTCCGTTAACGACTCCTTTTAACGCCAGTTCAATATAGAAACATGAAACTTAAGAATGGACATTGGTCAAGTCTGACCAGTGTGCAAACAATCTGTCTGATTTTCTTTACTTAGAGCTATATAAGGCATTGCCACAAAAGAAAGATAAAATTTTTTTATTTTTAAATATTTTTTTAATATTAATTAAAATTATTCAAGTTTTGATTAATCAAGATTCCAACACTCAGAAAATAAACACAGTCACTTTTTTTTAGTTGTTTCTGAAGTTTTTCCGTTGAGTTATTTTTAAAGTAGTAACAGTTGTTCGTAGAAGAAAAATAATTTTTAACTTTTTTCACAAGTTATTTAAAAATTTAACTAAATGAAAATACGGACATTTCGTAACAGTCAAATTTTCTAGTCAATTTTTATTGTTTTAAAGTATAACTAAAAAAATGAACCAAAAAAAGGTATTTTGTAGTAAAAGTTGTTTAAAATAAAAAAAAAACACCAATACAATTATTTGTATTGTTTTTATTTTAAATTTTTTTAGTAAAATCAAATATAAATTTAGTTCTTCACACCGTTATGTTTGTTATTTTTATAGTAAAAATAAATAAACTTTAATGTGATTTTACGGTTTCTTATAGTCAATTATTGATAGTCAAAAACAAATAAAGAAATTGTTAAATTAAATGAAAATGTGAGTAGACCAGTTTTTAACTCAAATTTTATTCGTTTTAAATTGTATTTTAGTTAATTTTACCGTCATAATTTTTTGTGTGAATTATTCCATTAATTATAATTCTGATGAATGAATTAACTGATTAATCAGATTTCTGCTGTTTAAATAATCGATTAATCGCACATCCCTAGTATATATAAATATTTTTAGAGAATATCTTTTTTTCCCAAAGTTTTTTTGCAACTAACCACCAAACTTTCTTTTAGGAGATGTGCATTATAGTCCGTAGATTATAAATTAAAAGAAACCGTACCGTAAAAAATTGCAAAATAATAACGGAACGCTAAAAACGCCATTGTAGTGGTAAAAAATAATCTAAAAACTCAATCGGCGATTAACATTCTGCAAACGAATATAATGATGGAAAAATTTTCCTTTTCGCAAAATTTTTTGCTAATTTTGTTTTTGCAAACTAAGAAACAAACTTTGGTGTAGAAATTGGTATTATAGTCCCAAGATTAAAAATTTAAAAAATTTTAAAAAGGCTTTACGGTACAAAAAATTAATTAAAAAACTTAGTCAGCGATTTACATTCTGTAAACAAATATATTGATGCAAAAATGTTGCTTTTTGGAAATTTTATTTTTCACGATTTTTTTTTGACCTTAATATGCACCAATCTTTGTTTTATGAAATGTGTATTATAGTCCCTAGATTATAAATTTAAACAAACCGCACTTAAAAATTTGTAAAATAATAGCGGAACGCGAAAAAAGACTTTATGGTACGAAAATTGAATTAAAAAGCTTAGTCAGCGATTTACATTCTGTAAACAAATATATTAATGCAAAAAAATGTCCTTTTTGTAAGTTTTTTTTTTGCAGATTTTTTTTGCAATCATCCACCAAACGTTATTGTATTAAATGGGTATTATAATCTCTAGATTATAAATTTTAAGAAATCGCACCTAAAAAATTGCTAAATAATGGCGGAATGCGAAAAAGGGCAGAAAATGCCTTAGAAGAGCTAATCAGCGATTGACATTCTGCAAACGAATATATTGGTGTAAAATTTTCCTTTTCGAATTTTTTTGCAAACTAACCACCAAACTTTGGGCAAGATATGAGTGTTATAGTCTTGGATTATGGAAATACACCGCAATGAGAAAATTCAAAATAATGGCGGAGTGGGAAAAAAGGATTTGTGCCGCAGAAAATTAAGAAAATGAATCAGCGTTAACACTCTGCAAACGAATATAATAATGCAAACTTTTTCGTTTTTGGAAAATTTTTTTCGCAATTTTTTTTCACAAACTAACCATTAATTTTTGGAATAAGATATGGTTATAACAGTCCTTGGATTATTAATTTCAAAAAACCAAACGAGCGAGCCTTTTCCATCCCTGATTAACTACTCTGTGTTCGTTCCTATTTAAATGCACATAATATTGTTTTCCACAAAAAGTATAGAGAGATTTACAGGGCCGTTGGTGCCTAATAATGCATATTTTTTATATTTATCAAAACTACATATCTGCTAGTATTATCATAAAATTATATTAAAATTCATATTTCAGAACTCTATATCTACATTAGCGACGTAAATAACACAAATAATTTAAAAATATATATATATACGAATAAGTTGCCATTTTTAAATAATATTCTAGAAGACAGATTGATTCATTGATTCAAAACGAGTCAAAAGGTTAAAGACGGGCATGCCGACTATACAATACCCTACACCAGTATGGTAAAAGCTAACTAATGTTTGGATCCCAAATTCGAATGGGCTAAAATGGGACTTGTGTCAAAATTTTCTATAATATGAGTCAGCGAACCAAATTTCATTAAAATATCTTAATATTTGCGACCTGCAGTTTGTAACCAAGCTAATTTTGGGGGGACCCTTATATGAGCACTAGGTCTAAACATGGACCGGTGTTAACCAAAATGAAAAGGCTTCGTCCTTGGGCTGATATAGGTTGGTATACCAAATTTCATCAAAATATCTTAATATTTGCGACCTGCAGTTTGTAACCAAGCCAATTTTGGGGGGACCCTTATATGGGCAGTAGGTCTAAACATGGACCGGTGTTAACCAAAATCAATAGGCGTCGTCCTTGGGCCGACATAAGTCGGTGTACCAAGTTTCATCAAAATATCTTAATATTTGCGACCTGTAGAGTGCGCACAAGAATGCATGGACAGACAGACAGACAGACGGACGGACAGACGGACATCGTTAAATCGAAATAAAAAAATTCTGAGCCGATCGGTATACTATAGGTGGGTCTAGAACCAATATTTTTTGGTGTTACAAACATCAGCACAAACTTATAATACCCTGACCACATAGTGGTGTAGGGTATAAAAATCTTATAAGCAAGTGAATCAGTTTTATTGATATTCTGAACAATTGTATTTTTCCAGATATAGAGTATTGAATCTAGGGTATCGATATGTACCTATATATGTTTTGTATGATACCCAACGGAAAATCGTCGTCAAATGGAAGAAAAATGCCAACAACTCTGTTTCTGCTAAGGACAATACATACATAATTTAGTGCATTTTGTGAATACCTTTAATGTTTTTCTATACATATAACTGGGGTTTACTGTTAACTCACGTATACTATTTACAATAAAAGTGTTTTTATACATGTTTATCTTTTTTGTTTGGTTTTGAAACACTTGTCTGATTTTTAATCATACAAATTGCTCTAAAATATACACAAATTACAAATTTATTCAACAAAATACATATTTTGTATTCCGAATGTGTTACATATTTGCGCTAAACGAAATTCAAATTGTACAAGTTTTTTATATATTGCAATTAGGGGAAGCAAAATCCCGCACATTTTCGTTTCCAAGAATAGAGAGAGGAAATTGTTTTTGAATTTTATATTAATTATAAAATTGTAACGTGCCATTATTCACATACCTAATAAATGTACTAGTGACCAAAACATACAATTAATTATAAATATCGTCACCTAAAATGCAAAAGGGCGTAACAACAAAAAAATGTAAGCCGATTTTCTGATTGATTATGATGCACTAGACTAAATCACATTTTCCTACAAAATTTTAAACGTATATGTCCAAATAAGTCTATAGTCGCGTTTTAAACAAGAGAAGAAAATATAGAATATTTTTAATTCTACAACGTTTTTTTTTTGGTTCTAGTGTAAAAAAATAAAAAGTGTTGTTACGCCCTTTTGCATTTTAGGTGACGATATACATTAGAGCGACTCACCTTATATGGACAGAAAAAAAGTGTCCCCCTCAAAATAAACTTTGGTATGTTTTATGCTGATTCCCAAAATATTTCGGGTCTAGCAATAAGATCTCACGAGCTGGACGATTTTTTAAAAAGGTATTTTTTAGTTTTTCTAAGAATTTTGGCTGAAGACAGCATACTCAATATATGAAAGGTTTTTTTGAGGCGCCTTCAGTGGTATATATAACATGTTCAAGCATATCCAGACATGTCCTATTTTCAAGGATATTTTTTGTACGGAGATGTTTGTGATTGAATTGTCAAACTTACATATCATAATCTATAGTTGATTTAAGTGAACATGTGTTTCAGATTTTTTGCAATTCACGATTTTCCGCATTTTATCCGATATTCAATGTGGTGGAAGAAATATGTTCTAAATAGGGCAATTTGGATACCAAAACTTTTCTTTTGACTTTTCTTTGGCCAAACTAATTAAAAGTGTTTTTTTTTAACTATAAATTCGGGGTTTCTGATAGTTTTGGGTTTAATTTGATAAAAAGAATCCAGCGGAGAATTTTTGGAGGGTTCGTATTTTTTTCGATCCCACGCTCACTCGTAATTCGCAGAAGAATGCGAGTTTCCAAATTTTTTTTTATTTGTATTTTAATAATTTTTCGACCAAAGTTTTAAGAAATATGGAAAGTATTTTAGATTAATTTTGTGCCTTTGTAACGCCCGTTAGTGGAAATATTTGGAACTAAACTTCAAATTTTAACATGCTGTATCTCCGGATCTAATTAAGGTTTTTCCAAAATTAAAATTTTGTATTTTTTGTATAACAAATTTCTACATATTTTAAAGTTTTTTTTTTAAATATATTTAAATTGATTTTTGAGATTTATTAAAAAAAAAAAGTTTTATGCATAAATTTCAATGAACTTCCCTATCGCAATAACTCTTTAATATCATATAGATAACTCCCTTAATTTATCATTGCAGACCCTACCGTACACCTAATGAGCCTAGAGACGATTCTCTTGATGGCCTGTTCCCTACTTGGGTCATCGACGATCTATGTTCTCCTAATAGTCCGCCAATCCTGCGGAAAGACAATTAGGGGAAGAAGAGTCCTAAAATATCAAACTTATCGGTTTTTCCATTCATCGCTACACCGCAAATGAAAACAAAACTCCCCAAAAAAAAAAAAAACTAAACCAGAAAACAAAAACAGAATAACCAAACCCACCATCCATACAAAAACATAGCCGTGCAGGCACTTGGGCAATTCCTGAAGCACTTTCGTCCCCTGCCTGCCCAAGGGACTAATCAGCAGAATTAACCTACTGGTTCCATAGAACCCGTCTGGGATGCATATCAACATGATCTCGAAAAATTACCAGAATAGTCAAACATAACAAACTAAATCTCAAATGATCACAAAACCATAAATTCAAAAAACACAGGACTATAATTTAAAAAACAAAAAAACACAGAAAAAACTTACCAAGTCCACTCCAGTATCACACACGAGATATAATAACTGCTGCCCATAACATCCACACACCATACCACACACTCACGAGAAAAAACAATCACATTTATTCAACACACAAACACAATAATATACAATATTTAGTTCAAGAAATAAAATTAAAATGTCAGAAACCTACACCCCAAAAAATATACACAAAAGCACAGGAAAACACCAATGAATACACGTCACCAATAATTTGACAATATTCAAATATTCTCTAAAAACCCGTCAAGAAAACATGATCAACACATCCACAGCACCTGAGAGAGATACCTACCGAACGGTGAACTTGTATATTAACTTTATGGAATCAATCGCCAAATAAAATCCATTGATAAAAGAAATTTTTCATTCAGTTACATTTGCAAGGCAAAAAACCATTTTAAAGTTAATAGGCAGTGTTAATCCGCAAACAAAAGTTTATGACTTACAAAAAGTATGGGGAAAAGTGTCTGATGAGCAGAAATGGAAAAGAGATGAAAAAGAGAAATAATAACAAAGGATAAAAATAGCATTGTTAGATTTCGTTGATGTTAGTCTAAGTTGAGTTGTTTACATATTCGATTTGCTTTCAACTTTCACATAAGTAAACCGTTATCAAAGTTTAACCCGTCAAGGCAAATGACACTGATGATGGCTTTGTAGCGAAAGCCGAAAATACATATGCTGTCTTGCTGGCCTTATCGAATTCTTTAATTTTTCTTTTTTTCTTTGTAATTTACTTGTGAAAATTGTATCACCTTTCTTTAATTTGAAAAATAATTTAAACAGAAAGTGATATTAATTTATGATCTAGAGTCAAACTAAAAAACATTCATTTACCAAATAAAAAGATCAACTATATAAACCCCTCATTCAAAAGATGAAATTTTCAAAAAATTACCAAAAATCATGGCGCAAACTTGCGCAAATTTTTTGCTTTTGTTTTAAAAAAAGATTTCAATTTTTTTTGGTATATAACGTTTTTACTGCAGTCACTACCTTGGCTTTTAAAAATCTTTTTGTTTTTTTAATTTTTGAAGGAAGTGTTCCGATATAAATATTTAAGATAAAATTTTTTAAAAATTGCTGAAAATGCCATGTGAGAAAATATGAGTCAGTTGTGACGCGAGCACCTGTCCCGTGACCGGTGAAAACAGGACTGGTCTCAAAGTACTGGTCCTGTGACTGGTGAAAAGAGAACCAGTCTGAAAGTACCTGTCTCGTGACAGTGGTACAAATATTAGATTTTTAAATTATTCGGGTATTTATTTTGATCGATTAAACGATCAAAACAATTTCGATCGGAAGATTATATGACTACCCAGTCAGAAAAATACAAACGGGAAAGCGGTGGCAAAGGACTTTAACAGGTGGTACAAGTACTGGCAAAAAGTGCTTTCCCATTCCCAAAATGATAACATCATTAGACAAAAGGACCGGCTGTTCAAAAAGCGCCGGAAAAGCACTGGAGGAACAAAATTTTTAAACGTTGGCAAAATGCTGGCAAAACCAATAAATATGAGGTCTGGAAATATATTTTCCAAAATAAAATTAAAAAAAAGTTCATATGTATTTTTTTGGTCCTGCCGTGATTTGAACCCAGGCCGTCAGATTGGCAGACGACTGCTCTACCCACTGAGCTAACGAGACATATAATATTTAATGGCTAAACACACAAATGAGTGATAATAGCTGGACAACTACTGGCTGTGCCAAAATGTTAGTACTGGCAAACAATTTTTAGTAATTAGTATGCCAGTGTTGGGAGGGTAAAAAAAAAGTTGGTCTTGAAGGAGCTTTCCCACAAACAAAAAAATTAATTTTATAAAACAAAAAAAAATTTTAAATTAAAAAAAATCCAAAAAAAAATTTTTGCTTGCAACCGGATTTGAACTCGGAACCTTCCGACTAAAAACATTTTTTAACGAAGCGTCAGCATTTTTATAAAATCATTGGTTTTCCAGTGAATTGATTTTTGTACGCCTGGTAGCATTGGCTAGGTAGCACTGGATAACCACTGGTTGCAAACCTTGGCATATCACTCTAAGCCAATTCTTTGCCAGTGGTTTTTTTTATAAACCACCGAAATTTTTGTAAAACAAATACTGGTAAAACGCTTTTCGTAAACGCTGGCAAAGCGTCCCAAATGAGTGTTCTGCCAGTCATTTATTTTTAATACCGTGGTTACCCAGTGGTATGCCAGTGCTGGATTTTTTGTACCACTGGCGATTTCTGACTGGGTAATTATTAAGTTATTGAATTAATACTTGACGTGTTGAGTAGATGCTTAGTAATCAAACCATTCACCAGACTGTTGTACAACTATTAGGGAACTCTTGTATGTACAGTGGGGCGCACCGGTGAGAATATGTTAGTTATTCAGGAAACTTAAGTACCGATAAATGTCTGACACGAGGACTAAACTATATTTTTCTAAAGACAAACTGTGAGCTAAATCCAAACCTGGCGTCTGTTAAAAAACATAGTTTTTTTTATCGAAATATTCCGAATTGTATTTACCTTTAAAATGCTTTTTGAATTTTTTTAAAAAGCTTTTTTATACATGGAAATATCGTCCGTTAAAATTTCGTATTAAATCTTTTTTTGCATTTTGCTTTGAAACTAGGCAATAAACATCGAAAAACTTTAAATTCAAGAGCTTTAAAAATTGCATGAATTAAACTTCTTTGAAAGCCATTTGTTTCAGTTAAAATCTAGTTCACAAATTGAGGTAACTTTTTGTAAATTCTGTGTTCATTTTCTGGGTGTAGTAAATAACCAAAGATAAATAATTTTAAAACTTCATAAAATTCAGGCATTTGACTGAAGTAAAACAAATAAGATTTGTAGAATTTAATACCTGGTAAAAATATATTGCGAATAACAAAAATTTAAATCTAAATTGGTACTTAAGAGGGCAAGGAATCCCATGCAAATGCATTATTTTTTCGGTAGTCCAAAACTAATGTGGTCTAAAAATTTATCCGAATCATCAAATTTAGAACAAAATGACATCGTTTCGTAGTTGCATACTTTGACAGAAATGCAAGTTTTTGCATACTTTGACAGGTTCTTTTCGTTAGGTTCTCTTGTGTCAGTCATGTCACAGGTCCTGTAACAGGTTCATTTACCCCAATCCTGTGACAGGTTCTTTTGTATCAGTTCTGTGACAGGTTCTTTTGCTTCAGTCCTGTAATTGGTTCTTTTGAGTCGGTCTTGTGACACGTCACAAAGGGCAATTGATCCCCTCCTAGGACAAGCCCATATTAAAGTTATCGGTCCTTTTCATATAAAAGAACCGGTCCAAAATACATCATATGTAGTGGAAAAGCGATCCCAAATCCGTCAAATGGGTTTCAAATCGATTTGACTAATTTTTAACAATTTTTAGTCGAAACAAAGATTTTAGTTATCTTAATTTGACACAATACTAAAAATCCTCAGTACTTTAACTAATTCTGAGTGTTAATTTTCAAAATCATTGATAATTTTTAAGAACCCATTTGTTAAATTTTACACAATTTTTAAATATAACATTTTTATATTTCTGCTATTTGGCGTCACCAGTGTATCTAAAGTTTAAAAATGGCGCTATTTCTTTCCCTTACAATTTTTTAAAGTTACCCATATCTCGAAAACCATTGACTACACCTAGCTGCATTACACCCCCTTAAAATGGCTATCTCTATCCAAAAATAGACCTTGGTGAGATCTTGGACGCTCGTAAATTTTTAATAGACATTTCTCATTTCATAAAATGCGCGTATCTCGAAAACTTAGTGAGATAAAGCCAAACGGACAAAATTTTGCTCCGACTCAGTATCCCAACATACTGTTAGATGATATAGACCAAGTCCGAGGAGGGTCCCGAGACCCTATAATTTGAACAAATTTTACGATCAGTATAATTACAAATAAAACCGTAGTGTTACTAATTTTTACTTAAACTTAGACTTGCCAGTTAAACTCGTTTAAAAAAAACTTTTTAAACGAGTTCAACTGGAAGTGTAAAAAAAATTTTCCTAAAGAAAAGATTCTAATTTTTAGTTTTAAAAAATTTTTTGTTGTCGTCACCGGGTAACGAACTTGCGACATCAAGATTGCTAGTCTAGCTCTCGACCTATTCTTTAATATGAAAGCTGACTGACATAAAAACACAACTTTGTCATTGCGAGATATTGTGCCTTATTATCTTCAATGCAACTCAGTATATTTTTCAGTACTATTTTCAGAGGTGCATAAAAAGCTATTTTTCATCATTTTCGTTTTATATATTTCTAAAAATTATATTTTTTTAAAAATTAAAACAAAATAGAATTTAAACAAATTCCCAGGAAAAAAAATTTGCAAGTAGTGCTTTACAAACTACTTTTTTCAATGCTTCACAAGTATCCATTAGTGTATTTTTACTGCTTTTTTAGAAGTTATTCTGAACAACTTCAAAAAATCACTTCTTTCATTGCTTCCCATGTATCCGTTATTACATTTTGAAAGCTTTTTTAGAATTACTTCTGAACCACATCCAAAAAATCACTTAAGTATTGCTTCTAAAGAGTAATTGCTCTAAAAGTGATCGTAAAAAGTGATTTTGGTATCATTTGGCATTTTCAAACAGAGGGTCCCGGGTTCAATTCCCGGCGGGACCAATATTTATTTATTTTTATTTAATTTTTTTTTATTTTATTAATTTTTTTTTAATATTTATAATTAATTTGTTTAAATTCAATATTTCTTTAATTTTTAAATTTTTAAAAATATGTATATATAAAAAAAAATGGTGAGAAATTAATTTTTATGTACCTGTAAAAATAGTACTGAAACCAATATTGAATTGGAGTGCACCTTTTACACTTGTTTAATAAGTACTTTTATTGAAGAGAATAAGGAACAATATCTCGCATTTACAAAGTGGTGTTTTTATGCCAGTCAACTTTCATATCAAAGAATAGCTCAGCGGTAGAGCTCAGCGACTAGCAATCGTGAGGTCGCAAGTTCGATACCCGGTGGCGGCAATAAAAAACTTTTGTAAAATAAAAAAAATATATTTTTTTTTGTGAAGATTTTTTTTTAACTTTTAATTGGTGAAAAAGAGCTTCCTTTGCACTCGTTCAAAAAGTACTGAAAGAATGTTAAAGTCGGAGTACTCCTCTCCTATGACAACTCAATGTTAAAATCATTAGTGTTTATGTTAAAAAAGAAGTACATCTAGATCATCAATTGTAGTGCTTTTTCTACTGCTTCGGCATCTCTTTTTTCCCTGGGTTAATAATATAAAAAAAAATTTTAAAATTTTGGTCCCACCAGAAATCAAACCCGCGATCATCTGTTTGTAAATAAACTGTATCAAAATCACATTTTGTAATCACTTTTTAGAAGCAAAACCTAAGTGATGGTTTGGGTATTTTTCAGAATCACTTCTGAAAACGCTGTAAGGATATACTACCAGATAAGTCGGAAGAAATAAAATAAATGATTATTTTAAAGTTAAAGACACATTACTTTTCCATATTCTCGAAACGATTTAAATAAACTATTATATATTCAATTCAAGGTAATGGGTACCTAATTTACGTTGAGGCACATATCCTGTAAAATTTATTAGTGAGGTAAGTTGTAAAGTAATGCATGGAGCCCTATGGCTATAGATTACTTTATTACTTTATACATTATATGGTAATACATATGTGGTTTTGCTGGGATGCTACTCTTACAACAGAAGTTATCACAAATTTATTACGTTGTTGCATTGAATATTTTTTTATAAACTGTATTACTTGTGTTTAGAATTCCTATAGTTAAATTATCAAAGTAAATATGTTTGTATAGTTATACAAATTGTCTTGTACAATACATGCATGAACAATATAGCACCTCAAACTCTCTCTCTCTCTCTCTCTCTCTCTCTCTCTTTTGTACACATGCTTCATTACATTTAATGAATAATTACATCACTTTTATAAACATTTCATAAATACGATATGAATACATATGTATTTATAAGATTGTAAAAAAGACAATAATAATAATAAAGCATTTTCTATGAGTGTAAGCATAGCAAAATTGTTTAATTAAAAAAGTGAAAAATAATAATTAAGACTTGTTTAAAACAACTGTTTTAAAAGGTTCTGCATAACTAATTAAAAAGTTTATTATTTTTCCACAAACAATTAGTTGAGGGCTGCTGCACTTGAAGTTAATGTGTACGTTTTACATATAAAAATGCATTGGAATATTTCTTTATTAACTTAACCGAAAATTAGGTAGCCTGAAATAGCTTTTAGGGGTCGCCTTTTTAAAGAAAGAGATGCCGAAGCAGTAGAAAAAGCACTACAATTGATGATCTAGATGTACTTCTTTTTTAACATACACACTAATGATTTTAACATTGTCATAGGAGAGGAGTACTCCGACTTTAACATTTTTTCAGTACTTTTTGAACGCATACAAGTATGTACTTATTTTAGCACTAGTGAATTTAATATTACAAGTAACAGCTTATTTCAGTACTTCCTTCATAATCACTTATTTTTTCCTATACACTCACAATATATTTTCCATAACCGATTGAGGTTTATTTAAAAAGTAATAGATAAAGTTTGTTTTCAATTGAAGAATCAATTAAAATACATTGTTTAAGTTTTTTATCAATCAATAAAAAACAAACCAGAAAAAAATATGTATCGTCTGTAGGAGTTGTTATTTTCAGTCAAATATTCTATTTTTAGATTTCTATTTTTAGAAAAATAATTTAAATAATTTCGTTGTTTTCTGTTTTAAAACAAAAAATTCAAATATTTTCGGTTTTCT
The DNA here is from genome assembly GCA_949987735.1 of Leucophora obtusa. Taxonomy (NCBI): domain Eukaryota; kingdom Metazoa; phylum Arthropoda; class Insecta; order Diptera; family Anthomyiidae; genus Leucophora; species Leucophora obtusa. The sequence continues at coordinate 182,608,224 of OX465296.1, forward strand.
TTTTTGTTAAAATAGTTAGTTTATATACAAAATTATTTCAATTCAAATTACAAGAAATTATTTACTCATACACACAAACATAGCCGATAAAAATATGAACGTGTATGTTGTGTAGTGTTTTAAAAATTAAACTTTCAAATATGAAAAAACAAACCACAAAATCGTTTTTTTTACGTTTTTTCAATTAAAAATTGATGATTGTTTTAATAGACTTTTCAATTATTCTTATTTCTTTTATTGATTGTTTAAACAATGTTTGAAAATATATAGCAAAATGGTTTGAATATAATGAAAAATCAGTAGTCCTTTTTGTAATTGTGTTTTCAATTAATTTAATATGTATTTTAGGTTGTTTTTAAGGATAAAATATTGTGAGTGTACCTGTACGATTTAGGCAACCATTTACCTCCAATGACACCCCCATGTTAAATTAATGTGTTATGCGGCCAAAGTGTAAGTAGTTACAATTTTTGGTTTCTTATTATTTCCCTTTACCTGCTAATAGAAGGTTTTGCTGGGTTCAATTTGAAACTAAAAAATATTGTAATACTTATGTAGATATATGCTTTTAATCTATATGTATATAATGGGGCAATAAGTATGAAATACTTCACATGTATTTATCAGAAAGGAATAAACTTACAATTAGTTCCAAGAAGACAATTACTCTATTACAATATTGCCAACAACCGTACTACAGGTCAAACACAGTAGTTACCACCATTTAATTGTGTTGTTACACTGAAAATTTTGTTCTGGACTGTAGTATGTATATCGGGGGCTTATATTCAATAGAGACCATCTACGAATCTGTGATTTTTATTTTCAAGTCAAAAATATCCCTAGAACCAATTTTTTCTCATTTTTGTTATTTGGCTATCTGTCAAGCAATTTTGTATGAATGTAATATACGCAATACATACAAATTGCATTTGTTTTCGCAAATATAAGAAAATTTCAGTTGATAGCGATATTTTTGATGTGTGGTGGTATGAATATCGAATCAATTATTCTAAATTGAAATGTTTCGGTTACGTCCCAATTAAGAAAAATTTAAGATAGCCCTTATTGAATGTAAGCCTTAAATATATATGTTTGTAAAATATTGTTACTTATATGTAATTGTCCAGGATTAAATGTTTGTTTATATGTACATACTTATGTGTTTGCTTGGACAACATACGTATGTATGAATATTACGCCGCCTCAAGTCTCATACTAAATAAAACCGTAATTGATATCACTATGCGACAGTCAAAATCGGGATGGGATGAAACCAACGGGAAATGTTATATCGGTCAAAAACAAGTTATACGTGTCCCGGCGTTTCGCTGGGTCACCCCTAGGAATCGAGATATATCTTTTTTTTGACATAACTCGAGAACCACTAGTCCGATTTTGCTCAAACAATTTAAAAAAAAATTAAAAATTACAATTCCTTTAATCTGTTCATATAACGTTTTTCTATATACTCAACAGTTTTGCCGGTAAAAATAAATCTTTGTTACCGCTACCATAAAAATCAATAACCTTTTGTTTATTACTTTTTTTTAATATTTTAGGCAAAAAATATTTTTTTCTTCATACATTTATTTTTACCGGCAAAACTGTTGAGTATATAGAAAAACGTTATATGAACAGATTAAAGGAATTGTAATTTTTAATTTTTTTAAAATTGTTTGAGCAAAATCATACTAGTGGTTCTCGAGTTATGTCAAAAAAAAGACCACCAAAGATCAAACCGATATATCTCGATTCCTAGTGGTGACCCAGCGAAACGCCGGGACACGTATAACTTCTTTTTTACCGATATAACTTTCCCCGGTAGTTTGAACCCTTCCCGATCACTGACCCCTACCATTTGTCTCGCAGTGTATTTAAAAAGTTTTTAAATAGTTATTTTTTCTTTTGTATTTCTTCATCTTTTTATGAATGTTTACAGCCGTAACAAAAACTATACTTATTATCATCAAACGAATTAAATTCGAATTTTTTCGTTATTGTTAACTAGCACATTTCACCAGAAAGATTTTTTTCTATTTTTGCAAGCTGAATATTAATCCTTATGATCAAAACAATTTTTGAGAATTTTTGAGAAAAAAATTAAGTTATGAAACATAATATTTTTTATTACAAAATTATTCGTAGTATAAATTTTTAGCTTAATGATCACTTTGATGACCTTAGAAGTAAAAATCAGTATTTCCCAAGTTCAAACATATAACTCAAGAAATAGGCAATATAGGGGAGTGAAATTAAATCCGTTGTATAAGTCTTCGAAATAACTTTCATCTTCAAGCCCTTACATTATCACGACATTTTTCATATATCTCAAATCCGGTTTAAGTAATTAACATTTTTTTTCTTTTATAAAATTGATGTTTTGTTTGTCGAAGAGCTTTTTAGATACCAATTGTTTTTTTTTTTATTTTTGTTATCCCAACGTTGGCATATTAGCTCCAACAAACTATTGCCAGTGCTACCATTTTAGCGCAACCAGTAACCAGTCAGAATATGCAAACGGGAAAGCAAAGGCAAGGCACTTTAACAACCCAGTGTAGAAAATCATTACCAGATATGTGGGTTTGTAACTACATACTTGGTAATGGTAACTAGTTACTTTTGTTATTACATTTCTTATTACCTTTATATGGCGATGTCGCGAAAAATAATGAGTTATGGTTACACACCAGCATACGAAAAATCAAACAATATATGGTATGCTTACCAGTACTGACAAAAATAATGAGTCTAAAAATAGATTTCCAAAATAATAAATTATATAAAAAAAAAATATTTTTGATTGTATTTTTTTTTTTTTTTAATAAAATTTCCTGGTGCGGGAATCGAACCTGGGTCTACAGATTGCCAGTCAATAGCTCTACCATCTGAGCTATATCGACATGTAATATTTAGTAGATAAAAACATAATTGACCTGCTGCACACAAGTAAGCTTAATCGCCAACATACAAAAAATCAAAAACTATGTGGTCACAAATATCCTTACCAGTGTTTAAAAAATATTGAATCTAAAAATAGATTTCAAAAAATTTAAAAAAAAATCTAGAAAATTATTTTCTATTTGAAATAATGATAAAAATAAGTCATTACCAGTAACTCATTATTATGTTTTAAAATAATGCAGAAAGTAAGTTGGTGTCATTACTGGTAGTCCAAAAAATAATGATATGGCATTACCGTTTCTACACTGGGAAGTGGTACAAGTACTGGCAAACAATTTTTTCCCATTCCCAAATGATAACATCATTAGAAAAAAGGACCGGCTATACAAAAAACATCGTAAAAGCACTGGGGACGAAACAAAATTCCTTATGATATAAGAAAATTATTTTAAATTTTGGAAATTAAAAAAAAAAAAAAACTCGTGAACTCGAGATTTCAAATGGAACAATACAGGGGGTTTAAGCATTAAAATTTTACAATTCGGGACATAATTTAAGGGACACATTATAATACATACTTATACCATGAAATAAGATTATTCGCGATATTTTATAAGAAGTACCAATAAAATTATGATGTACTTGGGATTAAAGCGTTGAGGTATTGTTTTATGACCCTTTTAATTATTTTCAGTTGGGCACGTTTAAGTATTTCAGAAATAGCAGTTGAGGCGGTCTATTATAGATGTATACATACACAGGAACACATTATAAAAGTGAAGAAAAAAGTAACATGTATGATAGTCGTTAGAGATTTTATGTAAAACAACTTGACAAGAGGGTTTAGGAGCAAAAAAAAAAAAAAAGGAAAGACAATAAAAGTTCATTTGACACTTTTCAATGTTATGAATTTTTTTTACATTTTTAATATAAGTTAACCAGCCAACATTTTTCTGAGCGCTGATTAATTATGACTCATAAAAGACTCTAAAATATTAGCATTTTCAGAGTGCTCAAATTTTAGAGTCATAAATGAAACATAATAGACTCTTATTTATGAGTGTATTTAAAATTTTTTTTTAAATTTTTCCAATACTCATAAATGACTCAAAAATTATTCATAAATGACTCATAAATGGCTCAGATAATTCAATATTTGCCAGATATGCTCATAATTTGGAGTCTTTTATGAGTCATAAAAGTGCGCTCAGAAAGAGGTTTCATCGGTGAAGGAAAACACACTCATATATCTATGATTTCAGAAGGTCTAAGGGCTCTTTTATGAGTTCTTTGGGACTCCAATTGTACACTGGATACTTAAATTTTTTAATGTAGGGTGAAAATCGAGGTATACACAAAAAATGGCTTTTTGGATTTACCTCTCCCGATATTCATAAAATTTGTTGTATGCATTTTCTTGGACCTAGTTAAGTTTTTAATTTTTTGTTTTTTTCCAAATTCGGTGTGTTTCACGTTTTATCGCAGTTTGAATTTTGGACTTAACAGTAAAATGTCTAGTGTTCAAAACATCATATCTCTTGAAAGCATTATCCCGTTGTTATGAACTTGCAAGGAATGTATCTCATGTGATAATCTCTGATCTTAAACAATTTTGTACCAAGAATGGACATTTGACAATACTTGGTGGAAGGATAGGCCGGTTTCGTAGTTAGCATTTTTTGTAATTTGTATGGCTAAATCGCTCCCACTAGTGGTGGTATAATAAATTCCATTTGAAACTTTGACGCTCCATATGCACTTAAATGGTTAATATTTTTTCAAAAATTAAATTTTGATATTTTTATAATACAAATTTCTTTAAAAAAATTGAAATAAACTTAATATTATTTTGCGTTTAAAAAAACAACACTTTACTAAAAAAAATGCCCTGTCCGTCTCCAATATACACAAATTGCCTGCACTTGAACGTAATAAACCATACGTCAGTGTGGCAACAATTGCGAAAAAGGTCACAAGGAGGAGATAAGAAGATAAACAAAAAATCTAAAGTAGAATGTTTGTATGTGTCTGTTTGATCACTTCTGAGAGTAAAAACAATAACAGAAAGTTGAATAGGAAAGAAAAGGCCTTACGTGGGTTAGATGGCTAAGCTGTCGAACTCTAGTATAGTTACGTTTCTAATGTAGGAGTGCATGGGTTCGATTCCTACAGCCGACAGGTTGTTGAAAAAATTATCATATTGAGACAATCTGACAATAAAATATAAACAATAATACAATTTAATGGAAAATCACTGATGAAGCCAGTCCATAAAAAGGCAGAAACTAGATCTAGTCTGATTTGCAAATTAATGTGTTTATAACTACTGAAAAAATGTTCATTCCTCTTCTTAACTTCAAACCTACTAAATTAGAATTAATAAAAATGCATATTAATTGCAGTTGGTCTATACGACGCGTTTGAAAAAACAACACTTTACTCAAATTTTTCTCTTGCAATATTTTTAAGAACTTTTTTAAAAAAAATTTTATTTTTAGACGTTTTTTAAAAATTGTTATTTGGCAACGCTAATTGTTCAGATTTGTATGATTCTTTGGCAGTCGAGAGAAGATAGCGCATTTTTAACATTACAAAAAAAAAACGTATTAATTTTCTATATACTTAAGGTGCATTTACAATGATGGAGTACTCCAATCTGTAGCAAATTCAGTTCTTTTCTCTTTCATACTAATATATTTTTGTATTTAGCTATCTTTTTTTATTCCACCCCAGAGTCAAATTTGTTCGACTCTGGAGTACGGATTTGCTGCACTCTAGAGTTAACATTGATCTATTAACTGTTTAACATGAAAAATATACCTTAAAAAACACATCACTAATTTGTTCACATCTCTAATTGTCAATAAATTTGAAACAAATATATTAAAAAACATAAAACCAATACAAAATATTTGTATTGGAAATTTTGTAATACAATAAAAAATGATTTCAAAATTTATTCAGCTGGAACAAAGCCTGGAGATTCGCGAAACAAAATGTAAGTATTTAAGTGTCAAATATTTTCTGAAGTAACTCTACTCTGCATTGTGAATAGCTAACATTTTAATATGTGCTGCAGAGTAGAGTGACTCTACCATTGTGAAAGCAGCTTTACAATTTTACAAATACGAATAGCCCTTGATCAGTCAATTTTTTTTTAAACTGGGAACTTAACTCAGAATTTTTCTTCCCTTTAATATTTTTTACATGTCTATTTCGAAATCAACTTATCACATTTACTACGCCTTCTTCTCTATATTTTTCAATATTTTTGAAAAAAGTCAAAAATAGTTATTTACAAATCCTTATATGGCAACCCTGCAAAGACAAATTTTTGTTATCTTTTAAATACAGTTTATAATCAAGGGCTCAAAATATCACATTCTTTTTATGCCATTATAATATCAACTTCCTATCAAAAGTTATAGACTCTTAACCCTCTAATGCACAAGGCCGCCTAAAGGCGGTCTTCAGATTTTAAATAGTTTTTGGCTAAATAACAATATTTTATTAAACAAGTTATATTATATACATAGAAAACTTAACTATCTACTTTCTTGTCTTCAAACTTTTTTTTGTATAAGGAACGGTTTTCAAGCGAGAAGCATGTAAACTGAAAATTTATAAAATTTGAAAAAATTAACTATTTAAAACAGAAAAAAATATTTGAAAAATTGCCAAAAATACATTTACGATCTGGCGTATATTATAGATAATAACAAAGCTAGTTTAGAGTCTCTAATTGTAAAATCAGTTAAAAATTTTTCTCCAGGACGCACAGGATAACGCCAGGATACGTTTTACAAATATCTCTCTAACTCAAAAACTAGCCAACAGATTTTCTTAAAATTAAACACAGATTATATTATCAGAGGTAGTAGTAATCAGAACTTCTTAACCTCAAACCTACTAAATTAGAATTAATAAAAATACATATTAATGACAATATTAATTGTATTTGGTCTATAAGACGCGTTTGAAAAAACAACTCTTTACTAATTTCTTCAAAATTTATTGATGTTTAGTGCCAAATTTGCCAAATTTCGAAATTTTCAAAAATCGAAAATCGCCATAACTTTTGAAATAACAACAATTGATCAACAATTTCCGGTACTTAATTTTATTTTATTGATAGTAGCTGTATTTTCGACTTAACTATATCCGTTAACTCATAAAAAAACTCAAAGTGCATAGAAACGCGTTTAAGACGAAAACTAATATCTTACTTTTCGTATGCACGTTAACTTTCAACACGGATAATTATCAACGTTGAAAACTCAACGTTTATACATTTTCACATCTAACGTAACTCTTCCGCGTTACTTCCTAAAAACTTTTGCTGACGTACGTTTGATTATAACGGAACAATTATAAACATAACCTGGTTAAATTTTTTTTGTAGTAAAATCGGTTTAACGTAGATTTGCCTTAAATACTTAAAGTTGATAGGCATGAGACAAAATACAGCTAGTGTTATTTACAGCAAAAACAGAAATTATTTGACTCCTGGGTTTCAAGATACGTATTCAAACTTTGTTGTGCTATATCGCCTAAATAAAGCGATAAATTAAACTTTTAATATTTGTTCCATAGTAGATTTTCAATGCCAAATATATAGTTTAAATATTATTGTACACTCAAAAAAATAAGTTAGTGGAAAACTTAGTAAAAAGTCTTGTATATCAAGTGAACTAGTTTTCAGCAATTTTAGTTAATAGTTATATTTTTTAGCACTAAACTAATTTTTAACTAATGTTTTACTAATTTATTTTGCTACAAAAATTGTGCTGATAACCGCATTCATAGCGTGGACGACAACCAGATAGACAAGATGTAGATGTCGCAGCTTGTCTGGAACCGGAAATGACAAAAAAAAAAGAAAAACAACTCTACACATATTCTATATTTAAATTTTCAGCAAATAAATTAACTAAAGTAAAATTTCGCTACAAGTTTTTTGAGTTTTTTTCAGTCTAATAATATTCAGCAAAAAGTTTGGTGATTTTTATACCCTACACCACTATGTGGTCAGGGTATTATAAGTTTGTGCTGATGTTTGTAACACCAAAAAATATTGGTCGTAGACCCACCTTATAGTATACCGATCGGTTCAGAATTTTTTTTTATTTCGATTTAACGATGTCCGTCTGTCCGTCCGTCCGTCCGTCCGTCCGTCCGTCTGTCTGTCTGTCCATGCAATCTTGTGCGCACTCTACAGGTCGCACCTATTAAGATATTTTGATGAAATTTGTTACGCAGACCTATGTTGGCTCAAGGACGAACAAGTTTGATTTTTTTGAACATCCGTCCATGTTTAGACCTAGTGCCCATATAAGGGTCCTACCAAAATTATACTTTTTATATGCTGCAGGTCGTAAATATTAAGATATTTTGATGAAATTTGGTACACAGACCTATATTGGCCCAATAATGCAGCCTATTGATTTTGGTGAACATCGGTCCATGTTTAGACCTAGTGCCCATATAAGGGTCCTACCAAAATTATACTGTTTATACGCTGCAGGCCGTAAATATTAAGATATTTCGACGAAATTTGGTACACAGACCTATATTGGCCCAGTAACGCAGCCTATTGATTTTGGTGAACATCGGTCGATGTTTAGACTTAGTGCCCATATAAGGGTCCTACCAAAATTATACTGTTTATATGCTGCAGGTTGTAAATATGTGGTCAGGGTATTATAAGTTTGTGCTGATGTTTGTAACACCAAAAAATATTGGTCGTAGACCCACCTTATAGTATACCGATCGGTTCAGAATTTTTTTTATTTCGATTTAACGATGTCCGTCTGTCCGTCCGTCCGTCCGTCCGTCTGTCCATGCAATCTTGTGCGCACTCTACAGGTCGCAACTATTAAGATATTTTGATGAAATTTGGTACGCAGACCTACGTTGGCCCAAGGACGAACAAGTTTGATTTTTTTGAACATCGGTCCATGTTTAGACCTAGTGCCCATATAAGGGTCCTACCAAAATTATACTGTTTATACGCTGCAGGTCGTAAATATTAAGATATTTTGACGAAATTTGGTACACAGACCTACATTGGCTCAGTAACGCAGCCTATTGATTTTGGTGAACATCGGTCTATGTTTAGACCTAGTGCCCATATAAGGGTCCTACCAAAATTATACTGTTTATATGCTGCAGGTCGTAAATATTAAGATATTTTGATGAAATTTGGTACACAGACCTATATTGGCCCAATAATGCAGCCTATTGATTTTGGTGAACATCGGTCCATGTTTAGACCTAGTGCCCATATAAGGGTCCTACCAAAATTATAATGTTTATACGCTGCAGGTCGCAAATATTAAGATATTCTGATGAAATTTGGTACATAGACCTATGTTGGCCCAAGGACGAAGCCTATTGATTTTGGTGAACATCGGTCCATGTTTAGAACTAGTGCCCATATAAGGGTCCCCCCAAAATTGGCTTGGTTACAAACTGCAGGTCGCAAAAATTAAGATATTTTAATGAAATTTGGTGCGCTGACTCACATTATAGAAAATTTTGACATAAGCCCCATTTTAACCCATTCGAATTTCGGATCCAAATAATACACCAGACTGGTGTAGGGTATTGTATAGTCGGCATGCCCGACTTTAACCTTTTTACTCGTTTTTATTTCGATTTAACGATGTCCGTCCGTCCGTCCGTCTGTCTGTCTGTCCATCCAATCTTGTGCGCACTCTACAGGTCGCAACTTTAAGATATTTTGATGAAATTTGGTACGCAGACCTATGTTGGCCCAAAGACGAACACGTTTGATTTTTTTGAACATCGGTCCATGTTTAGACCTAGTGCCCATATAAGGGTCCTACCAAAATTATACTTTTTATATGCTGCAGGTCGTAAATATTAAGATATTTTTATGAAATTTGGTACACAGACCTATATTGGCCCAATAATGCAGCCTATTGATTTTGGTGAACATCGGTCCATGTTTAGACCTAGTGCCCATATAAGGGTCCTACCAAAATTATACTGTTTATACGCTGCAGGTCGTAAATATTAAGATATTTTGACGAAATTTGGTACACAGAGCTATATTGGCCCAGTAACGCAGCCTATTGATTTTGATGAACATCGGTCCATGTTTAGACCTAGTGCCCATATAAGGGTCCTACCAAAATTATACTTTTTATATGCTGCAGGTCGTAAATATTAAGATATTTTGATGAAATTTGGTACACAGACCTATATTGGCCCGATAATGCAGCCTATTGATTTTGGTGAACATCGGTCCATGTTTAGACCTAGTGCCCATATAAGGGTCCTATCAAAATTATACTGTTTATACGCTGCAGGTCGTAAATATTAAGATATTTTGATGAAATTTGGTACACAGACCTACATTGGGCCAATAACGCAGCCTATTGATTTTGGTGAACATCGGTCCATGTTTAGACCTAGTGCCCATATAAGGGTCCTACCAAAATTATAATGTTTATACGCTGCAGGTCGCAAATATTAAGATATTTTGATGAAATTTGATACACAGACCTATATTGGCCCAATAACGCAGCCTATTGATTTTGGTGAACATCGGTTTATGTTTAGACCTAGTGCCCATATAAGGGTCCTACCAAAATTATACTGTTTATACGGTGCAGGTCGCAAATATTAAGATATTTTGATGAAATTTGGTACATAGACCTATGTTGGCCCAAGGACGAAGCCTATTGATTTTGGTGAACATCGGTCCATGTTTAGAACTAGTGCCCATATAAGGGTCCCCCCAAAATTGGCTTGGTTACAAACTGCAGGTCGCAAATATTAAGATATTTTAATGAAATTTGGTGCGCTGACTCACATTATAGAAAATTTTGACATAAGCCCCATTTTAACCCATTCGAATTTCGGATCCAAACAATACACCAGACTGGTGTAGGGTATTGTATAGTCGGCATGCCCGACTTTAACCTTTTTACTCGTTTTTATTTCGATTTAACGATGTCCGTCCGTCCGTCTCTCTGTCCATGCATTCTTGTGCGCACTCTACAGGTCGCATATATTAAGATATTTTGATGAAACTTGGTACACCGACTTATGTCGGCCCAACGACGAAGCCTATTGATTTTGGTGAATATCGGTCCATGTTTAGACCTAGTGCCCATATAAGGGTCCTACTAAAATTATATGGTTTATACGCTACAGGTCGCTAATATTAAGATATTTTGATGAAATTTGGTAACAGACCTACGTTGACCCAACGATAGAGCCTATTGATTGTGGTGAACATCGGTCCATGTTTAGACCTAGTGCCCATATAAGGGTCCCCCCAAAATTATATTGTTTATACGCTGTTGGTCGCAAATATTAAGATATTTTGATGAAATTTGTTCACCGACTTATGTCGGCCCAAGGACGAAGCCTATTGATTTTTGGTGAACATCGGTCCATGTTTAGACCTAGTGTCCATATAAGGGTCCCCCCGAAAATTGGCTTGGTTACAAACTGCAGGTCGCAAATATTAAGATATTTTAATGAAATTTGGTTCGCTGACTCACATTATAGAAAATTTTGACACAAGTCCCATTTTAACCCATTCGAATTTCGGATCCAAACATTAGTTAACTTTTTACCAGACTGGTGTAGGGTATTGTATAGTCGGCATGTCCGACTTTAACCTTTTTACCTTTCTTTAGTATAATTTGGTTGCCCTTGCCGTAAAAACTGCTTAAATTAGTAGACTTTTTTCCTAAATACTAGTAAAATAAGAACAGCAAAAATAAAACTGTTAAATTTATGGAATTTTAGTTATATTTGGCCTGACTTTTAATTACACGAAAATGACAAATTTGCAGTAAAATCCGCAACAAAATTTGCTAAATATTAGTAGGCTAAAAATAGCAAAAACAAACTGTTATATCTAAAAAACTTTTTTTATTTAAAATAAATTAAATTTAGTGGAAATGAGTCTATCCTGCTAAAATTAACAAAAATATTTGCTAAGAAAATAGTAAAATGTTGATTTCAGAAGGCTAGATTTTTATCTGCATTGAAAACAACGTTGGAAATTTAAAATTTTTTTGTGATATTTTCGTGTACTAATTATTTGTCACATTTTTTTGCTAATTGTAACAAAAATTTAACTCTAATATAACAAAAATTCTGTACATTTAACTGTTTTGTTTTTGCTGTTACTATTTAACTATTATTTTTTATGCAAGGTGGTTTTTAACGAATTTTAAGTAGTTTTAACTAAAATTTTTACAGACTTTTTTCTATTAGCGCAATCTTGAACTCGAAAATGTTTTGTCATTAACTGAACACTTAAAATTTGATTTTAAATCACTGAACGGTAAAAAACATTTTCAAATCACTGAATCACCTTTCTTAAATCGCTGAATGGAATTTTTTCCTTTCGATTTACAAAAAAAAAAACAAATTAATGGTTGCAAGATGATGCGTTAGAGTTGAACGCGTATAGTTGAAAAATTTTTAATTAATTAATTCGTTCATTTCAGATAAAAATTAATTCGATTTAAGGGGAATTCAATCAAAAACTAATTAATTCTTCAAAACTGTAAATAGTAAACAATTGATCTTAATGATTATTTTGAGAACTAGTTTTGTAATAACTAGTCAAGAAACTAGTACCTTTCAGTACTAAAAATACTTACTACTGTATAGCTTCTACTTTTTGCGAAATATTTGCGAAAAAATTATAGACTGCTTATTTTCGTAGGCAAGATTTTTATTCGCATCTAAATCTAAAAAAAAATTGGTAAATTTAAAATTTTTTATGATATTTTTAGTTTAGTAATCCTTCCGCAAAATTTTTTACTGACTTTAGATGGGTAAATTGTTGAATTTTGTATATTGAACAGTTTCATTTTAGCTATTCTTATACATATTACTAATGTTTAGTAAAAGTAATCCACTAATTCCAGCAGTTTTCTGTAAAGTCATTTTTATAGAATTTTTAGTATTTTTAACTAAAATTTTTACAGACTTTATTCCATTAGTGTACGAGAATAAAGCTCCACAAAATAAATGAAATATTTCTTCAGTTTAACGAAAAAGCTTCAACGCATTTATGAAACTAGTTTTTAGTGAAATCTTTTTATTGTATGCACTAACTTTTTAATAAATAAGATGAAATTTTTCATATGATTTTATAAAAAACTGCATTCGTTGAATGACAAGTTTCAATGGACGAAATCCAAATTAATTTTATATATTTAGATTTTTTAAATTTAAATTTTAATATTTTTATCGCACAGCTTTACTGTGCAACATAGATTAAAGATCTTAAAGTTTAAAACTTCTGTATGACATAAAAAGTTCAAAATATGTTGTAAATATTTTATTTAATGCGATTATATATAATTTGAATTCAGTGCAAAAAGCTCTTATATCATTTTATATATTGCAATAAATGTAGATTATATCCTTTGAACATCATATACTATATAAAAAAAAAACCTGAACTTTTGCAGCATTGCTATTTAACACACACACACACACAAAAGACACATATACATACATGTAAAGATAGTTAATCTTACCTTTCGGCATAGTACAGCATAAAATTAAATCCTGATATATCCTTTTGAAATTGTTTTATATTAAAGTTGTTAATAAAAAAAAAACGCAGTTGAGACTGATGTCAATATTGAGGATATTTTAAAATGTCTCAATTAATGCACTACTATAATTTAAGTAATTATTCACTATATTTTTATATATTCAAATTTTCGAAAACATGTATTATAAATTTCACTTTATTCTTTGCATTTAATTTAACTAGGTTGATAAATTCATTTATATTTAGTTATTTGTCATTATATCTTCTTGAATATTTTTTAATTGAATTATTTTCGTATTATTCTCAAATCAACCCACTATATATTAAAAAAAGAAAATTTAAAAGCTCATGGGTATAACTATACTTCCGTCAGCATTTACATTAGTACGAATTTTTAATTAAATTTTAGTTAAGTTGAAAATTTTGTTTTAAAATGTTTTACTTCATTAATATTTAAGTCCGCAATGCTACCAAGAGCATATAAGACTAGGGGTGTGCTCCGGTCAGAACATTACGGCGTTGTCAGACAGTCGATTCAAAAATAAGGAAAAAGTGGAACTAAATTAGCAGAAACTAAAAATTTTAACATATATCATAAATTATTGCACTTTTTAGTTTCTGATATTGGCTCATATGAATAAAAAATAGATATTACTAATAGTGGGAAATACTGCGTTTTTTAAGCAATTACTTTACAAATCTAGTGTGCTTGGGAGTAGACTAGAAATTTAATTTTTTAATTTTCGTTTACATTTCATGCTATTTTACCAGCCAATTGGTAAATTTTGAATTTAAAGGCATTCCTAAGCCCAAAGTAATTACTTCGAAGTAATTGCTAAGTTTTATTCATATGACCCATTATCACTATTTTCTTATTTTTCTCTCTCATAATTTAGAGAATTTTTAACCTTATTATTCACTTTTTTAATTTTGTTCTTCTGCGAAAATTCCCTTATATTCGTGTGTGCCACTACGACGAAAATTCCCTTATATTCGTGTGTGCCGACTTCTAATTCCCCGTCCGATGTGCGGTCCGATAGTGATTGTATCACCTAGTCTTATACCCTTCTTGGTACAGGGTACATTCAGTTTATGCTAATATTTGTAACTAGCAAAAATTATCATAGACCCGCCTTAAAAATGGTATTTATTACACCAATCCACTCAGAATTACTTGCTGAGTCGATTTAGCGATGGCCGTTCATCCATCCACCTGTCCATTTAACTGAACGATCCTTTTAATCAAACTGAAGATAAATAAACGAGATTTGGCACATACGTTTGTAGCGCCACAATAACGAACCTTACTCAGCAGCCAGAGAAAAGCTTTTAGCTTAGGTGGTATTAACAAATAAAAACGATTTTAAGCAGCTTATTGCAACGGGGCCTACATAATTGTATTCATTAATAATATAATGTTGATTTCAGTGGGTTGTCTAACTTTGTTTCAGTTCTTGTCGCTTCTTTTTGGGCAGCTTTTAGAATGACGGAAAGAAAAATTTTGAATATTGTACTGTTCTTTCTCTGTTACAAAAATTATTAAATGAGTCGTACTGAGAGACTAAATATATCCGCCCGTCTTTCCATCTTAACTGAGGTTGCAAAACTGCAGATAATTGGACGAAATTTGGTACACAAGTTTATATTAATCTAAGCATGAAATCTATTGAAAATAGCTAAAATCGATCTGAGTGCTTAAATCGGTAGTATCTGCTAATTAAACAGTGCAACACATTTTGGGGGTCAGAAACTCCAAGTCAGGGTGAAAGTACTCGGCCAGTAAAACCTTCAAGGGGTTTGGCGTTCTAAGGTCAAACTTTTTGTATGCACTTTTATATTTTTTCCTCATCTTCATGTTTGTCTGCTTAGTTTTTCAGCAATAACTCAAGAACCATTGATGATTTCTCATTTCATTCTTTAGCAAAATGGTAGCTAAGGCTTAAATAAAAAATCTACACTCATAGAAATAAATCTTTAAAAGTAGCAGGAAAAGTTAGTAAAAATTAGTTAAAAATGATGCTGCAGAAAAAACTGCTAAAATTAGCAGATTTTTTTAATAAATACTAGTAAAATGAGAACAGCAAAATTAAAACTGTTAAATTTACAGAATTTTAGTAATATTTAGGCTAACTTTTAGTTAATTGACAATAGCAAATTGTACTGCAAAATCTGCAGAAAACTTTGCTAAATATTTGTAGACTAAAAATAGCAAAAATAAACTGTTAAATCTACAAAATTTTTGCTATTTTTAAGCTAAATTTAGTTGAATGCAAATAGCAGTCTATTCTGCTAAAATCAGCAGAAATATTTGCTAAAAAATTGTAAACTGCTGTTTTCAAAAGGCTCGATTTTTATTTGCATTAAAAAAAAAATCGAAAAAAAAACTTAAAAAATTTTAAATTTTTTGTTGATTTTTTAGGCTACTAATTATTTAGCAAAATTGTTTGCTGATTTTAGCAGATTAATTTGCTATTCTCCATTTACAAAAATTTAGCTCAAATATAACTAAAATTCTGTATATTTAACAGTTTTATTTTTGCTGTTCCTATAATACTAATATATAACAAAAATTATTTGCTAATTTAGCAATTTTTTTCTGCAGTATCATTTTTAACTAATTTTTAGTAGTTTTAAATAAATTTTTTACGGACTTTTTTCTATTAGTGTATTAAATGAAAACATAATTTGCAGATGCCGTTGTCACAAAATGGTTTAATCTTTTTAAGATCTGTAAAAAAAATATTTATAAGTAAATCAAATTGAGTTAAAAACGAGTAAAAAGGTTAAAGTCGGGCATGCCGACTATACAATACCCTACACCAGTCTGGTGTATTGTTTGGATCCGAAATTCGAATGGGTTAAAATGGGGCTTATGTCAAAATTTTCTATAATGTGAGTCAGCGCACCAAATTTCATTAAAATATCTTAATATTTGCGACCTGCAGTTTGTAACCAAGCCAATTTTGGGGGGACCCTTATATGGGCACTAGTTCTAAACATGGACCGATGTTCACCAAAATCAATAGGCTTCGTCCTTGGGCCAACATAGGTCTATGTACCAAATTTCATCAAAAATATCTTAATATTTGCGACCTGCAGCGTATAAAAAGTATAATTTTGGTAGGACCCTTATATGGGCACTAGGTCTAAACATAGACCAATGTTCACCAAAATCAATAGGCTGCGTTACTGGGCCAATATAGGTCTGTGTATCAAATTTCATCAAAATATCTTAATATTTGCGACCTGCAGCGTATAAACATTATAATTTTGGTAGGACCCTTATATCGGCACTAGGTCTAAACATGGACCGATGTTCACCAAAATCAATAGGCTGCGTTATTGGCCCAATGTAGGTCTGTGTACCAAATTTCATCAAAATATCTTAATATTTACGACCTGCAGCGTATAAACAGTATAATTTTGATAGGACCCTTATATGGGCACTAGGTCTAAACATAGACCGATGTTCACCAAAATCAATAGGCTGCGTTACTGGGCCAATATAGGTCTGTGTACCAAATTTCGTCACAATATCTTAATATTTACGACCTGCAGCGTATAAACAGTATAATTTTGGTAGGACCCTTATATGGGCACTAGGTCTAAACATGGACCGATGTTCACCAAAATCAATAGGCTGCATTTTTGGGCCAATATAGGTCTGTGTACCAAATTTCATCGAAATATCTTAATATTTACGACCTGCAGCATATAAACAGTATAATTTTGATAGGACCCTTATATGGGCACTAGGTCTAAACATGGACCGATGTTCACCAAAATCAATAGGCTGCGTTACTGGGCCAATATAGGTCTGTGTACCAAATTTCCTCAAAATATCTTAATATTTACGACCTGCAGCGTATAAACAGTATAATTTTGGTAGGACCTTTATATGGGCACTAGGCCTAAACATGGACCGATGTTCACCAAAATCAATAGGCTGCATTATTGGGCCAATATAGGTCTGTGTACCAAATTTCATCAAAATATCTTAATATTTACGACCTGCAGCATATAAACAATATAATTTTGGTAGGACCCTTATATGGGCACTAGGTCTAAACATGGACCGATGTTCAAAAAAATCAAACTTGTTCGTCCTTGGGCCAACATAGGTCTGCGTACCAAATTTTATCAAAATATCTTAATAGTTGCGACCTGTAGAGTGCGCACAAGATTGCATGGACAGACAGACAGACGGACGGACGGACGGACAGAGGGACATCGTTAAATCGAAATAAAAAAAAATTCTGAACCGATCGGTATACTATAAGGTGGGTCTACGACCAATATTTTTTGGTGTTACAAACATCAGCACAAACTTATAATACCCTGACCACATAGTGGTGTAGGGTATAATTACTGACGTGGGACCATATATAATAATATCTCAAATTATATTGTTAATCTTGCACAATATATGGAATTATATATTATTATATCTTATAGCATTTAATATAATATATAATTATATATAAACATATCTTACATCATACAACCAAAAAAATTTTATAAGGGTGCATATTAGGGCGGGTCGATTTAAGAAACTTTGCCGAAGGAACCATACCTCTAAAACGAATTCTACTACCCCCCAACTGTTGACTTTTGTCCCGTAGGGTCAAGTTTTTAAAAATCCCACTTTGACCCATTTAGAGTGCCACAATCGAGTCCAAATGTATGACCGACCCCCACTAACTTTGGAGGGCCGATCCACCCATGCCAGTGGCACACCCCCTGGATCTCCCCTGGGGGGTTCCCCATACAAACATTTTAAAAAATCACCATTTTTGGCACTTTATTTTATTATTTTTTAAATACAAACATTTTAAAAAATCACCATTTTTGGCACTTTATTTTATTATTTTTTATTTCAATTGCTAGCTAGCGTTTCCAAACGAGTTATACCGGAAAATGTAGAGGCTGTTATGGCGACGACATTAGAGAGCCGTGCGAAATTGCCCACACTTGAAAGCAAAAAAGACTTCAAACAGTAATTTTTTATTTTTTCTTTTCTATTACTAAGTTAAATTAATTTTTTCATTTACATATGTTCTGACTAAATAAATTTCTAAGGAGAAAAAATAAATAAAATAATAAAAATAAATAAAATAAATAAAAAATAATAAAATAAAGTGCCAAAAATGGTGATTTTTTAAAATGTTTGTATGGGGAACCCCCCAGGGGAGTTCCAGGGGGTGTGCCACTGGCATGGGTGGATCGGCCCTCCAAAGTTAGTGGGGGTCGGTCATACATTTGGACTCGATTGGGGCACTCTAAATGGGTCAAAGTGTGATTTTTCAAAACTTGACCCTACGGGACAAAAGTCAACAGTTGGGGGGTAGTAGAATTCGTTTTAGAGGTATGGTTCCTTCGGCAAAGTTTCTTATTTTGATCCCTAGAATACGATTTTCCCTGAGCCATGGGCGATTTTTTTGCCTCCCCACAAATCGACCCGGCCTAGTGCATATATTATTATATCTCAAAATATATGGCTTATATGCCACCATATGTTATCATATATTATGCTATATATGATCATTTATAATTATATATGACAATAGATCTGTCATATCTCATTATGTATAGCATATATGGTTGATATATAATCTTATAAAAGACAATATATAACATGTAATTATATATGGCTATTCATGACTACATATAATGTAATGTAATTATATATGGCTATTCATGACTACTGATAAATAAAGTTGGAAAAGTAAACATTTTTGAAATTTTCTATTGCATTGTCACCCACTGTATTAGTGCGACTGTCAATGTATGTGTTATACACTCAAAATCATATGTCTGTTGCCTTAACGGAAAATTTTTTTACTTCAACAAAATGTATTCCAGTTTTTTGACATAAAATAAAATTTGTTGATTCAAGCAAATTTTTTTATTTAAATTTAACAAATCTAAATTTAAGTAAAAAATTAGTGAAACTACAGTTTTATTTGTAATTATACTGAGTACTAAAATTTGTTGAAATTTAGGGCCTCGGGACCCTACCTAGTCCATATCATCTAAGGGCATGTTAGAATACTTCAAAACAGCAAAGTTTTTGTCGCTTAGTTTTCGAGATTTGGGCCAATTTAGGCAATCATTGAAATTAAAATATTTCTTGTAATTGTCGGGACACACAACTAGAAAATAGATTCGGTGATGACAACCCAATTTGTTGCCAATCGAATGGTTCAGATGCATCAAATGAATTCCAAATTACTCTTGATACAACTGAAATTCCGTTGTCACAGTCAAATTTGGCCTGTCTCAATTGCTTTTCCTTTGGCACAACAGAAAAACTCTGAATATTTTTATTAGAGATTTCCTAGGATTCAAGCACCACCAAGGACCATTTATAGATGGAGATAAAATTTTCACGGGAGCGTTACATATTTAGGGGTAGTCGAAATTTTCGTCCATTTTGTTTTATCTCTCTTAGTTTTCGAGATATGGGCCATTTTAAAAAATCGGGTGGGTAAAAAATAGCGCCATCTTTAAAAATTCGTACACATTGGTGGCGCCACCTACCTAGTGAAAGTGGTAAATTGTGTAAATTTTAACAAATAAGTTCTTAAAAATTAGTTATAAATAATTTTGAAAATTAACATACAATATTAGTTAAAGTACTGAGCATTTTTTGCATTGTGTTAATTGAAGGTAACTAAAATCTTTATTTAAATCAGTGTTTTAACTGAAAATTTGTTAAAAATTAGTCAAATTCGTTAGTAATTCACTCCTGCCGGAAAGCGATCAACCACTGCAGAACTTGAAAGAGTATCCAGTACTATGCCTAAGATATTTTTCCGAGCTCGAGCTCGATATTCTTCCGAGCTCGGGTTCTTGCTGACCTTAACGTAAATAAGTCATCGGGGCTGGATGGTACACCCGTACTGGTGCTGAAACGGTGCTCTTCGACGCTAGCTCGTCCATTGGCTTACTTTTTCAGCGCTTCTTGTCATGCGGGAGTTTTTCCCTCGTGCTGGAAGGTTGCCAATGTCCATCCAATCCCTAAAAACGGTGCGTCTAACAACTCTGAAAATTACCACCCAATATGCTCTGCGCTCTCAAAGGTGATGGAGGGTATGGTTAATTATCATATTGTGAATTATCTGGAGTCAAACTCACATATTAATGATCGACAGTGTGGATTCCGTAGAAATCGTTCTATGGGAGACCTGTTAGCATTCCCCTCGGAGCGTTGGAGTCAGTCCATTCATCGTTTTGGTGAGAGCAAAGTGGTTGCTCTGGATATATCAAAAGCTTTTGATCGTGTATGGCACGGTTCGCTTGTATCAAATCTTATTGCTTTTGGCGTGGGTAATAACTTCGCTCGTTTTATTTTAAGCTTTCTCAGAGATTGCACGACTCATGTTGTTATAGATAGGATTTCATCCGACGAGTTTCAGCTGAATTTAGGGGTACGCCAGGATCTGTTCTTTCTCCTTCCCTATTTCTAATCTTTCCCAATGATCTTCTTGGTCAAACTTTCAACCCTATCTGCTGTTTCGCAGATGACGGCAATATTTGTAATTAATTTTCCTTCGATCGTAGACCAAGCCCTGAGAAGATTGGGGGCAAAAGGCAGATTATGAATGACACACTGAATCTTGACCTTTATACAATCTCAGAGTGGGGTCATGCGAATAAGGTCGACTTTAATACAAGCAAGACCCAATGTTGTATGTTGACCTATAGGGGTGCGGCTATCGAATACTCTTGATGTTCTGGGCATGAAAATTCAGTGTGATGTCCGTTGGAATAAACATGTTTTTCTGATGTCGAAAGAAGCATTCAAAAAAATTTTGTCTCAAATTGTGATTAAAAAAGGATTTTTTAAAGATATGAAAGTAACTCAAACAAATGTGAGAAAAAAATATTTGGTGTGATTGCCTTTGCCGCCAAGAGGGGGCGCTAAACTCAGAGAATTTTATGGAAAAATGACTTAACAGAAAAATGGGTTTTAATTGTTTCACGAAAATAATTCTCAAAAATTCACTTTTTTAAAAACTTCCCAGGAAAATTTTTTACAACCGGTAGCCAACCACACCCATTCTACAACTGGTTCCACCGCAACCGATTCCATGGAACTGGTTCCGGAACCAGTTCCGGGGATCCTATATGGAAGGTGTGGGTGACGTAGAATCAGTTCCAGAACTAGTTCCAGAACTGATTCTAGAGCAACCGGTTCCACTTTGGAGCTATAGAAGGGGTTGCTTTTGGGACAATTTTAAAAAAAAAGAATCGGTGTTAGAATCGACAGTAGAAGGGGTTGTGAATGAAAAGCAGCTATTGTACAACCGATTCTTTGGAACAGAAAATTTTCCTGGGTTGTTCGAGGATTTGTTTTTTTATTACTTCAATATATTTGTAGTTAAATTAAAATATGGATTATAGTATATGTCTACAAAACAATTATTTTTTATTACTCCGAAAAACACATTTTTTTTGTTGAAAATCCAAAAGTTACATAAATTTGATGGAGTATAAAAAAAATTATATAAAATTAGATAGATATACTGTTATATAATAGATCATTAAAAAATTAATTAGTATTTTTTACCAAAAATTTAAAAAAAAATGGATTTTTTGAAATGCCTAAATTCATGATTTTTACACAAATTTCACGCATTTAAGAGTGTTTAGTATTCAAACCATGTGAGCCTTCCATTTGAGATATAGGATGTGTTGAGCGGACTTTTGTAAAACACTACGAGGAACATTTTTGTGGAATATTCTAACCCTCTAACTCTTCATTTTTTGGCCTCCTTTTTAAAAAGGGACAAAAAAGACCCGTAAGTTGAAGAGTTAGAGGGTTAAAATGTTCCACAAAAATGTTCCCCGTAGTGTTTTACATAAGTTTGCTGAACACATCCTATACCTAGAATGTAAGATTCCCATGGTTTCTCCCTAAAATCCAGGTTTGTGGGACATTTAAGCACCAATTCTGACCATGTACGAAATTAACCCTTAAATACAGTTTAAGTTTTTATTTATTACTGGCACTTAAGTTAAATTTTCAATGCTGATGTCTTCAAAGACTTATAGTAGAATTTTATGACAAATATTTTTGCGGAACATTTAACCCTCTAACTCTTCAACTTACGGGTCGTTTTTGTCCGTTTTAAAAAGGTGCCGAAAAAGTCCCTTTAATTGAAGAGTTAGAAGGTTAAAATGTTCCACAAAAATATTCCTCGAAGTGTTTTACATAAGTTCGCTGAACATAGCATATGCGTGAAATGGACGATTCACATGGTTTCCTATTTTAATTTAATTTTTTTTTTTTGTTTTAGAAAAATCATTTTAAGCGTTTAAAACCCATTTTTTTTTTGTGAAAGGCATTCTTTTTATTAATGAATCGATTTTACCCAAATTTGGCACAAATATGGCTTGATCTTATATCAATTCACGTGCTAAACTTCAGCGCAATCGGATAATTTTTGCAGGTTTTATAAAGATTGTAAAAATAAAGGATATATGGCAGGACTAAGAGTCCTTGCTTCAATTTTGATAAAAAATTGACACAAACGTTTCCAGTTTTATGTGCATCTCAGTGGATACTTTTGTAATTTTACGTCCATTTATGTAGCTAATATAATAATTTTAAATTTCACAACCTATGGGAGGTGGGCGTGTCCTTGGCCCGATATTTCCAAAAATTAAAATTTTTCTTAACTAAGGGGTTCTATGGCGGCCCTATGTTCCACTGGGAATTAAAGGATTAAATATATATAAGGGGTTCTATGTCAGTATACCAAATTTCAAAACTCTGTCTCAACTCCTTCTATTCAATCCAATCGTTACATGGGATCAAAGCACTGTGCGTCGACTCAATGGAGCATCGTCGGAATGTGAGTTGTGTGACCCTGTTCTATCGATATTACCATGGGAAGTGCTCTGCTGAGATAAGTGAACTTGCCCCCAAAGCCCAAGTTTTAATTCGTAATACTCGCTTATCAAGTAGAGCACACCCGTTTGTAGTCCATTGTCCAGTGGATCGCACGACGCATTACAGAGAGAATTCGTTTAACAGTCGCACCAGCTGTATGTGGAATAAACTCCCCGCAGAAGTCTTCCCTGTCTTCCTTACAATGTAGACAAATTCAAATCAAATATTCACAAACACTACTCCCTCTTACCTCCTCCCTATAACCTATTTTCCTAATAACAACACAATGCACTGCGTTAGTAGGGGGCATCCCCTGAGTGTTGGTCTAACATGGAAAAAATCGATTTGAAACCCGTTTGACAGATTTATTTAACTGAAGTATTATTTAAGTGTACGATATATTATTCACAATTAATTTTGAGCAACCACATGTTTTTCGTTTTTTCGATATTTGCACTACATCGACTTTCATCGAATTTTTGTCGAAATCCATTTTTGGTACCTTTTGGAAGAACTTGGCAACTATTTGCAAAAACTTGCGAATTATGTTCATCAAACTTGCTCATTTGATGAAAACATGGTTTTTATACAGTTTTAATATCGAATGTTTCTGACATGCTGACGGACAAAAAAGTTCCAAAAAATTATTGATTTTGCCTCCGAAATCCCGAAGATGCCCAAAATAGTGAAAGAAGTTATACCCAGATTTCCACTCTCAATTACATATTCGTATTTGATAAAAAACGTTGAAAATAACATCAAATACTTTCCTTTTGGGTGCACAAATTTCATATTTTTGTGCACCCAGAAAACAGATTCGGTGCTGACAATCGCATTTGTAGCCAATGGAATAGTTAGGTTGTGGTAGCTAAGTTTTTCAGTTTTGATAACAGAAAACCAATTGACACAGGCCAAATTTGACTGCGACAACGGAGTTTCAAATTTATCAAGATTATTTCGGCAGTCGCACCCGAAAAATTCATTTGATGCAACTGAACCATTCAATTGGCAACAAACTGGGTTGTCAGCACCAAATCTGTTTTCTAGGTGTGTGTTCCAGCAATTAGAGGAAATCTTTTAATTTCGATAATTGCTTAAACCACATACAAAACCATTTTAATGGAGAGGCTAATTAGGATTTATTGTGCTTTGGTGGACACAATAGAAATTTACAAACGAAAACTAAAAAAAATTTCAATTTATTTAAATAGTACTCAAATCATTTTTAAAAAAGTCTGATCAAAATATAACAAAATTAAAAAAAAAAATATTAAGGACATGTAAAAATATGTTTATGAAGCTTGATTAAAATATCCATTTTATAATTATTTTCAACACTTTGTATACAGATTATAATCTTTATAATAGATTAGTATTATTTCAATATAAATTTTTTTAAATGATTTTTTTTCACCAATCAATTTAATAATTGAAAGATATTTAGTTTAAAATACGATATAAATTTAAAAATATTAACGTTTTATTAAAAAAAACCGTTAAAATACCAGTTTTTTATTACCGTGAATTGACGTACGTTTAAACCGACTGAATGAAATTTTACTACTGACCTTACTACGAAATACGTACGTATTCTGGGCAAAAAAAAAAAAAATCATATAAAAATAACAAAAATGTATGTAATCATGAAAAAAGAGATAAAAAATTTGGGGTGTAGCGCCAAAAATACGCAACGACAAAAGCATGTAACAAGGATGCTGAGAATAAAATACGTAGTTATAACACATATGTATAGTATTAACTAATAAACTTGCATATTTGCAAAAATATACAAACGTAAATGTATAACAGTTTGCTATTAAGTCATAAGAGAATTTATGTTACATCTCTTATATTGTCACATTTTATCACAAAAATGTTGTAAGTTTGGTATGAGAGCACATATCGGTTATACGTACTTGTTAATTTAAAATATCTTTAAATTTTGCTTTTTATATTTATATTTATTCACATATAAACGATGATAGAAGAATGGTTATATTTTTTGTGAAGTCCGTTGTTTTGGTAAACCATGTTTTTTATGTACCCTACGGGAAATTTTAACAAACTGTCACCGAACTGGCCCTTTTATATGAAATAGACTGGTCACTTTTACATGGCGTTGTCATAGGAGGGGGAAATTGACCCCTTGTGATATGTCACAAGACAAATCCTAGGACAGGTTACTGAACTCTCATAAATAACAAAGTTTAGGGACCTGTCCTAGGATTTGTCTTGTGACATGTCACAAGGGGTCAATTTCCCCCTCCTATGACAACGCCATGTAAAAGTGACCATATAAAGGGGCCAGTTCGGTGACAGTTTGTTAAAATTTCCCGTAGGGTAGGTACATATTCACTTAAGCACTCGAATATTATAATATTAAAAAATATAAATATAATATGAGCTCCAATTCGAATATTTGAAAATAAATATAAATTGAATAACAAAGCGCTAAATAAAAATGTTTTTCTTGGAGCATCGCACTGTGGAAAATTTTAGTATGATCCATATATTTATTGGTTTTTGCCAATTGTTAAATTATGCAAATTGCCAATTATGCACAAATTAGCATCTAACTTATATATAAAGTAACGGCATAAAAAATGTTGTGTTGTAGGCTACGGATTACTGAAAAGCGTGACAAAAATAAAAAATTGACAGAAGCATTTGATAAAATAAATGATCGCAGCGGATATAGAATTTCTCACAGATTAAGAATTC
Organism: Leucophora obtusa; assembly: GCA_949987735.1. Lineage (NCBI taxonomy): Eukaryota > Metazoa > Arthropoda > Insecta > Diptera > Anthomyiidae > Leucophora > Leucophora obtusa. The sequence continues at coordinate 182,634,308 of OX465296.1, forward strand.
AAAAATCTTTTCGAAATTTCATAAAAATTATGAACCGTAGACCACTGAAAATTGGCAATTTTTCAGTCTGGTGGAAATTAAAAAAAAAACTATCCTTTTTACAATTGAAAGTACACTCAAAACAAAAGTCAGTAAAGTCAGCAAAAAATGTTGTTGTGTCAGCAAATTTTTAGTCAGGAGCATGCTTGCAAAAAAGTTGGTAATGTCAGCAAAAGGTGTTGCTGAAAATCAGCGAGCTGATTTTTACCAAAAAAATAGTAATCTCAGCAAAAACTTTGCTAACACTTAGTCGATTGCAAAAGAAAAAAATCCTTGCTAAAATCACTAAACTTTTCGCTGAATATTAGTAAACTGAAAAAAACTTAAAAAATTTGTGGAGAAATTTTACTTTAGTTAATTTATTTGCTGAAAATTTAAATATAGAAATTGTATAGTTTTTTTTTTAATTATCATTTCCGTTGTCTACTACATCCAGACAAGCTGCGACATCTACATCTTGTCTATCTGGTTGTCGTTCACGCTATGAATGCGGTTATCAGCACAATTTTTGTAGCAAAATAAATTAGTAAAACATTATTTCAAAATTAGTTTAGTGCTAAAAAAATATAACTAAAATTTTTGCTGAAAAGGGAATTTCAGCAAAAAAATGGCTGGAAACTAGTACACTTGATATACAAGACGTTTTACTAATTTTTCTACTAACTTATTTTTTTGAGTGTAGTCAAACTATACAATCGATCTTTATGTTTTTGGTGTCCTTTGAAAAGTATGTTTACTAGGGTTATGAATTTTTGCAAATATAAAATTTTACATTCCCTAGGCAAAAAGGCCATAAAAAAATATTAAGAAATGCAATCTTACTTTTTAGCTGCTGTCAAAAAAGTTCCCGCACCAAAACGGTTGGAATTTGGTCTATAGAGTTTCAGTTTAATTAAAATATTTCTCCGAAGTTTTAAACAAATGAGACTCTAACGATGCTTATAAAAAGCTATTTATGGTAAAAATTACGAAACTTTTTTGGAGGGACTTTTGAATACATTTTTTGTCGTTTACAATAATTATACCCTACACCACTATGTGGTCAGGGTATTATAAGTTTGTGCTGATGTTTGTAACACCAAAAAATATTGGTCGTAGACCCACCTTATAGTATACCGATCGGTTCAGAATTTTTTTTTTATTTCGATTTAACGATGTCCGTCTGTCCGTCCGTCCGTCTGTCTGTCTGTCCATGCAATCTTGTGCGCACTCTACAGGTCGCAAATATTAAGATATTTTGATGAAATTTGGTACGCAGACCTATGTTGGCCCAAGGACGAACAGGTTTGATTTTGGTGAACATCGGTCCATGTTTAGACCTAGTGCCCATATAAGGGTCCTACCAAAATTATATTGTTTATACGCTGCAGGTCGTAAATATTAAGATCTTTTGACGAAATTTGGTACACAGACCTATGTTAGCCCAATAACGCAGCCTATTGATTTTGGTGAACAGCGGTCCATGTTTAGACCTAGTGCCCATATAAGGGTCCTACCAAAATTATACTGTTTATACGCTGCAGGTCGTAAATATTAAGATATTTTGATGAAATTTGGTACACAGACCTACATTGGCCCAATAACGCAGCCTATTGATTTTGGTGAACATCGGTCCATGTTTAGACCTAGTGCCCATATATGGGTCCTACCAAAATTATACTGTTTATACGCTGCAGGTCGCAAATATTAAGATATTTTGATGAAATTTGGTACACAGACCTATGTTGGCCCAAGGACGAAGCCTATTGATTTTGGTGAACATCGGTCCATGTTTAGACCTTGTGCCCATATAAGGGTCCCCTCAAAATTGGCTTGGTTACAAACTGCAGGTCGCAAATATTAAGATATTTTAATGAAATTTGGTGCGCTGACTCACATTATAGAAAATTTTGACACGAGCCCCATTTTAACCCATTCGAATTTCGGATCCAAACATTAGTTGGCTTTTACCCAGACTGGTGTAGGGTATTGTATAGTCGGCATGACCGACTTTAACCTTTTTACTCGTTTTTGTAATAACACAGTGCAGCACTAAAATCTTGAACCAATTGAGACCCCCAAAAATCTGAAAGTTTATGATAGTAGAAGAAAAACCCTAGCTGGGTTTTGAATTATTAGCTAAGGTTTTTTTAAATTCATTTTTGAAGTTTTCGACTGGGAGAAGGATTTTAGTACATTTTTCAAAGAACATGTACTGATTCTTAAGTTTATATCTCGTGAACTATACGAAATATTACTTTTCTCTCTTCAGCTAATTTTTACCTCTTAATTTAGAATATTTAATCACACAACGAATTTCTAATTTTTCCATTATAAAAAAAATCACTGAAGCGCCTTTTTTGAACACATGTTACTATACGAATGAGTTGACAGGTCGAAATGAAATTTAACATCTCAGTGTAGAAACGGTAATGACACATCATTATTTTTTGGTGTACCAGTAATGACACCCACTTACCTTCTGCATTATTTTAAAACATATAATAATCAGTTACTGATAACGGCTTATTTTTATCATTATTTCAAATAGAAAATAAATTTTAAGAGTTTTTTTTTTAATTTTTTGAAATCTATTTTTAGACTCAATATTTTTTAAACACTGGTAAGGATATATGTAACCAAAAATTTTTTGATTTTTTGTATGTTGGCGAGTAAGCTTACTTGTGTGCAGCAGGTCAATTATGTTTTTATCTATTAAATATTACATGTCGATATAGCTCAGATGGTAGAGCTATTGACTGGCAATCTGTAGACCCAGGTTCGATTCCCGCACCAGCAAATTTTATTTAAAAAAAAAAGTACAATCAAAAATATTTTTTTTTTATATAATTTATTTTTTTGGAAATCTACTTTTAGACTCATTATTTTTGTCAGTACTGGTAAGCACATAGGTAACGATATATTTTTAGATTTTTCGTATGCTGGTGTGTAACGACAACTCATTATTTTTCGCGACATCGCCATATAAAGGTATTAAGAAATGTAATAACAAAAGTAACTAGTTACGATTGCCAAGTATGTAGTTACATAACCACCTAACTGGTAATGATTTTCTACACTGGGATGTGTTCATATGACGGATGGAAGTTTCCATTATACAAAGCTTTTTGATGTTTATACCGCCATCTCTATGTCAGGCTAAGAATATTTTGTAATGCCATCGTAAAACGAGTAAAAAAGTTAAAGTCGGGCATGCCCACTATATAATACCCTACACCAGTCTGATTAAAAGCCGACTAATATTTGGATCTGAAATTCGAATGTGTTAAAATGGACTTGTGTCAAAATTTTGTATAAAATGATATAAGAAGCGAAAATCGAAAATATAGCCCATATGGGCGATAGGTCAAAATATGTACCGATCCTATCTAGGATCAATAGGCTTTGTTGTTGGGACCATTTGAGTCAGCGAACCAAATTTGATTGAAATTTCTTCGTATTTGCGACCTGCAGCTTGTAAAAAAGCCAATTTTGCTGGACCCAAAATCAATAAGTTTCTTCCTTGGGCCGACATAGGTCGGTTTACCAAATTTCATCAATATATCTTAATGTTTGCGACCTGTAGAGCTCGCACAAGAATGCTTGGACAGACAGACGGAAACATTTTTATGTGAAACAATTTTATGTGTCTTCGAACAGGAATGAACTCCGACTGGTTAATCAGGAATGGAAACGGCTCACTCAATCGGGCTCTTATACCGAAAAATATTAGCTCGCTCTTCCATATGTAAAAATTTAATAGCTTCCTCTTTTGCTCGTTAAAAAAAATTTAAATTAAATATTTAGATATAACAAATATAGCCAAAAACTTAAATACAGTATTTCCAATAGAATTTCATAAATTATTAAAAATTGTTTAACTACACAAGGGACCCATATCTTAGTTAGTGTTAGTCTAGTTGTATTGTTAACATGTTATATTTGTTTTCAACTTTACCATAAGTAGATCATCATCAATGATTAACCCATCAACGCAAACGACACTGACGATGGCTTTGTAGCGAAAGCCGAAAAAACGTATTCTGTCTTGCTGGCCTTATCGAATTATCTCAAAATTTTTTATTCTTTATAATTTAATTGTGGAAATTGTATCATCTTTCTTTAATTTGAAAAATAATTTAAACAGAAAGGGATATTAATTTATGATCTAAAATCGAACTAAAAACATTTATTTACCACATAAAAGATCAACTATACATACCCCTCATTCATTAATATTTTAATATTAAAAATATTTAAAAGATGTGAGTCTTTGATACAAACAGAAAATTTATTGTAAATTAAACATGTATTATTTCTACAAAAAATAATATTGAAATATGACAGAAGAACTTAAAGCCCACTATGGGCCTAACAAATTGCGTGAGCATAGATTTTGAAGCTTAAAGCACCGTAAGTTGTTTCGATTTTACGTGAAAAAACTGTTATACTCCATATAAAAACAATTGTTTTTCACGATAATCAGTTTCACATGAAAAGTGTGTAGAGTTTGTTTTCACGCAAAATTAATGTACAAGACTATTTTCCAATGAGAAAGTGGCATTTTATGTATATTGTGATTGCGTTTTTGTTATAAGATTAAAAAATTTTTAATTTTTATAATTTAAATTGCAGCTTGAAGCCTTTAAAGTTCGAGTGAAATTTTTCCATGTGAAAAACAACTTACGGTGCTTAAGGAGGTATTTTTACATTCTTTTTAAATTTTGAATTTTTGCCACGAAAAAAGTCAAAAGTTCCCACTGTGCGTTGCCACCGTTATTTAAAGTTTATTTAATTTCAGTTTATGTAGAGGTAGACCTAAAAATTGAAGTGTTGAAAAGTTAACTGCATCGGTTACTTGCACTACTTATCAACATATAGCTTAAAAGTCCGTACATTAAATTAACTAAGATAAGAAAAAAATGGTTCTAGAAATGTTTTTTTTTCAGTTCAAAATTAATACCATAGAAAACAGCTGTACGGCTAACCTGCAGTTTATGGGGTTTCATTAAAAAAATATGACCCCCTCTAGAATTAAAAAAAGAAAAAAACCGAAACTAATTTTGATTGGAGCTCGGACCCGGGAGGCTCATGGGGGGAAAAGCGGGGGAACACAGTAATATATGGGTACTCAAATTAAAGGAAATTGTCCCACGATTCCAAAAATTTTATTTTTTTTTTATCCATAAAACGTAGCCCTAACTAGAGCCATTTTAGTACCTTAATAGGGAGGGACTGAAAATGACGAAATTTTCTGGTATGGTAAAATGGTACTCAAATTATAGAAAATGTCCCCACGACTTCAAAAATTATTTTTTTTGTTTTCAATAATCTATAAATGCATTGAAAATTTTGACATTTTAAAACAAAATAAAATTTTTTTTTTGGAAGAATCGCGCAATTTTAACAAACAAATTTTTGACTGCGGCGCAATAAAAATATACAGTAGTTTTGATTTAACTGCCTTTTCTTAAGTGCACATTTGCTATAACTCCACATAATTTTGGTTTCGTTTCTATTTTACAAAATTATGTATGCAATTGTCTTCTTTAATTGCACTTTTTGTACCTGCGTATTTAAGATAACTGCCTCATATTTTTGGCAGTTTTACATTATTTTCATAAAAAAGATCACCGTTAGCTGCCTCTTGTGTTTTGCTTTGTTTTTAAATTCTAGGAAAAAAAACACATAAAATAAATGTGTTGTCAACTTTTTTTTGACAACTTTTAGATTATCCAAAGAGAAATGGTCGAAAAATGGCTCTAGTTAAGGCTACAATTTATGGATATAAAAAAAATAACATTTTTGGAATCGTGAGAAAATTTCCTTTAATTGAGTACCCACACTTATATGTTACTATGTTTCCCCGTTTTTTGCCCCCACGGACCTCCTGGGTCCGAGCTCCTCCCAAAATAATTTCGTTTTTTTTCTTTTTTAATTTCAGAGGGGGTCATATTTTTTTTTTACGAAACCCCATAAACTGCAATTTTGCCCAGCTGTACAACTGAAACATTTGCCATCAAAAACTAATTTTCTTCAAAAAGTCAGATAGCACCTACTGAATATGAGCCCTCTATATTCTTTTAAATTAATTATTGACATTTATCATTTGGAAGTTTGTTGTTATTTGTTACTATTTCTATAAATATAAATATAGAAATTTTTAAAAATTAGAAACAGTTTATTTTAAGCATTCATTTGCATCGTATAACAAACTTTTTGCTTTTGCTGTTTAATAAATCATAATATATTGCGAGTACTTAATACAATTAATAATTAAATACTATTTTATTAGCATTAAACATTTTCTTTTCTAAATATGAAAATTTTAAATTTTGCAAAGTATTTTATCGCGGTAAGTATCAATTAGTAGTAAAACCCCAGTGTAGAAAATCATTACAAGATATGTGGTTATACAACTACATATCTGGTAATGGTAATTAGTGGGGCTCGGACGTTCATGCATTTACGAGTATTATCTTGTTTTATGTATAGAAAATATGTATTAAAAAATCGCAAAATATGCATTTAAAATTTGAAAAATATTCATTTATTATTGAATTTGTGCAACGTTTTGAATATTATTTTAGTAGTATTTGTCGTTAAAAGTGGCTTAAAAATTGAAAATTTCCTTTTATCATCGTCAGAAAGTTACTAATTGAATTTTTCTGATACGCTTGTGTTCGTGATAAAAAAAATAAAAAAAACTAATTATAATATTTAAAAATGATTTATTTGAATGTTTTCCGTTCTATTAGAAATCTAATTTCTAACTAATTTTCCTTTCAATTTATTTTTCAATGAAAGAAAGATGATAAAATCCTTGCCAAGAAATTATAGGGAAAAAAATTTAAAAAATTCGATAATGCCAGCAGGATAGAATACGTAATTTCGGTTTTCGCTACAAACCCATCTTCAGAATCCATGCCTTTATGAATTCGTTTTGATGATCTATTTATATTGAATTTGGAACAAATAAGCAAATTGAAGCAACTCAATTAAACTAATTCCAACAATGCTATTTATTCCAAAACTGGTTTTACAATAACCGATTGCAAATTAAATTTTTGCTACTTCCAATTTAACATTAAAACAAGTTTTTAAAGCCAAAAATGTCCAAAAATTTGTATGTTTGGACATTTTTGGCTATAAAAAATATACCATTTCTTTAAAGGGACACTCTGTAACAAAGGGTTTTAATTTAATCGTTGATTATTAACTAAGAATTCTATTCAGTATTTTGAGTGCTGTTTGTGATGCCAACTTTTTCACACAGTTCTGAATTCACGATCAATGAGGGCCAGTATTATAGCCAGTAGTAACGAGGGAGATATCCTAATGTATTTAAAATTTGAAACAAAAATTTTCAGTGTATTTAATTTATTTCTTAAGCCACATTCACAATGATGGAGTACTCTACTCTGCAGAGTGGAGTGTACTAAAATAGAGATGGCATGATTAAAAAAATATGTAAGTGCGAAAAAGAAAGGAACAAATTCCACTCTGCAGAGTGGAGTACTCTATCATTGTGAATGTGGCTTTATAGTTAAAAAAAAAAAAAAATTGACAAACTGGGTATAAAATGAAAACTTTTCTGGGCACATCTACCGGTATACAAAATATGAAAAATAGACCGCACCACCTTACATTACAGGCAAAAAAAAAAGTACGCGAAACACCTTCAAATATAAAGAATTTTTACAAGGCAATTCCATAAAAAAAATTGCCGAACGTAGGGGTCACCTTTTTTAATTTTTCGTTATAGCTTCGGCATTAAAAATCGGATTTTAAAGTGTGATATATCGATTTTTTTGCCTCGAGGGGAACATTGTTTTGCTATAAAGGAAAAAATACAATGAAAAAAAATTAGAAAGGCGAACCCTACGTTAGGCAACCAAAAAAATAAAAAAAATCTCTGTTGGGTTTATCGAAAAATTTCCTTAGCAAAAGTTTAATGATTTTTTGTGAGCTTTAATTTTCTGACATTAGGGTGCTAGCAACTGAGATCTGGTGGGTAACTACTAGAACGGGATACTTGAGGGCAATGGTCCTTAGAGCAAAACATTGGTCCCCTCGAGGGAAAAACATCGATGTATCATACTTTAAGATCCGACTGTAAATGCCAAAGATATAAGAAAAATGTAAAATGGCGACCCCTTCGTTCGGCAAAAAAAAAGATTTTTTAAACGCTCTTGTAGTAGCTTTTATTAATCATATATGGCCCCAGGGCTTTGGTTATGTAATTTGAAGTAAATAAATGCTGTATTTATTATTAAAAAAAAAAAAAAAAAAAATAATAGGGAAATGCCTCCAACAGATTATTTTTCACAATTTGTAAAATACGTTTAGGATTTTAGCACATTTAATTCCTTTAATGCAATTAATGTATATCCCGATAAAAATAAATTAAAAAAAAATAATTTAGATTGGACGGTGTACGGCGAACTTTTCTTTGAGGTACGGTCTAATGTACAAACAGTTCCAAATTTTTTTGTTATTAAATTTTTATTTTTTTTTTTCAAATAGCACCGTTCATATGGAATTGTATATATTAATGCCAATTTAATTTAATCGAGAGGGTGTCTGAGTTTTTTTTTCGACATCCATTATTGTTCGGCCAATAACACCTTTTTCACAAATATTTAAAATATTTGACCTCTCCACAACACGAGCAATGTGTGAATCAAATTTTTTCTTTTCTCGAGTACTTTAACGCTGTGTACAAATAAATCTAATCTAAATTTCGCAAATTTAAGACATGTTTTCTCATAAAAATATTTTTGTTTTTTGTCCTACTTTTCAATTCTTAAACGTGAGATTGCGTGCTAAAAAAAACATGTCTCTTATTTTGTTTTCCTCTATCACATATCTGATAGATACAGTTGTTTAAAATATTTCACTAAAATTTGAGAGAACCCGTTCTGAATTTTTACCATACTTAAGTAAAACTTCTGTATAAATTTATTTCTTAAATATTTCTTAAATAAGAAATTTTCAAATGGATCTTAGTTCTGATTAAAAAAATTGGCACTAATTTTTATACAAAAATTTTATTAGAAATAAAAAACTTAAACAAAATGTTGAAAAAATATAAAAAATTAAAAATATATCGAAATTTTAATTTCAACAAGGGCCTCACTAAATTCAAAAGAGGACCGCATTTGACCACCATTGTTATATTATGAAGCTAAGATTTTATGAAAGACAACGCGATATCCCACTTAGAAGTAATAAATTACAAAAAAAATACAACAACATCAAAAATTCTGCCTTCATTTATTGTATTTCTGGTAGGGAAAGGAGATAGTAGCGCATAAAAATGAGCTCCTAGTTCTGCATTCCTTCTAAAACCTTTTTTTTTTTTGCTGGGGTATTTTTCATTTAAAAAAAAAAGGTGGTATATGTTGAGTTTAGTAAGAAAAAGTGACCCCTTCAAGATAGGAAATCTAAAAAACAAAATCCTTACAATTAATTTTATTTTAAATAAATTTCAATATCAAAAACTGCCGGCAATGAAATATCGGGATTTTAAGCCGTATAAAATAAATATCAAAAAAAAATTATAATTTCTTTCTATTTTAGTTATGTGCTACTATAACTATTGTAGTTGGTGATGGAATTACAGAATTAAATCCGGTTCAATTTGGAAAGAAATTTGCTTGTAGTCTATTGGGAAATACTTTTTGTCCAAGGTAATGAACTGAAATGAAGTGTAACTCAATGCAATTTGTTCTTTTTTGCTTAAAAATTTGATTACCGCAAATGACTGAAGCATTAGATTGCCAACAAATTCTACTACTACTTTTGCTACTTTTCTTTCCTTTGATTTCTAATATATTTTTGTTTTTTATATTTATATTTGAGCTTATATTTATCATTCTTTTAAACGAAAATTAAAAAACGAACATGACTATTTGATTATAAGTAGCGCAAAATTTTTACGCTACCAAAATAGGTAGCGCTGCCTCAACATATTAACTTAACGCTAAGTAATCAAATCGTTCACCGAAATGTTGAGTAGTAGTTGAGTATTTTGTAAATGCGCCCCATGTCTCAAAAAATGTATTGAACTACACTTAAGCAAATGCTTAAAATATTATATATCGTCACATAAAATGCAAAATGGCGTAACAACAAAAAAATTTAAGCCGATTTTCTGATTGATTATGATGCACTAGACTAAATCACATTTCCCTACATAATTTTAAACGTATATGTCGAAATAAGTCTATAGTCGTGTTTTAAACAAGAGAAGAAAATATAGAATATCTTTAATTCTACAACGTTTTTTTTTTTGGTTCTAGTGTAAAAAAATATAAAAAGTGTTGTTACGCCCTTTTGCATTTTAAGTGGCGATATGTACAATATATATATATTAATTTTTTTTATATTTTTAGCAAACAACTGGAAAGTCCCCCAAAACAAACACAACCGAATCAGGAAGTTACAACAACATTAGCTCCAAGCGCCCCATAAGTACAGTTTATCAAAACACTAATGATTAAGTAAAATGTGAATAGATAGTTGAATAAAGGAATTAGCGTTAATTGTACACGCAACGACGTTTTTAACACATGGAAAAATTAATAAACATGTAAAAGAGGAAACCATTCCCAGCAATATCTCAGGAATGGGTGCTCATTAGTAATACCTAAATAATAAGCTGTAGACTTAGGGTCCAGTGCAAATAATTTATTACACTGTGAGACAAATGGTAGGGGTCAGTGATCGGGAAGGGTTCAAACTACCGGGGAAAGTTATATCGGTAAAAAAGAAGTTATACGTATCCCGGCGTTTCTCTGGGTCACCGCTAGGAATCGAGATATATCGATTTGACCTTTGGTGGTCTTTTTTTTGACATAACTCGAGAACCACTAGTCCGATTTTGCTCAAACAATTTTAAAAAAATTAAAAATCACAATTCCTTTACCCCTAAATTCATAAACGCTTTGTAAAATTATAGTAGGTTTATTGAACAAATTTTTTATGAAAATGACGTTTTTTAAACCTGCTATAGCTTTACAAAGCATTTATGAATTGAGGGGTTAATCTGTTCAGATAACGTTTTTCTATATACTCAACGGTTTTGCCGGTAAAAATAAATGTATGAAGAAAAAAATATTTTTTGCCTAAAATATTAAAAAAAAGTAATAAACAAAAGGTTATTGATTTTTATGATAGCGGTAACAAACATTTATTTTTACCGGCAAAACTGTGGAGTGTATAGAAAAACGTTATATGAACAGATTAAAGGAATTGTAATTTTTAATTTTTTTAAAATTATTTGAGCAAAATCGGACTAGTGGTTCTCGAGTTATGTCAAAAAAAAAGATATATCTCGATTCCTAGGGGTGACCCAGCGAAACGCCGGGACACGTATAACTTGTTTTTGACCGATTTTGACTGTCGCATAGTGTTATCAGCACTCATTATTTTTATTCTATAGGGTCATTTGGATAACTGCACTCTAATTCAAATCTGTTGAAATTTACCAAACTTATAGTAGTAAACTGTACTCCTACTATAAATTGGGTAAATTTAAGGTGGTGCAAAAATAATGTGTAGTTCTACATTGAAAGTGCGTAAAATCAAATGAAATTTTGAAATTAGTGCGTTAGTTTACTAAATTTATGCGTAAAAAATCATGTTTTACGTGTAATTGTACACTCAAAATAGTTTGTAGTTTAAATTAACTGAAAATGTAATTTAAAATAAATGAAAAATCACTTGAAAACCGGTCTACTGACTTTTCATTTAAATCAAAAGAACTTTTCATTTGTTTTTAAATGTTAATAAATAAACTACAAAATCATAAAAAAATAATGATTTTTCATTTATTTCGTTTTTTAAATTTCAAAAAATTAACTACAAAATCCGTAAGAATAAATGATATTTAGTTTATTTTGTTTCTTTAACTGACCTAGAAATCGAAAAGGAATTCTTTTTTTAACAAAGCATTTTAAATGAAAATATTAACTGTAACAGAAAATCCGTATTTTTATGTAATTTATTTTTTAAATAAACGACAAAAACAGTTAAAAAATATATTTCTCTGTATTTTAACTGTATAATCATTTAAAAATAAATGTACGGATAACTTTTTAAATAAACTACAGTCAGTTACTGTTATAATATTTTCAGTGTACACATAAAATGGGTAAGCATCCACAAAAAATGCGCCAAAATTCACAGAAAGTGCGTAAAAATCCCCCCAAAAATGCGTATTTTCACTACAACTGTACACTGAAAATATTATTACAGTAACTGACTGTAGTTTATTTAAAAAATTATCCGTACATTTATTTTTAAATGATTATTCAGTTAAAATACAAAGAAGTATATTTTTTTTAACTGTTTTTGTCGTTTATTTAAAAAATAAATTACATATAAATACGGATTTTCTGTTACAGTTAATATTTTCATTTAAAATATTTTGTTAAAAAAAGAATTCCTTTTCAATTTCTAGGTCAGTTAAAAAAACGAAATAAACTAAATATCATTTATTCTTACGGATTTTGTAGTTAATTTTTTGAAATTTAAAAAAAGGAAATAAATGAAAAATCATTATTTTTTAAGGATTTTGTAGTTTATTTATTAACATTTAAAAATAAATGAAAATTTCTTTTGATTTAAATGAAAAGTCAGTAGACCGGTTTTCAAGTGATTTTTCATTTATTTTAAATTACATTTTCAGTTAATTCAAACTACAAACTATTTTGAGTGTACTTAAAGTTAAACCACCCAAAAACATTATTGTTATCCGTGTCATTCTTGCATAATCGTTCATGTCGAAATTAGTCGTTTTGAGATCTTAAGGTATTTGAATAAAATTGGTATAATAAAAATTTGTTATAACTATTCTATTAAAATCAATTTTGAAAAAGCATGCGTCAGCAATAATTACACTCTAATTAAATTTTGTGGAAACTTACCCAACTTATAGTAGGAAACTGAACTCCTACTATAAATTGGGTAAATTTACTCTATATGCGTAATTGAAAAAAAAATACGCACATTGTGTTTAAGTTGGTGCACAAATAATTTGTAATTTTACATTGAAAGTGCGTAAAAATTAAATGAAATTTTAAAATTAGTGTGTTAATTTACTAAATTTGTGTGTAAAAAAGCACGTTTCACGTGTAAATGTACGCATAAAATGCGTAAAAATCCACAAAAAATGCGCAAAAATCCACAGAAAGTGCGTAAAAATAAAATATAACGCGTACATTTACAACAGGTGTGCTAACTTTAAGCACCACCCAAAAATTTTTTTAAATAAAATAACAAATTAATTTTTAGTACGTATTTTATTAATAATAATATCCGAGTCATTCTCTCATAATCGTTTTTGTCCCAATTAGCCGTTTTGGGATCTTAAGGCATTTGTATAAAATTCATATAAAAATTTGTTATAACTATTGAATGGGTGCGATGACTCCTGCTCAACAAAATGCCTTCTTTGAAAGGGGGGCAGTAACCGTCAACAATAATGGGAGAAAACGCCTTAAGAGAGATATGGCCTACGCAGGAACAACTGAGTGCAATGACTTCTGCTCAACAAAGTCAGTATTCATTGAGTACTGCCTAACTTGCAAAGAAAGCATTTTGTTGAGCAGGAGTCATTGGACTCAGTTGTTCCTGCGTAGGCCATATCTCTCTTAAGGCGTTTTCTCCCATTATTGTTGACGGTTACTGCCCCCCTTTCAAAGAAGGCATTTTGTTGAGCAGGAGTCATCGCACCCAGTTGTTTTACCTAGGCCTTATCTCTCTTACGGCGTTTTCTGCCGTTATTGTTGACGGTTGTTGGTTGACTGCCTCCCTTGCAAAGAAGGCATTTTGTTGAGCAGGATTTATTGCACCCAGTAGTTCCTGCGTAGGCCGTGTCTCTCTTACGGCGTTTTCAATTTTGAAATGAGGTTTAGACTACCACATGCGTTAATAATAATTACCAAAAACAATTTCATGCTTATGTTGCTATTTGCAGACTCTAATGTGTTTGTGGAAATGTTGTAATTCACAAAAAATAATCCGTTTTCGCTTTTTCTTTTTATTATTTATAATTTTTTTTAAATTTTTTTCCAATTTGAAATGTCAGAGTATTTATTACTATTATTGGATAGTATATTTACCAACTTTGTGCGTAAAAATTTTATTTAACAAAACAATAGCAATTTTAGGCACAATGTGTTTATTTATAAGCACATAATGTCTAAAAATACTTTGTGTGTGTATTATTGCGTATGAAAGTGGGTACAAAAAAAGTTTACGCATTTTTTGTTTATATTTACCGAATTTTCGTAAAATTAAACAAAATTTTACCCATTTTATAGTAGTAAATTTACAAACATTTTTTAGAGTGTACCAAAAACAATTTCATTCTTGTATTGGTATTTCCAAATAGAAATGGTGTTTGTAGAAATGAAGTAATTGACAAACAATAATCTGTTTTTCGCTTTTTTTAATATTTAAAAAAATTTAATGAGGGGTATGTATAGTTGATCTTTTATTTGGTTAATGAATGTTTTTATTTCGATTTTAGATCATAAATTAATATCACTTTCTGTTTAAATTATTTTTCAAATTAAAGAAAGATGATACAATTTTCACAAGTAAATTACAAAGAATAAAAAAAATTTGAAAGGATTCGATAAGGCCAGCAAGACAGAATACGTATTTTGGCTTTCGCTTCAAAGCCATCATCAGTGTCGTTTACCTTGATGGATTAATCATAGGTAATGATCTACTTATGCTTAAGTTGAAAACCACATAATATGTTAACAATTCAACTTAGTCTAGTCCGAAAATTATGAAAGATGTTATTCTGTAAATTTTCTAGTGGGGCGTTTTTGGCCAAAGGTATAAAAATTAACCCCATCACGTTACATAAAATAATTATTTTTATCCAGTTGATATCTTTTTTTAAAAATTTAATGGCTTTACAATCTCGTAGTCATAATTAATATAAGGTTCATTGGTTTTTTCTGACCCCAGGCCACTAAGGGTTAAATATTTTTCAAACAAATGTAAAGATAAATTTAGTCTAACCAAATTTAAGTGTTGGTTTTCCGAAAACTGTGTAAAATTTGATGAAAACATTCAAATTTTGTTAAATTTTTGACAAAATGAGCAATTTTTGTAAAAAGTCCTGAAAAGCAGCCGATTTATTATTTTTCTCTAATATCAACTATTACGTGGTACAAATAGTAATCGACATCTAGAAATTAAGCATTTTAAAATTAATTTTAAAAAATACACGTTTTTGCATTTTTATCAAATTCGTGGTTCATTTTGGATTCCAGGCTAAAGTGGGTTAATGATATCCGATGAAGTCAAAATTCCATGTCTGAATAACTTTGACTATATTAAATGAATAAATGGAATAAAATATAATTTTTTTTTCGAAATTTCGAATTTTGGGAATTTTTAATAGTAATACACTTTTTTTCCAAAATGGGTCATTTTCGTCCAACTTTCGGCACGGGTTAACGTTTTCCAAAAAAAAAAATCGATTTCTTCCATTTGGGACCATTTCAAATGAAACTGGGGGTTGTAATGAACGAAAATCGACAAATCGTTATTTTAAGGAACAGTCTAATACCCATGTTCTAAAATGTATTTTATTTCCTTTGGCCATAGCAAATATAAAATCAATATTAAATAAAAAAGAAATAAAATTTGTATTTCAGATTGAGTTTTCTGCAAATTTTGATGCAAAAGTTGTGATTCTTTTGATGAAATGAATTTAGTGGTATATATTTGACGTGAAAATCGACATAAAAACCGACACAAAAACCTTAAATTAAGCATTCTCCTGATTTTAAAATAATAATTTTTATCAAGTGTACATTTTGTTATCCATTTAAAGGCATTATACTTAATCTTGTAGTCATAATTAAAATTTAAAGGCATGGGTCTTATTTTTCTGTCCGCAAGCTACAAATGGTTAAAGATTTTCTAAATAAAAGTGAGAGTAGTTATAATCTAAACAAATTTAAGTGACATTTTTTAAAAAATTTTTAAAACAATTATTTTAATTTTTGCATTAAAAATGCAAAAATAGTTTTTTCGGACATTCTATATTTTCATATATTTAGTTAGAATATTCTTCTACCTCAAGTCCAAATTCTAATATGATATTGTCATTTAGTTAGAATATTCTTCGACCTCAAGTCCAAATTCTAATATGATATTGTCATATTAGATTTTATTTGTTTTTTCAAAAAAGGTTGATCATTTTCCTGATAGACAATACAATTGTTTCGTAGCCATCACACTAAAGGCTGAGTTACCCAACCGTAAACGTATCTGTAACGAATCAGCTGTTCCGATACCACAAGAAGAAATGTATACGAATGGTTACTAACACGTAAATGTAAACGAACTTGCCGGATCATTCTGTTGAAATCAGAATTTTCTATCCGGCATCGAAACAGCTGATTGATTTTAGTCGGAAAAAATATGAAATGAATAAAGAAAATTGATTCAAACAACAAATAAGGAATAAAAATTAACAAATAAATGGAAAAATTTAGAATAAAATATAAAACCACATGAAATAGATGCTAAATAGTAATGTCGTTTACGATAATCTATAAGTGTACTTTTTAGCTACGGCACGGTAGAGTTACATCACATATACGTTTACGGTCCCATAATCCGCCCTTAAAGGCTGAGTTACCCAAACGTAAACGTATCTGTAACGAATCAGCTATTCCGATACCACAAGAAGAAATGTATGCGAATGGTTACTAACACGTAAATGTAAACGAACTTGCCGGATCATTCTGTTGAAATCAGAATTTTCTATCCGGCATCGAAACAGCTGATTGATTTTAGTCGGAAAAATTATGAAATGAATAAAGAAAATTGATTCAAACAACAAATAAGGAATAAAAATTAACAAATAAATGGAAAAATTTAGAATAAAATATAAAACCACATGAAATAGATGCTAAATAGTAATGTCGTTTACGATAATCTATAAGTGTACTTTTTAGCTACGGCACGGTACAGTTACATCACATATACGTTTACGGTCCCATAATCCGCCCTTAACTCTTCAGTTATCCGCAATAAGAAAATGATAACTTTATTACTCAAACCGAGACATTACATAAGGTACAAAAAATCAACGGGACAAAAATTTTGTACTTTCGTATATGAACTGTCTGATTTGGTAAACCAGTTATAAATCAACTCCTTTTTTTGAAACAACAAATAAAATCTAATATGACAATATCATATTAGAATTTGGACTTGCGGTAGAAGAATATTCTAACTAAATATATGAATTTTTTAAAACTTTAAAGAAAACATTTGAATTTTCTTAAATTTTTGACAAAATAAGCAATTTTCATAAGATGTCCTGGCAAGCAGTCGCTCCAAACGCAAACTCGAATTATTATTTTTCCATTTTTTTTCTTTAGTAGCAACTATTATATGGTACAAATAGCGATGGACATCTCCAAATTAGGCATTTTAAAAGAATCTCTAAAATTAATAAATAAAAAAACACATTCTTGCATTTTCATCAAACTCGTGGGTCATTTTGGATTCCAGGCTAAAATGGGTTAA
This sequence comes from Leucophora obtusa, assembly GCA_949987735.1. NCBI lineage: Eukaryota > Metazoa > Arthropoda > Insecta > Diptera > Anthomyiidae > Leucophora > Leucophora obtusa. The sequence continues at coordinate 182,651,900 of OX465296.1, forward strand.
TGACATCCGATGAAGACAGAATTCCATATGCGAATAACTTTGAGTATATTGAATGAATAAATGAAATAAAAAATATTTTTTTTTCGAAATTTCGAATGAAAAATTACAAAAAATCGGGATTTTTTTTATATGTATGTAACCGTAGACCAATTTTTACTGCTAACTTTTGCTAAGGAAATTTTTCAATAATTCCAACAGAAATTTTTTTTTATTTTTTTGTTGCCGAACCCCCTTTTTAAAATTTTCTTCATTCGATTTTTCCTTTATTGGTCTCCTTGAGACAAAAAAATCAATATATCACGCTTTAATATCCGACTGTAAATTGCCGAAGATATAACCAAAAATTGAAAAAGACGACCCCTACGTTCAGCAAAAAAAAAAATAACTTTTTTTTCGAAATTACATTGCAAAAATACTTTGTATTTGAAGGTGTACCGCGCATTTTCTTTTTTTTGCCTGTATGGTGGTACGGTCTAACCGGATCACTGTACGTATAAGTATTATTTTTATTGATTCAATTAAAAACAATCATACGTCAGCCAAACATTCAAATAGTTTTAATAGCAATTTTACAGAACCACCTACTTTTTGTTGAAAACTAGTTTTTGCCTGTCTTTTTGTATGCATTTTGACAAGTTAAAAACTACTAGAGACAAAAACCAGGTAGTTTTTGCTCTGGTATAAATGCAGTATAAGTATAAAACAAAAAACTAATTCATCTTTAAAAAATATGACAAATATCCACTACCCACCTTTCAAATATTTAAGCTAAAAGTAAAACTTTTTGAGATTTTCCCAATTAAGAAGTTATTTCAAATATGCTCTGTTAAAATCATTACTCAGCAATCTAAAAGAAATAATGAATTAGTTAATGGGCAAACATAAAATGTTACTTTCACTATTCATTATCATTATCAGCATAACAATAACACATTTTACGTCTCCATTTTAACACCTGATAGAAAATTTCACAAAAGCAAAACTGAAAACATCATAACAACACAAATGGAACACAGGTCATACATACATACATACTAGGGTATGTATTAGGGTGGGGCGATTTGAACATCTTAATGGGCGCTTCGTGTTTCTGATTCTTGGGATTGTACTGAGCAAAAAATTCCACTACGACATATCAAAAAAATCATTTTCGAGGCTCCCGAATTTAAATTTTTTGCAATTTTTAAATAAATGCTAGATTAGCGCCATCTTGCGTTGGCTTTTTGAAACAACTAATGAAATTATAAACAATATAACATTACAACCTTTCCAGAAAGCTATTCCTTATGAAAATCGGATAAAAAATGTGGCAACTAGAGGTAAAAGTTTATATTACTGCATTTAGACTGGAGAAAAACTACCGCGTTTTTGGCTCTTGCTCGTTTTTAATTGTCAAAACGCATACATAAAAAATAATCAAAAACTAGTTTTGTACAAAAACTAGGTAGTTTTTGCTCAGTCTAAATTCAGTATAAGTAAAATTATTTTCTGCTTGATGATGAAATGATGATGATGATGTTGATGAAAATAAGCAGAAAATAATTTTACTTATATACTTTTACCTCTAGTTGCCAAATTTTTTATCCGATTTTCATAAGTAATACCTTTCTGGCAAGGTTGTAACGTTATATTGTTTACAACCTCATTAGTTGTTTCAAAAAGCCACCGCAAGATGGCGCTAATCTAGCATTTATTAGAAAATTGCAAAAATTGAAAGTCGGGGACCTCGAAAATGATTTTTTTGATATGTCGTTGTGGAATTTTTTTTCCTCATGCCAAAAGCTATCGAAAAATCGATGGCACAATATCAAAAAGTTTTTGTCCATACAAATCGCCCCACTCTAGTATGTATGTATGAACTATTTTGCATTTGTTCGAGTAAGTAAGTAGCTCGATTTTTGGTTTTTGAACATACTCGATCAATAGAATAAGATTTTAAGATTAGTCGAGAAACTCGAATAATTTTAACAATTTTATTTAATTATAATATCCTACACCACTACATGGACAGTAGAGCACCCATGAAATATATGGAAATTGCAAAAGTGTTATTTTTTCACCTCCCCACGAATTTTCTAGTAGATTGGGCGTAAAAAATAATATCCCCGCAAAAATTGGTTCTCTCGTATTAAAACAGGCCAGTCACCCGCGGCTTTTAGACCCAAAAATGAATTAAAATAAATTCAAAGCTTCTTTGCGCTATAACTCTTAAAATAAGGGTTTTACTGAAAAATATTATATAAGCATATCTACAGGCAACAATATGCCTAACATTTTTCTCATGCACATTTTTTACGTATCGATGACCCATCATGGTGATTTGTGTTTTACCATATAAATCACTTTGATTTTAACCTTATAAATCACCATGATGCGTCATCGATACGTCAAAAATGTGTATGAGAAAAATGCTAGCCACGTTATTGCTTATGTAGTATTTTTCAATAAAACCTTTACTTTAAGAGTTATGCGCAAATAAACTTTGAAGTAATTTTAAACAATTTTTAGGGCTAAAAGCCGCGGGTGACTGGCCTGTTTTAATCTGAGAGGATAAATTTTCGCGGGGATAATATTTTTTCACCTATTCTACCAGTAAGTGCGTGGGGAGGTGAGAAAAGATTACTTTTGCACATATGGCTGCCCTATTGAGCGCCTTCAGATTGGCACGAAATTAACTCTTAAACATATTTTAAGTTCACCCAGAAAACAGATTCAGTTCTGATAACCGCATTTGCAGCCAATCGCATGGTTCGGTTGTGGTAGCCGAATTTTTCCGTTGTGGCAACAGAAAACCAATTGAGACAGGACTAATTTGACTATGGCAACAGAATTTCAGTTGTATCAAGAATAATTCGGTAGCCACAACCGAAAAATTCATTTGATGCAACTGAACCGTTCGATTGTCAATAAATGGGGTTGTCAGCACCGAATCTGTTTTCTGGGTGTTCTGACTTATTTCTGGCATTGAACCTCAATTTTAAACTTTGATGTCTTCAGAGACTTATAGTAGAATTTTATGACAAATATTTTAGCGGAACACTTTAACTTTAAAAAGAGTTATAGATGGATAAATCCATGAACCTTTTTTAGGGTAGTTTTAAGGACATAAATGTAAACGGCCTGGCCGGTTTAGATCGTAGAAACCCTGGATGGTAACCGAAACGAATGCGGTTATCGTTAGGGTAACGATATTTTATGTTATTTCGGTAACGGTATTTTAAGGGTAACGCTATTTTATTTATTTCGGTATCGGTATTTTAAGGATAACGGTATTTGAGTTATTTCGGTAACGGTATTTTAAGGTTAACGGTATTTCAGTTATATCGGTAACGGTATTTTAAGAGTAACGGTAGTCAGTTGTTTCGATGCATCCCGCAATTTTTTTTACAAAAAACAAACGAGACTAGAAACAGAACCAATTTATAAACTTAATGTACAAAAAATACTCAATAACCACATGAAATTAGCAAAAGCAGAAAATTAAAATTAACGGTAACGGTATTTTAGGGATAACAATATTTCATTTATTTCGGTATCGGTATTTTAAGGATAACGGTATTTCAGTTATTTCGGTAACGGTATTTTAAGGATAACGGTATTCCGGGTATTTCGGTAACGGTATTTTAGGGGTAACGGTGGTCAGTTGAAAGCGTTTTGAATCGATAACGGTATTTTAGCGGTATTGCCTGCCAACCCTGGTAGAAACCCAATTTTAGCACATTTCTTATTTTTTACTCTCAACCTATCCGAAAATGAGCGGGGAGCTACAAAAATAACACTTTTGCACATATGGGTGCTCTAATTGACAGGGTATAATAAGTTAGCTGATGTTTGATAACACTAAAATATATTAGAACTAGACCCAGCTTTTAGTATACAGATCGAGTCAGAATCACTTTTTGGTTCGGTTTAACTATGTCCGTATTTATGTCTATCCGTCCGACCGGCTACCTGTCTGTCTATCTGTATGTATTATTTTGCACAAGCTACAGGTCGCAAATACTCATCCCAGTGTAGAAAATCATTACCAGATATGTGGTTATGTAACTACATACTTGGTAATGGTAACTAGTTACTTTTGTTATTATATTTCTTATTACCTTTATATGGCGATGTCGCGAAAAATAATGAGTTGTCGTTACACACCAGCATACGAAATATCAAAAAATATATCGTTACCTATGTGCTTAACAGTACTGACAAAAATAATGAGTCTAAAAATAGATTTTCAAAAAAATAAATTATAAAGAAAAAAATATTTTTTATTGTATTTTTTTTTAAATAAAATTTGCTTGTGCGTGAATCGAACCTGAGTCTACAAATTGCCAGTCAACAGCTCTACCATCTGAGCTATATCGACATGTAATATTTAATAGATAAGAACATAATTGACCTGCTGCGTACAAGTAAGCTTACTCGCCAACATACAAAAAATCAAAAAATATGTGGTTACATATATCCTTACCAGTGTTTAAAAAATATTGAGTCTAAAAATAGATTTCAAAAAAATGTAAAAAATTATTTTCTATTTGAAATAATGATAAAAATAAGTCATTATCAGTAACTCATTACTATATGTTTGAAAATAATGCAGAAGGTAAGTGGGTGTCATTACTGGTACTCCAAAAAATAATGATATGTCATTACCGTTTCTACACTGGGATACTAAGATATTGTGATCAACTTTGGTACACCGACATATATTCCGACCAAAGGCTATTGATTATCCTTAAAACCGGTTCAAGTTTAGACCTAAGTAGTGCCCATATAAACGTCCCCACCAAAATTGGCTTTTTCGCATGGTACAGGTGACAAATACGAAGATATTTTAATGAAATTTGGTGAACTGATTCAAATTGGACTACGGAAAAATCATATTGATTTTGTCTATAATCGGTCCAAATTTAGATATTTTAATGAAATGCCTTACACGGACTACACTTTCCCAAAAACGAAGCCTATTGATTTTGGTTTAAATCGGTTCTAGTACCCATAAAAAGGTCACTCGAAAATTGCCTTTTTCGCACACTACATGTCGCAAATACGAAGATATTTTAATGAAATTTAGTTCGCTGATTCACATGGGCCCACGAACAAATTGATCATGAGCACATATGAACTATATTTCCGATTTTCTCTCAAAATATTCCTAACGTTAGGCAAAATCAAAATTTCTTATCGTTTTTTTATTTTTATACCCTACACCACTACGTGGAGAGGGTATTATAATTTGTGCTGGTGTTTATAACACCAAAAAATATTGTACGTAGACCCACTTTTTACTCAGAATCACTTTTTGTTTCGATTTATAGATGTCCGTCTGTCCGTCTGTCCATGCATTTTTGTGCGCACTCTACAGGTCGCAAATATTAAGATAGTTTGATGAAATTTGGTACACAGACCTATGTTGGCCCAAGCACGAAAATTTTGGTTAAAATCGGTCCATGATTAGACCTAGTGCCCACATAAGGTTGCCCCCCCCCCCCCAAATTGGCAGATAGCAAATACGATGAAATTTGGTTCGCTGACTCAAATGGTCCCAAGGACAAAGCCTATTGATTCTAGATAGGATCGGTCCATATTTGGACCTATCGCCCATATGGGCTATATTTTCGATTTTCTCTTCTTTTATCATTTTATAGAAAATTTTGACATAAGTCCGTTACTAACCCATTCGAATTTCGGATCCAAACATTAGTTGGCTTTTAGCCAGACTGGTGTAGGGTTACACAATCGGAATGCCCGGCTTTAACTTTTTTACTCGTTTGATTTAATTTAATTTTTTAAGTAGGTTTGAGGTTAAGAAGAAAAATAAACATTTTTTCAAAGTTATAGACACATTATTAATGTGCAAATCAGACTAGCTCTAGTTTCTGTCTTTTTTATGGACAAGCTTCATCAGTGATTTTCCATTTAATTGGGTTATTGTTTATATTTTATTGTCAGATTGTCTCTATATGATAATTTACTCTCAGAAGTAATCAAACAGGCATACAAACATTCTACTTTAGATTTTTTGTTTATCTTCTGATCTCCTCTTTGTCACCTTTTTCACAAATGTTGCCACACTGACGTATGGTTTTTACGTACAAGTGCAGGCAATTTGTGTGTATCGGAGACGGACTGCCAGCAGGGCATTTTTATTTTTCTAGTAAATACAATTAATATTGTAACTAATATGTATTTTTATTATTAATATATTTATTAATTTAATTTATTTTTTTATGACAAAATAGTTGAACTAAGTGGATACCATATCTTTAGATCCGACAGAGATGGTCATGCTGAAAGCGTAGCAATCTATGTAAAAAACAATGTCTCATGCAAACTTCTTTGAAGCTATAATGCAGTTCCAGGTATGGAATATGTTTTTAATGAAGTAAATTCTCATTTGGGGAAATTCTTACTTGGGTATATCTACAGGTCTTGTACAAAAATTAAATTAGACTCGCTTATTACAAAACTGGAGTTTTTAACAATACCACACACCGATGTCATCTTGGCTGGATATTTTAACGGCAATCTGCTTACACATTTGGGAACACATCTTATTACAGCTATGTCGTCATTTAATTTGTCTTCTGTAAACAGTTCCAGACCTACACACTTTTTTACCACCAATAGCACTATGTTGGACATGTTTTTTTTTTTTGTTAGCGATAAAACAAAAGTCCTACAATATGATCAATTGGATATGCCTGCATTTTTAAAGCATGATCTTATTTTTCAGTCATACAATTTTAATGCTTAAATCCAAGCCATATACTTTAATGGACTTTAACAACTTTAATATCACATCGCTGGAATATGTTCTTGATAATGCTGTTTGGGATCCAATGTACTGTAGAACTACTGCCAATAATCAATTGAAACTCGTCAACAATCTTATTTTGCAAATTTACAAGAAACATGTCGCTTTCAAGACCAAAAATAAAAAAAAATCTGTGAAAGACCGTGGTTTGCAACTAAAGCAAAAGAACTAATAGAGCAACGGAATAGTCTTTATCATACATGGAAACGTTACAAAACACTTGAAATGCACAATGACTATAGTTTGGCAAGAAGAGCGGTTGTTTCGAAGATAAAGCGTCATAAATCCTGGTATTATAGTAACAAATTCAAAACTGCAGTTGACTCTAAGAAAACTTGGAAACAAATACGTGATATTGGCATTTTGGTAACGCAAGCACCAACAAATGATATTGATGTAGATGCATTGAATTAAAAATTTGTCAATATTCCTCAACTCCCAGTGAATGTGGTTTTTGAAATTCAAAATAATTATTCTGTTTCAACAACAACTACATTTGACCCAAAGACAAGCCACAAGGCTTCGCGGGTTTTTAGCATTAAGGATAAAGGTCTAGAATTTGAGTAAATTACAAATAAAATTATTTTATTTAAAAAGAAAAATTCCAATATTTAAATTTTACCGATATATGTAGTTAAATGTTTTCGGGATGTCAGATGTAATGCAGTGGGGCTAGATGACATACATCCAAGATTCGTGAAAATGATTTTACCATAGAAAATTGTCAACATCATTATTAGCACTAGTACCGTAGATTTTAGTTGATCTGAAGAGTGTTACAATGAGTGTTATTCTTGTTCGCTTTTAAGATCAAATATGACAAATTCCAAATAGAATTCACAATTCATTTTACAACAATTAAAAAAGTGAATATCACAGAAATAATATATCGGTGAAAATATGAAGTTTGATGTACATTAGAGCGTACCACCTTACAGGCAAAAAAAAAAGTGCGCCCTACACCCTCCAATATGAAGTATTTTTGCAAGAAGTTTTAAAAAATTTGTTTTTAATTTTTTTTTGCCGAACGTAGGGGTCGCCATTTTACATTTTTCGTTATATCTTTGGTATTTACAGTCGGATCTTAAAGTATGATACATCGATATTTTTCTCTCGAGGATACCAGTGTTTTGCTCTAAGGACATTTTGATATCAAGTATCCCGTTCTAGTAGCTACCACCAGATCTCAGTTGCTACCACCCCAATGTACGACCCTAATGTTAGAAAATTAAAGCTCGCAAAAAATCATTAAACTTTTGCTAAGGAAGTTTTTCGCTAAACCCAGTAGAAATTTTTTTCATATATTGGTTGCCGAACGTAGGGGTCGCCTTTTTAAATTTTTTTTAATTGGATTTTTACTATATAGCAAAACACTGGTCTCCTCGAGGCAAAAAAATCGATATATCACACTTTAAAATCCGATTTTAAATGGCAAGGCTATAACAAAAAATTAAAAAAGGCGACCCCTACGGTCGGCAAAAAAAAATTTTTTTTTGAAATCGCCTTCCAAAAATACATCATATTGGAGGGTGTACGGCGAACTTTTTTTTTTTGAGGTACGGTCTAATGTACATATTTCCCATGTTTAGCACAGAAAACAGCAAAATTTCTTTAAAAATGTACCAAAAAAGGTATTTCGGAAAAAAAATTTGCAATTCCTTATGTAGTGTGAATATCGAAAAACGCAAAAAAAAAACGTGTTCACTTAAATTTAACAAACAAAAATATATATGAATTTAGCAGTCATAGCAGTATACTGCTCCATATAAGGTACCCAAAATTTTGAAAATTTTTAAAGCAGCAAATTCGAAAGAATAAAAAAGCACCAATGAAAAGCCCTCAAAAATTCCTTTCCAGCAATATCACATTTGCATATGGTTCCTATGCTTAAAATATCTTAAAAAGCAAAAAAACAAAAAAAGGAACCAGTTTTGAACCCCCTTTGGGTCCCTTAAGATTCTGAGGTGGCCGATAAGCTGAGAGAGGCACTTGAAAATTCATTAATTGTCAACCATTGTTTGTAGGAAAAAAATTTTTTTTCATAAGTTTTTTCTCTATTTTGTTGTAAAATGAATCGTGAATTCTATTTGGAATTTGTCATAATTGATCTTAAATCCGAACAAAAATAAAACATTGTAACAACCTTCAGATCGACTGAAATCTGCGGTAAAAGAAAATAAAAATTGAAAATAAAAAAATGCTTTTGAAAATTTGACTTTTTCCACAGAATTTGCTCCCTGGAGCATGTTCTGTTATGGTTTAAAATTCAAAAAATTTGCTCTAAGTGGCGAGACTTTTTTTTAAAACATTCAAAAACATAAAATTTTGTTTAAAAATTCATCATTTTCGACGCATATTTAAAAATGATCTAAATTGTACTACTAAGCATTTATCAAGCCTATTCTTTAAGAATATGTTCATAATTATTAAAACCGTTTTAAAAACTTTAAGACAAAAGTGAATGAAGTAACCTTCTTATTGCAAAGAAAAAGCCATTTTCAGGACACATTTAAAAGTTTTGATTTTAATAATCTATCTATCACTTCTAAACAGGGTTGGCAGGCAAATACCGCTAAAATACCGTTATCGATTCAAAACTGACTACCGTTACCCCTAAAATACCGTTACCGAAATAACCGAAATACTGTTATCCTTAAACTACCGTTACCGAAATAACTGAAATACCGTTATCCTTAAAATACCGATACCGAAATAAATAAAATATCGATACCCTTAAAATACCGTTACCGAAATAAACGAAATACTGTTACCCCTAAAATACCGTTACCGTTATTTTTAATTTTCTGCTTTTGGTAATTGAGTATTTTTCGTACTTTAAGTTGGTAAATTGGTTTTGTTTTTAATCTCGTTTGTTTTTTGTAAAAAAAAATTGCGGGATGCATCGAAATAACTGACTACCGTTCTCCTTAAAATACCGTTACCGAAATAACTGAAATATCACTAAACTTAAAATACCGTTACCGAAATAATCAAAATACCGTTATCCTTACAATACCGTTACCGAAATAACTAAAAAACCGTTATCCTTAAAATACCGATACCGAAATAAATGAAATAGCGTTACCCTTAAAATACCGTTACCGAAATAATCTAAAATAGCGTTACCCTTCGGTTACCATCCGCCCTTCGGTTACTATCCGTGCTTCTAAACGGCTTGAGATAATTAAAAATAGTTCTCATTATGAAATTAAGAAGCTCATGGCAACGACGCAATAAAATTTCAAATATTTTCTTTTTGATAATGAAAAACTTATAAACTAAAACCAAAAAAGTTAATGTAAAAAATTAAGATATTGAAATTCAAAGTTAAATATTTTTAAACTGTGTATGTATAAGAGTTACTATGGTACTTGTAGCATAGTTTTTCTTCATCTTGTAACCTAGATTGCAAAAAGTCTAAAATCAGCAAACTCAGTTCATATTTGTAAAAGTTGTACGACCATAAGACTTTTGTATACCTGAGATGGTCAACTTTGACACCCTGCAGCACAGCCTGTGCTAAAACAGGGTGGCTACATGATTAATTTTCTAAAAGTCTAGGTCTTTTTCTTCAGTCTTGTGAACCTTTTTTCCGATTGGATCAGTAGTTTCGAAGATCAATAATTATTACCATGTTTTTTTTTTCTTTGGAACAACTGTGCAGCGGCGGTTATTAAACTATTGCACAATCAAATCGGCTTGGAACTCTGATGGCCACTTATATGATTAATTTATATAACTGAAATACAAAAAAGTAATTTTTAATTAATTGCAAAAGGAACATACAAACGAAAGGTTATTCTCTTTCTATTAAACTTGAAAATGAAGAGAAACATTTTATTTTTACTTCTACTACTATTAAATGCAAAACCATATTTAGCTGAAAATAACTCATTTAATATAATTAACAATCTAAATAAAAATCTCCATATTAAATGGAATATTATTTTAACAAAAAAAAAACACCAAAACAACAAATACAAGAATATTTAAAACAAGCAGATAAATCAATACTCTTAATAAAGCAGATGAATGACGAGGAAAACTCAATGGGGAAGCAATCTTTAAATGAAATATTTACACACAGAGTAATGACAGTTATTTTTATGGACTGGTTGGAGGAGCAAGACAATGAAATGGTAAAGTTACAACAATTGAATATGATTGCGAAGCAACCCAAGAAACATTTTTACGGATACTCCGGCACATACGGAATCATGAATCCGGCTTTTACGGCACATTAACGGTCCGTAATACACGTATCCGTTAATGTTCCGTACGTATACGGAACATTTAGATAGATATAGTCAATTTAGATAGATATACAAGTCCGTTTTTGGTCCGGAGTCACTCCGGTTATACAAGACATAACGGTCCGTAAATGGTCCATCATTGACGGACTTTCAACGGACTTGTCCGTTTTTTACACAACGCAACGGTCCGTAAACGGTCCGTCAATGACGGACTTTCAACGGACTTGTCAGTTTTTTACACGACATAACGGTCCGTAAACGGTCCGTCATTGACGGACTTTCAACGGATTCGAATCAGTTTCGATGTTCCTCAAAATCCGTTTTCTGGTCCGTATACAGATCTGGAAAACGGTACGTAAATGCAGTTGGATTCCGTTTATGACGGACCGAAAACGGTACGTAAACGGAATGATTTGTTTATTGAGAAGTTAAACAAGCATTGGGAAAACTGCATTTGACACATATTTTATGGATATTTAATAAAAGTTCATTAAAAGACTTGCAAAATTTAGCAGAAATTTCATGGAATTATGGTTTCATAAATGTTTTATTTTATACAGAAAATAAACGTTTATACACCTATGAACCCCTGCCGAAGATAAAAGTTAAAAATGTATCAATTATACGTGAATATCTAGAGAGAAAGGATATTGTAAATTTTCAACAAAATCCTCTAACATTTCCCATAACACGTAGTCCTCCTCGTTGCTATCGCTTTAAAGATCTAAATGGAAATTTTTTATATACTGGATATTTTTATAAAATTCTCTTGATATTTCTACAACATTACAATTTTAAATTCATAGAATATCCCTATGATTATTATAGTGATAATAAGGATTTACTGTTGCAAGGAGTGTTTGAACAAAAAATAGATGTTTTACCATTTCTGACGTATTACAATACCAATTATATCGAATCGGATGTATTATTTCATATGAAAACCGATATAATAGTTCCCCATGCTAAACCTATCGACAAATACAAGTATTTTCAAAGACCTTTCAAGATGAGCCTATGGATGTTGCATTGTTTACTTATTGTAATATTTTCAATAATTATAAGTTTTATCTATTTTATTGAATGTCGTATATTTGATTTTTGTAAATATTTTCTGTATGTCTTAAGTTTGGCTATATATCAAAATCATATAAAAATATCTAAATATTTAAATTTTCAAACATATTTCATTATTTTTCTATATGTAATACTCTTTCTTTATGGTTTTATTATAATTAATTATTATTTATGTAAATTATCTAGTATGCTAATATTAACCATATATGAACCACAAATTGTTACTCTAAATGACATAAATTCTACTAATTTACAGTTGCTAATAGCTCAAGAAGATTACAATCATTATGTCCATTTACCTTATAAATCCCCCATACTCCTGGAACGTATGATTCTCATCGATGGCATTGAATTGGATAATAAACGTCGCCATTTAAATCGGGATCTTATACATGCTGGTTTCGAGGATAAAATGAAATTTTATTTAAATCAACAGAAATTTTTGAAAGTTCAATTATTACGTAGAATCGATCCAATTTTGTACAGTGTTCCATTGTTCTTTACTTGGCGTAGTAATATACCCTTTATTCCACTATTTAATCGTTATTTAAAATATCTTTCGAATTCCGGTTTATTGGAGAAAATATTACGAGACATTGAAGGGGAAGGTATTATTAGCGGTGAAATTCATTATATGCGCGATGTGGAAAACATAAATTCAAATTTTCTGACTTTGGAATATTTTTATTCACCTTTAATTTTGTATTGTTTTGGTATTCTATTGTCGGTAATCGTGTTCGTTATGGAAATTGTTTATTTTAGAATCTATAAGAAAAATTAGCTTTGAAATAGCTTTTCCATTAATTCATATAATAAAACAACATCAAATCATGTGTAAACAAAATAAAGGTTAATAAAATTTTTATATAATTTTTTTTAAAACTTAATTAAATTAAAAGGTATTTTTAATTTGGTTAGAGTACATTGTAACTACCCAGTTAACAAAAGCATCGAATTTCTAATAGTTCTTTCTCAAATGGCTAAAACCAATACCTTTGAAAAGCTTGAGAAAGCAAGCTGAAAAATAAAAATCAAGTGCTTCTCCAAATACCGAAACTCAGGAAATTATTTAGGTAGAATCAATAGCGAATGACAGTTTAAATAACTGCATTTACAATTAAAAAGATGTATACTACATTTGTATATAAATCAACTGCAATATGTAGTTGTTCTTAACTATTAAAACTCAACTGACAAATGGAGTAGAAATAACTACAAATGCAGTTAAAACAGCATACATAGAAATTATTGTATAACTGTACAAAAAAACTAAAAAATGCAGTTACAACAAGAGACATAAACATTACTAGCTCCGTTTTCGACTTAAATGTAGAGATACAACCTTGCGGTTTGTTCTGCGTTTATTTTTTTATATGGAGTTTTGACAATTAAAAACGCACTGCGGATTCTCTCTAAATTAAAACTTAATTTAATTTCTCTGCGTTTTCTCTCATACTCGCATATTTTCATTCTCACTCTCACTACAGTGTTCCCATATTTTCAAAAAATAATCCCGATATTTGATGATGTTCAGAGATGGAAAAGTTGAAACGATTGAACTTTTTTTTTCAATTTCAATTTATTTATTGTTAAGATATAATTAGAAGTTTACAATAATTTTAAAGTATTCAATTAGAGAGTTCAGTCTATTTGACTTTTCAACTTTAATATATAAATATGCATGAAATAACATAATTTTGTTTAATAATAATTTTATATATAAAGAAAAAATTTACAAAAACCCTTAACATAATAATAAAAAAAAAGTTTTTGTTTTTCATGTTTATTACTAGTTTCGAACTCATCATTTCAATTTAATGATATTTGCCGAAATTAAAATGAAAAAAAAAAATTAAAACATTAAAAATTTTTGTATACTGAAACAAAAACCTCATTTCCCATCGCTCAACACATACACTAAATGTACATACACATACATGTAAAGAAAGTGTGAATGTATGTATGTTTTTATACCGTCACCGCAGCCGCAGTCATTTAATTTGTTTTTTCTCTCCGCAGCGGAATCTGCAGCCGCCGCCGCAAGGTTGTATCTCTACTCTAACTAAGTATATCCGATAACTCAAAAAAAACCCTCAGTACACGAAAACGTGTTTGATTTGAAAACATAGACGTACCTAGACCAATTTTCTGGGGTGGGCAAGGAACCCATTAACATTGGGCTGTTTATTTGCCCATTCTCAGGCTCTTAATCTTAAAAAACACTTTCAAAATTATTTTCACAATTTCTTCATACAAAAATATTTTTAAAAATGACTTCCTCCCTTCTGATAAAATTTTTATAATTTTCAAAATTCAATAATCCGGGTAGCTTATGTTTTTAAGAAAACTCTGAAAAGTGCATCTATTTTCTAAAGAAAACCTTGTGCAAGGAAAACCCAAGCTATACTCTCAGATTAGTATGAAATTTAGGTATTTGATAGCGAAAAGAAATCTAAGATCAACCTGTCTCTTTTTCGTCCTCCCCAGATGAACCTATTCTAACCTTATATTTTCACTACTCAAAAGCCATGAGATGTTTCTACAACATATTGAAATTACATCAAAATAGTAGTGTTTTGTTTAAAGTAACTTCCCTATTAGATATTAAATAATTATTCGTTAAGAAAAATATTAAATCTAAGATATTTATCTCACCAAAAAGATTCTGCGATGTTTTCCTATTAAAAATTCTTTTCCATTTTCGTATCAAATGCCTTCAGATGCTTATTGAACAATTTTGTGATTCTAATCATTTTTCTTAAAGAAAGACTCTTAGGGCCAGTTTTATATACAGAACTAAGATCGATTTGTTTCTTAAATATTTCTTAAGTAACAACTTTTCAAACAATATTTCTTATTTAACAAATATTTAAGACAAAAACCGATCTTATTTCTGACGACAAAACTGATCCTTAGATTCCAACAAATTATCTTCGAAAGAAACCAGTAGACATTTTCCCAACCAAAAACACAGGATTAATTGATATTGATATGATATGAAAAAGAATATTGTGATACTTTTTGCCATTAAAATCATAGATACAAGAATTATAGGTAGATTTTATTAAATTCTGGGGTGGGCAAAAAGCAGTCTAGGCCTAAGTCCGACAACGGATGAAAATTAATATATTAATTTTCCTACGCACGTTATCGTGCAACGTGGATAATTGTCGACTTTGAAAACTCAACGTTTATAGATTTTCGCATATATGTACGTAACATAACTTCTTCGCGTTACTTCTCAAAAATTTTTGCTGGGATACGTTCGATTATACTGCAACTATTAAAACCATTAATAATTTTTAGATAGATTTGCTTTAAGTACTTAACGTTGATAGATATGAGCGAAAATACAGCTACTGTTAAACTGTAAAAAATAGTATTTTTGTTGTTCATTACACTTGCTGTTAGAATTACAAAATTCAACACTAAAAATGCATCGAGAATGCGACATATCAATTCTGATAGATTTTAGAATGAATAGCATGAATGTGAACACCAGATTTCAAAATTAGCTCTACTTTTTGAAATATTCGCAAATTTATTTTTTATTGCAAAGGCATTTTTTCTTTAAAATTTCGTATTTATTCATATACCTGACTCATGGGCGGCTCCAGGGGGGGGTAGGAAAATCCCCCCCCCCCTCAGCGAAATCGAAAAAGAAAAAAAAAAAGGAAAAAAAAAAGGAAAAAGAGGGAAAAAGGAGAGCAAAAGGAGAGAAAAAGAAGAGAAAAAAGGAAAAAGAGGAGAAAAAAGGATAAAGTGAAAGAAATACAAATTTGTTATGAATAATAATATGAAATATATAATTTTTTCCTTATTTTCATTTAACCAGTCGTCATTTAAAAAATCTCAATAGATATTTTAACAAATTCATTAAAAAACTGATAATTTTGATTATAAAAAAATTAAAGTCTGTGGAGAAATGTAGTTAAAAGATCTAAATTTCAAATTAGATTTTCAAAATTGTATGTAGATCAATTTCCTTTGAAATTTTTCTAATTTCAAATGACAAAAAGAAATTTCATTTTAAAATTTCGCATTTTTTAATACAAAATTCCAATTTTAATTGAAAAATTTTAAATAAAAATAAACGCCCATACTATTTAAATTTTCCAAATGTATATTTTTGTTGACTTTAGTTAACATTTTGGGTGGCAGCATGCTTTGACCTAGTTTATTTTTGGAGCATTCTGATTGGTTAATTTATTTCCAACCAATTAAAATATTTGAAAATTTAAATATTTCTTTAGGATTTTCATACACAAAGTGAACAAAGCCGTTTAAATATAAAGTCGACTTTAAAAGTAATATACTGTTTGATAGTAAAGCACCATAAGTTGTTCAGATTTCACGTGAAAAAATTGTTATACTCCTCCATATAAAAAAAATGATAATTTTCCACGACAATGAATTTGACGTGAAAACTGAGTAGAGATTGTTTTCACTCAAATTTAATGTACAAGACTATTATTTTTCTTGGGGAAAATCACATTTTTTTTATATTGTGATTGTGTCTTTGATATAAAATTGAAAAATTGTTCATTTTTATAATTTAAATTAAAATTTGAGTAAAATTAAAGTTCGAGTAAAATTTTTCCAGGTGAAAAACCACTTACGGTGCTTTTGGGAAAAAGAATTTTGAATTTTTTTTATTAAAATTGCAGAACTGAACTTCCAATCGAATTTTCTAAATTTGAAGCTACTATATTTTATAATTTTCTCATTTCGAAATAAAAAATCGAAATTTCTCTTAAAATTTTCTCAATATTGTATGAAAACAATTAATTACCGTTATTTTTGTTCAGATTTAAGATCAACTTTGACAAATTCCACATAGAATTCGCAATTAATTTCACTTGAAATTCTCCAAATTTCATTCGGAAAGATATGGTAGAGTTCTTTTTTAAGTCTTTCCAAAGGATCGTATTGAACTTATTCCAGTCTGTCTTTCGGAAATCCTGAGTATACATGTTGATATCGTAGAGTATATAGTTATGTTCCTGAAATAATTTCTTTTGAAATACTCATTTTTTGATTGCCTGCGAGTAATTGACTAGCGTTAGATCCTGTACTTCCTCCCAACCTGCAAAGTGTTTTAACTTTAAAATACGGAATGTTGGTGTAGCGTCAAAGCAAAATTGGCCAGTAATTCTTTTTGTTAATAACGATATCTGACTCCCACAGCTATACCAAAACCGATATGAAAATTTAATTATACAAAGTTTTCCAAATGTTGATCACGAACCCTTGAGCGTCCCTAATCGCATCCTAGGAGGTCTGCGAAACATTCCGAAAAAATAATTAAAAAACAAGAATTTTTTAAATAGGAGTTTTTAGTCAAAATTTTTAACTGAAGTATAAAAAATCAGCTTCTAATAAATAAAGTGAATAGAAAAATAATGAAAATAATTTCAAAACTTTTCAGGAAATATTATCTATTTGTATTGTTGTAAAAAAGTAATCTCTGAGTTAAATCCTTGTAATCATCTCAATCAAATTTTGAGGTCTTTTCAGACTCCGGCGACGTTTTTCGTAAAATTTTCAAAGTTTAATTTAATGAAATCCGCGATTGAAATCGTCATATGTGTATCGAAAAATGGATTCTTTAAAATTTCTGAAAAAAATATATGCGGTGTGTTCGATTAGTCGAAATTCTTACTACTTTTACTACAATTGGAAAGTTTTGTTTACTTTTTATACTGAAATTTTTCAGCTGTAGTAAAAGTAGTAAATTGTAGTAAGTAAACGAATACGCTTATGTTGTTCGCCATTACTTTATTTTTGCCTTTACGAAATCTTTATACTGGCACTCTTATTGGGTCTTTTTTCATACAAATGCTGAAAAATCGAACTGTTTTTTTTTTTTTATTTAATACTATACTATAACTCAGGAACCCAAAGGAGTACCAAACTGATATTTGACAGTGTCATTGATAAAAAAAACTAAGAACTAATACAAAAATATTAAAAGTATCCCGAACCGCTTTAGCTTTGATAACGATAAATGGTTAAAGTTCATTTCAAAATAGTAACTATTCACGTGGCTCAATCATGGCTTCAATTACACTATGCGACAGTCAAAATCGGGATGGGATGAAACCAACGGGAAATGTTATATCGGTCAAAAACAAGTTACACGTGTCCCGGCGTTTCGCTGGGTCACCCCTAGGAATCGAGATATATCTTTTTTTTGACATAACTCGAGAACCACTAGTCCGATTTTGCTCAAACAATTTTAAAAAAATTAAAAATTACAATTCCTTTAATCTGTTCATATAATGTTTTTCTATATACTCAACAGTTTTGCCGGTAAAAATAAATGTTTGTTACCGCTACCATAAAAATCAATAACCTTTTGTTTATTACTTTTTTTTAATATTTTAGGCAAAAAATATTTTTTTCTTCATACATTTATTTTTACCGGCAAAACTGTTGAGTATATAGAAAAACGTTATATCCGTCGATCTGAGAAATTACTCAGAAAAAAGAAAATATAAAATCGAAATGTTCTTCATCAATTTAAATAATTTTGGAATCGTCTTTGAGTCCGAAAAATGAACCCTCGTTTTGAGACAGCTTTTTAGATTGTAGAGACAACTTTTTGGATTGTTTTCTGAGCATTCATATTTTCTACCAAAAAAGAGTGTTTTCAAAAAAACAATAATCATTTCTCTGAGCCATTTAAAAATCTTATTTATGAGCGCTCCGAGATTTCTGGCTGGGAGTGCTAAATATCCTCTTTAAAACGAGAAACATTTTTATAGCTATTTATTATAGTTTTCGAGATATTCAAGAAATAATCTCGTAACAACACAAAAAATTAGAAAAATTATGACATTTTTTGAAATTTTAAATGTTACATAACTTTGTAAAAAAAAATTTGTAATTTTTTTCCTTTGGCAACACTTCGTTATATGATGATTCCAACCATTGGTCGATTTGAGATGGAATGACCCATATAAGTTAGCTTTTCTGTTCGCATCCATAACTATTAAAGTAAGCCAGAATTTTATTCCATATTCGCATTTTATTGTCATTAAATTAACATCAACAACTAGCCAACATCAAAAAACTAAAATTATTACAAAATTCATTATTTCAACGTTTAACTGTAACACATGTTAGCTGACCTTCAACGTTACATTTTTATAAATTTGTGATTTATTTTTAAATATTTGACTTTAAAAAACAAATCATTTAACCAAAATCTATTGAGTGACCACGAATAAAACATTTACTATGTTCTGCTCTGTTCCCCATCACGAAAATGTCAATACTAACAATAAATTTTACGATAAACTAAGTGTTTAAGTATATAGATGTAGGTGCACTCTAAAAATTATGTCTGTAAAAAACTGCTAAACTCCCTTTTAACTATTTAAAACATATTTTGAGTTGAAAAAGTTGTTTTAACAAGGATTGAAAATATGTTCCATTTAAATAATACCTACGAATTTTAATTCTTTAGCATTGGTATTGTGGTGAACAATTAAAATATAACGCTTAATCAAGTAAAATTTTTATTCGAGATTTTCAAGAATTTTGAGCATTGCGAGCGATCAAATACTCAAAGGAAGACCATCCTATCGAGCAAAAAAATTTAAGGTCATGTTAGCAAACGTTAATTGCTTTCAAATTATTAGTTAGTATATTTTCATAGCTTTTTTAGATGTAATTATGAGCAACATCGAAAAACTCAATTATTGCTTTTAAAAAGTGATTTGTATTATTATTTCCAAAAAGATAATTGTTTAAAACTCATATTTAGGTGCCTATTCCTACATGTGGCTCATTGTGACCACCATAAGAATATTTTTAAGACTCATAAGTCATAACTTTTCATACAAAACAACAATAAAATTCAAAAAATTCAAATTTTTATTTGTCAATGTTATGATTGTGTCGATACCAGGTCTTAATTTTTTGAAGTTTTCAAACTGAATTAATAAATTTCTAATTAATTAAAAATTTGAATAAATATTATTTAATGTGACTTTGCAACAACAAATACATGGGAAATACAGTCACAACTAAGAGTCACGGACTTTTCGTAGGAATCGGCATGTTAATGTGTTTAAATTTAATATTAACTTTTCAATTTCTGAAAATAAATAAAAAACATCATAAAAAAGGTTTGTTTTTTTCGAATTTTGTATAAATATTCCATACAAATTTAAGCATTTATAAAATTAAGTACATAATTATAAAAATGCTGCCAAGTCTTGAAAATTCTTGGCTTTTCTTTTTTAAATGTAAACAAAAATATTTGTCATAAAAATATTTTAAATTTTTGAATTTATTAATTCACAAAATATTAAAAACAACAAAAGCTAACAAATGAATTATGCGTTTGTTAGTAAAGGTAGAGCAGGGCATACAAGATAATTGTTCCATCTTTGTACGAAAACAGCTTTTGTACAAAGGCGACCCCAAATGTAAAACCTTTTTATTTACAAAAAATCAGGGGTATGGCATCACCAAAAAAATAAGTTATAACAACATTGGTAGACTTGTGTAGTTCATGAACGAACTAGTTCAATTGAACTAGTCACTTAATTGATCGAAAGATCTAGTTCACTTCTAATCGGTCTTTCAGTTCAATCGTTCATTTTATTACCTTTATTACCTTTTTTTTTATTTTTATTTTTTAAAGAGAAGCAACACTCAGGAAATTCTTCCTATTAATTAACGTGTTGCTTCCTTTGGAAAGGGGATAGAGAAGAAGTGAAAGGTGGTGAAAGATGAAGGGCTTCAAATATGGCAACGCTGTAATTGGGCGAGATGTTGAATTTTTTTAGAACAGTTGTTGGTCGCCATCTGACGGTGAGTTGGCGAATTTTGTTGAAGCTTTTTAATTCATAGCCCTGTTATATTATTTTACTTCGGTGGGGTTAAGTGCTATGGGAACACCGAAGGTGGACGCTGCGATATGTATGAGGGATAGAAAAAAATCATACATTTTACTATTTTTCATAAATTGATGTTGCCTTGGTTAGGGCTGGAACCCGCAACCTCACGTGTAACAGTCCAACGCGCTAACCATTACACCACAGCCGGGGATAATTTTATTTCTTTTTATTAATTAAAAATATTTTCTCCACTAAACATTTTTCTTTTTTTCTTAAAATTCTTAATTTGTCTGATATTTTATATCCTTGTTAACCAAAAAATGAGCTATATGAATTAGCCACCTATTTAAAATTGCCAAACGAACGGCCAAAAAAATTATTTTGTGAACGATTGAACGAAATTGTCAAAGAGATTTTGAACTAGAAGAGCGAACTAGTTATTTACAACAAATTGAACTAGAAAGAGTGGTCACCAAAAAGAAATACACCTTTTACAATTGTAATTCAGAAAATATCAATTGAAATTCAGAATTTCCATTTGAAATTCAGAAAACATCAATTGAAATTCAGAATTTGCATTTGAAATTCAGAAAACATCAATAGAAATTCAGATTTTCCATTTGAAATTCAGAAAATATCAATTGAAATTCAGAAAATATCATTTGAAATTCAGAAAATATCAATTGAAATTCAGAAAATATCATTTGAAATTAAGAAAATATCATTTGAAATTCAGAAAATATCAATTATTTTTCAGAAAACATCAATTGAAATTCAGAAAATATCAATTGAAATTCAGAAATCGTCATTTGAAATTCAGAAAATATCAATACACCTTTTGCAATTGTAATTCAGAAAATATCAATTGAAATTCAGAAAATATCAATTGAAATTCAGAAAATATCATTTGAAATTCAAAAAATATCACTTGAAATACAGAAAATATCAATTGATGTTCAGAAAACATCAATTGAAATTCAGAAAATATCAATTGAAATTCAGAAAATATCAATTGAAATTCAGAAATCGTCATTTGAAATTCAGAAAATATCAATAGAAATTCAGAAACCGTCATTTGAAATTCAGAAAATATCAATTGAAATTCAGAAAATTTCATTTGAAATTCAGAAAATATCATTTGAAATTCAGAAAATATCAATTAAAATTCAAAATAAAATGCAAAAGGTGTAGATCATTAATTGTAGTGCTTTTCCTACAGATTTTGCATTTTTTTTCTGCTAGCAGAAAAATTGCTAAGAAGCATCAGCAAAATAAAAATCAACGCGCTAAGTTTTAGTAAAAAATTAGTATATTCAACAAAAGTTGTGCTAACGCCTAGTCTACCAATGATAAAAGCCTTAACGAACAGTGGATTTTACTCATTTTTTCAGTTGTTTTAAGATTTTTGTAGTTAAAATTTGTCAGTTAATTTTACGACAATGTTAGTTATTTTTAATGTATTTATTAGTTATATTTTAGCAGTTAAAAATAACAACATTTTTAGTTATTTTAAAGGTAAATATCTTTTGTAAAATTTAGATAGTAAGGCTGTATGTTTTTGTGATTATTTTGAAACTGTTTGTTTAACTTTGTAAAACATAAATGTTCTCGTTCCGTTGAATTTTTGTACGTTATAGTAACGCGAATAAGTTACGTTAGGTGGAAAATGTATAGGCGTTGAGTTTTTAACGTTGATAATTATCCGTGTTGAAAGTTAACGTGGATACGAAAAGTAATGTGTTAGTTTTCATCTAAAACGCATTTTTATGTACTTTGAGTTTTTTTTATGAATTAACGAATATAGTTAAGTCGAAAAAACAGCTAATATAATTCTGACTTGAGTACAACAATATTCTACCTAAATACAAGAAAATATAGAAGGTTCGAAAAAATCATTTTTGTATTTTTTAATGACAAAATTAAATTTTGAAATCTAAAAATTTATAAAAATAATTTTAAATTAAATATAGTAAACAAAATTCTATTTCAATTACTTGTATGCTTATTGTGGGCATTGAATTTAAAAGTTATAGATACCCAGCAAAAAAATTTGAAGTAATGCTTTACAAACTACTTCTTTCACTGCCTCACAATTATTAAGCGCAGAATACACGAGGGAACATTCGTGAAAAAATTCCCATTTTTTTGTGAATGTATGTGTGTGTTTTTGTGTGTGTGCGTGTTGACATCGTGCAATTCGTGTTCACAAACTTTTTTGATGTTTTTTGTTCCCTACTCAATGTTCCTTCGTGTATTCTCCGCTTTAGTGTATTTTTACTACTTTTTTAGAAGTAATTCTGAACAACTTCAAAAAATCACTTCTTTCATTGCTTCCAAGGTATCCGTTAGTATTTTTTTACAGCTTTTTTAGAATTTCTTCTGAACAACATCTAAGAAATCACTTAAGTATTGCTTTTAAAGCATAATTGCTCTAAAAGTGATCCTAAAAAGTGATTTTTGGTATCAGTTGTTATTTCGAAACAGATGATCGCGGGTTCGATTACCCATTATTATTTTGATTTTTCTTTTTAATTTTGTTTTATTTTTTTTTTGAATATTCGTAATTAATTTGTCTAAATTCAATGTTTTTTTAATTTTAAAAATATATAAAATAAAAATTTAGAAATTTTATACACATAGTACTGAAAACAATACTGAATTGCAGTACACCTTTTGTTCTTCTTTAAAAACTACTTTTATGAGAATAAAGCACAATATCTACCAATGACAAAGTGGTGTTTTTAGGCCAGTCAACTTTCAGATCAAAGAATAGCTCTGCGAAAGAGAGCTAGGACTAGCAATCATGGGGTCGCAAGTTCGATTCCCGATGGTGGCAATAAAAAAACTTTTGTAAAATAAAAGAAATATAATTTTTTTTGCGAAGAATTTTTTAATTCTAATTGGTGAAAAATAGCTTCCTTTGCACTCGTTCAAAAAGTATTGAAAAAATGTTAAAATCTTTAGTGTTTATAATAAGTACCTACTAGTGTTTATAATAAGTACCTACTATCTAGATCATCAAAATAAGTACAAAATAAGTACCTACATCTAGCTCATCAATTGTAGTGCTTTTTCTTCTGCTTTGGCATCGCTTTTTTTTACTGCGTATTTATACAAAAACTAAAATAGAAATAACAAAATATCGCGAACACAAAAAAATTCCGAATTTGTTTATCAGCACAATTGTAGTAGAAAAAAAATTTTAATACATTCCCAGCAAAAACAGACATTACCAAATAATTAAGCGAGTAAGTAGCACTCAAAGGGTTTCACTACTTACCAGGCTATTTACTCGCAACAATACTTTTGTTCGCGATGTCCAAAAATTCATGGGTGGTCATTACCCTCTTGCTTACAAAAAAAGTGCGAATAACGAGTTACCCATAGTGAAAGAATAAGTAGTTACTCACCAAGATAGAATAAGTGGTTACTCAGAAGTTAGGAAATAAGTGGTTACCCTACATTGTGAAATAGTTATAGGTAATAGTTAATAGGTAATATTGGAAATATAACTTTTTACCTCGGAAATTTTCTATTCAGTTGGGAAAATATTCGAAATAATTTAATAAATAAAATATTAAATTAAAAAACTAAATCAGTACTTATTTAATCAATTACCAGTAAGTGATTACTTTGCGAGTATATATAAGTACTTCTATAATTTATTATCAGTAAGTCATTATTTTGTATTTTCAAATAATGCAAAAGGTAATGACCTATCATTACTTGGCAATCCGTATGGTAATGACCTGTCATTACCATGTTTTTGCTGGGATTAGTTTAATATTAGTTAAATGCTGAAAATATATCAATGAATCTTTTGTTGGAAATACATTTTCGGCAAAAAAAAAATACTGAAAACTAATACACTTGATATACCAAACGTTTTACTAACTTCTCTACTAACTTATTGTTTTTAGTGTAGAACTGCAATTAAAACCGTAGTCTACTAATCTTCTATTTTGTTTTTAACCAGTTTTTAAGTTACTCCAACTGCGATTTTATTTTGAGCGTATAAATGCTTTATACTATATTATATTGAAGAGATGGGAGTAACTAAATGCTTTGTAATTCAATCTACATAATGGAATGTAATTGCAATGAAAACAATGCAATTACTTTTAATTTTATTACAAAAAAATAACTGTAAGAAATATGAATATGCTTTTGCGACTCGATTATTATTATTTTTGTTCAATAATCGAAAAGTTTGTCCGTAGAATCTACTGAAAATAACAGCTATTTTTTATTCATTTAAATAGGCGACAAATGTATTTACCTTTAAAATAACTTATAATGTAGTTACATTTAACTTTTTCAAAATTACTTACAACTCTATTAAAAATAACTAACAATATCGTTAAAATTAACCGCAAATCATTTTACAAAATGGGCTGTATCTAGAAAACCAAATAAGCGAATACAGGTAGGGTCCAAATAAGCGAATATAGGTAATAAAAATAGGTAGGGTCTGGGAGAGCTCCCAAGGGGAAAAAATAAGTCACGCTGTGGCTGTGATATAAAATTGGATTCTTTGGGATACTCAAATGGGGCAAAATATTTCTTCCACAAAATTTTGTCCGTTTTGCGCTCTCTCAATGGTCACACTCCTATTATTCAGATGAGGTAGGGCCGAGAGGGATCCAAAATACTCAACTTTTAGCGGTAGCGTTTCTTTCTACTTAACTTGGTTAAAAACAACAATGAAATAAAAATCAATATATATGTATATTAGACCGTACCACCATACAGGCAAAAAAAAAGTGCGCCGTACACTCTCCAATATGAAGTATTTTTGCAAGGCATTTTCAAAAAAGATTTTTCTTTGCCGAACGTAGGGGTCGCCATTTTACATTTTTTGTCATATCTTTGGCATTTACAGTCGGATCTTAAAGTATGATACATTGATGTTTTTCTCTCGAGGAGACCAGTGTTTTGCTCTAAGGGCCATTGACCTCAAATATCCCGCTCTAGTAGTTACCCACCAGATCTCAGTTGCTACCACCCTAATGTACCACCCTAATGTCAGAAAATTAAAGCTCGCAAAAAATCATTAAACTTTTGCTAAGAAAATTTTTCGATAAACCCAGTAGAAATTTTTTTTTTTTTTGTTGCCGAATGTTGGGGTGGCCTTTTTAATTTTTTTTTCATTGGATTTTACCATTATAGCAAAACACTAGTCTCCTCGAGGTAAAAAAAAATGATTATCACACTTTAAAATCTGACTTTAAATGCCGAAGATATAACGAAAAATGTAAAATAGCCCTACGTTCGGCCCTAAAATAGCCCTACGTTTAATTTTATTAATTTATTTTTAAACAAGCCGAATTTTTCAAATTATTGCTCAACTGTGAGCAAGAGCTATTTACGACACCTGCTCAAATTAAAAATATAAGTGAGCAAAAAAAGTAGTGGCGAGCTCATTTGAATTTTTTTATGAGAGAGCCAAGAGCTTTTGGTGAGCTCATTCAAATGAGCGAGCTGAATTTTTGGGCTCGCTCATTATTTTATATGAGGAAAAGAGCGGACCAAAATTGTGGCTTGGAGCCCAACATTTTCGGTGGCTCTTTTTTCAAGCTTGACACCTCCAATATTTTGAGCAGCTCTCTTGTGAACTTGCTCATATTAAAAGGCTCATTACTTTTTTGATTGTAAGCTAGTTCGCATTATGAGTAGCTCCTTTTATGTGGGGCTTTTTGAATAAAAATAAGTTCTGAATTTGGGCTCGGGGTCATGTTTTTCTTATTTTTAAATGAAAACTTTGATAAAAACGCATATAATGGAAATGAATTTTTTATTTCATTACTAAAGTAAAAGTAATGAAAATTAAAATAATTTATGGTAATGTACTTTTTCATTACCATTGCGTTAAAAAAATGGTAATGATAAAAAAATTACTTTATATACAATAATAGTAACGATTTTGTAATGATTTTGATCCATCTCTGTTATATTGTAACTAAGTGTGCGTGTACTTTTATGGATGAGTATGTGTAAAATGTAAATGTGTATTTTATAATCATGTTTTATAGCACTGATGATAATCTTGTATTCTTTGCCCAGCAAATATTAAGTAGTGTGTGCGAATTATTACTGAGTTATTTTTGCTCAAAAAAATAAAAGTCGAAAATTTAAAAAGCAATGAATTTTTTGGAAGACTAGGCCACAAGCAGAGCTTTGAAGAATTAATTCCTTAATTCAATTTTTCAATTCTGAATTAAAAATTCGATGAATTAATTCACAAAGCACCATATATTAAATGGAATTAATTCGTATTTGTTTTCGTTCGATTTATTTTGTTGCGAATTAATTCAATTGCTATAGTTCTTTTTATTAAATCAAATGAATTAATTCAAAGGCTTTGAGTTCAGCGAACGTATTTTTTGTTTTTCGATTAAATGAACGTCATTTTTTTTCAATTCAGTGAACGTATTTTTTTATATTTTTTAATTCACTGAACGTGATTTAATTTTTTTTAATTCACTGAACGTAATTTTATTTTTTTTTAATTCACTGAACGAAAATGAAATTGAACGAATTCTGTGGTGAATTGATTCAGTAAGGAATTAATTCACTTTTTTTCCGTTCGATTTATAAAAGTGAACGCGTTCACCAGTAAATTAATTCATTTGATTTATTAAAGAGAACTATTGCAATGGCATTAATTCTTTGAATTTATTGTTTGATGAACGCGTTCAGTTGAACGAATTCAGTGAATTACTTAAGAATAGGAATTCATTCAATTCTAGAGAAAATTGAATTCGATTGGTAGTGAGTTCATTCAAAAAAGAATTAATTCTTCAAAGCTCTGGCGACAAGGGTCATTATGAAGTACATCATAATGACCCTTGTGGCCTAGTCTTCCACAGTTCTCCAATATTTGGTTATATGTGCTTTTTTTGTTTAAAAATTCAAATATAACTGTTATTTTCGGTCCCTGATTATATGTAATTATATCCGAAATATGAGAACATCTAATTGTACCAAATTAGATCATAGTAGATCACATTAGAGCATATTAGCTGTAATATAGTTTGATACAATATTATCCGGATTTTTTCCTCATCCAAATGTATAAAATATAATATATACAATCATATAAAACTAGATATAATGGTATACAATTCCATAAAATTACTCATAATTATATGAGGCATAAGTAATATGCTGCATAGAGTGGTCCAAAAAAAACAAAAGTTGGAATTTTCACCCTACAAATATGCCACTTTGCAAAAAAATGTAGTCTGATCAAAAAAATCACCAAAAAAGTTTTGTTTAGAGGTAGCACATCGCAATTGAAGTTTCGAGGTTGTACTTGTTCTATTATTTTTAATTAATTAAAAATAATGGAAAAAATGAGAAAAATTAAATATAATTATTATGATCGCGACATATCAAATCTAATATATTTTTAGGTGTACATTACGAATATGAAATCAAAATTGAAATCGGAGTCGCGGATTTCGAGAAATTTGAAAATAACACACAAAAAATGATCAACTTCGATCAGGATGTTTTCTTATATTTACCAATATGAAAATTTCGTTTTTTCATTAATATATATCTGTGGAATGTCCTATTATGTAAGATATGGTTTTTGATAGCAATAAAATTATAGCAATCTAAATAATAGCGAAATATTAAAAAATGTCAAATTTTAACTTAATTTGCAAGGATATCTGTTATCCTTTTTAAAATTAAAATCAGTGTTATATATAATGAAAGTCCTTGGTAAGTAAATTGCAAAAGTATAACAAATTGCATTTTTCGATAACACCGTTTACAGGTAATTAGGAAAATGTCTCAAAAAACTTGAGTTTTTTTGAATTTTCAAAAACCGCGAATAATTCAATTCAATTTTTTTTAAGTTTCGATTGCTGATTCATAATCTTCGTTAAAATAAAGATCAGATTTGAGAAATTTGCGCATACAAGGTAAAAACAAGTTGAAAGTTACATCTTTTCGGAAAATTTCGAAAATTTGACTAAAATATGTATTTTTTTGTATAAATTTAAAAAAAACAGCGAATTACTTAAAAATTACTTAATTTTTTTAAGTTTTGATTTCAAATTCCTTATATTCACATTAATTAAGACCAGATTTAAAAAAAATTGTTAAATAATAGCGGACAGGTTAAGAAATAATTAAATTTAAAGTCAACCCTACTTTTTGTATAAATTACTCTAGAGATAAATTACTAATTCTTAAAAGACAACTTTTTGTGCTACCGCTAAATAAAAGCGGATTTAGCTGAAACTTGTCACAGAGAGTTTTTAGACATTAAGGAATAGGGGCAACATTGTGGAGATCGCGAATTCCAATTTTAATGTTTTTTTGGACCACTCTAATGTTGCACTATATAAAGTGCTATATATAAAAAGGCATAGTTATATATTTGCGATATAAGTTCTTAAAATTTTATATAATTATATCTTTGCATATATGTTCCAATATATAATTATACAAAATTTTATATGATAATATATGACTATTAGAGCGACTCACCATATATGGACACAAAAATTTTAACAGATCAACGTGGAAAATGTATGAAATTTGCAAAATTCCAAACTATATTCACTTAGCGATGATTTACTTGTCGAAATAAAACTTTCGTTATCGATATTGCCCTATTTAGAACATGTTGTTTCCACCACATTAATTTCAGATAAAACGGCAAAAGTCGCGAATTTCAAAAAAAGCTGAAACACGTGTTCACTTAAATCATAATCTACATGATATTTAATTTGGACATTTCAATCCTTCCTTGCCCTAATTCTTACAAAAACTAAAAAAACTACCTTTTTTTAAAAATGGTCCAGCTCGTGAGATCTCATTGCTAGACCCGAAATATTTTGGGAATCATCATAAAACAAACCAGGGTTTATTTTGAGGGGTCACTTTTTTTTACTTTTTTTCGTGAGTCGGTCTAATGACTATATCAAAACTTTTTTACTTGGGTATGTATGTATAAATGAATGATAACATCTGGGTAACTACTGATTACGGAAAAATGTTTGCACTGGCAAAAATTTGGTGGAACTAACATGCCAAAGTTGGAAATATATAGAAAAAAGTTGGTCTGAAAAAAGCTTTTCCACGTACAAAAAAATAAATTTTTTAGACTGAGCAAAAACTATCTAGTTTTCGCACAAAACTAATTTTTGATTGTTTTGTATGTATGCGACACTTAAAAACAAAACAAGAAAATTTTTGTAAATCAAATACTGGCAAAATGCTTTTTTAAAACGCTGTCAAAGCGACCTAAATGAGTGTTCTGCCAATGCTTGATTTTTTGTGCCACTGGTAATTTCTGACTGGGTAATTTTATTGAAGAGAATAAGACAGTCAACTTTCATATCAAAGAATAACTCAGCTTTAGAAAGATTGACTAGCTACCTTCAGGTCGCACGTTCGATACCAGGTTGCTGCAATAAAAAAAATTTTAAATAATTTAAATTTTTTTTGAATTTTTTAAATTTTTTTTGAAAAAGAAAAGTGCATTTAGATTATTAATTGTAGTGATTTTTCTGCTGCTTTGGCATGTCTTTTTTGGCTGTGAGGTTTTTATCGTAGTAACGTTTACTGTTTTCCGTGAGAATTTCGTTGTCATGTGTGATTTTTAATATACTACCGAGAGCGTGTGCGCGTAAGTAGGAAAAAAATGCTCGTGTGTGATACATGAGTTCTCTTCGTGAGCGTACGTGAGCTTAAATCAAAAGTCAATTATGCCCCCATCTCTAATATAAATTAATTCATGGACTGCTACAGCAAAACTGTTATTTGGCAATGTGTAGTTTTGCTGGGTGAATACTATGTTTCTATAATATTTTCAATATGTAACCCGACTTGTAGCTTTAGAAGATATATACAAAATCCCACTCTAAAAAATGCTTGTAAATTTACTGCTGCAAAAAAATGTTTGTTAAAAATTTTGTTTAATATAACGCATATACACACAAAATGCGTAAAACTATTTTGTACAAACTTTTATATAAACTAATACACATAAATGTAAATTTCGCTCACGAATTATGTAAATTTATTATCTTATAATAATAATAATAATGAAAATACATTTAGATTAAAATTTGATAAAATTTAATAAATTAAATTTTTTTTATTAAATTGAGTGAAAATAAATTGTTTTAAGGGCACCATACATTTTCAATATTTTTCATCAATTAATTGAAAATCTGTATACTATAGTGAAAGTTAATTAATTAAATTGAAAAATTCAAAATTATTTGGATTTTTGTTTTTGTTTGGTAATATTTAGGGTATTCAGTCGGTTAATCGTTATTCGATTAATCGAACAATTTTGCTCAAAAATTGTTCGAATAATTTAAAATGGCCATATTTCGAATAACGAATAATTTGATACAATTAATCGATTAATCGAAATTGGTAAAAAATTAATAAAATGTTTCAAGAATATATATTTTTTATTAAAGTAATAATGGTATTTTATTAAAACTTATGTAACAAATTGTTTTTTACAACATCCTTTTAGCAAAGGATATTATCCCAAGCAACAGAATTCGAATTAATAAATGGCAAATTAAAAGACTAATAAACATATCCAGGTGTTTTTTATTTGAAAAGTAAAACAAAGAAATTTACAAATAAGTTGTTAACAAGATTATAGGCAAAATTTGTATTTATGAGTTCTAAATAATGTTTAATGAGAACTAAATAACTTTTTATACATGTGAGCTTTTCAGAGCCCAATTCAGCTAACTCTGCTAGAAACAACTTTTTCAAAATTAATCACAAGGTTTTTTTTTTAAATTCCCTGCGAAATAGTTGCTAAAATCAAATAAAGGGATGGAGGGACGTAAACGTGGAGGGAAAATCAATTCTCAACAGAATGCCCCTCTACATTTATGTGTTTTATGAGTTGAATGCATACGAAATAGATACAAATTAATCTACGAGTTGTTCTATTCTTCTTCTCATTGAAGATATTATAGAGCGCTATGTATAATATATGAACGTCTGGCTAATTTTTATAAAATGATAAATTTAAAGAAAGGTCTGCGGTGTGGTTCTCCCCGATTTGGATAAAATTTGAATGTATTACAGAGAGGACATAAGTAATAAAAATTTTGATAAAATATGATCTCAATTATAGAATTTTTTTTATTTTTATGAATTTTAGAAGAGTTTCCGAAACTCTTTTTGTTCTTTTTTTAAATAAAATTATTAAAAATACAACAAATGTATGTATATTATTTTACATAACATTTTTTCGATTAATCGATTAATTTTAAAATTTTATTAATTTTAAATTATTAATCGGTTAAGAAAAAAACCCAAATAATTATGTGAACGATTAATCGATTAAATTAAAATGTCGATTAATTGAATACAGATTATTATTGCTTCAACAGATTATTTTTCTCAATTTGTTAAATAAGTTTTGGGACTTTAGCGCATTTAATTCCTTTACGGCAGATATATTTGACAGTCTCTCCAAATATATATTCGTATATTGCCATATATATATTTTTCAGCGTGTACTTAAACTAGCGCATTTATAATTTAGTATGTTCGAAATTTATTTTAATATAAAAAAGTTAAGGCATTTAATTCAGCTTTACTGAATGTTTTTCTACCCTCCACCTGGATCTTATTATTGACTCAAATTTTTATGGATGAAACAAATGCTAAAGAAAAATACACATCCCAGCCAGCAATTTCGGAGCGCTCATAAATAAGATTTTTAAATGGCTCATAGAAATGATTATTGTTTTTTTGAAAATAATCTTTTTTTCGTAGAAAATATGAACCCTCAGAAAACAATCCAAAAAGTTGTCTCTACAATCTAAAAAGCTGTCTCAAAACGAGGGTTCATTTTTCGGACTCTAAGAAGATTCCAAAATTATTTAAATTTATGAAGAAAATTTCGATTTTATACGTTCTTTTTTCTGAGTCATTTCTGAGTACATAGGGAGCTCTTTTGGACGGACCACTTTCATAGGAAAAAGTGGAAAAATGTTTATGTTTTTGGAGCTCATTTCTGAGTCATTAATGATCATCTTTGTTTGCTGGGATTAAAAATAGAAAACTTAATTGGTTATAGGCAAAAATCAACAAGGTATTTAGCTCTTGTTTCTCGTGAATAATTATGTCAAAAAGTTTTAATTTTTAGACACTACTGTGAAATTGTACTAAAAGGCATCAACTAGTACGGAAAACCTTTTGGTAGAGGGAATAAATTTGCAGATATTATTTATAGTTTCCGTATACTTATTCAGCATATTGCATACATACATTTTCATTACACATAAATATAGTTGAACAAGAGTTAAAATGAAATAAAATAAATTTAAGTAGTTTTTTAGATCCCCGGGTGAAAATTATCACATGTGGTTGCATGTATCATCATACATGAATGACATATAAAGTTTATATATGGAAATGTGGGACACAATACAATATATGACTAATACATTGCATATATTATTCCATATAAAATTTCTAAATTGTTAGTAGCGTGTAAATGGATGTATTATTCAATAGATTTTGTATTATTTAGACTTTAAATTAAAACGAATGTATGATATTTTTAATAATTTACTTTAACTTTCAATTTCTTTAACCATTCTTTTTTGCATATTGATGGAAATTCCATCATAACATTTATTGAAGAAAAAATATTTAGAAACACGTGATTTGTAATTTTTTTGTTGCTAGCAACAATTTACTTGACTATTGTTTCATTTGGAGCACATCCGTCAAAAAATAAAAGCGACCTTCATTATCAATTAGCAGGTTTAAACTTGTCACCCAATACATAACAGTGATTATTTTTCACAAACAAAGAAAAAATCATTCAAAGAAGGGTTAAGGGTTTTGTTGAAAACTACAAAAACAAAGTTTGTATATGAGGATATATGAACTCATATATGGTCATACACTGTCATATACCCTCAAATTACGGATCTGAACTCATATGGTGTCATATATAAACGCGTATATTTGGTCATATTTATATTACCATATATGACCATTTTCACCCGCGTTCTTATTAAAGAAATATTTTACTTTCCTGCATAGTGGTCATTGAACTTTTGCTGCTATTTAGAGTGCACAAATATAAATAGAGGAATGTGGTACCAACGAGCATAGAATCTCACGCATCTCATCCTCTCTTAGCTGGCTCTGTCCGATATTTCAAGAAGTTTCGGTAGGGCGTGTTGGGTTAAGTTTTGTGGTAAAATGTTTTAAAATATTATAATTTGTTCCAATAAATACATAAAATATGAAAAAATATAATAAAAAAAAACAAAACCCATTAACTGCAATTTAACTTCTTGAAATGTCAGTCAGAGTGTCAGTGGGAGGGCGGTTAACTGTAATTGAGCGAATTGCATAGAGCCTGGTGGTACAATGTGAATAGCATTTGAAAAGTTAAATCACTTAAATCATGTATCAAAACTGTCTATATTGTGGCAATTTGTCCTCTAGAGTTACAGCGCCATATTAAAGTGACGGGTTATTTTCAAATTAAAATACCGATCAATCACCGGCCGCTGCCACATTGCGACATATCCTGCAGATCCCTTTACGCTTAAGGTAAAGTTCAAATGCCTCAAATATGGAATATAATTAAAAATATATCAACAACTATGATATCTCTTTAAAAAAAAATATTTCATACTCTTTTTAAGCAGACAGAAATCAATAGAAAATCTGAAATTATGCTCGCATTGTGAAACGAATCGAGATACTGCCTTGAAACTTCCCACAAATGTTAAAAAAAAATTACGATTGACCATTTCAGAGAGAAAATGGGTAGACGAAGCAATTTAAAGTGAACATGCCTTCCTAAAAAATCAGGCAATATTGTACAATGTCTAGTTAAAACGGTGTGGTCAATTTTGTGATGATACTTTATACTGCATTTACACTTAACCAAAACTATAAGTATTTGAAAACTACTTATATCTACTTGCCAAATTGCATACAAATTTTGAAACAAAAACTAAAGGATTTTAAACACGACTAGTTTTGGTTGTAGTGTACTAGTAAATTGAGAAAACGGTTAATAATAGAAATCGCTCTTTTTCATAAGAAATTTTGTAAATTTATAAGCTCGAAAATAATAATTTTAAATTGCTTAATTTTAGGCCAAAAAGGCCTAACAAATTATTTTGAGTGTTTATATAAAATAAATATTATTGCAAATCATTACTTAAGTGCCTTGTAGATAATTTTTATTATATTGTTATACAATACTCTCCATTTAGTATCTATTCAAATTGTTTAACCATTTATCATTTCGTATTCTATTTGTCACTTTTACTATTTCAATAAAATGTTTATTTCTTTTGTGTGACACATGACTTTCAACATTTCCTTATTGATGAAAGTATTTTATTTTATTCTGATTCTATATTTGTTCTATATAGATACCCAAACAGAAATTGTCAAATGTACCAAAAATAATGCACCAATATTTAGAGCATTGATTAACATCGAGTATATGAAAATATAATTTAATTTTTTAATAACATTTACATAATTTCTTTTATTAAATTTACATACCTTAAAATCTTTTTTGACCACCTATATTTTGGGTTTTCCGACGTTATGAAATCTTTGGTAAAAGAGTTTAAACAGACGTTATGACAATGTTTATATGTTAGCCACTATTATTATTCACTTATTATTAAAGCTATCTTGTATTACAATATCTCATTAGCTTAGCGTATAAAAAGCTTGTCTGGAAATGTGAAGGTCCGGGTTCGAATAACGGCGCGACCATGTTTTTTTTTAATTCTAATTAAAAAAAAGCTTTGATAGAATTTCTTTGATATTAGTCTAATTGTGATGTGTTTACATTTGTTTATTTGTTTGACAGTCAATATAAATAGATCATTATCAGTTATTAACACATAAAGGAATGGATACTGAAGATGGGTATGTAGCGGGACCCGAAAATACGTACTCTATCTTGATGGCCTTATCAAATTTTTTTAATGTTTATTTGCTGTTATTTCTTTGTATGATAGCAAATCTAACAAAAAACACTAACTTAAATTTTTTTTATAAAAAAAACCAAAAAAAAAGTTTACACCATGCCAGTGTTGGGTACTTAGTGTCAACCAATCTGTTGCATACTTTTGTAAGTTATCTTCAATCAGTGTTTTATTTAAGTTTTTAGTTATCATGCATTACATGTCTCGTTAGCTTATTGTTAGTGATGGCCTGGGTTCGATTCGAATTACAACCAAGTTTAATAATAAAAAAAAATTACCTATAAAAATTAAAATTTTTTTTAAATATATTTTTAGACAAACTATTTTTAATTTTTAACATTGGCAACGTAGCGCCAACTAATGGTTGGCCGATGTTATCAATCGGGTAGCAGGAAAATACTGCCATTTTTAAGGGCATATTTGAAGGGTTGTCAAAAATGCAGTTAACAATATTTTTAATATTTTATTATTGTATTTAAAAATCATGTTATTAGTAGTATTTTTAAAAATATCAGTTTTATATTTTTCCAGCCAAAATGGCCAGAGTTGCCACTTCATTACTGGCCTTTTTAAAAAAAAGGCAAAATCGGCTGCCACTGTGCAGCCTTCATTAATTATCGGAAAATAAAAATGTAAAGCGATTCTTTATCCCAGATAAATTCTCTAGCCCTCATCGTGGCTCGATTTTTATTTTTAATTTTTTTTTAACAAAGTTGCCACACAAACTTAAAAATTCCAAAAAAGGCAAGTTAGCAACAGAATTTTAAGGGGCATATTAAACGGTTGTGAAGAATTCAAATAACAATATTTTTACTACATTATTTTTTTATTTAAAATATATGTTATTGCAGTATTTGAAAAAAAATATTAGTTTTAAATTTCTCCAACCGCAATCGCCAGGGTTGCCACTTCGTTATTTGCCTTTTTTAAAAAAGGCAAAATCGGCTTCCACTGTACAGCCTTCATTAATTATTGCAAAATAAAAATGTAAAGTGATTCTTAATACCAGAAAAAATCACTAGTCCGTATTGTGGCCCGATTTTAACTTTTTAAATTTTTTGTTAACTAAGTTGCCACACAAACATGAAAATTCCAAAAAGGCAAGAAAAAACAATTTTACTTGGGAATATAAAATGTATTTGACTGAATTTCGAAAAAAGGGCCACGATAAGGACTACAGTTTTTTGTTAATTAGGAAAAAAAAAACCACCTTGGCTGTACAGTGACAGTCGATTTTGAACTCATGGTTGTGAGAAAAACGCGTTTGAAGTGTAAAGTTAATTTTAAGTTAAGAAAACAGCAAGATTTCAAAAAATTGTGATTGAAGAAAACTTATATCTCCTAGTTAATCGGTTAATGGGTATTTGATATATTAAACCTAATATTCTTAAAAACGATAATAGATATATTTTTATACGTAATTCTACTCATATTATTTTGTAAAAATGCTATAATTTTGTTCATTTTTTAAACTATTTCGTATATTTTACCCCAGTTTTATATATGTATATTGATTACTTTTATAACTTATATTAAGCCATTAGCACCTTCCCCATATGACGTGTCTTCAACCTCCATCAAGGAATCGTCATTGGCTTCTCTTTGAAAACTACGTGCAATTATTACACCTTTTAATGTAGTTTTTATCTTTTTATTCGGCCCTGTTATAAGATATACGATTTCTAATAAAAATAAATTAATACAAATGCAGAACAAAGTGTTACGAGTACCTACACACAAATTTACCTCATAGAGTATTACTTTGGGACTAAAACAAATTTAAAAAAAAAATATGTGGAAATTTAATTTCTTCGAATTTTTTATTTCAATTTTCGGAACATATAGAGAAAACTATGCTCCATCCAAATAAAATATAAAAAAATTCGAAAACAAAAATTTTCCTTGAGTCGATACCCCCCTTAAATTACAAACTCAATGAGATTTTCTTGTTCTCGTCTAGAAGCGTTATTTAACATTTAAATTATCAAATTTTTTGTTAGGACTATACAACGATACAACAGAAGCACACCCCTTGTGAACAGCGTAATTATTTTGTTTCATAAACGGGACTAAATAATCGACTAGGATAATTAATTGATTGATTTCATTACCATGCCACTCTTTTATCATTATCATGTTTTTAATTGCTGATAATGATTTCAAGGGTGTGATTTCGTTGATCAATTACTGCTAAATCAGCGTCATGCTCCTTTTAAAAAATGAGTTATTAGTATGAGCGAGTCAAAATAAAATTTATAAATTTTAATATCCCGAGTAAAAATAGTTATATAGGAAATTATATAATTTAATATGGACTAATATGTTTATATATAGTCAAGTGTAACACTATATCTTTGCGGATATAATTATGTATAGCTTTGAGTTTTTCAAAAATTTCTTATATGATGTCATATATAGATCAGTATAAATATACATGTCCCCATATATATTTATATGTGCCATATCTATTTACATATGCTATGACAATTTTAATACATCGTCATATATAATTAAAAATGGCTTTATCGGAAATTATATAAAGTTTTATATAGCTCAATGTTCATTTTTTTTTTTCTAAGTTGTTTTAGATATGTTTAAGTATAGCGCAATGTAAATAAAATTCTATGTTTTTTTGAGATATATTTATGCATGATTTCAAAATATAAAAGGCGTACTCATTATAACTCCTAAATTCCTTGTAAACCTTGTATAAATACAAGCCATATTTTTATGTATGGAATTTGACATTAAACTCATAAACATACCAGGTTTACACAGTTTACGGCTAGAATACAAGTTTATATGAGAAGGATTGGTTACAATTATGTACAACTTCTTCTAAATTTTTATTTAAATTTTTAATTCTTAACTTGAGGGTGTTATTTTTCAGTACTTTTTAATAGTTTTTGTTTTGATCTTGAAGTATGAAGCGTTATAAAATTATGTCTTTCTACATCAAATTAGATATAATTATATCGGGTCAAAATCCGGATAAGAGTGTATATGATTCAATATATTTAGATCTTATCCGATATAATTTTATCCACCATTTTTCGGATCATAGCATATCTCCAATTATATTAAATAAGATATCATTACATATAACATCATATTATTTTTTTACCCGGGATGCTTATTCACAAAAAATGTTTGTCTTATTAGAGGCTAATTGGGGGATTTTTATTGTTGTTTTGCATGTTAATTTGTTTTAATAAACTGTTATAGTTCAAATTAAAAAATTTTTGTAGCCATTTTCGTTTGTAACTAAATAAAGTAGAATATGATGAAACGGGTAAAGGGGAACGGTGAAATTAAACCACTAAAAGCAGGGAACGAAATGGAATAAAATGAGGAACTAAGATTATATCATCAGGGTGTGTTAGTTCATATTATCAAATAAATTTTCGGAAAATAAATAAGTCAGCATGCGACTTTTCCATAAAAATTAATCATGTGGGATCCCTCCCGTAACTCCCTCATTTATTTTATTGCAGTGTAATAAACGCTTTTTTCTCATTTTTAAATAGTTTTTAAGAAATTCATGTGATTTCATTAGCGTTAGTAGGACAATTAATAATACCAAAAATATTAGCACTAAATTGTAACACATTTTTTTTGGCATTAGTGAACTTACGCTAATGAAATTTCAACGCCAAGGGAAAAAATCCAAAGTAAGTTTTAATTAGCTTATAGGCGTTATACGGTAAAAATATTAGAACAAGAAAAAGTCATATTAGTTGTAATCTTTAACCCACCCAAACACGCATTAAACATAAATACATGTACCTACATTTGCCTAAAGAAATAAGAACAATTGAAATTATTGTAACTGACATAATTATGTAAAATTATCCTCAAAACATGGTCATTAAATGTTTTTTTTTGTATATACTGAGCAGTACAGAGTATTCAACATTTTGTAAATGCTTTTTGTATGTAAATTAGTGTAACTCTTATTTTTAAACTTTTGAAAAATTATTACAATTTTATTATAAATAGCTGACCATATTATTGTTTACTCGTATGCTCTAGAAACA
This sequence comes from Leucophora obtusa, assembly GCA_949987735.1. Lineage (NCBI taxonomy): Eukaryota > Metazoa > Arthropoda > Insecta > Diptera > Anthomyiidae > Leucophora > Leucophora obtusa. The sequence goes on from OX465296.1 coordinate 182,691,917, forward strand.
AGTTTTTTTTAAACGATTTTTATTAAAATCTGCAATTAAGTTTTAACACTCATAACTTTAAATAATACCTGTAAATGTATCTCAAACTACGAAAAATATAAACAGATGTCACCTTAATATTTTTGTACAATACATGCACATGTGTATGTAACTGACATATGGAAGTATGTGTACAATTATGAGCAACATGTGTTTACAGAAACCACAAGTAGGCCAAAGTATTGTAATACATTTCATGTGTAGTAGCAATTAAAGACCGCAACGTATGAGTATTATTATCTACATATTGTAAAGATAAAGTCAATTATGTATGAAAATTCTTGTTGATCTTCAACTTCAACGACATACATAATATTACATATATGACATATTCCTTATATATGTAAGTACGTGTATATTAAATTATTTTGACTTTAGTAATTTGTTCATAATATTGTATCATGCAAGGCTTAACATATTAGCTATCAAATTATTGACACCATAAATACCCAGCAAAAATATTAAGGAGTACTTCGAAAAGAATGACTATTTTGAATGACTATGACACGCACGTGTTAAATTCATTGATGGAAATGCCAAATTTGAACTACTTTTATTTTTGAGTTGTGTTTTTTCTGGAGCTATTAGTAGTTCAAAATTTGGCATTTCCATCAATGAATTTAACACGTGCGTGTCATAGGAAAGATCCGATACTGCTGTAAATTTAACAATTTTTCAGTAGAAAACTATGCTTGTTCGTCATATCGCTATGTGTTGTTGTGTTTGTTTTATTTTATTTTTGCATTATCTTATTTTGAATGTAGAGAAAAAAGTCATGCATTAAAAAGTGGATGTTCTCTTTTTGCAGGGCAAGGGCTCAAAATATCACTAAAGTACCAAGAGTACAAAGAAAGGTAATCCCGAGTAAAAATGTATATATGTATATCTTATATATAAGAATATAAGTGTTTATATAATTTGATCCGCAAAAGGATCTATAAAATTATATCAGATTGTATTATATTAAATAAAATTCAATCTATTATTTATTATACAAATTCAATATATTATTATACTCTGATGCAATTACATCCCATAATTGGGATCATCTAATTAAATGGTATTATATCTAATCTGACACAGTTATTGCTATTTAATACAATTGAATTTCAAGACTTATACCCAAAATGTGTTGTGTTTTGAAATATGTTCGAATTGTAAAACTGACATAAAAAAAATTTTCATTTCAAAATTTTTCTGATTTTTCTGAAATAATCCCGATTAAAAATATTGATATGGGGCTTTATACAGTCATATATAATTCAACATACAATTTCATCCGAGAAATGGGCCCATATAATTTGATAACATCAGATATAAATGTATCCGAATAATGGCGCGATATAGTTTGATCAGACTTTATATAGTGGTATAAAATTATAGCTGAAATGGTACAAACATATAGAAAATCAAATATTGTTGTATCCGGTTTACGCACTATAAATTCCACAGAAATCCGAAATATTTACAGAAATAATGGGTTTTCAACAGGGACGCTACAAAAGTAGAAAGACAGGGACAGCAAATGACGCCATATTTCTTGCCGCTCTTTTGACATTTCTCTTCAGTGAGTTTTGCCATTTCATGGTGGAGAGACATACGAACCAACAACGAGTCGAAATTATTAAAATTTACTACCGAAATTCGGAGTCAGTGGCCTCAACGTTAAGAGCGCTACGTCCAATTTATGGTCGTCATAATCGTCCTAGCAGATCAACAATTGAGCGTCTAGTGGAAAAATTTGAATCCACAGGCACAGTACAAAATGTTCCCGTGTCAGTGAGACAAAGAAGTGCCCGTAGTGTCGAGAATATTGCTGCCGCTGAGGCTTCAGTTGAAGAAAGCCCAAATGTGTCTCTCACACGTCGTTCTCAAGCGTTGGGCATCTCTGTGACGTCGTTGTGGCGAATTTTGCGAAAAGATCTTGGCCTACATCCTTACAAGATCAAATTGACGCAAGAACTGAAGCCGCTTGACCACCAGAAGCGTCGTATGTCCGTGAATTAGGCTGAGAAACAACTTGAAAATGATTCGGATTTTCATCGAAAAATCATCTTCAGCGATGAGGCTCATTTCTGGCTGAATGGCTTCTTCAATAAACAAAATATGCGTTATTGGTCAGACAGCAATCCACACGTACTCCATGAGTCATCATTGCATCCCGAAAAAATTACGGTTTGGTGCGGTTTATGGGCCGGCGGCGTCATTGGGCCGTACTTCTTCCGTGATGATCAAGACCGGCACGTTACTGTGAATGGGAATCGCTACCGTTCAATAACCGAATATTTTTGGCCCCAATTAGATGATATGGACTTGGAGGATATGTGGTTCCATCAGGACGGCGCCACAAGCCACACAGCGAATGTCACAATCAATTTATTACAAACCAATTTTGGAGAACATGTTATCTCACGAAATGGTCCAGTCGATTGGCCGCCTCGGTCGTGCGATTTGACGCCGTTGGACTATTTCCTGTGGGGCTACCTCAAATCTATGGTCTATGCCAACAAGCCAGCCACAATTGATGAACTTCGTACGAATATCGGCCGATTTATGCTTGAAAACCGTGGAAAATTGGGTTCAGCGTCTGGACTTCTGCAAGCGTGCCCGTGGTGGCCATGCAAAAGAGATCGATTTCCATACATAATGGCATCGAACGTACTTTCACAGGAATAAAGAATTTCGTTGATATCCAAAACCGTTTTTGTTTTATTTAAAAAAACTTTTTTAGCGCTCTTATTGAAAAACCCTATACTTAGTTTGGAAGTATATTTGAGGAAAGAAAATCTATTGAAAATAGATTTCTACCTCACGATACCTCATTTCGCCGCACTTTACTTGCAAACTAATTTGGGCGTAAACCAGTTGATACATATTAAATAAATTTATTTCAAATACTGGCAAACTACTGAATCCCAAGATCGTTTTTGCAAGTAGTTGTATTCTCTGCATGAAAAAATACACAATAAATGTGCACCAGCTTACCCGGTGGATTACCAAAATTAGCTAGACTGCTTATAAAAACGATTTTTTCTAACAAAAAAACAAGTAAGCACTGACACGAAACTATTTCATTTTCATTGAGGGTATTCACAGTTCATTCTATTTTACAACTTTAAAACTGTGAATTCCTTCATTATATAACCACTTGTTTGGTAATGAAAGTTTTGGCTGGGTGTATCTTAAACTGCACAATAACTTACATAAAGTTCTTCTCTCATCCTTATATAATACTTCTGCTTTAATTAGTATTTTTCTTAATTAAAGTCATTAACTAAATTTTTTTACAGTGTGGAGAAAATAAGATTATTCTATCCAAGATTTATGTCGCTAAAAAGTAATTTTCATCAGGTTCGCTTGGCGACTTGCACTGGTTCGTTTCAATTTTATTTCAATGTCAAAGATAAACGAAATAGCCATACTTCATGGCGGATATAGAAGATCAAGAAAAAAACAAAAGTTTTGAGAAAACCCAAATACGATACTTGGACAATATTACATGCAAAGAAAACACATTAGTAAAAATAACTTACTTTATTTATCATATTATGATAATAAAATAACGATAGTTAAACAAAAATAATCAACAAACAGAACCAATTATTTCTATCAGGGATGGGAAGAAAGCTCGGAGCGAGCCAAAATTATATACATTTTTTTAAAAAGCTCGGAAGCCAAAATTAAAAGAGCTGCTCAAATAAAAAAAGTTCGCAATTAAAAAAAATAAAGAGCTTATAAAAATGAAAAGGCTCGTTTACAAAACTGAATAGAGTTTTTTTCTATTTTTAAAATAAGTTTCTGAGTGAGGACTTTCATGCCACTGTGTGCTTCGTATATTTTTGGTACTCGTAATAACTAAAATTATATATAATTTGACTTAAGACAAGCATACATTTAAACATTCAAAATCACATACTGCACTCATGAAAATAAACCTGTAAAGATTTATTACCTTGCAGAAAAAACTGCAAAAATTAGCAGAAGTTTTTGCTAAATACTAGTAAAACAAGAACAGTAAAAATAAAACTGTTAAATCTACAAAATTTTGGTTATATTTGAGTTAACTTTAAGTTAATTAAATATGAAAATTTATACTGTAAAATATGCAGAAAATGTTTTTAAATATTAGTACCTACACTAAAATAGGAAAAACTAACTGGAATTTAAAAAAAATTGTTATCATATATTTAGTTACAATTTTCTTCTACCTCAAGTCTAAATTCTAATATGATATTGTATTATTAGATTTTATATGTTGTTTCAAAAAGGTTAATAATTTTCATGATAGATAATGCAATTGTTTTTTGGGCATCACCCCAACTCTTCAGCTGTCTGCAATAGGAAAATTATAACTTAAAAACACAAACCGAGACATTACATAGGGTACAAAAATTCAACGGGACGAGAATTTTGTACTTTCGTATATGAACTTTCTGATTTGGTAAAAACTTAAAAAAAATTGTTATTTTTAAGTTAAATTTAGTCGAATGGCAATAGAAGTCTATCCTTCTAAAATCAACGGAAATATTTTATAAAAAACTAAAAAATTTAATACTAATTTCAGATTTAAATTTTTATTTCCATTAAAAAACATCCACAAAAAAATATTGAAAATTTAAATTTTTTTGTAAGTTTTTAGTCTACCCATGAAACAATTCGTTCCTTTTACGCACCGTTTTCGGTCCGTCATAAACGGAATACAACTCCGTATACGTACCGTTTTCTGGATCCGTATACGGACCATAAAACGGATCATAAGGAACATCGAAACTGATTCGAATCAGTTGAAAATCCGTCAATGACGGACCGTTTACGGACCGGTATTTCGTGTTAAAAACGGACAAGTCCGTTTAAAGTCCATCAATGGCGGACCGTTTACGGACCGTTATGTCATGTAAAAAACGGACTAGTCCGCTGAAAGTCCGTGAATGCCGGACCGTTTCCGGACCGTTATGGCGTGTAATAACGGAGTATTTCCTTGTCCGTATCCTACCGATTTTTTCAACAAAAATAGACCATATGTTTATTATTTTCAATACACAGTACTTATTTTTCTTTTTTATAAATTCATTAATAATTATTATTTATAATTACAATATTTAGCACATCCAGCTCGGTTTACCTATCTATCTAGCACTTAGGGACCCGGAGTAAAATCCAACATCTATATGGAAAAGAGACAATAAATTAGTTATGGTTTAATTGACCGTGTACACGATGCAAATTCTCACATGCTATACACAAAACATTAAGTTTCATAAATCTTACCTTGTTACTTGATGTTGTTTGATTAATGGTGTGATAGAAAGAAAACCCTCTATTGCATATTCTCCATATATTCCCATTATTACTTTACAAAAATATATTTTTTTATTTTTTAAACAAACCGATGAAATCCGTATTTAAGGGTACGGAAACGGATACACCAATACGGAGTTAAAACGTATTGTGTTCGAAAATCCATTTATACGGTCCGTTAATGTTCCGTATACGTACAAGCATTGACGGATACGTACATTACGGACAGTTAACGTGCCGTAAAAGCCGGATTCATGAATCCGTACGTGCCGGAGAGTCCGTAAAAATGTTTCTTGGGTACTAATGTAAAATTAGTAAAATAAATTTTTCATACAAAATTTATTTCATAAGCCTCCTATAACTTTATAGAGCATTTATAAGTTTACACATAATTATTTAGCAAAATTGTTTGCTGATTCCAACAGGTTCAATTTTTATTTTCTGTAAATGAAATTCCATATATTTAATAGTTTTATTTTTGCTGTACCTATCTTACTAATAATTAACAAAAATAATCTGCTAATTTCAGCTGTTTTTTCTGCAACGTCATTTCCAACAAATTTTTAGTAGTTCTAACTACAATTTTTACAAACTTTTTCCTATTAGTGTACATATTGATGATCATAAGTTGACGGTCCGTGGATGAGATTTTCACAATTTGAGATAAGCACGACAAACGACTTTTCCATCCTTCATAAGTCATTTAGTATCTTTAACGCAAGTTTTAAAAAGATTCCAATTTTGAGGTATCAACTAATAACCTTTGATATATTTTTTGTACGTTTGATAGTTCAACAATAGTGTTTGAAAATGTTTCTTCCGTATATTTTTACTTTTATTCCTGTTGTTTCATTTTCTAAGTAATCCATTTGTAACAAAATCCTTCCTTGAAAAATCTACAAAACTACGTGAATCCTTGAGTTGGGTAAAATTTTAAAACATGCATGTTTTGTTCTTCCTTTTCTTTTTGTTTCTGAATAGGACATGTTTTGTGTGTGAAGCACATAGAAAAGGAAATAATTTGTTTGTCACATGTACACTAGAGCGTACCACCTTACACGCAAAAAAAAAGTGCGCCGTACACCCTCCAATATGACGTATTTTTGCAAGGAGGTTTCAAAAAAAATTGTTTTCTTTTTTTTTGCCGAACGTAGGGGAGCCATTTTACATTTTCCGTTATATCTTTGGCATTTACAGTAGGATCCTAAAGTATGATACGTCGATGTTTTTCTCTCGAGGAGACCAGTATTTTGCTCTAAGGGCCATTGACCTCAAGTATCCCGTTCTAGTAGTTACCCACCAGAACTCAGTTGCTACAACCCTAATGTCAGAAAATTAAAGCTCGCAAAAAATCATTAAACTTTTGCTAAGGAAGTTTTTCGATAAACCCAGTAGAAATTTTTTTTTATATATTGGTTGCCGAAGGTAGGGGTCGCCTTTAAAAATTTTTTTATTGGATTTTTCCTTTATAACAAAACACTGGTCTCCTCGAGGCAAAAAAATCGCTGTATTACACTTTAAAATCCGACTTTAAATGCCAAAGCTATAACGAAAAATTAAAAAAGGCGACCCCTACGTTCGGCAAAAACAAATTTTTTTTTAAATCGCCTTCCAAAAATACTTCATATTGGAGGGTGTACGGCGAAATGTTTTTTGAGGTACGGTCTAATGTACACACTAACGTTGGCGAAGAAAAGAAGTTGGAATTCATGAGTCCACAACCCTAAAAATATGCCATTATAGAAGAAAATATGGTCTAGCAAACAAAATTTAAACAATTTTAGAGGTCGCAAAAGTTTTAAGGTTGTAAATATATTAATGAAAATGTGAAAAATTATATATAAATATTCTTATCCGGATACTTCAAATCTAATATATTTTTAAGTGTAGGGTAAAAGGGGAAGCCACCATCACTTTTTCCGTCGGAAAAAAAAAATTTAAATCTTTTTTTATCTAAAAACCTAGTTTTATTTTCAGTTTTAAAACATCATTATATCAGGGATCAAAAATAACAGCTATTTTTGAATTTTTAAATAAAAAAGTATGAAGAAGCAAATGTCGAAGAATTGATTCAAGTACATCGTAGCGGTCCTTGTGGGCTAGTTTTTCAAAAAAATGCTTTGCTTTTTAAATTTCTCAATTTTATTCTTTCGCGCAACTATAAAAGTTTTGTTTTGCCTTTTATTTTTTCGAGCAAAAATTAAAGTTATTTTTGGCTTTTATTTTCCTGGGCAAAAATAAAAGTTATTTTCGAATTTTTATATTTTTGAGCAAATATAAAAGTTATTTATATTTTGAGAGCAAAAATAAAAGTTATTTTTGTGCTTTTAGTTTTTTGAGCAAAAGTAATTTTTTTGAAAATAAAGCCAATTAAAATTGCCTTGGACGTCACTTTACCTAGAATTAGTAGACGTTGTTCTTGGGCCCATGTGAAGCAACGTACGAAATTTCATTAAAATATATTGCGACATGTACCGTGACAGCAAGTCAATTTTGGGGGGCACTGCGTCTACCCATGGATCGATTTTAACCATAATCAGTAGGTTTAATTCTTGGGCCGTTCTTTAGCGTTCCAATATATCCATATTTGTGGGGCCTCCATACGGGTACTAGATCTACACATGGACGAATTCTAAACCAAATCAATAGGCTATCTTCATGGATTCATGTGAATCAGTGTACCGAATTTTATTAAAATATTTTCTTATTTCGGACCTGTATCGTGCGAACATGCCAATTTTAGGGGGGACCTTTATATGTGCACTAGGTCTAAACATCGACCGATTTTAACCACAAACAATAGGCTTAATCGTTGTACCAACATATGTCGGTGTACCAAGTTTCATCAAAATATCTTAATATTTCGCACCTATAGCGTGTGCACTAGACCGTACCACCTTAAGCCCAGTATTTTGTTCAAAAGAGCGAAAAAATTTCGCTCTATGTTTGGAGCTCAAAAACTATAATAAAAAAATTAAAATGCACAAATTTTTTATGTTCTATAAAAAGTTACAACCACATTTAATCCAAATGTCACTTTTTCGCTACATTTTCAAATAATCCTGTCTATTAAATTGATGCGAAAAAAACTCCACCGCAATTTCGCCACAATTCCGCACAAGTCAAAAATCAGTGTTTTTTATATGGAGTTTGATAGCTCTTTTCGCAAAAGTACGAACAAAATACCGGGCTTTACATGCAAAAAAAAAGTGCGCCGTACACCTTCAAATATAAAGTATTTTTGCAAGGCAATTTCAAAAACAAAATTTTTTTTGCCGAACGTAGGGTCGCCTTTTTCAATTTTTCGTTATATTCGGCATTTAAAGTCGGATTTTAAAGTGTGATATATCGATTTTTTTGCCACGAGGAGACCAGTGTTTTGCTATAAAGGAAAAATCCAATGAAAAAATTTTAAAAAGGCGACCCCTACCTTCGGCAACCAAAAAAAAAAAAACATTGGTACCCTCGAGGGAAAAACATCGATGTATCATACTTTAAGATCCGACTGCAAATGCCACAGATATAACGAAAAATGTAAAATGGCGACCCCTACGTTCAGCAAAAAAACTATTTTAAATTGCAAAAATAATTTAAATTGGACGGTGTACGGCGAACTTTTTTCTGAGGTACTGTCTAGTGTGCACAAAAATACATTAATAGACGAAAGACAGAGAGACAGATGGACGCACGGACATCGTTAAATCGAACCAAAAAGTGATTCTGAGCCAATCGATATACTAAAAGGTGTAAGTTCAATATTTTTTGGTGTTAAATTTAAACATCGGCACAAACTTATAATACCCTGTCGACATAGTGGCGTATGTCGACTATATGGTACTCTACACTAGCCTGGTTGAAATAATCTTAATATTTGCTACCTGTTGCGTTCGCACAAAAATACATGGATAGACGGACAGACAGATGGGCACCATTAAATCTAACCAAAAAGTTGTTATGAGGCGATCCGTGGGTCTAGTTCCAATATTTCATACAAGCATCTGCACAAACTTATTAATTGTCCCCTGTTCCCGTGGTGGTATAGTATATAAGCCACACATACACAATAACATTATGGTACAGGTGCCTTGACAATTTCTTGAACGTTTTCGTTTCTTGCAAAAGGTACTCATAAGCACACTAATAGAAAAAAGTCCGTAAAAAATTTAGTTAAAACTACTGAAAGTGAGTTAAAAATTATGCTGTAGAAAAAACTGCTAAAATTAGCAGATTATTTTTGCTATATATTAGTAATATAGGAACAACAAAAATAAAACTGTTAAATATACAGAATTTTAGTTATATTTGAGCTAAATTTTTGTTAATGAATAATAGCAAATTAACGTGCTAAAATCAGCAAAACATTTTGCTAAATAATTTGTAGCTTAAAAAATCACAAAAAAATTTTAATTTTCGAAGTTTTTTTCAATTTCTTTTTTTAAATACAAATAAAAATCGAGCCTTTTGAAAACAACAGTTTACAAATTGTTACCAAATATTTGTGCTGATTTTAGCAGGATAGACTGCTATTTGCATTTAACTAAATTTAGCTTAAAAATAACAAAAATTTTGTAGATATAACAGTTTATTTTTGCTATTTTTAGTCTACTAATATTTAGCAAAATTTTTTGCATATTTTACAGTACAATTTGTTATTTTCAATTAACTAAAATTATGTAAATTTAACAGCTTCAATTTTGCTATTCTTATTTTACTAGTATTTAGCAAAAAAAATCTGCTAATTTCAGCAGTTTTTTCTGCAGCATCATTTTTAACTAATTTGTAGTAGCTTTTTCTGCTATTTTTACAGATTTATTTCTATGAGTGCAGCATCAACCCACAGGTTCCATAGAACTTTTGGAGGAAATACATAAACTTTGTTTTTGAAGAATATTGAGAGAACATACAGTAGTGGACTAACGTGGATACATTAATTCAAGATTTTCCGAAATTTGTTATAATTTTTGGTTTATTATAGAAACTTAAATGATTTTTTTTAAAGCATAAAACTAAAACATTCTTCTTCATATATAAATACAGAAGACTATATCATTAAGAAGTTAATGAAAAAAATAATTGCAAATTGTGACCGCTTTTATCCAGTATTGTTCATATTTGAAATTTTCGGCAAGTTCTTTCTTTAATATTTTGTCCAAAGTCCTTCGTTCTTTAAAACAGATTTTATACGAGAACGCATGCTTTCCACGAGATTTTTAACAGTTTGAGGTGGAATATTAGCCCATTCCTCTGAAACTCTTGACCAAAGATCATTTGCGTTGGTCGGTGCTCGTTTGTATTGGGAGAGTCTTCTGTTGACAATTGCCTACAAATTCACGATGGGATTCGAATCGCGGCTTTGAGCTGGCCACTTCAAAAACTGGAAAAACTACATTTGGATATCACAGATTGAACAATAGTTACACTATGCGACAGTCAAAATCGGGATGGGATGAAACCAACGGGAAATGTTATATCGGTCAAAAACAAGTTATACGTGTCCCGGCGTTTCGCTGGGTCAACCCTAGGAATCGAGATATATCTTTTTTTGACATAACTCGAGAACCACTAGTCCGATTTTGCTCAAACAATTTTAAAAAAATTCAAAATTACAATTCCTTTAATCTGTTCATATAACGTTTTTCTATATACTCAACAGTTTTGCCGGTAAAAATAAATATTTGTTACCGCTACCATAAAAATCAATAACCTTTTGTTTATTACTTTTTTTTTAATATTTTAGGCAAAAAATATTTTTTTTTCATACATTTATTTTTTTTTAAATTGTTTGAGCAAAATCGGACTAGTGGTTCTCGAGTTATGTCAAAAAAAAAGACCACCAAAGGTCAAATCGATATATCTCGATTCCTAGGGGTGACCCAGCGAAACGCCGGGACACGTATAACTTCTTTTTTACCGATATAACTTTCCCCGGTAGTTTGAACCCTTCCCGATCACTGACCCCTACCATTTGTCTCACAGTGTTATTAATACAGTTTTAAAAAAATTCAAATATGTACCCACTTTAGTCCACTACTGTAGCAAAATAAATTCAAAATACCCCCGCCCACACAAATTCACAACTTACCTTATCTATATCATAAACTACACATAATCGATACACTCAATATAATAAGTCTGTGGGCTGAACAGAAAAATTTGTTACTTTAACCCTTAAATGCATGATCTCTTCGATTTTAACCATTTTTTTATATATGATTTCTAAAGGCGTGTACATTTCAAGAAAAATACAAAAAACAATTTCTTTTTTAAAAAAAAAGGTGATTTTTATTGAAAAATATGGTATTTTGCGAAATAGCTAAATTGCTATAGCTAAACTATAATTTAAATATTTAAACAAATATTTTGGAATACAACACTTTTTGTAAAAAAAACGCGTGTTTTAGATTTTTCACATATATAGAGAGCAAAAGCAAGATTTTTACTCTAACTGTTTAAAAATTCTGCGCTAAACTATAGGAACACTATGTACAGAAGGGGCCCCTATTGGCCAGAAATGCAGTTTTGTGTATCAAATGGGTTATTTTATTAAAAAACCGGTATGTTGTAAAATGGCTACACCATGCATTTAAGGGTTAACAAAATGTATTCTTGTTTTTTGGCTTAAAATAAAATTTGTTGATTTTAACACTTTTTTTGTTAAATTTAACTAATCTAAGTCTAAGTAAAAATTAGTAAAACTACAGTTTTATCTGTAATTATATTGAGTCGTAGAATTTATTCAAATTTAGGGTCTCGGGAGTTTGTAATTTAACTTAACAAATATTTCTAGAAATTCTAAAAATGTCGTCCCCTAACGATTTCCTTAAGCAAGAATAAAATCCGGATAGGGACATGCCTGCAGCGGATTATTTTTCACAATTTGTTAAATACGTTTGGGATTTTAGCACATTTAATTCCTTTAATGCAATTTGTATATATATATATATTCTTTTACTCCTGCAAGGAGCATAGGACCGCAATTTGTATATATCCCGATAAAAAAAAATTTAAATAAACAAAATTAAATTTATTCAAGAGAGAAATTATTCTCGGAAACTTTACTCTATTAAATTAAAATACATTTATGAAAAAACAATCACAATATTGTGAAATGTATCTTTACTATCTTCCCTTGGCTCTTTACAGGATCTTTGCTAAATCCATCGACAATCAATACATCATGTTGATATTCTTTTAAGAAAGTTACAAAACTAACAAGTTTGAAGTGATGTAGATATATGAGAACACTAATGTTACCAGCAATATTGGCTGTTGCTAGTTATATTGTTGCCGCTGCTGCTGCAATATTTGTTATTGTTTTCAAGTTGGCTCTTATGGATAAATGGATGATGGCGGAAATGCTTTAAGATTATAGGATTTAGTTTCAAGTTGAATGAATTCAAACTTTTCACATGATAATGGTAGACAGAGTTTATGCTCGTTACACTATTATTGTTTACATTTTATATCTATGGTGAACACATACGATGAATGCACTCCCATTCCAATGCATGTCTTTGAACTTGTGTGGGTGGCTTTTTCATTCCTAAAATTCATGTAAGTTAAATTTATCATACAAATGAATATAAATGTTTATTTAATTTAATATGAATTTTTCCTTTTGTAAAATTAATCACATAGATTAAGTTAAATTGAAGAAATAATACAAATAAATATGAACAATTAGCAGAACCTATTTGCTAAATATTTGTATGATAAAATAAAACTGTTAAACTTACAAAAATTTATAGTTTCTTTTTTATGACCAATTTAAATTTTTGTCATATTAAAGTATTATTCTAGTTAATTTTAGTTATTTAGTTAATTTTACCCAGCAAAAATGGTTCGAATATTGGTACTCGTACACAAAAAGAAAATAACAAGAAAAAATGGTCTACTATTTTCGCCGAAACTGCAGTTTATGGGGTTTCGGCAAAAAAAAAATATATGACCCCCTCTGAGATTTAAAAGGAAAAAAACCGAAATTAGTTTTGGGAGGGACACGAATCCGGGAGGCCGGTGGGGGGCAAAAAACGGGGAAACATAGTAATATGTAAGTGTGGGTACTTAAATTAAAGGAAATTGTCTCACGATTTCAAAAATGAGGTTTGTTTTACTAATCTAACGTGAGTCGATTTAGAGGCATTTTGTTAAATTTTAGACCTTCGAAAAATTAAAAAAGTCTAAAATCACATTATTTTAGTTAAGTGTTGTTTTTTCAAACACGTCATATAGACCAAATACAATTAATATTGTAATTAATATGTATTTTTATTAATTATAATTTAGTAGGTTTGAGGTTAGTTTTGATAAAACCTTGTAAATGTCCATTTTTGTTGTTGATTTTGAAAATTTGGAACACAGAAAGCAGTTGGAAGTGGAAATTACAAAAGGAGCCAACTTTTTATTGATGACCAATGCAATTTCAGAAGTGATATAGTTGAATTGCGCCGCAGGGAAATTTTTTTTTTTTTATAAAAATCGCGCGATTTTTCCAAAAAAATTTATTTTTCAATATTAGGTAACCCAAATTTTTTGGATGATATAAAAATGAAACTTTTTGATGAAAAATACAATTATGTAAAAAAAAATAGTTTTTGAAGTCGTGGCGACATTTTCTATCATTTGAGTACCATTTTACCATACAAAACAATTTCATGATTTTCAGTCCCCCCTCTTAAGGGACTAAAATGGCTCTAGTTAGGGCTACGTTTTATGGATAAAACAAATAACATTTTTGAAATCGTGAGACAATTTCCTTTAATTTGAGTACCCACACTTACATGTTACTTTGCTCCCCCCGTTTTTTGCCCCTCCCCATAAAAATTCCCAAATATGTATAATCCTGCACCAGTGGAGGTTTACGTTAACATTAGATCCCCAAACAAAATTTCAAGTTCCATTCTATTTCGTTTCGGCTGTCTAGTGTTCCAGTACACTCGCTCCCTGTTCTATTTTATTTCATTTCCCAAATTTGGTATTTTTTTTTTTTAAATAGAGAAGCAACACTCAGGAAATTCTTCCTGTTAATTAACGTGTTTGCTTCGTTTGGAAAGCGGATAGAGAAGAAGTGAAAGGTGGTTAAAGATGAAGGTCTTCAAATATGGCAACACTGTAATTGCGCAAGATGTTGAATTTTAGAACAGTTGTTGCGCGCTATCTGACGGTGAGTTGGCAAACTTTGTTGAAGCTGTTTGTTCATAGCCCTGTTATATTATTTTACTTCGGTGGGGTTAAGTGCTATGGGAACACCGAAGGAGGACACTGCGATATGTATGAGGGATAGAAAAAACTCATACATACTATTATTTTTCATAAATTGCTGTTGCCTTGGTTGGGGATCGAACCGGCAACCTCACGTGTAACAGTCCAACGCGCTAACCATAAGCAGATCTGTTAATATCTAAAGTAATCTAGAAAATTTGGTGTTTTCCATGTCCAGATATAAGCAGATCTGGCAAAATTTGGTACCAGATCTGGTACCAGGTCTTATGAATTTGGGCTGGCTCCAAAATTAAAAATGTACAAACAAATTTTGTTCGAAGAATTACTCGGTAAGTAGATCAAGTTATAGGTATAAGTTCTTCAATTTTAGTTTGAAGTCACAATCAAATTGGATCTGATTATATATGCTGTTCCAGATCAGCCTAGATGTGATGAGATCTAATTAGATTTTAAATTTGTCAACAATTTTGAGATCTCATTATATCTGGTACAATCAGATCTACTGAGATCTGGTCAGATCTAATCTTTTTACACGGTGTACCCACTGGGGTCATATTAGATCCCACTTTTTAACTCTAAAATATAATATTGGGCTGCTAAAAAGGTGTTAGCCCTATGCTCCAACTTTAAACGACGGGAATAATTATATAATATTGTTACGTTTTTACCTTTTAAAAACGTAACTTTATCTCCTTTAGATAAACCGGACGGATTCTTTGCTATTGCAATCAAAATAACCAATCTAAATTCAGACACCAATTGTTACGTTTTACCCTCAAAAACGTACATTTATTTCCTTTAAATAAACCTGGCTGGCAATTAACACTAACTAAAACATACACATACTTGTTGTTTACTATTTATTTCTTTAACACTTTATTACTTTACAAACAATTTCACAATTAATGTCTGCGATTTTAGAATGATCTCGAATGTTCCAGGGATACCCAGATTGTTTGTAGAATAAACTGGAAGGTTCTAGAGGCACCCAGATTGTTAGCCATGTTGTAGAACATACCATAAGTTTCCAGAAGCATCTAGAATATTCGTAGCGGGGACACCAACCACTTAGATTTTAGCCGAGACACAAACCACTTTATACTTAACCAATACACAACCCACTTTAATCTTAGCCGAGACACAAAACAATTCACAGTATAACACTTTATACCACATTATAGCATAATGTTGTATACTCAACTGTAGCGTTGCCAGATTGACAGGTTTAGTAAATCCCGTTTCTCGGGATATTTTTATTCCAAAATACCAGAACTATACCAAACAAATTTCGTAACAATATAAAAAGATGTTCATTAGGGTTATAACTCATTTTTAACAAAAATTTTACTTATCACCACGTGATAGGCAATACTAAATTAATATTAAAAATCGTGTTTGCGGCTCATTTTCGCAGAAAAAAAAACCTTCCGCACCAAATGCAATTTCTAAAAATAATTTTTTGCTCTTGGATTTTGTTTAATTTACATAACGAATTATTGCAAGAATTAATGTATACGACAAAAAATGTATCCAAAAGTCCCTCCAAAAAGGTTTCGTAATTTTTACCATAAATAGCTTTTAATACTCACCGTTTGGGTCTAATTTCTTTAAAACTTCGGAGAAATATTTATAATATTTAAGATTGCGTTTCTTAATATTTTTTTATTGCCTTTTCATGCCCTAGTAAAATTTGATATTTGTAAAAAATATCAAAAAGTCATAACGCTAGTGTTCATACTTATTTTTCTGTCTTCTCTATCATATATACAAATTTCATCCAAATCTGAAGGAACCGCTCAAACAGCCCTGCCTTATTAATGGATCTCAACGAAAGAGCAGGAACTTTCATACCAAATTTCAACTTCTTAGGTCTACTAAGTAGTTTGGGCTCGGCGATGTTGATGTTTGAATTGACATCATTAAGGCATATGATGTCAATAAAATATCTTAAAAGGATAATATAAATCAGTTTTTTAGCTCTCCTGAGAAGCTACACTCAAAAAAAAGTCAGCAAAAAATGTTGCTGAGTCTGCAAATTTTTAGTCAGGAGCGTGCTTGCAAAGAAGTTTGTAATTTCAGCAAAAGGTGAAAATCAGCGAGCTGATCCTTGCTAAACAATTTTTTTTCCAACCGAATTCGTTCGGTTGCTGCAACCTCGTAATTCGGTTGCCTCAACCGAAATCAGTTGTGAGATCTACATCCTGTCTGTCTGGTTGTCGTCCATGCTATAAATACGGTTATCAGCACAATTTTTGTAGCAAAATAAGTAAAACATTAGTTCAAAATTAGTTCAGTGCTAACAAAATATTTATTTATTTTTATTTATTTATTTAATATTAATTACAATAATATAATTATAGTAACTAATCTAGGAGAGGAATACTAGCTGCAATGGCTTTCGACTCCGCTGTTTTAGTAAATACGTTAAATTATCTTTTGAAGGTTATTTTCCAATATGAATTTACAAATTAGTTTTATATTATTATCACAGGTATTTCTTAAGAGATCTGAAGGTGTCATAAATCTGAAAATTTTAGTTCGGGAAGAGCTGTAAATAATGCACTCATCTAGAACATGTGTAACAGTAAGTTGTGCATTGCAGGTTGAACAACGAGGTGCTGCAGTTTTCTCCAATAGGTATTTGTGTGAAAAATTGCAGTGACCAATTCTTAGGCGGACTATGGTTCTGGTTTCATTTCTTGGACAGGTTTTGGGGTATATTGCCTTTTTCCCATCAGGATTAACTTTTTTGTAGTCATGCTGGTAGTCAGTCCATATTTGGGCGTATGAGGACTCAAAATGCGAAAGAATTACGTTGATTATATCGCGGTATTCCCATGTGGGGTGCTTTATTAATGGTCTTCGCTTAGCTTCAGTAGCTGCTGCATCAGCATACTCGTTGCCAAGGATACCGACGTGCGATGGGACCCACATAAGTTTTATTTTATTTGAATGTTTGTTGAGGATGTTTCTAATTTTATTTATTAAGGGAGAGTTATATAAGGAGTTTTGTATCGCGCCAATAGATGAAAGACTATCAGTACAAATTATGAATTTCGATTGGTTTTTGGCAGCGAATTGAGCAGCGAAAAAAATAGCAATTGCTTCAGCTGTGAAGTTTGAACAGTAGTTATTAATACATCCAGATGTTAAAAGTTTTCCATCTTGTTGAACAACTGCAAATGTTGTGGAATCACTCGATTTAGAGCCGTCGGTAAATAAAAGATTCCAGTTACATCCAGCAAACTGATTGGCTATGTTGTGAAATGTTTGTTTGTAAACTATTGATGGCGTAGTACTTTTGGGGAGGTCTACCATTGATAGGATAAAAGATGTCTTTTCTAAACTCCATGGGGGTTCTGGAGATTGTTTAAGCTGTATTGGGCGAAGTTGCAAATCAAGGTTACGTGAAAAGTTTATGCATCTGACTATAGTTGATTTGATCCTTGGCGTCCTTTTGTGCTTAATCGCTTTTGATACTTCTTCATATAATATCTTATTGTAACAAATGAATAGTTTTGGAATTAACTTGTATGTAAGGAGTGAAATCCGGTCTTCGATGGAGGGCATGCCGGCTTCGGCCAATATATTTGTTATTGGACTTGTCCGGAGAGCTCCTATACTACAACGAATTGCAGCATGGTAGGGTGCTTTAATAAAATTGATATGGGAAGGTGCGCACAACCCATATATTGGAAACAAAATATATTAATTAGAAATTTATTAATTTAGTTCGAGGCCAATTTACTTACTATGAATTAACATAATAAATAAGTACTTTTTTCAAAAACTGATATTTTTCTTCATCAGGATACTCTCCTGACAAATACTTCACAGAGTTTTTGCTTTCAAAAACCTCTACACTTTTCATTCCTGTAAACACCTTTTCTACCTTTCAGTTTTCTTAATTTTTATTGGAAATTAAAATTTATTACTATACCCACCAAAAAAAAATTCGAAGTAATGCTTTACAAACTACTTTTTTAACTACCCGGTGAAAAATGTCCATATATGAACATTTATGGTTCAACCATATATGTATGGATCCGAAAAATGAGGTAACACCTAAGTTGTGAGGACGATTTTTACCAAACGTTTTTTTGTGCAGTGTAATTTTGTTTAAACCTCTACCAAATTTTTTGTTTGAGTGTAACGGTTGTCTGTATTTAGTGGATTTTTTTTGTGAAAATTTGAATTTAAAAATTTTATTTCAATCAGAAGGTCTTGCATGAATATTTCATTTAGTTTGTCAATATTTTAAAAATTGTCTGCTTTTGAAAATAGAAAATTTGTTGTTAACGGTCGCATTAGTCACATTCGCTCAATAAATCAGGATTTGCTTTGTTAAGCTTGCTGCCTATTGAATAATTGGTGAGAAAATATGGCGCAATTTGTGGAATAGATTACATAGTAACGTTGGATTTTTCTTACAGGGAGATTGGTTGTGTAAGGGAATGATGTCCGCGGGCGTCATGAGGTTTCTTCGTCGATATTCGTTTTTAAAGACGAAAAATAAATCACCAGCAAGAGCAGCAGTTATTATCGAATTTCGGTATCATAGATAATTTAATTTTATAATCCAAATTATCCTCACACTTCATTCTTTCAATAATCGGAATCACAACTAAAATTCATGGTGTGGCCAAACAATCAAATTTTTGAAGTTAATCATTTCGACTATTAATTTTAATGCGTTTGACAATTCTTTCCCAGACCACCATACTCCAAAATAATAATCATAAAGATTAAGATTTGAATTTTAATCGCAACATCCTTAGAGTGTCCACTATCATATGTAAACGTAATCCTACATAAATCTTTATCATATGTTATTAATCTTAATTAGTTTTTTTTTTAAATAATGAATTCATATGGGCCCCCTAATGACGCGTACCCAAAAACACTCAAAAATTTAGCTCCTTTTCACACGATATACAAATACGATTCCTCTTGAACAGTATCAAACTCTACAAAAATCTCAATAAACACTCCAGAATTTTATACTCAAAAGAAAAAAAAAAAAAAAAAATATCTTTTAAAACAGCAATCTCTTCAGTCAACCGGCGCCAGTCGACGAGGATATGTATACGTCATGTAAGTTTGACAATTTTATTAATTTTGTTTTTAGATTTTAACCCTACACTGACACTTTGACATATATATAAAAAGAGTAACTAAATTTACTCAACTTTAATTTAATTCTCTTTTTTTGGCAATAGGGATGCCATATGATTTAGTATAACTAATGTAAAGGTGTTTTTTTTTTTTATTATCATTTAATTTAAATCTTTAAAAACATTTAATTAATATTTAATTTTAGTAATTTACATTATTTTTAAAATACGATAAAAAATATTTATCTTAAATATTTTTTTTAAATAAACGTGCAATGTATCTTATTATCGAAATTTGGTTACTTGGATTTTTGAAAGGTGTAGTACAGTAATTGGGCCGACTAGAAATCTACCCTACAGTCGGCAAGGTAGGGCGGGTGCGACAGGGGTAGCTATGACACCTTATGCTACTCCATATCAATCATCAACTTCCCTTCTCTGTCCCCTTTTCACCAGTATTTGTTTTTTCTGTTATTTAGCTACCTTAATTTAATATTTTTGTTAGCGAACCTGAATCTACTTCCAAAGGGGCAAGAACACACCCCAGCCTTGAGCACGGCCGGCTCTTTAGGTAGCCCTGCCCCGGAGGAGGTAGAACCAGGTCGTAAGGTTCGTTACAGAATATTTGGCGCCCAACGTGGGGCATCAGTTCGCGTGTCTTCTAAAATTCTACCGTGATAATATCTTGTGACTGATGCCCATAGAACCATAATTTTAATTTTCGGGTGTGTGGTGAAATTTTTTTTTGTTATTTTTTTCTATTCATCTTTATTTAACTTTTATTTTATTTTTATTTTTATCTTTCATTTCCTTAACTTTTGAGCTTTTAGCCGTCAGTGAGGATCGTGGTTAATGGATATTTTCGTTCCACTGCCTTTCTGACACTAATTGCCTCAAATGTTAATCTATCAGGGTTTGGGTTCGTGTAGCGAAAAGATTCTGGTGCGTATCGGTTTCTACCTACACGACTCATTCTCCTTTTTCCTTCTTTCTTTCCTATCTTTCTATTTCTTCGTTCGGTCTTCGGTTATGATGATTCTTGTAGCTTGGTTATTATCGGATACATGCTACATAACCGATTGCCGAACGCTCTTTTCCTATCCTTTCCATATCTGGTTTAGTCATTGTGACGGGATTCAGTCTGATCATTTCAGAGGGATCTACACCATATATGGGCTTCCGGTTTCTGGTTTAGCTTGGTAGCGGGATTCTTATAAATCTACACCAGAGCTGGAAAAATCTATTTATTCTTCTTTCCTGTAATTTTTTTTATTTACTTATGATTTTAATACTTCTGTTGTTGATGATTGATTTTTGTTTGTACTTCACTGATTAATTTAAATTTTTATCGAGAACTTTTCTTCTGTATTTTTTTATTATAATTTTTTTTAGCCAATTTGTAAATTCTGTCTATTATTATTTTTCTTATTTTTTTTTACTCTAATTTTGTTCTTTTAATCATCTTTGTAAGCACTGTATAATTTGTAAATATTATTTTTGTTGTTCTAGGTTTAATTATTACAGGTTTATATTAGATGTAATTTTTGATTTTTTTAAAATAATTTTCATTATAGGTAATTTAAGGTATTCTTGAAATTTAAATTTCATTTTTCTAGGGTCTTATTTGAACATTTGGTAATTATTTTTAAAATTTTATTAATAACTTTCATCTAATCTTAAGTTCGCCTAATAAACTTTAAATTGATTTTAGTTTCCTATAGTTTGTTTTTTTTTTTTTTTTTTTATTTATTTATTAATCAATATTCTTAGATGAATTTGATTTCATTTAATATTTAGTTGAAATTAGGGGAAATCGTCTTTTCCAGTAGCAGTGTGGCAGTACTGGTACTTTACAGCTGCAACTGTTTTGTGAGGACGATTTTTACCAAACGTTTTTTTGTGCAGTGTAATTTTGTTTAAACCTCTACCAAATTTTTTGTTTGAGTGTAACGGTTGTCTGTATTTAGTGGATTTTTTTTTGTGAAAATTTGAATTTAAAAATTTTATTTCAATCAGAAGGTCTTGCATGAATATTTCATTTAGTTTGTCAATATTTTAAAAATTGTCTGCTTTTGAAAATAGAAAATTTGTTGTTAACGGTCGCATTAGTCACATTCGCTCAATAAATCAGGATTTGCTTTGTTAAGCTTGCTGCCTATTGAATAATTGGTGAGAAAATATGGCGAAATTTGTGGAATAGATTACATAGTAACGTTGGATTTTTCTTACAGGGAGATTGGTTGTGTAAGGGAATGATGTCCGCGGGCGTCATGAGGTTTCTTCGTCGATATTCGTTTTTAAAGACGAAAAATAAATCACCAGCAAGAGCAGCAGTTATTATCGAATTTCGGTGCCATAGATAATTTAATTTTATAATCCAAATTATCCTCACACTTCATTCTTTCAATAATCGGAATCACAACTAAAATTCATGGTGTGGCCAAACAATCAAATTTTTGAAGTTAATCATTTCGACTATTAATTTTAATGCGTTTGACAATTCTTTCCCAGACCACCATACTCCAAAATAATAATCATAAAGATTAAGATTTGAATTTTAATCGCAACATCCTTAGAGTGTCCACTATCATATGTAAACGTAATCCTACATAAATCTTTATCATATGTTATTAATCTTAATTAGTTTTTTTTTAAATAATGAATTCATATGGGCCCCCTAATGACGCGTACCCAAAAACACTCAAAAATTTAGCTCCTTTTCACACGATATACAAATACGATTCCTCTTGAACAGTATCAAACTCTACAAACTCCAGAATTTTATACTCAAAAGAAAAAAAAAAAAAAAGAATATCTTTTAAAACAGCAATCTCTTCAGTCAACCGACGCCAGTCGACGGGGATATGTATACGTCATGTAAGTTTGACAATTTTATTAATTTTGTTTTTAGATTTTAACCCTACACTGACACTTTGACATATATATAAAAAGAGTAACTAAATTTACTCAACTTTAATTTAATTCTCTTTTTTTTGGCAATAGGGATGCCATATGATTTAGTATAACTAATGTAAAGGTGTTTTTTTTTTTTATTATCATTTAATTTAAATCTTTAAAAACATTTAATTAATATTTAATTTTAGTAATTTACATTATTTTTAAAATACGATAAAAAATATTTATCTTAAATATTTTTTTTAAATAAACGTGCAATGTATCTTATTATCGAAATTTGGTTACTTGGATTTTTGAAAGGTGTAGTACAGTAATTGGGCCGACTAGAAATCTACCCTACAGTCGGCAAGGTAGGGCGGGTGCGACAGGGGTAGCTATGACACCTTACGCTACTCCATATCAATCATCAACTTCCCTTCTCTGTCCCCTTTTCACCAGTATTTGTTTTTTCTGTTATTTAGCTACCTTAATTTAATATTTTTGTTAGCGAACCTGAATCTACTTCCAAAGGGGCAAGAACACACCCCAGCCCTGAGCACGGCCGGCTCTTTAGGTAGCCCTGCCCCGGAGGAGGTAGAACCAGGTCGTAAGGTTCGTTACAAAGTATATGTTCATATATGGACATATATGAACATATACATTTATTAAATATATGCGAATACATGCGAACGTTGCTGTCGTTTATTATAAGGTTGTACGATAGATATAAATTCATGTATGACATTCAAATTAGGCGCTACATATGTTCCTTTTTTATTCATGGCATTAAATATAATTCCATATTTATCCAAATATGAGTTTTTTTAAAATATATGGAAAAATGTATTCTTCGAAATATGTTCATATACAAGTCCCTTTTGCATAAATTGAATAACATATACTTTCATATTTGTCCATATAAGAGTGCCATTTCCATATATGAAATAGCAGATGCTTCCATATATGTCTGTATATGAAATCTTTTCCATATATGTTCATATAAAATCCATATACAGTGGGTGCAAGTCAAACTCGGACACTATACACATATATTTTCATGTAAACAAAAACAAGGGAATAAAAATTAAAACCACGATTTTTATTGTTGTGAGAAATAGGGTACCTAAGCATCATTTTATTGGTATAATTCAAGAATCAATTCATTTACAAAAAATACAAGAAAAAGTTAAACAAGAAATAATTCAAAAAAAATATCAGCAAGTCAAACTCGGACAGTGTATTGAAATATACAAAACCGCGTATTGTAAGCTGTTATTAATATTTTGTATGCATTCCTTTATTTTTAATAACCATCTCCAGGCGTTTTGGCATGGATTCTATAAGTTTTTTGCAATACTCAGGGCTTATTTGGTCACATTCTTCACGTAAAACTCTTCTTAAATCATTTTTGTTGGAAATGGTGTGGTTTCGAATCTTTTGCCCTAAATGATCCCATAGATTTTCTACAGGGTTAAGGTCAGGGTTCTGGGGAGGCTTTTCTATTACATGTGGACATTTATACAATAGCCAGGACCGTATGTTATGGGCTTTATGCTTAGGATCATTGTCTTGGTAAAACGACCAATGATTCCCTAAGTTAAGTTTCTTCACTGAAGTAGGTACATTTTCTTTCAAAAGACTTAGATAAACATGCTGGTCCATTATCCCATCAATAAAATGTAGAACTTCAGGACCTTCCGCTGAAAACGACCCCCATACCATCACGCTACCACCACCATGTTTAATAGTAGGTTTTAAATTTTTGGGTAACAGCTCCTCGTTTGCCTTTCTCCACACGAATGGTTTCCCATCTGACCCAAAGAGATTGAATTTACACTCATCAGTAAACATTACGGTTTTCCAGAAGGAAAAGTCATGGTTTTTGTGGTCTTTTGCGAAATGTAACCGCTTGTTTTGATTTACCTTGCTTATATACGGCTTCTTCCGGCATCTTCTTCCTCCATAATGTTGACCACGCAGAACATTTCTTATTGTTGGGTCACTGGGCTTCGTTTCCAATTCTTTTTCTGCAATCTCCGCTAGTTTTGGTGCGCTTAGAAATGGATTCTGTTTGATTTTTCTTACCAAAAACCGAACATTAGAAGCGGAAAAGATTTTGTTGGTAGCAGTTTTTGATCTATTGTGTACATCTTTATATTTTTTATACCGCTTTATTATATCGTGGATGGTGGAATGACTTCTATTTACAAGATCTTGTATTTGCTGGACAGTTTTTCCACTTTTATGGTGGTTAATGATAAGTTCGCGCACTTCAATACAAGTTTGGCCTCGTTGGCGTCCCATTACAACGTATTTTATTCGCAGTCAAATTCAATTTAATTGGTTTTTAAAATTTCTGACACATACAAATTATTTTTAGAAAAAAAATTGTCAAGAAAACCAAAACCACTAAGTTTTTTTTGAAAATATGAAAAGTGTCCGAGTTAGGCTTGTTAATAAAATCTTGTGTTTATTTGGTAAATGCTTATTTTTGCATTCTTCTATATTGAATAAAAACTAAAATGTTTGCAAATAGAAAGACACTAAAAATACCAATCTTTACCATAAATAAATATTTAATTTTTTAATTATGTGTACATAATATGTTTCCTCAAAGAAGTTAATATTTGTTGTCCGAGTTTGACTTACATCAACTGTATGTTCATAAAAAATCCATATTTTTTCATATGTGTCCATACATAAACCATATATGAACATGTTTGAGCGTATATGAACATATTTCACCGGGTATATATAAAAATTAACCCTATATGGATCACTTTATAAATAATTATTTTTATCCAGTTGAGATTGTTTTTTTATCAATCTCGTAGTCATAATTAATATTAAGTTTCATGGGTCTTTTCTGACCCCAGGCCACTAAGGGTTAAAGATTTTGTACCCAAATGTAAAGATAATTATAGTCTAACCAAATTTAAGTGATATTTTTCCGAAAACATTAAAATTTTTTTAAATTTTTGACAAAATGAGCAATTTTTGTAAAATGTCCTGGAAAGCAGTCATTCCAAACACAAAGTCGGATTATCATTTTTCTAATTTATTTTTTTTTTTCTTTAATATCTTCTTTAGCATCTCCGAATTTAAAAAAATCTATAAAATTGACTTAAAAAAAACACGTTTTTGCATTTTTAGCGGCAATAAAAAAACTTTTGTAAAAAAAAAAAATATAATTTTTTTTGCGAAGAATTTTTTTTAAATTTTAATTGGTGAAAAAGAGTTTCCTTTGCACTCCCTCCAAAAGAACTGAAAAAATGTTGAAGTGGGAGTACTCCTGCATTACCAATAATGACTTATTTTTATAATTATTTCAAACATAAAGTAATGTTCTAGAATTTTTGTAAATTTCTTTGAAATCTATTTTTAGACTCAATATTTTCTCAACAGTGTTAATGATACATGTAACCACATATTTTTTGATTTTTTGTATGTTGGCGAGTAAGCTGACTTGTGCGCGGCAGTTCAATTATGTTTTTATCTATCAAATATAACATGTCGAGATAGCTCAGATGGTAGAGTTATAGACTGGCAATCTGGAGTCCCAGGTTCGAGTCCCGCACGAAAAAATTTTATTAAAAAAAATTTATACAATAAAACAATTTTTTGTTATAGAGTTAATTTTTTTCAAAATCTATTTTTAGAATCGTTATTTTTGTCAATACTGGTAAGCACATAGGTAACGACATATTTTTTGATTTTTCGTATGCTGGTGTGCAACTCATTATTTTTCGCGACATCGCCATATAGGTAATAGGAAATGTAATAATGAAAGTAACTAGTTACCATAACCAGGTATATAGTTACATAACCACATATCTGGTAATGATTTTCTACACTGCGCTTGTGTTAAAAAAGAAGTACATCTAGATTATCAATTGTAGTGCTTTTTCTACTGGGTCGGCATTTTAAGATATAACATAGTTGACGGGTTTTAAAAATTATCTCATCAAATTAAAGTGATTATTAGCAAAATATGTATATGTGATGCGCAAAATAGAAGGGCATGGGATCGGTCTCATTCGATGCTCAGATGTTGTCCACATAAAAAAAAATTGATTTTTTTACCCTTAGGGCCCTTTCTCTATGCGCTGTCCCATATGGAAAACCTCGAGATAATACATGAGATAATGCAAAAATCTACAAGATAACTAAAACCTCGTTCATGTGAATGGGGTACAAAGCATAACTGCAAAATTTTCAAATACATAAAATTTAGCCTGTTAGTCTTAAATAAAGGGTGGTCCAATTAAAAGGCACGATATTAATTATAAATAAAAAAAAAAATTCAGAGAATTATCTAAATATGTATTTTTTATTATGATAGAAGGATCTATGACAATTATGTGTGAAACAAAATATCCGCCAAATGCTCGCCACGGCTTCGGTGGAATACCCCTATCCGATGGTCCATATTTTCAATGACTCTGAGACATAATTGAGGTTAAATGTCGTGAATGTGCCGAATTATCTCATCCTTTAGCTTTTGAATTGTTCTTGGCTTATTGACGTACAATTTTTCTTTTAAATATCCCCAAAGAAAGAAGTCCAACGGTGTCAAATCACATTATCGTGGCGCCCAATTAACATCGCCACGACGTGAGATAACACGGACCATTAATTTCTCCCGCAAAAGAGCCATTACTTTGTTGACTGTGTGGCAAGTGGCACCATCCTGTTGGTCCATATCCTCAATATCTGGCCACAAGAAATCCGTTATCATCTCGCGATAACGAACACCGACGACGAGTCGAGGTTGACGGCTCTTCTGTCACACTATCGCGAATAACAGCAATGTTTTCCGCAGAACGAACTGGGCGAGCATGCACAGGTGTTTTCACATTTCCTACAGACCCGGTTTGCTGAAATTTGCGCACAATTCTCCCGATTGTCGATTATGCTGACCAAAGAAGTGCACGAAATGCATTTTGATTTAAACGCCAATTTTCGTAAAATGCTTCAATAATCTTAACATGCTACTCAATTGTGTGCCTCTCCGTGGTTGAATTTGTCAAACACTGAAACAAAGAAATGTCAAATTAAGTAGGGTAAAAAACTTGACGTTAAGTTGTGACTCACAATTAACATCGTGCATTATGGTTGGACCACCCTTTAGTTAAAAAATTATTTTGAAATAGAATCCCATTTGGGTCACATGAAACCCCAGGATGGTATGAAGGTTAATGATAAGCACATTGCACATTCAATTGATGCACTGCCTAAAAATAATTTAGAATTATGAATCTGCAATACAATAATCAATTACCTATGCGTATGAGTGATATTAATATTCAAATAACACTTATACGCCACAGTTCACAATTTTAGAATTATAATTACCACATAAGAATTTATTTACAAACTTTTGTGTTCAAAAATGTAAATAACTATAATTAATTTTGCCCTCTCTGTAAACAACAAATTAAAGAGTTTTCCCCTAACAATTCATAACTGTATAATTTTATGGCCTTTTAAATTTTCATGACAAATTTAACATATTTTCTGTATAAATATGTGTTATTTAAGTGAAGTGAATGTAATACATACGAATGTTGATGTATTGATGTATATACAAGTTTCGTTTTAAACATTTTTTTTAATGTTCTTTGAACTTTAAAAACTTTATTTGTTTTGTCGCAAAAAAAATAACAAATAAAAGAAACAAACAAACGAATAAACGAACGAAATAAAACTTTGTTTTTACCAGTACAATGACTATTGTATGATTTCAAACTTCCTGGAAAAATTGTGTTATAATAACAACAACAAAAAAATACATATAAAACAAAATCTCTTCATATATTTTTTATATGGCACTGTAGGATTTTATAAAAGTTTTAAAACTGTATAAAGTAAAAAAAGGTGTACAATTAACGAAACGTCAAAATATTTTAAAACATATATTGTATGTGGCCAGGAATATTGTGAAACACTCTAAAACAATAAAATTACTTATTTCACAAGATAAGTTATTTTAATATTTAATTTTTACAGTTCATTTTTAGATAAGTAATTTATGAATGGGGGAATATTTAGTTGATCTCTTATTTTTAAGTAAATGAATGTTCTTTTTAGTTTGACTCTAGATCATAAATTAATATCACTTTCTGTTTAAATTATTTTCAAATCAAGGAAAGATGATACAATTTTTACAAGTAAATTACAAAGAATAAAAATATATTTGAAAGAATTCGATAATACCAGCAATACAGAATACGTATTTTCGGCTTTCGCTACAAAGCCATCATCAGTGTATTTCGTCTTGTGTGGGCTAATATTTTAATGTTGTCTACTTATATGACCGCTGAAAGAAAATCGAGTTTCGTATCAACAACTCAATTTATATTAACATAAAAAATATGAACTAGCAATAAAGTCAGCACTTACTAGAATTTCTGACTTAAATTTTAGTTAACTAAAGAATTTTCAAACAATATTTCCAACTAAAAATTGTTACTAAGAAAACAGATTCGGTGCTGACAACCACATTTGTACACTCAAAATAATATTTCTTCTGACTGAATTTTAACAAAATTTATTTTTGGCTTAAAATAAATTTTGTAGAATTCAACACATTTTTTGTTAAATTTAACAAATCTAAATTTAAGTAGACTAGTAACTTATAGTTTCATTTTTATTTATACTAAATCGTAAAATTTGTTAAAATTTAGGGTTTTGGGGCCCTCACCTGGCCTAGTTCATATTATCTAAAGTCATGTATGAACTCTTCAAAGGAGCAAAAAATTTTACGGTTTTGCTCTATCTCGCTTAGTTTTCGAAATATTGGCTGTCATATGAAATGGAATTTTTTTATTACAAATTTTCGAGGGTCCAAGATCGCACCCAGGTAAATTTTTTCACAGAGGTGAAATTTAAAAATCAACACACAAAATTATTTTAAATACTGGTGATTTTTAGATGTGTGTTAAATGCAGATAACTAAAATCTTTGTTTAAATTTGTGTTTCAATAAAAATTTGTTATGAATTAGTCAAGTCGATTTGAAACCCGTTTGACGTTTTTACTGACGTATTATTTTGAGTGTAGCAATCGAATGGTTCGGTTGTGGTAGCCGAGTTCTTCAATTGTTTCATCTGAAAACCATTTGAGACAGCACTAATTTGAATGTGACAACTGAATTTCAGTTGTATCAAGAATAGTTCAGGAAATTCGTTTTGTGTAATTGAACCATTCGATTGGCAACAAATTGGGTTGTCAGCACCGAATCTGTTTTCTGGGTGTACGATATGTTGCAATTTCTCTTTCCATATTGATAATGGTTTTCACGTGAGCAAACAAAAGTTGGTTTTAAGGTAATTTGGGGTTTTAATTTTAAATCTTTAATTCTTTTTTTAAGATTTGTTCTAGTTTTCGATATTTTCAATAAATTTATAATTTACTGGCAATTTGGCTGAAATGTTACTTTTTTAAAATAATAGTCTTGTACATTAAATTTTTGAGAGAAAAAATTCCTCACAATTTTCAAAAGAAACTCGTGAAAAGTCTTTTTTTCTAAAATTTGTAAAGAATTTGACATGTAAATACGATAGTTTTCAAAAACTACAAGGTTTTCGTTAATAGTATATTTAGACGGGGAAAAAACTAGTAGTTTTTGACCATTTTTAGTTTTTCAGCCGAAAACTATAAAATTAATTTAGTTTTTCCATACAATTTTCATACAAACTAAAAACCAGATTCTAACTGGTTTTTGCCAAAAAAAAACCAAGTAAAAATATTTGAAATTTACATTTTTGATACACCCGGTTTCTTTTATAAGTAATTTTCGATAAACCCTGTTACTACGAATAGGAATTAAAGCAGGTGTCAAAAATATATTTTTTATTTTATTTTTTTTAATACTGCAGTTTTATACTACATTTAAGCCTAAACCACATAATCGCAGCGTAGACAGTGTTTTACCACAGTGGAACAGTTTGTGGATAAAGCAGTTTTCATATTTTCTTTATTTGTCACTGTCGAGGAATTAGAAAATTTTCTAAATAAACAAGAGCTGCTTTTAAACTAATTTCAATAAAAACAAGTCTTAAAATATTGCATAATTTTCGCAAAATTTAGGTACGAAAATTGACAAAACTGCCACTGTTCACTGGCACTGTGTGTATCTCGATTTGGGCTTTATACCTAAGCAAATACTAAATGGTTTTTGTCTTTGTAGTTTTTAACTTGTCAAAACGCATACAAAAAACAAAAAAACTAGTTTTCTACAAAAACTAGGTGGTTTTTGCTCAAGTATAAATGTAATATTAGCTTAAAATTGTGTGTTGTTATTAATTTATAAATGTGTTAATAATGTTTTTAATTTAATATCTGTAACCATAATAACATTAAGAAAAATGTTTAATAAAAAAGTGATGTGACAAAGAAAAACTAAATAACCAGTGTAAATGACTTAACTTTTGTAATTTTTAAGTTTCGCACGAAAACCACCTGGTTTTTTCTCAGTCTAAATTCAGTATAAGTGTAAAATTCAAGGGCTTGTAAACTATTTTGAACATTAAGTTGGCATAAATCTACACTCATAAAAATAAATCTGTAAAAATAGCAGAAAAAGTTACTAAAAATTGGTTAAAAATGATGCTGCAGAGAAAACTGCTGAAATTAGTAGATTTTTTCCTAAATACTAGTAAAATAAGAACAGCAAAATTAAAATTGTTAAACTTACAGAGTTTTAGTTATATTTAAGTTAACTTTTAGTTACCCGACTAAAAAAGATATTATATAATCATATATCACCATATATAAACCCATATATACGTCCATATCTAATTTGATCCGAATATTGGAATATATAATTATATCAAGCGAGATAAGCATGTTATCTAACCTGATACAATTTGATCCGAAAAATGGGTCTATCTAACTTCATCAAATTATATATTAATACATATAATTTGATGAAGATTTTCAAATAAAATTTTACTAAATATTGTTGAGATCACTTATTTTCATTCATACTAAACACTAATGCTTAATGTTTAGAAAAAATTTTGTTAATAAACTTGGAAATAGCTGACAAAATAAAACATTACAAAAATTTGTCGGAAAAAATAACTTTCAGAATTAATTTTTTTTCACGGAAAAAATAACTGAACTTAAACCATATTTATTTCAACATATGTTTTTCTGATTTTTATTTTTAAATTTAAAAATTGCAATTAAACTTTATAAAATTTGTATAATTAGATATCATGTCAGATATAATTATATAAAAAATTAATACAATTTTCTATTAACTTTGTTATATATTTTGATATAATATGGTTTATAAAAGCTTATATGCCATTATGTATAATTATGTATGAACTATATTTGCAGATCTCTTAATATATGGCTGGAGACCAAATCGCATATGATTATATAAAACGTTATATCAAACATATTTATAAAACCAAAGTGTTAATATAAATGTATATGGTTAGATAAAGCCACGCACATAAATATTTAAATTTATATCAAATCATATAAGATTATATGAAAACTTTTTTAGTCGGGTAATTGAAAATAACAAATTTTACTGTAAAATCTGCAGAAAACTTTGCTAAATATTAGTAGACTAAATAAACTGTTATATCTACAAAAGTTGTGATACTTTTAAGCTAAATTTAGTTGAATGCAAATAGCAGTCTATTCTGCTGAAATCAGCAGAAATATTTGCTAAAAAAAAATTATAAACTGCTGTTTTCAAAAGGCTGTATTTTTATTTGCATTTAAAAAAAATCGAAAAAATAATTTCGAAAATTTTAAATTTTTTGTTGATTTTTTAGGCTACTAATTATTTATCAACATTTTTTTTCTAATTTTAGCATGTTAATTTGCTACTTTCCATTAACAAAAATTTCCTTTCCTTGCTAAATAATTAATAGCCTACAATATCAAAAAAAAAAATTTTTTTTTCGAAGTTTTTGTGTTAAAAGGCAAATAAAAATCGAGGGTTTTGAATATAGCAGTTTATAATTTTTTAGCAAATATTTCTGCTAATTTTAGCAGTGCAGATGGCTATTTGCATTCAACTAAATTTAGCTTAAAAATAGTAAAAAATTTGTAGATATAACAGTTTATTTTTGCTATTTTTAGTCTACTAATATTTAGCAAAATTTTCTGTAGATTTTACAGTACAATTTGTTATTTTCAATAAACTAAAACTCTGTAAATTTAACAAAAAGTGATTCCAAACAAAAAGTGATTCTGAGTTAATCGGTAGACTAAAAGGTGGGTCTATGTCCAATATTTTTTGGTGTTACAAACATCAGCATAAACTTGTTATCCCCTCTCCACATATAAATAATAAATAAAATCTAATAAATTTTCATGTAAACTTACTTCATTTATAGTAGATATATTTTCTCCTACTATAATTAGGGTAAAAATACAATGATGTGCGTAAAATTTAATATTTACATACATTTTATGTAATGTATGTAATGAAATAGACTCAAAACATGTAACTCTACATAGTAATCCCTAAATTCATAAACGCTTCGTAAAATTATAGGAGGTTTATTGAACAAATTTTGTATGAAAATGACGTTTTGTAAACCTGCTATAACTTTACAAAGCATTTATGAATTGAGGCGTAAGTGTTTAAGAAATGTTTAGCAACATAAGAAATTTCTGTAAATTTACATGTTGTGTGCTTAAAAATTCATTTTTAAATGTGTGAAGATACGATTTATATGCTTAGAAATACATGCAAAATGTGCATATAAAACGCATATTAAAACTCTAAAAAGGTTTGTTTTAATAATATATTTATTTTTGTTAAAAAATTCAAAAGTTTTAAATATAACAGGCTAAAATATTTACATTTGTGTGCAAAATAAATAGATGTTGCATTTGGCTGTAAAAAATCTTCAATATATACCAACTAACGGACTGTTTTCGAATTTCGGCACGAAGGTCCTTTGCAATATAAATGGAATTTCTGAATACATTGTTAAAAATATCATTGCTTAATTACACTGTGCTAGTTGAAAAATCCAACAAGCAGGGAACCCGGTGGGTAAACCTAATTCGAGTACGCTGAATCCAGTGATGCTAGCCATTTCTATAGATTAGCTCTTGTAAAAAAATATTTGTGTTTGAAAATTCTGGGCCAAGGACCCAATAAAAAGCGATTTATCTAACTTTCTGACCATTTATTTTTACCCAGGTTATTTGTTATTTCCCCAGTCAGCTTTGGGTTAAAAATTATCAAAATCGGTGCAGCCCTTCAAAAGTTCTGAGTAAAAAGGTGAGGACACTTCGAGTTTTTCATACAAAATTGTACATTTTATTGCTTCGTTAAATGTACTGAAATTTGTGTAGAAGTGAAAAATTTGCATAAAGGTTTTTAAGGTGTCCTCACATTTTCAATCACAACTTTTGAACCGCAAGACCGATTTTCATTATTTTTAACACAAAACTTCTTGGTAGAGTAACAAACAACTTAACTAAAAACTAACGGTAAACAAAGTAAAACATCAAGTGTTTAGGGGTGCTGAAACCATAATTTTCAAACTCAAATATCTTTTTTTTAAGAGCTAACCTAGAAAAACGGCTAGCACCACTAGATTCAGCGTACCCGAATTAGTTTTACCCACTGGGTGTCCCACCTGTCGGGATATAAAGTCTCCTTTTCGTACACAGTGTTATTAATAACTAATAGCGGTAGAGAATAAAGGCAAAATAGTTATACTGCGACATCTACAAAATCGACTTATAAAATGGACAAGTACTCGTAGCAGGTTTTTTTTTTAATTAACCATAAAAAGATATGACACATCAGCCGACAAAACACTAAAGGTAAAAAAAAAATAAAGATTAAATTTAGTAAGTCACAATGTGTATTGGCCTCAATATATCAACCCGTAAAATATTCATCAATGAAATAATCCAGAAAAGATTCAACATGATATTAGAAACACTTCAGAATTAAAAGCGCTTCATTCAGCTTAAATTTGTCCATACGAAAATGTACTACATTAAGGCAGAATGTATTTTTTTTTGTTTTACTTTAATGCATCTATTGTGGATGGTACATCGCGAAAAAAAAGGAATGCCATCTTTAGCATTCACTTTATTGCGTGTAGAAGTCATAGAAATTGCAATGCCCAATAAAGATGCAAAAAAAAGCCACAAAAATACCAAATATGCATTTGGTTCATCTTGTGCTTCTAATTCTGCAGTGCTTACAAAATGGCGTTTATTTTTTGCTATTTTGTTACGTTTTTTAAAACTTTAGTGGTCGAAATATTAAGTGTACTCACGATGGCGTTGTGCAATGCAAAAGGAACAGTTTGGACCGCCATGATTACTCTAGGCTGAAAAATCCAAATTGCAGCCAAGCTTTTTTGCATCATGTTGAAATCACTATTGCAAATACTCGTACCATTAATTTTATGTCGTATCGTACCATATAAAATCGTGCATGGTTTAAAATAATAAATTGCATAAAGAAATCTTAAGTCGTTTTGGACAGCAAACCAACAAAAATATAATACTCGGTGTTCAAAAAATTTCCTTTAGCTGCGTAAAATATTTTTTATCGGCTTCCATCTGCGCATTTAATACCTGCAAACATAATTAATTTAGATGCACTTCTTTGTTTTTAATACAAATTGAGTAACTTACGTATTAATTGAGCAAATAGAAAGATTTCTTTTAATTTTCCAGTTTTTTTTTTAATTTTTTAGAATCAACCTTATGAGAGAAGCTTGGCCAGCACTTTTCTAGAATAAACCGTTAATTTTTGACAGAACTTGCTTATAAATAGATTCCTCTTTATTTAAATATTAAAAATTATAACTATTTTTATTTACATTTTGACATTTTTACTGTTACTGTTTAAAATATGTATAATTACAAATTTTATGCCTAATATGAAAATTTAGGCACAATGTAAACTTACAAACTTGTTTACCAACATTCACAATACTATATTTTGTGCTTTATTTTGTAGACAAATGTATGTAATTCAGATTTTTACATACATTGTACCTAAATTTACGCATTTTCTGTAATTTTACATGAAAAATTACATGCTTAATAGTAGCAATTTTACAAGCATTATTTACAGTGTAGGGTATAAATATATATAACGTAAATGGTACTAGTAAATATTCATCCATATGCAGGCCACAATCACTAAAGTTTTTGTTCTTTCAATTATACCAAGTAGTACTCTTCTTCAAAATTTATTTAAACGGAAATCGTATACAAAACGATTTAAGCTCACATTTTTTCTCCAAAAAAATGAATCATTCCTTGGTTATTTGT
Organism: Leucophora obtusa; assembly: GCA_949987735.1. Classification (NCBI taxonomy): domain Eukaryota; kingdom Metazoa; phylum Arthropoda; class Insecta; order Diptera; family Anthomyiidae; genus Leucophora; species Leucophora obtusa. The sequence goes on from OX465296.1 coordinate 182,727,774, forward strand.
CCTATAGACATTTAAACAAAGTATTAAAGCATCAATGTGCAGAAATAAATATAAATGGTCATTTTCATTTAAAAGTTACGAATATTTTTATACCCTACATCACTACTTGGACAAGATAGATTAAGTTTATGCAGATGTCTGTAGCACCAAAAAATATCCAATAGACTATGTGTTTAGTATACCGATCGACTCAGAATTACTTTTTACTGGCCGTTTTGGTTTAAGTCGTTTCCTTTAAAAATAGATACTATGTTTGTGCATGCTACAAGTCGCATATATTAAGAGATTCCGCTGATATTCAGTACACCAACTTACATCGGCTCAAGCAGAAAGCCTATTGATTATGTAAATAGGATCAACTGTAAATGACAGCTAAAATAGCAGCATTTGCAGTTAAAGCGGTGTACAGTTGAAACGGTGATTTGCATTTAAATCAACTACAATATGTAGTTATTTTTAACTGCTAAATATCAGCTGAAAATGTAATAAAATCAACTACAAATGCAGTTAAAAAAACATACATGAATATTATTGTAAAACTGTAAAAACAACTACAAATTCAATTAAAACAACAGACATAAAAATTATTGTAAAACTGTAAACTACTACAGTCAAAATAATACGTCTGTTGGCTGGACAGAAAAATTTGTTACTTTAACAAAATTTATTCCTGTTTTTTAGCTTAAAATAAAATTTGTTGATTTTAACAAATTCTTTTGTTAAATTTGACAAATCTAAATTTAAGTAAAAAATCTGTAAAACTACAGTTTTATTTGTAAGTCGTAAAATTTTTTCAAATTTAGGGTATCTGAACCCTCCCCGGTCCTGGCCCATATAATCTAACGGAATGTAGGGTCACTCCAAAGGAGCAAACATTTTGTCCGTTTTTCTCTATCTCGCTTAGTTTTCGAGATATGGGCCAATTTGTGAATTTGACAATTTTTATAAGAAATTCCCGAGGGTCCAAGGCCCCACCATAGTCCATTTTTGGATAGAGATAACCCCTTTCGCTGGGATATTATTTGGTTAGGGCTAGTCGAAATTTTCGCAATTCTGCTCTATCTCTCTCAGTTTTCGAGATATGGGCTATTTTAAAAAATCGGGAGGGACAGAAATAGTGCCATAACGGATAATAACAGAAACATGAAAATATTATATTTTAAGTATAGTGTTCAATGAAGATGACTAAAATCTTTGTTTGAAACAGTGTTTCAACTAAAAATTTGTGAAAAATTAGTCAAATCGATTTGAAACCCGTGTCACAGATTTTTCTACTGACGTAATATTTTAAGAAAAGTTTTTTCGCTGCTAAATTGCTCACCCAATTACTAATTTAATAAAAACAAATTTATGTAAATACTCCTAAATTCATTTTATTCTTAAATAACTTTCACAACGTAAAGACACAAAAGAAATATATTCTTCTCATATTCTTTCACCAGCCACATATTTTCAATGTGTGGAATATTTGAACAAGAGGCAAACACGCATACAAAGAAAACACATTCGTAGATCTAACCGAATTTTGTAGTTCCAGATACAATTACAATCATTATTTACAAGTTTTGAATATTGTTGCATTAATTTATTGCTTTAATGTTTATGCATAATAAGTTCTATTAATAGAATAATACGTTCCACAGAATTTATTTAAAAATTAAAAATTTTTTTTGTCGAGATCCGGGATATAATCGGGGACCTCCCCTTTGTCAGCTCATTGCTTTTCGTCTAGGCTAAAGTCAATTTGAATTTTTTAGTTAAGTTTAAAATTTGAATTTTTTCAGGTTGGAAATTTTATTTTTTTTATGAATAAATTTATATCAACAACAGAAAATCAATTGTGTCTTTTAATTTGAATCAATGAAAAAATTGTTAACAAGAACAAAAAACTCTAATGCCTTTGAGATTTGAACTCAGACTACTAATACTATCAGGCAGTGTCTCTATCCCCTCCACAATAGACACTTACATTTAGCTGTGGTTAAACTGTGAGTTTAAATATGCATATGTGTGAAAGGAAAAAATAATATGCCTTCTAAAATTTTGTTATAATATTTAATTTTTCGTTTCCTAGTCTCAATATGTTTTTATAATTAAAAAATAGTAGAAATTAACTGTTGATTGCACTGAAGTTGACAAACATTTTTTTAGTTGTTTGAAAAAACTAATACTTTGGATACAGTAATAGATTTTATTGAAACAGAACTGGTAGTAAATTTTTGCTGCTGATATTTTATTGAAATTACTAAATCTTCGATAAATTGGCTGGTATTGAATGTAATGTAGTATTTTTTCAATATGAATTAGAAAAGCCAGTACTCATATTCTAAATAATGTGACTGTGTTTTGGTTAACCTAATATATTTTCTGTTGATAATTAAATTTAACTTTTATGCCGATGAATTTTAAGTAACAGCAATTAAAATTACTGAATGACGAAAAAATTCTGTTAGTTTCTATAGAATTCCAACCAATTTATGTTCTGTGTGCATACACTTAAAAATAAATGTGTGTGCACAAAGCAAAACAAATTGCAAGTAATGCTTTACAAACTACTTCTTTCAATGCTTCACAAGTACCCGTTAGTGTACTTTTATTGCTTTTTTAGAAGTTATTCTCAACAATTTCGAAAAGTCACTTCTTTCATTGCTTCCAAAGCATCCGTTAGTATATTTTTACAGCTTTTTTAGAATTACTTCTGAACAACATCCAAAAAATCACTGAAGTATTGCTTTTAAAGAATAATTGCTCTAAAAGTGATCGTAAAAAGTGATTTTGCTATCATTAGGCATTTCCAAACGGAGGGACCAATATTTTATTTTTATTATATTAATTTTTTTAATATTTATAATTAATTTGTTTAAATTCAATATTTTTTTAATTTTTAAATTTTTAAAAATATATACATATATATAAAAAATTGTGAGAAATTGCTTTTTATGCACCTGTAAAAATAGTGCTGAAAACAATATTGCATTGGAGTGCACCTTTTGCACTTGTTTAATAAGTACTTTTATTGAAGAGAATAAGGAACAATATCTCGCATTAACAAAGTGGTGCTTTTATGCCAGTCAACTTTCATATTAAAGAATAGCTCACCGGTAGAGCGCTAGACTAGCAATCGTGAGGTCGCAAGTTCGATACCCGGTGGCGGCAATAAAAAACTTTTGTAAAATAAAACAAATATATTCTTTTTTGTGAAGAATTGTTTTTTAACTTTAATGGGTGAAAAAGAGCTTCCTTTGCACTCGTTCATAAAGTACTGAAAAAATGTTGAAGTGGGAGTACTCCTCTCCTAAGATAACTCAATGTTAAAATCATTAGTGTTTATGTTCATAAAGAAGTACATCTAGCTCATCAATTGTAGTGCTTTTTCTACTGCTACGGCATCTCTTTTTTTGGTGGGTAACTATAACGAAAATGCAGCAGTTTTTTTGTGTTGTTTAAAAAAACAATTGTCAAAAGCATTGAAAATTTCTTTCCCAAGTAAAACAATTGCAATTGCAGTTAAAATAACTACAACCGCATTACTACACAAATAACTGTCATGTAGTAACTGTAGAATTTTCTGAGTGTAGTGCCCATATAATAGACTTTTCTTGTTCGGAAGATACGAGTACAGGCCACAGATATAAAGATGTTTTAATGAAATTGGAGAAAACCCACCGATTTATTATATAATCGGCCCATTTTCGGATCTAGCGCACATATCAAAACTTCTTCTTATTTTTTACGAATCTATATAGAAATTTTAATATTTCAGATCCAATCATAAGTTGGTTTTTAACCAGACTTGAGCAGGGTATCCTATAGTCGACATGACTTTAAACTTTTTTCTCGTTTTTTGTTTTGTTTTGTAAATAGAAAAGTGAATGATTGAAGGAATGACTGTGGGAAATGTAAAAGAAATACAAAAATCAACATTTAGGACTTGTTATTGAAGCGCAATATGATCTAAATTCTCTTTTATTCAGCACAGAAACAGAAAAAAATGCTATTCTTATAAAAGTTATACAGTAGATTTATATTTTACCAACACTTTGCTCTGCTCTTTGCCAGACTTTATATTTTATTACACCAAGAATAATCTCTATGCGTATTATTTTTAGTCATATCAAAAAGAAGAAAAAAACATTGATGGAATTCACAGTTCCTTCAGAATTAGTTCCCTAGAATTATCTGCATGATATTAATGAATTTTTCGTAAAACCAATGGAGTTTCACTGGAACTCATCCATTGAAACTTTTCATTGAATAAATGGAATTTTTCGTAAAATGTTGTCAAAAATTTCCTTTTATTTATTTAAAGTTTCATAAACTCAATGGAAAAGTTTCATTTAAACTAGATTCATAAAAAATATTCATTTACTTTGTAAAGAAAACTTCATTAGTTTAATGAAAAATTGCATTAAAACTTGTCCAGAAAAATTCACCCTGTGAACTATTTTAAGTAGTGAAGTAGCATTTATCGTAATTTTGACAATTTTCTATGGGCTACAAGTAAACTTCAAAAATCATGTTGTTTTATTCAGGGATATGGCATCACCAAAAAAATAATATAGTAATAACGACATCGTTATCAATAGGTGGGTGGCACTTTGTTCAATAAACTCACACTTTTCTTTTTTATTCAAAATTTAAATTAAAACAAACAAAAAAGGTAAAGCAAATACAATTTTGTTAATAAGCTCAGCTGATACTAAACTGTTGCGAAATAGTTGCTCAGGTAATATTAAGCTTTAGCCCCCCCCCCCCCCCCCCCTACCGGTGAGTAGTGTAAGTTTTGATTTCCTATCTATATTATTAATAGTCTGTAATTTTACTAGCACGTTAGCACTTAAACTGTGAATTCCTTTATTATATTTTTTTGGCATGCCTGAGAGCTGTTAAAAAGTATGAAAAAATATATAAAAAATTGAAATATTTATAAAAGAGCTTAGATGTTTAAACAAAAGAACATTAGAGGAATTATGTGAATTAATATTTTTGTTTAATATTTCTAAATCAACAAATTAAAATAAGTAATACTACACTCATAGGAAAAAATTGTAAAAAAATAGTGAAATCGTTATTAAAAAAACGATTCAACTTTAAGAATTGATTTCAAGTTCGAATTCGTATTTTAGCTCAATTGTTATTCTAATATTATTTCTTTCACTCTGGGAATTATGTAGGTAAAATCAACTGCAAATGACAGTTAAAATAACTGTATTTACAGTTAAAATGCATTTAAATCACCTGCAATATGTAGTTGTGGGCGCTGTGGTGTAATGGTTAGCGCATTGGACTGTTACACACAAGGTTGAGGGTTCGAATCCCAACGAAAGCAACATCATTTGGAAAAAATAATATTTATGATTTTTCTATCCCTCATACATATTGCAGCGTCCTCCTTCGGTGTTCCCATACCACTTAACCCCACCGAAGTAAAATAATATAACAGGGCTATGAACTAATAAAGTTCGCCAAATCTCCATCAGATGACGGGCAATAACTGTTCTAATAGCGAATTTACATTGTTAAATTTTTCACTAGATTTCGTTTTGAAATCCAATTCGAAATCTATATCGTTTACATTAGAATATTTGACAGATGAATGGGATTTCGATCAACCAACAACAATTTTTTTGTAAACAAACTAGCCTTAAAAAATAACCAAAATTAAAAGATTTTCTAAAAACCATTTTATGTAATGGCGGAACACAAAAATCATTTATATTATGAAAGATACAATGTTATATTTGCTAAGAAATGTGTTTAAATATAGGGATGATTAGTAGAAAGCTAAAATATTAAATGTTTTGTCAGTGCTCTTGCCGGCGCAATCAAATGATTTTTCATAGTTTGTCTTTGTCGGATGCAATAAAATAGCCGTTTTCAACTTTAAATATTTCTTTCAATTAAAAATAACAGACTTTATTATGTTATTCCTTAATTTTTTAAAGTTATTAAAATTTATTATTTCTTAATTTTTTATGACATAAACAGCTGCTGAATGTTGCCACTTTTTCTGCAAACTTCCCTACTTTTCTGCAAATATGGGAGAAAAATTGGATTTCAATTTGGATTTCGATGAGATTTCGCTGAAATCCAAATTAAATTGGGATTTCATTTCCTATGGGAAATCTGTTTAAAATCCCAAATTTGTATTGGATTTCAGTCGAAATCTATCGAAATCTACTTTTAACTCGATTTCGATCTTAATGTAAATTCGCTATAAGATTCAACAACTCTCGCAATTACAGTGTTGCCATATTTGAAGCCCTTCATCTTTATCTCTTGCCTATCTCCATTCCGAAGAAAGCAACACGTTATAGGAAGAATTTTTTTAGTTTTGCTTCTCTTAAAAGAAAACAAATGCATTTAAAATAACACACACAAAAGTTATGTAAAACTGTAAAAAATAATGTTTTTCTTAGTTAAACTTGCTGCAAGATTATTAACATCAGTCAAACCTCAAAAAAAGGAGTTCCTGAATTCGATTTATAAATCTGATCCAATTTTGCACGAATCGATTCGCAAAACTCATTTAAATTGATTGAATTATTAGCAGGCAATTATTAGTGGGCAATTATTCAATCAATCAATTTGGTTTTCTTAAATTCTTTTCATAGAATCAAACGAATTGATTAATTTAATTTCAACTAAAAATGGTTTATTTCACCTACTCTGACAAAAACAATGAAGGAAAGTCTAATATTAAACATCTATACGCCTTTCTTCATTATTTTTTCAGAGTGGCTATGCCGGTTTTAAATACCCAAATTCGGTGCCACATACTTATATACGGGTTTAAGGTTCTCAATTTCGATGCCAGGCGCGGATCCAGGATTCGCTCAAGGGGGGGCTAAATATTTTTTATATCTTATATGGTAGTCATATCTATAGATATTTTATGAACTACACTCAAAATAATACGTCTCTTTGCTGGACAGAAAAATTTGTTACTTTAACAAAATTTATTCCTGTTTTTTGGCTTAAAATAAAATTTGTTGATTTCAACAAATTCTTTTGTGAAATTTAACAAATCTAAATTTAAGTAAAAATCTGTAAAACTACAGTTTTATTTGTAATTAATTTAGGGTCTCGGGACCAGAGTAGGAAAATAAAATGTACACAACATGTAGGGTAGGGTACGGCTAAGGAACACATACCGTATCCATCGTTTTAGCGGTTGTGTGTTTGTACACAAACCGGATGCGGTACACTACGATTGTCTGATGAACGCAAAAGCTGCGATTATGTACTGTACTTTCAACACATATTCACACCCATACATGGGAATTTTTCATTACCATTGAAATATCATTACCATTGGTTCATACTAATGACAATGAAAAAAATTTCATTACCATTTAATGGTAATGAAATACTTTTCATTAGAAAAATCATTACTAATGGTAATGAAATTACACTAATGTATAAAAAAAACTAATTACAATTGATTAAAAACCATTTGTTTACAAAAAAATTCAGACAAATGAAAACAAACAACGGGTTTTGCCGGGGAAGTTATAAAACATAATTTTTTAATGAGAATTCATTCCATTCCGTTAAACTTTACCTGGATACAAATAACATTGGAATAGAAAGTAATATTCAATTTCAAATGAGCATGAGCCTGAATGAGCATATTCCATCTTCGATTTCAGCGAGTTTTACTCCATTTTTACGTTTTTCTGTCAATGGCAATTATTTGTTTTAATTTATTCATTATCAATGGTAATGAAATTTAAAATCATTGTCATTAATCAATGAAATTAAATTTTAGAATCATTACCATTAATTAAAAAAATGGTAATGAAAATAATTTCATTACAATTGATATCAATGCAATGGTAATGAAATCATCAATTAATTAGTCCAACTAATTAATTAGTCCCATGTATGTTCACACCCCGTAGCGTACCGAATTCGGGTTGTGTGTATAACACAAACACTATGCTTGTGTACTGTGTTCGCGATGTGCCATACGCAACCCTAAAAGTACGGTTCGTTAGAGTTTATTTTCCTACTCTGCTCGGGACCCTCCCCGGTCCTAGTCCATATAATCTAAGGGCATGTAAAGTCACTCCAAAGTCGCAAACATTTTGTCCGTTTTGCGCTATCTCGCTTAGTTTTCGAGATTTGGGCCATTTTGTGGAGTGGAAAATTTTTATAGGAAATTCCCGAGGGCCCCACTATTGTCCATTTTTAGATAGAGATAACCCCTTTCGCTGGGGTATTATTCGGTTCTTTAGTCGAAATTTTCATCAATTTTGCTCTATCTCTCTTAGTTTTAGAGATATGGGCCATTTTAAAAAATCGGGAGGGAAAGAAATAGCGCCATCTTTAAAACTTCGGATACATTGGTGGCGCCATCTACCGGGTAATAATAGCAACATGAAAATATTATATTTTAAAAATACATTTTGTAAAATTTAACGAATGGGTTCTTAAAAATTTGTTATAAATAGTTGTGAAAATTAACACTTAAAACTAGTTAAAGTTCTGAGGATTTTTAGTATAGTGTTAAATGAAGATTACTAAAATCTTTGTTTAAATCAGTGGTTCAACTAAAAATTTGTTAAAAATTAGTCAAATTGATTTGAAACTCGTTTGACAGATTTTTACACGTATTATTTTTAGTGTAGTCAAAAACGTCTTCATACTATTCGATAGACCTAGAAAGAGTTTGAGGACAGTCCCCAAACTAACTAAATGTCTCCAGACTAAACTCTAGATCAAAAAAATGTCCCCGTAGCATGCGCTGTGAAAATTTGACTATACACTCATAAAAAAAGGCCACACAAAAAGTTCAAAATTCTGCTAAAATAACAAGAATTAGTACCTATATTTGCGACAGCAGAATTTTCAATGAAGTTGAGAATTATGGTCTGCTAAATTTAGGTAAGCTAAATTTTACACACTGCTAAATACAGAGACAATTCTAGTTAACTTAGCTAAGAAATTTTAGCTAAATTCAACAGAAACATTACCTGATTTAACTGAAAATTTCTGCTAAAATATCGCTTACGGTCTTGGTTTTTGGGCTCTACGGATCTGTCCCGAGACGTGCCCATATTTATTTTTGGGAGTATAGGTGGCTTATATAGATTGATAAGTTTATAGTACCCGACTAAAAAAGTTTTCATATAATCTTATATGATTTGATATAATTATAACTGTTTATATGTGTGGCTTTATATGACCATATACATTTATATTAACACTTTGGTTTTATAAATATGTTTGATATGACGTTATATATAATCATATGCGTTTTGGTCTCCAGCTGTATATTAAGAGATCTGCAAATATAGTTTATATATAATTATATATAATGGCGTATAAGCTTCTCTAAACAATCTTATATCAAAAAATATAACAAAGTTAATATAAAATTGTATTAATTTTATGTATTAATTTATCTGACATGATATCTAATTATACAAAATTTTATAAAGTTTAATTGCACTATTAAAATTAAAAAAAAAACTCCGAAATTGTGGATCTGGTTTTGAAGTTTGCACTTTGATATATAAATAAATGTTTATAATTGAATTTAACATATATTTTTCAAATAGTTGGCGAAATACTCTTTATTAAACTAAAAAAAATTTTAAAGAAATAAATAAGGGAAACATTTTTTTTTTTTCATTGTGGAATTAAAGGTCGAAATAATTATTTTTACTTTTAAATTTAAAAATTAGACAAACATATGTTGAAATAAATATGGTTTCAGTTCATAAAAAAAATTAATTGTGAAAGTTAATTTTTTATCATGTTGGTTTTTAATTTTTATTTTAAAAAATAAAAATTGTTTTTTTCGACCTTTTTAATTCTTTAATTAAAAATTTATTAATTCAGTTCGAGGCCTATTTCCTTATTATGAATTAACATAATAAGTACTTTTTTCAAAAACTGTTTTTTTTTTCTTCATCAGGATACTCTCCTGACAAATACTTTTGCTTTCAAAAAACCTCTACACTTTCAGGAATGAAAAGATCGTTTCGGGGATTTTCCAAGTCCCCTTCATCAGTTTTCTTTAGAAAGTGGTGGCGTAATCCCCGAAACGATCGTCTTTTCATTCCTGAAAGTGTAGAGGTTTTTTGAAAGCAAAAACTCTGTGAAGTATTTGTCAGGAGAGTATCCTGATGAAGAAAAATAGCAGTTTTTGAAAAAAGTACTTATTATATTAATTCATAATAAGGAAATTGGCCTCGAAATGAATTAATAAATTTCTAATTAGTTAATTTTTTATTTAATAAGAAAGACACACATTTTATAAGAAAGACCAAAACTCTAACCTAGAAAAAGTTGTTCCGACAAATTTTTGTAATGTTTTATTTTGTCAGCTATTTCCAAGTATATTAGCAAAAATTGTTCTAAACATCTAGCATTAGTATTTAATATGAATGAATTAAGTGATCTCAATAATATTTACTAAAATTTTCTTTGAAAATCTTCATAAAATTATATGTATTTATATATAAATAATAAAGTGCAATAATTTATAAAATATCTGAAAATAAAAATTTTTACAATGAAATTTGATCATTAATTTATTTGCTTATTTTTTTATTTTCGATATTTTTTTATAATCTTTTTTTTCTTAATTCTAAAATTTTTATTATAATATTTAGTTTCTGCCAATTTCTGTCTGACAACGCCATAATGTTCCGTACGATGTCCGGTCCAATATGCGATCCGATAGCGATTGCATCTTCTAGTCCTTTACCCTTCTTGCTAGAAGTAGAAATTTTAATACACGTTTTAGCATAGGTTTGCCATGTTGTTCCAAAAAATACCATAAAAGGGGTTCGGGAAAATCTGTCAACCCCATTTCGATAATTCTTGAATGTTTAGTTAGTTTGTTTTTCAGTAAAAATCTGCTTCAGTAGTGCGTCTTTGTTACCGATTTTTATAAGAAGCACCTACAAAATTAATTTGAGTTTTAGTTGTTTTAAAAATGTACGAGGAACCAAAAAATTCTTAATATAAACTTAGAAGAATTTGCTATTGTAATAATAAGATAGCGATATATTTTTCTATATTCAACAAATTTTTTCGTTAACTATCAAATTTTGCCATCAATAAGTTAAGAGATCGCAGCATAGAATCCGAACACTTTATAAAAGTAAATATCTCTAAATTCGCAAACTTTTTTACTAAAATAATCATAATATTTTAATGTTCTGTTTTATAAAAAGCATTTTAAAATTAAATATTTTCATAGGAAATACAATGGAGATTCTGATATGAAAAATATTCTCAGAATATTATAACGGGAATGTGCCTTAAATTGTAAAAATTGTTCCAGTCTCTGTGATAGTTTTATAAGAAAAATTTCTCTAAATAAAAATGTTTCAGTCTCAAAGAGTATTTCGAAAACAACAATATTTCCTAATCTAATAAATAGTTTTAATATAGAAGAAGTGCTTAAGGCGCAGTTTTATAGTCAGAGCCAGAATCTTTAAAAATTTCTTATTTAAAAAATATTTAAGAAAAAATCGATCTGAGAACAAAATATATAAGAAAAAATCAATCTTTGTTCTAACTATAAAACTGGCCTTATTTATTATTACTTTTAAATAAAAAACTAATTTTACAAGAAGAATTTCCTAAAATTCTTGAAAATACATGTATTTAAAATTTTGAAAAAGTGAGCAACTAACGTGGAAACTATCCTGATGTGTTCCTTCCGATCCTAATGAAATTCGGATATGTGGTAGAGCTCTGCGGAAAAAGTCGCCATAAATCCAAATCCCAACAAAATGAGACTTTTCGTTAAACTAATGAAGTTTTCTTCACAAAATAAATGAAAAATTTCTTAGAATTGATGGAAAAGCTTCATATATTTTATGAAACTTTTTCGTTGAGTGTATGATACTTTTAATAAACAAAATGAAAATTTTCATAACATTTTGATAAAAAATTCCATTAATTCAATGAAAATTTTCAATGCACACCTTCCAGTAAAACTTAATTGGTTTAATGCAAAAACTCATTAATATTTGTAAATTTAAATTAACATACATATTTTTATTACTACATTTAGAGTTAACCAAAAAATAGTAGTTTTTAAAAACTATGTATTATTACACTGAAAGAATTATCCTTCGTGATATTAATGATATAATTTCATAGAATTTTTTTCGTAGAATCAATGAAGAATTTCATTATGTATATAATATTTAATTAATATTATGAAATTTTTCATAAATTTTCTTTCATAAAATTTTATAATATCATTAAAAAAATTCATTGAATTTCATAAATTAGATCTTCATAAAATTAATGAAAATGTTATTTATATATATATGAAATTGTTCAATAGTATTTACTTTTTTTTTCATTTTTTTACAAAATATCGCCATTCCGTTAATTTTAAAAATTTTCATACAATCAGAATATTATATTAAACATTTAATTCTCAAATACAATAGTTTTATATAACCATAAGGCCGAGTTTTAGTGATGTGCATTAATTTTCTTATAATTTATTAAAAATATTAAAAAAAAGTAATAAACAAAAGGTTATTGATTTTTATGGTAGCGGTAACAAACATTTATTTTTACCGGCAAAACTGTTGAGTATATAGAAAAACGTTATATGAACAGATTAAAGGAATTGCAATTTTTAATTTTCTTAAAATTGTTTGAGTAAAATCGGACTAGTGGTTCTCGAGTTATGTCAAAAAAAAGATATATCTCGATTCCTAGGGGTGACCCAGCGAAACGCCGGGACACGTATAACTTGTTTTTGACCGATATAACATTTCCCGTTGGTTTCATCCCATCCCGATTTTGACTGTCGCATAGTGTAATAAATTAAATTGCTTCATAAATTTTATGAAGCTCTTCATTGGCTGAATGATTTATTCATTGGAGGAGTGGGCTATTCATTTTATGAAGAGTTTCATTAATTTTATGAACTTTTCATAAACATTGGCTTTAATGAAACCTGTTTCAAAGATTCTATGAAAAGTTTCAATGGACGAGTTCCAGTGACAATTTTCATTGAAACTATGAAGAAATTCATTACTGAAGTGATGATAATTCTCTCAGTGTATCAAATTTATTAAAAATTTTTAATCAAAAACTAAAAGTTTCTTAAAACACCAGTTTTTTCGAATAAAAAAACTTTTAAAATACTAGAAAATATGCAATGATATTCAATTTATCTACAATTTCTTTTAAATAATACGAAAAAGCATTCAGAATATTTTAAATGGGGCAGCTGTTGCTTAGACGTGTGACTTTTTTATAAAAATAACTCCAAATCTGATATTTTTTAATGTCTTAGAATTAACATATATTTTTTATTAATATAAATTTTTTCAATGGTAAAAAGCCAAAAAATATGAAGAGCATTTTTGGAAAAATTTTAGAATTGGAGAATTTTTATATCAAAAAACTGAGGACCGATATTTTAGTAAACACTAAAATGAAACCAAATACTTAAGTAAAATTTTTTCCGATATTTTAAGGTCTTTTTGAGCTTTACTTATGATTTAGATGGTGATCTTAAGACCATGAAATTTAAAAATTGAATTAATAAGTTCACTTAAAATATTTTAATATCAGTGCACTTAATTTTCAAAACAAACGAAAAAAAAAACTTTTGTGGTAACTTTATAATATAAGGGAAAATCTATAGTCAGAACTTAGCATGATTGTTTTCTTAAATATTTCTTAAGTACACTGATAGAAATAAATCTGTAAAAATAGCAAAGAAACTTACTAAAAATTAGTTAAAAATTATGTTGCAGAAAACACTGCTGAAATTAGCAAGTTTTTTGCTAAATACTAGTAAAACAAGAACAGCAAAATTAAAACTGTTAAATTTACAGAATTTTATTTCCATTTGAGTTAAATTCTATTTAATTGAAAATAACAAATTGTACTGTAGATTTTGAAGGAATTTTTGTTAGATATAAGTAGACTATTTTTAAGCTAAATTTAGTTGAATGCAAATAGAAGTCTATCCTGCTAAATCAGCAGAAATATTTGTAAAAAATTTTTAAACTTCTGTTTTCAAAAGGCTCGAGTTTTATTTGCATTAAAACAAATGGAAAAAAAGCTTCGGAAATTTTAAATTTTTTTGTGGCTTTTTAGGCTACAAATTATTTAGCAAAATTTTTTTGCTGATTTTAGCAGGTAATTAACCTATTTTCATTTTCCATTAACAAAAAATGAACTCAAATATAACTAAAATTCTGTATATTTAACAGTTCTGATTTTTTTTCTGTATCATAATTTCAGTAGTTTTTTCTGCAGGATCATTTTTAACTAATTTTTAGTAACTTTTTCTGTTATTTTTACAGATTTATTTCTATTAGTGTAGGTAATTTCGTTTGAGACCGATCTTCTTACAATAACACTGACCCAAAATATTAATTTTTAAATAAAATGCATAACAATGGTTAATATCTTCATAATATTTCTATAAAAACAAGCTCCCCAAGAAACATTTTTACGGACTCTCCGGCATGTACGGAATCATCAATCTGGCTTTTGCGGCACTTTTGAATCCGTTTTGGTGTACCTATCCGTTTCCGCACCGTTAAATACGGACTTCACCCATTTTCATCATTTTGTACTCCGTAGCTAACGGTGTCATCTTTCTTCAGTTTATTCGTGAATTGTTGTCGTCAAAATAGAATTATTTAAATAATTTAATACGGGTTGCGCGATAAAGTCGGTTAAAAAAGTTTCTGGATGTCGCAAAAACGAGAATCCTGTCTTGGCCATTTGCCGCAATAGCCAAATTACTTTAATTCACATGGAATCATTAAATAGTAAGTTTTTATGAAATTTTATGTATGTCCCTTAAAATAGCGATTTGTCGATTTTCGTTCATTACACCCCCTCCCCCCCCCCCAGTTTTATTGGAAATGGTCCCAAATGGAAGAAATCGATTTTTTTTTTTGGAAAACGTTAACCCGTGCCGAAAGTTGAACGAAAATAGCCCATTTTGGAAAAAAAAATGGAAATTTGGAAAAAAAAATATTTTTTTATTCCATTTATTCATTTAATATAGTCAAAATGATTCAGACATGGAATTTTGACTGCATCGGACATCATTAAGCCACTTTAGCCTGGAATCCAAAATGACCCACGAATTTGATAAAAATGCAAAAACGTGTTTTTTTTAAATTAATTTTAAAGAATTTTTTAAGATGCCTAATTTGGAGTTGTCGATTGCTATTTGTACCAAAAAACGGGTATTCCATAAATTACTGACCCATTATGGAGGAACCAATTTTCTTAGGGAATATTAGGAAAAGTTATAGATTTGTTTTTAACACTAAAAACTTTTTGGAATCTATGAAGTCATGTACTAAATTTGCGATATGAGTTTTGCCTTGACTATTTCTATTTGCTCCACAAATGTGAATCGTGTAATATGTACCAGATATTACTGACCCATTGTGGAGGACAAAATTATCTTTTGGAATATTAGGAAAAGTTATGGATTCATTTTTGGTATTAAAATCTTTTCGAATTTTGAGGCCATATCTTTTATTTGAGATGTGAATTTTTGCTGGGAAATATTAGGAAAAGTTATGGCTCTTTAGATTCTCTGGAGCCATATCCTTAAGTTGCGATATAAATTTAGTTAAAATTACTAAAAATTACTTAAAAAACAAGCGGGCTAAAGCCCGCTCGATGGTTTGTGTAAGTCCCCAGGTGACTGGGAACTTATACAAACCAAAGATTAAATTCGGCTGTGCCGAGTCTTTAGATACCCTCCATCCTGGTGTTTTTATTCGGGGATTCTACTAAGTACAAACAAGTATGAATTATTACCCATTTTGTATTCGGTCAATCCACTGTGCAACAAATGTGTATGATTTTTTCCACCACTACAAGTAAATATTTCAGTTTAATCTTGTTTAATCTCAGTGCTGCCACAAGCAAGATTCAAAATTCCCAAAAGTGTAGACAAAATTACCCAAAAAATATGAAATTATATATGACTTCAATTAACATATTATTACAATTTGAACTTCGAAAAAAGGTAATAACCTCATCAGTAAACTAAAAAAAAAGTGATTTGGCCATTTCAATTGTCCCATCGTTCTGGGCGTTATATTATTACAAAGAAAAGTTCCTTAAATATGCAGCATTTATGATGAACTTTTGAGTCTTATATGAATCTTCATAAAATTTAGAGAAAAAATTAACTTTAGAACAAAACACTTAAAAAGCTTGTAAATAAGAGTCAGTTATGATCACATGTGAACGATTTAAAAATAATCTTATTTTAGAGTCTTTCAAAAATCAAGTTTTATTTGCGTTTTTAAATACACACAAAAAAATCTTTGGCAAGCAATTGGGAGCACTTTAACTAAAATAATGTTTTTGTGGCATACACAATATAATAAATTATTCGATAAAACTTTATTAGTTGAAATTTGCTTAATTACTTGGTAACGATTTTTTTGTGTACGTTAATAGCTTATTTGTATAACGAAAGAATTTCAAAGCATGTATAGATTAATACACTTTCCTGATGTATCGGTTTAATTCGTGGATGATCAGTCGCTGTGAATCAATTCATTAACTCGTATGAATTAAAAATAGATATTGGAATTTTTATGCAAACTTAACAATTAGATGTTAAGTCATTCATAAGCCAAAAGTAATTAAATACATTGAGGCAGGGTTGGTAGGCTCTATCGCTAAAATACTGTTATAGATTCCAATATCGATACATTTAAAATACCAGTACCGAAATTAATCAAATACCATTATCCCATTATCCTTACAACACCATTATTTTTTAGTTTAAAATTTTTGTAATTCCACGTCGTAATTGTGAATTTTACATACACTTTCCGTTTCTGCTACCAACAATGCTTTGAAGTAATTGCTAAGTTGTATTCATAGACCCACTATCTATTGGCTAGTTTATGAATTAAATTCTTTTTTTTTATGTATAATATATTTTTTTATTTACAAATTTGATAACTTTCTCAATTCATTCATTTGAATTGAAATTTAAGTGAAAAACTAAACAATTTAATAATTGCTGTCATCCATGCCCTACCCATAAAGTGGCAACACTGCGTATGTTATTCATATAGATGTATGCAGACCTTTAAAAATATAATTCCTTAATTCATATTTTAAATCTCAATTTTGCAATAAGTTGATCTCAGTGAATTTTTTTTACCCCGATGTAGTACTTTTCAAGCTGTTAAAAAAAAAATCCGCGGAAAGACCTCTGTAGGGAGTTTAATTCTGTGAAAAGTTTGGAAATGGACTTAGCTGCATATATCTAAGTAATTTATAGTCAGATTGGACGACATTTTTTTTTGTTCGTTTACCCGTTACCGGCGAATGAGATTTATTTTTAAGATTTTTTAAAATAAACCGTTTTTATAAAAACCACCGTATACTACCACATAATTTTTTACTTATTAATATATTCTTAAGATTAAAAACTTTTAAAATGTAGTTCAAATTTTATCACTTCAAACACCGAAGATATTAGAAGTCAAGCCTATCTATATATCAAATCAAAGCCTTTCGTCTTGATAACATTCTAATAAGCACAATTTTTGTTCTTATATAGGATTTTTATGGAATAAAAACATTAAAAAAACAAAAAAATTAAAATTCCTACGCCGAATCATAATGGGTCAACAAAAAAATGCTATCCTAAAGATATTTTTATTACCTTTCCAATGGTGTACATATTGTTCCAACCCTATTATAAATGAAGAAAATATAGTTAAGTTCATTTTTAAAATTTAAACCGAAGTAACTCCCCATACAGGCTTTTCGGTGAAAAAAAAATTTCTTCGGACCCCCAAAGAGAGTTATATCAGTAGTAAAAATTTAGAATCAATCGGTGAGATGCCTCTAAAGCCAACATACATCCAAATTATTCAATCGAATCAAAATTGAATCAACACAAATAGGAACAAATCTTATCTCACTTTATTCAATGTCCAATCATTGATTTAAAGGCATTATGAATTATTCAGTAATTTATAAAATGAATCCGATTTTATGCATATAAATTCAAAAAAAGAATTATCTCTTTCAAGGTCTGGGTGTGTATGTATGTATTTTTTTCTTATTCAGTAAAAACAACAACACACAGTTAATATATTTTTTCATGTTAATATGGAAAATTCTAGAGGTGCTTCTACATTTTCTTCCATAACTTTTAAACGTCTGGACCAAATATGCCCATTTCCAATAGCAAACTGCTTAAGAAATTGGACCAAAATTTTGACTAAAAATTAACATCCTAGCACAACTATTTTGAGCGTGATCGTGATTTCAACAGACAGACAGACAGACAGACAGACGGACACGGCTATATCGGTTTCGCTATTGATAACGATCAGGAATATATATTTTTTTTATGTCCCAGATTTTTTTTTCGATGAGTTACAAACGGAATGACAAAATGATATATACCCTCCTGCACAGTGGGATGGAGGGTATAATAATGCTGCAGAAAAAAACTCCTAAATTAGCAAATTATTTTTGCTATAGATTAGTAAGATAGGAACAGCAAAAATAAAACAGTTAAATATCCAGAATTTTAGTTATATTTGAGTTAAATTTTTGTTAATAGAAAATAACAAATAAACCTGCTGAAATCTGCAAAAAATTTTGCAGTTTGTTTTTTGCTATTTTTAGTGTACTATTTAGCAAAATACAAGTACAATTTGTCATTTTTAATTAAATAAAAGTTAACTTAAATGTAACTAAAATTCTGTAAATTTAACAATTTTATTTTTACTGTTCTCATTTTACTAGTATTCAGCAAAAAAAATCTGCTAATTTAACAGCATTTCATGCAGCGTCATTTTTAACAAATTTTTAGTAATTTTTTCTGCAATTTTTCCAGATTTATTTCTGTGAGTGTAATATTAGTAGAACTTATGGAGTAATTGTTGGCACTAAAAGCGCTTTATAATCTATGGAGTCTATTTTTATTCGCCCCACAAACGGGAATCCCAGAAACTACAGACCTACTGTGGAGGCTCCAATTATATTAGGAAAATTTATAATTAACTTTTGACACTATAAGCTTTAAAGACCTATGGTATCATATATTTGATTTGCGATACAAATTTTCCCCTATTTCCAGTTAATTCATAATGTGCCAAATTTGCTTGCTCATTTTCCCCCAACCCTTAGAATCCGTTTTCAAGATTTCCAAATTCGGTGCCATAAGCTTGCCGGTTTTTTAATTCATAAATTCGATGCTACAGACTTTCCCAATTATAATAACAATAATTATTATTTGATACGTACTGTATTATTTAAAGTTAACAGCTTTCTGCAATACTCTTTTTTTATTTGTATTTATGATAATATTTGAATCATTCTGTAATGTTCCTTATAACTTGCTGTGTTCAGCGTTGCCAGAAAAGTTTCTGTTCGTATCCCCATTTGACTACTTGAAATTCCCCAAAACAAATTTCTAAATCCCCAAATATTTCCCCAATATAGTTTTTAATGCGAATTTGAAATACAAACTCATTTTCAAAGCAAATAAAATTTTATTTGTTAATATTATAAATAAAGCCGTGCACACACGGTCAATATAATTTATTTCAAGTTTATTGATCTTTGCACACACACTTTCAATGTTATTAGAAACATATAACTGAAATTAAAATTGATCCATATTTTCCATCCTAGAAAATATTGCAAAAATTAGCGGATTTTAAAATGAAACCATGTTTATATTGATTATTAGTTTATTTTACAATAATTTATATGTTTTGTTAACAAAATAAATTTAAAAAAACCAACATTTCAATATTGGCCACACACTTTTCAATAATATGAAATTGAAAAACAAAAATCCAAAACATTTTGAATTTTTGAATTTAATTGATAAACTTTCAATACAGGGTACAGACCTTCAATTAATTTGTAAACAATCAAAAAAATAATGAGCGTGTATGCCCTACTTAATGATTTTCAATCCTTGAGATAAACAAAACAAAAATTCTTGTTAGGCCGATCGTTTTTTGTAAGGGTTGCTCGAAAATACTACAAATTGCCACCTGACTTAAAGACTTTTAATTTGTCTATTGATACGTTCAGGAAGAAACTTTTTGAAGAATTTTCACTTAATGCTTAATTTTCAGGCATTTTTTTTTTAAATTAAAGCTTACATATACTATTTTTTTTTTTATAGAATTTAGGGAATTTAGAAACTATTATCGCTAATTTTTTAATTTTTTATAACTTATACTTTAAATTTTTTGCATTTAATAATTTTATTTTTACATTGTTATTTAAATATACATCTAATATTATATTTTATACCTTAATTTTTTTTTATTTTAAGCAAATTTTATTGCTTGTTTTGTTACTTTTAGTAGAAATTTGTAACCGATTATAGCCTATAGGCTAGGTTATTGTAATAAATAAAGAAATTAAAAATTATTTAATTAAATAAATGAATTTAATTAAATAATTTTTAATTTTTTGCACAAGAAAATCTATAAAAATCATAAAAAAATTAAAGATTATTATACCAATCTGAAAACATTAAAATGTACATATTCCGTAAGATTAAACTAACTTTTTTAATTGATTTAGATAGAATTATTAAATTTATTTTTACTCTTTCTTCGGATTTATGATTTTAATTATAGTTTGCACCCTGGAACTATATGTAGCATCTATATAAAGATTGCCGGTTTTTTTCTAAATATTTTTTTAAAAATGAAAAATGACAAACTCGCGGTTTTATACTTACTTGCAAAATATGGGAGTACATACTTGCAAAGCAATAGTTTAATTTTTTTGGTTTCATATTTTAAAATGTTGTAAGCTTTGTTTTCAAAAAATCATAAAAAAAATTCTTAATCCCAGGGACACAAACTAGGCAAACTTTGCACGCTTTATACCGGGCACAATGAGTAGAGTTTTCTTCTTTTAAATTTCTATTATTGAAAACTTTTAAAAGTAGTTTAACAAAACATCAGAAAAAATATATATTTTAAATTAATTAAAAAAAAACTGAAATCCCAAAAATAAAAACCAAAAACTTTTGTGAAATCCCCAAATGCCTTCCTACGAAAATCTGTCCACTAAACCGAAGTTGAAATCCCCAATATGGTGCGAAATCTCGCTATCTGACAACACTGGCTGTGTTATCATCCCACTTGCTGTCAATTTTCTTTCGCTGAATATACATTTTTGTTTACATGTGAAGAAATATAGGTAGAATTTTAAGTAAATTTTAGAAAAAACATTCCGAATATGGAAACAAAAAGTATTGCCCATGATCTAGATGCCAGGAATCGTACTGATGATGTGCGTCTAAAGGAATTGGCACCTTTTAGTAAAATGTTACTCTGCGAACAGCTACGCAAAGGTTTACATGCAGCCGGCTTTATGTATCCAACAGTAATACAAGCTACCGCTATACCAGTGGGTAAATCTGGAATGGGTAAGTGGAAAATTATTCAAAAACTACGTTATTTTATATTGAGGTTATGTATTTCATATTGTAGATTTATTGGTACAATCAAAATCTGGCACTGGCAAGACTTTAATCTTTTGTACAATTGTTCTGGAATTCTATCAAAATGAGATTAAAGAACCACAATCACTGATTGTTGCTCCAACACGAGAAATTGCTGTACAAATTGAAGAGGTTCTTAATCAAATTGGAAAATATTGTACGGCCTTTAAGGCGGTCTGTGTTATTGGTGGCATGGATGTTACCGAAGATCGTAAACGTTTGCAGGGTGCCAAAGCTGTAGTGGGTACACCTGGCAGAATACTACATTTAATACAAAATGAAGTACTCAATACTTCACAGATTAAGGTGTTGGTCTTAGACGAGGCTGACAAAATGTATACACACACTTTTCGTCAGGATTTACAAAGAATACGTAAAGCGTTGCCAAATCGTAAACAAACTATAGCCTGTAGTGCTACATTTGTTGATAATTTAGATCAAGAATTGGCTAAAATCATGAAAAATCCACTATTAATCTCTACTGAAGATCGAGCCACCTTGTTGGTGGGTATTAAACAATTTGCCTATGAATTACCGGAACAAAAGACAAGTATTTTGGAAATGCAATTGAAATTGGAAGCTTTGAGACATATTTTTGGTAGAATTGCATTTAAGCAATGTTTAATATTTGCTGGTTCACAATCGAGAGCTGATTCCTATCGTAATTATTTGGAAAAAGATGGTTGGCCCTGTGAGTTAATATCTGGAGCCCAGGATCAAAAGACACGTTTGGAAAACTTTCGTAAATTTCGTGAATTTAAGACACGAATTTTACTGGCCACTGATTTAATGGCACGTGGTGTTGATTCAGAACACGTAAATTTGGTAATAAATTTGGAATTACCCACAGATGTGGTTACTTATCTGCATCGTATTGGTAGAGCTGGTCGTTTTGGTTCCCACGGTTTGGCAATGAGTTTTATAGCTTCGGAAAAGGATGAAAAAACGTTTAAAAAACTTATATCCGAAATTGGTACAGGTATGAAGGTGTTGAAATTTCCATCAAAAGATGAACCAGAAAAAGAGCCAAGGGATTTATGGAATTTTGGGCAGTTTGAAGAAGATATCAAATATTTTGGTCTGTATCAAAGTGAATTTCCCATTGCATTGGCTCCATTAGCTTCACAAGATAATGTTACGCTAACATCATCACTATCGGATAACAAAGAGAATCTTACAACAAATATATCTTCAGCTGTACAATCTTCCATTGATACAAACACATTTTTGATAAATTCCAAAGATAGCGCTTTAAATATACCTAATTTTTTAAATGATGAGGTACCACCGCCTCCACAACTTTTATCAAATCCATATCAAAATCTTTTGACACCCTCAGACCATAATTTAATTGAATTGCTACCTTTGCCCACACCACCACCAAATCATTCGGAAAATCTTCATAATACTCCCTGTGGTTCCCAAAATAGTTCTCAGCAACATCTTTTATCTTCAAATACTATTGACGATGCCAGCAGCATTGCTGCCGATAGCTTACGTAGCAGCCAACAGGATATATCACGTTATCAATCGGTTCTAATGCAAAAATCCGCCATACCAACATTAGTGGAATTTTTGGTTTCACAATCGGAGGATAATAAATTAGACAAGTGTACTAAAATTGATTTATTTGATGCTTATACCAAGGAGGTTTTGAATGATGATAAAGAATCTATTAACGAGGTAAGATATATAAATCTTAAGTATAGAAATTAAGGTGCCTATTCCCACTTATGACTCGTTGTGACTGTCATAAGACTATTTTTAAGACTGAAAGTTACAACTTTCCATGCAAGGCAACAATGAAATTCAATTTTTTAATGTTATGACTCTGCACAAAAAGAATACCTTTGAGCTAAATAAGTGCGTATTGAGTTTGATTACCAATATAAAAGCAGTATGCAATTCTTCCATATTGGATCTCCGATTAAAACCGAATAATTTTATTAATTGTAAGATGTACTTGTATCCGAATTTTTGAGCAATACAGTTGTGACAGATTGTTGATAACTTTTTTTGTTATTGACAAGATTGATACAATTATATAGAGCAGCGCTAGTCGACTTTTTCAAGGAAGTACTCGGAATAGTTGAAAATTTTAACATTTCTTTTCATTCTATAATTATGTTGTGCATTTCTCCGCAAAAGATTTTTATTTCTTTTATTTAAACGCGTTCTGTTTCAGTTGAACTATACTAGCTGTGTTTGCGTACTTTTCGGGTAAAGTTAACATGAAAGTTTACAGAAAATACTCTCACGAAGTGACAAAAATATATCCTAAGATATATAAATATATTTTTATAATTTATGAAATTTATGTACATTATTATTAAACGGAAGGAAAAAGAATTTACAAAAACCTTTACGAAGCAGAGGTATAAGATAAAAATGAGAAAAAAAATAAAGTAGATAAAATTATGCTGAGATCAGTTCATTGATATGTACATGTTGTGAGAGTTGGCATCTTCCATTAAAATTTAGAGTCAATCTTTCGATTTTATCCAGAACGAGTTCGAAGCCAGCGAGACTATGTAGGCGTCGGGTGGAATAGTGCCATGGTAGTTTAAATATCATTTTAAGTAGCTTATTTTGTGCTACTTGGAGTTTTTTTATATGACATTTTGCAGACGTGTACCAAACTGGAGCACAGTAAAACATTATGGGTGGAATATAGATTTGATGATGAGTTTTTTATTGTCTATCTTCATTTCCGACTTTCTGTTTATAATTGGGTACATTATTCTAATAATTTTGTTAATTTTGTCCAATACATAGGGAATATGATTATTAAAATTAAGCTTTGTGTATTATACACCCCAGTAAAAAACCAAAAAAGAAATACAGTCCATTTTATTTCAAAATATTACATAGAACTTTAACTTTCTACGTAAAAATAACTATTAACAGTAACGAATGGATTTTTGTAACGTATGCCAATTGTTTACTTTCTAATAAAAAACAAAAAAAAAATCAAACTACAAAAATAAATAATTTTTATTAAGGATGGAAAGAAAGCTCGAGCGAGCCAAAAATATATACACTTTTTAAAAAGCTCGAAAGCCAGAATTTAAAGAGCTGCTCAAATTAAAAAAGCTCGCAACTAAAAAAATAAAGAGCTTTTAAAAATGAAAAGGCTAGTAGGCAAAACCGAATAGAGCTTTTTAAATCGGGCAGCTCGTAAAAAAAATTTCATAGAGCTTTTTTTTATCGAACAGATCTAACGAAATTTAATTGAGCTTTTTGGAATCGAGCCGCTAAAAAAGCTCGCTCCCATTAAATAATTTAGTTATTATAAAAACAAAAACGGTAACTTAATTACGCTATATCCAAAAGTATTATTTATAGTCCCTAGGTTTTGAATTTTAAAAAACCACACGTAAAAAATTACAAAATAAGGGTGGAATGTGCAAATAGGCTTTGTAGTTCAAAAAATGAATTAAAAGACTTAATTAGCGATTTCTTCAAACAAATATAATGATGCAAAAATTTTCCTTTTTTGGAAATTTATTTTTCGCGTTTTTTTGCAAGAAGCCACCAAACTTTGTTTTATGAAATGGGTATTATAGTCCCTAGATTATAAATAAAAATAAAAAACCCCGAACTTAAAAAATTGCAAAATTATGGCGGAATGCGAAAAAAGGCTTTGTAGCGCAGAAACTAAGTAAAAAACTTAAAACAACGATTAACATTCTGCATATTTATTTTTATTTGATATAGTGAATTCAAATAAAAAATGCCCTGAGTTATTATCACTGCTAAATTTGAATGTTCCCTCTAGATCTTTAAGAAACCATGACTATTTTATCATATGTATGCATAAAACGAATTATTCGTTAAATGAACCCTTAATTAGATCTCAGATTAATTTTAATAAATTAGAAAATACTACTGTTTTAGATTTTAGTTATTCAAAACATATATGTTTAAACTTTATTTAAATAATTTGTTTTAATTTTCTAATTTTATTTTTGGCGAGTAGTCTGTAAGGATCATTGTTATCCATAGACTTTATAAAAAATAAAGAAATGAAATGAATATAATGATGCAAAAATTTCCGTTTTTGGAAAAATTTTGTTCTCATCCATATCAACCAGTTTTTGGTATGAGATATGGGTATTATAGTCCTTGGGTTATGAATTTCAAAAAATCTCACTAAAAATTACAAAATAATGGCGGAATGTGAAAGAAGGCTTTGTGGTGCAGAAAGTAAATTAAAAGACTTACATAATTGGCGATTAACATTCTGCAAACGAATATATTAATGCAAATATTTTCCTTTTTGCAATTTTTTTTTTTTTTTTGCAAACTAAACAAAGATTTGGGTATTTTAGTTCCTTATGTAGTTAATCAATTTTTAACATTTATTTTGAAATTCTATGGGATATGCTGTATTTAAGACCTGTGCGAGGTGGCTAAATAAATTCTAAACTAAATACTTATTGACAAAAGGGTTTAAAATTTCTTTGAAAAAATTTTGAAAATTTTTTAAATTTCATAGAAACTTGGAAGCCTGAATTTAGTTCATTTTTTATATTTTTTATATTTAGCCAGTTCGCACCCACCCTTAATATCTAAATATTTAATTTTAATTTTTTTGTAAACATGCGAAAAAAGTTTACAAATTTACTTTGAAAGAACTTACGTTTTCATAATGCTCGATTTATTTTTTTGGAAAAGAGCCTTTTTTATGAAGTTCTTTTACATTTTTTGAGCGTAATTATTGAGCTCGCTTGTTTTAAAAAAGTGAGGAAGCTATATTTTTTATACCCTACACCACTATGTGGTCAGGGTATTATAAGTTTGTGCTGATGTTTGTAACACCAAAAAGTATTGGTATACCGATCGGCTCAGAATTTTTTTTTATTTCGATTTAACGATGTCCGTCCGTCCGTCTGTCTGTCCATGCATTCTTGTGCGCACTCTACAGGTCGCAAATATTAAGATATTTTGATGAAACTTGGTACACCGACTTATGTCGGCCCAAGGACGACGCCGGTCCATGTTTAGACCTAGTGCCCATATAAGGGTCCTACCAAAATTATATTGTTTATACGCTGCAGGTCGCAAATATTAAGATATTTTGATGAAATATGGTACACCGACTTATGTCGGCCCAGGGACGAAGCCTATTGATTTTGGTGAACATCGGTCCATGTTTAGACCTAGTGCCCATATAAGGGTCCTACCAAAATTATATTATTTATACGCTGCAGGTCGAAAATATTAAGATATTTTGATGAAATTTGGTACACCGACTTATGTCGGCCCAAGGACGAAGCCTATTGATTTTGGCGATTATCGGTCCATGTTTAGACCTAGTGCCCATATAAGGGTCCTACTAAAATGATATGGTTTATACGCTGCAGGTCGCAAATATTAAGTTATTTTGATGAAATTTGGTACACCGACCTACATCAGCCCAAGGACGAAGCCTATTGATTTTGGTGAACATCGGTCTATGTTTAGACCTAGTGCCCATATAAGGGTCCCCCAAAATTATATTGTTTATACGCGTCAGGTCGCAAATATTAAGATATTTTGATGAAATTTGGTACACCGACCTATGGCAGCCCAAGGACGAAGCCTATTGATTTTGGTTAACACCGGTCCATGTTTAGAACTAGTGCCCATATAAGGGTCCCCCCAAAATTGGCTTGGTTACAAACTGCAGATCGCAAATATTAAGATATTTTAATGAAATTTGGTGCGCTGACTCACAGTATAGAAAATTTTGACACAAGCCCCATTTTAACCCATTCGAATTTCGGATCCAAACATTAGTGGGCTTTTACCCAGACTGGTGTAGGGTATTGTATAGTCGGCATGCCCGACTTTAACCTTTTTACTCGTTTTAATATATTTTTTTACAAAAAAAAAATGCTTTTGAAAATATTACTTTTCCAAAAAATTTGCTCCCCTGTCCGATGTTCTTGAGCGGGCGGCGGGAAATTTAGAGGCAAATCCTTTGGAGCATGTTTGTTTATGGTTTAACCCTTTGACGACCATAGGCAAGTATGCTTGCCCAAGTGTTTTTCGCATTTATAATTGCCCAGACAAAAGATAGAGTAAATATTTTCAAAGGTGATTTGTAAAGGAAAATTGGGGGAACAAAAATGTAGTAGGCGGTAAATCCCTACCTAGTACCGCTTTCCCCATGTAAGCCCTCAAAGTTGATTTTTTAGAATTCTTGATTTATGGGGTAAAAAGCACAAACTTTGGCAAGCGAAATGGAGGGCAAGCAAGGGGTCTAGACGCCAATTTTTTGTAACATATCCATAATTTAGTTCCAGATCACGAAAATAAATTAATAATAACAATCGCTTCGTCCGGAATGGCAGGGTCGTCAAATGGCAAATATTTATAGCAACCGTAATGAGGGGTAAGGAGGGGTTCTACGGAGCCAATTTTTCTTGCCGTAACCATTATGTTTGGAAAATGTACTAAATTGCACTATTAAGCATAAATATTACAAAACGTTTTTAAAACTTTGAGATTAAAGTGAATGAAGTAACCCCCTTTTTGCAGAAAAAAAGTCTAAAATCGGTTCACACTTCTAAAAGTTGTACGACCATAAAGCTTTCGTATACCCGAGATGGTCATCTTTGACACCCTGTAGCACACCCTGTGCTAAAACAGGGTGGCTACAGGGCTAATTTTCTAAAAGCCTAGATCTTTCTCTTCAGTTCTTGTGAACATTTTATTCCGATTGGATCAGTAGTTTAGAAGATCCATAATTATTACCATTTTTTCTTTGGTTTCGAACCACTGTGCTAGGGCTCGGATTTTCATGTAAATACATGTTTGTTGTCGTTAGCTGGAAAACAATGTACAATAAATCAAATATCTTTGCGAATTAACAAATTTTCAATAAAATGGCATCGTCTTGTTAATACATATTTTTGCATATTTGCTATAAATGCATATTTTTCCATATTTTGCTATAAATTCATATTTTTATGCATATTTTTGCATATTTCCACACATTTTTGTATATTTTACCAAAACTGCATTTACATATATATATTTTGTATTTTTCTTTCTTGTTGATTTTACCAGTGGGTATCGATCCCCCCTTGTCTCGCTCAATCGGCTCTCTTTTTATTTGTTCGCGAACTCGGGCACAAGCAAAATAACACATTTTGCTTGTGTAAAATCAAAGAGCGTAAAATAAGGAGAAATTCCAACTATAATACAGGGGAATTGCGGGGAAATTAGATGCTTGTAAGGGGAACGAAATAATTTCCTAATGCGTCATAATTTAATTTACTCTGTTCACTGTTAACATTTTTGGCCGAAAAACACAAAATATAACATGAAAAACGCTAGGAATCGAAAAAAAGTGGAATTAACTAGAATTGAATGAATTCCTTGACCAAAACTTGAATTAACTAGAATTGAATGAATTCCTTGACCAAAAGTTGAATTAAATAGAATTGAATGAATTCCTTGACCAAAAGTTGAATTAACTAGAATTGAATGAATTCCTCGACCAAAAGTGAATTAGCTAGAATTGAATGAATTCTTTGACTTAAAATTGAATTAACTCGTGTTGAATGAATTCTTTAATGAATGAATTTTTTTAATTCGAATGCTTAGTGCTTTGGTCAGAGAATTCATTCTATAAATTTTAATTCTTTGAATTCATTCACAGAAATTAATTCCTGCTTATTTTTTATTAATAAATTCGTTCCTTGAATTAAAGAATTGAATTAAATTTTTGGGAATTCATTCCAAAAAGAAATTAATTCTTAAAAGATCTGTCTCCACCACACATTAGGTTTAATATTTTTTTATCAATTAACTTCAAAATCAATCGCAGAGAAAATTATTTTACGTGGAGAGTATATAATTCATACACAAAAAATTCCTGTAGGAAAACTGATTAAAGCATACTTATTAAAAATTTGTTCATTAAAATTCGTGGATTTTATCAAGTTTTGTATAAATTGTGTAATTTATTGTGTTAATGATGTTGTGTTAGAAGTTGACAACACTCATTTCAAAGAAGAATAATGAAAAAGGAAATTTTACATCATCACATTTTTCCCATCACAGTACTCACAGCATCTTTTGTGTGCGCAAACGGCTTTCACCCGGTTTTTATTTGCTCGCCCGAGTTCGCTAAAAATATAAGAGAGTCATAGGAAGGATCGTCTCTCTCTATATGTATACTCTTTGATTTTACCTAGTGTCCAAAAATTAAATAAAATTTGTAATGAAATTTGATAATAACAAAGCAACAACAACGAAAATAATTTTGTTGTTGCTTTGTGTGTATTTTGCAAATTTTATGGCATTTTTTTATTGCATTTGGAATTAG
Source organism: Leucophora obtusa (assembly GCA_949987735.1). Lineage (NCBI taxonomy): Eukaryota > Metazoa > Arthropoda > Insecta > Diptera > Anthomyiidae > Leucophora > Leucophora obtusa. Next base: position 182,757,596 of record OX465296.1, read on the forward strand.
TCGATGATGCCGTGAAAAAAATTTGCGCGTCAGAAAGTTTATTAACCCGAGTAAAACGGGTTATACATTATTTTATATTATTTATTACAATTATGTCTCGTTATATATTGCTTAGTATGGCAGTATATATAATAAGACGTAATTTTCGTCTTTAGAAAAAATTTTATATGACCCAATATCTAAATATATCTTTTTACATAAGTTGTCATATTTAATCAGATCTCGACCATGGAATTTAAATTATAAGACCAAATATAGCCCAGTTTCATGTTCAATTTAAATTTCATTTAAGATTTTATCGAAATCAATTACAATCCATTTGTAATTGAATAATATTATTTTACAAAACCAAATTTTGATATAAAGTTCAAGGGATTTAAAAAATAATAACATGAAAACGAAAAACCGGTATTGAATAGAATCTGAGTGATATTATCTGACAGATGACCCATACATTATCGACGTTGAAAATATGTTGAAAGAGTTAATACTTAACATACGCAGTCAGACTATGTATAGGATTTCGTACCAGATATGTATAGCAACAAAACAAGCCTATTGATTTAAAAAAGAAACATTTATTTTCCCTATATAATCTATGGTATATTCTTGTTTTAAATGAACTCTTAATATCTTAGTAAATTCAAATTGAAATTTATTTTCATTTAAAATGTCATAAATTTACATCGAAACAACAGATTATATGATATATATCAGATATTTTGAAATTGAATATTGGGCCATATTAATAAAAGTTAGCCAATTCTTCGGAGTAATTATTTTGGTTTAGGAATAACGTAGCACCAAATTTTTTAATAGGCTTGAAGGATATCATGAAATACAAATGAAAATTAAAACAAAAAATTTTTAAACAATTATTTCAAGACATTTAATTTTATTAAAAACTCAAGTCAAATTTGTTATCACAATTTTAATGTATTTTTCTCATTTTAAAATGAGTAGCCCAAAAATTAAAGCTTCATTTGAACTTTTCTCACTTTCAAAATAAGAATCTCACCTTCAGTGAAAAATCCAGTAATGTTTTATGGAAAATTATTTGAAATTTCATTTTATTTAGAATATTTTTATTTTATGGATTATTCTTGAACTATACTATAGCTGTGTTTTAGACTTAACTATATCCGTTAACTCATAAAAACCCTCAAAGTGCATAAAAACGCTTTTAAGACAAAAACTAACACATTACTTTTCGTATGCACGTTAACTTTCAACACGGATAATTATCAACGTTGAAAACTCAACGTTTATACATTTTCACATCTAACGTAACTTATTCGCGTTACTTCCTAGGAACTAGGGTGTTCTGAAAAACGAAACCACATAAAATTATTCGGTTTCACATAAAATGATATGTTGTTGTACAAAAACGAATAATTTTATGTGGTTTCGTTTTTCAGAACACTCCCGTATAACGGAAAATTTATAAACATAACCTGTTTAAAAAATTTTTATACTACAATCGGTTTAACGTAGATTTGCTTTAAAGATTTAACGTTGATAGGCATGAGACAAAATTCAGCTTATAGCTCCTATAAGTACTCATTAATAAGTAGATGCTTATTATGTATGCAGTTTCACATAAAGACTCTAAAAGTTACTAGATTTGCTTAGTTTACACGATACACGAAACCTTACGTGAATCCCCCATTGTTTTTCAGTGCAATATTTAATAAAAACAAAAATTCCAAAATTTTGATCAAATTGGACCTAATTGCATCAAATTTTAACTATTAAGATATTATTTAATACAATAATGTCTGGTCAAAATTCGGATTAAATTGTATATAATTTAAAGTAATTAAATCCAATTTGATCCACGTAGATACAATTGTATTCACCATTTTTCGGATTAAATTGTATCTGATTAGTTATTGTATTTCATCAAATTAGATATGTCACCATATCATCTTTTTTAATCGGGAAGTCAATTAAAGTTAAACAAAGTATTTTTAGTTTAAGTTTTAGCAAAGAAACTAAAACTGAAAATTAATATTCCACAAAGGAATTAGCAGCTTTAAAATATGCACCAACAACTTCCGTGAAAGTGGAACAATCATTTTCAATGTATAAAAACTTTTTAAGACCAAATCGTCAACGTTTTTCTTTGGAAAATTAAAAAAAAAATTATTTACATAAATAAAGCTTTAAGTTTTATACAAACATTTTATCTATATTTCTTAGTTAATAAGACTGAATGGTTTTTGTTATGTGTTTTGCTATTAATAAACTTTGAAATAAATCAAGAATAAATGCGTATCCCTTTAGTTGTAAATGCATATTTTTCAATTTTTAATACATATTTTATGTACATAAAACACGAGTATAAATGCATAAAAATCCGAGCCTTAATTTATCACCTTATAAATCACCTATTTATCACCTTATAATCGGTTGCCAATCCTTGGGATCATTTCAACTAATAAAGTTTTTTCTCTTATATTATTCGAAAACTAAAATCATTTTACCAAGTTTTTAGTTTTTTCTACTTAAATTTTTAATAATTTATGTGAAAAAATTACTTAGCAACAATTTTTTGTGGGCGGCGTGCACTCTGAAACTACTTAAAGTCTAAATAACCCGTTTTTATTTAACAATTTCAGCCAGAAATTAGTACTGATGGACCCTTATTGTCTTCGAACAAATTGGCCGAACTTAAATGTTTACTTATCGATAAACAAGACAATAAATCACCCGTTAACGATTGCCAAGATCTATATTCGGATTTTGCCAATTTTAACGAAGATGATGACTCCACTTCTGTCTCGGAAGAAATTGATAAACAAACATTTATACTATCGGTAGCTACACCATCAATACAACAGGATTCATTTTCGGAATTACAACAAAACTCATCAGATTTATATCCAGCTACAGACGAAACAAAAATAAGTACGGAAACAAATGAAATTGAAAAAGAACAAAAACATTTTCCATCGCCAGCTCATAATCCAATGACAGATATAGCAGGTTTTATGCCCGACATAATATCGGGACAGCATCAGCAACATACAAAAAAACAACAGCAGCAGCTACCACAACATAAATTATCTATTAATGTAAATGCACAGGTAAGAAAGGAACTATTTTGTGGAAAACTAAAAGTTCTTATTTATCAATTATTATTAAACAAAATTAGCTTTAATCGTAGGCTTTCCATGTGGTTAAGAAATACCCAACGTTCTAATTAAGTTAGACTTAAAATTTTAAAACAACTTATATTAATATAACCCTTTTGTAAACCTACCTCTGATCTAAAATATGAACCAACCGTTTGTCTTTTTTCTCAAATAAGAAATAACGATTTTATATTTACCTAGAATGCGACCCACTGGCACGTATTTCCAAACAAAGGCCTTCTTATAATCCAAAATACTATCAGATCTTAGGCCTTATTATTATCAAAAATATTTCCTAATCGTCAAAGTTTTAATTATTCAATTCAAAGTTTTAATTATTATATCGGAAATAACAACTAATCATATGTATTCTTATAATCAAAAATACATACTATCGAATCGAAGGTCCTTTTGTAATAAAAATTCGATGATATTCTATGTTATACCTATCGTAGGCTCAGTTAAATAATATCGAATCGAAGATCTTCTTATAATATTAGCTGTATTTTGTCTCATGCCTATCAACGTTAAATATTTAAAGCAAATCTACGTTAAACCGATCGTAGTATAAAAAAATTTTAAACAGGTTATGTTTATAATTGTTCCGTTATAATCGAACATACGTCAGCAAAACTTTTTAGATTGTAACGCGAAGAAGTTACGCTAGGTGTGAAAATGTATAAACGTTGAGTTTTCAACGTCGATAATTATTGTAAGTTAACGTGCATGCGAAAAGTTATATGTTAGTTTTCGTCTAAAAAACATTTTTATGCACTTTGTGTTTTTTTAAAAGTTAACGGATATAGTTAAGTCGAAAACACAGCTATTGTAGGTCTTTGTGTAATCCAAATACCTATCGAATGCTCAATTGAAGGTCTTTGTATGATCTGAAATTAGAACCATTCGTAGTTCTTTGTTTGATCTCAAATTAGAACAAATCGTAGATCTTGGCATGAACTCAAATTAGAACCAATCGTAGGTCTTTGTGTAAACCAAATTACTTCCAAATTTTCTTATCTAAAATACAGTCCAATCGTAGGTCTTCTTATAGACAACTAATAGCAAATCATTTTGCTGACCGGTATATTTTCAAACAATATCCTTCGGATTTGATTATATTTCTTTGTGTTTTGTTTATAAATTTTATTTATAGATTGAAATTCCACCATATCAATCACCACCTAATTCAGTGTCGCCATTAGTAAATGTTTTACAAAACAATGAAAATATTTCACCATCAAACACAGAATCATCCGAATCTAGTACACCTTCTAATCAAGATGAAATTATAGAACATTCTGCTTCCGAAATAGAACGAAGTGGTAATACTAGTGGTTTTGATGAAAGAACTTCAACATCTGGTTCATCAGGAATTGAAACATCGGAACATAGTCATGATGTTGGTAATAGAATCCTACAACAAATTGAAGAATATTACACTAGCAGTGAAGAAGAATCCTATGATACAGGCGATGAAGAAGAGCATGAAGATGATGAGGACGATGATGCTGACTTCTCAAGTGAACATTATTTTGGTACGGAAGAGGAAGAAACAGATGCAGAGGAGGAGCAGGATGAGAAGGAGGAGGAGGGGAACGAGGAGGGTAACGAGGAGGAGAAGGACGAGGAGATGGAAGAAAATTCAGATAATGAAGCCGGTAATATGGCAGCTGAACTATCAGAGGAAAATACTAATCTTAATATCACCTGTACTTGTCAGTCTTCTAATACTTTAACAAATGCGTCCACTCAAGATTCTCTTAATTTAGCCTACCAGTCGGCCTATTCTCGTTGGGTGGATTTATATTGGAATCAAATGACTTTAGTACAAGATTATGTTAAATTTTTTAAATTCACACGACAACAAGAAAAATAATTTAAGTTTATAGGATAAACGACTTTAGTAACGTTAATCACAAACTGAATTTCTTTTATGTTAATGCACTATTATTTTTTTTAATTTAATTTTTAAATAATCGGCCCTTTTTTTTTGTTTGTTACTACTTTTTAAGCCTTATTACGGTTGACGTTGTCGAAAAATAAGCCCCTATTAAACTATTATAAATAGAAAGATATTTTGGGCGAGTTTTCTTGTGAAATTTTCCAAAATTGTTTTTTATAATACTTATTAAATACGACTAACTATCGACAACTCCAATCAGAATAAAGTCCATTACTTTTATTGTTCTATTACTGTTTATGAAATAAACCTGAATTTAAGTATTGTTTTGAAAAACTATAACTAAACCTTTGTGTTTTTTTTTATCAAATCTCTTAGGGACAGTTTTATAGTCTGTTTTATATACTGACCGCAGTCTTAAATAAGAAATTTTCAAACAAAATAGAAAGATATATTTAAGAAAAAAACCGATCTTAGTTTTGACTATAAAACTGGCTCTAACAGCCAGAAGAAGAATTTTAACTAAAATTTTACTAAAGTAAGAAATCTTCTCACAAAATTTCTTTCTTAAGATATATTTAAGACAAAAATCTCTGTTAATTCTGACTATAAAACTGGCCCTTAAACTAGAATTATTCTTATGTTATTTGTTATTGCTGGAATAAATTTGATATGATTTTTGTGATTTTATCTTTAGAAGATGGCTTTGTGTAGAAAGTCCCTTACCTAATTTTTTGTTACTTTACAGGACAGAGAAAACTCTTAATAAAATCTGAAAAACTTTGGATATAAAATTTCTTTATATGCATTTTTATTTATTAAAATAGATAACAAATTCAGTGTTGATTTTTATTTTACTTTTAACGAAGTTGAGTAAAAACGAGTAAAAAGGTTAAAGTCGGGCATGCCGACTATACAATACCCTACACCAGTCTGGTTAAAAGCCAACTAATGTTTGGATCCGAAATTCGAATGGGTTAAAATGGTTCTTGTGTCAAAATTTTCTATAATGTGAGTCAGCGAACCAAATTTCATTAAAATATCTTAATATTTGCGACCTGCAGTTTGTAACTAAGCCAATTTTGGGAGGACCCTTATATGGGCACTAGGTCTAAACATGGACCGATGTTCACCAAAATCAATAGGCGTCGTCCTTGGGCCAACATAGGTCTGTGTACCAAATTTCATCAAAATATCTTAATATTTGCGACCTGCAGCGTATAAACAATATAATTTTGGGGGACCCTTATATGGGCACTAGGTCTAAACATGGACCAATGTTCACCAAAATTAATAGGCGTCGTCCTTGGGCCAACATAGGTCTATGTACCTAATTTCATCAAAATATCTTAATATTTGCGACCTGCAGCGTATAAACAATATAGTATTGGGGGGACCCTTATATGGGCACTAGGTCTAAACATGGACCGCTGTTCACCAAAATTAATAGGCTTCGTCCTTGGGCCAACATAGGTCTGTGTACCAAATTTCATCGAAATATCTTAATATTTGCGATCTGCAGCGTATAAACAGTATAATTTTGGTAGGACCCTTATATGGGCACTAGGTCTAAACATAGCCCGATGTTCACCAAAATCAATAGGCTGCGTTATTGGGCCAATATAGGTCTGTGTACCAAATTTCATCAAAATATCTTAATATTTACGACCTGCAGCGTATATTTTTATTTATGTATTTTATTTTATTTTATTTTATGTATTTCAGAAATTATGAAATGTATTTCAGAAATTTTCCTCTATTAACTGTGAAATACAATCAACAAATTCTGAAATAGATTTGATTATCTCTGAAATGCAATTAATAATTTCTGAAACCATTGTTAATGAAGGTTTTCTCAACAGAAAACAAACTGATGTTATATATACGGATTTCAGTAAGGCGTTTGATAAAGTAAACCATGATCTTCTTTTGTTCAAACTTGGCCGAATAGGCTTTAGTGCTACGCTTTTGAGCTGGATTAGCTCGTACCTTAATGATCGTCAACAATGTGTCAAATTTCGAAATACTTTTTCCAGTATGATAAACGTAACATCTGGAGTTCCACAAGGTAGTCATCTAGGACCTCTGTTATTCACTCTCTTTATAAATGATCTCCCTTCTGCTATTCAACACTCTAACATTTTAATGTATGCAGACGATGTTAAACTATTTATTTCATTTAATAATACCACTGATCAAGTACTTTTGCAAAATGATATTAATTATTTTACTTCCTGGTGCAATACAAATTTGATGGATCTCAATGTTAACAAATGTAAATACATGATTTTTACAAGATCAATTCCCATTAATGGCTCTTATACAATGAACAATGCTGACCTGGAACGAGTGGACTCGTTTAATGATCTTGGTATTCTATTGGATAAGCAGTTAAACTTCAAATCTCACATTTCATTAACAGTTAATAAGGCAAAAGGTGTCTTAGGATTTATTAAACGTTGGGCCAAAGAATTTTCTGATCCTTATACTACGAAACAGCTTTATACTACTTTAGTTAGGCCAATTCTTGAATATGGGTCAGTTGTTTGGGATCCGCAGTATGTTGTTCATTCAAACTCTATTGAATCCGTACAAAAACAATTTTTATTATTCTGCCTTCGTGGTCTTGGGTGGGCTGCTAATGCAGAACTTCCCGCTTATGAAAATCGCCTTGCTCTTATAAAATTACCTACTCTAAAAAGTCGCAGACGCATGCTGAATGTTACTTTTTTGTTTAATTTGATCAATGGTGATGTCAACTCTGAATTCCTGCTCAGCAAAATAAACATATTTATTCCATTTCGTTCATCAAGATATATTGATTTCCTCAGTATAAAATATTATGTTACAAACTACTCCAATTTTGATCCATTTCGTCGTATTTGTGATGAATTCAACATGCTATACCCCTACATTGATTTTAACAAAAGCTTGCACATCATAAAAAGGGATATTATACTACATTTGAACAATTTAAGATAAAATCTTTAATTTTAATATTTTATATGTTGTATTTTATTATTATTCTACATCTGGGTATAATTCTCTGTAACTAGTCTGTAAGGAAAAATCCATAGACTTAAATAAAATAAAATAAAAAAAAATAAAAAAAATAAAAATACATTCGATAATTTCTGAAATACAATTATAATTTCTGAAATACAATTAATAGATTCTGAAATACAGTTAATATTGTAGTTGCTGATGAGTTATTATATATGACAATACATTGTTTAAATGGTACCGTATATGAAAATATATTGTTTAAATGGTACCATACATGGTATGTTGTTTAAATGATACGATATATCAAAGTATATGGTACTATACAATATATAGTAGCATATATTATCATATCTGGAACTGTACAAAAAATGTTGTTCATTAGGTACCATATATGACCATATATTGTTGAAATGGCAACATATATCATAATATATGGTTTAAACGTCACCATATATGGTAATATATTGTTTAAATGATATCATATATCAATATATATTGCACTATATATAGTAGCATATATTATCATATCTGGAACTGTATTAAAAATGTAGTTCATGAGGTCCCATATATGAGCATATATTGTTGAAATGGCACCATATATGATAACATATGGTTTAAGTGGCATCATATATGGTAATATATTGCTTAAATAAATAATTTACGGCCCTATGCTCCTTGCAGGACCCGAGTAAAAACAGTTACATATAGTCGTATAAAATGCTATGAAGTTATATCTGTATAAATATACTCTTTCATCCGAAAAATGGCCCGATGTAATTGTATCAGTTGTTTATCAGTTTTTATCTAATTGTATTAGTTTAGATCTCAACTAATGAAATTATACATTATTCAGATGAAATTATATCCAATTTTTGGCCTGATACAATTTTACCGGTTTATATCTAATGGTATCTGTTTAGATCGTAGTTGGTACAATTTTATATAAATAAAATATATTTGTATCCGACATTTGCCTTATATAATTGTATCAAAGTTTTAAAGCAGATATAATTGCATCAGGTCAAAATTCAGATATAACTATATAAGTTTGTATAGTAATGTATCTATTTGGATCTAAACTAATACCATGCGACATAAACCCATAAAATTGTATCAGGTCAAAAATCAGATAAAATTTCATCTGCTTAATATATAATCTAATGAGTTAAGATCTAAACTGATACAACTAGATAAAATGTGATAACCAACTGACTCAATTATATCGGGCCATTTTTCGGATGAAATGGTATATGGATAACATTATGTTATATATTACCATATAAAGCTTTTTTTTTTTAATAGGGGAGTAAAAGTAACGAATTGCTTAAATAACACCATATATAAATATATATGGCACTCTATATAGTATCATATATTATCATATCTGGAATTGTATTACAAATTTTGATCATGAGGTACCATATATGACCATATATTGTTTAAATGGCACCATATATGCTAATATATTGCTTAAATAACACCATATATAAATATATATTGCAACATATATAGTAGCATATATTATCATATCTGCAACTGTATTAAAGATTTTGTTCATGAGGTACCATATATGACCATATATTGTTGAAATGGCAACATATATCATAATATATGGTTTAACTGGCCCCATATATAGTTATATATTGTTCAAATGATACCATATATAATTATATATTGCTAAAATGCCACCACATATATTAAGATATAGCTCTATATACAACTATATATGCAATAAGATCAGCCATGCTATGTAATATATAATCATATATACCATATCCAATATTATAAAGGCCGGTATCTAATTAGATGAAATTATATATGGCATAATATAAGGAAAATTTTTGGAAAAAGACGTCATATATAATTATATACGGATATACATAACGACATGTCTAATTATATATTGTAATATATGCCACATATGATTATATATAATTTTTTTTACTCGGGTATCTAAGAATATAAAATAATCATATAAGTTTTTACATAATCTGATCCGCAAAATGGGTCTATAATATTGTATCAGATTGTATTATTTTAAATACAGTTCAATCTAATATACAATTGGATATACTCTGATGCAGTTCCATCCCAAAATTGGGCACATTTAATTGAATCGTATTATATCTTATCTGATATAGTTATATACTATTTAATACAATTGGATTTCAAGATTTATACCCAAAATATTTTGGGTTTTGAAATATGTATGAATTGAAAAACTGACATAAAAAATATTTTTCTTTTCAAACTTTGAAATTTTTCTGATTTTAAATAATATGAATTTGTATCAAAAATTGACTCAGAAAATATTTTAAATTAACATTTATGTAAACTTATACTATATAAAATGACTTCCCGTAAAAAAAATTTATTCGATGGCATATCTTTTTTTATTTGGCATCATACTAAATTATATAAAATTTAATCCGGAAAATGGATTAATCAAATTGTATATAAACGAATAAAAAAGATATTTGAATTGGTATAATTTCATCCAATTTTATCGGAGTTTTGGTCTTATTCAATTGCAATAATTTTTTTTTGTTTATATGAATATGTATAGTGTAGGAAAACGGCCAATTATTTAACTGAGTGAATTATCTGAATGATATTAATAAATTTTTGCACAAAACCGATGAAATTTCACTAGGCCTCGTCTATTGAAACATTTCATTGAATTAATGGAATTTTTGATAAAATGTTGTGAAAATATTCATTTTATTTATTAAAAGTTTCATACACTTAATGAAAAAGTTTCACTAAAACAAAATTCATAAAATATATGAAGATTTTTAAAATTGTAAGAAATTTTTCATTTACCTTGTGAAGAAAACTTTATTTTTATTTATTATTTATTTTTTATTTTACTAAAAAATTTCATTAAAACTGGTCCAGCAAACTTCTCTCTATGTGGGTTATATAATTCGTTCTCAGTTATTAGTAACTACACAGAAGAAAAAAATTAAAATCATACAGAAACAACGTTTACTAAGATAGAAAAGGCTTTGAAATCACACAAAACTCAGGTTTTTTTCTTTTTATATAAAAAATTGTCTGCTTACTTTTAAAATCGAAAAACACATTAACTTAAATATGAAAAAGTTTAACTATAATTTACTTTAAAAAGGATCAGTATTATAGCCACCAATTAGAAAATTTTGTTTCAAAGTTTCTTACTTAAATAAAATATCCTACCAATCGATGACTATAACACTAGCTCTAATATTCATACTTTATTTACAAAGTGTTCGCAAAAAATTAAATGTTAATTAAAATCTGATATAGTAATTGATTTAACTAATAATTTTTTCTCTGTGTAGTTACTATTCTTATTCTTTCTTTCATTAGATTTAAGATTAGATATTGTAATTAAAAAGTGCGACATTGGTATGTCTCATTTATCCCAAAAATTAAAAAATTCTGGGTCATTATAAACCCTATATGCAACGTAACATATAAGCTCAGCTTTTTAATTTTGTATTGAATTATTAAGTAAATATATAAATGTATTTAAATCCACATACATTTTGTTCGATTCGAGATAGTAAATAATTTTATCTAAAATATTCTTGGGTCACATTTAGTTTTATAAAGTGTTGTTCGAAGCAATATAAAAACGTATCTTCAAAGAGATATAATTTGATCAGGTATATGTATTTGTATATGGCATATAAAATGACATAAGAGAAACGATTTTTTAGGATATGATTATGATATGAATCGGAATCGCAGATAAATTCATATTTAATTTTATACGTTATTATTCACTCTTTAATATGAATAGATACAATTGGATCAAACCTAACTTGATCAAATCTAATCGCTTTTTCACGGGTTAGAAAATATTTTTGATAATTTATAATATAAAGTTATATCTAAAACAACTTAGAAATTTTTTTGAAAAAGGTTTATATTAAATTATATCCAAAATGATTTAGAAAATTTCTTCGATATGGGTTTATATGTGATTATGTATTGGGTTATATCTTATTGTGTATTAAACCTCAATTTATTGGATCATCTATATCTGATTCTATATAGTTATGTGTATCATTAACATATTTTTTGGTATATGATTTTATATAGGTACACATAAGCAAATTTCGGGAAATATTTGAAAGATATTATAATATATGAATATTTACATATGGATCCAAAGCCATTTTACATATGGATGTAAAGCCATTTTATTTTATATAGGCTTGCCAGATACTTTTTTTCGTTGTCCCCAAACAAATCTCAAAATATCCCCAACTAGACAAAATGTTGAAAAAAGTAATCGAGTTTATGTAATTATCTAAAATTTTCAAGATTTTGAACTAGTTTTTTAAAGAATTCGTAAATTCGAATTATTTAAATTTGTCTCCACAATCAATTCTTTAACTCGAATCTGAATCAATTTTTAACAAATCGATTCGCAAAACTCATTTTATTGATTAAATTATTTCCTGCTTCAATTAACCAATATCGTATTCAAAGAATCAGTTTGATTTTTGTTGATTCTTTTCATAGAATCAAGCTAATTGATTCAATTTTAACAAATCAATTTAACCAAAAATGTTTGCCTTGATTTAAGTTCGCAAATCATATCATAAAACGAAAAATTTAATCGAATCAAAATTCATTCAATTCAAATTTGAATAAATCTCATCCTAACTTTATTCAATTTAAATCATTGATTTAAAGTGATAATGAATTATTAACTAATTAATAAAATTAATAAATTTTAGTGCCAGAATTATCTTTTTCAATATTTTAGACAATTAGACATTAATGATATTAAATTCTCAGGCATAAAATATTTATACGTGTTAGAAAGCACTGAACTGTTTCGGAAAATGTATAAAAGGGTAAAAAAATTTGTACTTTTAGTTGAAATTACGTGAAAAAACTTGACTAATGTTTTCTGAAAACTATTCAAAATTAATATAATCTCCAAAATTTACGAAAGGTTTTAAATATACCCAAAACATTTTTCAAATCCCCAAAAAAATCCCCTGTCTCCAAATGAAAATTTTTGTCCCCAAGATCAACAAAATATCCCCAAATTTGGGGACAAATCCCCAAGTTTGGCCAGCCTGAAAATAACTAACAATGTCGTAAAATAAACTGACGCATTTTTACCACACAGTTAATTTTTAAAAGTTAATTTTTTTATATATTATCATATCAAAGAATATTTAGAATAAAAAAACGATTTGTTCTTATGATTATATAAAACGTGTAATTACTTTATCGTACTTGAAATTTGAAGTAAAAATTCCTTTGACAAATAAAAACTAACAAGAGCCAAAAACCAGATAGTTTTTGCTTAGATCTAAATGTAGTATTAACAACAAAAGTCATTTAGTTTTGAATTTTTGTATTTTATTATGCTGCTTTTTCTAACCAATTTATGAAAAGTTTTTGAATTTTTATAAAAAATTATCAATACCATAATCATAAGCAATTAATTATGCTGTCATTGTTAATATTACAATTTTATAAACTGACAATTGCTATAATTGGCGCCATGTATTATTGTTAAATTCTATTTACCAAACACCTCTTGTATGATGTTGGTTGTTTGTTTGCTTAGCCATTGGTTAGAGCCAATAGTTTGTGCAGCTTGGCAAGTACTCGTACTTGTGGTCATTTTGATTTAAAAATATGTTGCCGTTTTAATAAATTTAATTCAAGTTTTTTTTTTTTTGCATATTTAAATATATTTCTTATATTTATCGATTAATTTCAAGGCAAAAATATAAATTTAATTGTTTTTTAAACAACTATATTACAAAACCAGTAACTAAGTAAATTTCAGATTGTTTAAATATAAGACCATAACAGACCCTTTAATACTCGTATGATTATTTCAATAAATGTATAAATATATGACAATATCGAGGATCTTCCGATTTTTGTTATATTTTGATAACATATTAGATATAGCCACTTAAAAAAAATAAAAAAGTACACAATTTGTCTGACTTTGAAGTGCTACAGTTTCCAACGTTTTTTGTCAGATTCTACTAATTCAAAAAACATTTTACAATGCAATTGCAAATTAGAAATAGTGCCATAAAAATTGTTTTTAAATAACAACATTCATCACGCCTTTAAATTATTGAGATGCATTAAGCATATAAAAGGAATGATATTCCAAAGTTATACAAATTACACAAAATTTAAAAAAACTAACATTTTTGATGAGAAATGAAATTGAATTAAAAAAACTTTTAAAAAGACTTTTAAAGGCGCAGCCCAAAAAGCAACGATTTTAATTTGTACCAAAAATGTTAAAACATTCAAATAAATTAATTGAAAAACTGAAAAGGGATAATGAGATTGAAAAATGCGCTCCAATAGCGCATTTGCACTTAAAGTTCACTTGCAAATACGGAATTTTATTGAAACTTAATAAATGCAAATGTAGACAGGAGTACCACCAAAATGTTTTTTTTTTTTTTAATTATTAGAATCCAACAAGAATTGTGAGAACGGTGTAGGTGTTCAAAGATAGGCAAATTAATTTTTTACTGATTCTTTTAAAAATGAAAATTGTGAATAAAGCCGCGGTTTTCGAATTAGAGGAAAATGAACTTGAGGTTAAAAATACAAGTTTTTATGATCTTTGATGGAATTTAGTATATGTGTATTGGGATGTCTCTTTTCATTCATTATTGTACATTTCATGAATTACGAACTATCGCCTTTCAATGCTACACTCATAGAAATAAATCTGTAAAAATAGCCGAAAAAGCAACTAAAAATTAGTTAAAAATAACATTGCAGAAAAAAATACTGAAATTAGTAGATTTTTTCATAAATATTATACTAGTAAAATAAGAACAACATAAATAAAACTGTTAAGTTTACAGAATTTTAGTTATATTTCCTAAGTTAATTTTAGTTAATTGAAGATGACAAATTGTACTGTAAAATCTGCAGAAAATTTTGAAGTATAATACTATTAGACTAAAAATAGCAAAAACAAACTGTTATATATGGGTGTTATAAAAAAATGTGATAAAAACCGTGTAACCACCTAATTTCTAATGCATGGATTACATTTAAGTTATATATTTCAATATATATCAGCGAACTGTCACCTGTTTTACAAAATTTATAACAATCTGACCAATTTTTGGTTAATACATAAAATTTGTGACCAATTTTATAGGCCAAATGTAAACTCCGTAACAAGTAACTCATAAGGGTTTTTAACTTTAATAGCTTATATTTTAATAACCAATAAAGCTAAACACTAACTGTAAGAATTTTTTTGAAGAGGAAAAGTGCCGTTTTTAATAAAAATTAATTTATTTTACAATCTTTTTCGTATATCTTAGCTATCACGACTTCAACTCTGTAACGATTTTTCGTCATAATTTTTGATAAAAATTCATATACCAGAATTTTGGAGTTATCTATTATTTATATTCCGAAAAGTATAATGTTATTTACACTCAAATGATCGTTGGACTGTAAATAATCATCCAGTATAACAGACTTGAAGCTTTTCTGCAGCATGTAACATTCTCGAGATGAAAAAGATGTCTTTAATAAGATTTGAAAAAATGTTGTAAACTCCGTTCCTAATTTTTACACCAAACTATTTAACGAGTAAGAAAAACAATGTCATATTTGGATTCACCTTGTAGGCATCATGCGATTTTGTTTCGGAAAAAAAATTCTGACAAAGCGTTTCTGAAAGAAAACGAAAAAAGTAACCAAATGTAAACTCCGTAACTGTGAACTCCGTAACCACAATTGTTTGCATCAGATTTCATTCAAATAAATGTAGATATGTACATGTTTAAAATATTTTAAAATAACCATAAACAGGGGTGATTCAACTAATATTTATGCGTCAAAAGACGATTCAACTAATAATTTTGCGTCAAATCAAAAAAAGTTATCAGTTTTTTACCCTAAGCTGCTGGAGCGAAAAACGATTGATTTTGCATTTCATTGGTTTTGAATCGATATTTCGAGTCATTACTGACATTAGTTTGACAAATTAAATTTCTTTCACACAATTCAAGAATTTTTTGATCGCGAAATGTTATGTTTTTAATATATTATTTTGTAACTGCGCAACCGCTGTTTGGAATTTAAAAATTTTTATATTTTTAAAAAGCATTTAAAAGGAGCAAAAATACAAAATTAAAAAAAAATAAAATTTTTTTTCGCGGAATGAATTGTATTTTTATTCGCGAAACCGCCATTTTGATAAACACAAATTATATATCATTGGAAAGCAAGTTGAAAACCCAAATACGAAAAACTAATAAATTGAAGAAAATTCGTACGCAATTTTTTTTGTTATATCTTTTGCTTTCAGAAATGTAAACTCCGTTTCCAAAAAAAAAAAATTAAAATTGTGCAAAAAAAGTTATTGCGACAACTTGTAGAAGAGATTTTCTGCAATTAGGTTTATAATGACTAAACTTACTGATTCCATTAAGAAAAAACCGAAATATTAAAACTTTTTGCTTCTCACAAATTTGGCCCAAAAATTTATCACATTTTTTGATTTCACCCATATACAAACTTTTTGTTATTTTTATGCTAAATTTAGTTGAATGCAGATAGCAGTCTGTCCTGCTAAAATCAAAAGAAATATTTGCTAAAAAAAATTGTAAACTATTGTTTCCAAATGGTTCAATTTTTATTTGCTTAGCAAAAAATTAAAAAAAAAACTTTTTTTTTAGGCTACTAAATATTTAGCAAAATTTTTTGCTGATTTTAGCGGGTTAATTTGTTATTTTCTATTAACAAAAATTTAACTCAAATATAACTAAAATTCTGTATCTGTTCGTATTTTGCTAATAATTGAAAATATTTATGTAGAATTTAGTTATGAAAATAATATAAAAATAAAATTAAAAAAAAAAAAATTTAACCCGCTCGAGACCAGCAGCATGTTAACGTTTGAATTTTAACTCAAATATCTCCGCTAGGAGATGCTGAAAAGCTATAAAAATAATAAAAAAATATTTCTTCGGTATAGATTTGTATTTTCACGAAGTTTGGTTCGAAAATTCCCAGCCATTAAATTTCGGGCATGAAAGGGTTAACATATTAATGAATTGGGCGTTGCAAATTGCATTAGTTTCCTTTTACATGGGAAAATCCTTGTTTATTATGTATGTGAGTGTTATACAATTACTCTTTGTAAAATTATAACTTTATCAAATTTGTTTTCTTGCTGTTAAGTTGAAATATTTCTAAAGCCATTGAATAACTTTGCACCTGCATTATTTTCTCATCACAACGTAAATTTTGTATACATATTTTTATTTTTTTTTGGAAAATCTAAAAACATGACTTTTATTACTTTACTATGCGGTTAACAACATACTATTATTTGAATTATGTAGATTTGTTGCTATAGATAAATTTATGTTTATTTTTACGTTTAAGTCACCTTCAAAAATTACACTTGTTAAAAATAACAAATTTTTTAACAAAAATATAAGAAAACAACAAGAAAAGAAGACTGGGTCGAATTTTTTATACCCTCACCACATATAAAAACACTGAAAAAATAAATCTGTTATTTAACACTCTCAAAAAAGTTTGATAGTTACTACATATCAGTTGTTTGTAGGGTTGCCACATTACAAAAGCCAACAAAACTTGACATTCGAGGAAAAATAAAATAAATAAAAATAAATAATAAAAAAAATAACTTGACAATTTAAATGTTTTTAGAAAAAATATTAAGATATAAAGCAGGGAAGACACTATACAACTAGTTGTACAACTTGTTGGTCATAAACACAATTTTCATCGTGTCTTGGGCTGTCGTATGGTCGTACGGACATGTCGAACAAAAATCAAAAATTTTTGATTTTTCTGTTGGTCCTCAGACATGTCCGCTGGTGTATTGATAAGTCCGTCAGACACAATAGTGTTGCCAATACAGCGATTTTTGTCTATCTGAAAAAGTGCACTATTTGTGTTAGCGGGTTTTTAAGAAATATACAACATTTTTATAAATTGATAGTTAAAAAAAAAAAAAAATAAGACTGTTTAATAAATTTTTAAATTACTACGTGAAGAATGTTTACAAAAATTGAATTATTTAAAACTTGTACACAAAATTTTTTTCAAATTTGGTAACTAAAATACAAAGTAAAGTTCGATTTTAAACATTTTGGTTGCCCGATGGCACAAATGGGTTAAAAAATATACTTAATTGCACAATTTCTATTTACTCCTTTTTAGCGATTTTATGTGGTCTGATTATTCATAACGTTTTTTAAAAGTTGACATCACGTTTTTTATTTTATTCCGCTCCAAAACACATGCGTCTCCTTCAAAATACTTTTTCAAATGGCATGTTGTAGAACTTGTCTGGCCGTGTATTTCAAAATTATTTTTCGCTCCGACAACAAGTTGTACAACTAGTTGTATCGTGTCTTCCCTGCTTTACGTATTTTTTAAATATTCTTTGTTTTCTTTATTAAGATACAGAGTTCAGAGCTTCAAAGGAGTTAATTCATAATTCGTTTTTTGTGAACTAAATTTATATATTGGAAATGCATTTCTGGACCAAAAGCTCACTCAGTTTTTTTTGATTCCGTCACAAAATATAATAAATTTATTCACCAAAGAATTTAATTAATACCTTATTCATACTGAACCCGAAACCATAGTATAATATAGTACCTTTACTCTTTTTCTGTCATTTGAAAAAATGAAATAGTGTTTGTAATTTTACTTGTACATATGGTTCTTAATACCACTACAACTACATGAGATAGGGACAAGCTCTCAATTTTTTAATGAGTGGGGCTACTATAGTATACTATGCCCGAAACCTGTAGTTTTCAAATTTGTTTTGTTTTCAATTGTCAAATGCCATACAAATTTCAAATCGAAAACTAAAAAAAACGAAAACTTCTAGTTTTGGATTCAGTATGAATGAGGCTTAAATCTAGTTAATTAAATTGCTAGTCAACAAATTAATTTCCTACTCAATGAATTCCTTTTGAGTTCATTCAATTATGCACTGAACTCCCTCAAGAAATGTAAATTTTCACTTAATACCCTCAAGGAACTTTCAAGGAATTAAATTTTAATTCTTTGAATTGAATGCTTTACTTGCCAAATCGATTTGCACCATAAAGAAAAATGAATGAGTTTTAATGAGCAAATAGTATATGGGACCTTCTCCGAGAAAAGGGACCTAGTGTGTCAAAAAACGGGTTTGGACTTAAGAGTGGATTCTGGTACCTAAAAGGGTGTAGAATAAGATGAAATGAGTTAGATTTCTGATAAAAATTTATTTACCCCATAAAAGCGTACAAAACGAACTTTCAAAGTTCAAAGTGATAATGCGTTATGAAACTTTAAATGCGTTCTTCTCAAAACTTCATTTTCACACACTAGGTCCCTTTTCTCGGAGAAGGTCACATATATTGTTTTTCTAAACTCCGGATAAATTATAAATTTGGTTTTTAGAAGTGTTCATATTTATTATCAGAGAAATTTTGAATATTATACAGTTAGGAGCCCATAAAGAATTCGGAAATTAAAATTTTATAAAATTCAGAAAGTGGAGTTAATCGGGTTTTCAATGAATAATTAAATTCATAAACAGTGTTTTCATATTAACGTGTTTATTTATTGAATTTAGAATTATTTCTTTTAAGCTCTCACAAATATTTTTTTTATCCGATGATTTTCAAATTAATAATGCCAAAATACGTACAAGAAAACATTTGCCACTTTGTTCGCTATATAGGTTTAATAATTCAATATTAGCATTTATTGGACACTTTATAATACAAAATTAAAAAAAAAAACCGAAACCGTCCGTTTTCAACATTTTGACATTTATTTTAATTACCAATTTTTCAAAAAGTCTTTTTCCGTGGTTCTCGAAATAAAAACTAGTTCAATTATTCCACCTTTAAGAGCAAAATTTTATGTCTCTCTATGATTTCGTGCTAACGTATTTTCGGCAAAAATTATCAATAATTTTAATTTATAATGCTAACGCACATTTTCCTCGTCTTCTAAAAAGGTTTAAAAAAGGATCTTATTGCGTTTAGCTTGACAAATTGTATTTAATGTTAGCTTGAAACTTCCAAGCCATGTGGCAAACTAGTTCTATGTTTGGATCTAATCAGTAGATATTGTTTTTTACTGTAATTACAGCAGTTTTTCTATGGAAAAATACAAAACAACTATTATAACAGTTAAAAAAATAACCAAAGAAAAGTATTGTATTTCGTAACAGTTATTTAAAGCAGTACACAGTTAGTTATTTAAAAACTAAAATATTACGTTGAGTTTTTTTTTTTAAATTCTTGTTTAGTTTATATTTGCTATTAATGAAAAATTGCATTGTACTCGTATCTTCCATGCATAGAAACGTAACGACTGGAGAACTCTTTGTAGTTTTGACTTAAACATTTTTAAGTAGAATGAAGAATTTACACATGTTTTAAGATAGAAAAAAAAAATTCTGCTACTAAAATATATTTTTATAATAAAACAAAAACTGTGAAAAACATTAGTTTTTTCACCAGTTTTGTTAGTTTTTTTTAAAAAATATTTTAGTAACAATTTATCAGTTATTTTTATGGCACTGTTTATTATTTTTATTGCATTTGTTTGCTATTTTTCAACAGTTAAAAATAACTAGGTGTTTAGTTATTTTAAGGGTAAATACCTTTGTCGTCTTTTTAACTGCACCTCTTCTGATAAAAAATAAAATAATTTTAAATTAAAAATTTTTTATATTAAAGTAATTAAATGTATTCAAATACCAAAACTTAGTTACCAAATTTTAAATATTGGCCGTTTTTTTAATCACTGGATTTATTTTCGGATTTATTTTATTTTTTTAAAAAATCCACATTTTGGTTTTTAATTTTCAAAATTGAATATTTTTATCAAAATCTAACACTCATTCGATAATATAATGTGAAAGAAAATCATTAAATTTTGTAAAAATGTAAATACAGGAATTGAATTAAGCTAAATCCAAAATGGAATTATAAAATAAATAAATCCGTTTTGGATTTAGCTTAATTTAATTCTAGAAATTGTATTTTCGCAAAATCTTAATTTTTTCTGTCACATTATATTAGCGAATAAGTGTAAGATTTGAATAAAAATATAAAATTTTTTAAATTTAAAAAGAAAATGTGCATTTTTTAACAAAATAAAATAAATCCGGTGATTACAATGTGTTACAAGCTGATCTCTATCTGTACATTTCTTAAATACTTATAGTTGAATATTTTTAGGGCCCATTTATGCTGTAAAGAAAATTTCAAAGAAAAACTACACAGTAGAGCGATTTAGAGTTGTGTTTTTTTCTATCTCTAGCATTTTCAACTACCGTCTGGATATGCATTTTTAGAGACTATGCCAATATTAGAAGACTCCTTAACAGTTTTTCCATCACAATCAGTTAAGCTTCATAAAGATCCAAGCTATAAATTCTTTATTATTTAGATATGTTACAAATGGAATGATAAAACGATTACACCTTTCACCTTTGTTGTAGGGTAAAATAAAATCGCGAATTTAAAGACAAAAGACACATGAGTACAAAACATTAGCAGCAATAACAAGAGTCTAAATATTGGTTTTATTCATGCTATAAAAGTGATTCCATACATGGCATTTTATAACACAGTACGAGTACTTAAGGAACAATATGATCTTATTTGCATGTTGTTTTTAAAGTTGTTTATTTTATACTAATTCATTTACAGTGATGCGCTGTACTGTATAAGGCACTTGAGAGGAAACAATAACAACCCAGTAAAAGAAGAGATGCCGAATCAGTAGAAAAAGCACTACAATTGATGATCTAGATGTACTTTTTTTTTTAACATAAACACTAATGATTTTAACATTGAGCTGTCATTGGGGAGCAGCACTCTCACTTCAATTTTTTCAGTACTTTTTGAACGAGTGCAAAGGGAGCTCTTTTTCAACAATTAAAAGTTAAAAAAATTCTTCGCAAAAAAATTTTTTTTTTATTTTATAAAAGTTTTTTTATTACCGTCACCGGGTATCGAACTAGCGACCTCACGATTCCTTGTCTAGCGCTCTACCGCTGAGTTATTCTTTGATATGAAAGTTGATTGGCATAAAAACACCACTTTGTTACTGCGAGATATTGTGCTTTATTCTCTTCAATAAAAGTACTTTTTACACAAAAGTAAAAGGCGCACTACAATTCAATATAGTTTTCAGTACTACAATATTTTTACAGGTGCATAAAAAGCAATTTCTCATAATTTGTTTTTATATATACATACATATGTACAGATTTTTAAAAATTGAAAAATTAAAAAAATATTGAATTTAAACAAATTAATTATACTTAAATATTAAAAAAAATGAAAAATTAAAAAAATATTGGTCCCGCCGGGAATCGAACCCGCGACCCTCTGTTTGGAAATACCAAATGATACCAAAATCACTTCTTCGGATCAATTACTCTTTAGAAGAAATACTTAAGTGGCTTTAGAAGTTGTTCAGAATAACTTCTAAAGAAGCTGTAACAATACACTAATGGATACTTGTGAAGTAGTGAAAGAATTAGTTTGTAAAGCATTACTTCCATTTTTTTTGCTGGATAACCAATAGATTATTTTTTACAATTATTATTTGAAATTTGTTAAATAAGTTTTGGGATTTTAGCACATTTATTGTAATTCCTTTAAGGCAATTACCCAGCAAAATTTTTTTGAACTGGTTACTTCTGAATCTGTTCTAGAACAGGTCTATTTACCACCGGTTCCGCGGAACATATTCCAGAACTGGTTACTGGGAGTCAAAATGTAAGGTGTCACTGCCGCAGAACCAGTTTTATAACTGGTTCTAGAACCGATTCCAAAGCAAACTGTTCTAGTTTGGAGGAAAAGAACCTGTTGTTTTTGGGTTAAACTCAAACAAAAATCACCGATGAAAGAACATAAATTAGAACAGGTTGCATGCGGATTTTTCGGGATCCCGGGATTTTACGGGATTTTTCGGGATTTCGGGATTTAAATTTTAATTTGTTTGTAAAAATTTTTATGTTATGTAACTAATTTTTTTTATAGAATAAAGCGTTTTATAATTATTTAATAGTTGTTAATTAATAATGTGGTACATTTTATGAATATTGAAACATCTCAGTCAGAAATTGACAGTGGTACAAAAAATCAAGTACTTGCATACCACTGGGTAACCGCGATGTTAAAAATAAATGACTGGCAGAACACTCACTTGGGACGCTTTGCCAGCGTTTGCAAAAATCGTTTTGCCAGTATTTGTTTTAGAAAACATCACGGCAGGGCATAAAAAAGATACATATGAACTTTTTTTAAATTTTATTGTGGAAAATATAATTCCAAACCACCTATTTATTAGTTTTGGCAGCGTTTTGCCAAAGTTAAAAATTTTGTTTCTCCAGTACTTTTCCGGCGCTTTTTGAACTGCCGGTCCTTTTGTCTATTGACGTTATCATATTGGAAATGGGAAAGCAAATTTTGTCAGTACTTGTACCACCTGTTAAAATACCTTGCCATCGCTTTCCCGTTTGTATTTTTCTGGCTGGGATAATATATGAAGGCCTGTCATTAAGTACACTTGCGCCCAGTATTTTGTAAGCAGATTTTAAAACAGATTCGTTGCGATAACCTTGCCCACTAAATCGTGTAATTACAGCAACAAAGTTATTTGGTTATCGTTATCAAATGTTTTCATGGAAGAATTCAAACTTACAGTCCCAGCCAAAACTTACAGTCCCAGTTTCAGAAATCGAATTTCGCTTGGAAGAATAAATCGGTAAAATAACAATCTTGATTTTTCGCATGTATTACTCAAAAACTTAATATTGTTTACCAAAATTTCAAATTTTTTTGCAAAGTCTTTGCAAAGTTTACTCGAATAATCTACTTAATTTATAATTTTACGAATATCTTGGCATCAATTTCTTGTCAATATGAGAAAATTCAAGGAAAACCGTAAGTAATCTAAAATTGCTCACTTTGTTTATTTGCGTTTATATTAATATTAAAAAATAAGAAAATTCCGGGATTTTTGAGAAATAATCCCGGGATTCAGATTTTGCCAATCCCGAAAATCCCGGGATTCGGGATTTCCCGTTTGGAATCCCTATTGGTTATACATAAATAGATGTCAAAACAACTGAGTAGTATTTTTGAAGATTACATTTTTTGTTGTGGTTTTTGTTTTCTCTTTGATATTTTAAATGTTTAATAACGTTCCTTAGCAAAAATGCTGTCAACAGATTATTTTTCACAATTTGTTAAATGAATTTTGGGATTCTAGCACATTTATTTCCAATAATAAAAATTTTGTCCATTAAATTTCAACGAGCGAGGATATACACAGACAGGCACGGTGCTAGGTGGGGGATTGGGGAAACTCTGTAAAAATGTTTGCTAAAGATGCTAAATATAAATTACTTCAAAAGGACACTTTAGAAAAACTGCTGAAATCAGCAGAATCTGCTTGCTAAACATTAGTAAGTCACAAACAACAAGAAAAAATCTGTTAAATTTACAAAATTTCAGCAATAGTTTAAAATGACAATTTACCTTGCCAAAATCAACAAACATTTTGCTGAACTTAGTAAACTAAAACATCAAAAAATGCGAAATTTTCAAAGTTTTTTTTAATGTGAATAAAAATTGACCATGCTGAAAGCAGTCTACTATTATTTAGCAAATATTTCTGTTGATTGTAGTAGAATAGGCCGTTATTTGTATTAAACCAAATTTTAACTTAACATAACTTAAATTTTGAATACCCAGAAAACAAAGATGATAATTAATGACCCACAAATGAGCTCCAAAAACATAAACATTTTTCACTTTTTCCTATGAAAGTGGTTCGTCCAAAAGAGCCGCTTGTGTACTCAAAAATGACTCAGAAAAAAAACGTATAAAATCGAAATTTTCTTCATAAATTTAAATAATTTTGGAATCTTCTTTGATTCGGAAAAATTAACCCTCATTTTGAGACATTGTTTTAGATTGTAGAGACAACTTTTTGGATTGTTTTCTGAGGGTTCATATTTTCTACCAAAAAAAGAGTGTTTTCAAAAAAACAACAATCATTTCTATGAGCCATGTAAGAATCTTATTTATGAGCGCTCCGAAATTGCATATGACATATTACAGTTTTTTCTACTAATATTCAGCAAATTTTGTTTATCTAATTTTAGCAAGGTAAATTGCATATAAACCAAATTTAACTCAAATATTACACAAATTTTGTATATTTCACAGCTTTATTTTTGCTGTTATTTAGGTTATTCACAAGGAGTGTGCTATCTATTGTATCGTTGTATCCTCCTAACAAAAAACAGAGTTGTTAAAGTTTTTATTTGAGTTTAACAACGATTTTCTATTGGGTTTTCTATCTGTTAGCACACTCAAACTGGACACTAAACATAAGTAAAATGTTGTATCGTGCTATTCTCAAATCTTGTATTTTTTCAATTTCATTTTTAACAATTCTGTTTTTTGTTAGGACGATACAACAAATAGCTCACCCCTTGTGAACAACCTTATTGTCTTATGCTACATTTACACTTAACCAAAAACTAGTACACTCAAAAAAGTTTGACAGCTACTACAGGACAGTTGTTTGTGTAGTAATCAGTAGTTGTTGTTTTTAACAGTAATTACAGTTATTTTTCTATAGAAAATGCAAAACAACTGTTATGACGCGTAAAAAACTATAGTTTTTGAAAACTACTTGTATTTACTTTTCAAATTCTAAACAAATTTTGAACCAAAAACTAAAAGAAAAAAGATTTTAAAAATTACTACATTCAGATAAAAAAGTTAGTAAAAAAGAGTTTCCAATCGCACTTTACTATTTTTATACTGATTTTTAGTACAATTTTTTTTTTATTAATCATTTTTGCTATTCTCTTATTACAAATTACGGGTTTTTTTTACTAATTCTCGGTGCTGAATTCTGAAATTAATTTTTCAAAACCGATTGCTAAATTTAACAGAAAAATATACTAATTTAAAAAATTTTATTTACAAGAATTCGATGATTTTCGACAATTATTCTTTAGTTTATATTTGTTACTATTGATATATTCTTAGTTTGGAAATAACAGTCAGAAAATTTTATTATATCTTCAATGCATAAAAAGCTAATAACTGAAGAACCGTTTGCAATTTTGACTCCAAATTTCAAGTACGATGAAGTAATTATATGCTTAGTACAATCGGAAGAAAAAAAAAATATTTTTTTTTTAAGATTTTACAGTTTTTTATTTTTTAGTACACTTTTTTGCTGATTTCAGCATATTGATTTTAAATTACAGTTTACAACAATTTACTGAAATTTAGTAGCTGCAACTAATTATTAATACTAATTTCATTGTACTAAAATTATGATATTTAGTAAGTTTTTTAACTGATTTTTGGAAATCGATTTTGAATTGCAGTTTACATAAATTTCACTAAAATTTAGTAGTGACTACTAATTCTTTCTACTAATTTTATTGTACTACAGCTCAGCAGACAAGTGTTGCTAAAATTGGCAGAAAATACCGCTGGCCTCAAACCAGTTAAATTTCCCGTAATAACAGCAAAATTTTCAGTAGCCATTACAGACTTTTTTTGGTTGGTTTTGGTATTTGCCCTACGGGGAAAGGGACCGGTCCAAAGTGACACGAAGGATAGGTCCCAAGGGGGCAGGGACATGTTCTTAATCGGTCGTTTTGTTTGTAAGAGACACGTCACTTTAACATGGCGTTGTCATTAATGTCTAATTGCCACAGTTTAGACACCTTGTCACAGTAAGGTGGTGTGTCTAAAAATAGCTTTTCAAATAAACTAATAAAAAATTAAGAATGAAAAATAATCTACTTGGCGTCGAAGGGCTCGATAACACGACCTTCTGCTTGTAAGGCAAACGCTCTACCGTCTGAGCTAATGTTGTTTGTACATGATGCCTGGCTGATGGTAAAGTTATATATTTCTCGTTTCTGTTCAAATAAAAAAAAACAAACACTACAAGCAAATAAAAAAATGGAAAAAAATATGAAAGAAAACAACATTAACACACACACAAATATAGTGGAAATACCTTGAATATCCCCCCCCCCCCATTGACCGGTCATGGAATAGGTCCTTTAATGGCAGTTGACTCGTTTTTTATGTTGGCCATAATTAAATTAAAAAAATCAATTAAAAATTAGAAAATTACCTCAAAAACTCTGATAACATAAATAAAAATTTTAAAAATTCCCCTTAAGTTAAAAAGAAAAGTTAAATGAAATACGAATTGTTAAAACTAAAACAGCTTTAACATTAAAAAAACATTGAAAATACAAAACTTAAAATTTCTTAGCAAAAAATTATAGAAATTTAAAATAAGAGCAAAAATAAGCAAATCGTAAAAAAATATAAAGTTAAAATAAATAAAAGAGTAAATTAAATAAAAAAAATATTTTTAAAAATATTCCGCGAATTTTGTTTTTTATTTCAGAATCGGTCAAGTTTTTAAAAGCAACAGTGAAAATTGGGCTTTACTAATACAGTAGTTTTGATTTAACTGCCTTTTTCTTAAGTCCACATTTGCTATAACTGCACAAAATTTTGATTTCGTTTCTATTTTACAAAATTATGTACGCAATTGTCTTCTTTAAGTGCACTTTTTGTACCTGCGCATTTAAGATAATTGCCTCATATTTTTGTTTGGTATACCTGCATATTTGCACACTAAGGCAGGTAAACAATTTGACTTAGCTGCGTTTTTGGCTTACCTGCACAAAAATTCTTGCAAAAGTTGGTTGTGCAGCTAAGTCAAAATTACTGTATTTAGCAAAAAAATCTAGTAATTTCAGCAGTTTTTTGTGCAGAGCTAATTTATACCAATTTTGAGTACTTTTTTCTCCAGGGTTGGCAGGCAATACAGCTAAAATACCGTTATCGATTCAAAACCCTTTCAACTGACTACCGTTACCCCTAAAATACCGTTACCGAAATGACCGAAATGCCGTTATCCTTAAAATACCGATACCGAAATAAATCAAATATCGATACTCTTAAAATACCGTTACCGTTATTTTTAATTTTCTGTTTTTGGTAATTGAACGTGGTTATTGAATATTTTTCGTACATTAAGATGGTAAATTAGTTGTGTATTTAATCTCGTTTGTTTTTTGTAAAAAAATTGCAAGATGCATCGAAATAACTGACTACCGTTATCCTTAAAATACCGTTATCCTTAAATACCGTAATATAAACTAAAATCCGAAGAGTTTTTTGAAGTTTAAATAATTTGTGAACTTGTTCCCAACTCTAGTAATGAGCAACATTTTTGGATTTCTGCGCCAAACAGATATTTCAAGAGGCCGTAAAATAAAAAACCGAGCTAACTTTACAAAACCTTGTGGAATTTTACTTTCATTTCGCGTTTAAACCATTGGGCCTGAAATTTGTTGTTGCGTTTTGAAATCGTTCTAAGATCAATGTTGGAATGGTGCACTCAATTGCAAATCAAAATAATATTAATGTAATTTTATTTTAATGTATACGGCTTCCTGGTAATATATACAATTTTTGACAACGAACACACAAACATACATATATTCCCGGGAATCCCGCCCTTTTTTAAATCCCACAATCCCGGGAATTTTGTGCGGGATTTTATATTTCCTGGGATTTTATATTAAAATTGATTGTTTTAAAAATAATTTAAATAAAAAAATTAAGGGCGAGTTTTTTGGGGTTAGTTAAACCGAAAACAAATTTTATTGTCATTATCAAGTTTAAATACCAAAAAAAAAAAATACTCTTACCTGGGAAATTTACATTTTTAATGATAATCTTTGTTCAAATAAGCAATATATACAACATTTCAACAGCAGTATTTCAGTTCCAAATACATACCCCCACAAAAACTCGGTATTAAAATTAAAAAAAAAGTAGTAATATTTTCGTATTTTCAATTGATGTGTTTTGAGTTTTTAGTACTTCAAATAATTTCATTTAAATTTCCTTTCCTTTATTTCAGTTGTATTTTTAAAATTTTATGTATTTGTTAGATTAAATATTGTTGACCTCTGGTGTCGTTATATTTTTAGTATTGTTTGGCTTTAGGTCATAAATTTTTAAAAAATAAAAATCAAATATCTTGTAGTTTGTTTTTCAATATTTTATTTTTTAATTTTTTTCCGATATTTCGATTTGATATTTCAAATCATCCTCTGGGATATTTAAAAAATATATTAAAAATATATTTTTGAAAAAAAAAATCGTAGGTGAATAATATTGTTTTGAAGATTTTAAAAATAAAAATAATTTATAATTTATAATAACGTCACTGAGTTGAAAACTTCTCGCTGCTCTTAAAGCTTACTATTATTTTTAAAATAATGCATCAGATCCTTTTTCAAATTACTTTGGATTTTTTATATGTTAATTTAAAATGCAACAATAAAAATTAAATAATTTTTCCAAGTAGTTGTGGCATAAAAAATTTCTATTCAAAAAATTCCAATTAAAGTTATAAAACTATTTAATAATATTTTAGTGTCTATTTTTATAAAAAGATTTAGAAGATTTGCATAAAAATTTGTGTGAAAAATACTCAATTTTAAACTTTTTTATAAAAATAAACCAATACTTCTGAAAATCTGCATAGAAACAAAATATCTAGAAATAGAAATTTTTAAATTCCATATTTAGAACATTATAAGTTATATATGGGTTCATATTCGTCAACACAAATTATAAAATATTTCTTATATGGATCCACATAGTTTTATATTATTATGTATAGTGTCATACTAAATTATATATAAAAGTATATGTAGTTATATCTTTTATATGTTACTTTATGTACTTATATATAGCACATACATATATGTATGTAGGCCAGTATGTAATAATATAAAATCACATATGTCTCCATATTAAAACCTTTGAGGAAAAAATATCTAATATATGACTATATAAAAGTATATCTGCTTGAATTTAAAAGCATATGTGGCCATATGTAACTATAAGTTACTATATGCAATTACATAAAATAATATATGATTATATCAAAACCCTATGCTCCTTGCAGGAGTAAAAGGAACAAATATATATAAAACTTTTTTACTCGGGTATGTAATAAAGTGTTTAGTGCTATAAATTAAGTGAAAAAAGTAATTACTTTTTTTAATTTTTTTCACAGTGTCTATAATAAGAAGTGATAGATTTTAGTTTTGTACGAAAACAAAATTGAAAAAAAAGTGCAAAATTAAAAAAAAAAAATGTAAGTGCACGACGAAATGATCATAATGTTTTCGTATTGATCATATTATATTCCTGGTGTTCTTAATATGATTCCAAATGATCACAACATATTCTTCATTACCATATCATGAGGAGAATATTATGATCATTAGGAACATAATATGCTCACTGAGAATATGTTATGATCATTTAGAATGCATTGTAAAATTGTATATTTAACAATATTTTTCTACGCGCTGTTATCAGACGTTTCATAATTTATTTTTAGTAATATATAAGTGATAACTAAAATTAATTTAAATTATTTAAGTATGTAAATTAGTCATTGAATAAATAAATGTACTATTTTGAATAAAACAAATCGAGCATAGCTTTTTCACTCACCTTCAAGAGAATGCTGGGAAAAACTATAGGGATCAGAGTATGATATACAGGACTATAATATGATAATATTGGGATCAGTTTATAATCATAATGTAGTAATTAAGGGATCATATTAT
Source organism: Leucophora obtusa (assembly GCA_949987735.1). NCBI lineage: Eukaryota > Metazoa > Arthropoda > Insecta > Diptera > Anthomyiidae > Leucophora > Leucophora obtusa. The sequence goes on from OX465296.1 coordinate 182,788,389, forward strand.
AATAGACAAAGGTATTTCATAATATGATTGTCGCAATCATAAACCCAAAAATATATGATACTCTTCGAATATGGTCATACCAACCATACTACATGTTTTTTCTTTGCGTTCAGTACAATACTAAAAATGCATCGGGCATGCAACATATTAATTCTGATAGATTTTATCACGAATGTGAACACCAAATTCCAATATCAGCTCTCGTTTTTGAAAAATTCGCAAATTTAACTTTTAGCAAAAAGACATGTTTTTTGTTAAAATTTCTTATTTATTCATATACCTGACTAAACCACGGATAATTTTTAATATGGTTTAAAAATATAGACTTTGGGCTTTTAGAATTATATGAACTTATTTTGATTAGGATCTAGAATATAATTGCAATTAAAGTGAAAACTTCACTTATTTTCCTATTTTGCAAATCTAGTAAAATCCCTTAATCGGATTTACAAAATCTTTACAGATGACGTAAATTCATATTCCACAATCAGAAATACACATCTTACATCTTTTTTATTTAAATTAAATTTTATATGAATTTACTATGGCAAAAGGAAATAAGGTATATTTTTGAACATGCATATTAAAAAATCGTTATTTTTTCAAAATTTGCACTTCAATTATCTAAAACTTCGTTGAAATTGATTAGAAAATATATGTTTTACATTTCTGAAGGATTTTATCTGAGTTTTATAATTTAGGATTTGTCACAGACTCCCTAATTTTTAGGTATTAAAAAAGTCTATCTTTTTCAGTTTTAGTCAATTTTAACTCAAAATCAAAATCGAAAATGCGGAATTTTTTTGATAAATTAATTAACAGGAGATGTTTACTAAAGGTACAAATTCAAATATTGGATATTCCTTTAATCACAGATTATTTATTAACGAAATCGTGAAAAAAAGAAAGTTCAAATTTAAATACGCGCATAGGGAATATTATCGCAGCTGTCAAAACGTGCAATATATCAAATTAAATGGCATATTGCATAATTTTAAAATGTTGCAAAAAAATAGCATTATTACTTTAAATTTTGTATTTTTTGCACAAAGTTTATTATAAAATTTGATTTTCCTACAAAAACGTTTTTGCAGATATTTCTTAAACTAGATAGATAGATAATTTTTTTTATTTATTATTCTTTAAATTGTTTACAAATAATTGCTTAAAATAAAAATACAATAATAAATAAAATACAGCATGGTTTAAAACCGTCAGCTGGAAAATTGGTTTATATAATTTACATTTTCTAGTAATTAAATTCAGATATTAGAAAACTTCTATATTTTAGTGACTCCCTAACATAGTAATAAAGTCTTTGCCAATTAGTATCCTCACCCCCGTTCAGTGCATTAATAACCTCGTCCTCCGTTAACATTTGACGACAAAAATACTTGTATCTTATATCTTTCAACACGGAGCACCTGCCCATAAAATGATTTATGTTTTCCTCCTCCCTCAAATTGCACATAGAGCACAATCTCATACTCTCACTCCTAAACTCATTCTCATTTAACCACAATAGTCCCCCTCTTGTCCTCATTATAAGAGATATTTGATCTTGTTTAAAACCTTCGATACAATATGTCAACCCTTTCGAATAATCTAAATATTTGTAGATTCTACGCTCACTAGCTTGTGCCTTTTCCTTATGCTCCAAATGTTTTCTGAGCTTCATTGTGTCAATTAAACGAATGCAGGCACTGCTCCAAACTATTTTATCCTGCTCTATATCGTTGGCAGAAATATTGTACTGCAACAATTTGTTTTTTAGTTCAGCATACCAGAAAATATCTTTAGCCATAATTTTTCTTGACAGTATGTATGGCAGTCTGTTGTGGTCATATTCAAAAATCGTTTTAAATATATATTGAAGATGTAAGCTATAAGAATAAAAATGACCTGCTTCTTGTCCTGTTTCCAATGCCAGCACGTAATTTGGAGTAGAATCAGGAAGGCTTAAAATTCGTTTTGTAAAATATGTTTGCAATTTATCTACGTCATCAAACCAAGCGTAACCCCATATTTGGGCACCATAACATTGTATGGATCTACACACTGCCAAAAAAAGTTTCCACTTTGCACTTATTGAGATATCTTTCCTTCCAATAAAAATTTTCCAAGTAGCATTTACACTTGATCTGGCCGCATCGTTCTTTGCCTTTATATGCTTTGTAAATGACATTTTTGGTGTCAGCAACATTCCCAGATATTTGTATTCTGATACAATATTCACGTATTCGCCATTGAAGGTCCAATTTTCTTCGACACCCACTCGTCCACCATTGCGAAAAATCATTATTTCGGATTTGGCAAGATTAACCTGCATACCCCATATCGAGCAATATTCCTCAAGTTTATATATCATCTTCTGTAGAGTATTTACATTGTCTGCCAGTAGCACAATATCATCCGCATACATTAACAATCTGATATTGATATCGTCAATAAACAAGCCTCCTGTCATATGATCGTGCATATCGTTCAAATATAGAGAGAACAATAGCGGTGACAACAAACAGCCTTGCTTTACTCCTGTACATGTTTTAAATTCGCTTGATATTTCAGATCCAGTCCATACAGCTGATTCAGTATTTTGGTAGACTTTCTCAATGAAACTTACAACTTTAGTTGATAACCCCATCTGATGTAGTTTAAATATTAATAAATTCCTTGGTACTCGATCAAATGCCGCTTTAAAATCTACAAAGAAGCTATAAACTTTCTTCCTTTCTGCGAGTTTTATTTTAACAATTGATGTAAGATTATATACATTGTCAATGGTAGAATATCCTTTACGGAAACCCGCTTGGAATTCATTCAATATTTGATTTCGATTAACCCATTCAGTTATTCTCTGACATATTACACCCATCATTATTTTACCAATACAGTTTGTAAAAGATATTCCTCTGTAGTTACAGGGCTGGTTTACATCTCCTTTCTTATGAATTGGGAAAATAATACTTCTTTTAAAAGCTTCACATGATTCATTTCCATCTAATATACGGGAAAATATATCCGCTAGTGTTTCCAAATAACCATTGCTGGCATTGATGAAAAATTCGTAAGAGATACGGTCCTCTCCGGGCGCTTTATTGGGCTTTGCTTTAGCAAGCTGAGCTTTTAATTCCTGCAGCGAAAAAGGTCCAGCTAAACGTTCATCACTTATTAAATTAGCAGCATAGCATATCTCTGCAGATCTGACTGTGGGATTAAGTAATTCTTTAAAGTAATCTCTAAAACTTTCAACCATTATACCACATCCAATATGATTCTCTTGTTGTCGTATTTCCCTCGCTAGAGCCCACCAGCTTTTGCTATCAGTCACAAAGTTTAATTTACATTCCACCTGTTTATAATACTCCCGTTGTTTAATCTTACATAAATACTGGTACTGATTTCTCTGTTGGATATACATTTCCTTGTCTCTATTTTGTTGTGATTTTCTAAATGCTTTTAACAACTCCATCGATTTTTCTCTGCCATTTTGACATTCATTATCGAACCATTTGTTTTTAAAAATTTGACTTCTAGCGTTTGTTTTTGGCGGTATGTATGATTTCATAATCAAGTTTCTCATATCATTTAGATTAACTTCTGGCTTGTTTTCTATTAACGTTCTAAGATTATTATCCAACTCGCGCTTATAGTATTCGGCTTTTCTAGGATTCCATTGTAATTTAGGAGGTAAATTTAATTTCTTCGAGACACAATTCGCGTCGTTAACTGCCAGATTAAGTTTTATTGGTAAATGATCCGACCATATTTTGTTTTCTACAACAAAGCTCTCTACCTGATTAAGTATGTCAACGGACACTGCACAAAAATCATTTACCGAGTTACCATTTCTGCTTAGAAATGTGTATTCACCTTCCTTATCACCATAAGTCCTTCCATTTAGAATAGCCAGTCCATAGTTATTACAAAAATCTAAAAATCGCCTGCCAATTACATTTGGTGTTACCTTGTCTTTAGATTTTCTTATTTTCATACCAGCAGGAAATGTTGCCACAACATTTTTATCTAAAAATTGTTGTTCTTCTCCCAATCGTATGTTGAGATCTCCAATGATTAGAGGATTTTTTATCTCGTATGATTGAATACAACGATTTAAGCACACAAATTCTTGTTCCCAATTTGCACCCCTTAGATAAAGTGGAACAATTGTGAACTCACTAGAGTTCGTTTTTACTACTATGGCATCTAAATCACCATAAGTCTTGTAATAATAATTTATACCACTTTTAAACAAATCCCTTCGCACCCCACACACATATCCACATATCTTAAACTATAGCTAACTCTACAATTCTATGGCCATATCTGATCTGCGTCTCAAAGTTTATTAGAAATGATATGTCGCAATCCCGATGCATCAAATTTTTCTTATTTTGTTGTACTGTGATTAAAGATTATTTTATACTTTGATTAAGTTTATATTGTACCAATGTTTCACAATAAACGCCCAAAATTTGCCAAAAATTCCGCATTTTTAAGTTACACACCCAATACCAAAAAAATATTCTCTTGGCAAAAGTTGTGCTAACACTTAGTCGATTGCAAATGAAAAAAATTCTTGCTAAAATTAATAAAACATTTTGCTGAATATTAGTGGACTGAAAAAACTCAAAAAATTTATAGAGAAATTACCCATAAAAATTTTCTGTTCTAAAGAATCGGTTGTAGAATAGCTACTTTTCATTTACAACCCCTTCACTGTCGATTCTAACACCGATTATTTTTTTTTTTTGAAATTGTCCCAAAAGCAACCGATTCTATAGCTCCAAAGTGGAACCGGTTGCCCTAGAATCAGTTCTGGAACTGATTCTACGTCAATCACTCCTTCCGTATAGGATTGCAGTGGTACCAGTTGTAGAGTAGGTCTGGTTGGCTCGATTGTAAAAATTATTCCTGGGTAGGAAAATTTTCTGTTCCAAAAAATCGGTTGTTGAATAGCTATGTACTTTACCTTCACAACTCCTTCTTCTGTCAATTCTAACACTGATGATTTTTGTTAGAAATTGTCCCGAAAGCAACCGCTTCTATGGCTCCAAAGTGGAACCGTTTGCCCAAGAATCAGTTCTGAAACTAATTCTAGAACTGATTCTTCGTCAGTCATACCTTCCATATAAGAGTCCATGGAGTCGGTTGCAGTGAAACCAGTTTCAGAATTGGTGTGGTTGGCAACCGATTGTAAAAATTTTTTCTGGGTTGTTAATTTATTTGCTGAAATTTTACATCTAGAAATTGTGTAGAGTTGTTTTTTGTAACTGTCATTACCGCTGCCAGTACTTCATTTATACAAGCTGCGACATCTTTTCTTTCTGTTTGTCGTCATCAGCACAATTTTGTAGCAAAATAAATTTGTAAAACATCAAAATTAGTTTAGTACTAAAAAATATAACTAAAATTTTTGCCGAAAACGGAATTTCGGCAAAATAAAATTGTTGCAAATTAGTATACTTGATACACAAGACGTTTTATTAATTTTTCTACTATTTTGTTATTTGAGTGTAGACAAGAATGAAATCTGAATATGGGCGTGTATTCAACAGATTTTTCACAGTTTGTTAAACAAGTTTTTGGATTTTAGCGTATTTAATTCCTTTAATGCAATTACTGTTTGTCCCGATAAAAATGCATTTAAAAAAAATCAGCGATGATAGGACAGAAAATATAATGGGTTTCATAGAGCAAAAATAGGTTAAACAACCGGTTCTTTGGAACAGATAATCTTACCTGGTATAATTTATCGTGATCTATTATAAAAAGTTTTGAAACCCAATAATATTGACAAGAGATTGTTCACTTCTGTGTAGCAACGATTGATTTTCTCACGCTCCTTATTGGATTTGGAACACGAGTGTAATACACGCGATTTGTTTTACATGCAGTAAACGTAACAAAAAAATATAAATTTAGCCGTTAGTTATAAAATAGAAAAAGAAGTAACGAAACGAATCGTAAGAACGCGTTCACCATCAAAACCTAAAACAATGACCCATTGAACAGAATACTCTAACACATATGTACGTATGGTACGTCTACATCAAATCTTGTGGTATAGTGTTCCTCTCTAGGTAGGTAACCATAGTCTTTACTCGTAGTATTATGTCAGCTTTTTTCTTATTTAAAACAATCGTGTATGGGTATTTTTCTTTTGTTTCTTTTTTTTTATAGAATTTAAGTATGTTACCAACTCCATGGGGTAAAGTATGTATTTGCAAATTACTACATACTGCTGTTTTGTTTGTTGGATTGTTTTCTTTACATTGACTACCATGTGTGCCAAACTCTTGGGCTGAACTTTGTTGGCTTTAAGCGGCTTTTTGACTTAAAGTGGCGCATCATAGCCAAGACATACACAAAAATCGATTACATTTTCCCCACTACTGCAGTCGGGTTTCTTGTAAAGAGTGTGTACACATGATCAGTTACAAAAGAAATATTCATTGACTTTATATCAGCATTTAAACAGTTAATCTCATAATTAATCAAATATTCCATTTAACGCCCTGAAAAAAGGTTCGTGCCGATAACACAGCTCTACAAAATATTACAATATTTATAAGTTGCACAACTTTGCAGTGGTTTTAGGATAATTAGGGGGTGCTGATTTTGAATCTGCCAGTTTTGAAATTTTGCTCTAGGTTTCGCGTAATTCGCGATTTAAATTTATTCAATTTTTCAGCCGATTTTTTTAATAAAAAATTTATAATTTAGTAACTATAGCTTCGGAAAGAAAACGCTTTACACAGTTTAAGCTTAATTCCGTGCCCTATTTTTCAAACTTAAGTGCGTATCAATATCTCAATAACTTTTCTAAATATAGTCGCTGAAAGTCAAAATTTCAAAATTTTTTAAGGTTTTCTTAAAAAAAAATTTTTAAATATAACACGAAGTCCGATTTTAAATATCAAAGCCAATTTGGAAAGACAAAAGTTCCAAAATTTATATATATGTCATATTGCATTAACAAATTATGTGCAGTTTTAGAGCCTTTTGTAATTAAATTTAGACTTAAAATGAACAAAAAAAATTTTTACTGTACTATTACATAATTTTTTTTTCCAAAATCATCAGATTTCATTCCCTATTAGTTTTTCTGCAAACTTATTGCGATTTTCAAAGTTTATATTTAAATAATGCCTTCGCACTTTTTTTACAATTATTTCTCGACGAACTCATTTTGAATGTGTACGAAAATATTGTGATTTAAATATAAACTTTGCAAATCGCAATAATATCGTAAAAAAATTAATAGGGAATGAAATCTGATGTTTTTAGAAAAAAAGATCTGTAATAGTACAGTAGATTTTTAGTACAGTAAAAAATTTTTCTGTTCATTTTAAGTCTAAATTTAATTACAAAAGGCTCTAAAACTGCACATAATTTGTTAATTTGTTAATGCAATATGACATATATATAAATTTTGGACCTTTTTCTTTCCAAATTGGCTTTGATATTTAAAATCGGACTTCGTCTTATATTTAAAACTTTTTTTAAAAAAAACCTTAAATAATTTTTATATTTTGATTTTGCGCGACTAAATTTAGAAAAGTTATTGAGATATTGACACACACTTAAGTTTGAAAAATAGGGCACAGAATAATGCTTAAAATGTGTAAAGCGTTTTTTTGCCGAAGCTATAGTTACTAAATTATAAATTTTTGATTGAAAAAATCGGCTGAAAAATTTAATAAAATTAAATCGCGAATTACGCGAAACCTAGAGCCAATTTAAACAAACTGGTAGCAGATTTGATATCAGCACTAGGGTTTGGGATTTCCCGGACTTTTTTATTTCCCGGGAAACGGGAATAAAAAAATTTGATTCCCGGGAATCCCGGGAAATATTTTTGAATAAAATTGTTAATGAAAACCACCTATATAAGTAATTTTTGTTAAAAAAAACACTATTTCGGTACAAATTCAGTCTGTGTAGTGAGAATTCAAAGTAAAAATATCAGAATGTTGAACATTTGATTTCACATAAATTACTCTAAGCACTGCCAAATGAATTGCATGATTCCAGCAGAAAGCACCCACTACTGGACTGTCGGAAACAAACCGTTTCATCACACTTGGCCCATTAGATATGGTGGCCACAATGTTATTTTCCAAAGACAAATAAAACTATTCTAGTCTTATTTCTACAATTCTTCTTATTTCATCAGCATTACATCTTCCTGATATATAAACCAACCCCAGGTTATAAAATGAATTATTTCCGTTTATACATATGTTCAAATATCTCTTTTGTGATATTCTTGTCCATTCATCAAAGATGATAGTAAATCTCCTATTGTTAGAAATATTGCTCGATATTTCTTTTATCATGATATCTTCTACATGATTGTAGTAATTAATATAGTGTTCTTTACATCGGTTTCATTTTTTTGCAATGCCCGATTTTTATTATAAAAACTTTCTCGAATAAACGAAGATCTAGTTATGGTGCAGATTGACTGCGGCTAATTTGGATACCATTTCAGGAAATGATTGCCTTACCATAAAACCTTTAATGCCTATTAAGCTTACACTTTTTTTTCGGGTACTTTGCTAATTTTAGCTGAAACGTTATTCTTGTAGTTGTTTTCTTCAAGAGAAGTTGCATGACCATCAATTTTTTTTTTTTTGTGAACCAAATTTAGATGTCGGATAACCAAATTTAGATACCACCGTTAACCATTAGTCTTTTCTTTTCACATTTATTAATGAAAACGTTACTTATAAAATTATTGGCCCTTAATATAAAAGAGTATTTTAAATTTAAAGTCGACTTTATTTTTAATCAAACGGTTATGTTTATTTTGTGTATGAAAAACCTTAAAAAAATATTTATATTTTCAAATATTTTGATTGGTTGAAAATAAATTAACCAATCAGAATGCTCCAAAAATAAACCAAGTCAAGGTATACTGCCACCCAATATTTTAACTAAAGTCGACTTTACCTAAATTATACATTTGAAAATTTTAGATACTAAGGGCGATTATTTGTAAGAAACAAAGCTATTTTTTCATATTTCTTTTAAACATTTTAACAAGTTTTTAGGTTTTACTACTTAAATTTTGAATAAGTTATGCGAAAAATCTTTATTAGTTGAAATGCTCCTAATTACTTGGCAAAGATTTTATTTCTGTGTCAAATAAATGTATTCCCTTTTAAAAGATTTTAACAATGACATTTTTGTTTTGGTATTTAAAATGTTTTTTATGACTAAAATTAAAAAATCCTATTCGAAACAAATACAATTTAAAAAATTTAATATTTTTAAAATTTCCCGTTTTCCCGGAAAAAATATATTATTTTCCCGGGAATTCCCGGCAAACTTTTCCCCAAACCCTAATCAGCACCCCCTAATTATCCTTAAACCGCTGCAATAACATCCACCTTTTTTTTTTGTATAGCAGTGTAATTGAATTTGTTGCGAGTCGAGTAGAGTTTGCTAAAAATCGAAAAATTTGGAAATCGCGGTTGCGGTTTATCAAAATTTTAAAAACCGCGGTTTCGGTTATTTTTCGGTTTTCTTGTGATATTAATATGTAGAATTGTTTTAAAATAATTAAATATAACAATATTCTAACTAAATATATGATAAGTAAATATGCATAAAAATTAAATAGTTTAATACGTCCAAGATATCTTTTAAAATTCGATTGAATTTCTCACTCGAATATTTAAAGGCAATAGCGCCATTACGAAATCTTTCCGGGAGAAGAAATATACGCGGAAACCCCTTATAAGTTAAATTTTTTTCTTTTTTCGGCAACTAAAGTTGTATTTTAAAGAGTTTAAATTTAAATTTTAGCAATTTGTTTAAAACAATAGCCGTTTTTTCTAATCACTTGGATTTAATAAATCCAAAAAGTATTTCTAAAAGTGCTCAACAGATGGGGTTAGATTCTCCCTATTTTAAAAAGAATTTTCTGTCCGACACTTCTTTCACCCTCATTTTTAATACCGAATTCGATGATGAAGGATTTTACTTTAACTTTTAATTTTTAAAATATAATTTATATAAAACAGCGATAAACAGTCTGCCTTTTCAGTTTTATCACTTCAATTTATATTTTTACACAATTGAAAAATTCCATTGCAATATTTAATATTCACTAATTGGATTTAATTAAATTACTTACTGTAGAGTGAAAAATTGCCATTTGTATTTCAGCTATTTCTCCATGTCCAAGATTAAAAATATGTATTTGGTGAGGTGTAGTTTTTTTTTTGTAAACATATTTTATAAAAAAAAATTAATAAAAACCTTTTATTTGTTAGTTTTTCATTTTTTTTTCGTATTTTTTTTTAATTTTTATTCGTATTTTTTTCTGACATTAAATTATTAGGCTGTTTCATATATTTGTGCTTTTATTTTGAATTTATTAAATCCAGCTTTTTTTTGGATTTAATAAATCCACTTTTTGTATGAAAAATTCTAAATCCAGTTGATTAAAAAACACGCTAAACATAAAGTTAAATTCTATAAATTTCGCGGAATACGAAATAAGGCTTTTTGAAAAATACGCGGTGAAAATCTGAACTGAATATGTGAAACTCAATATCTCTTAAATCACTTGACTTTTTGATGCAATTTTTTTTTTTTAATTATAAGCCCCAATTTATGTTATCCGTAATAACAAAAACAAAAAATTCGTTAAAGCAATTTTTAATGGAGAAAATGTTCATTACAATTAAATACAAAATTTTGTAAAATAGGAGCTGAGACTTTTCGAAATTTAAAATTTAATAATATGCAATTTAATTAATTATTTTAATTGGTTAAAGTATTTGTTAAAAACCGACTTATTTTTGTCGGTTTTCGGTTTTGAGGATTGGAAAACCGCGGTTTCGGTTTCGATTAAAACCGAACAGCAAACTCTACAGTCGAGTGTAGTACTAAATTGTTATGGCAGCAACAGAAATTCTGTTGCCACATTCAAAATACTCTTGGCTCAATTAATATTCTGTTGTCAGAAAAAAAATCGGTTGCCAAAACCGAACCATTCGCTTGGCTGCAAATTCGGTTGTCCGCATAATTCTGTTTTCTCTGTGTATAAATCAAAACTTTCGTGTATAAAAAACTTATAACTTAAAATTTTCTGTTTAAGTTTTAGGAAAACGAAAATTTTAGTCCAATAAAATATATTTTTGCTTTAAAAATCTTTTATTTGATGACTTTTCCGTTCAATGTCTTCACATAATATTCATATAATTTGAATATAATTCGTAAAATGTACGATCAATTTTGTGTGCTAGTGTTTGTAATATGCCGAGAATATGCAAACATAATTTAAATACCCCTGTGAACCGTAACTGTTTTATAAATCGGATAGAGTAGTTTGTTCATTTGTTTGTTTTCAATGAAAACAATTTGGCGACAATATTGCAACTTAATGATTTATTATGCAAATCGTTACTTATAGAGTTAAGAAATATATATTGTTGTAGTAAATAAGTATTTACATATTTCTATATGAATACGAATATGCATTGCTTTAGGAGAGATTAAATAAAAACGTTTAGGAATTTGAAATATTGAGTTATTACATTTAAGAAGCAATTACTAGTTACCAATTCAATTCATGTAACAATCGTGTTATTTTTTTTTTTGCGAAACTAAAAAGCTTAAACATAACTAACTAAACAAACTAATTGATTGCAATAATGAATTATTATTAAAAATTCTCGAAATACACTACGCAATATTCTTGTGCAACTTTTCGTATTGTGCAAAAAATTTGAACACTGGCAGTTGGAAGGTTGTATAATATATTAGAAGAAAATCCAAGCGGATTTGATTCTTATGGCACAAGTATGAAAAAAGCTAAATATTTTGTAATGTGTAGATCATATTGTATCATTTCTTTATAGAAGAAAACAGTTGTGCCATATCTTGTGCTAGAGTATTGTACATCTTATTGTACTGTGCTGTGCAGGACAAAACGACGATAATATTGGCAATATTATTTGCAATGATATTGCGTAATGTATGCACGCAAAGAAAAGCTGTAGTATTTTCATCTAAAATAAGCGTATAAATTGCCTTAGTTGATTGTATAATATACAACTACAAAAGTTAAGAATATAACTTATAAAATCACTTAAGCAAATGTTCAAAAATAAATTTTCGTTGAAATGCCTATGTTCGCTAATAAAATTTACATCTTTTTTCCAGGTTCAATAAACTATTTATTTTTTTTATAAATAAAATGACTCCTGTATTATTGGAAATTATATTTTTATTAATATTTTAATTTAACATTACATATTTTAGATCACATTTATAAAACACAATTAAATACCTAAACAAAGCCATTATTCCTCTTGATTAATCCGTTGTGTGAAAAAAAGATGAGGCATCCACATTTAAGTACATTTTGTCTGAAAACAACAACAAATTTAAAATTAACTCATTGAATATTTTATTTGGATGTATTACTTACATTTTTTTATGTTTAATTTTTCATTTTATTCCACATTCCATTTTTTATTAAAGCACCGTAAGTTGTTTGAGTTTCACGTGAAAAAACTGTTATACTCCATATAAAAAAATTACTTTTCACGATAATGCATTTCACGTGAAAATTGTGTACAGTTTGTTTTCACGCAAATTTAATGTACCAGACTATTATTTTTCTTGGGAAAAAGTGACATTTTGTATTTATTGTGATTGTGTCTTTGTTATAAAATTAAAAAATTGTTAATTTTTATAATTTAAATTGCAATTTGAGGCCTTTAAAGTTCGAGTGAAAATTTTCCAAGTGAAAAACAACTTACGGTGCTTAACCTTTAAAAAAAAGTTGGAAATAACTTCCTTTATATTTTTTTGCTAAAGAATGCATCAGCCATCTTGGTTTCTGTATATCAAAGATTAATCGCCCAGCAAAACCTTTCATTACCATGTAATGAGTTTTAGGTATTGAAATCTTAAGTGTTCACTAGTTACCTTTTAATTACTAAACTACTTATTTAAACATGGTGATGTCATTGGAGGAAAGTCATTACACTGATGTTACCTGTAAGTAGTTTATCAGCTGTTCTATAAATAGATGTTGAATATAAATTTAAAAAAATATAAAAATTTAAAAACCAATAGGAGCTGACACGTATTGATCAGCGTACCCCACGATTGTCAGGCCAACACTCTAACCATTAGACCACGACATCACTATGATTTTTAATGCTTTAACTTATGTACACATTTATTGTGGCAACTGTTATACATGTCTATTTTTCACAAAACTTGTTGTTATTAAATACTGCTTAATGAACATCAATATTTCTATAAATAGATCTTTAATATAAATTACAAAAAAAAAAAAACAACAATGGAAGCTAACACGAGTTGAGCAGCGATCCTCATGTCTGTCAGGCAAAAACGATAACCACTAGGCTACGCCATAGTTATGGTTTTTAATGATTTAGAACATATATTATTGGTTTCAGCTATTGTGAAATAGTTATGTGGGGGGTATAATTATCGGTACCCGTGTAAAAAAGTTTAGATCTGACCAGATCTTTTTGGTTCTCAATAGATATGATTCAATCTAATTAGATCCTGTACCAGATCACATCAAATGTGATCAGATATGGCATATGTGATAATACCTTATGGCAAGATCTGATAAGATCTAGTGCCAAATTTGTTCAAATCTAAAGTGATCTGGACAAATACGCAAGATATGCCTAGATCTGATCAGATCTAATTAGATCTCAAATTTGTCCCCAATTTTGAGATCTGATTAGATCTGGTAAGATCTACGAAGATCTGGCCAGATATGCCTAGACCTGATCAGATCTAATTAGATCTCAAATTTGTCCCCAATTTTGAGATCTAATTAGATCTGGTAAGATGTGCTGAGATCTGGCCAGATCTGATCTTTTTTACACGGGTAACTCATTACATTCAGTTTAAAAGTAATTCAACGGGTAATGAGATATGAGATCTAAGTAATGCATGTGGTAATGACCAGTCATTACCAAGGTTTTGCTGGGCGTAGTTGTTTTGTGAATTATCTTGTTTTTTTGTAAGAACATACATGCAGCTTGTTGATTCGCCAAAATTCATCAACGGCAATTTGCCTAAAGCGGGCCATACATTTGCAATATTATGGTACAACTTTCGATTTACCAATTTCTTTGTTGGTGCCTTTTTAAAAAGTTTTTTTTTCTATTTACAAATTTGGTATGAGAAAGGTGTTTAAAAATTTAATTGGAATTTGTAAATTCTTCCTGTGTTCAATAGGGTTCTCCAAAATTATTTTTGGAGTTTTTAACCGGTCTACCCCTTGGAAATATTTATTTGGGTGTAAAACTACGTGTGTCAAAAAATTAGGATAATCGGACATCGGGAAGACGTGCCGCATCGGCCTTGAAGTTTGCAACACTGATTACAAGGGGAAAATATGACTTTTTGTGCATTTTCTCGAAAATGTTGATATTTTAAAACTAATTCGAATTAAAAGCACTAAAGAATCGTAACTTAGAGTGAATTCTCTTTGTAATAAAGCAATAAAAACTTAAATCGGTTAAAAATCAGCCGAGTTATAACAATTCCAGGCAACTGATGTGTCGCAGTGCATTTAATCAAGAAATGCGGGTCCAAATTTTAAAATTGATTGAAATAATCACTACAGAAACACTTTTTTATTCTATAATTTCCATGAACTAAGATAAGAATTATTTTTTTCTATTATGTTTTGGTAACTCGTTTTAAATTAGTGCTAAAAAGGTCGGAATTCTTAAACACTGTTTTTAAATCTACAATTTTAAATTTTTTAAAGAAATTTTAAAAAATCAACGATTGGACTTTAAGGTTTTATTAAGTAGTATTTCGTTTTTTAATTTGGCGGATTTCGAGAAAACAGCGATTTTTGGCATTTATTTAGCTTTTAGGCAATTTTTTCTTCTTTTAATTTCACATGATTTTGGCCTGAATATAACAACACAAGATTAAATACTTCAATCCTGAAAATTAGGGCAAAACATAAATACATTAAATTGCCCCTGTGTAAGGTCAGAGGTCAAATTTGAGGAGATTTTAATGGCCCGCTTTAATTTTCTATTTTTTCTGAACTGTGGCCAATCGAAAAATAAAAAATAATTCCGTGTGTATTTCAAATTCAACTTTTAAAATTATAAACCTAAAAACAAACAAATAAAAACAACAAATAAAATCTAATATGACAATATTATATTAGAATTTGGACTTGAGGTAGAACAATATTCTAACTAAATATAAAAACAATTTTTGTATTTTTTAATGCAAAAATTAAAAATAATTGCTAAAACACTACATTTAATTATACACCTCAGCATATGCTATAATGTTCCCAGCAAAATCTTTCATTACCAAATAAGTGGTTATATAATAGAAATTCATAGCTCCGCACAACTTATTTTTTGGCGTCTAAACTCGTTATTTTTGTTTGGCGTGGTCGTTTTTATAAGTAGTCACGCTTACCAGCTCGCTTACGAAAAAATGAGAAATAAGTAGTTATGAGATTTTGAATAATAAGTGGTTACACTCATGCTTACAAAAAGTTGAATTATAAGTGGTTATTCGATTGCTTACTTGATTCTTAAAAATAAGGAGTTAAGCAAATAGTATTAGCTTAAGGAAATACATTCAGAAAAATTTAAGTTTTCTCTAGTGTGTAATTTTAGGACTCGTCATAAAAATTTTAACACAAAACATATTTACAAGTAATAAATATAAATGTATAAAATTTAACTTTGTAAAAAGTACTTATTTAAACTATTGTGAGTAAGTCATTATTTTATATTTAAAAGCAATGAATACAATAGGCCGTTATTAGGAAGTCATTATTTTATATTATAAAATAATGCAAAAGGTAATGATATATAATTTTTGGTAATGCAGATAGTAATGAGGTGTGATTACCAATATTTTGCTGGGTTAATACCATAAAAAGTGTTAACCCTTAAATGCATGATGTCTTTGATTTTAACCATTTTTTTATATCGCTAGTAAAAAAAATAATATGATGTCATATGTAATGACATCTAATATAATATAATTGGAGATATGCTATGATCCGAAAAATGGTGATAAGATCGGATAAGATCTAAATATATTAAATCATATAGAGTCTTATCCGGATTTTGACCCGATATAATCATATCTAATTTGATGTAGAAAGACATAGTTATATAACGCATTATATTTCAGGATCAAAACAAAAACGATTGAAAAGTACTAAAAAATAACACCCATAAGTTAAGAATTCCAAATTTAAATAAAACTTTAATGTGTAAATTCATAAATGTTTTATAAAATGTTGGTTTTTAATTTTTATTTAAAAAATAAAAATTGTTTTTTTTTCGACCTTTTTAATTGATTAATTAGAAATTATGTTAACTCATAATAAGGAAATTGGCCTCGAACTGAATTAATAAATTTCTAATTAATGTTTTATAAAATTATAGGAGGTCACAAAACAAATTTCCCATACAGAATTTGTTTCATAAGCCTTCTATAACTTTATAAGAGCTATATAAGACTTTATATGTTTAGCGATAAAGCCATTTTTAATTATATATGACGCTGTATTAAAATTGTCATAGTATATATAACTAAATATGGTATATATTAATATATATGGGGACATATATATTTTTCGGATCAAATGGTACATGGATGACTCTAAGTTATATATTACCATATAAAGCTCCATATTGTTTTTTTTAATAGGGAACATCCCATATATGGTATTAACTGTATTTCAGAAGCTATTAATTGTATTTCAGAAATTTTAAATGTATTTCAGAAATTATGGAATGTATTTCAGAAATTTATTAATTGTATTTCAGAAATAATCAAATCTATTTCAGAACTTGTTGATTGTTTATCATAGTTAATAGAGAAAAATTTATAAATTACATTTCATAATTTCTGAAATACAATTGATAATTTTTGGAATATAGTTTGAGAATTTCTGAAATACAGTTGTGAATTTCGGAAATACAATTAATAATTTCTGAAATACAATTGATAAAACTGAAATTCAAATGACTAGTTCTGAAATACAATTCATAAATCTGAAAAATAATTGATAAGTTCTGAAATACCATTGATAAAACTGAAATTCAATTGATTATTTCTGAAATACAATTGATAAATCTTAAAAACAATTGATACAATTGGAAATGGTGTAGAGCGTTAAAAAGATGCAAATAAAATTATTTTTTTAAAAAAATTCAATTTAATAAAAAAAATATAATTATATAAAAACATTATAGAAAATAAAATTATAATTTTATAAAAAAAAATTTTTTATAAAAAAAAAAATGCATAGCCGTGAACGGTATCGAACTCGAGACCTTCTGAGTTTAAACCTTATTTTAACAAAATATTGTAATTTTTATAAAATCATGTATTATTTTTTGAACTGTTGTCAATATTTGTCTGGAATTTTATTTAATCCCAAATAAATGGAGATCTTACGTAGTACCAAATATAATGCGGGATCTAATTTTATCTGTCACTTTTCTGGATAGTTTTAGATGTCAATCCCCAAATATATTGCTGTTTCTAATTCGATCTGCCATTTTAATACTGAAATAAATTGCTAGATCTAATTCGATCTGCAATTTATTGGATAAATTAAGATCTTACCAAATCCCCAAATATATAACTGTATTTAATTCGATCTGCAATTTATCGAAAAAGTTAAGATCTTACGCAATCCCGAAATACATATATTACTGGATCTAATTTTTGATCTGTCATTTTTTGGATATATTTAGATATTACTTAATCCCCAAATATATTGCTGGATCTAATTCGATCTGCCATTTTTCGGATCAATTTAGATCTAAGTTTATCCACAAATATATTGCTGGATCTAACTCCATCTGCCATTTTTCGGATCAATTTAGATCTAAGTTTATCCCCAAATATATTGCTGGATCTAATTCGATCTGCCACTTTTTCGGATCAAATTAGATCTAAGTTTATCCACAAATATATTTCTAGATCTAATTCGATCTGCCAAAATTGAGATCAAATTAGATCTAAGTTTATCCACAAATATATAGCTCTATCTAATTCGATCCGCCATTTTTCGGATCAAATTAGATCTAAGTTTATCCACAAATATATAACTGGATCTAATTCGATCCGTCATTTTTCCAATCAAATTAGATCTAGGTTTATCCCCAAAGATATCATTAGACCTCCCAACTTTGAGATATAACTTGATCTTAGTTTATCCCCATATATACAATGGGATCTAATACGATATCATTGGATACACCCAATTTTGAGATCTAATTGGATCAGTTAGATATTACAGCAGATCTTAAACAATATCAAATTGGATATGATTAGATATTGCGCGAGATCAATTTTTTTTACTCGGGAAGTTATAGAAGTACTTATATATTCGTGCAAAGTAATCACTTACTGGTAATTGATTAAATAAGTACTGATTAAGTCTTTTTTTATATTAAAATTTTATTTATAAATTTGTTTTGAACTAAATAGGAAATTTTCAAAGGTAAAAAGTTTTATTTTGCCAATATGACCAACTATTTTACAATGTAGGGTAACCACTTATTTCCTAACTTCTGAGTAACCACTTATTATATCTTTGTGAGTAACTACTTATTCTTTCACTATGGGCAACTCATTATTCGCACTTTTTTTCTAAGCGAGATGGTAATGACCACCCATGAATTTTTGGACATCGCGAACAAAAGAAATGTTGCGAGTAAATAGCCTGGTAAGTAGTGAAACCCTTTGTGTGCTACTTACTTGCTTAATTACTCGGTAATGTCTATTTTTGATGGGAGGTCAGTAAACATACTAATTTTCGTTGAAAAATTCGCACGATTTCTTAATTGAGGAGAATACGGGTTGTTAAATACTATGAATTTGTATCGTAAAAAAGATTTTGAAAAATATCATTCAATTACTTTACAATTGTTTAAATATAACAATTTTTCACTTTCTCAGAATTTTGCTGTTTCCTTAATAGTATTGTATCCGTAGGACTGATATTACACCTTTTAACAAATTATACTCATGAACATTCTACATATGAACATTTTCAAAAATACCTGTTCATTCGATTGTTAACCCAAATTAACAGCTGCCAATAAGTAGCTTATAAAATAATAGTAAAAATACAAACAAATTTAAATGCATTTCCATCAGAATCCGATTGTGATTGTAGTTTACAATCACTGCAACATGATTATATTTAATGTATATTATTTTCCGGTTAAAATACTTGGCAAACAAAATGAGATGAAAACATGAAGCTAAATATTCAATAACTATTTATTGAAACAAGTTGTAAAGTTTATAACTGATTAACCGTCAAGATAGTGTAGTTTTGTTTTTTTTTCACACAGAGTTTTATTACATTTTGCGTAAAATTGATTATTATAATTCATACGATACACAAAGGGGGGAAATTTCAAAAATAACTAATTTATTTCTTACTGTCTTTACCGACCGCAACTTAAGTTTTGGCATAAGATCCCATATGTGTCTCCGGTGCTAGTCAATTCGGATAAAATTTCAGATACATTTGTGTTAAATGGACAATAGATTTTTAACAGTTTTTATAAGTGTGTGTAACGTTCCCCCATATAAAATTCTGCGATGAAAAAATCAAACTTTCTCAAACATACCCAGTATAGAAAATAATTACCAGGTATGTGGTTATGTAACTGCATATCTGCCCAGTGCAGAACCGGTAATGACGTATCATTATTTTTTGGAGTACCAGTAATGACATCGTCTTGCTTTAAAAATTTTTTAAAATATATAATAATTAGTTACTAATAACTGGTTATTTTTCCCATTATTTCAAAACAAAAAGTAAGGCGTTACCAATAATAAGTTATTTTTATCATTATTTCAATTATAAATTATGTTCAAGATTTTGTTGTAAATATTTTTGAAAATATATTCTTAGAAAACTAGCAAAGAAGTTACTTTTCAGATTACATTTCTTATTGCCTTTGTATGGCCGCATCGGGCAAAATAATGAGTTAAGCCACATTCACAATGATAGAGTACTCCACTCTGCAGAGTGGATTTTGTTCCTTTCTTTATCGCACTTACATATTTTTTATATCATGCTATTTTAGTACACTCCACTCTGCAGAGTGGAGTACTCCATCATTATGAATATAGCTTTATGTTTACATACGAAAAATCAAAAAATATATCGTTACCCGTATGCTTATCAGTACTGACAAAAATACAGTTGATAAAAAAAAATAAATTTAATAAGAAAAATATTTTTTTATTAGGTACCTGGGTTTTCGACTTAACTATATCCGTTAACTCATAAAAATCTCAAATTTTATAAATTGGGCCAACACCATTCCAGGAGAAACATCCCCATACCATAATTGACCCTCCACCATGCTTCACTACCCGTGAAACGAAGCCAGGATTAAATTCTTGGTTAATGAGTCATCTAACGTATCTGGACCAAGGCGATTAATCTTTGTTTCATCGCTCCAAATCACATATTTCCATTGATTTGCTGTCCAATTTCAATGGTACTTCGCGAAATCCACACGACGTTTTCTTTGAATCCTACTAAGAAGTGGCTTCTTTCGTGCTGCTCTTCCATGTAGCTCGGCCTCCACCAAATGACGTGCAATAGTCCGCTTGGATATCGTGATATTTAAATTTTCTTGAATATAACGTTGGATGTCAGTAGATGACTTTTTTGGGCCGGATTTGGAGATTCGCGTTATCATTCGGTCGGTATGTGCTGATGACTTTCTGGGTCTCTTCTTTCGCGGAACATTAGCTATGGTCTCATATTTGTTGATATGCTGTAAATCATTAAAAACCAATTTTTTGGAACACTTTAGCTGCTCTGCTATTTCTCTATAAGACTTTCAAGACTTCTAAAGTTCAAAAATTGGGCTCCGTTCTTCAGGAGTGCAGCTTTTGCCTTTTCCCATGATAAATCTTAAAAATTATAATTCCTTATTTGCTATAAGACATTAAATTGGAAACAAATAACCGTAAAATAAAATTTTTTTTTAACAAAATAGCTCTTAGCCAAGAAAACTTTAATAAACAATTACGCGTCGGCTGAATCGGCTTGACAAAGGTGTCGGCTGGCGACGGCTGACCGGCTAAAGTCGGCTGGCTTGTATCTCTGGTTCCGAGTTCAAATCCGTTTGAAAGAAACATTTTTTTTGAGTTTCTTAAAAGTTTTTCTCTTCTATAAAATCAATTTTTTTGTTTGTGGACAAGCTCCTTTAAGACCGACTTTTTGTTTGCTCTCCCAATGCTGGCATATTAGTTCCAAAAAACTGTTTGCCAGTGGCAGAATTTTAGCACAGCCAGTGGTTGTCCATCTATTATCACTAATTTATGTGTTTAGCCATTAAGTATTATATGTCTCGTTAGCTCAGTGGGTAAAGCAATCGTTTTTGAAGTTTTATTTTGGAAAATATATTTCCAGACTACCTATTTATTAGTTTGGCCAGCGTTTTGCCAACTTTCAAAAATTTTGTTTCTCCAGTGCTTTTCCGGCGCTTTTTAAACAGCCGGTCCTTTTGCCTAATGATGTTATCATTTTGTGAATGGGAAAGCACTTTTTGCCAGTACATGTACCACGTGTTAAAGTGCTTTACCATCGCTTTCCCGTTTGTATTTTTCTGATTGGGTATTTTTGCTTTGAACTTTTTTAACTTTTGTGCGCTACCATTAAAACCCTTAAGTGTATTTCTTAATTAATTTTTAAAATTTAGTGGTCTTAGGATGACCATCTCAACCGTAAGTAATGCTCAGAAATACCTTAAAATCGTGAAATCTCGGAAAAATTTTCACTTTAGTATTTGGTTTTATGTAAGTATTTACTACAAAATAGGCCCTCATATTTTTTTATATGAAAATTCTCATATTATAAAACTTTTTCCTTATATTTTTTGACTTTCTACCGTAGATAAATTTTACATTAACCCTTTGGCGAGTGGCGTACATTATAATGTACGTCGACTTCATCAACTCGTCACTGATTTGAATTTTAACCAAAGCGCTATTCAATTACTGTTATCGGTTCGTCATTTTGTTCTTATTAAAATTCTATGCAGGCTGTGAAATTTCAAAACACCAAGAGATCAGTAGAGTGCGTTTTGTCTTGTGATCATCAATGTTGCTGAGAATGTATTAAAAGTTAAAAATTAAAAAAAGCTAAAGTTTAGTCTCAAAAATTGTGTGATGAATAAAATTAAAAACACAAGAGAATTTATGTTGAGATTAGTAATAGAAAAAATATAAAATTAAAAAAAAATATTAACCCGCTCGGGGTCGGCAGCATGTTAATGTTTGATTTTTAATTCCAAATATCTCCGCTAGGGGGTGCTGCAAAGCGATAAAAGTAATAAACAATATATCTTGGGTATAACTCTACATAAATATCAGATTTGGAGTCATATTTTTATAAAAAAAGGATCGCTCACCTAAGCAAAAAATTCATTGCTTTTAACCTGCACTGGGAGAATTATCTGCAGGATATTACCGTAGTTTTGACATAGCTGCACAGCCAACTTTTATACGAATTTTTGTGCAGATAAGCCAAAAACGTTGCTAAGTCAAATTATTTACCTGCTATAATGTCCCAGTTGGCTCTGTCTTGAAGACATCGTCTACGCTGGGTGCACGACCACCTGAGTGACACTTTCGCTGACATTTTCCTTGAATTTTATTTGACCATTTGGGCGGCAATTTGCCCCACATTGTCGTTGACGACGAAATAGACGACATTGTTCACAATGTTAATGTAGACGAACTTGCTGGTGACAGATTCACAACACTGCCCAATAAACTTTGAAAAATTAAAAATTCAAGTGCTTTAAAGTAGGAAATTCTTCTAAGGATTTTATTCAAAAGGTAAGTCCTTAGTTTCGAGCTACATTCGGTCCTTATATTATCTTTTTTACATATTTCAGAGAAGTCCTACAAACTTCGACACTTTTAGAGAAAATAGGAACAAGTAAAGGAAACAATTGATACATCAAAAATGTTATTCCGTGAGCAAAATCAAGCATCCAAAACCAAAATAAATGTTATATATTGCGATATATATCAGCTCATTGTCACCTATTTTACAAAATTTATAACAATCTGACCAATTTTTGGTTACTACATAAAATTTGTGACCAATTTTATAGGCCAAATGTAAACTCCGTAACCAGTAAATCATAAGGTTTTTCAATTTTAATAGCTTATATTTTAATAACCAATGAAGCTAAACACTAACTGTAAGAATTTTTATGAAGAGGAAAAGTAACGCTTTTAACAAAAATTAATACATTTTACAAACTTTTTCGTATATCTATGCTAACACAACTTCAACTCTGTAACGATTTTTCGTCATCATTCTTTATAAAAATGCATACAACAGAATTTTTCAGTTATCTATTAATTATATTGCGAAAATTATAATGTTATTTATACTGAAATGATCGTTTGACGGTAAATAATCATCTAGTATAACAGACTTGAAGTTTTTCTGCAGCATGTAACATTCTCGATATGAAAAAGATGCCTTTAATAAGATTTGAAAAAATGTTGTCAACTCCGTTCCTAATTTTTACACCAAACTATTCAACGAGTAAGAAAAACAATGGCATATTTGGATTCACCTTGTAGGCATCATATGATTTTGTTTTGGAAAAAAAATTCTGACAAAGCGTTTCTGAAAGGAAACGAAAAAAGTAACCAAATGTAAGCTCCATTACTGTAAACTGCGTAACCAAAGTTGTTTACATCAGATTGCCGTAAAAAAAATGTAGGTAAATGTTAAAAATATTCTAAAATAACCATAAACAGAGGTGATTCAACTAATATTTGTGCATCAAAAGATGATTCAACTAATAATTTTGCGTCAAATCAAAACAATTTGTCAGTTTTTACCCCAAACTTTTTACCGACAAACTATTGATTTTGCATTTCTTTGGTTTGGAATTGATATTTCGAGTCATTACTGACCTTAGTTTGACCGCTGATTGGATTTTAAAAAAATTTATATTTTTGAAAAGCATTTAAAAGGAGCAAAAAATAAAAATTAAAAATAAAACAAAATTTTTTTTCGCTGAATGAATTCTATTTTTATTCGCGAAACCGCCAATTTGATAAACACAAACACGCCAATTTGATAATAAAAATGCCCTGCTGGCATTCCGTCTCCGATATACACAAATTGTCTGCACTTGTACGTTTGATCACTTCTGAGAGTAAATTATCATATAGAGACAATCTGACAATAAAATATAAACAATAATACAATTTAATGGAAAATCACTGATGAAGCCTGTCCATAAATAAAAGGCAGAAACTAGATCTAGTCTGATTTGAAAATTTAATGTGTTTATAACTTTTGAAAAAAATGTTTATTCTTCTTCTTAATCTCAAACCTACTAAATTAGAATTAATAAAAATACATATTAATTACAATATTAATTGTATTTGGTCTATATGACGCGTTTGAAAAAATAACACTTTACAAATTGTATATTATTGAAAAGCACGTTGAAAACCCAAATACAAAAAACTAATAAATTGAAGAAAATTCCTACGAAATTTTTTTTGTTATATATTTTGTAAACTCCGCTACCACAAAAAAATTAAAATTGTGCAAAAAAAAGTTATTGCGACAGATTTTTTGCAATTAGGTTAATAATGACTAAACTTTCCACTGATTCCATTAAGAAAAAAACCGAAATATTAACACTTTTTGCTTCTCGCAAATTTGGCCCAAAAACTTAACACATTTTTTGATTTCACCCAAATAAATTTCTACTTCTAGTTCATAAAATATCTATAGATATGACTACCGTATAAGATAGAAACAATTTTTTCAAAATAAAATAAAAAAACTAAAATCGTTATTTCTTCGCCCTATAAAAAACAATAAAATTTTCAATCGATTTCCAACGGGATTTTCTCTTAATCGATTGCCACCAAATTAAATGTCAGTAATTTTTATATGCAAACGAATAAAATTAGTCCAATCGGAAGTCTTAAAATTAATTTTTAAATGTCTACATTGTGCTAGTAAGAAATTATGTACAGCTATGGTTTATCAACATTATTTCATAAATCGTCCCATTGTGCAAAATATGTGAGAGGAAATTAAATTTTTATGGCAGCTGAAAACAGCTTGCAAATATAATCGTTGCCTAAAGTTATAACTTAAATTAACTCCGGGAAATTCATTATATTTAAACTGAAGTTGATAAAATTAAAATGTGTGATTTTTATGAGTTTTTAAGATATGTAAACTAAAGATAAACATTTTATTCCAAATAAAATTTTGTGTAATGTGCTGCAATTTTTTTTTTCTTATCAAGCCAATTTTTAAGTGGCTGGTTTCTTAATTTTGTTTTAATATTTTCTTTTTATATATTTGAATTGTCATCTCTAATATTATTGGCACTAAAATTAATCGCAAAAGTACAATCTCTAAATGCCAAGCATTTGATTTTAATATTTTTTTTTATTTCAAACAATAATTTTGATTTTAATAACCTAAATTATCTAATAATTTAACAAACCATTTCAAAAATTTGTGCTTATTATAGAAATTGTATGTAACAGACACTGTCAATAATCTAGAGATTACACTTTGTAGACTTATACAGAGCTGCATTTTCGTAGTCTCACTACCTCTCGCGTGTAAACGTGCCTTATCAAAAACATTGAGACCAAATACACAACCATTTTTGGAGAAAATTTTTATTAAAAAACATTTTTAAGCAAAAAAAAAAAAAAAACAATAAAATATATATAAAAAATGTCTTACTTACCATTAGGGAATGCATCCCGGGATTTCCCGGGAAATTAGGCATTTTTCAGTTCCCGCATTCCCGGGAATTTGGACTGGAAATCGCGGGTTTTAAAAAAATGCAGTTTAAAATAATAAAGTCAATTATTTCAAATTTACTTATGCAAAATTTTTCCAACGTTTTGAAAATAGTAAAAATCTTACATTAGGCTTGCTAATGTAAGTACTTACAAAATTGTAGTAAAAGTAGTAAGATTTTCGAGTAAACGAACACACTAATTAATTTGTGTACTTGATCGAACTTTTTAAGTTCCTTTCTGTTTTTTTAACAGGCATTAAAAGGAACTTAAAAATATATTTCTTTAAGAAAACCACTCAAACACAATAGTGTTAGTATAAAAAATTTTGAATCGCACTTATTCTGTACAGAATTAAGGGCACATTGGTCCACTGATTTTTAAAAATTTTCAAGAAAGTTAGAATTATTGTCCCATAATTTTTAACATTTTTTCCAATTTTCTAAAATTATTTTCTATGTTAATTTTTTTATTTATTTTTTTTTACGGACAAGTGGTTTAGTCTAAAAATTAGTTTTAGTTTATTCAGTTTTTAAAAATACATATATAATTAGACTTATATAATTTCTAATGTAAAATTGATTCTTTCCCACAACGAAAATTCCAAGAAAAACCAACTGAGCTTTTTCACGATCATAAAAATTTGAGGTCTTTATAAATAAAAAATTTTAAATTACTATAAAATATTTTCTAACTTATGTGCCTTGAATTCCCGGGATCCCGGGAATTCAATATAAATTTCCCGCTTTCCCGGGAAATCAAAAAGTGCGGGATTTTGCATTTCCTACTTACCATAGATCTTAATACAGTAATTTTGACTTAGCTGCACAACCAACTTTTGCAAGAATTTTTGTGCAGGTAAGCCAAAAACGCAGCTAAGTCAAATTGTTTACCTGCCTTAATGTGCATGTATACCAATACAGACTGAAAACAAACAAAAAAAAATGAATCTAATGATGACTACTTTGTGCTTTGCACCAGATCTTGCGATTTTTATGGTTAAAAAACGACTAAAGTAGGATATTTTTGTCACAAAAAAAGTGTACAACACATTTACTTTATGTGTGTTTTTTTTCCTAGAATTGAAAAACAAAGCAAAACACAAGAGGCAGCTAACGGTGATCTTTTTTATGAAAATAATGTAAAACTGCCGAAAATATGAGGCAGTAATCTTAAATGCGCAGTTACAAAAAGTGCACTTAAAGAAGACAATTGCGTACATAATTTTGTAAAATAGAAACTAAACAAAAATTTTGTGCAGTTATACCAAATATGCACTTAAGAAAAACGCAGTTTCATCAAAACCACTGTACATACTTTGCAAGTATTTATCTTTATCCATATGGAAAAAACGTTTTCATCTTATGGGATTATTGTGCTGTTACAGCAACATTGTATGAAGAGGTAATTGCTCATAAATTTCAAGTTATTTTATGGGTTTGTTGAAAATTGTCACAATGCTTTGATGTCATATGTTACATTGAAAAAATTCTTCAATTGATTACAATTATGTGACTTGTAGGTAAATGACACATATCGCACCCTAATCCGAAAGTGACACAACTCAAAATTTTCAAAAATTTCGTTTTTGCATAACTGAATTCACAGTACACATCTCTAACTACTTCAAAAATTTTTCTTTCATCACTACCCAGGTGGAAATTATGTGTGGTAACGAAAAAGAAGCACTGGCAAAGCGCAAGTAGACCGCGGTCTTACAAAAAGAAGTACTGGCAAAGCACTAAATTTGGACGCTTTCCTAACCCTTGAAAAGGGTGAATTCCCAGCGCTTGTTTCCCTATAACATTATTTTGTTTTTGAAAAAGCAACTAAGAGTGGATATTTAAATAATTTTTGACTCCACAATACAATAACTCCGAGAATCGTCTATTTTTAGAGTAATTTAAAATTCTTCAGTGATGAGGGCTCGAGTGGCAAGGAAAAAAAGCTTGATTTTTATGTTTTTTGGTGCTATCATTTGGATGTCAGGAAAGCACTATAATTTTTTTATTTGAGCGTTGGCAAAGCATTTGATTTTTATGTTTATGGGTGCTTTCCCAGGGCTTGGTAAAGCATTGGCACCACCGTGGAACGGTGTTATCATTTGGGCGTTGGGAAAGCGCTGTTAACAAGCACTCATACCACCTATTTCGGTGCTTTGCCAGTGCTGGCCCCTTTGTAATTTTCTACCTGGGTATCTTCTTTAACCGGAAAAAATTCCTTTATGTCTGCTTTTATGTTGATTGCGTTGCTTCTGTGATTACTTTTGTTACATATAAAGTGTATTATTTTGAGTTTTGTCGCTTTTACTGTAAAAAGTGATAAATTTTGTGGTTTATTATTTTGCATTGTCCTTCTTTAATTGAAAAAGTGAGCTCAATTGACTGTATTATTTGTTATGTGGCTTTTCAGTTTTCAGTTAAAGGGACATAACTCAAAATTTGAGATTTTAAAATTTCCACAAACATAATATAAAAAAATGTATAGCAAAACCTTCTTCAAAATGGACTGTTTTCATAATGGAACTAAACTTTTTTTTAAATATTACAATAATTTTTACATAAACTGCAGTTTTTTGCCTCTCCTGAAAATTAAAGAATTTGGAGTTGTGTTACTTTTGTAATTAGGGTGCGATATAGAGGGAAGTGGTATACCATGAAACGTTTACATTTGTTTTTGTTGAATTTTTTAGATTTGCAGATACAGGGTATTGGAACTGAAAGATTTTAACTGCTATCGTAATCAACTAGGAAAACTCAGAATCTCTTTGGCTGCAGAGAGGCAATATCTCACTCATCCGAAATTAAATGATACGTACACCTATAAAAAATAAATGTACACTAATAGAAAAAAGTCTATAAAAAATTTTGTTAAAATTACTAAAAATTATTTTTTAATTTTGTTAATAGAAAATAACAACTTAACCTGCTAAATTCTGTAAAAAATTTTGCTAAGCATTTAGTAAACTAAAAAATCACAAAAAAATTTTTTAAAGTTTTTTTTTTGATTTTTTTTATTCAAAATAAAAACTGAGCCTTTTAGCAGGATCCCAACAAAAAAATTTGGGAGTCATGCTCTACAGACCACCTCTTTCATTGCTTCAGAAGTATCCTTTATTGTATTTCTACTGCTTTTTTAGAATTAATTCTGAACATCTTAAAAAAACCACGTCTTTCATTACTTCCAATGTATCCGTTTGTATTTTTTTACAGATTTTTGAGAAGTAATTCTGAACAAAATCTAAAAAATCACTTAAGTATTGCTTCCCAAGAATTATTGTTCTAAAGCACATCTACGCGGGATAGAAAAAAATCATCATCTCTTGTTGTCAAGTATTTGTTTTTTATTAAAATTATGGTAGTTTAAAGAATAATATTTTCTCCTAATACCAAAAGGTGCATTTAATAAACTGAAATGTTCAATAATCAATCAATCAATTCAATAATCCTAAAAAAGTGATTTTATTTCCCTACAGGCGATCGCGGATTCAATTCCTAGCGGGACCAATATTTTTTATTTATTTATTTTTTAATATTTATAATTAATTTGTTTAAAATCAATACTTTTTCAATTTTTTAAAATATAAAATTTTTAAATATAAATGAATGCTCTTCGTTAGATTTGAGATCATATATTAGTTATCACATTTTATTTTAAATTATTTTCAAATTTAAGAAAGAAGACAAAATTTTTATAAGTAAATTATAGAGAATAAAAATTGAAAAAATTCTATAAGGTCAGCAGAATAGAATACATATTTTCGGGTTCCGCTATCAACATGAATTTATATTGTAGGTTAAAAATAATTAGAATATGCATTGAAATTAAAAAAATAAAAAATAACGGTTCGTTGTTTTTCATAAATCTGTGTTTCATAAGTTTGTCAACAAAGTTGAATAGAATTAAAGTTCAAAACAAAAACTGTAATAACAGAGGATAAAAATAGCATTGTTAGAATTTCGTTGATGTTAGTCTAATTGAGTTGTATTTACAATAGTTTATTTGTTTCGCAGTCAATATAAGTAGACCATTATGAATTATTAACCCATAAAAACGTGGATACTGAGGATGGGTATGTAGCGGGAAATATTTCATTAAAACTCATCGAGCAAATTATATCTGTGTATCGGTAATAAGTGTTTTGTAGGAAGTTACCTCGATTGACATTGCCTTGCTAAAATATATGTTTTCTAATAGAAAAGTAAGAGTTACCTATTTTAACTTCTGCCTACAAAACTCATTACAGAGTAATACTAGCAGGTTTTGTTGGCATTTGGATTTATAGAGACTTTTGCCGCAGAGGTCTATCACATATCCAAATTTTGTTAAGATCAGAAGGAAAACATCGAGATAGTTTCCTCGATATTTGTTTATTTTTTTTTTAGTTTAAAGGTTTTTTCCCAAAATTTTTGTATTTAAAATTTTAGGACATTCTGCTTGTAAAATTATTTTCTTAATTAAATGTTGTAGTAATTAGGGCCAGTTTCATAGTCAGAACAAAGATTGATTTTTTAAGTAAGAAATTTTTATTTTTAAGTCAGAAATTTTCTCAGATCGATTTTTTTATTAAATATTTCTTAAGCTTATTAGATTAGGAAACATTGTTGTGTTTGAAAAAATCTTTGCCATTGGAATATTTTTTAAATTCTAGATCTGATATGAAAGTTTTAAGATTTGGAACATTTTTTAAATAATCACAGACACTGCAAACAATTTTACAGTTTCCCAGTAAACATGACAATACGAATACGATTACCCAATCATATGGCCTGGAAGAAAATTTTTATTGCGCCAGCAATCATCTTCGTATTGCGGAAGATACCCCATTTGGTAGAAAACGTGTCCCAAAGCAATACTTCCACGCAATACAATAGCAATTCATCTGGAAGATAAATAGGCGATATTGCTTTATTTGCTTTGCAAGCCCGCTAGATTTAGCGGCGTGCCTTAGGCCTAGCTTTTGGGATGTCAGTTAAACCGAAAACGAATTTTGTCGTATCGGGCAAGCCCGCTACGTTGTTAGCGTACCATAAAGTTTAAAATGTAATTTGTTTTGTATAGGAATTAAATATTTTTATGAAAATAAAATACAAATAGGGAGTTCACAAGGGGTGTGCTATCTGTTGTATCGTTGTATCGTCCTAACAAAAAACAGAGTTGTTAAAATTTTTATTTGAGTTTAACAACGATTTTCGGATTCGGTTTTCTATCTGTTAGCACACTCAAACATAGGACACTAAACATACGTAAAAATGTTGTATCGTGCTATTCTCAAATGTTGTATTTTTTCAATTTAAATTCTAACAACTCTGTTTTTTGTTAGGACGATACAACGATACAACAAATAGCACACCCCTTGTGAACTACCTAAATGTTTTTTATTAATGTAAAAATCTTCAAAATAAAAGCCCCCTTCGATGAGAATGCTTATTAGGACTTTATATAAAAAATAAATAATTTCAAAAATTATTATTCAGAGGAAGCTTAGATTAAAACAAATTTTCTACTTTTTAAGTAAAAATAAAATCAAATAGACACACTTAATAATTAACAATAAATAGCGATGACGATGTGAGAGCTGTGGTGTAATGGTTAGCGCCTTGAACTGTTACACATGTGGTTGCGGGTTCGATCCCCGGAGACCGCAACGTCATTTTGGAAAAATAATGTGTATGATTTTTTATCCCTAATACGGTGTCCTCCTTCACTATTCCCATAGCACTTAACCCCACCGAAGTAAAATAATATAACAGGGCTATGAAATAAACAGCTTCAACAAAAGTTCGCCTACATCAAATGGCGCGCAACAACTGTTCTAAAATTCAACATCACGCGCATTACCCCATATCGCAAAGTACATACATTTGGATTTCTAGTCGATGGGTTTTTGTGCAGGTCGTAAAAACCAGGTCTAAGCCTCTACGTTAAAAAGTAAAAAAATTCCGTCTTATAGATGTCTATGTCGGAGCACTTACAGGATTCTATCAGGATACCTTTCTGGAATATCGTCTTAACTTGAAAACGAATTATTATGAAATTTGAGAAAAAGAATAAATTTAGTCTTAGTACCAATATTTATTAAAATAAAGACCCGTTTTCGCTCAATTTCGTAGTTTCCAAAAAACGAAAATCGTTACATCTTCTTAATCAAAGGCACAAAAAATTTCATTTTTGGATTTTATTTATACTTTGGTGAAACAGCATAGGCCGGTTAGAGGGTAAAATAAGTCAGTCAGTCAGGCGTGTAAACCTACTGCTATTAAATATGTAAATTTGTGTGTAAAAATGCACAGAATGCACATTATTAGGGACAATATGTTTGAAAATTTCAATTACGCACTTCTTCTTTAGAATTAAGCATTTAATGTAGCAAAAGGTATGTTTACAAACATGTTTCCAAATTTATAAACAAATATCAAAGTAAATTACACATTTAATATAGTGAATTTTTATATATACGCATTTGTGCTTAATTTTAAATTTAATGCGTAACTAAGGAATGTCAGTATAATTTTCATATTTTTTATTAAAATTCGAAAAAGCAGGCACACATTTGCAATAAGAATAGGAAAATTGATATTAACATCAAAATTTTGGGGAGAAATTGATCTGATGCCGATTTTTTATTAGAATTTGTGAATATGCAAATAATATTTAGGTGGTATTTATATGTTTATTTGTTTGTAAGAAGTACATTAACATGTGGTTTTTCCTCCATAGCTTAATATTTTGGATGAATTATCACAATTCTAATGGACCATAAAACTATAACCATAAAAAGTGTATTTAATAATGGTTAAGATGGATAAAGTTTTGTTTCGATTAATAGAAAATAGCATAAAGAAATGAAATATTTTGGGCCAACCACAAGGTTAAAAATACTGAAGCTGGAGTTGAAATTATCTATATTACAAGTTTTGGCTGATCTTTTTCAAAAATGCTGGACCTAGGCCCAACTAACCGGTATACTAACCGAATCTTGACAGTATCACTTTATGAGTTGATTTAGCGATGTCCTTCATCCTTCTGTCCATGCAAACTTTGTGATCAAACTACAAATATGAAGATATTAAGACGAAATTGACTGTTGTGGGAATATATTATAGTTCTTTTTAACGATCACAACCCAAAGAATAGCCAATTTCGTCTCAATATCTTCATATTTCTGTTTGCATGGACAAACGGAAGAACATCGCTTAATCAACTCATAAAGTGATACTGTCAAGATTCGATTAGTATAAATTATATATTGTAACTGAAAATTAAATTATATATTGTAACTGAAAATTTTCCTCTTAATATTGTTAATAATATTTGCAATGATTTTCTTTTTTTATGATTTTCCTATTTAATAAAACATTTATAAATTAATAATGCATTTTTTTTATTTTAAGAAATTATAAAGTGCAGTAATTAATAAAAAAAAACATTTTAATTGTTTATATACGCATTATTTAGCGTGTTTCTAGACATCCTAAATGTAGATTCATGCCTTTAATATAGTTCTTTTAGACATATACAATTTAATTTTAAACAAAATTCAAATGTTGCTAAACGTTTTTGATACAATTAAAAACATAATTTTAGACACATTGTGCCTATTATTTTTAAACACATTGTGTCTATATATTTTAATTTTAAACATTGTGCCTATTTTTGCCCAATTTATAGTAGGTATCAAGTTATCTGCTTTTAATAGAGTAGATTTCAACAAATATTTATTAGAGTGTATAGTTAAAAAAGTTTTCAAATATCGCCGATATATCTTCTGGAAGATAAAAAGAAAATATCGCTATAAAACCATCCAAATGATACTAATACGATTTTGTATACATTTTTTAATTTTTTATTGAAAACAAATATACGACAAATTTACATGTAATTATTTATCTTACATTAGTACATTGATTTTCAACAAATTATGCCATCTATTAGACTTCCGTGGATTAAAATTCATGTTATAATTATTCCCGTCGTTCCAAATTGGAGCATAGGGCCATGTTACTATCAGTTATTTTCTGTAAAAAATAGAATTTTAAGTTTCGTTTAAAATTTACATAAAAATAGATAAATAAAATTCAATTTATCTTACCTTAATTTTTGAAATCTTACTGGTGTAACTACGTAATCCCAAAATTATCTGGTTTTAAATTTGTTTAAAATTTTGTTTGTGACAAATAGCAAATGTATTTTTGACAGTTTTTTTTTCTATATCGCCGATATATCTTCCAACTGATAAAAGGAAGATATGTTCAAAATACTACTTTGATTGTCTTTAAACTGATAAATTAATGATATTTCCGTAATATCGGATGGAAGATATATCTTCCAAATGCTTATTGTGTTAAGGCATATCCCTACACAGAGAAAACAGATTCATTGTGATAAGCGAATTCTTTGCCAACCGGATGGTTTAGTTGGAATATATTTTGTTTGTGTCAACAGAAATTCGGTAAAGACAACAGAATTTCGGTTGGAACAATACATTTAAGTTGTGTCGGAAATACACTTGATTGTGACAACCAAATAATTCGGTTGTTGCAACAAAACTATTCAGTTGGCAAGAAATTCGGTTGTTGCAATGAATCTGTTTTTTCTGTGCATTATCATATTCTGAGAATTTTTTCTCAGATCTCCAATCTGTTTCCTATGAAAATATTATTTAATTTTAAATGCTTTTTACAAAACACACTCTCGAAACAATTCTGTTGTGACAACCAAATTTTTTTCAACCGAATTGAAACCTCGTAATTCGGTTGCCCCAATTGAACCCAATCAACCGAAGCAATTCTGAAGAAAAACTAACTAAACATTCAAAAAGCGTCGAAATGGGGTTAACCAGATTTTCCCGAACCCGTTTTTTTGATACATTTTGAAACAACTTGGCAAGCCATTGTATTACAACTTCTACTTCTAGAGCACAAAATATTTATAGTTGGTACCGTATAAGATAAAAAAAAAAAAAACAGTAGTGAACCCTGGATCCGCGCCTGCCAATAGTATTATAGCCCTAGATTTTTATTTTGCAAATTTTTTTCTCAAATTTGTTTTGCAACTAACCCTGGATTATAAATAAAAAACGCATTTAAAAATGGAAAAATAATAGCTGAACGCGAAAGAAGACTTTATGGTAGAAAAAAATAATTAAAAAACTGTATCAGCGATTAACATTCTGCAATATAATGATGTAAAAATTTTCCTTTTTGAAAAATCCTTTTCGGGATTTTTTTTTTTCAAACTAAGAACCAAACTTTGGTGTAAAAATTGGTATTATAGTCCGTAGATTATGAATTTAAAAAACCACACTTAAAAAATTGCAAAATAATCGCGGAAAGGCGAAAAAGGCTTTATGGTGCAAAAAATTAATTAAAAAACTTAATGGAAAATTTTTCCTTTTTGATGGAAAATTTTTCCTTTTTTCAAATTTCATTTTTCAGTTTTTTTTTGCAACTAGCCACTAAACCTTGTTTTATGAAATGTGTATTATAGTCCCTACATTATGAATTTACAATAAACGCACTTAAAAAATTGCAAAATAATAGAGGAATACAAAAAAAATTATCTCGTGGTACAATAGTTTCATTACATAACTTAATCAGCGATTTACATCTGTAAACAACTACATACATATATACCATAAATAGAAAAAATTTATTTTTTGTAAATTTTTTTTTTGCAACCAACCACCAAACTTTATTACATGAAATGGGTGTTATAGTTCCTAGATTATATATTTTAAGAAATTGAACTTAAAAAATTGCAAAATAACGGCGGAACACGGAAAAGGGATTTGTAGTGCAGAAAATGACTTAAAACAGCTAATCAGCGATTTACATTCTGCAAACGAATATACTGATGCAAAAATTTTCCTTTTTGCAAAATTTTTTTCGTATTTCTTTTTTGCAACCTAACCACCAAACCTTGGTTTAAGATATGGGTATTATAGTCTTTGGATTATGAATGTAAATATACCGCAATTAAAAAATTCTAAAATAATGGTGGAGTGCGAAAAAAGGATTTGGGCCGCAGAAAATAAATTAATAAATTTAATCAGCGATTAAAATTCTGCAAACGAATATAATGAACTTAAAAAAACCGAACGAGTGAGCCTTTTCCATCCCTGATTAACAAATCTGTATTTGTTCCTGTTTGAAGACACATAATATTTTTTTCCACGAAAAGTATTGAGAGATTTACTGGGCCATTGTTTTAACTAAAGTTTCTGTAGACAGTGTAAATAACCCTGTGCACGAATCGGGGACTTTTTTCCAGTGGATAAATCTAATTCGGGTACGCTGAATCTAGTGTTGCTAGCCGTTTTTTATTTAGATTAGATTAGCTCTTAAAAAAAAAAGATATTTGAGTTTGAAATTCGTGGTCCCGAGCACCCCAAAACACTCGATTTTTTAATTTGTTTACCGTTAATTTTTAGTTGCTCTACCAAGAAGCTTTGTGTTAAAAATAATCAAAATCGGTCTTGCGGTTGAAAAAAACCAAGAAAATAAAATATCTCTGTAAAGAGATATTTTTGACTACCATTTGCACGTTCGTGTAGATCTCAACTCGCTGATTCTAAATCCGTCAACAAAATATTTCTAACACGTCACAATTTTAAGAAAATCGTTGTCGACATTCGTGTTTTTCCCGTTGTTCTACCCATATACATGAAAAAAGCTTTTTAAATTAGCGGTTTCTTAAAAATTCGAAATAGAATTTGAAATTCATCCGAATATCATGAATTAACGAATTTTTAAACATGATAGTACAAAAAATGTATACGAAGACACGAAATAGCCAATTATTTGTTAAATATTTGTTAAAATTACAGCACTTTTAATTCTTAAGTTAAGACTAGAGTTTGCTAAAAACGGAAAAATCTGAAAATCGCGGTTTCGGTTTTTCGAGGCGTTTGCGAAAGAAAAAAAACGCGGAACACCATTTTTAATCCATCCAACTAATTATGTGATATTAACTTTTAAGCCGTGTTTAATTAAATTTGTGTTTAATGTTTTGCTGTTTCATTTTAATGTTTTATATTAAATATTATATTTTAATGTGCAACTTTAATTTTATTGTAAGTTTTGAATAATTGTGGTTTAATAATTGTAAATTTATGATGTTTTTTTTATTATTTAAATAGGCGACCCTTGAAAAATCAACAAAAAATTGACGAAACATCGGGGAAAATGAAATAAGTTATTGTTTTATTTAGATTTGAAAAATTTTGCCCTACTAGCTTATAAACAACTTAAAACTGAAATTTCAAATATTTGGCCAAAACAATCGTTTTAACATTTCGAATTAAATTTTTTATTCTTTTATCCCCAACTAAAGCTGTATTTTCAAGAGTATAAATTTAAATTGTAGCAATTTATTTAAATCAATATAAAAATAAAATTATATAAATAATTTTCGCGGACTTCGAAAAATACATGGTTAAAATCTGAACCGAATATGTAAAACTTAATATCTCTTAAACCACTTGACTTTTTGTTTCTGAAATTATAAGCCTTAGTTTATAAAAAAATCTTTAAAGTAAGTAAGTGATATTTAATGGAGAAAATGTTAGCTCTGTTTATTTACATTTCTAGTAAAAACTAGTAAACTTTGAAAGTGCCGAAGAATTACCAAAACAGATTTTCTTTTCAAGTGAAATGAAAGAAAATGGTAAAAAAAAGTAGTAATTAGAAGCCACTGAATTAAAAAATTTGCACATTTCACGGTAAAAACGAATTTATGAGAAAAAACGAGTAAAAACTAGCACAAACAGACATGTTAATTACAAAATTTTGTAAAATAGGAGCTGAGCCCTTTTTTAAATTCAGGATTCAATAATATTTCAGCCGACATTTTTCTGAGCGCTCAGAAATTTTGACTCGTAAATGAAATGAAACATATTAGACTCGTATTTATGAGTGCATTAAAAATTTTTTGAGTCTTCAAATTTTGGATTTTTAAATGAAACATATTTGACTCGTATTTATGAGTGCATTCAAAATTTTGTCATTATTGAAAAATTAATAATAAATGACTCATAATGACTCGGAAAATTATAAATTTTCTAATAATTCTCATTATTCGGAGTCTTTTATGAGTTACAAAAGTGCGCTTGGAAAGAGACTGCATCAGAAAGTCTTGGGGCTCTTTTATGAATCTTTTCGGATTTTAATTGTACACTCCGATGCAATTTATTAAATTATTTTAATGGGTTAAAGTATTTAAGAAAACCCGAATTTTTTATGTCGGTTTTCGGTTTTGGTTTTGAGGCTTGAAAAACCGTGGTTTCGAATAAAACCGAACAGCAAACTGTAGCTAAGGCCAAACCATATTGCTGCTGGTTTCGACTAAACCGCTAAATTTCGGCATAAGAACCACATACTAATCATAATTATTTCAAAACAGCGCTTGAAAAGCTGCAATATAATCGCGGAGTGCGAAAAAACACTATATATAGTGTAATATGTATGTTACAACAGACTGCAGTAGCATGCTCCTATTTTGCTCCAAACTACAACACGTTGATTTGAAACCGGTTCTAGAACCTGTTATAGAACTGGTGAAAACTTTCATTTTGGCTCCTAGGAATGAGTTCTAGAACCTCTTCTATGGAAGCGGTTGTAAAAGAACCTGTTCTTGAACATATTCCGAGGTAAACCGTTCTAAAAAAATTGATGGGTGTTATAAACAACCCTGGATATTTTTTTACAATCGGTTGCTAATTGCACTAATTCTGCAACTAGTAACACTAAAACCGATTCCCTGGAACTGGTTTCGGGACCCGTTCCACTGATCTTATATGAAAGTCATAACTGATGGGGAATCAGTTCTAACTGGTTTCAGAAGTTCTAGAATTTGTACCAGAACTGATTCTAGGGACACCAGTTTCACTTTGGGGGCTATAGAAGTGGTTGCTTTTGGGACAATTTCAAACAAAATTCCTCGGTGCTAGAATTCACAGTAGAAGGTGTTAAAAAGGAAAAGTAGCCCTTCTACAACCGATTCTTTGGAAAAGAAAATTTTCCTAGAAAATATTTTGACAACCAAAATCAGAATTTATCAGTTGTGAAGTTATTTTTTGGAAATCAAACTATTCTTTATCGAGTGTCCAGTTAATTTCAGCCCATTCGAATTTCGGATGCAAACGTTAATTGGCTTCCAACCAGACTGGTGTCGGCTAGCATATACTTGGCATTAACTTTTTTGCTTATTTTTAATTTTATTTTAGGAAAAAAAAAAATTAAAAGAAGTGACCGTCTCAAAATATACCTTGGTTTGATTTATGATTATTCTCGAAATATTTTCGGCCCAGCAATAAGATCTCACGAGCTGGACCGTTTTTAAAGAAACTCTTTTCTTTAGTTTTTGGAAGAACCTCTTTTTTGGTTGAGCCAGTGTTATGCCAACGGTGTGAGGTAATATATAGTCGGCATGCCCGACTTTGAATTGTTTACTAACTTTTAATTAATTAAATTTATGGTCCTTTGAGGATTTTCTGCCGAAGCGATTTTGAAGTTTTTGCGATTTTCATGATCTCTGACCTAATATTAGTTATGCTAAAAAAATTGACTCCATAGAAACCCTCTTTACCCGTCATTTCGCTTGCCAAAAATACTTCCCATTTGACGACTGTCCTTTGGGCAAGGATATTTGCCTGTGGCCCTTAAAGGGTTAAACAAAAATTTACTCATTTTATAACAGTGAAATTGCAAGCACTTTTTAGAGTGTACATATTTTAGGTCAAATAAAAAATAGAAATAAATGAAAGGACAATTTTTTATTTGATTTACTGACGTATTGTTTTAAGCGTAGAAATTTTTTATAGCAACCGAGGTAGAAATTATGAATTGTAATAAAAAAGCACTAGGAAAGCAAAAGTAGACTATGGTTATACAAAAGAAGTACTGGCAAAGCATTATATAAAAATACTTTATCATCATTCTGAATATGCGCTTTTCCAAAAATTGTTTTATTAAATTTTCTACGGTATTTTTTTCTAAAAGAGGATTCAAAAAAGGGTGGTTTCCGACATAATTTCTTAAAAAGTAATTAGGTTGTTCACAAGGGGTGTGCTATCTGTTGTATCGTCCTAACAAAAAATAGAGTTGTTAAAATTTTTATTTGACGTTAACAACGATTTTCTATTGGGTTTTCTATCTGTTAGCACACTCAAACATAGGACACTAAACATACGCAAAAATGTTGTATCGTGCTATTCTCAAATGTTGTATTTTTGCAATTTAAATTTTAACAACTCTGTTTTTCGTTAGGACGATACAACAAATAGCACAACCCTTGTGAACAACCTTAATATAATCAAATAATTTATAAAAATAAAAACTTTATTTTTAAAAATCTTTTGATCCCAAAACACCATGGCTCCAAAAATCGTATATTTTTAGACTAATTTAAAATATTGAATTACGAGCGCTAGTAATACGGGAGCGGGAATACTCTCTTAGGAAAGCACTTAATTCTTATGTTACTTGCTTTGTAAAGTATTTGCGGGAACGATGTTATCATTTGGGCGTTGGGAAATTACTTTATTTTTGTGTTTTTGGATGCTTTTCAAATGCTTTG
This sequence comes from Leucophora obtusa, assembly GCA_949987735.1. Lineage (NCBI taxonomy): Eukaryota > Metazoa > Arthropoda > Insecta > Diptera > Anthomyiidae > Leucophora > Leucophora obtusa. The sequence goes on from OX465296.1 coordinate 182,828,844, forward strand.
TAAAATATTGGCACCACAGTGTAACGGTTTTATCATTTGAGTATTAGAAAAGAAATATTAGCAAGTACTCATGCCTCTAATTTTGGTGTTGTGCCTTTGCTGGCACCTTCGTATTTTTATACCTGGGTATTAACTTTTGTTAGTTCACTTGAATGTCATAAATTATCACTGGCGTTAATTAAATTTTTACAAATATACTCGTTTAATAAATTAACATTCGCATGTGCGTACTTACAAAGCTTAGGAAATGTACACTCAAAATAAAAAGTTAAAATAATGCTTTAAAGATGGCTGTATTTCATCCCAAATCGTTTTTGAATAATGTCCGATATCTCCAAAACTAAGAGAGATACCCAGGGGAAAGTAGAATCTCGATGCCAAACACCTTATACTGCATTAGCATAGATTCTTATTTATGTTGAATCTTAGAAATGTTGTTGTGCACCATCTGATGAAGAGATGGCGAACTTTGTTGAAGCTTTTTAGTTCATAGCCCTGTTACTTCGGTGGGGTTAATTGCTATGGGGACACCGAAGGAGGACGCTGCGATATGTATGAGGGATAGAAAAAACTCATACATATTAGTATTTTTCATAAATTTATGTTGACTTGGTTGGGAATCGAACCCGTAACCTAACGTGTAACAATCCAACGCGCTAACCATTACACCACAGCGCCCACAAATTTAGCCATTTCATTGAAATTTAAACGACTTTTTTATATTGAGCCTGAAATTTGAAAAAGTTTCTGTTAAATTGATTGATTCCTCAGTTATTTCTATCACTGTGTTATTTTAAGTGTACATTTACATCGCATCGTTCGTAAATGATGTACCAGTGCAATTATAATGAATTATTGGATTTTTGTGTTAACTTTTTCTGCTGTCTTTTATTTGTCTACACATAATTGTGTTGTAGTTTTATGAGTTGTTTGGTTTGTTTCTTTGGTTCTCATTTGAAAACTGAAATTTATGCGATGTTTGGCAGTTTCGGTTTTTTTTTGTTTTTCTTTTAAAGCTGTCGTACATGTCGTTTGTCGACATAAAACACATTTTATTGCTATTTAAATATGATAAATATTCAACTGTAATCATCTTCTAAGGAAATCACATTTAAATATACACTGACAAAACAAGTATTAACATTAATTTTGGTATAAAACTGCACTATGTATGGTCCTCAATTGACAAATGAACTATTTTAAGACGAACTTTTAGAATTTTATCAAATTTGGATATATGAAAGAGGGGATTAAACTAATGAACTCATTTTTGTATGTATATTTTTTTTGAAGAAAAAGTGACGAAAAGAGGCTATCTTCATCCCAATTTCGAAGTAAGATTGAGCTGTTAAAAATGTGCTCACGTTTTATGTTAAATTATTTTTAAAAATATTCGATTTTGTTCCACTGTGTTATACATATAGAAAATTTCTCACCAATAAATAAAAATTATTTTTTAATAAATTAATGAAAATTTTACTCAAAACATAAACGAAAAAATTAATAAATAACCTTAATAAAAAGCTTCGATATTTTTATCAAAAAATTTTTTTAATGAAACTAAGTTTTAAAAATTGCACTTATTTAATGAAAAATGAGATAGCGGCTTATTTCTAACAAAACTTAATTAACTTTATTCAAAAACTATATGATGACATGAACACAATTCTCCCAGTGTAAGGTGTAACAATGTAAACGTTTAAATTTTTATGGTTCAATTTGTCATTATACATATAGTCGCTGCGCCTAATATAATAGCTATTTGTCGAAAAACATTTTTGTGAGGAGGCCTACAAACCAGGTTTATTTCAGCCTTTTGCGAAACTTTATAGAAATAATTTTTTCCTAGATAGATAAACAAAACTCCAAACTTTCCATTTATATAAGAATTAATTCCAAAGAACATAACCAACACATAAAATAAACCCTTAATTTAGGTGCCCCAAAAATAATTTTTAAAAATAAGTAGCCAATTTCTTAGGCGCAGCGAAGATATGCGTTTATTTAGCTACATGTATAATAGTCACCAAAATGCATCTTTGGTTTGTTGGCTTGATGTTGATTGGTTGGTTCAAGTGGTAGCTCACGCTCTCGTGAGCATCAAGCAGAGTCAAAAGCGCTAATATACAGAGAACCAGACCCAACCTGAAGGACTGAGATAATGGATAAGATCACCAAAACCTACCCCCGATATCACCGACAGGACGTCTAGTATTTGATCACCCAAAGTCATGCTGGATTTTCTGTAGTGGCGTGCAATCACAGCGATTAGTGCGAGTCCGTTATCATGTCTGTCTATCAGCCGGTAAACACGGTCGTCGGCCTCGAGACGTCTCTCACCCTTATTGGTCCCCAACGGTGTAGCGACTGGCATCACTGTGCAGACATTTAAGGCAGTACCTGCCCTTGTTAACTCAAGGATCCCACCCTTAATGAATCCCAGCAGCGTAGCGATTGGCATCGCTGTGGAGACATTTAAAGCAGAATTTGCTCTTAATAACTCGTCTTATTATCGGAAAGGTCCCTGTGGGTAGGGATCAACGGAATCAGGGACTGAAAACTTATTACAAACAGTTCTTCCCTACACTGCCTGACGAGTATGGAAGATTTAGTGTAGGACATAAGCGACGCCCGGCTATCAAACACCCGACCATTCACAGGCTTCCCTAACATGAAAGAGTCTACAAAAGTCGATCCTAGGAGTGTAGTAGTCCGAACTGAGTCTAAGCTGTGGCGGCAGCTGATCAAGAAGTGTAGCATATCCATCGATTTTACACTGATAATGCATGGATATGCATAAAAATACGATAAAAATGTCAAAATAACAAAAACTTTCGTAAAATAAACAATTTTTCGTATAGTTTTTGCATCGTATTTTTGTGCATGGATTATTAGGTGTGTACACTCAAAAAAAAAGTCAGTAAAGTCAGCAAAAAATGTTGCTGTGTCAGCAAATTTTTAGTCAGGAGCGTGCTTGCAAAAAAGTTGGTAATTTCAGCAAAAGGTTTGCTGAAAATCAGCGAGCTGATTTTTACCAAAAAAATAGTAATCTTCAGCAAAAGTTTTGTTAACACTTAGTCGACTGCAAATGAAAAAAATCCTTGCTAAAATCACTAAACTTTTTGCTGAATATTAGTAGACTGAAAAAAACTCAAAAAACTTGTAGCGAAATTTTACTTTTGTTAATTTATTTGCTAAAAATTTAAATATAGAATATGTGTAGAGTTGTTTTCCTTTTTTTGTCATTTCCGTTTCCAGACAAGCTGCGACATCTACATCTAGTCTATCTGGTTGTCGTCCACACTATGAATGCTGTTATCAGCACAATTTTTGTAGCAAAATAAATTAGTAAAACATTAGTTTAAAATTAGTTTAGTGCTAAAAAAATATAACTAAAATTTTTGCTGAAAACGGAATTTTAGCAAAAAAATTGCTGAAAACTAGTACACTTGATATACAAGACGTTTTACTAATTTTTCTACTAACTTATTTTTTTGAGTGTACACTTCCAAGAACCCGTAATAGCAAGTGTCGCCGCACTGATAGGAATTGGAATAATATTTGCATGCCCTAATCATACCAGTAACTCCAATACAAGCCGAACGCTGCGCCCTGTACAGGTGGTCGGTATCCACTTGCTTGGTAGACGCCGTCCACCAAATAATAGAATATTGGACGAACTATTGACGTGTACGCGTACATCCACAAGACCATATTCACTCCCAGGCCAAATATAGTGGTCCAGTTGCTGAGAGTATCCAGATCACTGGTTGTGTTTTAAGCAGGAAAGATGAGAGACTGATCGGCCTGAAGTCCTTTGCAGCTTCATGGCCACTCATTTTGTTTTTATTTATTTTTTTTTTCTGTAAAGAGAAGGGAATAGGGAAGAGATGAAAGGTGGTGAAATATAAAAGATTTCAAATATGGCAACACTTTAACTCCGCGAGGTGTTGAATCTTCATGGCCGCTCTTGCCAGTGTTAGGTAAATACTACCCAGTGACAAGGAAAACTCCAAAGAACTGTTGTGGGCGCTGTGGTGTAATGGTTAGATTAGATACGAAGGCACTACGAACCACGACCAATATAGATCTTTTGTGCTGCCTAGAGTTCCCTAGAGATTCAGACTACCAATAAAGCCAATAATCCCGTTAGGAGAATTTCCCCAAATGTCCGAAGACGACACAAAGAGGTCACCCAGAAATCTGAGTCTCCTGTCGCACAGTCTCGGACATTCGCAGAGAATATGCTCCGATGTCTCATTTTCCAGCTCACAAACCTGCAAACATCAGTGTCTGACCGGCCCTGTTTGTGAAGCTGGTACCTGAGCCCACAGTGCCCAGTTAAGTATCCCGTCAGGGTCCTAAGGTTACCCCTGTCGAGTGATAATAGTCGCCTTGATACTCCGCTGGACAAGGAAATAAATCTTTTGGCCTGCCTTTGGCCAGTAGAAATTTCCCAATGCTTAGCAAACTCAGTCTCTCTCCATTGACTAAGTTTTTCCCTAACGTACACCCTAGGTATCCCAAAGAATGGTTCCGGGCCGATGAATGGTCGACGGGCTACACAATTGGCTAGACAATCAGCCCTTTCGTTACCCTCATGCCCTTCATGACCAGGAATCCATCCCAGTGTAAGGGAGTTGTTCCTACCGAGTTCGTTTAGAATTCCCATACACTCCATGACTAGACCAGATGATACCTCGTAAGCTCCTAGAGCTTTTAGCGCAGCTTGGCTGTCAAAAAGAATGTAGATGCGGGATCTAACCGTGCCTTTCCGCAGGCACTCTCTCACACATATGCAAATGGCGAAAATCTCCGCCTGAAAGACGGAGGGTACTTGCCCATTGGTAAAGCACGCTGGAACCCGGGTCCAAAGACACCTGCCCCCGTGTCACCATTAGCCTGCTTTGAGCCATCAGTCAACCATACCTGAGCCCCCTCTTCGGGCTGCCAGGATTGGCTGATTCACATATTTCTGTCAAATGACATAATGTCAAAATGCCTGACACAAATCTGCTCCGGGATCATTTTATCCGCGACCCTTAAGATTGGGTCGTCCATAAAGATCCCGGCGATCCTCATGTGACCCTTTAGGTCCCCGCTCCTCATGTCCCCGACCCCCGGAGACGAAGTGAGCCTATGCTTGCAGCTTCCTTCACGGAAATATACAATGGTGGAATACCCAACATGGCCCCAATGGCTTCCGTCGGGCACGATCTTCCAGCCTCCGTAATGCCAGTACACACCAGCCGATACAACCTCTTTAGAGTATCCCTTGCCGTTGACTGCTCAACCTTTGGCCACCATGCTAAGGCAGCATACATGATCATAGGTTTCACAATGGTGTTGAATGACCAGTAGACCATGTGTGGTCTTAGACCCCATGTTTTCCCAAATAGCCTCTGACAGGCATAATATGCCCTGGTGGCCCTCTTGGTTACGGAGTCGAGATGATCATTCCACGTAAGGGATTTATCAAGAGTCACCCCTAAATATTTCACACTGTCCGAGAAGCCTATCGTTTTTTCCTCAACAACAGGTTCGGTGAGGTTGACCCTTCTTCTCCTTGTGAACGGTATCAGGATCGTCTTCGTCGGGTTGATAGTCAACCCTTTTTCCCGACACCATGAGTTAGTAAAGTTCAGAGCCTGCTGCATACGATCATCCCAGCCGACAACGGAGATGACAAGATCATCGGCGTAGCCATAGGTCCTGAAGCCCAGGTCGTTCAGACCCTCAAGCAACTCATCAATGACCAGTGTCCATAGTAAAGGCGACAGTACACCGCCCTGAGGACATCCTCTGGTCGCATTCACGGTCCTACTAGTAGACCCTATACCGAACGTGATTTCCCTAGAGTTGAGCATCTCCAATGTCCAATTTACAATCATTGGAGATATGCCCCTTCTCAACATAGACAGCCCGATCGCATAGTAGGACGTGTTGTCAAAATTGTCCTGTATATCAATAAAAGCACAGAGGGCAATATTCTTTGCCTCCAGTGCCTTCTCTATCAACGTGACAATATGCTGGACAGCACTTTCGGTAGACTTACCCCGAAATTTTAAATTTTTTCAAAATAGTAGTGTTTAGTTTGAAGTAACTTCCTTGTTAGATATTAACTAATTATTCTTTTAGAAAACTTATAAGTCTAAGGTATTTATCTCACCAAAAAAGATTCTGCGATATTCTGCTATTCCTTTTCCATTGTCGTATCAAATGCCTTCAGATGCTTATTGAATAACTTTCTGATTCTAATAATTTTGCTTAAAGAAAACTCTTACAGCCAATTTTATGAGCAGAAGTAAGATCGATTTGTTTCTTAAATATTTCCTAATTAAGAATTTTTCAAACATTTTTTATTTAAGAAATATATAAGACAAAAATCGATCTTCGTTCTGACTATAAAACTGACCCTTAGATTCCAACAAATTACCTTCCTAGGAAACCAGCAGATATTTCTCCAACCAAAAACACAAGATTAATTGATATAAAAAAATAATAATATTGTAATACTTTTTGCCATCAAAATCAAAGATTCAAGAATTATAGGTAGATTTTCTAAATTCTGGGGTGGCCAAAAAGCAGTGTAGGGTAGGCTTTGCCCACCAAGATCGTCCTAAGTCCGCCAATGTCTCTCTGTGTACGGTGACTTTTATATTTGTTGACCAATTTATTTGATTATACAAACTAACTTACTCCGATAATACAAATTTTGTTCACCGCTAATGTTACACTCATTTCTCGTTTCATTCTATTTCGGTGCATCCAACCAAATAATTCGGTTGGCAAAGATTTCGGTTGTCATAATGAATCTATATTTTTATTATTATTTTACTTTATTAATTTTTTACAACAATCCGAACTTGTCAAATTTTTACTCAGATCTGAAAAGGAGCCATTTATGGCATCTGCTCGAACTAATAAAAATAAATGAATGAGCTTAAAAATGTTCGCGAGCTTATTTGAAGTTCCAGAAACTACGGCTCGCTCATTTTTTTCTAAATGAGCGAGCTAAGTTGTTGTGATAACCGTGCCATTTGTAGAGTTAATTGTTTTTGTTAACTACTCTAAATATTTGTCTTTTTTTTCAGTTTCTTGAATTTAATCAACGACTATATAGACTAAAGACAAACCACCAGCCTCAACTGCTGTTAAAAAGTCTCTTTAATTTTATATGCAAAGTGGTTTTAAGAGAAACAGTTCTAGTGTTTTTTTAACGCGTATTTTTTAATATTAATAAGCAAAATTTTGTGCTAATTATACAAAAAACTAATGCAGAGAACACATCAAACAACACAAGTGTACTTTACAATTTAATTAAAATTGCTTAAAAACAATAAAAATAATTAATTAAAAATACCACTTTTTCACGTTTTTTGTTATTTTACATTGAAACTCTCTTAAAACCAGTTCAGTTTTTCAGATAAGAGCCGTGGATAGTGCCTGATTTAATTCTAATCACAAATATTGTTAAGCATTATAGTTAATTCCCTGCAAACATTCCAATACGAAAATGTTTCGTAATCGTATCGCTTGGTGGAAAAACTTTATTGCGCCAATTATCACATTCTTATCGGAAGATTCCCCCTTCGGGAGTTAAATATATGCAGATATTCTTTTTGAAATTTAAATTAATTTTTTAGTGAAAAAATAATCTGTTAATTTTGTATCGGGAAGTTTATTTTGCGATGCCTCCTTTTTTCTTCCAGGTGATAAATTGACGATATACGATTACCTAGCGATATGGCCCAAAAATTTGTCTCGCTAACTAATAGTTAACCCAAACATTTTTTGTTGTTTTGTATATAATATTTTGACATTTTTTTTGTTTAATAGTTAAGTTGAAGTTAAACCTAAATTATAAGACCCACCGAAAGTTGTTTATTCACTGACAAGATGGGTGTTTGGTTAGAAGTTTTTTTTCGAAAGATAGTTTATTTACTGGCGAAAGAAGTGATAATATTGAAAAAAAGGTAAAAGCCATGAATTAAATCTTTTTATGATTTAATTAATTTACTTGCCCACTAAACTCTTCTTTTAGGGGGGCTAGCATGGCTGTTTTTGGCCCAAAACAGTTGAAAACATTGAAAAGAAATTAAACGAAAAAATTTGCAATCCACACCGTATCGTTGTCAGTCGACTACTTTGAAATGGTAAATTAGTTCGTAACTTCAATTTTAAATAAAAAAAAAAATTGTAATAAAATTTTGCAAACTTTTGTTGCCAAATATTTATTTTAAAATAAACTCAAATGCCTAAATTCCCTTAAATCCTACAATCAGTATTTATTTTGCACCTGAAAAATATTTATAATCTTAATAACAAGAAATATTTCCGCTTTCAAATTTATCAAAATTAATAAATCCTTTCAAACCAATACAGCTATCAACAACAATTAACGTAAATTATGGCTCTAACATTTTAAATTGAAACCGAATGGTATGCAAACATAGAACAAAAGTAAGGTAACAATTTGTTGTATTGTAAAAACGACTAAATGTTGTTGGTTTATAAATGCACCACATACATACACAACAATAATAACAAATTCATATAATAACATGACTTAATTAATTTACATTCCACAAATATTTGGTGTTAAAGCAATATAATGAAAAAACCCACACTCGCTGCAAGAAAAACTTACAGAACTTTTATGAGAATGTAGACAAATGGGAAAATCTCAAAATAGGTTTGAAATTAAAACTTCCACAATTGGTTACCGAAACAAAAAGCAGCTGCAAGGTTGTTAAATATTTTTTTGTTTTTTCTTTCTTTGATGGTTGGTTTTCAAATCAAAATATCCGGCATTTGTTATAAAAAACTATTCTAATTTAAGACACATTTAACAAATAGAGACACAAAATAACGACGTTTTTGCTTAAGCTAGGAAATTCTTGCAAGTAATTGAACCGGATTTTCCCAAATGTTATTTGGAATTTATGTCTGTGATCAAAATTAATTATGCCAACAGCAAATGTTATGGTCTTAATATAATTTTAATTCTTATATGCAGGTCTGAACTAACTTTTCACTCTGCCGCACACCGCCTTTTATACACATAAAATAATACGTCAGTAGAAAAATCTGTCAACCCGGCTTCAAATCGATTTGACTAATTTTTAACAAATTTTTAGTTGAACCACTGATTTAAACAAAGATTTTAGTTATCTTCATTTAACACAATACTAAAAATCCTCAGTACTTTAACTAATTTTGAGTGTTAATTTGCCATTCGCTAAATTTTACTAAATTTATTGTTAAAATATAATATATTCATGTTACTGTTATTACCCGGTAGATGGCGCCACCAATGTATCCGAAGTTTTAAAGATGGCGCTATTTCTATCCCTCCCGATTTTTTAAAATGGCCCATATCCAGTGTTGCCACCAGTAAAACAAAAAAATACACAACCGTCGGTCAAAAATTATCCAAAACCGTATGAAATTACACAACAAATTAATATTATTTTTATTAGTTTAAAAATCGTTATTTTTATTAAAAAAAAAAAAAATAATACATGCACAAATGTGGCCCTTTGGACTCTCCTGCGCACAGTTGGCCAGAATCAAAATACAATAATTTTGAAATAATGTACTTCTTACCGGCTAGCTACGTTGCTGTGAAATTCACACTGTCAGAGAGCTTAAGTTTTGAGGACTGGAACGATAGACCGAACGGCAGCTGTGCCACACAGCTCCAAAAAAGGCACCACTAAAATGTGAACATTTTTAAGCTTGCAATTTTTCAATTTATCAACAGATTTTAAAAACGTAACAAAAAAACTATCATTGGTAGAAAGTTCGCAAATGCTGTTTGAATTACATTCTACCAATATGTTCTTAATTTGGAGAAAATCTGTTAATATTTAGACACAGTTTTCCTACAAAGGTCTTATAAATCAATTATAGAGTGCCATTTATAGTAAAACTAGCCTTTGCATATTAACTAAGACTGAATTAATGAATTATTTATAAGATATTTTGATCTGCCCCACTGTACTGCCGTAAGAAAATTATTGTCTGATCAAATCCCTCAAATTTCTCACTCATGAGAAAGTCACAATCATAACAAAACCAAATTTCTTTTGCTTAATTTCAAATGCCACCCAATACAAAAATATTTATTTATTTTGCATTCAGTTTGACAAATATTTTCTCAAAATATTAACATAATATTGAGTTTATATACAAATAATATAAAAAACTACTTTTTTGACTTCCTCCAACTAAATTGAGTTTCGCGTAGAACAAATTTAAAAAAATAATTAACCAGAAACTTAAAATTTGTGGAAGATGTTATACAAATAAACTCATTTTATCAACTGTGGGACTTGAAAGTATGGAATTAAATAAACTTTTTAGTAAAATACGAAATTACACAAAAATGCCATTATTCAAAAATTATCCAAGGAATGTGTAAACAGTCCCGTTTTTGAATAATTATTCAAAAAGTGGCAACACTGCCCATATCTCGAAAATACAGCGAAATTGAAAAAATTTCGACTACCGTTAACCGTCTACTACCCCTACCGTGTACTATCAAAAATTGACCTTGGCGGGGCCTTGGACCCTCGGAAATTTTTAATAAAAATTGTTCACTTCATAAAATGGCCCATATCTCGAAAACTAAGCGAGATAGAGCAAAACGGACAAAATGTTTGCTCCATTGGAGTGTCCTTATATGCCCTTACATGATATGGACTAGGCCCGGGGAGGGTCCCGAGACCCTAAATTTAATTAAATTACAGATAAAATTGTAGTTTTACAAATGTTTTACTTAAATTTAGATTTGTAAAATTTAACAAAAAAAGTGTTAAAATCAACAAATTATATTTTAAGCCAAAAAAAGGAATAAATTTTGTTAAAGTAACAAATTTTTCTGTTCAACCAACAGACTTAAATTTTCCATCGATTTCTAAATTTAATCGGCCCTAATTGTAAAAAGGTTGCATTTAAATATTCATCACTAATTGTTATTTTAAGGTTGCCATATAATTGTTTTCGTGTCGGTTTTGTGAGTTTGTTGTTTACGTTAAAACTGCCGGCTATTTGGCAATGTTAGGCATTGTCAACAATTTCACAGTTTATTTGGGTTTTGGTGGTAAGAGACATGGTTATTTTTTTTCCAAAGCTTGTTCACATACTTTAAAATCAGTTTTGTTTTTTGTTACAAAATTTTTTACATGTAATATTTTTGGACTGAATATAATTTTATTTGTGGTTGTTGTTGCTGTTAAGATTTTTGCACCTGGCTTAAAAGACCCCAAGACGTAGCATCGACGACGACGATTATACGACATGTCGCGCCAGGTCATTTGGTTTTTAGTTTACTATTACATTTCGGCTAATATGACCAACTTAATTATTTGCTATTTATAAGGTTGACATGACTGAATTATTACATACACATCCCAATTATTAAACTCTTTTTAGGTTGCAATCAAATTTTAGGTTTTATATTAAATTTTTGATGTTTTTGTAATATGTTAAGTATAACAAAGAATATTTAAAGATTTTTGACAATTCCCAAACAAAAATAATGAAGGAATTCACAGTTTAAGTGCAAACATGCTATCGTTGTAACTCGTATGATTTTTAAATTTTAACAAATGGAAAAAATTATGTCAAACTACATGGTTTGTCATATATATTTTTTTTAATTTTCAAAAATATAGTTTTCCAACATATGGGGTTTTGAACTCAAAACCCCAAAAAATGACTCTTGACCTTTCCATCAAAAAAATCGAAATGCATAAAATTTTAAAGGTTGTACTTTCACCAAAAAATAAATTGTATCTTGTAAAGTTCAAAAGTTGTAACCGCTTTCATAAAGACACTTTAATGAAATTTTAACGATTTTCCCCATTTTTGAATTTCACAAATATCTGGGATCCAAAAGTTTATGTTTTGTTGAAGTCTGGTAATATTAAATATTTGTGGTGAATTTCGATGAAATCGGAGGGGGCTTAATCCGAATGACATGATGGTTTCCCCTTAGAAATTTGTCAAATTAACGATAAATGCTAATTTTCTATTCCAAATAGCACGAACTGTGAATTTCGTCAATGTAGTGTTAACTTAAAAACTGTGTTAGAGAAATGTTTTATTTCTTTTGAAACACTCTATTTCCGAATGGAAGCAGCCCTAGTGAATTGGTTGAAACTGCCCATTACGCTGATTTCTTGTAGAAAAAAAAACAGATTCACTGTGACAATCGAATTAATTTCCAACTTAATAGTTTGGTTGCAGTAACCAACAAATTTGATTGTCGCATTTAAATATATTTCTGGGTGAATTTAAATATAAAGTCCCAGCACAAAGGGAATTTCCCTGGACGAAAAATAATTACGTAATTCCTCAAAATTGTAAACTTGGTTTTTTTTCTTTTCTTTTATTTAATTTATCAGAGCAATGCTCAAAAACGTTGTCTTTTCTTTTTTTAATTGTTCTAGAACATTCCCCTCCGTTTCTTTTCTCGCTAGAGACCATAAAATTTTGTTTTTACAATAATCGATAAACTTATATCTATAATCAATATCACAGTGTTTCCATATCTTAAAATTAACCCTTTTATGTTCGGCTAACCTGACAATAGATCGACCACGATCTAGTGTTGCCTTCGTTACAAACCCCCCTAACTTGTATCCACGGTTTTAACCTAGCAGCTTCCAATATACTCCTATAAGGCGACTGAGTCAACTGAGTCCCTACATCAGTGACCTCGTAACGGTCATTCGGCAAAACACGTTCAATCACATATGGCCCTCTATATTTAGGAATGAATTTCTTGCTGGTACCTGGAGTAACATCGACGTTCCATATAGCCACAAAATCACCAACCTTTTAACTAATAGGCGCCTCACCATGACGCGCAAATATCCCCTCATTCCGAGACTGGGATTGCCGAATGTTCCGATCTGCCTTCGTCCTTAAAGAATTCAAATCAACCTTACCAACAACCATCCCACCATCAAGGTGCTCTGCAAGTTCATCAACTATAGGTCCACGCTGAGGAACTCCAAAAAGCAGCACACTAGGGGTATGCCTAGTACTACTATGGACTGAGTGCAAATTCCACACGATTCAAAAGTTTATGCCACCCCGACTGACTCTCATGTTCACTCAGTTTACTAAGAATAGAAGTCAAAACACGGTTGACGGGCAGGTAGAGACTGCCCGTTTGCCTGAGGAGAAGCCGTGGCCACTTTAATATGTTGAATATTATGTTCCAGCAAAAATGATGCGAATTCCAAGGAGGTAAAGCATGTACCACGATCCGAGATAATCCTACGGGGGCGACTATATGCATCAAAATATTTCTTCAAAGACTCCTTTACCTCGCGCGTACTAGTTGTGTTAACAGCATACAATTTTACAAACTTTGTAAATGCATCCACAACAACTAAAAGATGCCTCCTCTTTGAGTTAACGTTAGGTAATTGTCCAAAGTGGTCAACATGAATGGTATCAAAGGGAACCGGAGCCTTTGGAGTGCTATGCAAATTTCTATTCTTAACAGACTTCGGAACTGAACTGAGTTGCCATATCTTAAAATTAACGCTTTCATCAAATATTGAAACTTTTCTTCACAAAGTGAGTGAAATATTTCTCTTAATTATAAAAGAACTTCATACGAGTTATAAATCTAGTTTATTAATGAAGCTTCTTCATCAAGTGTATGAAACTTTTAATAAATAAAATGATATACGAGTTTCAGTGTAACTTCATTGTTTTATGCAAAATTTTATTAATATTATGAAGAGTGATGCAAAATTCTGTTGTTTTTACCGAATTTCTGTCTCCACAAACAAAACTATCGGCAATCGAATCCTGTAGTTAGTTATCACATTTAATTTGAATTCTGTTTGTATATGTTGAAAATAAACTCAACCAATTTGTATACTGTCCGATCGATTGAGAAACACTTTTTGAGTTAATCTGTCCATTACAGGTCGGAAGTCTAAGGATGAAACCCAGAAAACAGTTTCGGTTATGACAATCGCAGTTGTAGGCAATCGAATGGTTCGGTTGTGGTAGCCGAGTTTTTCAGTTGTGATAAGAGAAAACCAATTGAGAGAGGAATAATTTGACCGTGAAAATGGTACAGCTGTATCACGAATAATTCGCTGGCCGTAACTGAAAAATTCATTTAATGCAACTGAACCATTCCAATAGCAACAAATTTATTTGTCAGCACCGAATCTATTTTCTGGGTGAAATAATCGAAATTTGGTACTTATGTATACTACAACAGATAAGTCGGTTGTCACAACTCTATAGGGTTGTGTCAACCGATTTTGGATCGTAACTACCGAAAATTTGACAGCAACCGAACGATTCGGTTGTGAGATTAACTGCATTGAGATCAAAATGTATTATAATTTTTTATTCATCAGAGTTCTCATTCTAGGCAACAAACTCCGTGTTAACTATGGCTAAGTTTCTGTTGGTTTTTTGATGCGTTTGGAATTCTGAAATTTTGCAATTTTCCGTGAATTTGATTGCTCTTTCGCGGTGTTTTCATTCATCGGTATAAAATTGTAGAAAGAATAGTACTAATTTGGAAAAAAGATATTGAAATCTAATTGATAGAGTTTTGGAGCCTGATCTGACTTGAAAGTCAAAATTTTGAAAAGTAGAATTTCAAGATCAATATTTTCGATTTATCTCGGAAACTGTATTATATCTATGCTGTTTGTTATTCGAACAATATGTTAATATAATAAAATTCAATTTTTTTAGTAAAGTGTTGTTTTTTTCAAACGCATCATATAGACCAAATGCAATTAATATTGTAATTAATATGCATTTTTATTAATTTTAACTAAGTAGGTTTGAGGTTAAGAAGAAGAATAAACATTTTTATACCCTACACCACTATGTGGTCAGGGTATTATAAGTTTGTGCTGATATTTGTAACACCAAAAAATATTGGTCGTAGACCCACCTTATAGTATACCGATTGGTTCAGATTTTTTTTTTTATTTCGATTTAACGATGTCCGTCTGTCCGTCCGTCCGTCTGTCTGTCTGTCCATGCAATCTTGTGCGCACTCTACAGGTCGCAAATATTAAGATATTTTGATGAAATTTGGTACGCAGAGCTATGTTGGCCCAAGGACGAACAAGTTTGATTTTGGTGAACATCGGTCCATGTTTAGACCTAGTGCCCATATAAGGGTCCTACCAAAATTATACTCTTTATACGCTGCAGGTAGCAAATATTAAGATATTTTGATGAAATTTGGTACACAAACCTATATTGGCCCAATAACGCAGCCTATTGATTTTGGTGAACATCGGTCCATGTTTAGACCTAGTGCCCATATAAGGGTCCTACCAAAATTATACTGTTTATACGCTGCAGGTCGCAAATATTAAGATATTTTGATGAAATTTGGTACATAGACCTATGTTGGCCCAAGGACGAAGCCTATTGATTTTGGTGAACATCGGTCCATGTTTAGAACTAGTGCCCCATATAAGGTTCCCCCCAAAATTGGCTTGGTTACAAACTGCAGGTCGCAAATATTAAGATATTTTAATGAAATTTGGTCCGCTGACTCACATTATAGAAAATTTTGACACAAGCCCCATTTTAACCCATTCGAATTTCGGATCCAAACAATACACCAGACTGGTGTAGGGTATTGTATAGTCGGCATGCCCGACTGTAACCTTTTTACTCGTTAAAGTTATAAAAACATTATTAATTTGTAAATCAGAATAGCTCTAGTTTCTGCTTTTCTTATGGACAGGCTTCATCAGTGATTTTCCATTAAATTGTATTATTGTTTATTTTTTATTGTCAGATTGTCTCTATATGATAATTTTTTCAACAACCTGTCGGCTGTAGGAATCGAACCCATGCACTCCCACATTACAAACGTAACTATACTAGAGTTCGACAGCTTAGCCATCTCGTAAGGCCTTGCTCATAGTGTGGCTAATTCACAGTTTTTCTTTTCTATTCAGCTTTAAAAATTATCATATAGAGACAATCTGACAATAAAATATAAACAATAATACAATTTATTGGAAAATCACTGATGAAGCCTGTCCATAAAACAGGCAGAAACTACATCTAGTCTGATTTGCAAATTAATAATGTGTTTATAATTTGTAAAAAATGTTTATTCTTCTTCTTAACCTTAAACCTACTTAGTTAAAATTAATAAAAATGCACATTAATTACAATATTAATTGCAGTTTTATTAATTGGTCTATATGACGCGTTTGAAAAAAAAAACACTTTACTAGAAAAATAAAATATATTATTGGCCAAAAATTTCGAATTATTTTGAATTCGTTGCAACAATACCCAACAAAATTTTTTAAAACCTGTTTCCTCTGAATCTATTCGACAACAGGTTATTTTACCACCGATTCTATGGAACAGGTTCTAGAAATGAATCCAGAAAGTCAAAACGTAAGGTTTCACTACCCTAGAACCAATTCCAGAACTAGTTCTACAATTGGTTCTAACACAACCTGTGTTAGTTTTGAGTAAAAGAACCTATTGCCAATAGGTCAAAATCTATACAAAAAGAACCGGTTATAGAAATTTGAAAATATGCTAATGCAGTATAAGTGTTCTGCAATCAGTTCTTTGGATTTTACCTTTTCACTGCTTAAGTGCTCAAAAATACTGGGAACTAGAAAAGTGTTGTGGTCCTCTCAAATGCTTAGGGCAACTTAATCTGTTGGTCCCGTTAAGCATGCCACATATGCCAAATGTCCCATGTGCTAACTGCATACATCATACAACAACCTACTGTTTAAGAGTTAAATGTATTGTTTGTTTTACTACCTTGTTTTTGTTGTTGTTTTTTGTTTAATTTATTTCCAACATTATTTGTTTATTTGAAATATTAACTACATACTCGTACATATATTCGCTTCAGTTGTGGAGATCAATTTCAGGAGCTAGTAATAGCGTTTGCAAGTACAAGTGTTTGCAAATAACTTACTCCAAATGCCTTGTTCATATGTGTGAATTTTATCCGTTGTTTTTATTTCATGTTTAAAAAACAGTCATGGGTTAACGAAAAGGTTGCAAATTATGCCAGTAAAACAACTATTTGTTTAGAGCTTGTTAAAATATTTCAAATTTTTCAATTAATACCACTTTTTGAGAGAGTTGTAAATTATGTTGGGAATTGGTTTATGCAGCAAACTGTTAAATAGCACTAAGTGATACTATATTTTCAGTGAAAAACTTATGACAACCTAAGTTTTGTGGAGGCATGTCTTCACATATCAAAGTTTCATTTAAATCGGTGAATTTAGCATGGATATGTTATATAAAATAAGTCCGACCATGTAAAACTTTTTTTTATTCATTTAGGAATTATATTTTTTGATTAGCATAATTGTATGGAAAATAGTTATTAGTTTAACTAAAATTTATATATATGGATGTCGATTTTATTTTATCGACGAGGTGTCCGACTGTGAGTTTTTTTTTCAATATTTTATATCGTTCGGTTTAAGACAACTTTTTCTTTCATTGCTTTATACATCAACCAAATTTGTTTAGAAAATATCCAGCGATTCTATGACCTGTCTTTAATAACACTGCATGACACTCAAAAAATTAATTAAGATCTGACCATCAATTCTATATATTTCGGACATGCTGATTACAATGGCGTACTTTATTTTTCGATCTAAGGTACAGATTTTTCGCTAAATGTCTTTAAAGTTTGGCGGTTTTCCATTTAGTTTTTTATATAAAAAAATTTTCAAATGCAATCAATATAAATTTTTTGTGGTGTAATGTAGGAATAGCATTTTTTTCTCCTATTCAATATCTACAACATTGCTTCAGATACAAAAGAGATATTCCAAAAAAATACATATGAACTTTTTTTAAATTTTATTTTGTAAAATATATTTCCAGACCACGTATTTACTGGTTTTGCCATCGCTGTGCCAACGTTCAAGAATTTTGTTCCTTCAGTGATTTTCCAAGGCTTTTTGAACAGCCGGTACTTTTGTCTATTGATGTTATCATTTTGGGAATGGGAAAGCACTTTTTGCCAGTCTTATACCACCTGTTGAGGTGCTTTACCATTGCTTTCCCGTTTGTATTTTTCTGTCTAGGAAGCTTCATAATTTTTATGAAGCTCTTTTTAATGGAACTTTTTGATTGGGTATATGAAATTTTTAATAAATAATATGAAGTTGCTGTAAAAACTTTATGAAAACTGCATTAAATCAATGAAAAGTTTCAATAGACGAATTTCATCGACACTTCATTGATTCAATGTAGAAATTCATAAAGAATTTTCATATAGGAAATGATAATGTGAATCAGTAGGATTTCCTATACGGCAAAGTTGCCAAAATTACACAAGTTCTGTAAAATAAATATCCTGAAAATCTAAGTGGTAAATATTTTACGGAAGAGTCCTCACAATTCGAGTAATATTTCTATAAAAGAGTCTTTCATATTAGGGATAATTTTCGTTAAATCTAAAAGTTATCGTAATAAATTGCTGTTAGAATCTTAACAATTTTTAAAGAAATTGTAAGAGATTTTATTATGAAACATTCCTCAGAATCTGAAATATTTTTCATAAAAGTAAATCCCTATAATCTTAAAATTTCACATGTTGTAAGATACTATTCGGTAAATACTCTCAAAATATATGTATTGCGATAAATACACAGACGGAATTTAGCTGGAAGAGTTTTTATGGAATTTTTCAGTAAATTAATGAAGTTTTCTTTACAAAGTAAATGAAAAAGTTCTTAAATTTATATATGTATTTCATGAATCCCGCTTTAGTGAAACCTTTTCATTGAGTTTTATAATATAAAATATAAATTTATTTACGGGAATGTTAAAAAAATATTGTATTTATTTTCTTTCAGTTCTTTTATATTCTCATCCCTTTCTACCTGGAGAAAAAAAAGAAGCCAAACAACACCATATTTTATCCCTCACAGACGGACAACTACACTCAGGGAATTATGTAGGTAAAATCAACTGCAAATGACAGTTAAAATAACTGCATTTGCACTTAAAAAGGTGTAGACTACATTTGCAGTTAAATTAACCGCAATATGAAGTAATTTTTAACTGTTAAAAATCAACTGAGAAATGTAGTAAAAACAACTACAAATGCAATTGAAATAACATACATGCAAATTATTGTAAAACTGTACAAACAACTGCAAATGTAGTTAAAAAAACATAAATAATTTTTTTTTTTTTAATTATTAATTTAATAAAAATCAAATTTATGTAAAGACTATTAACTTAATTTTATTCTATAATAAATTAAAAATTGAGAAATCAAAATTTACCCTTAATGTCACTTTTATTTTTCACTATTAACATATTGTTGTACATGTCCGTCTGTGAGGGATAAAATATGCTGTTGTTTGGCTTCCTTTTTTTTCTCCAGGTATAGAAAGGGATGAGAATATAAAAGAACTGAAAGAAAATAAATACAATATTTTTTTAAACATTCCCGTAAATAAATTTATATTATAAAACTTACCTTATTATTTTAATAATTTAATAAAAAATATATAACCTTTTCCGTATTATGCGTCCTCACTCTTTAGCGTTGTTTTATGACTAAGACAAGAGAAAACATGTCTTCTCATATTCTTTCACTAGATTTTTCTAAACAAGTGCTTCATACACATACTCCTGTTTGCTTCGTGTGTGTGCACACACACTTGAAAATTTAAGTATTTGTAAAAAAAAATCAAAATAACTGCATAAAATAAATGTTACTACAATGTAGTAATTTTTGTAGTTTGTTTAAAAAAATAACTGTCAAAAACATTGAAAAATTTTGCTCTAAGTAAATTAACTACAATTGTAGTAAAAATAACTACATCCGCATTACTACATAAATAACTGTCATGTAGTAACTGCAGAACTTTTCTGAGTGTACAACAATATTTTAATACTCTTAATAGTGAAAAATAAAAGTGACGTTAAGTGTAAATTTTGATTTCTCAATTTTAAATTTATTATAGAATAAAATTAAGTTAGGAGTGTTTACATAAATTTGTTTTTTATTAAATTAATAATTTTTAAAATAATTTTTATTTATGTTTTTTAACTACATTTGCAGTTGTTTGTACAGTTTTACAATAATTTGCATGTGCGTTATTTCAATTGCATTTGTAGTTGTTTTTACTACATTTGTCAGTTGATTTTTAACAGTTAAAAATAACTTCATATTGCAGTTAATTTAACTGCAAATGTAGTCTACACCTTTTTAAGTGCAAATGCAGTTATTTCAACTGTCATTTGCAGTTGATTTTACCTACATAATTCCCTGAGTGTAGGGCCGCTTGAAAAGAATACAGAGGACAGATAAAAGGTGTTGAGAAAATAAAATAAAAGTGTAAAGATAAATGGGGGAAATGTTTTTAGTTGATCTGTTATTTTAAGTAAATGAATGTTATTTTAGTTTGACTCAAGATCATAAATTAATATCACTTTCTGTTTAAATTATTTTCAAATCAAAGAAAGATGATACAATTTTTACAAGTAAATTACAAAGAATAAAAATTATTGAAAAAATTCGATAAGACCAGCAAGGCAGAATGCGCATTTTCGGCTTTCGCTATAAAGCCATCATCAGTGCATTTCGCCTTTGAGTGGGTTAATATTTTGATAATCGTCTACTTATGTGGCTGTTGAAAGCAAATCGGGTTTGTTATCAACAATTAAGGTTCAAAGCAAAAAAGAGTAATAATAACAAAAGGATAAAAATAGCATTGTTAAATTTCGTTGATGTTAGTCTAAGTTGAGTTATTGATAACAAACCCGATTTGCTTTCAACAGCCACATAAGTAGACGATTATCAAAATATTAACCCACTCAAAGGCGAAAGGCACTGATGATGGCTTTATAGCGAAAGCCGAAAATGCGCATTCTGCCTTGCTGGTCTTATCGAATTTTTTCAATAATTTTTATTCTTTGTAATTTACTTGTAAAAATTGTATCATCTTTCTTTGATTTGAAAATAATTTAAACAGAAAGTGATATTAATTTATGATCTTGAGTCAAACTAAAATAACATTTATTTACATAAAAGTGTAATTTTTTTAACACATCCAGTAAAAGGAATATTTTTTATAATCAGAACTAAAAACGATTTTTGTCGTAAATACACCTTATGTAAAAAATTTTGTTTAAAATTTTTTTATTTAGATAAGTTAAATTTTAGACAAAACTCTTAGTTCTTGTCCATGATCGTTTGTTCTAAAAAAAATTACAAAAGGTTTTCGTTAATTCCCTAAAATTACTCAATTTCTGTCTAAACCGAATTTCGAATTTTACAAAATGTAATATGAATTTTTTTCCGCAAAAGTAGTCAATACAAACGTGGTCACAAAATTCTCAGTGGAACAATAAGTGGGCAAAAATGGGTTAGCAGGTGGTTAATTACACTATGCGACAGTCAAAATCGGGATGGGATGAAACCAACGGGAAATGTTATATCGGTCAAAAACAAGTTATACGTGTCCCGGCGTTTCGCTGGGTCACCCTTAGGAATCGAGATATATTTTTTTTTGGAAATAATTCGAGAACCACTAGTCCGATTTTGCTCAAACAATTTAAAAAAAATTAAAAATTACAATTCCTTTAATCTGTTCATATAACGTTTTTCTATTGCCGGTAAAAATAAATGTTTGTTACCGCTACCATAAAAATCAATAACCTTTTGTTTATTACTTTTTTTTTAATATTTTAGGCAAAAAATATTTTTTTCTTCATACATTTATTTTTACCGGCAAAACTGTTGAGTATATAGAAAAACGTTATATGAACAGATTAAAGGAATTGTAATTTTTAATTTTTTTAAGATTGTTTGAGCAAAATCGGACTAGTGGTTCTCGAGTTATGTCAAAAACAAAGACCACCAAAGGTCAAATCGATATATCTCGATTCCTAGGGGTGACCCAGCGAAACGCCGGGACACGTATAACTTCTTTTTTACCGATATAACTTTCCCCGGTAGTTTGAACCCTTCCCGATCACTGACCCCTACCATTTGTCTCACAGTGTTATAAATGCTTCAACTGATATAGGAACCCTATGGGTTAGACGTGACGTATGAGTAATAAACAAAATTTTAAAATTTCCCCCTCTTCCCCTTATTTTGCCAAAAATTTAACAAAGTTTGAATGTTTTCGGCAAAATATCACTTCAATTTGCTAAGGCCATAACTATCTTTACTTTTATTTAAAAAATCTTTAACCCTTAGTAGCCTGGAGACTAAAAAGACCCATGAAACTTAATTTTAATTATGACCACAAGATTGTAAAGCTTTTAAATTCATAAAAAAATCTCCACTTGATAAAAATTATTATTTTGTGTAACTTGATCCATATAGGGTTAATGATTTTACTTTTAACCAAAAGAAGACCCACTAGGAAATTTAAAGAATAAATTCTTTTAGATTTTTATTAAATTCGGATAGGTGATAGAGGGTACGAAATTATCGAACAAGCGCAATTCTTTATAGTACCAATTAGTGTTCCCAATTATTCGACCTAGGCGGTTAAACGGTTAAGGCGTTATTCGAAAATTCACTTAAATTGATTAACAGGTTATTTTAATGCAAAACAAAGTCATTTATGTGTTATTTTATTAATAGGACAACGACGACCTGCTTTTTTAAATACACATCAGGTTAAGTCGACTGTATTGATTTATAAAGGGTTTGTTCAGAATGAATTAAGGCATCCTAACGATTTTTAAAGGAACATGCCTTAGGTTTTTTAAAGAAACACCTTCGTGTTTTACTTTGAAGATTTTTAAAAATTACTTTGCAGAAAAAACTGCTGAAATTAGCGAATTACAAGGGTAAATATTTATATTTTGAGCCTTACAGAAATTTGTTATTGAAAATGTCTTTACTATTTTTCAAAATATTCTGCTTTATGTTCTATATACTTTTGCGTGCGTTCGAACCAATTGTTATTACATTGTTTTCATTCCGCGTGAGACACCTCCAAGACATGGCTTTTGAAAGCATCTACGGCTTCTTTTGCTGGAGAAACTCGTTGTCCACGTAGTTTACCTTTGATGTGCGGAAACAAAAAAAAGTCATCGGGTGCCAAGTCAGGGCTGTACGGCGTATTACCCATTAATTTGATAATTTGAGTGCTCAAAAATTCACTTCTTTCAGTCGATGTGTGAGACCTTGCATTGTCATGGTGAAAAATTATCCGTTTTTTTGGGTTGGTATTTCTCGTTTCTCCATACACTTCTGGCAAACAAATTGTGGTATACCATTCAGAATTAACTGTTCTACGTTGTTCTAATGGCACTGTTGCCACAACACTAGTTTTTCAAAAAAAAATATTTGTTTCGAAATGCTTCGAGAGCGAGCAACTTTTGTTAGATTTCGTTCACCATGAAAAACCCATACAGTCGTCTGTTGTTTAGTTTAAGGCTCATGCATAGATCCATGAGTTGTCACCTGTAATGATCTTTTATATAGTACTTTTGATTTAACTGCCTTTTTCTTAAATGCACATTTGCTATAACTGCACAAAATTTTGGTTTCGTTTCTATTTGACAAAATTATGTACGCAATTGTCTTCTTTAAGTGCACTTTTTGTACCTGCGCATTTAAGATAATTGCCTCATATTTTTGGCAATTTTACATTATTTTCATAAAAAAGATCACAGTTAGCTGCCTCTTGTGTTTTGCTTTGTTTTTCAATTGTAGGAAAAAAAACACACATAAAATAAATGTGTTGTCAACTTTTTTGTGACAAAAATATCCTAATTTAGTAATTTTTTAACCATAAAAATCGCAAGATCTGGTGCAAAGCACAAAGTTGTCATCATTAGCTTCATTTGGTTTGTTTGTTTTCAGTCTGTATTGGTATACCTGCACATTTGCACACTAAGGCAGGTAAACAATTTGACTTAGCTGCGTTTTTTACTTACCTGCACAAAAATTCTTGCAAAAGTTGGTTGTGCAGCTAAGTCAAAATTACTGTAGTTGTTTATAATTTATGAGGAATCCAACGAGAACAAATCGTTTTTATGGCAAAATTTTTATATAATATTTTATATATGCTGGTGGAACTTATACCTAAGGTAGCCTCATTCTGAGAGTATGTCTCATGACGATTTTGTATTATCAGTTTTTGCATAGCATCAATGTTTTCTGGCACAACAACTGATTTCGGATGACCTCCCAAAATTTGTCCTGGAGTGAAGGTCTTCAGCAACTAAATTCGTTATGCCAACGTTTCACAGTTCCACAGGATGGAGCTTCATCATCAAAAGTTGAATTTAAATTGTTTATGCACTCTTGTCTAGATAATCCACATCGAAAATCCAAATAAATCATTGCCGAAACATTGTAATTGCCCGAATTCCATTTTTTTGCTGACACACAACTTTCACTTTTTTCTAAATAACACAAATAATGATCAAATGACAAAAAGTTTTTAGCAAGGTTACGGTGAAAAATGTTAAACGTTGTGGTGGAAATATCAGCTGGCGCCCAACAGGTGCTAAACTGCCCAAGGCTCACAAGGCTAATCCTCGTAGTCATTGAATAAATATATGCACTACTTTGAATAAGACAAGACGTGCATAGCTTTTTAATTTAGCTTTAAGAGAATGCTGAGAAAATGCTACAGGGATCACACAATGATATGCAGGATTAAAATATCATAATATTGGGATTATTTTGGAATCACAATGTGATAATTTGACGATCACATTATTGTAGAAAAATTTATTTCATAATATTTTTATCACAATCATAAACCCAAAAATAAATGCTGCTCTTCGAATATGGTCTTCCCAACCATGTTTTGTTCTTTGCGTGTGGTGTCAATAGCAGACTAATGTAACAAATTTTTTTTATGTTAATAAATATGTACTGACAAATTGTTCATTAAATCTTGCAAATACATAAACAGTAGACCGACTCACCTTATATGGACAGAAAAAAAGTAAAAAAAGTGCCCCCCTCAAAATAAACCTTGGTTTATTTTATGATGATTCCCAAAATATTTCGGGTCCAGGAATGAGATCTCATGAGCTGGACCGTTTTTAAAAAAGGTATTTTTTTTTAGTTTTTGGCAGACTTTTGGTATTTAGCTAAAGACAATATACACCAGTGTTGCCATTTCAGTGCTTTTCGGGTATTTTTTGGTGCTTTTTTCCTTCCCGTACCCCGTGATTTTTTACAAATACCCGTTTATAAAAAGCGGGTATTTACAGTGCTTTTTCAGATTTCTGGCAGTGCTTTTAGTGCTTTTTGTACAGTTTATATTTTTGGTATTTGTTCTCCTTTTTTCAATTTTTCTTGAATTTTCTGTCAAAATTGAAAAAATAATACGAAATATACAAAAAATACATTTTTTCACAATGTTTGTAGTACAATTTTAAATAACAACTTCGTTATATTTAAACTTCAAAATTTTGAAATATTAGTTTGGTGCTTTTTTACCCCTTTTTTGGTAATTTTTTGAACCTTTTTACACGATTTTACAAAGCTAAAATGTGTTTTTAAAATCTAGACTTAAATTTTTAAAAAAATTATTATCGTGCTTTTTTACCCCATTTTGGATAAATTTTTACCCTTTTTACCCGTTTTCAAAATGCTCACGGTGCTTTCCTGCCTTCAAGAGTTGGCAACACTGATATACACAATGTTGGTATCATATGAAATGTTTTCTTGAGGCGAGGTATATACTCGTATAACATGTTCAATCATTACTAGAAATGTCCTGTTTGTAAGGATATTCTACAAAAAAAAACTAGTTTTTGACTCTTTTGTGTGAAGAATTTTGTGATTTAAATGTCAATCTTACATATCATAATCTCTAGTCGATTTAAGAGAACACGTGTTTCAGGTTTTTTTGAAATTCGCGATTGTTCGCGTTTTATCAGAAATTCAATATGGTGGAGAAAATATATTTAAAATAGGGCAATATGGATATAAAAACTTTCCTTTTGATAAGTAAATAATCGCTAAGTGGGTATAGTTTAGAATTTTGCTAATTTAATACATTTTTCACGGTGCTCTGGACCAAATTTTGATAAAAATTGGAGTTACCCCAATTCAATAAAAAAAAATTTATGAAATTTTTTGTAGGTTTATTATTAAATAAAACATTTTATTAAAATACGCGTGTCTGTAATTTTTTTAAGAAAAATCTAAATATATGCTGACCCTAAATAAAATTTTATAATAATTTTTTTTTCGCGAAAAGAAGATATTCCGCCAAAAAAAGAGCGTGTTGGTTTTTTTTCTGTTAAGTTGCATTTTTATCCTTAAATCTACTAGAAACTGAATTAAAATAATTATTAAAATTTTATAAAAATTTTCTCGCGAAAAAAGATATTCCTCCAAAAAAAGCGCGTGCTGGATTTTTTTCTGTTAAGTTGCATTTTTATCTTACATCAACTAGATACTGAATTCAAATGCAGATTGCAGTAACTCAAAAATTTTAACAAAATTTGGTCCATAGCATCACGCAAAATATATGAAATTTGCAAAATTCTGAACTATATCCACTTTGCCATGATTTACTTATCAAAAGAAAAGTTTTGGTATCCATATTGCCCTATTGAGAACACATTTTTTCCTCCACATTGAATTTCTGATAAAACGCGCAAAATCTCGAATTTCAAAAAAATCTGAAACACGTGTTCATTTAAATCGTCTACAGATTATGATATGAAAGTTTGACATTTCAATAACAAACGTCTCTCTACAGAAGAGTCAAAAATTTGTTTTTTTTATAGAATATCCTTGAAAATAGGACATGTTTGGATACGCTTGAACATGTTATACAGTAGTGGACTAAAGTGGATACATTAATTCAACATTTTTCGAAATTTGTTATAATTTTTATTTTATTATAGAAACTTAAATGATTTTTTTTTAAAGCATAAAACTAAAACATTCTTCTTCAATAAAAACCTAAATACAGTAGACTATATCATTAAGAAGTTAATGAAAAAATAATTGCAAATTGTGACCGCTTTTATCCAGTATTGTTCATATTTGAAATTTTCGGCAAGTTCTTTCTTTAATATTTTGTCGAAAGTCGTTTGTTCTTTAAAACAGATTTTATGCGAGAAGGAATGCTTTCCATGAGATTTTTAATAGTTTGAGGTGGAATATTAGCCCGTTCCGCCGAAACTCCTGACCAAAGATCATCTAAGTTGGTCGGTGCTCGTTCGCATTGGGAGGGACTTCTTTTGACAATTGCCCACCAATTCTCGATGAGATTCAAATCGGGGCTCTGACCTGGCCACTTCAAAAACTGGAAAAACTACACTTGAATATCACAAATTGAACAAAAGTTATTAATACAGATTTAAAAATATTCAAATATGTCCACTACTGTATATACCGCTGGACGCGTATCAAAAAAACCTTTCATATGATACTCATATTGAGTATATTGTCTACAGCTCAAATGCAAATTTCTTACAAAAACTAAAAAAATATCTTTTTTAAAAATGGTCCAGCTCGTGAGATCTCGTTGCTGGACCCGAAATATTTTGGGAATCATCATAAAACAAACCAAGGTTTATTTTGAGGGGGGCACTTTTTTTACTTTTTTTCGTGAGTCGGTCTAATAAACAGTATTATTATCATTGGAAAACCTATTATTATCATTGGATTATAGAAATCAATAAATGAATAATTATTAATTTTAGAAAGGGGAGTATTGAAAAAAAAATATATATGAATGCAGTGTAAATAGTTCAAATCACTCTATCATTGCTTTAAATAAAGCTTTGAATTGAAATGTGGGCCGTTTCTTATAAGCTTAACTTTAATTTTTATATTTTCCACCTACTGGCAAGAAATCAATTTAATTCGTGTGGCACGTGCTCTAAATAGGAAATAAATTTTTTAATTTCGCTTTTTTAAATTTGGCCTTTTTGTATATTAGAAACTGATACTGTCAGTCCATATTGCACTCTAATAATAGATATTGCCAATTTTTTTTTATATGAACTTTATTTGTTGTTATTTTTGAAAATTAACCACAACAAATTGTTCAAGCAATTGTTGTCGGTAGTGGCGTTGTTGTTGCTGCTGGTGGTGGTGGTATCAAAATGGACATTTGCCACTCAAAATGTTTTGTTCAACATTTTTTTAGACCAACATCAATTCAGCGTATTTTGGGTGGCTAATTGCCTCTAGGTAATTTTGTTTGGCTATTACAAAATTCCTTTATTGCAGTTATTTAATAGTTTTTGTGTGTGATAAAGAAAACCTTCAATGATACCTACGATTTGTTACAAATGATTGTTGTTTCTTTACTCTTGTCAGAAGCCATTTACAATTTAAAGAGGTCAAATTTTTAGCTTACGATTATCCTAAGGCTAATTCATTTATTTAAGCTAGCATGGAGGTATGTACTAGAGATGAAAACGTGACTGATTTTGTACTCACGCTCAAAAAAAAAATAAATAATCACCCACGAATCGGGTACGAGAATTTTTTCTAAACACGTGAGCGTGCATGAAGAAAAAAATCACTTACGTTCACGTAATTCTCAAGAAAAATAATAAAAATTACTAAATATCTGTTATTTGTTTTTATTCACGCTACACTGAGAGAATTATCATCACTACAGTACTGAATTTCTTCATAGTTTCAATGAAAATTGTCACTGGAACTCGTCCATTGAAACTTTTCATAGAATCTATGAAACAGGTTTCATTAAAGTCATTGTTTATGAAAAGTTCATAAAATTAATGAAACTCTTCATAAAATGAAATGAATAATTCATTCAGCCAATGAAGAGCTTTATAAAATCTATGAAACATTTTTATTTACTATTATTTATTATAGTTGGTTGTTGTCGTTATTAAGCTGGAGTGGATAAATAAAAAGTACTTAGCACATAATAAAAAATTAATAAAAAAAAAAATTATAAAAGAATATTCTCTCAGGAAATGACGATATTTTATAAAAAAAAGTAAATACTATTTATTGAACAATTTCATATATAAGGAACATTTTCATTAAATTTATGGAGATCTAATTTATGAAATTCAATGAATTTTTTTAATGAAATTATGAAATTTTATGAAAGAAAAGTTATGAAAAATTTCATAATATTAAATAAATATTATATACATACATAATGAAATTCTTCATTGGTTCTACGAAAAAAATTCTATGAAATTATATCATTAATATCACGAAGCATAATTCTCTCAGTGTAACGAATGAATCACGTAAGTATAGTACTCACGATCACGTCTATGCACTTCACTTACGTGTCACGCGCCCTACACATACATACATACAGAAAGAATTTTGCTGGACGAGTTTCAATGAATATTTTCAATAAACTAATGAAGTTTTTTCACAAAGTAAATGAAAAATTTCTTAAATTTGATTAAAAAGTTTCATTTATTTTATGAATCTAATTTTATTGAAATTTTTTCATTTAGTGTATGAAACTTTTAATAAATAAAATTAAATTTTTCACAATATTATATGACAAATGCCATTTCAAATATTATCCCCTCAATTCATAAATGCTTTGTAAAGTTATACCAGGTTTTCAAAATGTCATTTTCATACAAAATTTTTTCAATAAACCTCCTATAATTTTACAAAGCGTTTATGAATTTAGGGGTATGTATTAGGGATGCCAAACGGGACTGGTTTTTACAAATCCCGGGATTCGGAAAATTGAAATCCCGGGATTTTTCGGGATTTTGTTGTTTCATCATATTTTTAATTTTAGAAATAAGTAGCTGAAATAAATCCTACAAATTCAAATAATGCATTATAAATATACTTATTCACAATGCTGGAGTACTCCGCGCTGCAGAGTGCACACTCTCAGAACAATTCCGTTGTGGCAACGGAATTTTTTGCCAACCGAATTGGTTCGGTTGCTGCAACCTCGTAATTCGGTTGCAGCAACCGAATTCAGTTGTGACAACCGAATTCGATTTCAATTCGGTTGCAACAACCGAATTAACGGTTTCAACAACCGAATTATCGGTTGCCACAACTGAATTCGGTTGAGGCAACCGAATTACGAGGTTGCAGCAACCGAGCCAATTCGGTTGTAAAAAATTCGGTTGTCACAACGGAATTGTTCTGAGAGTGCAGTGTGTAAAATAGAGATAGCATAATACAAAAAATATGTAAGTGTAAAAAGGAAAGGAACAAAATCCACTCAGAGTGGAGTGCTACAGCATTGTGAATCTGGCTTTAAACAGAAACTACACTCATAGAAATAAGTATGTAAAAATAGCAGAAAAAGCTACTAAAAATTAGCAAAAAAAGGTTCCGTGATTAAAACTATACTTATGAGTTAAATTTAAGCAAATTGCTAATTACAAATTTCAATTTACCTCTGAAGAAAGTTTTTACTAAAACACTGCAAATTTTTAGTTATATTTGGCTGAAATTAATTCAATGCAAATACAACCCTACGGGGAAAGGGACCGGTCCAAAGTGACACGCAGGATAGGTCCCAAGGGGGCAGTGACCGGTCCTTGATCGGCCTTTTTGTTTGAAAGAGACACGTCACTTTAACATGGCCTTGTCATTGGAAATGACCAATTGCCACAGTTTAGACACCTTGTGACAGTAAGGTGGTGTGTCTAAAAATAGCCTTTCAAATAAACTAATAAAAAATTAAGAATTAAAAAAAATCTACTTCGCGTCAGAGTAGGGCTCGATAACACAACCTGCTGCTTGTTAGGCAAACGCTCTACCCTCTGAGCTAATGTTGCTTATGCGTGATGGCTGGCTGATGGTAAAGTTATGTATTTTTCGTTTCTGTTCAAATAAAAAAGAAAAAACAAACACTACAAGCAAATAAAAAAAAAAATGGAAAAGATAAAAATAGAAAATAAAACAATACTACCATACACACAAATATAGTGGAAGTGCCTTGAATATGCCCCCGATTGACCGGTCATAGGATAGGTCCTTTAATGGCAAGTTGACTCGTATTTTGCGTTGGCCATAATTAAATTAAAAAATCAATTAAAAATTAGAAAATTACCTCAAAAAATTATGATAATATAATTAATAATTTTAAAAATTCCCCTTAAGTTAAAAAGAAAAGTTAAATGAAATACTAATTGTTAAAAATAAAACAGCTCTAACATTAAAAAACGTTGAAATTACAAAACTTAAAATTTTTTACCAAAAAATTATAGAAATATAAAATAAGAGCTAAAGTAAGCAAATCGTAGAAAAATAAAGTTAAAAATAAATAAAAAAATATTTTTAAAAATATGCCGCGAATTTTGTTTTTTATTACGGTATCGGTCAAGTTTTTTAAAAGCAACAGTGAATGTAACGGATCAGAAAATACTTAGAAAATTAATTCATTATCTTTGGTTCATATTTATACACTCATAGAAATAAATCTGTAAAAATAACATAAAAAGTTACTAAAAATTAGTTAAAAATGATGCTGCAGAAAAAACTGCTAAGATTAGCAGATTTTCTTTACTAAAAACTAGTAAAATGAGAACAGCAAAATTAAAAATTTTAAATTTACAGAATTTTAGTTATATTTAGGCTAACTTTTAGTTAATTGAAAATAGCAAATTGTACTGTAAAATCTGCAGAAAATTTTGCTAAATATTTGTACACTAAAAATAGCAAAAATAAACTGTTAAATCTACAAAATTTTTGCTATTTCTAAATTTAGTTGAATGCAAAAAGCAGTATATACTGCTAAAATCAGCAAAACTATTTGCTAAAAAATTGTAATTTGCTGTTTTCAAAAGGCTCGATTTTTATTTGCATTAAAAACAAAAATCAAAAAAACTTTGAAAATTTTAAATTTTTTGGTGATTTTTTAGGCTACTAACTATTTAGCAAATTATTTTGCTGATTTTAGCAGGTTAAAATATAACTAAAATTCTGTATATTTAACAGTTTTATTTTTGCTGTTCCTATATTACTAATATAATAGCAAAAATAATCTACTAATTTAGCAGTTTTTTTCTGCAGCATCATTTTTAACTAATTTTTAGTAGTTTTAACTAAATTTTTATGGACTTTTTTCTATTACTGTACAAATTTAGTAATATGCCTCCGGTGGACCGGTCACGGGATAGGTCCTTGGAGGGCAATTGACTCCTCATTACCCGTAGGGAAACTACTCTACTGAAATCATCAGAAATATTTAGTAACTATTAGTTATTTTAAATCAACTAACATAAAATATTAAGCACATGCCTCTGCTGATTTCAGAAAGGCAGATTGTTAAATTTTTTTAATTTAACAAGAATTTGCTGTTTTTAGTCGGCAAAATTATTTTTCATGAAGTTATGATTATAGCAAATCATCAATAAAATAAATAAAACATGCCCGTTAAAAGATTAAATAAACCTGAATTATGATTTTAAAAAATTTCACAGCTGAATAAAAGTTTTTAAATTATTAAGGTTTTATTCAGATTTATTTAATCTGTAATCTATTTTAATCTATTATTTGAATGATTGACCTGCCAAATCGATTAACTCCATATTGAAAAATAAATGAGTCTTAGTGAGAAAAATGAGCTAAATATTATATACTGTTTTCTAAAATTCCCGTTAAATTATAGATTTTGTATTTTAGTAGTATTCATATTTCTTATCAGATAAATTTGTTTTGAATATTTCACAGTTAGGAGTCAATAAAGGGGTTTGAAATTAAAATTTTATAAATTTCAGAAAATGGAGTTAATCGATTTGGCAAGTGAAGCATTCATTTATGAATGGGAAAAACTAGTTCTTTAATAACATTTAATAAGATATTAGATTTATGTGATTTAGGTCGAATATAACAATAAAAACAAACACAAAAAGAGATAAAATATTGCAAATAATGAAATCGGAAATCCCGGGATTTTTTCAAGACCAATCCCGGGATTTTCGGGATCGGGATTTCGGGATCGGTATCCCTAGTATGTATATAACCCTCTCAGTTCAGAGAGAACTTTCTTGCACGAGATTTAATGAAAATTTTCACTAAAATAATGAAGTTTTCTCCACAAAGTTGATACAAATTTCTTAACTTTTATGAAAATGCTTCATAGATTTTATAAAACTATTTTTTATGAAACTTTTTCAATGGGTGTATGAAATTTTTAATTAATAAAAAACTGCATTAAATTAATGAAAAATTTCAATGGACAAATTCGAATTAAACTTCTCTAATCGATGCTCGCGCAAAGAGTGGTGCTGTTAAATAAGAATTTGTTCTAGTGTTTATAAAAAACCGACTTTTATAAAAACCGTTTCGTTGATTAACTGAAAGTGGGCCGCATTAAAAAACGAGGTTCGGTTAATCGTTTGTGAAAAAATCGGTTAGATCGGCTAACTGCCTAGTAAAAAAACACAATAAAAACAACCAAAAATATGTATACTTAAAAAAAAAATGGAACTGAAAAATACTATTTAAAAACAGCTTTAATGAGAAACACATTCTAAGGGTTTTTCTGTAGAACAAATTTAGCGGAACCACAGAGTTTTCTTAATGAAAAATATCAAAATACAGTACAACTCGCTTAATACGAACTCGGATAAGACGAATTCTCGGTTAATACGAACTAATTTAGAAGTCCCGAAGTTTTCGCAACAATTTCAATATAAAAAACATCGGTTAATACGAACTCGCTTAAGACGAACACTCGGTTAAAACGAACTGTTTGTGATGGTCCCACAAACAAATTTCTATATAATTTTACACTTTTAATACGAACTTTACAAACTTATACAATTTTTTAAATATTTTTTTTGTTTTCTGACAAATTTTAAACCGAACACACATACATTTTTTCTTAAATCTATTGCAAATAATATATTTAGGAAACCAAATGAAAAAATTTTAATAAATTTAAAGTTGTTTCAAGGAAAATTAAATATTTTGTGGATAATTAGAACATTTTAAATAAATTTTACCCCGGTTAATACGAACCTCGCTTACAACGAACTAATTAACCTAGTCCCCCGGAGTTCGTCTTAAGCGAGTTTTACTGTGTATAACTTTTTTTTACGAATTTAAATATATGGGAGGTTTTATGTGGATGTATTAAAATCAGACAATTATTTTATAGTATGAATATTTTAGATTTTTAGAGATTCACTATTAGATTAGCATCTAACAAGGAATATATGTTTTGGGGTTCCCATAGATTTTGATTGAATTTGCATAAGTGATGATATTTAGGGTGTAAAAATTTAAATTGGGCAGAAATGCATTTAAGGGAAAAACTTAAGTGAAAAAAACTAAATTGTTTACCACTTTTTTAACCCTGTAACATGAGAATCGGCATATACTGGTTTTTCTGTTCCCTCTATCCTCTATTAAAATTTCATTTAAATCGGCTTGAACCACCTTTTAAGGAAGGGCCAAGAATCAGAACATTTTTCTTCTACTGAATTTCTGAAAAAGAATATTTAAATCAGGGATGGAAAAGCTCGCTCGCTTGGGCTCTTTTTAAAAAAGGAGCGAGCCCAAAAAAGAAGATCGCGCTTTTTTTAAAACGAGCCAAAAAATGTTAGCTCGGTCTTATATAGCTAAAATAATATAGCTTCCTCACTTTTTTAAAACAAGCGAGCTCAATGATTACGCTCAAAAAGTGAAAAAGAGCTTCACAAAAAAAGGCTCTTTTCCAAAAAATTAATCGAGCAATATGAAAACGTAAGCTCTTTTCAAGTAAATTTGAAAACACTTTTGGCTTGTTTACAAAAAAAAAAAATTAACTACAGCATTTCCAATAGAATACCCAAATCTTAAAAATAAATAAAATTTTTTAAATTAGTATATTTTTCTGCTAAATTTAGCATTCGGTCTTGATAAATTAGTAAAATGTTTTGCTGAAATCAGCCACGGAAATTAGTAAAAAAATCCGGAATTTGTAATAAGAGAATAGCAAAAAAGATACTAAAAAATTGTACTAAAAGTCAGTATAAAAATAGTAAAGTGCGATTGGAAACTGTTTACAAACTTTTTTACTAACTTCTTTATCTGAGTGTACTGATACAATATTTAGCTAGCAAGTTTTGCTGATTCCAGCACTATTTTCTGCATGGCCCTTGTCAACTAATTATCTGTAGATTTTACTGCTATTTTCAAAGATTTATTTGTACGAGTGCACTTATCTGTTTATTTATAAAACTACACAGATCTTTGAATTAACTTCTACTTTGCTATCGCGTTTACAAAATGACGTTAAATAATTGACTTCAAATTATTCATTCAGTTCTGTTAGGCAACAAATCCTCCAAAGTCTTGTGTTTTAAGTCAAACAGTTTTATTTTTTTTAACCGCCCTGTTGTTGTTTTGTTTTAACCATAGTTGGGCATAAGTATACTGAATATCAATTACAAATACATTGTACTTAAACTTGAATTTATATTTTTAAATACCTGTAAGAAACTATGCCAAGTATCAAGCATGTTCCAAGAACTTTAAAATACACTACGTTCTTAAAAAACAATTTGGTACTTCCTTTTCGAATTTATCCCGTAGAATTGAAAAATTGAAACCAATTTCTGTTTATTTGGCTGTCTAGTTAATGCAGATTTAGGGAATGGCAGAATTTATTAGCAACTGTTATATTTCTACACTAACAAAAACAAGTCTGTGAAAATAGTAGTTATAAAAAAATGAATTAAAATGACCTTGTGGAAAAAACGGCTGAAATTAGCAGAACATATTTGCTAAATATTAGTAAGATAGGAACAGCATAAATAAAACTGTTAACTATACAGAATTTTAGTTATATTTGAGTTAAATTTTAATTAATAGAAAACAACAACTTATCCTGCTAAAATCAGCAAAAAAATTTGCTAAATAATTAGTGGGCCAAAAATATCACAAAAACATAAAAAATCTTAAGTCAGGCGTTTACAATTTTTTTATATTTGTGTTGATTTTGGCAGGATAGACTGCTATTTGTATTCAACTAAATTTAACTTGAATATATTTCACAAAAATTTTTAAGATATAAGTTTATTTTTGCTATTTTTTGGCTACTAGTATTTAGCAAGATTTTTTGGAGAATTTACAGTGTGATTTGTCATTTTTATTTAATTAAAATCTAACCCAAATATAACTAAAATTCTGTAAATTTAACAGTTTTATTTCTGCTGTTCTTATCTTAATCCAACTAACCCAAAAGAAACCCCCATAGAATGAGTTACATATCGTGACGTATGACCCAACTAACCTAAAAAGAACTGACACAGAACCAGTTCTATTATGTACTAAAACCCATTTTAACCCAGTTTTTGCCAACTTGCCTTTAACATATCTTTTTTTTAAAAGAAGACAACTTTAGATAGGAAGGCGACATAAAGCAGTTAAAAATATATCATAATTAAGAGTCTTATTTTTTTCTGGTTTTAAAAAAATTTTCATTTTTTGCACTATTTATGCTTTTGCAATTTTTAGCAGAGATTTGTCTTATCAAAAAATTAAAATTAATTTTTTTAAAAAATATTAATCTTTACACATGTTAAGGTGCTCGGTATGTTGAAGCATATGCACAAATTTGGCTTATGGAAAAATGTTTGTTGGGCCGATTGTAATCCATTTTGAGTGTCAAATGATAAAAAAGTCCGAAGGTGAGCAGAGCAACGCAAGTTCCGTCAAATTGGTAAAAAATCGGCGGCTGAAGAATTAACTTTACAAATAAACTACTGAGTTTTTCTCAAATTTGACACATTTTCCCAGTATCAAAATTTCTACACAATGCCTTTAAATACCAAAAAATCGACAAGCATTTGAAATTATTTCGAGCAATTTGTATTTTTTTAAGCGAAGAACTTAAATGTTTTTGATAAAGAGACATTTAACGCACGGATTAATTGTTTTCATGAGCAAAAATCCATTAGATTATAATAATTGTTATTATTTTTCATTAGTTCGAAAATCTAATGCCTGTCTCCTTAGAACTTTGTAAGAGCGAAAACTGTGCATATTAAGTACTTTCAAATACCAAGTAATTTATAAGTACCGATGTACTTTACAAAAAGTACTTAAGTTATTGAAAAATAAATGTACTTAGTACCAAGTACTTTATAAATACTTTCATGTACTTATTATACATTTTTTAAGTGCCAGCGCGTAATACTTGTGCTTTTGGTAATAATCAATACACAATTACCAATTACTTCCCTACTACGATTTAAAATTAATTTTATTATTTTATACTCAAAAACAAGCGGCAGCGCTTTAATTCTCGTGAGTAAATTGGAGTACAAGTTTGTGGTGCATTTTATTTAAAAAAAATTTTTTTGTTGAATCCACAATTGAAAAATGTTTTTACGCCTGCGACATGGTTATTGCTGGGGGTTTGAATTTTTATTATATTCTGGCCACACCGTTTCACTTAAAAACGTGTTGCCACATAACAAGTAAGAATCTAATGCGTTTCCATGTTAAATAACTACAAAAGCAACAAATAAAAAAAAAAAACAAACATCCAAAATAACAATTATGTTGCCAAAGAAATATGTATGTAGCCCAGTGGTTCCCATAAACTTTTATTTTATGGACCCATTAGGAGATTTTTACTGGCTCAAGGAAATTTTTGATATAAAACAATAAAAATTCCAAGTTGATGATTTCAAAATAATAGCCTAGAAAAATGAACAGAATTAGGGAGATTTGCCAGAGCAAAAATGTACGGGAAATTTTGGGGGATTTCAATAAAAAGACTTCAAAAATTTAAAAAAAAATAAAATTTTAAGCGTTTTTCTGTAAAAAGGTTTGCGAGAATTAGTGAATTTGTATAGGAAAAGTTATTGTGAAATTATAATTAAGAAAGTAGCAATTGTAAGTCAGAAAATATAAACTTTATTCACACATTAATTTAAATTCAGATATTGCCAATGCACGGACTGAGTGCAGAAGACAGTTCAATGAGGCTAAAGGACCGGGTGACTAGCCTGCCTACAAGGCCTCGTTGAACAGATTGAAGTACCTGATTAGGAAAGCGAAAGTTTTGGGTAGATTTCTGTTGCGGCACGGAGAGCTCTTCTGAAACCAATCGCCTTCGTAAGATCCTGTCTAGAACTTCCACTGCGCCGAGCTTTGCTCAAAGGCAATTCGGCAGTTGGACCACGCGCAGCCGAGAGTCACTCGATGCTCTCATGGAGGCAAATTTTCTGGTCGGTTTGTTGTGACTGACACAGAAGATTTTCCGAATTCTGACGCGCCCAGAGCAGTAACCTTTCCTAGAGCAGTAACCTGCAGAGGAACGCTGGGCAGTTGCTTATGCGGATGATGTGGCAATTGCGGTATCGGATAAATACCCTGATATTCTGTCAGAGCTCTTGGAGTCCTCACTGAAACTTCTCTCTGTGTGAAGTGAGAGTAGCGGGTTGGAGACAAATCCGGGCAAAACGGATCTTGTTCTCTTCACTAGGAATAAGATCAGGGGGCTCACACTGCCGAAATAGAACGGAATGAGCTTACATTTTCGGACAGCGCCAGCTATTTGGGAATTATCCTTGATAGAAGATTGCTATGGAATCTGAACACTAATATATTTTCCAATATGTTATATATTTCGTATTCGTATTCGCCGCTTTATATATTTTTTAGTTAATAAAAAATTAAAGAAATGAATATAAAAACAATGTACTGAGCAAGACTGCTAAAAGTCAGCTATCAGTTATAACAAGCGATAGCATAGTGGGTAAAGCGTCTGCTTGAAATGCCAACGAGTGTGGGTTCAAACCCCACACGATGCATGACGATTTTTTTTTTAATTAAACTAAAATAAAAACAAGTGAAAAAGAACTATCTTTTCATTGGTTCAAATATACATAATTTGATATATTTAGTTAGAATATTCTTCTACCTCAAGTCCAAATTCTAATATGATATTGTCATATTAGATTTTTATTTGTTGTTTCAAAAGGGGTTGATCATTTTCATGATAGCCAATACAATTGTTTCATAGACATCACTCTACTCTTCAGTTGTCCGCAATAAGAAAATGATAACTTTCCTACTCAAACCGAGACATTACATAAGGTACGAAAAATCAACGGGACGAGAATTTTGTACTTTCGTATATGAACTGTCTGATTTGGTAAAACCAAATTGAAACAACAAATAAAAATCTAATATGACAATATCATATTAGAATTTGGACTTGAGGTAGAAGAATATTCTAACTAAATATATGAAAACTTTAATTTCTAAAAATTTCTTGTTTTTGAGTTATTTTTTGGTAACTCTTCATGGAATTCTTTGATGCAGAGGGTCGCGACCCCCATTTGGGAACCGTTGATGTAGCCAGTAAGTCACTCTGTTTTTTTTTTAATATGAAGAAGAAAATCATGGTTTGGTAACTAACATAACTAATGCCTTAGCACTACATTCCTTAACACTTTTTTAAGGCATAGAATAAGATTAGCCAACCACTGGGGAACAAATAAAATAAAACAAAACAAAAAATAAACTTTTCTATTTGCTACTGCTTTGGCGGTGTGGCTTTTCTTTAAAAACACATACCACCAAATAGAAAGAATTCTTCATTAGTTGCAGAAAAAGAAAATTGTGAGGTGTTTCAACCTTTTAATTTACTGTTTAAAAAGAATGTGGTTCATCCTTTATGTTTGTTAAGACGATCATTTCAAATTGTCGGCTAGCTGTAACTTGTGGTCGCCTTTGACGGCAAAACTTCTATGGGTGGTCATTTGCTACGTCCCACATTCTGTTCAATTTTCATTAATTACTTTTCTGGTTTTAACTTGAACGCAAATTCTATAGAAAATATTATTAAATGTTCTTGAAAGCTTTTAATCATCGAAATTATAGAAGATAAAGTGATATTCAATATTTTCTATGTTTATAGGGTTTCATCGATACCGGACTTTGGAGGAATTTTTACTTCTATAGAAAAGGAAAAGTTGCGGAGACATACACGCAAAAAATAGATTTTGTTATTTGAATTATTCAGTTACAGCAATCAAATTCTTCAATTGTGGCTACCAACAAATTCGGCTAATGCAGT
Organism: Leucophora obtusa; assembly: GCA_949987735.1. Classification (NCBI taxonomy): domain Eukaryota; kingdom Metazoa; phylum Arthropoda; class Insecta; order Diptera; family Anthomyiidae; genus Leucophora; species Leucophora obtusa. The sequence goes on from OX465296.1 coordinate 182,868,842, forward strand.
CAATCCATTCCGCTGGGTACGGCTTCAGTTGTCTGCATTAATGTGTTTCACTACACTCAGAAAAAAATGTTAGTAAAATGATTTGTAAACGGTTGTAAATTTCACTTTACTATTTTTATGCTAATTGTTAGTAAAAATATATACTTTAGTCAACACTTTTACTATACTCATTTTACAAATTACAGAATTTTTAACTAATTTTCTTTGCTGATTTCAGAAAACATTTTACTAAGTAATTTTTGAAAACCGTGCCAAATATTCTACTAATTTAATTTATTTGTCTAGTTTTATTTTGGTTTTTCGTCACATTTAAAAAATGTTTTTAAAAATATGATGGAAGTTTTTCTTCAAGTGATAGTAATATTTAGTAAAATTTGTTGATAATTTCAGCAAATAATTTTCAAATTACAGTTTACAACAAATTTACTAAAATTTAGAAGCGGTTTCTAATTGTATCTACCAATTTCATAGCAATGCAGACATGCATTGCTAAAATTAACAAAATATACTCCATATCTTAAAATAATTAAATTTCCGGTAATAACAGCAAAATTTTCAGTACCTACCCTACGGGAAATTTTAACTAACTGTCACCGTACTGGCCCCTTTATATGAAATAGACTGGTCACTTTTACATGGCGTTGTCATAGGAAGGGGAAATTGACCCTTTGTGACATGTCACAAGACAAATCCGAGGTCAGGTTAGTGAACTTTCATAAAAAATAAAGTTCAGGGACCTGTCCTAGGATTTGTCTTGTAACATGTCACAAGGGGCCAATTTCCCCCTCCTATGACAACGCCATGTAAAATTGACCAGTCTATTTCATATAAAGAGGCCAGTTCGGTGACAGTTTGTTAAAATTTCCCGTAGGGTACCCATTACAGTCTTTTTTTGTTGAGTGTATATATAAAAACAATTTTTCTTACACCCATTAACACAATGTCCTGTTAGCTCCTAACTGGGCCTTTAACTGACACATTTGTTGTTGTTTACCATATAAATTTTAAATTTAGTTTTAAGCCCGGTATTTTGTTCGTACTTTTGCGAAAAAAGCTGTCAAACTCCATATAAAATGAGTAAAAAGGTTAAAGTCGGGCATGCCGACTATACAATACCCTACACCAGTCTGGGTAAAAGCCAACTAATGTTTGGATCCGAAATTCGAATGGGTTAAAATGGGGCTTGTGTCAAAATTTTCTATAATGTGAGCACCAAATTTCATTAAAATATCTTAATATTTGCGATCTGCAGTTTGTAACTAAGCCACTTTTGGGGGGACCCCGATGTTCACCAAAATCAATAGGCTTCGTCCTTGGGCCGACATAAGTCGGTGTACCAAGTTTCATCAAAATGTCTTAATATTTGCGACCTGTAGAGTGCGCACAAGAATGCATGGACAGACAGACAGACGGACGGACGGACATCGTTAAAACGAAATAAAAAAAAAAATCTAAGCCGATCGGTATACTATAAGGTGGGTCTAGGACCAATATTTTTTGGTGTTACAAACATCAGAACAAACTTATAATACCCTGACCACATAGTGGTGTAGGGTATAAAAATGATTTTTCACTTGCGTGGAATTGTTCCGAAATAGTGGTGGAATTTTTTTCTCATCAATTTAATAGACAGGACCATTTGAAAATGTAGCGAAAAAGTGACATTTGGGTTAATTATTATTGTAATATTTTATACACCATAAAAACTGTGTGCGTTTTAATGTTTTTATTATATGTAGTCTTTGAGCTCCAAACATAGAGCGAAATTTTTTCGTTCTTTTGAACAAAATACTGGGCTTTAGGTTAAATTTTAACAGGACATTGCGTTGTCCGTATGGTTGGCAAACACTAACCGTAAAATACCGCTAACGATTCAAAACCCTTCCAACGAACTATTTTTAACCCTAAAATACCACTAACGAAATAACTTAAAATACCGTTAATCTTAAAATACCCTAAGGAAATAAATTAAAATATCGATAACCTTAAAAACCCTAACGGTATAACTTAAAATACCGTTAACCCTAAAATACCCTAACGAAATAGAATTACAATTTAGTAGGTTTGAGGTTAAGAAGAAGAATAACCATCCTCAAAAGTTATAAACGCATTAAATTTGCAAATCAGACTAGATCTAGTTTCTGCATTTTTATGGACAGGCTTCATCAGTGATCTTCCATTAAATTGTATTATTGTTTATATTTTTATTGTCAGATTGTCTCTATATGAATAATTTCAGAAGTGATCAAACAGACATATACAAACATTCTAAATACTTCAGATTTTCTCTGTTTATCTTCTTATTTCCTCCGTGTCACCTTTTCACAAATTACGTTAGGTTTTTTTTCTCTAAAAAACATAAAGTTTGTATGAGTTTGTTTTGATTAATTACAAATGGTAACTATACGTACGGTCGTAATATTAAGTTTGTTCGACGTAATTTTGGGTAAAGTCTGCTAAAATGAGAGTAAGTAAATAATTATCTCAAAAAATGGTAAAAATGCTCATTATAGCAGGAACGCACAAAACCAACCAGCAAAATCTTGCCTGGCAATGGTTACCTTGGTTTTACTTAGAAACCTAAAGTAATACGTTACAAATATTGTCATACATCAATACTTCTGTGGGAAGTATGAAATAATGAGTTACCGATATAGAGATATATCACAACTTATTTGGTGGCTTTAAAATAATATATTACTGATATTGTATTATATAATAACTTATTAATAAGGGTAAAAATAATAATCTGATATCTTTAGAATATACTACGAAATAACGTAAACTACCGATAACCTTAAAATACCCTAACGAAATTATATAAAATACCGATAACCTTAAAATAACCTAACGAAATACTGTTGAAATAACTTTATCACTTATCACTAACTCTATGAAACGGTTGCCAACCCTGGTTATCCGGCATTAGTCGAATCGGTATACATTAGGGATGCCGAACGGGACTGGTTTTTACAAATCCCGGGATTCGAGGTTTTGAAAATTATCGGAATCCCCGGATTTTTCGGGATTTTTTTGAGTTTCGAGATTTTCTTGCTTCATTATATTTTTAAATTTAAAAATAAATAGCTGAAATAAACCCTACAAATTGAAATAATTCATTATAAATCTACTTCAAGAAAGGAACAAAATCCACTCAGAGTGGAGTACTACACTCTAAAAAATGTTTGTAAATTTACTACTATAAAATGGGTAAAATTTTGTTTAATTTTACGAAAATTCGGTAAATATAAACAAAAAATGCGTAAACTCTTTTTGTACACACTTTCATACGCAATAATACGCACACAAAGTATTTTTAGACATTATGTGCTTATAAATAAACACATTGTGCCTAAAATTACTATTGTTTTGTTAAATAAAATTTTTACGCACAAAGTTGGTAAATATACTATCCAATAATAGTAATAAATACTCTGACATTTCAAATTGGAAAAAATTTAAAAAAAAATTATAAATAATAAAAAGAAAAAGCAAAAACGGATTATCTTTTGTGAATTACAACATTTCCACAAACACACTAGAGTCTGGAAATAGCAATATAAGCATGAAATTGTTTTTGGTATTTATTACTAACGCATGTGGTAGTCTAAACCTCATTTCAAAATTGAAAATGCCGTATGAGAGACACGGCCTACGCAGGAACTACTGGGTGCAATAACTCCTGCTCAACAAAATGCCTTCTTTGCAAGGGAGCCAGTCAACCAACAACCGTCAACAATAATGGGAGAAAACGCCGTAAGAGAGATACGGCCTAGGTAAAACAACTGGGTGCGATGACTCCTGCTCAACAAAATGCCTTCTTTGAAAGGGAGGCAGTAACCGTCAACAATAACGGGAGAAAACGCTATATGGAAAACGATATGGCCTACGCAGGAACAACTGAGTGCAATGACTCCTGCGCAACAAAATGCTTTCTTTGCAAGTTAGGCAGTACTCAATGAATACTGACTTTGTTGAGCAGGAGTCATTGCACTCAGTTGTTCCTGCGTAGGCCATATCTCTCTTAAGGCGTTTTCTCCAATTATTGTTGACGGTTACTGCTCCCCTTTCAAAGAAGGCATTTTGTTGAGCAGGAGTCTTCGCACCCATTCAATAGTTATAACAAATTTTTATATGAATTTTATACAAATGCCTTAAGATCCCAAAACAACTAATTTGGACATAAACGATTATGAGAGAATGACTCGGATATTATTATTATTAATAAAATACGTACTAAAAATTAATTTGTTATTTTATTTAAAAAAATTTTTGGGTTGTGCTTAAAGTTAGCACACCTGTTGTAAATGTACGCATTATATTTTATTTTTACGCACTTTCTGTGGATTTTTGCGTGTTTTTTGTGGATTTTTACGCATTTTATGCGTACATTTACACGTGAAACGTGCTTTTTTACACACAAATTTAGTAAATTAACACACTAATTTCAAAATTTCATTTAATTTTTACGCACTTTCAATGTAAAATTACAAATTATTTGTGCACCAACTTAAACACAATGTGCGTATTTTTTTTCAATTACGCACATAGAGTAAATTTACCCAATTTATAGTAGGAGTTCAGTTTCCTACTATAAGTTGGGTAAATTTCAACAGAATTTAATTAGAGTGTACAGCATTGTGAATCTGGCTTTAAACAAAAACTGCACTCATAGAAATAAGTATGTAAAAACAGCAGAAAAATCTACTAAACATTTGCAAAAGTGTTCCGCGATAAAAACTACTGAAATCAGTAGAACTTGTTTGAAATGTTGTTTGAAAAAAATGTACTTATGAGTCAAATTTAAGGAAACTGCGAATTACAATTTATTTCTGAAACTTCTGGAAAACTTTTTAACCAAAAGAAACAAAAAACACTGCCATATCTACAAATTTTTAGTTTTATTTTTAATTAAATATAAACTACTCTGCTGAAATCATCAGAAATATTTAGTGACTATTAGTTTTTTAAGTCAACTAACAATTATTTTTCAGATTTATGAATTGTATTTCAGAACTTCAGGTTTATCAATTGTATTTCAGAAATTATTCAGGCATGGCACAGACTTCAATTTCACTTGAAAGTGAAATTGAAAACGCACATTTTCAGAAGTAAATGGTATTTTTGCATAATTAGACCAAATATAACAGATAAATATAATTAATTATAAGTAAAGAATGCTGTTTTTAATAATTTCACTTAAAAAAGTTTTTCTTAGAGAGCATATTTAAGGTTTTAACACATATTTCGCATAAAATTAATATGATTTCGATGTACAATTTCGTAACGTTTTACTTTTGCTTCTTCAGGTTTTTTGCGTTTTCGTAAATTCTAAAATGTTAAAAAAAGACTTTTTGTGGTAAATTCGTGTTCCAACTGCTAAATTTTGATATAAGTTGCCATTTGTAGTTAAAAAGGAGAAGATCGCCGATTAAAATTTTAAATTTTAATTTTTCAGAAAAAATTACGTTTTGCTTATCAATAACAAAATTGTTGAATTTACCAACAAAAAGCGTTTTAAATGTAAATTTTTTTAAGTAAAATAGTTAAAGACACTTTAAGGAATACATACCAAGCACTATTGAAAGCATTTATGAGTTTAAGCTGCTCTAAATATCAATTCCACTTTGGTTTTTGAAAGTGGAATGAAAACGATTTGTTTTGTCGTTTTACGTTTTCTGGAGAAACTTTTAACGTTTTAAGTACCACTATAAAGCATGTAGCATACTCGATACTTACCAGAACGTTTTATTTTCAATACAAAATTATCTGTAGTACCCTAAACTGCAAATTCGGAAGGAAAAAAATTGTTTTCGATCACTTTAGGAAAAAAATTGCGGAAGTGAAATTGCGAAATCAAATCAATTCCGTAAAAAACCTGTGACATGCCTGATAACAATGAAAACAAAAAGTCAGAAAATATCCTAAATAATGAAATCGGAAATCTCGGGATCTTTTCAAAAATAATCCCGAGATTTCGGGATTTGTAAATCCCGAAAATCTCGGGATATTCGGAACCGGTATCGCTAGTATACATCTTTTGTTCCCCTTTTTATCCGAAAATCTAAATTTTCAAGTAGAAAATAAATGTTTGTGAATATATGTTAGAGTTGTCAAGTATTCGACTTTTTTGAAAAACCCGTTTTCCGTTTTTTTTTAATTCAAACCCGATTTGAATAACCGGTATTCCGGTTTTTGTAAATAATCATTTTGTATTGCTATATAAGGCAATTTTCTTTATAAAACTTACTATTTTGTTCCTTTCTTGAAAACAATCTGCAGCGCAAATTAGTGCGAATCTACCTTTAAAACTAAAAGTTAATCTACTTTTTTTTAATAAAAACAATTGTGGAAAGATCTAAAAGCCCAATATTATGTTTGTAATTTTTGTGAAAAAAACTATTTACCTCCCTAAAAAACATATTTGATTTTTCATTTGCTCTGGAATTGTGGCAAAATTGTAGTGGAAGTTCTTTCGCATCAATTTAATAGACTTAAACATTTGAAAATGACGCATATTTCTTATATTTATTGAGGAAAATGGAAAAAATAATTTATATTTTTATACTTCTGGGATCATTTTTAATTATAAATTTATCATATTTGATTAAATATGTACAATATTAAGAAAGCTGTAATTTTTTTCTTGAAATTTTTTTACAAAAACATTTTTTTCTCCAAATAAAAAATACAATGTTATGTTATTTTGTGGATATTCAATAGAGTTTAGAAAAATATTCAATAGAATTAAAAAAAAAAAAAAATTCCGCGAAAAAAAAATTGCGAAATATTTTATTTTAACAGAGTTGAATTGATCTAAATCATGGATGGTAACCGAAACAATGCGGTTATCGGTAAGGGCAAAGCTATTTAAAATTATTTCGTTATCGGTATTTTAAGGGTACCGCTATTTCATTTATTTCGGTATCGCTATTTCTTTTATTTCAATTTATCAACTTAACCCTTAAATCGGAGAGATCGATTTTAACCATTTTTTTTATATATGATTTCTAAAGGCGTGTACAGTTCAAGAAAAATACAAAAAAAAATTATTTAAAAAAAAGGGTGATTTTTATTGAAAAATATGGTTTTTTGCCAAATAGCTAAATTGTGATTATTTTAACGTGTATGAAAAAAAAAAACTATAATTTATACATTTGTTGTCGCCAAAATTAATTTTATTGCGAGAATACCACTTTAAATATTTAAACAAATATTTTTGAATATTACACTTTTTGTAAAAAAAACGCGTGTTTTAGATTTTTCACAAATATACAGAGCAAAACCAAGATTTTTACTCTAACTATTTAAAAATTCTGCGCTAAACTATAGGAACACTATGTACAGAAGAGGCCCCTAATGCCCAAAAATGCAGTTTTGTGCATCAAGTGGGGTTTTTTTTATTAAAAAACCGGTATGTTTTCAAATGGGTTAATGTACGAAAAATACTCAATAACCAGGTGCAATTACCAAAAGCAGAAAATTAAAAATAACGGTAACGGTATTTTAATGATAAAGGTATTTCATTTATTTCGGTATCGGTATTTTAAGGATAACGCTATTTCAGTTATTGCGGTAACGGTATTTCAGTTATTTCGGTAACTGTGTTTTGAGGGTAACGGTAATCAGTTGAAAGGGTTTTGAATCGATAACTGTATTTTAGCGGTATTGACTGCCAACCCTGATTTAAATTAAAAAATGATCCCAAAATATAAAAAATGTCGTTTTTACGTCAATACCGGTATTTTAGCGGTATTGACTGCCCACCCTGATTTAAATTAAAAAATGATCCCAAAATATAAAAAATATCGCTGACTTCGAAAAATGACTAGCACCATTGAAATCACCGTACTTAAATTAGCTTCACCAGTAGGGTGCGCAGCTTGTTAAAAAAGTGTCAAATTCGAGCACAGTGTTATTAGACAAATGAAGAAAATTTATTAGAAATTTTCACCCTATAAATATTCGAAAATATCGAATAATTCGAATACCGCCTTTTTTCACAAACCGGCTTAAAAAAATCGGGGTATCGAATAATTCGGAAACACTCCCAATACTTATAACCCTATTTGGATGAAATACAGATATGTGATAGAGAATCAAAATCTAAGGTGAATGTCGCTTTTTTATGTGCCATCTCCAATATTTAGGCGGTAGAAAACAGCAATTTTTTGCTAGGGAATAAGCCAGGAAGTACAAATTGACCATGCGGCGCACAGTGGCACATTTTCAGAAAAGGAGCTCCAAAATTTATAACTTTTGAAGAACAGATACAATTTTTAGCTTTCATTTAAGATATCGATAATAAAAATCGAGCAACACCAAGAATATGTATAAAGTCCCAGAAGAATAAGAGCTGAGGAAAAAGTAATGAAAACACCGCATCTACTGAACCCGATAGGTAGCGCAAAATCACTAATGATTTTAACAATGATGTGTCATTGGACGAATATATTTCGTATATGAGTACTTGAGTAGCATCTTAAAGAGAGCTTGGGTATTATTTTCCAACTATTAACATTTAATTTAATAAAAATATGTAGCCTATCCTTGGGGATGTTTTTCGAAATATAAAAAAGTTACTCATTTTTAAATGTTGTTTAAACAACTCAACACAAATCAATAAAAACAATATATTGTTTAAATGGCACCATATATGGTACACATAAAGAATTTACAAAATTCTAATTAAATTTTAAACACTTTTCTCATACCAAATTTGTAAATACAAAAAAAAAACACTTTTTAAAAAGGCACCAACAAAGAAATTTGTTAACCCGAGTAAAAAAGTTCATATATGGGTGATATCAAAAAATGTGATAAAAACCGTGTAACCACCTAATTTCTAATGCATGGATTACATTTGAGTTACATATTTCGATATATATCAGCGCATTGTCACCTGTTTTACAAAATTTATAACAATCTGACCAATTTTTGGTTAATACATAAAATTTGTGACCAATTTTATAGGCCAAATGTAAACTCCGTAACAAGTAACTCATAAGGTTTTTTAACTTTAATAGCTTATATTTTAATAACCAATAACGCTAAACACTAACTGTAAGAATTTCTATGAAGAGGAAAAGAGCCATTTTTAATAAAAATTAATACATTTTACAAGCTTTTTCGTATATCTTAGCTATCACGACTTCAACTCTGTAACGATTTTTCGTCATAATTTTTGATAAAAATGCATATACCAGAATTTTGGAGTTATCTATTATTTATATTGCGAAAAGTATAATGTTATTTATACTCAAATGATCGTTGGACTGTAAGTAATCATCCAGTATAACATACTTGAAGCTTTTCTGCAGCATGTAACATTCTCGAGATGAAAAAGATGTTTTTAATAAGATTTGAAAAAATGTTGTAAACTCCGTTCCTAATTTTTACACCAAACTATTTAACGAGTAAGAAAAACAATGTCATATTTGGATTCACCTTGTAGGTATCATGCGATTTTGTTCCGGAAAAAAAATTCTGACAAAGCGTTTCTGAAAGAAAACGAAAAAAGTAACCAAATGTAAACTCCGTAACTGTAACCTCCGTAACCACAATTGTTTGCATCAGGTTTCATTCAAATAAATGTAGATAAATGTTTAAAGTATTTTAAAATAACCATAAACAGAGGTGATTCAACTAATATTTATGCGTCAAATCAAAAAAAGTTATCAGTTTTTTACCCTAAGCTGCTGGAGCGAAAAACGATTGATTTTGCATTTCATTGGTTTTGAATCGATATTTCAAGTCATTACTGACATTAGTTTGACAAATTAAATTTGTTTCACACAATTAAAGAATTTTTTGATCGTGAAATGTTATGTTTTTAATATATTATTTTGTAACTGCGCAACCGCTGTTTGGATTTTAAAAAATTTTATATTTTTGAAAAGCATTTAAAAGGACCAAAAATACAAAATTAAAAAAAAATAAACATTTTTTTCGCGGAATGAATTGTATTTTTATTCGCGAAGCAGCCAATTTGATAAACACAAATTATATTGGAAAGCAAGTTGAAAACCCAAATACGAAAAACTAATAAATTGAATAAAATTAGTACGCAATTTTTTTTTTATATCTTTTGCTTGCAGAAATGTAAACTCCGTTACAAAAAAAAAAAATTAAAATTGTGCCAAAAAAGTTATTGCGACAACTTGTAGAAGAGATTTTTTGCAATTAGGTTTATAATGACTAAACTTACTGATTCCATTAAGAAAAAACCGAAATATTAACACTTTTTGCTTCTCACAAATTTGGCCCAAAAATTTATCACATTTTTTGATTTCACCCATATAATAATATATTTTTTAAGATAGAACTTTATATGATAAATTATCAAAAATATTTTCTAAGTCATTTTAGATAAAACTTTATATAATCTAGATTCCAAAACATTTTCTAAGTCATTTTATATATAAATTTAGATAAATCTTAAATAATTTAAAAAAATTTCTAATTCAATTTTTGATAAAAACTTATACTATATTTAAAATCATAAAAAATTCGAAAGGAAAATATTTTTTATGTAAATTTCCTAGTGGCCAAAAGTATAAAAATTAACCCCATATGGATCACGTTACACAAAATAATTATTTTTATCCAGTTGAGATTTTTTTTTTATAAATTTAATGGCTTTACAATCTCGTAGTCATAATTAATATTAAGTTCCATGGGTCTTTTCTGACCCCAGGCCACTAAGGGTTAAATTTTTTTTAAAGAAATGAAAAGATAATTATATTCTAACCAAATTTAAGTGCTGTTTTTCCGAAAACCGTGTAAAATTTGATGAAAACATTAAAGTTTCTTAAATTTTTGCTACGCGTACCACCTTACAGGCAAAAAAAAGTGCGCCGTTCACTCTCCAATATGAAGTATTTTTGCAAGGGGGTTTCAAAAAAAAAAAATTTTTTTTTATTGGCGAACGTAGGGGTCGCCATTTTACATTTTTCGTTATATCTTTGGCATTTACAGTCGGATCTTAAAGTATGACACATCGATGTTTTTCTCTCGAGGAGACCAGTGAAGTATCCCGTTCTAGTTGCTACGACCCTAAGGTACGACCCTAATGTCAGAAAATTAAAGCTCGCAAAAAATCATTAAACTTTTGCTAAGGAAGTTTTTCGATAAACCCAGTAAATTTTTTTTTGAGGTACGGTCTATTGTACATATTTCCGGTTGAAATAACCCCCGTTAATCAGTTACAAAGTCAGTGGCACATTTTTGAGATTACCTTGATTTTCTCTGCTTTTCCATTTTAAATTTGTTCAGTGACTACATTATATAAAGTCGAGTGTTACGAAACTTTCGCGGTTTGTATAAGTGAGATATTTTACACGGCTTTCTATTGATTACGCGTTGAAGCAAAAAATTTATTAAGCAAATTTCAAATTGAAAAATTACACATAAATCGCTTTAATCGCAAAAATTTATCAATAACTTTGTAGCTGACTCACGGCGATTTTTACAATCACATATACGCGCGACTTACTTGAATAACTTTAGTTTCACTAACAAACACAGTTCACTTAGTAAAGTGTTGTTTTTTGAAACACGTCATATATACCAACTGCAATTAATATTGTAATTAATATGCATTTTTATTAATTCTAATTTAGTAGGTTTGAGATTAAGAAGAATAGTAAACAATTTTCAAAAGTTATAAACACATTATTAATTTGCAAATCAGACTAGATCTAGTTTCTGTCTTTTTTTTTATATAATTGTTTATATTTTATTGTCAGATTGTCTCTATATGATAATTTTTTTCAACAACCTGTCGGCTGTAGGAATCAAACCCATGCACTCCTACATTACAAATGTAACTATACTAGAGTTCGACAGCTTAGCCATCTAACCCACCAATTAAAAACCCCAATAGAGCGCGTAATGCTTCACTTTTTAGAGAAATTAAAAAAAAAAATGTTCAGTCGCATTTATAAAACACAAACCTAATGGATTCAATTCTAATACTTCTATAGTTTAAAAAATATACGTTAAATTTAATGCGGAACGCTAACCGTGATCTGAAAAAATATGTGATTCAGTATTCTATATTTTTATTTTCAGGTTATTTTGATAGGAAGTAAATCCCTAAAAAAGCATGAAAAACAGTCACCCAGCAAAATCTTTCATTACCAAATAAGTGGTTATATAATAGAAATTCATAGCTCCGCACAACTTATTTTTTGGCGTCTAAACTCATTATTTTTGTTTGGCGTGGTCGTTTTTATAAGTAGACACGCTTACCCGCTCGCTTACGAAAAAATGAGAAATAAGTAGTTATAAGATTTTGAATAATAAGTGGTTACACACATGCTTACAAAAAGTTTAAATATAAGTGGTTATCCGATTGCTTACTTGATTCTTAAAAATAAGGAGTTAGGCAAATACTATTAGCCTGAGGAAATACATTCAGAAAAATTTAAGTTTTCTCTAGTGTGTAATTTTAGGACTCGCGATAAAAATTTAAACATAAAACATATTTACATATAATAAAAAAATTTCACTGTGTAAAAAGTACTTATTTAAACTAATACGAGTAAGTCATTATTTTATATTTAGAAACAATGATACAATAGGCCGTTATTAGGAAGTCATTATTTTATATTATAAAATAATGCAAAAGGTAATGATATATCATTTTTGGTAATGCAGATAGTAATGAGGTGTCATTACCAATATTTTTCTGGGTATTGAAAGAGTTAAGAGCATAAGCGACATTGCTCTAAAATTCAATATTTTAAATGCCAGTTCCTTTTTCTCGATGTAAATTTTGATGAAATGTGGACTAAAATACATTTCTTTAACGCATTTTGCAATTATTCATATTTTTTTTTGCTCATCCGTTATCTTATTTATCTATAACTTTTTTGCTGTCGTTAACTTAACAACAATTGTCGGAAGTTAACGATATTATTTAACGACAAAATTCGGTAGAAAAAGTTACGGAATCAGTTTTAAAGACAATTGTGGTTAACTGTCGAATTTTGACAATCTAACTAGCGATTTTTGTCGTTAAAAAGTTAGAGAATCGCACTACTGAATAAAATTCTGCTTTAACCCTCGAAGTGGCACATATTTTGAGCCCTTAGTTCTGGCACATGGTGTCTGGCCAGACCCCTATACATTTACATGCATTTGTATGGAAATAAGGGCTGTTTGCCGTTAAATTTTTTACTAAGATAGGAAAATATTTGTTATATTTTGTGTTTCTATTTCTTTTTACTATGTTATTAGCTACCTGAGGAAGAAAAAATAGACCTGAAAAAATCTTTGGAATGAAAAGGGCAACAATTTTTTTGTTCTATATATATTTCTCTTTATTATGGGTAAAGTAATAAATGTTTATGACAAAATAGAAAATTATTATGAAGAATACATTGATTTTTTTATTCAGAATTTTGCGGAAGGCAACAAAAACATAAATAATCTACTTTTGAATGTTGCTGACAAACAGGATTGTTGCATTTGCAGCAAAAAACGTGTCTTACGGAGTATTTTGTCACCTTGCTGCAGGCAAATTCTGCAATCTTTTTTGGCAGCTAATGTGTCTGGACCACTGCGTGAAGCCACATTAAGGTTTGCTATATTGAGAGATCTCCCAAAGAACGCTTCAAATGCTATACGAGTTGTTGGTTGAGCCACAATGTGCGGATTATTGATGCGATTTTCAACGTTGGCCAGTACCAATTACTTTGCAAGTTTATATAAAAATATGCGTCTTCTTTCTTTTCTTGTATTTTCATCATTTAGCTTACATATAATGTAACTTGCCAATGCCATCACATCAATCATGTTGCAGAAAAACGCGTATGTCCAGCGTCTGGTTGACCGTTTTGTTGTGTAATGAGTTAGCATTTGATCCATCGTATCGACTCCGGCTTTAGTTGAATTATAAAATAAAATTGCTTCCGGTTTCATGGCTACGCCTTCAACATGTTTCGTGTAATGCACGGTTGAAATTAAATTGACTGCCTTATTTTTTTTGGGCACGTAGCTGCAAAGTGCAACAAGATTTTCATGAAAACCAAACACACTTGAAAGAATTGGTCGTCTGGTGCTCTTCATAACTTCCTTAGGAAGACATCTTTTGTTTGCTCGAATGGTGCCAACAAATGCCAGTCCCATAGCAGCAAGTCGTTTAGCGCCGTTCAATGAGGTGAAAAAATTATCAGAAATAATTGTTCTGCCGCAATTTGCGAAATACATTAGAACGTTTTCACCTTGATTTATCTCCCGATTGTCTCCTTCTTTTCCAGTGTATAGTTTTCCTTTTAATGGAAATTTAGTCTTAGCATCGCATGCCCACCAAACTTTGATCCCATACCTTGCAGGTTTTGATGGGATATATTGGGTGAACTTTGTGCGCCCACGATACGGAAACAACTGCTCATCGATGGTGATATTTTCATAAGGTTCATAATAATTTTGCAGATTTTTATTGAGAAAATTCCAAAGGTCCCGGATAGTAGCTGCTTTATCTGTTTGCTGTCGGAATGCCTGCGTACGATTATTATCGAAACGAATATATCTGGACAGAGTAATGAATCGTTTGTGCGACATAGCCGCACGGAATATGGGCAGCGAGTCTTGCATATTATTATGGCTGAGACCAGAAGCCAACAAAATCCCAATGAATGCATCTAGCTCAGAGCTTGTCAAATCAATCCATTTTCTTTGGGTAGACTCTGGATGTTCTTCATTCCATTTTCTAATTGATTCTCGCCCATACCGATTTGTTTCACTAATGATGACGAACGTAATATTGGTTGAGAAAAATAGCTTGAATACCTCAACTGGATTGGTGAGCCTTGTTCCAGATTGAAAATGCATGATATTATGCTGGCGCAAACGAGATGCAAGGGGTTCAGTTTCTTTCCATATAGTACCGTCTTTACCATAAAAACAGCCTGAGTCGACTTCATTTGCTGCTTCAGCATCATTTCCACTTTCTTCTTCATCATCTACGTCTTCATCACTATCATAAAGTTCGTTAGGTTCAATTTCCAAATCATTTTCTATGTCTGATGCATCATCTTCTGGCACATAATCAGCAGTGTCGTCACCATCGTTTTCAAAAACATCATCATTTTCATCAGCTTCTACCTGACTTTGAAAATCACGCACTAATGCCTCTGACAATTGGGGTTGCAAATTCGCACTACGCAAGCGTGTATTATAAATAAATTCCAGTTCATCAGCCATAATATACTAACAACGCAACAAATCTACCTGCGTAAAATTATTCACAAGTTCAAAATTACCACACAAAAACTAGATTACTTCTTCACTGTTCAACGTTCAATGAATAACTAACTCACAAACAAAATCAGAAGAAAGAAAGAAGCATAAAAGAATAAAGTAAATACAAATTTCCAACTCGTGCCATGTGCTTTGCCTATGCGTTCATACAAAATGCAGACACCATGTACCAAAAGTAAGGTGAAGATTTTTTATTTGGCTTTTTTGTCCTGTTCCAAGGACTTTTTTTCAATTATTAATTTATACATCGAAAGCCAACAATATTTTGGGAGATTACCTGAAATTACAGCCATGTACCTAAAATAGAAGTATGCTAAATTGAAGCATGAAAATGAAATATGTCTGGCCAGAACCATGTGCCACTTCGAGGGTTAAGCGCACGAAATACTTTCCTCGTGAAACGCCATTTAAATATCATGACAGTTGTTGCAATGAATTTGTTTTCTCTGTGTGGGTAGTTACACTTATAATTTACCTTCACCCTTACACTAACCTGAAGTAGGTTACTTGGTATTTTCTTAACTTTGAAATTTTAGGGCCAGTTTTATAGTGAGCGGTTAAGTCTTTTTCTTACTTTTTACTACTTAAGAAGCTTTTTAAAAAGATTATGGTCTTAGAATTAGTGTCTCAATTGTTAATAATAGAGATCGGCGCGTGATACGAAATGTGCGTGAGTCACGTGATTCCGACGTGAAGCACACGGGATCGTACGTAGTAATTACAATACACCGAAGTGAGTAAGAATAAATTACTTCTGCGTGATTCGTATGTGAGTTTAGTTTTTAATCATAAATGTTACTGTTTTAGTGAGAATTTCATAACCGGAGTGGTTTTTTTACTGTACTGACGTAGCATGCGTGAGCGTGAGTATTAACAAATTTGTCGTACTTGCTTAATTTTTTTCTCCGTGAGCGTGCGTTACTAATGCTCAAAATACTTTAAAAGAATAAAATCTCTGAAAAATACTTAAGAGTAATATTTTACTTAACTGTTTACTATAATAACGGCACTTAGTTTGTTTTTTATTTGAGTGGCCTTGAGTAGAACATAAATGGAATGGATTTGTTCTTAAGATGGTAATTTTTTTACAAACAAGAACGTTTAGTTGCAAACAATGTATAAACAATGTTTCAAATCCGAGGAGAGCAATAAATGGCACACACACTATTAAGTGTTTAACTCTTAAATCAAACTCAAGTTATTAAATCATTAATATCCCAATGTAGAAACAGGAGTATCACTATATTTTGGACTTTAATATCTTCGGCATTATTGCAAATGTAAAACAACGAACGCCATTACCTTTAAATTAAATGAAAGAACGCTGCTTTGAAAATTTGGTTACTAAAATAAGTGCAATACACTTACCCAAATAATCTAACCGACAACCCCAGCAAAACCTTGCATTATTATAGAAGTTTGCGCAATACGGAACATTATCATTGGTTTTTGTTCTTTTTTACCACTAACTTCTGTCAAGGTTATTTAATTAAAAGTGACATTTTGCAATATATATTTTATTTTTTGTTTCTATATCAAAAAATTTGTAATTCTACATTATTTGCAGGTATTTCTCTAACGTTATTCTTACACAGTGCAACACTATTTTTAGTACGTTAAGAAACCCAAAATATTATTCAAATATGACAATTATGTGATCATATAAATTTTCTTGGAAGTTGTTTCAAGTTGTATATTATACTATAAACATTTTAATAAAATATAATATATTGAAGGAATTGTATACCTAAATAACTTTCAAAGAATTTTTTTATGAAAAACAACTTCCAAAGAATCATAAAGAAATGATTCCTTCCTATGGCAAGCCCGCCTTCGAAGGGTAGACATTCTAAAATCCGGATAGGGACATGCCTGCAACAGATTATTTTTCACAATTTGCCAAATAAGTTTTGGGATTTTAGCACATTTAATTCATTTAATGCAATTATTGTTTATCCCGATAAAAATAAATTTGAAAAAAATATTTTTGTTTAGTCTTAATTTAGCCTGTTCGCACACGCTCTAAAAGCGGAGTATACACTAAGGAACATTGAGTTTGGAAAAAAAATATCAAAAAATTTTGATAACATGAATTACACGAATGTCAACACGACACATTAACATACACAAATGAACATTCGTAAAGAAATGGGAATTTTTTCAAGAATGTTCCATCGTGTATCCTCCGCTTAATATTATATTGGAGATAATTAATACTGCGCGAATGAACAAAATGATAGTTTTGTTTGTTATGCTGAATAATTAAATATCTCAAAACATATACAGACAGACTCAAGCATCGGCATAATAAAATGTGCTTCTTAGTCCAATAATTTTTGGTGTAGCCAATATCACTAAAAACTCATTATACCCTGCAAAATTTTAGAATTTCGTGACGTAATAGCTCTTCTTGAACTGATTATAGGAAAACTATTATGATTATAGAAATTCTTCCTATTAATTAACGTGTTGCTAGAGATAGAGAAGAAGTGAAAGGTGGTAAAAGATGAAGGGCTTCAAATATGGTAATACTGTAATTGCGCGAGATGTTGAATATTAGAACAGTTGTTGAGGGGCATGTCATGAAGAGTTGGCGAACTGTGTTAAAGCTTTTTAGTTCATAGCCCTATTATATTATTTTACTTCGGTGGGGTCAAGTGCTATGGGAACACCGAAGGAGGACGTTGCGATATGTATATGAGGGATAGAAAAAACTCATACATATTAATATTTTTCATAAATTGATGTTGCCGTGGTTAGGGATCGAACCAGCAACCTTATGTGCAACATTCCAACGCCCTAACCAATTTTGAATTTTACTTTAAAAAAAATAAAAAATTCGAATTTTTGGACCAAATATGGAAATTTTGGCTCAAACTTGAATTTTTCCATGAAATGAAGTGGCTATTATTATAGCTTCCTCGCAAGCGAGCTCAATGATTACGCTCAAAAAATGAAAAAGAGCTTCATAAAAAAGGCTATTTTCTAAAAATAAATCGAGCATTATGAAAAATTCAATATTTATGTTAGAGATGGGCACGTGAGTGAGTTTTCACTCACACTCACTCACGCTCACGAGAAAAAAATTCTAATCACGCACAAAAAAAAAAATTCAAAATTTAAGAAAAATTAAACTTGAAAATGTGCCCAGTATATGGTTCCGAACCCCAGGAAATTCCCGGGCGGTATTTCCAGGAAAAAGTTTTTTCCAATCGGTTTCAAATCACACTAGTTCTGCAACTGGTTCCACTGCAAACGATTCCTTGAAACTGTTTCCGGAACCATGACTGATGTAGAGTCAGTTCTAGAACTAGTTCCAGAACTGATTCTATTGCAACAGGTTTCACTTTGGTGCTATAGAAGTTGTTGCTTTTGGGACAATTTCAAACAAAAGAATTGAGAGTAGAACGGTCTGTAACCGCTTTTTTGGAACAGAAACTTTAGTGGGTAAGTAATTACTAGGGTAAGGAATTTCATGCACTTAAAAATGGAAAATATGCGCCTAAAATATGCGGATAAAAAATGTAAGAAATATGCACTAAAAACTATTATTTTTGAAAAAATAATAATATGTTTTCAACTTTAGCATTAGTAGATCATCATCAATGATTAACCCATCAAGGCAAACGACACTGATGATGGTTTTGTAGCGAAAGCCGAAAATACGTATTCTATTTTGCTGGCCTTATCGAATTCTTTCAAAGTTTTTTATTCTTTGTAAATTACTTGTGAAAACTGTATCATCTTTCTTTAATTTAATAACTTAAACAGAAAGTGATATTAAATTATGATCTAAAATTAGAGTTTGCTAAAAAACGAAAAATTTGAAAACAGCGGTTTCGGTTTTTCAAAATTATAAAAACCGCGGTTTCGGTTATTTTTCGGTTTTCTTGTGGTACTAATGGAATTGTTTTCAGACAATTAAATTAGTATAAAAATTAGTTGATCTTTTTTAATTGCTGTTTTTCGTTCGATTCGTAATCACATATTAATTATCAAATTTTTCTTTTAAATTATTTTCAAATTAAAGAAAGATGATACAATTTTTACAATTAAGAATAAAAATTTAAAAAATTCGATAAGGCCAGTAGGATAGAATACGTATTTTCGGGTTCCGCTACAGACCCATCCTCAGTATTCTATGCCTACATTAATTAAAATTCAATTGAATTTCTCATTCAAATAAAGGCAATAACGCCGTTTCGTACCTTTACGGGAGAAGAAAAGTACGCAGAAAACCGTTATAAATAAATTCTTATTCTTTTGTCGGCAACTAAAGCTGTATTTTCACGAATTTAAATTTTATCAATATGTTTAAAAGAACATAAGGTTAAAGCTTTATAAATTTCGGGGACTACGAAATAGGACTTTTTGAAAAATACGCGGTGAAAATCTATACAAAAACGAAAAATTATTTAAAGTAATATTTAGTGGAGAAAATGTTCATTATAATTAAATATATTTTTCTGAACACCCAGAAATTATTACTCGTAAAAGACTCTAAAATATGATTATTTTCAGAGTTCTGAAATTTGGAGTCATAAATAAAACATAACAGATTCGTATTTATGAGTGTATTGAAAAATTATTATTTTTTCTAATTTTTTAAATACTCATAAATGATTCAAAAATTAATCATAAATATATAACTCATAATGGCTCAGAAAATTATAAATTTTCCACTAATGCTCCTAATTCAGAGTCTGACGAGTAATACAAAAAGAAATACACCCTCATACGGCTATGATTTCAGAAGGCCCTAGCGCTCCTTTATGAATCTTTTCGGATTCTAATTGTACATTGGGATGCAATTTAATTAATTATTTTAATAAGTTAAAGTATTTATTAAAAACCGACTTATTTTTGTCGGTTTTCGGTTTCGGTTTTGAGGCCTGAAAAACCGCGGTTTCGGTTTCGATTGAAACCGAACAGCAAACTCTATCTAAAATCGAACTAAAAATATTCATTTACCAAATAAAAAGATCAAATATACATACCATTCATTCAAAAATAATTTTTACGTGTTGTATTTTAAAATTCAAAATCTACGGACTATAATACTGTTGGATATAGTGTAATTAAGTTACCGTTTTTACCGATTCCAAAAAGCTCAATTAAATTTCGTTAAAGAGCTGCTCGATAAAAAAAGCTCTATGGAATTTTTTTTTACGAGCTGATCGATTTAAAAAACTTTATTCGGTTTTTTCTACAAGCCTTTTCATTTTTATAAGCTCTTAATTTTTTTTAGTTGCGAGCTTTTTTAATAAAGAGCTGCTCAACTTTTAATTTTGGTTCCGAGCTTTTTGAAAAAATGTATATATTTTTGGCTCGCTCGAGTTTTCTTTCCATCCCTGATAAATACCCTCGAACATTCATCAGCTCGGTAATGCTCGTTTAAGTGCTATTACGTCAGATTTCTCAATTTCGGGACACCCTTCTGCCAATGTAGTGGTGTATGGTATAAAAAACTTTAAATCCACATGTACACACGGGAGAAAACCGATAAAGATAGAGCAAAATGAAACCCTAAATAGCTTAAATAATTCACAATAGAGACATTTAGGGAGGTTTTCTTTAATCTATTTTTGGATTTTTTGGATTTTAAATGTCTGCCCTAAAAAGTTGAATTTTGTTGGATAGTGTTATAAGAGTACATGTTATTCTTACTTTGGTACATTGTACTTAAATATACACTAAAAATTGTTCTAATTCCTGCTAAATATTTGTTCCACTTGAATTGTACAAGAAGCTGTTGTTTAGGTTAACTAAAGTTGTTAATAGCTGCAAGAGTGACGTTGACAATTTGGAACTAAAAATTAAAGAACGAAACATTTTAAAACAAAGTCACGTATTTTTATGTGGGTTTCAAATAAAATACTACATAATTGTGATACTCTACACAATATTTTGATAAGTAAATGTTAATATATTTCACACAGGAATTTTTAAGTAAAGGGTTTTCCAACAAGGACCCCGATTTCACCAAAAAAATCATCTTTAACGATGAGGCCTTTTTTCGATGAACGGGTGCACTAAAATAAAAAAGTGTATAACAAATTTAGCTAAGAATTAGTTTAAAACTGCTGAAATTGAAACATTATTTTTGCTACCCTAGTAAGATAGAAACAGCAAAAATAAAACTCTTAAATATACAGAATATTACTTACATATAGTTAGTTAACTAATTTTTTAGTTTATTAACTTTTCAGCAAACATTTCAACAAACTCAAAAATAACAAAAATTTTGTAGATGTCATATCTTTGTTTAATTTGTATTTTTAAATTTTAAAAATAAAAATAGTTTTTTCGACTTTTAATACTGCAATAATTCATTTGTTCTTTTTCGATGGCACACCCAAGAAATATATTCGGTGCTGTCAATTGCAATTATAGTCAGAGCTTCGAAGAATTAATTCCCCAATTCCCTTTTTATACCCTACACCACTATGTGGTCATTATACCCTACACCACTATGTGGTCAGGGTATTATAAGTTTGTGCTGATGTTTGTAACACCAAAAAATATTGGTCGTAGACCCACCTTATAGTAGACCCACCTTATTTCGATTTAACGATGTCCGTCTGTCCGTCCGTCCGTCTGTCCGTCCGTCCGTCTGTCTGTCTGTCCATGCAATCTTGTGCGCACTCTACAGGTCGCAAATATTAAGATATTTTGATGAAATTTGGTACGCAGACCTATGTTGGTCCAAGGACGAACAAGTTTGAATTTGGTGAACATCGGTCCATGTTTAGACCTAGTGCCCATATAAGGGTCCTACCAAAATTATACTGTTTATACGCTGCAGGTCGCAAATATTAAGATATTTTGATGAAATTCGGTACACAGACCTATATTGGCCCAATTACTCAGCCTATTGATTTTGGTGAACATCGGTCCATGTTTAGACCTAGTGCCCATATAAGGGTCCTACCAAAATTATACTGTTTATACGCTGCAGGTCGTAAATATTAATATATTTTGATGAAATTTGGTACACAGACCTATGTTGGCCCAATAACGCAGCCTATTGATTTTGGTGAACATCGGTCCATGTTTAGACGTAGTGCCCATATAAGGATCCCACCAAAATTATATTGTTTATACGCTGCAGGTCGCAAATATTAAGATATTTTGATGAAATTTGGTACATAGACCTATCTATGTTGGCCCAAGGACGAAGCCTATTAAACGAAATAAATTTAATTCCTTGACTAAAAGTTGAATTAACTAAAATTGAATGAATTCCTTGACTAAAAGTTGAATTAACTAGAATTGAATGAATTCCTTGACCAAAAGTTGAACTTGAATGAATTCCTTGACCAAAAGTTGATTTAACTAGAATTGAATGAATTCCTTGACCAAAAGTTGAATTAACTAGAATTGAATGAATTCCTTGATCAAAAGTTGAACTAAGTGCACAGTTGAATGAATTCCTTAGCCAAAAGTTGAATTAACTAGAATTGAATGAATTCCTTGACTTCAAATTGAATTAAATAGTGTTGAATGAATTCTTTAGTGAATGAATTATTTAATTTCAATTCTTTACGCTTTGGTCAGGGAATTCATTCTATAAAATTGAATTCTTTAAATTCATTCACAGGAATTAATACCTGCTTATGTCTTATTGATGAATTCATTCCTTGAATTAAAGAATTGAATTAAATTTTTGGGAGTTCATTCCAAAAAGGAATTAGTTCTTTAAAACTCTGATTATAGTCAATCGAATGGTTCGGTTGTAGGAAGAATAATTCGGTAGTCTCAACCGAAAAATTTATTTGATCTAACTGAAGCATTCGATTGGCAACGAACCTATTTTCTGGGTATAATTATTTCCTTTACTTTTTTCAAAAACGCAGTTATTTTTCTCTAACAGCCTATCGTCGTCGAAAATCCAAAAGTACGTAACATCACTTTTTTTAATTTTACAGGAGAAGTAAAAAACGTATAAAATGAAAAATATTTCCTATATAAAAACAAATTATCGAATATATTGTGCTTTAAGCACAACAATTTTTAGACTTGGTCACAGAAGTCTAAAAATTGGTATAGGCATCTACTGGTAAAGCTAATTTGACTACGCTGAATTCAATGGTTCTAGTAGTTTTTCGAAGTTAGCGCTGGTATTCGCGATTTAAAATTTCAATACTAAAGTACCATAAAAAGGTATTTTTTATACTTTTGGGATCATTTTTGAATTTAAATCAATCCAACACTGTTAAATATAATTTTTCGCTATTTTTTCCCCAGAATTTTTTTTTTTTCGCGATTTTTGTTTTTCGAGAGAAATTTTTTTTCCTAACTCTATTGAATATTTTTCTAAACCCTATTGAATATACACAAAGTAGCATAACATTGTATTATTTATTCGCAGAAAAAAATGTTTTAGCGAAAAACAAATTCGGGAAAAAGAAAATCGCATAAAAAAATGTTGGGAAAAAATTAAAGCTTCCTTAGTGTTGTACATATTTAATCAAATTTTATAAATTTATAATTAAAAATGATCCCAGAATTATAAAAATATAATTTTTTTGATACCTAAGAGTCAAAATTTTTAATCGCGAATATCGCGAATACGAGCGCTAACTTTGAAAAACGGCTATCACCATTGAATTCAGCATACTCGAATTAGCTTTACCAGTAGGGTGCCCAGCTTGTTAAAATTTGCGACTACACTGAACCAAAAGACGTAAATAAAATCAAAATAAAAATTTGTTACTTTTCGATGAAACGATATCTTTTTTTTTTATTCAAATTGATGTATGTTTTTTTGGAATCAACTATTTTTTTTTAAATGCACATACTTATTTTCGTCAAAAATATTCTATGAAGCAATTCTCGTTTTGATAAATTTTTGTCCATTTATTAACGAAATTTAGTTTGTTAATACCTCATTCATACTGAACCCAAAACTAGTAGTATTCAAGTTTATTTTGTTTTCGATTGTCAAATTACATACAAATTTCAAATCGAAAACTTGAAAAAACCGAAAACTTCTAGTTTTGGGTTCAGTAAAAAATTTTGTTAAAAAGGCCGTAAAGTTAATTTGATACAATTTTTCTTCAATTTGAAAAAAGTCTTAAATCTGTGGAAAAAAGTTTAGTGTGGTGTGGTTAGTTTTATCGCGTCATTCCTCGTGTTAGCATGTTAGACCAGTCGTAATAGTCGGAAATACTAATAAATTAACATGAAGTGTTTGAAGTGTCAAAGTATTGATAATTAAGAAATTCAGTGACTTGTAGTGAATTGCTAAGTGAATATGTATTATTTTTAATTTAAATGAATTTTTATAATTTTAAAAGTTTCAATTTCTGTCATTAATTTTTATAGTGTCTTGTCGTTTTATTAATTTCTTTTATAGCGAGGCAAATTATTTATTTATCAGTTTATAAAATATTCTATATTTTTATTGCAATTATTAATTTAAATAAAATAATTTAAATGTTTTTGTACACAAAATATTTCATTGTATGTACTGTCGTATATTATAATTTCCATTTTATATGCCATTATTTTTTATATTTTATCAAATTCAATTCATGGTTTGGTAAATAAAAATTTACCAAACAATGTGTTACATTGACGGACAGGTTTTGTTAGCTGTATAGTGATCACTAGGGCAATAAATTTCAGGTAAATGCAAGTTTTTTCTCGATAGTCCAAAGCTTATATAGACTAAATATTTGTCCGAATCATCAAATTCCAAACAAAACGACTTGTTATTGCATATTTTTGCATATTTTGACAAAAATGCATGTTCTTGCCTATTTTGAATTCAAATGCATATTTGGTGCCTTTTTAATGCATATTTTGTGCTTTTTATTGCATATTTGTGCAAATATTTAATTTTTAGTAATATTTTTTAAATTGTAAAAAATCCGGAACCAGTTCCTGGGATCCCATATGGAAGGTATGACTGAAGTAGAATCAGTTCTTGAACTAGTTCCAGAACTGAACAGAATAATAAATATGGAACAGAAAATTTTCCTGGATACGATTAAATGAAAATTTAAATTTTTTTCTTTATTATTAAAACTAAAAATTTTTTAAAACCTTATTTGCCTCTGGAAAAGCTTTGAGTTCTATGTGTATTTGCAAAATAACTATCTTACATATATTTTTATGTTTTACAGTGCTTTATTTTTGCAAATATAATCATTTTAAGTGCATATTTTTTATGTTTGTCCTTTTTAACCGCATTTTTAAGGCACATATTTTCGATTTTTAAGTGCATGAAACATAGTATACTATAGTAGCCCCACTCATTAAAAAATTGAGAGCTTGTCCCTATCTCATGTAGTTGTAGTGGTATTAAGAACCATATGTACAAGTAAAATTACGAACACTACTTAATTTTTTCAAATGACAGAAAATGAGTTAAGCTACTATATTATACTATGGCATGAAATTCCATGCCCTAGTGATTACCCATACATCACTTTAACATGGATTTTAATTGATTTCATCGCTGGTTTTGGTTCAGTGTAGCACAGTGTTATTTCTTAATGCTTACGTTTAATACCAACTTTCAAAAAATCTCAAGTTTTGCCATTTTAGCATGTAATTAATAAAAACATATTTTTCAAATATTTTTGTAATTTTTATCAAAATATTTTTTTAATTTTTTATTTAATCGATTAATCGTATTATGTTATTCGAATTATTCTTTATTCGAAATTTGGACATTTTAAATTATTCGAACAATTTTTAAGCAGATTGTTCTATTAATCGAATAACAGCTAATCCATTGTATACCCTATGCAGTGCTACAAAAATGTAAGTACTTCGTAATTGTACTTCAAAAAAATAAATACACGTACTTTGCATGTGGTTTTTACTTAAGTACTAATAATTAGCAAAATTATTTTATCAATAACAAATAGAGAATTTGTTACCAGTGTTACCGTTGTGCGACTAAAGTTGCAATTTTCAACCTTTTTGACGGCCTTTGACTTTTTCAAATTAGCCTAATTTTGCCACTTTTGCTAACTTTGTGCGACTTTTTCCCCCTTTTTTGTAAAGTCAGTAATAAAATAATTATATAGAATGATATTTAATTAGATCTAACAGATCAGGTCAAATCTAACCTTTTTCACACGTGTAGACTAAACTTGAGCAAGCTGCTAAATATATGGACAATTTAAGTAAAAAATTTAGGTTAAATTCAAGAGAAATTTTACTTGGTGTAAAAAATTTCTAGTAAAATATAGCTTAAAATGTGTATTTTTGGACACTCCGGATCCAACCCAAGATATCACCATATTTATTATTGAGAGTAGTAGATTATAAAGACACGCGAGATAAAACTACTGGAGATATAGCAAAATACACTTCGAAATATCTCTATTGTGAATGATTTAAGCAAATTGTAGGTGTTTTTGCTCTATCTCTAGCATTTTTCTCTCGTGTGTAAATGTAGTTTAAGGAGAAATTTATAGGTACGGAAGGACGAATTTTTGGCCACTGTGCTGTATCTCGCTTAGCTTCCGAGAAATAAGGTATTTTCTGATTATGAAATTAAAAATATGGGAAATAGCGCCACCCATATGTGACCCTGATAGCAGAGACATGAATATATAATAAAGGAATTCAAAGTTTAAGTGTTAATCTGCTATCGTTTTAAAATACACAGAGAGAATTCCTTGGACGAGTTTTAATTACATTTTTTCACTAAACTCATGAAGTGTTCTTCACAATAGGAATGAAACATTTTTTAAACTCTATGAAAAAGCTTCATAGTTTTAATGAAAATATTTTTAATGAAACTTTTTCATTAGTCGTATTAAATTTTTAATAAATAATATGAAATTTTTCATTAACTTTTATGAAAAATTGCATTAATTTAATGAAAAGTTTAAATGGACGAATTCCAGTAACAATTCATAGATCTAATGCAAAAATTCATTGATATCATGCAGATAATTCTCTCAGTGTAGTAAGATTTTTGAAGTTTAATCCATAGAAAAATGACAAATTTACGACAAATGCTAATTTAAATCTTAATATAGCGCACTGTGAGTTCCATCAATGATTTAAAAATAAATATTATTTGAACTAACTAGCAAATTTTTAAAATTAACCCAATAAACCAAAGAACGATATGATAGCGAAATGGCTATCACCTTAAATATCCGAAAATGATATCATATTCCAATAAGATTATAATATCGTTTTCGATAAGGTTTGCAGAAACAAATAAAATTTATAAAAACTTACAATTTTTACTTCATTTGGCTATTTATACTGCTTGTTATTGGACAATTATAGTTGGAAAATCTAGGTGAGTTCGACTTTTCTTCTGAATATGAAGATTTCACTGTCAATTTTTCATTATGGCTTCATTTCAGCTCATTTTAAAAGAATTCCGGTTTTGCAATCATATATGATATCATTTTCGATATCGAAATCGCCTGGAATAAGGATAGTGTTTCGAAGTTGGACGAGATTTTGGCGATTTTACTATCGTTATTCCAGGGAATTTCGGTAGCGAAAACGGTATCATAATTCCTTGGAAATATGATATCGTTACGATAGGTACATTTTAGAACAAAAAATCTATCGTTTTCGTATCGCAAGTGATTGTCATATATAATAATAAATATCACCTAGAGTTATGTATATTCACTCTTAACCACATTCTTACCCTCTCCCCTCTATATTTGTACATCTTATTATCTATATAACTTCTTTATTTTAATTTTATCTTGTATTTACAATCATCAAATATTTTCTTTTAATTAATAATTATCTAATGTTTCTTAATTTCTCTTTTATTACATTTTAGTACTAAATATTATTATATTTTTTGTTATATTCTTAAATTGTTTCTTATTAAATTAACCGTTATATTTATCACTATAAATGAGCCCAGCATTGTTAAATCTGAGTCAGTTTCTTATTACCGTTAAAGTAATAAAGTTGTCCAATAAAAATAAAGATCATTTATAAAATCGCGCACAATAGTTTAATTTACATATTATTCTATGTGATATCGTTTCGATATCGTGACGATATCGTTTGGTTTATTGGGAAGAAACACAGATTACTAAAAATTAGCTTTCACAATTAGTTCAAATACGAATGAAATTAATAGCTATGCAAAATTGGCATCAAAAAAAATATTAGTTTAATCCTAAATTTTAAGACAAAATAACATAAAAATTAGTGCAATGGAATAAGAACGCATTTTTAACGAAAATTAATTTAACCAATAAGTTAAAAGTCAAAACCTGTGACTCGATGCTATCAACTCCGAATTTGCTAGATACCGAAATAGAAGACTGAGTTTCCATTAATGAACTTGTAAAACACACAGAAACAAATTTTCAAAATAATAAATTTTTCGGTGGATTTCTTAATTTTTTTGTTTAAATTGTTATTTCTTTCCTTTGGATGTGTTTTGTTTAAATAAAAGTGTGCTACTTTTTTTGAAAAATTACTTTTTTGTGCGACTTTATTTTGAAAAAATGACTTTTTGTGGTACTTTTTCAAAATTCTCAGCGGTAACACTGTTTGTTACTGATAAAATAATATAAAAACGATACATATAAAATATTTCAAAAT
The DNA here is from genome assembly GCA_949987735.1 of Leucophora obtusa. Taxonomy (NCBI): domain Eukaryota; kingdom Metazoa; phylum Arthropoda; class Insecta; order Diptera; family Anthomyiidae; genus Leucophora; species Leucophora obtusa. Next base: position 182,897,669 of record OX465296.1, read on the forward strand.
GCGATTAAATTCTCAAACTTATACATATTTTATCACAAATCTCTTCTTAGAATCTTATGCACGTGTTCCAAGTTTATAAGCAAATTTTTCGAAATTAATTTTTTTTTTCCAATTATCATATATTACCTGTTAACTGTCACTGCCAAAATGAAAAAAAAACAACAACTCTGCCTATATACATTACTCAATTTTAATCATGTATATGTCAAATTCAAAATAACATTTTCTTCCATTGCAGAAAAAACTGCATACGTTAACTGTTTATAACATCAACTTGGCCTGACCCCCATTTATAAAACGCACATACCAGCAATCAATGTCAGACGCTACCAACCAGAAGCTTGTTAAAGAAAAATTTGCAAATTATGTACTTTGTATATATACACCTGAATATGGAAAAACACAAATTGAAATAAAAGAAGGTGTAACTTCTATTAAATGGTACTGTCATATAAATTACAAACGCGTTTCACTAATTTCTTTAAATTATAAAGTAGAAAAATAATTTAATTATTCAGTCATCATTGTGGTTATGCGAGGAGGAACTCGAAAAGTTAAGAACCCTACAAAAAAAATATATGATTTTGATATTATATATAATTATATCCGAAAAATGAGAACATCTAATTGTATCAAATTAGATCGTATTAGATCCAATTTGCCACAATTAGATCTAATTTGGTGGAATAAGATATGGTTTGATATAATTTTATCCGGATATTGTCCTCATCCAAATGTATCAAATATACTATAATCATATCCAACTAGATATAATGGTATATTATTCGATACGCTTATATATAATTACTAGGGTATTCATTTGATTAATCGTTATTCGATTAATCGAACAATTTTGTTCAAAAATTGTTCGAATAATTTAGAATGGCCATATTTCGAATAACGAATAATTCGAATAATTTAATACGATTAATCGATTAATCGAAATTGCTAAAAAATTAATAAAATGTTTTAAAAATATATATATTTTATTAAAGTTAATATGGAATTTGATTAAAACTTATTTAACAAATTGTAAAAAACATCTTAAATATCAACCCGACTAAAAAAGTTTTCATATAATCTTATATGATTTGATATAATTATAAATGTTTATATGTGTGGCTTTATATGACCATATACATTTATATTAACACTTTGGTTTTATAAATATGTTTGATATGACATTATATATAATCATATGCGATTTGGTCTCCAGGCATATATTAAGAGATCTGCAAATATAGTTTATACATAATTATATATAATGGCGTATAAGCTTCTCTAAACAATCTTATATCAAAACATATAACAAAGTTAATATAAAATTGTAATAATTTTATGTATAAATTTATCTGACATGATATCTAATTATACAAAATTTTATAAAGATTAATTGCACTATAAAAATTAAAAAAAAAACTCCGAAATTGTGGATCTGGTTTTGAATTTTGCACTTTGACATATAAATAAATGTTTATAATTGAATTTAACATATATTTTCCAAATTGTTAGCGAAATACTCTTTATTAAACACAAAATAATTTTAAAGAAATAAAGGAAATTTTTTTTTCATTGTGGAATTAAAGGTCGAAATAATTATGTTGAAATAAATATGTATAAGTTCATTTATTTTTCCGTAAAAAAAAAATTAATTGTGAAAGTTAATTTTTTATCATGTTGGTTTTTAATTTTTATTTAAAAAAATAAAATTTGTTTTTTTTCGACCTTTTTAATTCATTAATTAGAAATTTATTAATTCAGTTCGAGGACCATTTCCTTATTATGAATTAACATAATAAGTACTTTTTTCAAAAACGATCGTCTTTTCATTCCTGAAAGTGTAGAGGTTTTTTGAAAGCAAAAACTCTGTGAAGTATTTGTCAGGAGAGTATCCTGATGAAGAAAAATAGCAGTTTTTGAAAAAAAGTACTTATTATATTAATTCATAATAAGGAAATTGGCCTCGAACTGAATTAAAAAATTTCTAATTAGTTAATTCAGTTATTTTATAAGAAAGATAAAAACTCTAACCTAGAAAAAGTTGTTCCGACAAATTTTTGTAATGTTTTATTTTGTCACCTATTTCCAAGTTTATTAGCAAAAATTGTTCTAAACATTAAGCATTAGATTTAATATGAATGAAATAAGTGATCTCAATAATATTTACAAAAATTTTCTTTGAAAATCTTCATCAAATTATATGTATTTATATATAATTTGATGCAGTTAGATAGACCCATTTTTCGGATCAAATTCTATCAGGTGAGATAACATGCTTATCTCGCTTGATATAATTATATATTCCAATATTCGGATCAAATTAGATATGGACGTATATATTGGTTTATATATGGTGATATATGATTATATAACATCTTTTTTAGTCGGGAAAGAAAAAACAAAAACATCAATAGTAGTGAGTACTCTGCATTCATAATATCCTTTAGCAAAGGATATTATCCGAAGCCATACGATTCGAATTAATAAAAGGCAAATTAAAAGGCAAACAAAAATATCCAGGTGTTTTTTATTTGAAAAGATAAATAATGTTTAATGAGAACTAAATAACCTTTTATATATATAAACTTTTCAGAGCCCAATTCAGCTAACACTGCTAGAAACAAATTTGTCAAAATTAATCACAAGGTTTTTTTTTAATTTCCTGCGAAATAGTTGCTAAAATCGAATAAAGGGATGGAGGGACGTAAACATGGAGGGAAAATCTGGCTAATTTTTATAAAATGCTAAATTTAAAGAAATTGCTCCGGTGTGGTTCTCCCCGATTTGGATAAAATTTTAATATATTACAGAGACGACAGAAGTAATACAAAATTTTATAAAATATGATCTCAATTATAGTATTTTTGTTTTTATGAATTTTAAAAGAGTTTGCGAAACTCTTTTTGTTCTTTTTTTAAATAAAATTATTAAAAATACAACAAATGTATGTTTATTATTTTACATAACATTTTTTCGATTAATCGATTAATTTTAAAATTCTATTCGATTAATCGGTTAAGAAAAAAAACCGATTAATTATTTGAACGATTAATCGATTAAATTAAAATGTCGATTAATTGAATACCCTAATAATTACTATATGAGGGACATGTAACTATATATAGATCTATATATAATTGGATATTGTAATATGTTGCACTATATATTGTGCAACATATAACAAGATATAGTTATATTTTTAGGATATAATTTCGTAAAATTTTATATAATTCCAATATATAATTATACAAAATTTTATATGATAATATATGACTATATCAAAACATTTTTACTTGGGAAAGAAAAAAAACCGGAAAATATTATACCAGAAAATTGTCAAAACTTTACAAAACAACAAAAAATTTTGGGTTAACTATTATTTGACCTCAGAATATCCCTATCACGTCAGGTTTTCGAGATATTCTAACCTAAATGTACAAAAAAAGACGTTTTGTGGGTACATTTGAGGTCCTGTAACTTCCATAAAAAAATTTTTCAAAAGGATCGTTAAAGTATCTTAAAGTGCTACACCCAGAAAACATATTCAGTTCTGATAACCGCATTTGTAGCCAATCGCATGGTTCGGTTGTGGAAGCCGAATTTTTCAGTTATGGCATCAGAAAACCAATTGAGACAGGACTAATTTGACTGTGACAACGGAATTTCAGTTGTATCAAGAATTATTCGGTAGCCACAACCGAAAAATTCCTTTGATGCAACTAAACCATTCGATTGGTAACAAATGGGGTTGTCAGCACCGAATCTGTTTTCTGGGTGTACCACCCTACAAAATCCATTTTGAATTTTTAAAAAATCTTCATTTGTCACTGAAAAGTCGTCTGTTGAACTTACTGAGTTTTGCAAATTCGTCGACACTCTGAAAATGAAACTTCGAGAATAGTAAAGAATATAAATACAAACACCAAAATTTCAAGTGGTTCTTCCGATTGTCGGTGTTCCTGATCACGAATTTGAGTTCGGAATTACAAAGTCCAAAATGGCGGATCCAACATGGCGGACAATATTTAAAAAATTGGTTGGATTTGCTTGATTCTTTTTACTTGGCGGTTTTTGCAGTTCCTGATTATGAATTCGATGTCAATTTTTAATATGGCCCCCTGTTTTTTTAAATCAATTATATTTGCTTAAAAATTGTTACCTCAGTGACAAATGAAGATTTTTTAAAAATCCAAAACGGATTTTATAGGGGAGGAGCAGCACTTTTAACTACCGTAACGATCTTAAAAAAAAAAATTTTTGCGAGTTACAGGACCGTGTTTTTTCACTTTTAGGTTAGAATATCTCGAAAACCTGACGTGATAGGGCTATTCTAAGGTCAGATTCGGGTTCAGCACATCTAAAACCTTCAGCAAAGTATAGTCTGATTCTTGGTTAGAAAACCTTGTCGGCCTGTGTAATGGACCTTTTAGTAAAAAATCGATATATCACACTTTAAAATCCGACTTTAAATGCCGCAGCTATAACGAAAAATTAAAAAAGGCGACCCCTACGTTCGGGAAAAAATTTTTGTTTTTTTGGAAATGCCTTGCAAATCTACTTTATATTTGAAGGTGTACCGCGCACTTTTTTTTGCCTATAAGGTGGTACGGTGCAGTGCACACGCTACAGGGCGCAAATACATATTAATGTATTTTGGTGAAATTTAGTAAACCGACTTACGTCGATGCACGGACGAAGCCTATTGATTCTAGTTAAAATCGGTCCATACCTAGACCTAGTGCCTATACAAAGATCTCCTAAAATTAGCTGTTTTGCATGCTACAGGTCGCAGATACTTAGATATTTAAATAAAACTTGTACACTCAGAAAAAAAATTAGTAAAAATTTGTAAACAGTTTTCAATGGTACTTTACTATTTTTGTACTGATTTTTAGTACAAATTTTTTTTCAATAATTTTTGCTATTCTCTTATTACAAATTCTGATTTCAGCAAAACATTTTACTAATTTTTAAAACCGAGTGCTAAACTTAGCAAAAAAATATATTAATTTGAAAACAAGTTGATACTTTAAGGAAATTTTATTTACAAGAATTCGTTGGTTTTTAGAATTCTTGTCTCGTTTGTTGTTGTTATTATTGATATATTCTTAGTTTAGAAATAAAACTCAGAAAATTTTATTGTATCTGTATTGAATAAAAAGGTAATAACTGGAGAACCGTTTGCAACTTTTTCTCCAAATTTCAAGTATGTTGAAGTAAATATACATTTTTTACAACTGAAAGAAAAAGAAATGTTTTTTTTTATTATTAAATTGATTTTTTTCTTTTCTTTTTAATTTTACAATTTGTTTATTTTTTAGTACAATTTTCTCATAATTACAGCAGATTGATTTTAAATTGCAGTTTATAACAATTTACTAAAATTTAGTAGCGGCTACTAATTTTATTATACTACAAATCAGTAGACATGTGTTGCTAAAATTAGCAAAAAAATACTGTAGGGTCCAAAACATTTAAGTTTCCCATAATAACAGCAAAATTTTCAGTAGCCATTACAAACTTTTTGGGTGTACCCTGATTCAAATGGGCTCAAAGATCAAATACTATTGATGTTATTTAGAAATAGTCTGTGTTTACGCACAGTGCCCGTATAAAGGACATCCAAAATTTGACAAGTCGCAAATATTAAGATGTTTTGATGAAGTTTGGTAAACCAACCTATTTGGCGCCAAGGACGAAGAATGTTGATTTTGACTTTTGCTTGGGCCTAGTGCCCATATAAAAGGAAATTTTTAACCCCAATGTTTAACCTCAAATAATGAGATGGGCAGCTAAAAAATACATGTCCTTTAAGTTTTTCTCCTCTACAATATGTCCAAAGCTCATTAAGATCTGCAAGTCCGCGTCGCATAGTGCTTGGTCCCATATTCAAAATTAAAAAAAACGAGTAAAAAGGTTAAAGTCGGGCATGCCGACTATACAATACCCTACACCAGTCTGGTGTATTGTTTGGATCCGAAATTCGAATGGGTTAAAATGGGGCTTGTGTCAAAATTTTCTATAATGTGAGTCAGCGCACCAAATTTCATTAAAATATCTTAATATTTGCGACCTGCAGTTTGTAACCAAGCCAATTTTGGGGGGACCCTTATATGGGCACTAGTTCTAAACATGGACCGATGTTCACCAAAATCAATAGGCTTCGTCCTTGGGCCAACATAGGTCTATGTACCAAATTTCATCAAAATATCTTAATATTTGCGACCTGCAGCGTATAAACAGTATAATTTTGGTAGGACCCTTATATGGGCACTAGGTCTAAACATGGACCGATGTTCACCAAAATCAACAGACTGCGTTATTGGGCCAATATAGGTCTGTGTACCAAATTTCATCACAATATCTTAATATTTGCGACCTGCAGCGTATAAAGAGTATAACTTTGGTAGGACCCTTATATGGGCACTAGGTCTAAACATGGACCGATGTTCACCAAAATCAATAGGCTGCGTTATTGGGCCAATATAGGTCTGTGTACTAAATTTCATCAATATATCTTAATATTTGCGACCTGCAGCGTATAAACAGTATAATTTTGGTAGGACCCTTATATGGGCACTAGGTCTAAACATGGACCGATGTTCACCAAAATTAATAGGCTGCGTTATTGGGCCAATGTAGGTCTGTGTACCAAATTTCATCTAAATATCTTTATATTTACGACCTGCAGCGTATAAACAGTATAATTTTGGTAGGACACTTATATGGGCACTAGGTCCAAACATGGACCGATGTTCACCAAAATCAATAGGCTGCGTTATTGGGCTAACATAGGTCTGTGTACCAAATTTCGTCAAAATATCTTAATATTTACGACCTGCAGCGTATAAACAGTATAATTTTGGTAGGACCCTTATATGGGCACTAGGTCTAAACATGGACCGATGTTCACCAAACTCAAACTTGTTCGTCCTTGGGCCAACGTAGCTCTGCGTACCAAATTTCATCAAAATATCTTAATATTTGCGACCTGTAGAGTGCGCACAAGATTGTATGGACAGACAGACGGACGGACAGACGGACATCGTTAAATCGAAATAAAAAAAAATTCTGAACCGATCGGTATACTATAAGGTGAGTATACGACCAATATTTTTTGGTGTTACAAACATCAGCACAAACTTATAATACCCTGACCACATAGTGGTGTAGGGTATAAAAAATATATGTGAGGAATGTTGGCGAATTATACATTTTTGAAGAGCTAACATAATACCCTAAATAAATATGTAAGATTAATTCAGTATCTCATCTTTTTTCTAAAAAGAGAGGGCGCTAAGTCCCACACAAATTTTGAGCTAAAATAGTTAAGCGAAAATCGAATTTTAACTGCTTTACAAAAAAAATTGACAAAAATTCATTTTTATAGATATTTTTTTGAAACTCGATATTTTGTTATTTAATACTATATTTGCAATAAGCAAAAATAATAATAAAAAAAAATCAAGAAAATAAAAAAAATTTTAAAGTAATAACACTTTTTTTTTGACGAAAATCTAAAATTTTATAAAGTTTAGTGAAATTAAAAAAAATATTAAAAAAATCTATTTTCATTCATTATACCGTCAAAGTTTCATTTAGTTGGTTCCAAATTGAAGAATTCATTTTTTTTTTAAACTTTAACCCATGTGAATCGCGCCCGAAAATGGTCCATTTTTTAAATATAGAAATCCATCAAAAATTTCCAAAATTCGAAATTTTGTAAAAACCACTTTTTTAATTTAATTTGTTCATTCAATATACTTAAAATTATTCATATATGGAATTTCGGTTTGGCCGGATATCATTAACCCACTTTAACTTAGAACCGAAATGCCCATAAATTGAATACACTCAAAAAAATAAGTTAGTAGAAAAATTAGTAAAACGTCTTGTATATCAAGTGTACTAGTTTTCAGCAATTTTTTTTGTATTTTTTTAGCACTAAACTAATTTTGAACTGTTGTTTTACTAATTTATTTTGCTAAATAAATTGTGCTGATAACCGCAATTATAGCGCGGATGACAACCAGATAGACAAGATGTAGATATCGCAGATTGTCTGGATGTAGTACAGACAACGGAAATGATAATTAAAGAAACAACTGTACACAATTTCTATATTTAAATTTTCAACAAATAAATTAACTAAAGTAAAATTTGTTTACAAATTTTTTTAATTTTTTTCAGTCTACTAATATTCAACAAAAAGTTTAGTGATTTTAGCAAGGATTTTTTTCATTTGCAATCGACTAAGTGTTAGCAAAACTTTTGCTAAGATTACTATTTTTTGTGGTAAAAATCAGCTCGCTGACACAGCAACATTTTTTTCTGACTTTACTGATTTTTTTTTTTGAGCGTAGAGACGCAAAAACGGTTTTTTAAATGCTTAATTTGGCAATGTCAAAAGCTTTCTTTGTATTATAATAGTCATAATTTAAGAAAAAATAATAAATTTAAAAAATAATTCGGGTTTTGTGTCGGGTGCGATTTCTTTCCAGGTAATTTTATGAAAATATATTATTTTGTCAAAAATTGTTGGAATTGAGCTGTTTTCGCAAAATGTTTCACAATTTTCCAAAAAGTATCAGAAGAGTTAGCGTGATGGCTACGAAACAATTGTATTGTCTATCAGGAAAATGATCAACCCTTTTTGAAATAACAAATAAAATCTAATATGACAATATCCGATTAGAATTTGGACTTGAGGTAGAAGAATATTCTAACTAAATATATGAAAATATAGAAAGTCCGAAAAAACAATTTTTGTATTTTTAATGCAAAAATTAAAGTAATTCTTGTAAATATTATTATGTTATAATTATCATTATTTTTATTTAAAAAATCTTTAACCCTTAGAGTCCTTGCAACAAAAAAGACCCATTAAGCTTATTTAATTTCTGACTCCAGGTTTCTAAAATTATGAAATTGTCCCTTGATGAAAAGTATTATTTTATGTAACCTGATCCACACAGGATTAATATTTATTAAAAAAACTTTAACTCTTAATGTCCTGGGGAAAAAGAATTCCCAAGAAGCCTATTTGATTTCTGACTATTTTACTGAAATTTTGAAATTGCTCGAAACATGTGTTCTACTTGATAAAATTATTATTTTATTCAACCTGATCTACATATGATTAATATTCTGACCTGTGGCAAAAAAAAACCCAAACACTTACTAGGAAACTCCAAGTTGATATCAATACAAAAATATTTAAAATGTACCAAATGAATCGCAGTAGTACAACTTTAATTAAATTTGGGTATATCATACAGAAATCTAAGTTATCAAATATGTCTATTCTTTACGGTCCAATCTCACATTTTAGGGTTAAAAAGGTGGGACAAAACGGCCCTAGTTTCTTTTTTTTATGTATAATAAAATCTGTGAAGAAGTTATAGCTATTTTTGCTGTAAATGTAAAAATTATATGCACTTTTTAAACCATATTTCCTAAGTTTCAGAACAAGTTATAAAAAGCTCAGCTTATGGTATGTCAAAATTGAAAAAATTAAGTTATTATTTTTTTTAATATTATAAAATATTAACCTAATTTTGAAGTACCCGAGTAAAACGGGTTATACATTTTTTTATATTATTTAATACAATTATGTCTCGCTATATATTGCTTTGTATGGCACTATATATAATAAGACATAAATTTCGTCTTTCGAACAAATTGTATATGACCCAATACCTAAATATATCTTTTTACATATGTTGTCATATTTAATAAGATCTCGCCCATGGAATTGAAATTGTAAGACCAAAAATAGCCCAGTTTCATGTTTAATTTAAATTTAATTTAAGATTTTATCGAAATCAATGGATTTTTAATTGGAAAATTAAAACAAATTTTGATATAAAGTTCAAGTGATTTAAAAAAACACATGAACACGAAAAACCGGCAAAATATTTTTGTATAAAATTTGAGTGATATTATCTGACAGTTACCCATACATTATTGACGTTGAAAATATTATGTTAAAAGAGTTAATACTTAACATACACAGTCAGACTTTATATGTCGTACCATATATGTATAGCAACAAAACAAGTCTATTGATTTAAACGAGTAGAAAGATTAAAGTCGGGCATGCCGACTATACAATACCCTACACCAGTCTGGTGTATGGTTTGGATCCGAAATTCGAATGGGTTAAAATGCGGCTTATGTCAAAATTTTCTATAATGTGAGTCAGCGCACCAAATTTCATTACAATATCTTAATATTTGCGACCTGCAGTTTGTAACCAAGCCAATTTTGGGGGGACCCTTATATGGGCACTAGTTCTAAACATGGACCGATGTTCACCAAAATCAATAGGCTTCGTCCTTGGGCCAACATAGGTCTATGTACCAAATTTCATCAAAATATCTTAATATTTGCGACCTGCAGCGTATAAACAATATAATTTGGGGGGGACCCTTATATGGGCACTAGTTCTAAACATGGACCGATGTTCGCCAAAATCAATAGGCTTCGTCCTTGGGCCAACATAGGTCTATGTACCAAATTTCATCAAAATATCTTAATATTAATACCTGCAGCGTATAAACAGTATAATTTTGGTAGGACCCTTATATGGGCACTAGGTCTAAACATAGACCGATGTTCACCAAAATCAATAGGCTGCGTTATTGGGCCAATATAGGTCTGTGTACCAAATTTCATCAAAATATCTTAATATTTGCGACCTGCAGCGTATAAACATTATAATTTTGGTAGGACCCTTATATGGGCACTAGGTCTAAACATGGACCGATGTTCACCAAAATCAATAGGCTGCGTTATTGGGCCAATATAGGTCTGTGTACCAAATTTCATCAAAATATCTTAATATTTGCGACCTGCAGCGTATAAACATTATAATTTTGGTAGGACCCTTATATGGGCACTAGGTCTAAACATAGACCGATGTTCACCAAAATCAATAGGCTGCGTTATTGGGCCAATGTAGGTCTGTGTACCAAATTTCATCAAAATATCTTAATATTTGCGACCTGCAGCGTATAAACATTATAATTTTGGTAGGACCCTTATATGGGCACTAGGTCTAAACATGGACCGATGTTCACCAAAATCAATAGGCTGCGTTATTGGGCCAATATAGGTCTGTGTACCAAATTTCATCAAAATATCTTAATATTTGCGACCTGCAGCGTATAAACATTATAATTTTGGTAGGACCCTTATATGGGCACTAGGTCTAAACATGGACCGATGTTCACCAAAATCAATGGGCTGCGTTATTGGGCCAATATAGGTCTGTGTACCAAATTTCATCAAAATATCTTAATATTTGCGACCTGCAGCGTATAAACATTATAATTTTGGTAGGACCCTTATATGGGCACTAGGTCTAAACATGGACCGATGTTCACCAAAATCAATAGGCTGCGTTATTGGGCCAATGTAGGTCTGTGTACCAAATTTCATCAAAATATCTTAATATTTGCGACCTGCAGCGTATAAACATTATAATTTTGGTAGGACCCTTTTATGGGCACTAGGTCTAAACATGGACCGATATTCACCAAAATCAATAGGCTGCGTTATTGGGCCAATGTAGGTCTGTGTACCAAATTTCATCAAAATATCTTAATATTTACGACCTGCAGCGTATAAACAGTATAATTTTGGTAGGACCCTTATATGGGCACTAGGTCTAAACATGGACCGATGTCCACCAAAATCAATGGGCTGCGTTATTGGGCTAACATAGGTCTGTGTACCAAATTTCGTCAAATTATCTTAATATTTACGACCTGCAGCGTATAAACAATATAATTTTGGTAGGACCCTTATATGGGCACTAGGTCTAAACATGGACCGATGTTCAAAAAAATCAAACTTGTTCGTCCTTGGGCCAACATAGGTCTGCGTACCAAATTTCATCAAAATATCTTAATAGGTGCGACCTGTAGAGTGCGCACAAGATTGCATGGACAGACAGACAGACGGACGGGCGGATGGACGGACGGACGGACAGACGGACATCGTTAAATCGAAATAAAAAAAAATTCTGAACCGATCGGTATACTATAAGGTGGGTCTACGACCAATATTTTTTGGTGTTACAAACATCAGCACAAACTTATAATACCCTGACCACATAGTGGTGTAGGGTATAAAAAGAAACATTTATTTCTCCTATATAATTTATGTTCTAGTCTTGCTTCAAATGAACTCTTAATATCTTAGTAAATTCAAATTTTTTTTTAAAACGTTATAAATTTACATCGAAACAACAGATTCTTTTATTTTTAAATTGAATATTGGGTCGTATTAATAAAAGTTAGCCAATTCTTCGAAGTAATTATTTTGATTAAGGAATGACGTACCGTCAAATTTATCCATAGGCTTGAAGGATACCATAAAATATAAATGAAATTAAAACAAAAAAAATTGTGTACCCGCAAGCGGACTAAAAATGTGTAATAAATAACTTAAACACCTAACAAATAATTCCCCCTATTAGTGAAATCTAGTTTTTTATTCATACATACACTATTTACAAATTTAAAACATTTTTAAACGATTATTTCATGACATTTAATTTTATTAAAAACTGTTTCATGTCAAATTTGTTATCACAATTTTAATGCATTTTGCTCACTTTTTTTAAGTGAAAACCCAAAAATAAAAGCTTCATTTGAACTTTTCTCACTTTCAAAATGAAAATCTCACCTTTAGTGAAAAATCCAGTAATGATTTATGGAAAATTATTTGAAATTTCATTTTATTTAGAATTTTTTTATTTTATGGATTACATATTCTTAAACTATACTATAGCTCGTATAAGTACTGATTAATGTGTAGATACTTTTTATGTATGCAGTTTCACATCGAGACTCGCAAACTTACTAGATTTGCTTAGTTTACACGATACACGAAACCTTACGTGAATCCCCCATTGTTTTTCAGTACAACCCAGTGTAGAAACGGTAATGACATATCATTATTTTTTGGACTACCAGTAATGAAACCCGCTTACCTTCTGTATTATTTTAAAACATATAATAATGAGTTACTGATAATTACTTATTTTTATCATTATTTCAAATAGAAAATAATTTTTTAGATTTTTTTTTAAATTTTTTAAAATCTATTTTTAGACTCAATATTTTTTAAACACTGGTAAGGATATATGTAACCACATATTTTTTGATTTTTTGTATGTTGGCGAGTAAGCTTACTTGTGTGCAGTAGGTCAATTGTGTTTTTATCTATTAAATATTACATGTCGATATAGCTCAGATGGTGGAGCTGTTGACTGGCAATATGTAGACCCAGGTTCGATTCCCGCACCAGCAAATTTTATTAAAAAAAAATACAATAAAAAATATTTTTTTTTATATAATTTATTTTTTAGAAAATCTATTTTTAGACTCATTATTTTTGTCAGAACTGGTAAGCACATAGGTAACGATATATTTTTTGATTTTTCGTATGCTGGTGTGTAACGACAACTCATTATTTTACGCGACATCGCCATATAAAGGTAATAAGAAATGTAATAACAAAAGTAACTAGTTACCATTACCAAGTATGTAGTTACATTGGGAATATTTAATAAAAACAAAAATACGAAAATTTTTATCCAACTGGACCTAATTGTATAAAATTTTAAATATTAAGATATTATTTCATACAATAATGTCTTGTCAAAATTCGGATTAAATTGTATATAATTTAATGTAAATAAATCCAATTTTATTCACGTAGATATAATTGTATTCACCATTTTTCGGATTAAATTGTATCCGATTAGTTATTGTATTATATCAAATTATATATGTCACCATATCATCTTTTTTTAATCGGGTAGTGTATAATTTTTATTAAATAGCGACAAAAAATAACAAAAAAATTGGAAGTTATAACAATTTGTTTGCAGAAATCCTAAAATTAAAAGTAAAATATAAAATTATAAATTATAAATTTTTTTATAATAACTAGAATTCATAGAGGCCCTATGCTCCTTATAGGAACGAAAGGAATCAATATATGTGATGCGCAAAATAGAAAGGGACCTAAGGATAGAAAGGGACCTAAGGTCAGGAGAGCATGGAATCGGTCTCATTCGATGCTCAGATGTTGTCCACAAAAAAAAAAAAATTGATTTTTTACCCTTAGGTCCCTTTCTCTATGCGCTGTCACATATATATATGTAAGGGAGGTAGAAATTTCTTAATACCAAATAAAACAAATTTGTCAGAGTAAGTATAATTTTATGAGTTATAATTAATTTTTAGTGAATTTTAATCATAAATGTAGCTTAGTTTAGTTTTTGAGGGAAAGGATATATGGGAGATAGTCATGTCCTTGCACCGAATGAAACGAAATTTGCCACAGAGCTAAAAAGTATAATTTTATAAACTGTTCTAAGTTTTTAGTGCATTCTGATCATAAATGTATCCAAAATATTGTCTTTGAGAAAACGGAACCAGCACAACAAATTTCATTCTTCTGCGATAACTTCTATAATTTTGCCGATTTACTTTAAGCACTGTGCATGGGTAGACTTCCCTTGTAAGTTTATTTTATCAAAAAACTCACATCCTTAGCATCAACATTGTTAGAAGTTTCAGTCTGAAATACAAATTTTGTGTCTTTTTTATTTCAAATTAATTTTGTATGAATTTACTTATATTTTACAAATGGAAATAAAGTATAATTTGCACTTTAATTCTTCAAAACTTTGTTGTGCTTAATGGTTTTATCTGAGTTTTATAATTTAAGATTTGTCGCAGACTCCTTAATTTGTAGGTGTTTAAAAAAACAAAAATTTTCAGCTTTAGTCAATTTTTACTGGAAATTAAAAACTAAATTTCGATTTTTTTTGATAGATTAAGTAACTTGACATATTTTTACTATCAAAATAATATATTTGTTGACCAACAGCAAAATTAACAACAAAAGTAACAACTTTAACAAAATGTATTCCTGTTTTTTGGCTTAAAATAGAATTTGTTGATTTTAACACATTTTTCTTTAAATTTAACAAATCTAAATTTAAGTAAAAAATTAGTAAAACTACAGTTTTATTTGTAATTATACTATTCATAAAATTTGTTCATATTATAGGGTTTCGAGACTGTTCCAGGACCTGGTGCATATCATCCTAAGGCTACGTAAGGGTACCCCAAAGGAGCAAACGTTTTGTCCGTTTTATTCTATTTCGCTTAGTTTTCGAGATATGTGTCATTTTGTGAAACGGAAAATTTTTATTAAAAACTTTCGAGAGTTCAGGGCCTAACCAAGGTCCAGTTTCGGATAGATTTAAAACATATGAACTTGTAAAACTTTAATGCCAATTGGAATACAAAATACTCCTCAAAATTTCAACTAAAGACTTTAACAAAGAATATAGATTCTTTAGTAGGGCTGAAAGATTTTAGTCTTGATTCTAAACAACGGTCTAGTTTCTCTCAAAATGTTTGTTTTTATCAAATTTGGGGTAGTTATTTTGCGCAAGATTTATTTTGATTAGCTTACAGGCTTTACCAATTTAGAAAAATATTCTTTGTATTTCATTACTATTCCAATTATTTTCATGCCAATAAATTTTTGCATGCATGCTGTTTTAAAAATATATTTAATTTACTATGCCCCCATCTAATAAAGTCCAAATTATTTACGTGTAAAACCAAAAAAACCTTTTCAAATAAACCGCAAAAATAACATTTTTAATGCTTAGAGCCTGGTTGCCAATGCGGTAATTTGTCAATTTGCCTTTAGGAAGAAGATGACTTTTATATCTACGTCTTGGTTATTGGGTTTTTCATTTCCTACTTAATAAAATTCTGTTTGAAATTTACAATATTGCATATGAATAGAGTGCTGTGGAGTACGGTGTTATAGTGTTGTTAAAGTTGATTGCAATACAATACCCGATTATTTTAATGTGGGTAGCAGATATAAAGTTTTTATTCAAAATATAGCTGATCACAAATTTTGGTCATTATTAGTATAAATTTCAATATTTTACTCAATTTGTATATTAGCTTGATTCAGGGGTATAGCATCACCAAAAAACAAAATAGTTATCACTAGATGGCACTTTGTTAAAAAAATGTCAATTTTCTTTTTTTTTATTTAAATTTAAATAATAACAAACAACAAAGCAAAAAAACTAACGTATACCTCAAATTTTATTATTTGAATATATTCCACACTTGTTTTTTAAGAAAATCTAAAAAAAAAGTTTTGCTTGCAACCGGATTTAAACTCGGAATCTTTTGACTACAAGCCTTTTTTACCGAAGCGTCAGCATTTTTATAAACTCATTGCTCTACCAGTGAATTGACTTTTGTTCCGCTGGCAATTTCTGACTAGGTAGCACTGGATAACCACTGGTTGCAAATCTTGCCATAGCACTCTAAGCCCATCCTTGACAGTGTTTTTTTTTAATAAACCACTGAAATGTTTGTAAAACAAAAGCTTCGAAAACGCTTTCTGAAATCGCTAGCATAGCGTCCCAAATGAGTGTTCTGCCGGTCATTTATTTTTAACACCGTGGTTACCTAGTGGTATGCCAGGGCTTGTTTTGTACGACTGGCGATTTCTGACTGGATAATAATAGTTATAGATATTAAATTCGAAAGAAAACAAACCTATGATATTGGAATTATTTGATATATTATTTTAAATAAATATAAACTAGTTGTAACGAATAATACTCGATATTCAGTAACCTCTACTCAATACTTTATCATCTCTGGTATTTTATAGCAAACACCACCTCCATATTTGCCTTTTAGTGTATTGTTGCTATTTAACCAATTTAAATGTAAAAATCTCAATAACTGTTACTTAAGCTTACGCTGCTGTTGCCGTTCAATATGGCTGTTACTAATGCCATTTGTTGTTGTTGTTGTTGCCATTGTTGCTGTTGTTATTGTGTTTTGCAGTCGGCCTGCCTCATTACATTGCACGCTTGTTAAATGTCAGGCATGCTGCTATTTATTATGCATTTGGCACTCACAAATACGTGTCGAGTATCTGTGAAACTAGCACCTGAAACCGATTAAACAAAATATTGTGCTCTGGCACTACCAATAACAGCAGCAAACGTAAGCAAACGGCAACAACATCACTGGCTGCGGCAGCAGCTGATGCAAATATCTAAGGTAGTTTACATTAATGTTGTTTTTATTGCTTCGTTTAACCATCCATCCGTGTTAAAAACGTATTTGAATTTGAAGTTATATTTTGGCAAACAAAACTAATCGAGTCAATTAACTGATTTGGTTACACTTTTAATTTAAATTGCCATTCGTTTTTATAACTAGTGCTTTTATTTATTTTATTTTTTTTTTTGTTAACATTTTACAAAATGGGATTGGTTTGAAATCTTGAATATGACCTACACTAGTAGAAAAGTTCTGCTATTTTAACTAAACATTAGTGAGTAAAGCTCTGCAGAAGAAAACTGCTTAAATTAGCAGACTATATTTGCTAAATATTAGCATGATAAAAACAACAAAACAAATCTGTTAAATTTACAAAATTCAATTAAAAGTTGAGTTACCTTAAATTGCAATTGATAATTCATATTTGCAGCCCTCTATATTTTGCCCCATCCCCTTCCTAATTCGGACATTAACCAAATATATTTTGTATTTTTATTTACAGAATTTACTTACTCTTTTGCTTTAGTTGTAAGCAAAAATGTTTGAAAATTTTTTCAACTTTCTGCTAAATTTATTCTAATTAAAATTTCAGCCTTCTTCAATGCTTCACAAGTATCCGTTAGTGTATTTTTACTACGTTTTTAGAAGTTATTCTGAACAACTTCAAAAAATCACTTCTTTTATTGCTCCCAAAGTATCCGTCATTATATTTTTACAGCTTTTTTAGAATTACTTCCGAACAACATCCAAAAAATTACTTAAGTATTGCTTCTAAAGAGTAATTGCTCTAAAAGTGATCGTAAAAAGTGATTTTGGTATCATCCCAGCAAAACCTTCTATTATCCGGTAATGACTTTGGTAAGAAGAAATAAGTGTAGGTAACCTCTTACTTTTCTATTACCAAAGCTATTATTTTAACAAGGGCATGTCCATCGAGGTAACTCCTTACCTAGTAATATGATATTCCGAACTTACCTTTAAGTTACAAAAAACCGTAAAATAATACGATTTTTTTCTTAAAATTTCAATTTGTTTTATATTGACTCCCTAGTAAAAATGATTTTTATATATTCATATATGATTTTTATACAATCATTTATGATTTTATACAATTATAACTTGTCGAGTATTGTGAAAAATATATTTTTATAGGATTATATCAAAAGATATTTAATTATATAAAATTATATTAACCAGATCCACCATTTTTCGGATCAAATAATATATTTTTTATATAATTATATTAACCCATACATGATTTGATCCGGAAAATGGTGGATCTGGTTAATATAATTTTATATCATTAAATAGCTTTTGATATAATCATATAAAAATATATGTTTCACAATACTCGACAAGTTATAATTGTATAAAATCATAAATGATTGTATAAAAATCATATCTGATTATATAAAAATCATTTTTACTAGGGTTGTAAATACTCAGTGTAGAAACGGGACATATCAATATTTTTTGGACTACCAGTAATGACACTCACTTACCTTCTGCATTATTTTAAAGCATATAATAATGAGTTACTGATATTGACTTATTTTTATCATTATTTCAAATAGAAAATAATTTTATAGATTTTTTAAAATTTTTTTTTGAAATCTATTTTCAGTCTCAATATTTTTTAAACACTGGTAAGGATGTATGTAACCACATATTTTTTGATTTTTGTATGTTGGCGAGTAAGCTTACTTGTGTGCAGCAGGTCAATTATGTTTTTATCTATGAAATATTACATGTCGATATAACTCAGATGGGAGAGCTATTGACTGGCAGTCTGTAGACCCAGGTTCGATTCCCGCACCAGCAAATTTTATTAAAAAAAAAATACAATAAAAAATATTTTTTTTTATATAATTTATTTTTTTGAAAATCTATTTTTAGACTCATTATTTTTGTCAGTACTGGTAAGCACATAGGTAACGATATATTTTTGATTTTTCGTATGCTGGTGTGTACCCATAACTCATTTTCATAATAAGAAATGTAATAACAAAAGTAACTAGTTACCATTACCAAGTATGTAGTTACATAACCACATATCTGGTAAAAATTTTCTACACTGAGTATTTTTCATAATTAGGAATTAATTGTCCTCGAAGAAGAATAATTGAATTTTTTCATTAATAATAATAATAATATTACCGCTCTTTTTCTATATTTAAATAATTTTCTTAAATACTACTGTAAAAATTTCAAAAAAAAAACAATTTGTCTTTAACTTTTTAAGGTAACCCTGGAATAGTGTTTCTTAAATTTTTTTAATTTATTTCTTTAGCCAAGACTCCGAAATATCACATACATTTTACTGCTATGTTATATCGCTCTTCTGTCTAAATTTGTAAAACAATCTTAATTTTTCCCTTTTTAATTTTTTTTCATTACCTTTTACCAAAGGCATTCTATACCCTTCTTCCTCGCTCAACCATTTCTCGTTTTATTTGTTCGTGAAGTCGGGCACAGCAAATTAAAACATTGAGTGTAAAATATGACTCTCTCAATTTACTTTTTTCATATTTTTTTTAAAATAATATTTCAACATATTTTTTTAATATTCAGTATTTTAACGAACAAATAATTAAAATAAAATAAAAAATATTAAATTTTAATATAAAAATAACACAGTAAAAGCAAAACAAAAATTCCTGTTGATAGCAAAAATTTTTAGATAACATGTTGCAGTGAAACTGTAACATTTTCGTCTTATATTGTATTTAGCCTGGGCAACAACTAGTAGTTTTTGGCCAATTTTTAGTTTTTGAACCGAAAACTACAAAATTAATTAAGTTTTTCCATACAATTTTCATACAAACTGAAAACCAGATTCTACCTGGTTTTTGCCAAAAACCAAGTAATAATATCTCAAATTTGGATTTTTGATACACCCAGTATTATTTATAATTAATTTTCGATACATCCTGTTACAACGAATATAGGAGTAAAGCAAGGTGGTTTTTGTACAAAACTAAATTACAAAAGCCAAGTCATTTACACTGGTTATTTAGACTTTTCTTTATGTTTTTATGGTTAAATTAAATCAAAAAAAAAATTATTTACACATTTAAAAATATATAATAACATACAATTTTAAACTAAAACTGAAATATTTTAAAAAAACATACATTTTTGACACTTGCTTTAATTCTATATTCGTTGTAATAGGCTGAATCGAAAATAACTTTAAAAAGAAACCGGGTGTAACAAAAATGCAAACTTCAGACTCAGTTTTTGTCAAAAACCAGGTAGAATCTGGTTTTCAGTTTGTATGAAATTTGTATGGAAAAACTAAATTAATTTTATAGTTTTTGGTTCAAAAACTGAAAATGCCGAAAAACTACAACTTTTGCCCAGTCTAAATATACTCTTAATTAATTCTTAACTACAAAATTTTGTTTTAAAATTTTACATTCAAGCGAAATTAAAAAAAATTCGTCCATAGTTCTGATTCTATCACAAAATGAATTGTAATAAACCACTTCTTGTTGTATTGTTGGTTTTTAATAATTTTTGAATAGGTAAACCCCTGTTTTTATTTCCTCTATTGTTGTCTTTGTTCCATAGACATTAATGTCAGCTATAATTTAGATGTTTTTGACTTTAGCATAAATATACTACCGTTTAATAAAAAAAAAAACATGTTGCTACTAAAAAGCCACCAACAACAATAGGCATCAACATTATGCATTCCAAATAGAAGACAATTTATAGATTGTTTTTATGATCACAAGTTAAAAGAAAATTAATTTAAAAAATAGTGAGAAAATAGAGTTAAGGCGGTTTGACCTAAACTTAAGTTCCCCAGTTTATTCATAATAAAAAAAATCATCATTAAAAAAATGCCTTTAAAAAAGAGGTGTCAACTTTTGAATGACTAAATCAATGTATGAGGGCGTAGTTATGGTGGGAAATTCATTTAAGTTAAATTTTATTTATTTTTTTTAGCAGTTATGGCTTTTGCTGGCATTTTGCATAAGACATCAGGACAGGCGTTCATTCATATATTATAGTAAACATAACAATTTAATAGACCAACTGTTGTTACCCACGAGAATCACTTTAATGCGCTACGAGACCTGAAACTGTATATGTTAGGAATGTTTTTATTGTGATTTTACAATAAGTAAATTTTGTTTTGTTTTTCACAAGTTGTTGTCTTTAAGGCATCAAAAAAATTAGCTGTGTGGGCGCTTAAACATTACAACATTACAAATATTGACTGCCTGTCAGCCTTCAACATAAGCATTTGTATGAAAACAACATATACTTTACCGTAAAGCAACCAAGCAACAGGCATACACCTAGACAACACTATCAAACGAAATATCACACAAAACAGTGATAAACAACCTTTAATTATTCAAATTTAAGTTGACAGTGAAATTTTGGAAGATATTTAACAAAATTGTTATGGAAGGTCAAAGGTTTAAAAGGCTTAATTCTTTCATTCACTTTTTAAAAATTAATGAAATTGGGGTTAAATTTCATTCCCTAATAGCATTCTTATGGAGTTAATTCGATAGCTTAATTCCCTATAGCTTTAAATTATATGAATTCATTCTATTTTGATTGAATTCTAACTGAATGAAACCCAATTTACCTGAATTCATTTAATAAAAAAGTGAATGAAAAATGATTTGTTTTCATTCACTTAATCAAATGAAAAATTTTAATTTGCATGTAATTGCTGAAATATTAGCATAATACAATGAAAAACGTTTAAAATTCATCTAACAGAAATAAATAGTATCGTATGCTTTGTTACAGCTTGTATGCTTTGGTTTTGATTATATGTTAGTTTCAACTTACACTGCACTAAGTGAATGGTAATAAAATTTCTTCATTCAATTAGTAAAATGGTGAATGAACATGCGATTTGAATGATTCAAGTTAGGAATTCATTCAATTCATATTAAAGCTTTGGGAATGAAGCTTATGAATGAATTCTTTACGAATGGTTTAAGGGAATGGTACATGAATATTTTTAAAATCTGAATTTAATTTTTCGTGAATTAAGCTTAAATTGAATTAAGTTTTTCGAAGCTCTGTGGAAGGTAAATAAGGCTTTAAAATATATCAAGAAATTTTGTAGAAAACGTATTTTTCTAAATTACTCCGCGTAGAAAATCACTACAAGATATGTAGTTATATACAGTAAAACTCATTTAAGACGAACTCGGTTAAGACGGATTGTCAGTTAATACGAACTAATTTAAAGTACATATCAACGTTTTCGAACATATTTTCATATAAAAAATATTCTATTAATTTCATACAATTCTCCATGTTTAATACGAACTTCTAAAAAATCGGAAATTTTTTACAAATATTTTTAAATTTTACAGATCTTAAACTTTCAAACAATTTATTACAGCAAATGCAATAAAAGGGCTACATAATTTTTTATTCAGATTTTTAACTAAATTAAAAATCTACATTATTTTGTGAATGAAAAATATTTTAGATATACTTGACCTCGGTTAATACCTAACTGACGACGTTGGAGCTAGACTGATCTACGGCACAAAAGTAAGTTTCTGGAAAAATTAAGATTAGATCAGTATGGTATGCCTTTACTTTGGAGACCGCACTAATTCTACAGTGAAATGTTGCCATTTCTCAAGAAGGAAAGCGCTGAAGAGCAATTATATAAGAGTGCAGTGGAAGAATTATAAGTTTTCTATGCCATTGTGTAATAATAGCTGTATTTTCGACTTAACTATATCCGTTAACTTTAAAAAAAGCACAAACTGCATAAAAACATTTTTTAGACGAAAACTAACATATTACTTTTCGTATGCACGTTAACTTACAACGTGGATAATTATCAACGTTGAAAACTCAACGTTTATACATTTGCACACCTAGCGTAACTTCTTCGCGTTACTACCTAAAAAGGTTTGCTGACGCACGTTCGATTATACCGAAACTATCATAAATACTCACTATTTAAAAAAATTTGATACTCCAATCAGTTTAAGGTAGATTTGCTATAAATACTTAACGTTGATAGGTATGAACGAAAATACAGCTAATATCATTTTTGATAAAATGGTCGCTTAGATCAGTCTGGCTCTAACGTCGTCCACTTCGTTTAAGACGAACTAAATGTTTTGCTCCCGCGAAGTTCATCTTATCCTAGTTTTACTGTAAATACAAATGTTAAAGTGGCCTTGGCCACTTTAATAACACTTGTTAGGCGCCAGCTGATATTTCCACTAGAAAGTTTAACATTTTTCCTGTTTTTTTAATTTTTTAGTATATTTATTAACGTTATCCCTTTTTCAAAAAAAAAATAATTAAAAATGTAAAATTCCATAATGTTTGATGAATATTTTTCAAAATTTTTTTTACTGAATTTAGCAGGCCCGAGTAAAAATAGTTATATAGGAAACTATATAATTTAATATGGACTAATATGTTTATATATAGTCAAGTGTAACACTATATCTTTGCGGATATAATTATGTATAGCTTTGAGTTTTTCAAAAATTTCTTATATGATGTCATATATAGATCAGTATAAATATACATGTCCCCATATTTATTTGTGCCATATGTATATGTGCCATATCTATTTACATATGCTATGACAATTTTAATACATCGTCATATATAATTAAAAATGGCTTTATCGGAAATTATATAAAGTTTTATATAGCTCAATGTTAATTTTTTTTTCTAAGTTGTTTTAGATATGTTTAAGTATAGCGCAATGTAAATAAAATTATATGTTTTTTTGAGATATATTTATGTATGATTTCAAAATATAAAAGGCGTACTCATTATAACTCCTAAATTCCTTGTAAAGCTTGTATAAATACAAGCCATATTTTTATGTATGGAATTTGACATTAAACTCATAAACATACCAGGTTTACACAGTTTACGGGTAGAATACAAGTTTATATGAGAAGGATTGGTTACAATTATGTACAACTTCTTCTAAATTTTTATTTAAATTTTTAATTCTTAACTTGAGGGTGTTATTTTTCAGTACTTTTTAATAGTTTTTGTTTTGATCTTGAAGTATGAAGCGTTATAAAATTATGTCTTTCTACATCAAATTAGATATAATTATATCGGGTCAAAATCCGGATAAGAGTCTATATGATTCAATATATTTAGATCTTATCCGATATAATTTTATCCACCATTTTTCGGATCATAGCATATCTCCAATTATATTAAATAAGATATCATTACATATAACATCATATTATTTTTTTTACCCGGGGGGTAAGGTGTTTTTTCTATTAAGTAAAATTGCACTCAAATATAATTAAAATTTTGTATATTTAACAGATTTATTTCCGCTGTTCTTATCTTACTTATTCAGCAAAAATTACCTGCTAATTTCTGCAGTTTTTTTTCGCAAGATCATTTTTAATTTTGAGTAGTTTTAACTTAATTTTTTACAACCTTGTTTTTTATTAATGTATACTCAAATTAAACGTCGTTTCGTGTTCTTCTTAAGTGTATAAAGAAAAAAATATTCTAAGATTATATTTTAATAATTTCTATTTATTTAATTATTTTTATCGGAACACCGCTGTTTAACGGTCTTGGGCATTATAAGGTTAAACTTCCTGTATGGAAAGATGATATCTGAGCTCTTTTCTAAAACACAATTTTGTTTTTTTTAGATAAATTGAGTGTTCTATTACACTAAAAATTCAGAACTACACTCTAATAAAAATTCATGTAACTTTACCCCATTTATAGTAGGTATTTTTTCTCCTACTATAATTTCAGTAAAAATACATTTTTGTGCCTAAATTCAAATACTTACATACATTGTGTCTACATTAATTAGGCATAAATTATGTAATCATACCTATTTATGTGCTTAAAAAATGTTTAGGAACATACGAATTTCATGTAAAATTACAGAGTTTGTGCCTAAAATAGCATTTAAAAATATGTAAGGATACAGACAAAATGCTTACAACCACACGTAAAATATGTATATATACATTCCTGGTGCTTTATATTAAACAACCCAAATGATTCCCACTACCAATTAAAGGATTTAAAAAGAATAAATGTACTTTTAAAGGATATTTTATTAAAAATTGCAATTAAAAACAATAAAATAACAATAAAGTAACTAATATATCAATTAAATAAAATAATAAGTTGCATTTTCGCCAGAATTTTAGGCTCGAGCCAGCTTCGCTCATTTATCAATGAGCAAGAGCCGCAAAATGGCTCTTTCTCAGAGTTTAGCAACAATTTGGCTACCTCGCCGTGTTAAAAAAAATAATTATAGATTATAAATTTAAAAAAACCGCACTTAACAAATTGCAAAATAATGGCGGAACGCGAAAAATGGCTTTATGGTAAAAAACAATTAATTAAAAAACTCAATTAGCGATTAACATTCTGCAAGTGAATATAATGATGCAAAAATTTTCCTTTTTGCAAATTAAATTTTTCTGAATTTTTTTTTTTGCATCTAGCCACCAAACTTTGTTGTATGAAATGTGTATTATAGTCCCTACATTACGAATTTAAAAGAACCACACTTAAAAAATTGCAAAGTAATGGCGGAACGTGAAAAAAACTTTATGGTATAAAAAATTAATTAAAGCACACAATCAGCGATTAAAATTCTGCAAACAAGTATAACGATGGAAAAATTCTCCATTTTGGATAAAAAAATTTTTGCGATTTTTTTTCGCAAACTAAGCAGCAATCCTTGGTTTGTGAAATTGGTACTATAGTCCCTAGATTATGAATTAAAATAAAAAAAACACACTTAAAAAACAGCAAGATAATCGCGGAACGCAAAAAAAGCTTTTGTGGTACAAAAAATGAATAAAAAATCTCAATCAGCGATTTACATTCTGCAAACAAATATATTGATTCAAAAATTTTCCTTTTTGCACATTTTTTTCAGAATTGTTTTTTTTCGCGTTCGCGATTATTTTGCAATTTTTTAAGTGTGATTTTTTAAACTCATAATCTAGGGACTATAATGCCAATTTCATACGCCAAAGTTTGGTGCTTAGTTTGCAAAACAAAAAAAAATCGCGGAAATTTTTTTTCCAAAATGAAAAATTTTTGCATCATTATTTTTGTTTGCAGAATGTCATTCGCTGATAGTCTGTTTTAATTAATTTTTTTTACCATAAAGTATTTTTTCACGTTTCGCCATTAATTTTTAATTTTTTAAGTGCGTTTTTTAACTTTATAATCTAGGGACTATAATACCTATGGTATATAACAAAGTTTGGAGGCTAGTTGCAAAACAACAAAAAAGATTTACAAAAAGAGAATTTTTTATTTACTTTTTTGATAACGGCTTTTTTTGCGATCCGCGACTTTTTTGCAATTTTTTAAGTATGGTTTTTTTAAATTTATAATTTTTAAAATTTTATATCCTTACGAAAACGAACCAAAGTAAGGTAGAAATTATTTCTTTTTTTTTGTTGTACTTCAGTGCATCTAGATGGTACATGGGGAACAAAAATCATACCATATTGTGGCAAAAAAGTTCTTAGAAGGAAGGTAATAACAGGTAGCATTAATTTTATTGTGTCACAGAAGTTGCAATGTCCAATTTAGATGCAATAAATGCAATAAAGATATCAACTATGTCTAAAAGGCTTACGAATAGCGTTTAGTTTCTGCTACATTATTACGCTTTTTAAAACTTTAGTGGTCGAAATATTAGGTGTAGTCACGATGGCATTGTACACACAAAGCAAAAAAGAACAATTTGGAACGCCTTGACTCTAGTCTGAAAATCCAACAGCAAACCAACAATTTCCTGTAGGAGCGTAAAATATTTTTATCAGCTTTCATTTGTACATTTAATACCTACAAACAGAATAACTTTAGATGCACTTCTTTGCTTTCAATATAAATTTATTAACTTACTTATTAGTTCAGCAAATAGAATGATTTCCTCCAATTTTCTTGTTTTTTTTTTTAATGTTTGGTATTGGCCTTATGAGAAAAATTTCTCCGGCACTTTTCTAGTTTAAATCGTTACTTTCCGCTTACATTTGCTTATAAATACATTCCTTTTCATTTTAGTACTAAAAATTTCCAGTATTTTCATTTATATTTTGACATTTTTACTGTTACTGTTTAAAGTATGTATAATTACATATATTATGCCTAACATGAAAATTTAGGCACAATGTATGTAACTGTACAGAATAAATGTTTAGAAACTTACAAACATGTATACAAACATGCACAATACTATATTTTGTGCTTAATTTTGTAAACAAATGCATGTAATTCAGATTTTTACATACATTGTGCCTAAAGTTACGCATTTTCTGTAATTTTACATGAAAAATTACGTGCTTAATAGTAGCAATTTTACAAGCATTTTTTAGAGTGTAGTTCTAAATTAAAAAAATTTCCGAATTCCATTAAGTTGTGATAAATAACATAGTGATACAAAAAAGAATGAGGTAGATATACCTGGAAAGTGATTGAAGTTTTTGTGAAATCTTGAGTTACGGTTAAAAAACCAGTTTTGCATGCCTTTGCACATTTATAAGCCCGTAACTTAGTTAAGTATCAACCCAATTTTAGTTCCTCACCGGATTTAAAAAGAAAAATCTTAGACCTTTCGAACGATATACAGTTATTTAACGAAACTTGAGAAATCTGTGTGAATTTGTCCAGCAAACACATATTTTTCAATTTTTTCAACGTTGACGATGTTTTTATACATTATTTTATAAAGAAAAAAATTATTTACTCATGAATTTATTCAAAACATAAATTAACAATGAGTAAAACGAAACTTTGTTTTTAAAATTCGTTAGTAATTAACTGAGTTATTAAACTTTTCATTAATTATTATGCTTAATTTTTATAACATTTTACCATTATCATGAAGCTTCACTAAAGAGAAAGTGCATAAAAAGAACTCGAAAAACATTGTGCATACATTTTTGCAAAACTTTTGTTTTAATGAAAAGTTTAAGAACTCAGTCAAGTACTAACGGATTTTTAAAAACAAAGTTGCGTTTTTCTCATTGATTAAATTACACTGCATGACAAAATCTTGACTTTTAAAAATTAATAGAGCTCTGACCATCAATTTTATATATTTCGGACATGCTGATTACAATTGCGTACTTTATTTTTCGATCAGATTTTTCGCTAAATGTCTTTAAAGTTTGGCGGTTGTCCATTCAGTTTTTTATATAAAAAAATTTTCAAATTCAATTAATATGAATGCAGTGTTATTTGTTGAATAAATTCACGAGTGGTATGGTTTTTATTTATAAAATAATGTGTAAGATAATGTATAATTGTCTGAATTGCCTTTTATATGGCATATTAATTTTACAAACTAGTCAGTTTAACAATGGAGCAAAAGAACCACACTCAACCAAAAAAGTCTGTAATGGCTACTGAAAATTTTGCTGTTATTACGGGAAATTTAACTGTTTTGAGGCCAGCGGTATTTTTTTTGCTAATTTTAGCAACACATGTCACATGTTAGTAGAAAAAATTAGTAGCCGCTACTAGATTTTAGTATAATTTATGTAAAATGCAATTCAAAATCGATTTTTTAATATCAGTTAAAAAATTTACTAAATATCATAATTTTAGTACAATGAAATTAGTATAAATAATTAGTTGCAGCTACTAAATTTCAGTAAATTGCTGTAAACTGTAATTTCAAATCAATCTGCTGAAATTAGCAAAAAATTGTACTAAAAAATAAAAAAACTGTAAAATCTAAAAAAAAAAAAATTTCTTTCGATTGTAACGATAATTACTTCATCGTACTTGAAATTTGGAGTCAAAATTGCAAACGGTTCTCCAGTTATTGCCGTTTTATGCATTGGAGATGCAATAAAATTTTCTGGGTGTTATTTCTAAACTAAGAATATATCAATAGTAACAAATATATACTAAACAAGAATTGTAACAAATCAAAAAAAAATATTTTTAAATTAGTATATTTTTCTGCTAAATTTAAAACTCGGTTTTGAAAAATTAGTAAAATGTTTTGCTGAAATCAGCTGCGAAAATTTGTTAAAAAATCCGTAACTTGTAATAAGAGAATAGCAAAAATGATTACTAAACATAAAAATTGTACTAATAATCAGTATAAACATAGTATAGTGCGATTGGAAACTGTTTACAAATTTTTTTACAAACTTTTTTATCTGCGTGCAGGGCTTAAATATGGTAGATTTTAAAATTAAGAAAGCCAATACATTTTACTTTAATATGATACCAAAAAAAGTTATAAAATTAATAAAAGTTAATTGTTAGTATTCTTTGTTGAAAACAATTTTAGCATTTAAATAAAATTACGTAATTTATATTTATAAATAATTCTTAGAAAACGTGTTAACAAATACCCACATACATGTGTAGTATCTTGTGTAATATTTTATATTTCATTGTAGTAAAAATGTAGGAAAAACAATCGCCACAGTATTTTGGGATAACCCATGTAAACTCAACAAAAAAAGTATAATTTACGAATTTACCATTACAGATTTGAGTCAAATTTATTCAGTCTATAGATTAACACTGCCTACAGACTAATCGCTACACTATTTCTAATATGCTAACATTTCATTTAAAATTTATTTAAATCTATCCTTAGAATAGCTAAAATCTAGCAAGGAATTATCAGGCAAATAACTTATTAAAAAATTTCTGAGATCGAGATAGCAATTCATTTAATGAATAATTTGTTCTGTGCATAAATTCTACGAAATAATCATGCTGCCTTAATGATCTATTAGGAACATTGAAATTTATTACTGTTAATAAATCAGAGCAATCTATATTAAAATTAATTATGTCATACAAAAACATAACAGACTAGATTGATCTAAGTTGTTGCAAGGACTGCAAATTAATTAAAGCACATCTAATATTATATGAAGGAGGAGGATCAGTAGTAATATTAAGTGGATAAATTGCAAATTTTGTAAATTTTTCCTGTACCCTTTCTAACCGCACAGCTTTAGTATAGTGCAAGAGTTTAGTGAGGTATGAATTAGAGATGAGCGATCCGGTGATTTTTGAATAACGCTGCTACCAGTGATCGTGATTTTCAAATCACCGTTCTTTTAAACAGTGACCGTGATCACGGGTTTGTATAGAGATGGGCGATTCGGCGATTTTTCAGTAACATTTTTTTCAGTGAATGTGATTTGCAAATCGTTGTTCTTTTAAACTGTGATCGTGATATCGGTTTTTCTATGGAAAAGACTTCGATTTTCTGATAAATAAACGAAATAATATTTATGGCGAGTTTTTAAGATGTTGGTTTAGTTAAACCGAAAACGAATTTTGTCAGCCATTTCAAAGTTTATTAACAAAAATTTGCCGGAAAAACTTTTTCTCGAGTATAATTTATTTCTTTATTGAAATAAAACAAAATAAATCACATTTTAAAAGCAGTACTCCAGTTACCAACTGCGTTAAACTAAGTTTAAAGATAATCCACTTCCTAAAAACTCGGCCTTAAAAGAAAAATAGTTGCGACCGGTACCAAAGACATGATAGAAGGAGACATTTTATAAAAAAAGAGTGTAAAAGCAAGTCACTGTTATTGAAAAAAAAAAACATGTATTACTGTGCACAATGAAGTTTGCAAGAAAGAATAGTACAAAAATTTTAAAAGAACGACATTCTAAATAACTGCGACTTGAAATATTTGATCACTGCCGTTACCAGTGATTTATCAATAACTGTGATTAAATCACCGGTATGAAAATATCGCTCATCTCTAGTATGAATATAGTGCAAGAGTTTGATGGGGTTAATTTTCAAAAATTAAATTAAGAATATTATTTTTAGATCTAGAAAAATAATATCAAGAAGTTTCATTAATATCCGCTCAGGAATAACTGTTAGATTAATATGTTTTAAAAAAAAATTAAAATATCCTAAAACTTGACCTCTGACCTTACACAGGGGCAATTTAATATATTTATATTTAGCCCTAATTTTCATGATTGAAGTATTTAGTCTTGTGTAGTTATATTCTGGCCAAAATTATTAGGAATTAGAAGAAGAAAAAAGAAAAACTTCCATAACAGCTAAATAAATGTCAAAAATCGCTGTTTTCTCGAAATCCGCTGAAATAAAATCTCTGCTCCAGCCAAATGAAAAAAGGAATTTCCACAATTTTTGCAGTTTTTAAAAAACCCTATAGCCCAATCGTTGATTTTTGAAAATTTATTTAAAAAAATTTAAAAATTTTGAAATAGTAGATTTGAAAACAGTGTTTAAGATTTCTGACCTTTTTGCCACTAATTAAAATGAGTTAGCAAAACACAATAGAAAAAGATACTCCTTATCTGAGTTTATTGGAACTTATAGAATAAATAAATGTTTCTGTTGTATATTATTTCAATCAATTTTAAAATTTGGACCCGAATTTCTTGATTAAGTGGTCTGCGACACATCACTTGCCTGGGGAAATTGTAATAACTCGGCTGTTTTTTAACCGATTTTTATTACTTTATTACAAAGAGAATTCACTCCAAATCAAGATTCTTTAATGTTTTTAATTCAAATTAGTTTTAAATTATCGATGTTTTTTGGAGAAAATTCACAAAAATTCATATTTTCCCCTTATAAGCCGTGTTCCAAACTTCAGGGCCGTTGCGGCACGCCTTCCCGATGTCCGATTATCCTAATTTTTTGGAGGACGTAGTTTTACACCCAAATAAATATTTTCAGGGGGAAGCATGATCAAAAGCTGCAAAATTTTTTTTTGGAGAACCCTAGTGTGCATTAGAGCGTACCACCTTACAGTCAAAAAAAAAAGTGCACCGTACACCCTCCAATATGAAGTATTTTTGCAAGGAGGTTTCAAAAAAAAATTTTTTTTCCCGAGCGTAGGGGTCGCCATTTTACATTTTTCGTTATATCTTTGGCATTTACAGTCGGATCTTAAAGTGTGATACATCGATGTTTTTCTCTCGAGGAGACCAGTGATTTGCTCTAAGAGCCATTGACCTCAAGTATCCCATTCTAGTAGAACGGGATCTCGGTTGCTACCACCAGATCTCGGTTGCTACCACCCTTATGTACACCCTAATGTCAGAAAATTAAAGCTCGCAAAAAATTAATTTTTTTTTGAAATTGCCCAGGTAGAAGTTGCCGACGTTGCAACAAAAATTGTACTGCAAGGGCACTGTTTTTTAGGAAATGCCGGTACTACTTAAAACGTGCTATGCCAGTACTATTTTCTGAAAATTAACGAGATTTTTTTCATTTTTTTGAAATTAACAATTTTATAAATTTTATGTATTTTTCATCTATTACACAATTATTTATGTAAGAGAGACATAGTCATTCTTTTCTTGTGAAGTTTCGAAAGAATACATTAAAAATCTGATGTACACTAAAAGGACAGTAAAGTACTAGCAAACTACTAAATTTGTTATTAAATGTACTGGGATAATACCAAAAAAAAAATCCCAAGGCTGCGTCAACGTTGGGAAATAACTACGGCCAAGCGTTTATTGGTGTTATCATTTCGACAACATGCCAGTACAGTGAAAGTTGAAAATCCGACGCATTGCCAGTACATGTACTACTGTCTCCAATACCGGGCCGACATTGTGCCGTTTGTATTTTTCTACCTGGGTGCCTTGCAAAAATACTTCATATTTGAGGGTGTACGGCGAACTTTTTTTGAGGTACGGTCTGGTGTGCATTCCGAAATCTACACTAAAGATAATACGTCAGTAGAAAAACCGGTTTCAAATCGATTTGACTAATTTTTAACCAATTTTTAGTTGAAATACTGATTTAGGCAAAGATTTTAGTTATCTTCATTTAACACAATACTAAATTTTGAGTATTAATTTTTAAAATTATTTAAAATTAATTTTTAGGAACCCATTCGTTAAATTTTAAAAAATTTATTGTTAAAATATAATATTTTCATGTTACTGTTATTACCCGGTAAATGGCGCCACCGAAGTTTTAAAGATGGTGCTATTTCTTTCCCTCCCGATTTTCTAAATTGGCCCATATCTTGAAAACTAAGAGAGATAGAGCAAAATGTATGAACATTTCGACTACCCTAACGGTATAATACCCAAAAACGGACCTTGGACCCTCGAAAATTTTTAATAAAAATTTTACACTTCATAAAATGGCCCATATCTCGAAAACTAAGCGAGAAAGAGCAAAACCGACAAAATGTACTCCATTGAAGTACCATTATATGCCCTCACATGAAATGGACTAGGCCCGAGAAGGGTCCCGAGACCCTAAATTTGGATAAATTCTACGACTCAGTATAATTACAGATAAAACTGTAGTTTTACAAATTTTTTACCTTAATTTAGATATGTTAAATTTAAAAAAAGTGTTAAAATCAATTTTATTTATTTTAAGCCAAAAAACAGGAATAACTTTTGTTAAAGTAACAAATTTTTCTGTCCAGCCAACAGACGTATTATTTTGAGTGTATTCAACGTTAGTCTCTTGTAGTGCACGACAGTTAAGGTTCATTTCATTAGAATCGAAAATGGTAAATCGAAATGTTATGTTGAGTTGGCATGGTATCACCCATTTAATTTATATAACTTTTTTGGTTACTAAGTAAGTTTGTCGCCCAATCTATCTAACTTTTAGAGATCACTGCAAGACATCTAGTATTATGTGTTTAGGAATCATGTCTGAACTATTGTTATTTCACGATTAGATTTTTTGTTTGTTCTCCCCCAACTAAAAATGACACGTTTTACAAATGTTTACTACTTTGTTCTGTTTTTTGTTGTTGGTGGTGCTGTAGTTTTTTTTATTTTGTGATGGTGGTATGTTGAATATCCCTTGCCTCAATTCTGTTTTCTGGTGATATCTAATGATTGGACATGATTTTCTTGAAATAAAAACTAATATTGAAAAAAAAAAAAAAAAACGTAAATCGGTATTTATCATTATCGTGACTTTTAATCTCGTTTGACTATATTGGATGATAATATCAAAATGTAAAAAAATTACGAACTTTGACATACACACATGTATATTACACTCAGATAAAAAAGTTAGTAAAAAAATTGTTAACAGTTTTCAATCGCATTTTACTATTTGTGTACTGAGTTTTAGTAAAATTTTTTTAATAATAATTTTTGCTATTCTCTTATTATAAATAACGGATTGTTTACTAATTTTTGTTGCTGATTTCAGCAAAACATTTTACTACCTTTTCAAAACCGAGTGCCAAACTTAGCAAAAAATATAATAATTTAACAAGAACTGGATACATTTGGACATTTTATTTACAAGAATTCGTTGATTTTTTAGAATTCTTGTTTAGTTTATACATATTTGTTATTATTGATATATTCTTATTTTGGAGATACAACTCAGAAAATTTTATTCTATCTCCAATGCATAAAAAGCTAATAACTGGAGAACCGTTTGCAATTTTTACTCCAAATTTCAAGTATGTTGAAACAGGAACGAACTCCGACTGGTTAATCAGGGATGGAAAAGGCTCACTTAATCGGGCTCTTATACCAAAAAATGTTCGATCGCTCTTACATATTTAAAAATGTAAGTAACTAAAAAATAGCTTTCTCTTTGGCTCGTTAAAAAACATAAAAATTAAATATTTAGATATTAGCAAATACTAGCACAAATTGCGAAAAAAAAACATTTGCAAAAAGCGAAATTTTTGAAACAATATATTCGCTTGCAGAATGTCGATCGTTGATTACCTCTTTTAATTCATTTTCTGTACCATAAAGCCTTTTTCGAATTCCGCCGTTATTTTGCAATTTTTAAGTGCATTTTTTTTAAATATATAACCTAGGGATTAAATTTTTGTACCATAAAGTCTTTTTTCAAATTCCCCTATTATTTTACAATTCTTTACGTGCGTTTTTTTTTTAATTTATAATCTAGGGGCTATAATACACATTTCAGACAACAAAGTTTGGTGGCTAGTTGCAAAAAAATCGCGAAAAATAAAATTTGCAAAAAGTAAAAATTTTTGCATCAATATATTTGTTTGTAGAATATAAATCGCTGATTACGTTTCCTAATTAATTTTTTGTACCACAAAGTCTTTTTTCGCGTTCCGCTTTTATTTTGCAATTTTTTAAGTACGTTTCTTTTTAATTTATAATCTAGGGACTATAATACACATTTCAGACAACAAAGTTTGGTGGCTAGTTGCAAAAAATATCGCGAAAAATAAAATTTGCAAAAAGGATAAATTTTTTCATTAATATATTTGTTTGCAGAATGTAAATCGCTGATTAATTTTTTTAATTAATTTTTTGTACCATAAAGCCTTTTTTCACTTTCCGCGATTATTTTGCAATTTTTTAAGTGTGTTTTTTTTAAATTTATAATCTAGGGTCTATAGTACCAATTTTATATACAAAAGTTTGGTACTTAGTTTGCAAAAAAAAAAAAAAATAAATCGCGAAAAAAATATTTGCAAAAAGGAAAATTTTTGAGTCATTGTATTCATTTGCAGACTGTTGGTCGCTGATTGAGTTTTTAATTATTTTTTTCTACCACAAAGTCTTTTTTCGCGTTCCTCTATTATTTTGCAATTTTTTAAGTGCGGTTTTTTAAATTTATAATCTACGGAGTATAATGCCCATTTCATGAAACAAAGTTTGGTGGTTAGTTGCAAAAAAAGAAAATTTTGGCATCGTTTGCAGAATGTAAATCTTTTAATTAATTTTTTAAACCCCAAAGCCTTTTTTCACATTCCGATATTATTTTGCAATTTTTTACGTATGGTTTTTTAAAATTCATAGTCTAGGGCTATAATACTGTTGGAATAGTATAATTCCATAGTATAGTTCCATTCTTGATTTTTATAACTAAATTATTATTTTCCATCCCTGGTTACAATCGATGTTTGAGTCATACAAAGAGCGCACATAATGACCCTGCAAACATTTAAAAGATACCTTCCAAGAAGATTGTTATTTGAATGAAAATAATCATGTAGTATTTACTTTGAAATTGTCTTCCTTTTATCACTTGCAAGATAATTCGACGATATTTGGAAAAAAGTAATTCAAAAATTTTATCTTTTGTCATAACTTTTTATGACAATATTTCGGCAATATCATCTTTGTATCATTTGGAAGATAAAGCAAATTTGTTTGAAATCTTTTATCAATTTGGAAAAAATTAAAACTAAATTTGTACAAAAACAATCAAAAGATATATAGGAAATAATCTCGTGAAAAGTTAAGATTAATTGCGCGGGAAAAATCGGCTAAGATGAAATCAAAATAATTTATAAGTTGGTCAATGGATTATGTATGCAGATATTGTTTTTCAGGCTTAAATTTAATAATGAAATAATTAAATTGTTTTTTTATTGTACTGGGAGTTTATTTAGCGATACCCCTTTTATCTTCCATATGAGTTATTGCTTTCATATTGCCTGGAAGTAGTGTTTTATTGTAACAGTTGTTGCCAACGGAGGAAACTTCCGGAATACGAAATTGATATTGCCGGCAATAAATGTTTTCTTCCTGGCGATATGTTCGGAGAATCTTCTTCGTATTGCCATGTTTGCTGGGTGATATTGGTTTGAGTATGTTCCTGTTCCAAGGCACATAATAGAACAAATGCTTTCTCAGTGATAGAGAGTCCCCCAATCTCTTTATTATGTATACTCTTTGATAAAAAGCTAATAACCGTTTGCAATTTTTACTCCAAATTTCAAGTATGTTGAAGTAATTATACATTTTTGACAATTGAAAGAAAAAAGGATTTTTTTTAATTTGATTTAAATTTTTTTTTTAATTTAATTCATTTTAGTTGATTGATTTTAAATTGCAGTTTACAACAATTTACTGAAATTTAGTAGCGTCTACTAATTATTTATACTAATTTCATTATACTAAAATTATTGATATTTAATAAATTTTATAACTGATTTTAGCAAATCGATTTTAAATTGCACTTTACAACAATTTTGTTAAAATTTAGGAGCGGCTACTAATTTTTTCTAGTAATTTTGTTGTACTACAGATCAGCAGATATGTGTTGCTAAAATTAGCAAAAAGATACCGCCGGGCTCAAAACAGTTAAATTCCCCATAATAACATCAAAATTTTCAGTAGCCATTACAGACTTTTTTGGTTGAGTGTACCCTTTTAAACTCTAAATATAAGAATGATTCGTTTAAGCAAATTTGTCAGTTAGTTTATCTTAGGGTTGGCAGGCAATACCGCTAAAATACCGTTATAGATTCAAAACCCTTTTAACTGACCACCGTTACCCCTAAAATACCGTTACCGAAATAACCGAAATACCGTTATCCTTAAAATACCATTACCGAAATAACTAAAATACCGTTATCCTTAAAATACCGATACCGAAATAAATGAAATATCAATACCTTTAAAATACCGTTACCGAAATAAATGAAATACCGTTACCCCTAAAATACCGTTATTTTTAGTTTTCTGCTTTTGGTAATTACACGTGAGTATTGAGTATTTTCCTTACTTTAAGTTGGTAAATTGGTTTTGTTTTTAATCTCGTTTGTTTTTGTAAAATAAATTGCGAGATGCATCGAAATAACTGACTACCGTTATCCTTAAAATACCGTTACCAAAATAACTGAAATATCGCTAACTTAAAAATACCGTTACCGAAATAATCAAAATACCGTTGTCCTTAAAATACCGTTACCGAAATAACAAAAAACCGTTGTCCTTAAGTTACCGAAAAAATCTAAAATAGCGTTAACCTTACCGATAACCGCATCGTTTCACAAAATTTCAGCCAAATCGAGTTTCTGAGAAGAAGTTGAAAAGTCCATTTTTAACAATAACTTTTTTGTAACGAATTCAAAATACCCCACGTTATGGACAACTATTGCAACACACTATAATTTAAAAATAAGTAAAGTCGTCTCTTAACCTTTTTATATTTCACGGTATCTAATCAAAATTGTTTATCCACTTAATATTCGACATCTTATGGATGGATGCATGTAAATACTAGTTACATTGTACAATAGATATTTTTTCCTCTTTTTTCGTTTCTCTTTTTATTTGAATATAATTTGAATATTGCTGCAGTTAATGATTTGCATTAACCTACAATTTTCAACAATTGTTTCGGGGTGTCAT
Organism: Leucophora obtusa; assembly: GCA_949987735.1. NCBI lineage: Eukaryota > Metazoa > Arthropoda > Insecta > Diptera > Anthomyiidae > Leucophora > Leucophora obtusa. The sequence continues at coordinate 182,935,911 of OX465296.1, forward strand.
AAATGTATGTTGTTGTGGTTTTAATGCTAGTTACCGCTTGAGGTGTGAATTGTGGTTAAAATAGGAAAAAAATGAAATAAGTAAGAAAATATGCAAATTATTTAAATGATTGAACAAGAAATTGGCGAAAATTACCAAGCAATTGTAAGATTGTCTGTATCTGTTGTAAGCAGAGTTTGATTTTTTTTTCTGATACTAGATTTACATCAAAAAGTCATTTGGTAAAGTGTTACGCTTAAATTGGTCAAAAACTCTAATAAAAGCGTAAATAAATTAAATCTTTCTTTTTTGTAAATACATTCTTATGAAAACGTAATACACAGTTGATTCGTGTATGCATTTATTTGATCGTAACGATCAAATATAAAAATGCAAAAATCTTTTATTTGCCTGCTGTTCTCTGTGGCTTTTGCTACTCAAACAAATGCATAAATTAACACCAATCGACGCCATGTTAATTTAAACAAAATGCCGCCACTGTGTTGTATACTAGCAACTAAAAGCCAGCACAATGGGTAAGAAATTATCTCTCGAAAAATTTATATTTTTAGAGTAAAATTCGAAATTTTTTTAAACATAAATTGATGACATATTATAGTTTGCATGGATATTATCCCAACTCCTACTGGTAATCGATTTTACAATACAAGAAAGGTCTGCTGTGTGGTCCACTCAGATTTAGATGGAATTTGTGAGGAGACAAAAAAAATTAACATATCCCGAGTAAAAAAGTTTATATATCTTATATATAAGAATATAAAATAATCATATAAGTGTTTATATAATCTGATCCGCAAAATGGGTCTATAAAATTATAGCAGATTGTATTATTTTAGATACAATTCAATCTAATATTATACAATTGCATATACTCTGATGCAATTGCATCCCAAAATTGGGCACATCTAATTGAATCGTATTATATCCAATCTGATATAGTTATATACTATTTAATACAATTGGATTTCAAGATTTATACCCAAAATATGTTGAGTTTTGAAATATGTTTGAGTTGTAAAACTGACATAAAAATATTTTCCTTTCGAAATTTTTTCTGATTTTAAATAATATAAATTTTTATCAAAAATTGACTCAGAAAATATTTTAAATTATTTAAGATTTATCTAAATTTATATATAAAATGACTTAGAAAATGTTTTGGAATCTAGATTATATAAACTTTTATCTAAAATGACTTAGAAAATATTTTTGATAATTTATCATATAAAGTTATATGTAAAACAACTTAGAAATTTTTTGGATAAAGGTTTATATTAAATTATATCTAAAATGACTTAGAAAATTTATTCGATTTGGGTCTATATGTGATTATGTATTGGCCTTATTGTATGTTAAACCTCAATTTATGGGATCAACCATATCTGATTATATATAGTTATGTGTATCATTAACGTTAACACATTTTTTGGTATATGATTTTATATGGTTATACATAAGAAAATTTCGGGAAATATTTGAAAGATATTATAATATATGAATAGATATGGATGCGAAGCCATTTTATATTACTATATGTTAATGTGTATTTTTGTATTAAAAAATATATTGTTATATATGAACTTTTTTCCTCGGGATGCCTATTTTTAGCGGTCAAATATTATTATTGTCGGTTAAAAAGTGGGATCAAAAATTACCGCATTTTTCGTTTTCTTTTTTAATTTTTTTCATGTTTGTACAAAGTATTAGAGGATCTATTAAATAACTTTAGAACAACTTTGAAACTCATTTTTACCCCCTAAATAGCAATTTGGGTCGATGTGTTTAAAACAGAAATTTTCTCTACACATATCGAAATTTCATCGAAGTTTAAGGGAACCCATAAACGACTCTCCTTGTTGGATCAGGTTAACAGATTGACACATGTGTCCACAAGATCAGTTCCAGGTATAAAAAGATTCTTTGGGGATTTTGGTTATTGTTGACAATTAATATCATTCCATTCCCTTAATTTGCTGATTTTAAAGTTGGTTTTGGCCTTGTGCACAATTACCCCAAGATATATGACCCCACTCTTAAAATGACACTTAGCCAATTCTTTGCGCCAAAATTTCATTATGAAAATTAACCTCAAAAATATAATGAAAAATTGCCCCAACCAAATAAAAAATAGCATATTATCACTTATTACTTTGAGAGTTTCATTCATTACTTAAAATAGCCTCAATTTAATGAATTGAAAAATAACCTCAAAATATTTAAAGCTAAAAACTTGCTGTTTTACAGCATCCGATGGTCTCATAAAATTGAACATCGAATGGTTTTTCATGACATTGTGTCCTATAGGGCCTACGTACATTTTTCGGGTTAAGGCCGAATAATTATCGTAATTATCAGAATAAAGAAATGGGGTAAAATACTGAGTACAAAACGGTCACAATCCCCATGCGAATTATGACTATTTTGCCTATTTTTGTTAGGAAGATTAAGACCGAAACACTTTGGTCATAATACCCATAATAAAACCTGATATTGGTTTAATTTTGTTCTCCTTTTAAAATTTCACAAGTTTTGAGAAAAATAAAGACAAAAATCATGATTTTCGAAAGACTAAACTTACTTAAAAAAAACTTTATATTAATTAAATAAAAAATTAATCTGCAAAATGGACAAAATGTCAAAGTTCCCACGATTTAAAAATGTTTACTCTCAAAAAATCAAAACAAATATAAAAATAACAAATTAATTATACCCTACACCACTTTGTGGTCAGGGTATTATAAGTTTGTGCTGATGTTTGTAACACCAAAAAATATTGGTCGTAGACCCACCTTATAGTATACCGATCGGCTCAGAATTTTTTTTTTATTTCGATTTAACGATGTCCGTCTGTCCGTCCGTCCGTCTGTCTGTCTGTCCATGCAATCTTGTGCGCACTCTACAGGTCGCAAATATTAAGATATTTTAATGAAATTTGGTACGCAGACCTATCTTGGCCCAGGGACGAACAAGTTTGATTTTGGTGAACATCGGTCCATGTTTAGACCTAGTGCCCATATAAGGGCCCTACCAAAATTATACTGTTTATACGCTGCAGGTCGTAAATATTAAGATATTTTGATGAAATTTGGTACACAGACCTATATTGGCCCAATAACGCAGCCTATTGATTTTGGTGAACAGCGGTCTATGTTTAGACCTAGTGCCCATATAAGGGTCCTACCAAAATTATACTGTTTATACGCTGCAGGTCGTAAATATTAAGATATTTTGATGAAATTTGGTACACAGACCTATATTGGCCCAATAACGAAGCCTATTGATTTTGGTGAACATCGGTCCATGTTTAGACCTAGTGCCCATATAAGGGTCCTACCAAAATTATACTGTTTATACGCTGCAGGTCGTAAATATTAAGATATTTTGATGAAATTTGGTACACAGACCTATATTGGCCCAGTAACGCAGCCTATTGATTTTGGTGAACATCGGTCCATGTTTAGACCTAGTGCCCATATAAGGGTCCTACCAAAATTATACTGTTTATACGCTGCAGGTCGTAAATATTAAGATATTTTGATGAAATTTGGTACACAGACCTATGTTGGCCCAATAACGCAGCCTATTGATTTTGGTGAACATCGGTCCATGTTTAGACCTAGTGCCCATATAAGGGTCCTACCAAAATTATACTGTTTATACGCTGCAGGTCGTAAATATTAAGATATTTTGATGAAATTTGGTACACAGACCTATATTGGCCCAATAACGCAGCCTATTGATTTTGGTGAACATCGGTCCATGTTTAGACCTAGTGTCCATATAAGGGTCCTACCAAAATTATACTGTTTATACGCTGCAGGTCGTAAATATTAAGATATTTTGATGAAATTTGGTACACAGACCTATATTGGCCCAATAACGCAGCCTATTGATTTTGGTGAACATCGGTCCATGTTTAGACCTAGTGCCCATATAAGGGTACTACCAAAATTATACTCTTTCTACGCTGCAGGTCGTAAATATTAAGATATTTTGATGAAATTTGGTATACAGACCTATGTTGGCCCATGGACGAAGCCTATTGATTTTGGTGAACATCGGTCCATGTTTAGACCTAGTGCCCATATAAGGGTCCTACCAAAATTATACTGTTTATACGCTGCAGGTCGCAAATATTAAGATATTTTGATGAAATTTGGTACACAGACCTATGTTGGCCCAGTAACGCAGCCTATTGATTTTGGTGAACATCGGTCCATGTTTAGACGTAGTGCCCATATAAGGGTCCCACCAAAATTATATTGTTTATACGCTGCAGGTCGCAAATATTAAGATATGTTGATGAAATTTGGTACATAGACCTATGTTGGCCCAAGGATGAAGCCTATTGATTTTGGTGAACATCGGTCCATGTTTAGAACTAGTGCCCATATAAGGGTCCACCCAAAATTGGCTTGGTTACAAACTGCAGGTCGCAAATATTAAGATATTTTAATGAAATTTAGTGCGCTGACTCACATTATAGAAAATTTTGACACAAGCCCCATTTTAACCCATTCGAATTTCGGATCCAAACAATACACCAGACTGGTGTAGGGTATTGTATAGTCGGTATGCCCGACTTTAACCTTTTTACTCGTTTTTCATTAAAAATAGCACAACTTAAAAAAATGCCTGAGGCGCTACACTTCTGCGGAGATTTATCCGGGGCGTAGTCAAATTCAATATTTTCTGTATGATGTTAAACCAAAGCTTTGAAAAACTGATTCAAAAATAATTATTTTCAAAGATGATTCAAGAAAAGTGAATTATAAATTCGCGAACCAAAAGTATGCAAAAATAATTCGCGCGAATTATTTCTATATTTTTTGATTCGGGACACAATTTTTTTTCTTTTGATTCGCGAATTGATATCAATTTTTTAATTCATCTTAAAGACTCCATTACAATGTAAAATATTGGTTTATTAGGAGTAAATTTAATTATACCCTACACCACTATGTGGTCAGGGTATTATAACTTTGTGCTGATGTTTGTAACACTAAAAAATATTGGTCGTAGACCCACCTTATAGTATACCGATCGGCTCAGAATTTTTTTATTATTTCGATTTAACGATGTCCGTCTGTCCGTCCGTCCGTCTGTCTGTCTGTCCATGCAATCTTGTGCGCACTCTACAGGTCGCAAATATTAAGATAATTTGATGAAATTTGGTACGCAGACCTATGTTGGCCCAAGGACGAACAAGTTTGATTTTGGTGAACATCGGTCCATGTTTAGACCTAGTGCCCATATAAGGGTCCTACCAAAATTATACTCTTTATACGCTGCAGGTCGTAAATATTAAGATATTTTGATGAAATTTGATACACGGACCTATATTGGCCCAATAACGCAGCCTATTGATTTTGGTGAACATCGGTCCATGTTTAGACCTAGTGCCCATATAAGGGTCCCACCAAAATTATATTGTTTATACGCTGCAGGTATACGCAAATATTAAGATATTTTGATGAAATTTGAACTAGTGCCCATATAAGGGATCCCCAAAATTGGCTTGGTTACAAACTGCAGGTCGCAAATATTAAGATATTTTAATGAAATTTGGTGCGCTGACTCACAGTATAGAAAATTTTGAGACAAGCCTCATTTTAACCCATTTGAATTTCGGATCCAAACATTAGTTGGCTTTTAACCAGACTGGTGTAGGGTATTGTATAGTCGGCATGCCCGACTTTAACCTTTTTACTCGTTTTTTATTAAAAATGCTTGTTAAATCAATGTATTCAATGAAAGTTTATTTCTTACTGATATTTTTAATGACTAAAATTATTTCGCGAATCAAAAAATAAAATGATAATTTCGCGAATCAAAAACAGATTTTATTGATTCTTTCTTAGAAATTGAATTATTACTGATGATTGAATTATTTGTTTAAAGGTCTGACCACAACCGAGCAAAAATTTGTTTTCAACAAACTTATTTTCAAAAAGAATTAAATTTTAAAACCTTAAAAATAACAGCTTAAACTTTCAAAATTACAAATCTATCAATATCTATCTATCAATAATGCAATGTGCGGCTTATTTCCACTTTCAAAGCGGTCATAACCCCTATAATGGAATTTATGGCAACAATTGCTTTTTAAAGAAGGTCAAAATTCCCATTCTGAAGGAGATAAAAATACCCATTATTTATGGGAATAATATCCACTTTTTCGGTCATAATACCCACAATTATGGGGATTTTGTATAAAAAAGTTTCTTTCTAAAAATTCAAATTTAATGAAATTTGGTCCCAAAGTTGATATCACACAAATTAGGGCTATTTTTTATGTTGAATAATTGGGCTTACATTTCATAATGTAATTCGAACTAACACGCAAAAATAAATTTTGATCACAAATTTTTCGGGGCATTTTTCATTTTTATTTTGGGGGTTTTGTTTTATTTTTCAAAAAGAAAAAAAGACCTCAAAGGATGAAATTTTTTCCTTCTTTTCTGGACCATTTTTTATTTCTCGCTTTGAGGCCAAATCTCTTGGGGCCTAAATTCATTGCGCCAAAAATTAGTTTATTGAAAATCTCGGAAACTAGAACCAATCTTGCATTTTGTAAAGTCTCTTGAGCCTTTTCTCTTTTGTAAACATGCCTCTAAATAGTTAAAATAATTGTTCACTGTTTACACAGTTCCGCAAATTATTTCGGGAATTCTTTAAAAAAAATTTCTATTCTTGTCTTACTTCCGAGGTCTTCTAATCCCAGAGTGTCTTACATACTGATACGACTGGTATATATGACTTTATTTTATGGTTATGGCTGATGTTATATGACAGTTGATCTATCAACAATGTATAACGTCAAAGTTGAATTAATGTTTATTCTCTTAGATTTGGTAAGTCGTCATTCGCAAAAATTTTCTATTGCAGTTAGCCAGTGTCGCTCAGTTGAGTTTTAATTCCTTGAATATTGTCTTGAGTTTTGACGGCAACTTATTTAAGCCAGACAAACAACCAATAAACTCAAAACACATAACGATCAAAATATACTACATCTAAGACTACTGCTACTACCAGTAGTCGTTCGTATGTAAGTACGTACTATTTTGTTGATATGATACCTCATACCAAATGTCAATGGGTTGTCAATAACACAAATTTATTTTCTAAATATCCGCAACAAATAAAGCGAGTGTGATGAAAAGATAAATATCGTAGTGTTAATAAAAATATAAAAGTTCAATATGAATCGAATACGTAAGTATGACAAGATAAATGTAATTATCTTCAATTTATTTTCCATTTTGTTTTTATGACAAAAACTTTGTTTATGGTAAATGTCAGAATTGTAATTGACAGCTGCATTAAAATCAAAAACATGCATGCATACACTACATGCCATTTGAGAGTGCATTGATGTGTTTAGAAAGTCCTTCATAATTTAGAAGTTAATGCATTCATTTTTAAATTGATCACCTTAATAAGATAAAAATGTAGATAATGTAAATGTCTAAGATATATTATTGTTAATGATCTGCCAATCTGAGTTAAGGTTTCACGACCATTTATTTAAAATTTCAAACCTAATTTCCAAGATTTTGCCTAAACTCTCAACAACAATTCGGTTCAGAAAAAAAAATTACAAAAGAATTGATTCGGTTGCTGCGACCTTGTAATTCAGTCAGTTGCAACCTAGCAACCTAGTCAATTCAGTTGGAAAATATCTTTAGATTTTTTAGGAGAGTGAAATATTTTGAGTGTTTACCATAATTAAGTGCAATTTGAAATGAATTTTAATTGGAAAGGTCAATTGAAAATTGTTTAGACTAACAATATTTAGTACACCCATCCATCCCTTATAACGTAAGGTAAGAGCATAATAAAGTAAAAGTAGTCTGCCTTCAAAAATGTTAAAAAGAATATAATATTGATTAAGACTTCTTTCGAAATCCCTAAGTGAGGAAAAAGAAGTAGTTAAAGCACTGCAACTGTTCAATAGGGAGTTGTTCTTTTTCGGGTTTTTAACCCGAAAAAGAACAACAACAGTTTCTAGAGGTGACCACATATTATACTAAAAGTTAGACTTTGGGGAAATCTTGGAAAGCTATGCTGCCATATAAAATTTTTGGAAATTCGCGATTTTAACGTATAGGCCGCTATAGATGAATACATTTTTTTATTGAAATATTTTCCTTTTAATTGCTTCCTTACTAACGCATTACATTTATTGAGGTCGATTGTACATTCGGCGACTAAAGTCGCTGAAATAGCAAAAAACCATAAAAACCTATATGAAACGCTAAGTAGTGATTTAAATATCAAGATTAGCACATCGCATTTTTATCGTAAATATGGCTACAGGTCTTACAGTTTAACACAAAAAAATTCATATTAATTGAATTTGAAAAATTTTTTATATAAAAAACTGAATGGATAACCGCCAAACAGTCATGCAGTGTTATTTTTGCTACATATTAGTAATATACACTGATAGAATTTTGTACATAGTATTAACGAATTTGTTCATTAATACAATGAATTTTTTCATTGAAAAGTCCCCAAAGAACGGTTTCATTGGATTAATGAAACATGTTTCATTAAATCAATTTTAATGAATGGATCTAATGAAAGTTTCATAGAATATATGAATTTTTTTTCATTAATTTTAAGATAAACATTTTGAAAGTTTCATGTGTTTAATGAATTAAATTCATTACTTTTATGAAATAATTTCATTAATATTTTTCATTTTAGCATAGACTTAATGAAATTATTTCAATAAGACATGAAATTATTCGTATAATGATTTGTTCATATTTTTAATGAAGCGTTTTATAGATTTCGCAACAATTCCACGTAAGTGAAAAATTATTTATTTTTATATTGAGTTTGTCAGCTTTTTTCGCAAAAGTATGAACAAAATACCGGGCTTAAGGGTTAAAAACTTTACAGATATAGATAAATTTGGAAAAAAAATATAACTATATAACTAGTTTGAAAAATTAATAGTTATATTTTTTTTCCAAATTTATCTATATCTGTAAAGTTTTTATTTTTAATAGTAAAATGCTTTATTTTTGAATCATGTAGGTTGATAAACAGCATCCGGTTTCTAACTTGTTACTAGCACACGCTGTAAAATTGCTTATTTAAAACTTTTATTTGTTCATTATTGTTTTCTTCTACTGAACGGCAGAAAACAGGCTTTGAATTCAGTGAACTTATTTTATTTTTTTTTAATTCAGTGAATTTATTTTATTTTTTTTCAATTCAGTGAACTTAATATTTTTTTTTTAATTCACTGAATGTAATTTTATTTATTTTTTTTAATTTACTGAATGAAAATGAAATTGAATGAATTCAGTGGTGAATTAATTCAGTAAGGAATTAATTCACTTTTTTTTCCGTTCGATTTATAAAATTGAACGCGTTCACCGGTGAATTAATTCATTTGATTTAATAAAAAGAACTATTGCAATTGAATTAATTCGTAACAAAATAAATCGAACGAAAGCAAATATGAATTAATTACATTCAATATATGGTGCTTAGTGAATTAATTCATCGAATTTTTGATTCAGAATTGAAAAATTGAATTAAGGAATTAATTCTTCAAAGCTCTGTGTGTTAGTAATTATGTTATATTAAACCCATTTCAATTACCTTTCCAATGATGCTCATATTGTCATATTGATCCGATAATAAATAGCGGAGATACGGGCAAGTCCATGTTTTAACTTTGACCCGAAATAGGGGTCTCGGACAAAAAATATTTTTTTTCCTATTTAGCCCAAAAAGTACTATCTGGGGGGAAAATCGTGGCTGTGCCCCTAAAATCAAGTTGTTCCCTTAAAGCCGATATAACTCCCGAGATGAGGGTCTCTTTGTTTAGCCCAAAAATAACACATATGTTTATAGGGAAAACCAAAAAGAGGTAAAATTGTACCTGAAACTATTTTTTAAGTATAATTTTCATTAATTTAAAGAATTTTTTTTATGAAATTATGAAAAAAATAAAAAAAATCTAATGAAAAAATTTAATTTTCATTCAGTTAATGAATTTTTTCATTAACTCAATGAATCCATTTTAATGAAATCGATTCATTAATGCTATGAACGAAAATTCTATCAGTGTAGGAACAGCATAAATAAAACTGTTAAATATACAGAATTTTAGTTATATTTGAGATAAATGTTTGTTAACCTGCTGAAATCAGCAAAAAATTGTCCTAAATATTTTATAATCAAAAAAATCACAAAAAAAATTTATAATTTTCGAAGTTTTTATTCGGGTTTTTTTTAAGTAAATACAAATAAAATAGCAATTTACAAATTTTTTAGCAAATATTTCTGCTGATGTTATCAGGGTAGACTGCTATTTTCATTCAACTAAATTTAGCTTAAAAATAGAAAAATTTTTTAGATATAACAGTTTCTTTGTGCTATTTTCTGTCTAATTATATTTATCAAAATTTTCAGCAGATTTTGCAGTACAATTTGTCATTTCAATTAACTACAAGTTAACTTAAATATATGTAAAATTCTGTAAATTTATCAGTTTTATTTTTGCTGTTCTTATTTTACTAGTATTTAGCAAAAAAATCTTAAAATTTCAGTAGTTTTTTCTGCAGTATAATTTTTAACTAATTTTTAGTAACTTTTTCTGCTATTTTTACAGATTTATTTCTATGAGTATAGTGTATATATATATATATGAGTATAGTGTTCTTCCATTCAAAAATATACTTTTATTTAGAATAATATAATTCATCTTTTATGTATTTATTCAATAACTTAAGGCGCGATCGTGTAACATAGCGATGACATTTACTGTTACAGCGTCACACACACACTCTCAAACTAGCACTAACAACAACAAAAAGAGCAAATCTAAGATTTGATCTGGAGTAAAATGTTTATAATGCAGCTGCCACTTTGGCACTTGTTATTTAAACAACAAACAGTAACAATAACAAGAAAAATAAATAACAACATTATAGTAAGGAGCCAAGCAATTGGAAAGTTAAGAAAATATTAGCTTTGAAAAAAGCTACACTAGAAAAAATCAGTAAATTCAACAAAACAATGTTGCCGTGTCATCAAATTTTTAGCCAGGAGCATGTTTGCAAAATAGTTTGTAGTTTAAGCAAAATGGGTTTGCTGAAAATCAGCGAGCTGACTTTTACCAAAAAAAGTAGTAATCTCAGCAAAATTTTTGCTAACACTTAGTCGATTGCAAATGACAAACATCCTTGCTTAAATCAATAAAAATTTTTGTTGAATATTAGTAGACTAAAAAAAATTCAAAAAATTTGCAGAGATATTATACTTTAGTTGATTTATTTGCGTTTTTGTGATTCTTTTGAGCATTATTTAGGAAACTTAGTAAAATATCAACTTGTCCGGACTTCCACATTAGTAGATAATTCCACATAACAAAACGAGTAAAAAGGTTAAAGTCGGGCATGCCGACTATACAATACCCTACACCACTCTGGTGTATTGTTTGGATCCGAAATTCGAATGGGTTAAAATGGGGCTTGTGTCAAAATTTTCTATAATGTGAGTCAGCGCACCAAATTTCATTAAAATATCTTAATATTTGCGACCTGCAGTTTGTAACCATTCAATTTTGGGGGGACCCTTATATGGGCGCTAGTTCTAAACATGGACCGATGTTCACCAAAATCAATAGGCTTCGTCCTTGGGCCAACATAGGTCTATGTACCAAATTTCATCAAAATATCTTAATATTTGCGACTTGCAGCGTATAAACAATATAATTTTGGTAGGACCCTTATATGGGCACTAGGTCTAAACATGGACCGATGTTCACCAAAATCAATAGGCTGCGTTATTGGGCCAATATAGGTCTGTGTACCAAATTTCATCAAAATATCTTAATATTTACGACCTGCAGCGTATAAACAGTATAATTTTGGTAGGACCCTTATATGGGCACTAGGTCTAAACATGGACCGATGTTCACCAAAATTAAACTTTTTCATCCTTGGGCAAACATAGGTCTGCGTACCAAATTTCATCAAAATATCTTAATATTTGCGACCTGTAGAGTGCGCACAAGATTGCATGGACAGACAGACGGACATCGTTAAATCGAAATAAAAAAAAATTCTGAACCGATCGGTATACTATAAGGTGGGTCTACGACCAATATTTTTTGGTGTTACAAACATCAGCACAAACTTATAATACCCTGACCACATAGTGGTGTAGGGTATAATGACCACATAGTGGTGTAGGGTATAAAAAGGAAAAAAAAAACTATGGCTTCTATATTATAAAATCCCTTTTCCTAATAAAGCGAAAGGGAACACAAAAAAGTTAGCCAAACGACTGACAATAATGTATGTCCTTGTATTTCACATAATCACTATAAATATTTTGCTTATATTGTATATTAACATTTTATCTTTATCTTCATTAAATTTAAATATTTTATTTTATCTGTAATTAAAATCATATTTTATCTTATTGTGTTATATTTTTATGTATTACATATTTCGGCGCTCTTTTGTTTTATGTATGAAAGACAGATACAAAAATCTTTCACGGCTGTATTTTTAATACATATGTCTTAGAAGAGTTGTGTTTTTAGTATTATTTCCTACATCTTGTGTGTCTGGTTGTTGTCTAAACTTAAATGTGTTCATAAGCACAAATTGGATAGCAAAATAAACTAATAAAATAATGGTTCAAAATTAGTTCAGTGCCAAAAAAAAATATAACTAAAAAACTAAATTTCAGCAAAAAAGTTGCTGAAAACTAGTACACTTGATATACAAAGACGTTTTAGAAATTTTGTTACTAACTTATTTTTTTGAGTGTACTAAACATTAGTCGAAAATGACGTTGCAAAGAAAACTGCTGAAATTAGTATATTTTTTTTGCTAAATATTGGTAAGATATGATATGCAAAAAAAAAACCGTTAAATTTACAGAATTTTTGTTACATTTGTGTTAAATTTGAATTAATTCAATTGACAAATTATACTGTAGAATTTGCAAGAAATTTGCTAAATCTTAGTAGACTAAAATAGCAAAAACAGTCTGTTATATCTACAAGATTTTTGTTATTTTTAAACTAAATTTAGTTCAAAGCAAATACCAGTCTATGCTGCTTAACCTTCATGTGTTCGGGAATGTAAACTTACGTATCTGGTCGGCTGTCTACATTTGTAGCGAGCATATATTTTTATTGAAAACCATATCATGAATGACACTTCTATGCATATTGTTATACACCTTTAATATATTTTTTTGATTCTTTAATACATAACTCATGTGAAAAGCTTTAATTTTCCTTTGTGAGCATACCCAGCAATATTTTCTTAAACTGGTTACCTCTGAATCTGTTCTAGAACAGGCTTTTTCACCCCCGGTTCCCCGGCATTTAACAGGTTATAGAACTGATTCCTGGGATCCAAAATGTAAGGTTTCACTTTCAAAGAACCAGTTCCATAACTGTTTCTAGAATCGGTTCCAAATCAACATGTTCCAGTTTCGAAAGAAATATCACCGATGATAGAACATAAAGTAGAACAGGTTCAATTCAAGTGCAAGTTGTTCTATAACCGGTTATTTACATCCGATAATTTCGCTGGGTATCTCTATACTTTTGGATTTGGTGAGCACTGTTCAGTTGCTGGCGTGAAATGTTTTTTTTGTAACGCTTCGCAGGAACTTTCGTTGTTTGTCTGTACGCTGTTTACAGTTACTACATGACAGTTGGTTCTGTAACAGAAATTACAGTTGTTTTTCTATAGAAAAATGCAAAACAACTTTTATGACAGTTATTTAAGAAAACAACTAACGGAAAATACTGTAATTTCGTAACAGTTGTTTTAAGCAGTTATTTTAATATCATAATAAAGAACTACCAAAATAGTAATTTTACAGTAAACAGCTATTTTTGGTAGTTATTAACAAAATAAAAAATTTCGTTGAATTTTAAAAATTCTAGTTTAGTTTATATTTGTTATTATTGATATTATCTTACTTTACATATAAAACTCAGAAACTTTTATTGTATCTCCAATGCATAAAAGCATAATAACTGGGGAACGGTTTGGAATTTTTACTTCAAATTCTAAATAGGCTGAAGTAATTATAAATATTTTTGTAATCGAAAGAAAAAAATTATTTTTTTTTTATTAAAATATACTTTTATAACACCAAAAGAATTAACTGTAGAAAAGCATTAGTTTTTACCCATTTTGTCAGTTGTGTAAAAATTTTTGTAGTAAAAATTTTCAGTTAATTTACGACATTGGTTATTTTTTTAATGCATTTGTTAGTTATTTTTCAAAAGTTAAAAATAACAACATTTTTAGTTATTTTAAAGGTAAATACCTTTGTCGCCTTTTTAACTGCATATACCTTTGTTTTAACTGTCATTTTCAGTAGATTCTACCGACAAAATTTTGTGAGTGCAGTTAATGGCAGAGAGATAAAAATCTTATATTTTTACAATAAATTGTTTAAAATTTAATAACTGAATACTAATTTTTACATTTACTTGTGAAATTTAAACTCAATTTTTACAAATTCTGAGAAATCTGTATAAAAAAATTACAAAGTTGCCTTCGATATTTTTGCAGTAGGTTTTTTGCATATATGTCGTTCTTTTAGCCATTATTTTTAGGCAGTATTTTTAAGCCAGCCGCCGCCGATGCATTTGCGGCTCAACTCTAAAAATCAATCACCGTCTACCATCTTAGACATTGGCCAACCCAGCCGATAGAATGGACCGGCAAATATCCTTTAGGTGCAGCTTATTTAAATGTCTATGAGCGAGACCACCTTAGGAACCCAGCAAAATCTCGGTAATGGGTGCTCATTACTAATATCTAAATAATAAGCAGTAGAATTAGGGTCTACTGCAAATAATTCGATATCAAAACTCATTTACCTTTACTATAAAAAAGAAAAAGTCGATTTTAAGTCACAAAAGTCGACTATTATTTTAATTTTCGTACCATACAAAATATTTAAAATATACCTTAAAATTCTGTTTTAAATTTGAAGTTTTCATTTGTTATACCCTACACCACTATGTGGTCAGGGTATTATAAGTTTGTGCTGATGTTTGTAACACCAAAAAATATTGGTCCCAGACCCACCTTATAATATACCGATCGACTCATAATTTTTATACCCTACACCACTATGTGGTTATAGATATTTTGATGAAATTTGGTACACCGACCTATGTCATCCCAAGGACGAAGCCTATTGATTTTGGTTAATACCGGTCCATGTTTAGACCTAGTGCCCATATAAGGGTCCCCCCAAAATTATATTGTTTATACGCTGCTGGTCGCAAATATTAAGATATTTTGATGAAATTTGGTACACCGACCTATATCAGCCCAAGGACGAAGCCTATTGATTTTGGTTAACAGCGGTTTATGTCTAGACCTAGTGCCCATATAAGGGTCCCCCAAAATTATATTGCTTATACGCTGCAGGTCGCAAATATTAAGATATTTTGATGAAATTTGGTACATAGACCTATGTTGGCCCAAGGACGAAGCCTGTTGATTTTGGTGAACACCATGTTTAGACCTAGTGCCCATATAAGGGTTCCCCCAAAATTGACTTGGTTACAAACTGCAAGTCGCAAATATTAAGATATTTTAATGAAATTTGATGCGCTGACTCACATTATAGAAAATTTTGACACAAGCCCCATTTTAACCCATTCGAATTTCGGATCCAAACAATACACCAGACTGGTGTAGGGTATTGTATAGTCGGCATTCCCGACTTTAACCTTTTTACTCGTTTTACAAAGCGTTTATGAATTTAGGGAATACTCTATAAGAAATCTGTTTTTATACTGTATTTATTCTTGCAATTTATACCAAAAAGCCCACTTTAATGAATTTCTTATGACTTGAGCCCATACCGTGGTGCAGTGAAGGCAATTTTTAAGATGTTGTTAGTGATGTTTTACTATATTTTCTAGAAAATTGGTTAATACAGACTATAGAGTATGTAAGTGGATTTTAATGAATTATAGCCAGAAATGCGTGTATGGAATCTCAAATGACACTTGTTTTAAGATGTCATTTATCAACAACAACAGCAGCGAAAAGGCGAGTATATGAATGGATGAAAAGATGGACAGACATTTTGACTTACACTTCTAATGCAGACTTTTAGTAAATGATGTTTTTAAAGCAAATCACCAGCATTTTACATAATTACTTTATTTACCACTTAAGGAAAATTGCCCGTTCTCTTTTCGAGAGTTGTTAAGAAAAACATCATCATGGTTAAACTATCACTTTAACAAACATGACAAAAGAATGCGTAATGTTGTTTTAATGGAATGTTAAAAAAAAACGAAACAAAATTTTTGCAACAACAACGAAAATCGGTTTTGTCAAATGATAATTGTTTGTCTACAAAATGTCTTTGGAAATATCACCAAACAACCATTACTATTATATTTCTTAAGCCAAATGGATTTTTAAATGCATTTACACATTTTTATTTTTGTTGTTATTGTGTCACTTAATGTTTTGTATTAACTTTAATAATTGTATGAGAGTGAGTGTCATTGTATGTGACCAACATTTTGAAATATATCATTCAAATGTACTTCTATATTCATACATACGATTTGATTGATAGTCGACAATTTGTGTGGACATTAATGCATTCAATATGTTTGGATGTATTTTATAATGGTAACACTTATTTTTAATGGGAAATTGTAATTGCAATTTGCATTTATCGAATGCGTTAATAAAGTTACCCAATGTGCTCGTTTTACGGCATTTTGCATTGTTGCTCGCAAAACATCACCAAACAGTCACTTTGGGGGAATGCAATGGCTCTTGCATTTCATGTGTCCTAGAAATACATATTTTGTTTGTTAACATAATCACTTAAGTGGAAATGGCCTTCGCCGCTCATTATGATTTTTGCGTTAAAACAACAGACCGAAAATTGGTCAAATAAGCAGTAGCAACAATTTCACGTTCTTCAGATGTGTATCGCTCCATTGCTTGTTGTCAAATAATTGTCTATCTGCCTGCAACATAGATGTCAAAGCACAATGACAATTTGATGCCATTTGCAAAAATTATACCACATTCACATTTTGCGGCCCTATGCTCCTTGCAGGAGTAAAAGGAACAAATATATATACATTTTGCCATTACTTTTCCGCCACCCTATATGCTCTTTGCCATGTGTTTTTCTAAAAATTTTAGATTTTTCGTCAACTTTTACAATTTCCTACAATTGGTTTAGCATCTCTAGTAAAAAATTTTACAGAATTTTACGTTTAATGTATGAATACGAAATTGAACAATTTCATGAATGAACGAGTGAACTATTAGAAAATTAAAAAAAAAGAAATAATTCCCAATTTTATACAATTTTATTCAGATTTTTTGTTTGTTAAGAACGTTTCATTTTATGTAAGAAATTTCGGAGTGTTCACAAATTTTTACTCATGATTCTTAGACCGATGT
Source organism: Leucophora obtusa (assembly GCA_949987735.1). NCBI lineage: Eukaryota > Metazoa > Arthropoda > Insecta > Diptera > Anthomyiidae > Leucophora > Leucophora obtusa. The sequence goes on from OX465296.1 coordinate 182,953,379, forward strand.
CGATAATTTTTAACTCTAAACTCTTCAGGCGAATAAGAAAGAATTTGAATAAAAATTAGCAAATGATCTTGCGTCTTCGTGCCGAGAAGTCCATTAAAACAGACACATATTTCAAAGGTCATTAAATTAAAATGCGAAATATTTTTGCAAAACTCTTTGAGGGGTTTGTCGTAGCAATATCCCAGTGTAGAAACGGTAATGACATATCATTTTTTTTTGGAGTACCAGTAATGACACCCACTTACCTTCTGCATTATTTTAAAACATATAATAATGAGTTACTGATAATGACTGATTTTTATCATTATTTCAAATAGAAAATAATTTTTTAGATTTTTTTGAAAATTTTTTGAAATCTATTTTTAGACTCAATATTTTTTAAACACTGGTAAGGATATATGTAACCACATATTTTTTGATTTTATGTATGTTGGCGGGTAAGCTTACTTGCGTGCAGCAGGTCAATTATGTTTTTATCTCTTAAATATTACATGTCGATATAGCTCAGATGGTAGAGCTGTTGACTGGCAATCTGTAGACCCAGGTTCGATTCCCGCAAAAGCACAATTTTATTAAAAAAAAATACAATAAAAAATATTTTTTTTTTATATAAATTAATTTTTTGAAAATCTATTTTTAGACTCATTATTTTTATCAGTACTGGTAAGCACGTAGGTAACGATATATTTTTTGATTTTGCGTATGCTGGTGTGTAACGACAACTCATTATTTTTCGCGACATCGCCATATAAAGGTAATAAGAAATGTAATAACAAAAGTAACTAGTTACCATTACCAAGTATGTAGTTACATAACCACATATCTGGTAATGATTTTCTACACTGGGATTGTGCCTTTATTTCGCGTTAGAACCACTGGGGCTTAACGCGATGGCCCAAAATTTGTTTCATATGTACTATATGTGACTAACAAGATAATTTTGTAAAATTTTCTAAAACCTCAGAATCTATTTTTGTTAAAGATATCAGTATCGCAAGTAGCTTATTGTGACAAATCCGAATTTATATATTTCATTTACAGTAACTTCCAGAAAAAATTTAATTTTTCTACGAAAATACAACCGATTCTTTGGAACAGTAAATTTTCTTGGGCAGTTTGTATGGGCTCCAAACAACTCAAAATCTTTTTTAAAAAACAGTTTTACGCAATTCGATTTCGAGTATATTTTATTTATAAAAACTTTAGGAACTTCGTAATTTTTTAATTGATCTGAACAAAAGATAAATGTTTACAGTTTTCAAAACCATTGTTACTTTCAACATATTGTATTACTTATTTAAATTTGTCAAAACATTTCGGCTTGATTTTTCCAGCACCCCGGACATGTTCGGCTAGGTTGAGAGTAAAAAATGAGATCTGTGCAAACATTAGGTTTCTGCGGTATAAACCGGACAGGCCGTTTACATTTATGTTCTCAAAATTATCCTAAAAAATTTTCATGGATTTCGATCCATCTATAACTTTTAAACTAGAAGCTCCTGGTGATTAAGTAACAAAGCTGTTGTTTACAAAATGAAAAGGCAAACATTTTCTTTATACAAGCTGTTAACCCTCTCATGACCGTTAGTGGTGTTTTAAGCGATAAACAAGAAAATTTGTGTCAAAACTAAATTTTTAATATTTCTCATTTAATTTTGGATATCTGTAAATATGTACATATACTCTCCATCATATAAAAGGAAATTTAGCGCAGATTAAAAGCAAAATAAGCTTTTTTTTAATAAGAAAGGCCAAAAACTGATTCTGAGTCATAGATTTATTTCATATGTGCACTAGGAAACCTGAAACCTAGGAAATTGCGTTGAATCCATTGTTTTCAAAATCGCAGAAGTAGCGTCACTAAAACAGCTGTAACTTGTTCACTAATGACCGAATTTTCATAAAATTTTGACAGGTATCATCTAAAGGTATGTGTCATCCTACAGACTTTTCAGCCGATTGTTATATGACGAGAAAATAATATAATAATCGAAAAATGAAGATTTTGAATATAAAATAGGTGGGCATATTATTTGTAAGGTATGATTAATATATTAATAATTCGATTGCAGTAGGGAAAATAGTCTTGTGGTCGTGATCATATAGCAACAATATATTTTCTCTAGGTTCTGAATTTCGGTATAAGTTAGGATCTGTTTTATATTAGTTTATTTTTTATGTTCCACTTCACCCCATAATGTTTAATTTTTTTTTTTTTTGGAAAAATCGTCTAAAATTCCAACATACGAATAAGTTATTATACCCTACACCACTATGTGGTCAGGGTATTATAAGTTTGTGCTGATGTTTGTAACACCAAAAAATATTGGTCGTAGATCCACCTTATAGTATACCGATCGGTTCAGAATTTTTTTTTATTTCGATTTAACGATGTCCGTCTGTCCGTCCGTCCGTCCGTCTGTCTGTCTGTCCATGCAATCTTGTGCGCACTCTACAGGTCGCACCTATTAAGATATTTTGATGAAATTTGGTACGCAGACCTATGTTGGCCCAAGGACGAACAAGTTTGATTTTTTTGAACATCGGTCCATGTTTAGACCTAGTGCCCATATAAGGGTCCTACAAAAATTATACTGTTTATACGCTGCAGGTCGTAAATATTAAGATATTTTGATGAAATTAGGTACACAGCCCTAGATTGGCCCAATAACGCAGCCTATTGATTTTGGTGAACATCGGTCCATGTTTAGACCTAGTGCCCATATAAGGGTCCTACCAAAATTATACTGTTTATACGCTGCAGGTCGTAAATATTAAGATATTTTGATGAAATTTGGTACACAGACCTACATTGGCCCAATAACGCAGCCTATTGATTTTGGTGAACATCGGTCCATGTTTAGACCTAGAGCCCATATAAGGGTCCTACCAAAATTATAATGTTTATACGCTGCAGGTCGCAAATATTAAGATATTTTGATGAAATTTGGTACACGGACCTATATTGGCCCAATAACGCAGCCTATTGATTTTGGTGAACATCGGTCTATGTTTAGACCTAGTGCCCATATAAGGGTCCTACCAAAATTATACTGTTTATACGCTGCAGGTATTAATATTAAGATATTTTGATGAAATTTGGTACATAGACCTATGTTGGCCCAAGGACGAAGCCTATTGATTTTGGCGAACATCGGTCCATGTTTAGAACTAGTGCCCATATAAGGGTCCCCCCAAAATTATATTGTTTATACGCTGCAGGTCGCAAATATTAAGACATTTTGATGAAATTTGGTACACAGAGCTATGTTGGCTCAATAACGCAGCCTATTGATTTTGGTGAACATCGGTCCATGTTTAGACCTAGTGCCCATATAAGGGTCCCACCAAAATTATATTGTTTATACGCTACAGGTCGCAAATATTAAGATATTTTGATGAAATTTGGTACATAGACCTATGTTGGCCCAAGGACGAAGCCTATTGATTTTGGTGAACATCGGTCCATGTTTAGAACTAGTGCCCATATAAGGGTCCCCCCAAAATTGGCTTGGTTACAAATTGCAGGTCGCAAATATTAAGATATTTTAATGAAATTTGGTGCGCTGACTCACATTATAGAAAATTTTGACACAAGCCCCATTTTAACCCATTCGAATTTCGGATCCAAACAATACAACAGACTGGTGTAGGGTATTGTATAGTCGGCATGCCCGACTTTAACCTTTTTACTCGTTTTTATTCTATAAATGATTAAAAGAAATTATTTGTGTTTTTAATGAGCTAGAAAATATATTACCACTTCACCGCATCTTCCTCTACACTCATAAAAAAAGCCCGTACAAAAAGTTAAAAATTCTGCTAAAATAACAGGAAATAGTACCTGAATTTGCGCCAGCAGAAATTTCAATGATGTTGAGAATCATGATCTGCTAAATTTAGGTGATCTAAATTTTAGATAAAAAAGTTAGTTCAAATACAATAATTTATAAGAAATGTTGTTTAATGGAAATGAAAATTACTCAGCTGAAATCAGCACATGTTTTCTGCTAAATTTTAGTTGGTTATAAACAGGTAAAATATTTAGTTAACATTCAAAAATTTAGAAGAATTTTCGTTTAATAGAAATGGAAGTGGATCAGTTGAAATCTGCAAAACATGCTGCTGAAATTACAATCACTTTTTGTTATTAATTGAATAAAAACAAATTAATGTAAATATTGTTAATTTTATTTTCAAATAAATTACACAACCCAAAAACACTATTTGCACTTTTATTTTCTTGCCAATATGTTAAACTTCCGCTGGAGTTGTATTATTTGGTTCCCTTTTTCGTCTACCTGCGGGTCGAATTTAGATGAAAATGTTAAAGGGCTGAAATAAAAAAAAAAATAACATATTTAATAGTATTGCCTTAAATATAGTTTATATTATAAAACAAACCTCTATTATTTTCTTTTTTAAATGCAATTTTAACTGCGAAATGTTAATGTCCAGTATACCTCCGTTTTCTTTTGCGTTGCTTTGCTGACTAACAGAAACAAAAGAAAACATGCTCTTATCATATTATTTTATTTACTAGAACTTTCTAAACAAGCGCATATTATTTTTATTTGCATTGATAAGCGTCATCAGTGATGACTCATCACACATATTAAAATACACTTACAAGAAATTTTGTAATTTGTATTGGTCGGCAAACTCACCAATACACACTTCACCATCAAGCGCCATCAAGCATCATCAATCACTATACACTAGCGCCCCTATCGTTTTCTTTTGAAAACACAAATATTAAAAAAGTTGCCAATAAATTTATCTATATTAGCTGATAAAATTGTCAAAATCATTTATAAAAAAATAACTAAATATCAGGAGGAAAAATTAGTTCAAGTACAGTAGAAAAATGTTTTTGTGGTGACATTTGATAACTAACAACTTTAGCTAAACAACGGATTTAACGAAAACAACAGGAAAAATTAGTTCAATTGAATTAGAACGCGTTTAACAGACTTTTGTACTAACTTTTTTTTATGAGTGTATATATATTATCGTTGCCACAAGTTACAACTAAATGTGTGACGACATTTTACTTTGCGCCTATTGTTGTTATTTTGACACTTAATTTTTTTTTGTAGCCAAATTTATCTTATGTGTGTTGCGTGTTTAAAGGATTTGTTTAGTTCATTGGTTTATTTTTCATTTTGTATTCAAAATGCATGATAAATGTTGCCAACATGAACAAATATGTATATGATTGAAATATAATATGATTGAAATATTTATGATCGCTTATATGTTTATTAGGGTCTCCCGACAAACGGTCTCCTTACGAAATGGTTCAAGTAATAACACTCAATCAATGCATATTAGCAAGCTAAATACGGCAAAAATTATAAAAAATTTTGTTGAGGGCAGTTTTAACTCCCCACAAGCGATTGAGGATGCCATTATTGGTGTTTTAGTTTTAGTAGCAAAACTTCAATAACTGTGAATTTCTTATGAGACCCAGTCAGAAAAATACAGACAGGAAAGCGATGGCAAGGCACATTCGCAGGTGGTACAAGTACTTGCAAAAAGTGCTTTCCCATTTCCATTACAAAATGCCCCATAAGTTGAAGAGTTAGAGTGTTCGTTTTTAGGAAAATCACTAATGAATTTTACAAGGCATGACGCAAAAAGTAAGTTGTCGATAGCAGCAATTCAACTTCTAAGAAGTTGTTTGTTAGGAGTTGTACATAAGAATGTATTTGTGTTGTACTATAATAATTCATTCTTTAGAAAGTTGTGTGTTTATAAATCGCTTAATAACGTATCTATTTAGAAGTGGTAAGGTCTTTAATGGCCAGTTTTTATGAAAATACTGCTATATTGATACAAATTCTGACGTCAGAGCTTTCATATGACAGTTCAAAAAATTGTCAAGAACCATTAAATTTTTCGAAAAATATTTGAAAATTGGCTAACTGCATAAAATGAAAATATCTTTTATTTTTCAACAAAGATTTATCCACACAAAATTCAAATTTTTAAAATATTTTTAATTCACGCATCGTTTTGGTAACATTACTTAAATTGTGTTTTTTATCGGGACGCCCCAGTGTTTCTACTGCTAGGGGCTTTTAAATAAAAACTATTCAAAATATTGCATCACACGTTAGTTTTTTTAAGTAAAAGAAACAGGTGTTATATGCGATTTTTAATAGAGGAACATGAACAATAAATTAAAATTTTTTATGGGCTTATAGTTCTCATTTATCGTTATTTTCCAGCAAATTCTATAGCACTTAAATGGGAACACATCTAATCAAGGCTGAAGTAACACTTAACATTTATAGGGGTAAAGAAAAATTTGTGGCGGGACCAATACCTTTTTCAAAATTTTTTGAATTTCATAACACAATACAACAAAATAAGAAAAATGTGATGCATCGGGATTGCGATTTTTTTTTATAGGAAATAGAGCAACAATTGTTCAAAAATACGTTATTTTTCCATTACTTAGATCAATTAATCTGAAAATTTACTCAAGTAATTCATAAATATACATACAGAATCTGATAATTATTTTTATTTAAAGGTTTTTCCTAAATTTCTAATGAATTTAACGTGTTTTTCCTGTGAAATATCTTTATACTATGTACTTCAAAGTGAACTTTTTCTTTCGAACAATTAATTTCACTATATGGTAAATTTTCAACACATTCATAAACTTGTTTGAAATTTGGAGATACGAGTATTAGAGGATTATTTTCTAAAATCCTTCGGTGAAGTGTTGCATTATTTCTATGGAAATGGTTTTTGTTACGAAATCAATTTGCATTGAAAGTTTCCTTCACTTCAACCAATCAAATAAAAAACTAAAGTTTTAGAATTTTTCTTAAATTCGAGGTGATACCAAAAACCGGGTGATTTTAAAATTTCCTATTATGATTTTAGGGTTATAATTATAAAAATATGTAATTATTAAAGTTTTTACGATTTATAACAATATTCTGACGATATTCGAAAACGTAATGACAATTTTGACGATTTTTCAAAAACATTTGACGATTTTGTGCTTAACCTGGCAACATTGCCTTTAATTTGATATAACGCATGTTTTGACAGCTGCGATAATATTCCGATTTTGTTTTTCACGATTTTGTTAATAATTAATCTGCGATGAAAGGAATATCAATTTTTTTAATTTATACTATTAGTAAAATCTCATGTTACTTAATTTATCAAAAAAATTTCGCGCTTTATGATTTATTTTAAGCAGTCACCGGATTTTACAAACAAAAAACTTTATTTTTAAGTTTTCATCAAGAAATAAAAAAGTATTCTGTTCAAAATAAAGTAAATTTCTAAATAATTTTTTTTTTATATTCATCCAAAATTGAAAATATATTTTATTTATATGTGGAACATTTTAACCCTCTAACTCTTCAGCTTACGGGTCTTTTTGTCCCTTTTAAAAACGGGGCCAAAAAAGTCCCTTTAATTGAAGAGTTAGAGGGTTAAATAGTTCCACAAAACTGTACCTCGTAGTGTTTTACATAAGTTCGCTGAACACATCCTATACCCAAAATGGAAGATTCACATGTCTTCCTAGTGCACATATGTAAAAAATTTATAACTCATCAGTTTTTAGGCTTTCTGTCAGGGAATGAACAACAGCTATATAAAGTAATCACCAGAAACTTCTAGTTTAAGAGTTATAGATGGATAAATCCATGAACCTTTTTTAGGGTAATTTCGAGGACATATGTAAATGTAAACGGCCTGGCAGGTTTACATCGCAAAAACCCAATTTTTGCACATATCTTTTTTTTTACTCTCATCCTATCCGAAAATGAGCGGGGAGCTGCAAAAATACCACATATGAGTGCTCTAATGCTGGTGAGTAACCATAACTCATTATTTTTCGCGACATCGCCATATAAAAATAAAAATTGTTTTTTTCCGACCTTTTTAATTGATTAATTAGAAATTTATTAATTTAGTTCGAGACCAATTTCCTTATTATGAGTTAACATAATAAGTACTTTTTTCAAAAACTGCTATTTTTCTTCATCAGGATACCCTCCTGACAAATACTTCACAGAGTTTTTGCTTTCAAAAAACCTCTACACTTTCAGGAATGAAAAGACGATCGTTTCGGGGATTTTCTAGGTCCCCTTCATCAGTTTTCTTTAGAAAGTGGTGGCGTAGTGCAGTGCAAATTGAAGCATCAAAATCTCATATATAAGGAAGTATGTCTTTTTGCTCTACCACGCGTAGGGCCCGAGATATAGGCTATTTTATGATTATACAATAAAAAGTATGAGAAATAGCGCCATCTTTTTACGATATTGATAGCGAGGACACTATAAAATAAACATTTGAAAATAATTGCGGTTTAAATAAGCTGCCAAACTTTAAAAATTAAGAAACAGTTATCACTTTTAATTAGTTCAAATACATACAAAATTAATTGTTGTGCTAAATTAGAATTACAAACAATATTAGTTTAGTTTAAGACAAAATAATATAAAAATTAATTCAATTGAATCAGAACGCATTTATCATATGTGACCTTTTCCGAGAAAGGGACCTAGTCTGTGAAAATGAAGTTTTGAGAAGAACGCATTTAAAGTTAAATTAAAAATAAAATTTTTATGTTTTTCTCATTTTTATCGAAACCCGTTTTTTGACACACTAGGTCCTTTTTATTTGGAGAAGGTCACATATACTTAAACTAACCTTCTTTATGACAGTAATTTAAAAAAGTAATGATTTGTATTCAGCGTTTACCGTTGCTAAGGGCATCAAAAAAATCTTATTGAATTTTATTCATTATAGAAAGTTCAAATGATCAGTTATATGCTTATTTGTAAAATTTATTTGGTGGCCAACTACACTTTTAAAAATTACCGATTCTTTTTTTATTCTCTTGTTATATGGCTTTAAGATGGGCATAAAACATTAAAGGTATTATTATGATGAAAGTAAATCAGTCATCATTACATATGACGATATGATGAAGAGGTGGTTTTAATGGACACAAAAATGTTTTATAGCAAATGAACAGTAGCCTGACGGATTGTTGTAGTAAAGTAAAAATGAAGACAGGATTTATAGCAAGTAAATTACCTCGAAGTAAAAACACATACTAGTACACCATTCCCTGCGTTAGCAGCCTTTATGGTTACTAAAAACTGTATCGAAGAACCTTGAACCGAATGTCAGTATTTTATTAAAATATAAAAAAATATATTACGGTAAATCAGGGAGCTAAGTTATTGTTGAATACTTCAATAATGGAATCTGGGTTGTTGTTGTTTTAAATCATATGACGACATTCAGTACAGTATTAAATTAGGTTTGAGATTTATTTGATATTTTCTACTATTACATCTTTTCATCTCTGCTAAATAATTGTAGGGTATTAAAACTTCTTCACAATTTCATCTGAGCTTCCTTACTGGTTTTTTAAATTTAAACTTACGCGTTTTTATGTGTATGTAGTAACTTCATGCCAATCAATATTGATTGCCAATGATTTAAGAGTCCGTTAAAACCACATACAGAAGATATACAATACTTGGCCATTATTCTGTTTTCTGCCATCTCTTTATTTTCGTCTTCATCAACAACATCATCATCATCATCTTTAACATCTTTGTAATTTACAATTATTTTAATCCCTTTGAAATGAACGATCGATCATCAATATACGAGTATAATATCACGTCTTATTGTTGTTGTTGTTGATAATTCAATGAAAATAAAAATGTTGCTGCTTTATTGTTGCTATTATGATTGCATTTCTTTTTGTGATTTCCTTAGGAAATGCCTACTCCTGCAGCTACTGTTATTAAAGCGTTCCATTTAATACTGTACACTTCACGTACTTAATGTGTACATTAGACCGTACCACCTAACAGGCAAAAAAAGTAAAGTGCGCCGTACACCCTCCAATATGAAGTATTTTTGCAATACAATTTCAAAAAACAAAAAAATTTTTTGACGAACGTAGGGGTCGCCATTTTACATTTTTCGTTATTTCTTTGGCATTTACAGTCGGATCTTAAAGTATGATACATCGATGTTTTTCTTTCGAGGGGACCAGTATTTTGCTCTAAGGGCTATTGACCACAAGTATCCCGTTCTAGTAGTTACCCACCAGATCTCAGTTGATACAACCCTAATGTACCACCCTATTGTCAGAAAATTAAAGCTCGCAAAAAATCATTAGACTTTTGCTAAGGAAGTTTTTCGATAAACCCAATAGAATTTTCTTTTTATTTTTTTGGTTGCCGAACGTACGGGTCGCCTTTTTAAATTTTTTATCATTGGTTTTACCTTTATAGCAAAACACTGGTCTCCTCGATGCAAAAAAATCGATATCTCACACTTTCAAATCTGACTTTAAATAGCGAAAAATTAAAAAAGGCGACCCCTACGTTCTGCAAAAAAAAAATGAAATTTGTTTTTGAAATTGCCTTGCAAAAATACTTCATATTGGAGGGTGCACGGCGAACTTTTTTGCGGTACGGTCTAGTGTACATGCAGTGAGGAGCAAAAATGTTACAGGTTTAACCTTGTTTAGATATGAACCATTTACTCTGAAAAAATAAAATATGAGTTAAGCATGGAATTAGGTAGAATACAATGGAGTTAAAAACTACTGGAGATTATGTGAGAGAATTTTTAACTAGTTAATGATTTAGCCAAACTGTTTATTAGAAAAGTTGGTGCGAATCCCGATACCCGGGGCTTATTTTATGAGGTTATTGGAAAAACTAATACAGAAAAAATTTCAGCTCAATCGAAGAATTTTTGAGCTATCCCTCAAAATTAACGCGTTTGAGAATGGTGTCGAAATGGTGACATAATTTCTTCGCATAAAAAGAGGCTAATTTCGATTTCCTTTTTTTTTTTAAATAATTTGTGGATTATAAATAAATTTTTGCGCCAACCAGCGTTATTTAACATTAAAAAAATTGGGTCGTTTTGACATTATATTTGGTTAATTTTGATTTTTTTCTAATTATTATTAACGTATTTGCACTAATGTCGATTTTCATGTTAGATGGCACTTTTTACATTTTAAAAATTTGGGATAATTTTGACTCCATGTACGTAAGGTTCTAATTTTTTATTACTATGCATTAAATTTGTTGTTAGCAGAGTTATTTGGACAACTTTCACGAAATTCAGTAAGAAAAAACCCAATGCTTTGATAGGCTTTGAGGAAAAATCGAAATTTTTCAAATATTTCACTTTGACCTTGGTAAAGAATGTGTTAACGTTGACGAAGTTTCACACAATTTTCGGAAAACAAACACTTTTATCTGAGTTAATAAAATCGGAAGGGATTTTGTTACAGCTAGCTAAAAAAACAAAAATTTATACTATTATCTTAATTATTGGTCAAAATCATATTTTTCTCTAAAATTTTAAAATTTAAAAGCCGTCACTACTAAGGTCAAAGAGGGATATGGGTGAAAACATATCAACTCAACAAATCATTCGGATTTACCTCCGATTTGTATGAAATTCGCCATAACTGTGGTACACTTCAAGATATCAACGATGCATAAATTTTGGGGCCCGAAACTTTTCGGTTTCCGAAATATGACGTCATGAATATTTGACAAAAGTATGATTACAAAATCGGCAATAACTTAAAAACCATTCAAGGTATAAAATTAATTTTAGTATTATTTATTAGGTAAGAATGTACCCTTTAAAATGGTATGCATACCGATTTTTTTCATGGAAGGGTTAAAGCTCATTTCTTGGGGTCTTGAGTTCAAATTCCCATTGCTCGAAATGCGCAATTTTTAAAATTCTTAAAAAAATATATGATTATTGTTAAACTCTCTTATAAATTTGTGTGAAAAATTTAAAGTGGTATCTCGATTTGTCTCTGAGTTATAGCCAAAACCGTGTCCCTAAGTATCATTTGTTGCCCTAGTGTACATATGTACCTTAGGGTGGACCTTATTTTCAACTTGGGATCTAGGGAATGCGATCTATGAATAATATATTATTAGGTAAGGAGTTACATGAATGGGCTTACCCTTGTTAAAATTGTTGGTTTTGAAGTAACAACCCAGCAAAACCTTCTATTACCAGGTAAAGGGAAATGTAATAAGAAACCAAAAATTGTAACTACTTACACTTTGGTCGCATAACACATTATTTTAACATGGGGGTGTCATTGGGGGTAAATGGTTGCCTAAGTCGTACCGGTATAGCATAAAATAAGTGATTACGAAGGAAGTACTGAAATAAGTTGTTACTTGTAATATTAAATTCACTAGTTAGCTATAATAAGTACATACTCTTATAGAGTGAAGTAAGTCATTGCACATTAGTACATATTTCATTGGTTACATATAGGACATAAAATAAGGCTTTACCAGTAATGACTTTGTTTAAAAGTACACCGATCCGAGCAATGTAAATTTTTATTAAATCATACTTTCGCATAATAAGTAGTTACATTATGCAATACTAATAACTTATTATTTTTACCCTTAATTATAAATTATTATAAAATACAATATCAGTAATATATTATTTTAAAGCCTCCAAATAAGTAGTGATATATCTCCATATCGGTAACTCATTATTTCATACCTTCCACTTAAGTATTGATGTATCACAATATTAGTAACGTATTACTTTAGGTTTCTAAGTAAAACCAAAGGTAAAGGGGTACCCATTGCCAGGCAATGCGTGAAAAAGGTCTAACCCATTACCAAGGTTTTGCTGGGAATGTATAAATCTTTTATTTTGATAACCAAAACTTATAAAAATTTCATTTACAAGTTATTCTTAAAAATATATGAAATTAAATTTACTAAAACGTAATATAACAAAAGTTAAGGCGGGGCTTCTGCAAGACGTTCGTCATGAGGCAAATGAGTGCCTACATGTATTTTGTTTTTCGTGTAATCCGGGAACACCACCTGTAAGTTAATAATAACATATTAAAAGGTAATTACCCAGTCAAAAAATACACACGGGAAAGTGATGGCAAGGTACTCTAACAAGTAGTACAAGTACTGGCAAAAAGTGCTTTCTTAATCCCAAAATGATAACATCAAAAGCAAAAAGGACCGGCTGTTCAAAAAGCGCCGGGAAAGCACTGGGGAAACAAAATTTTCAACGCTGGCAATACGCTTCAAAAACCAAAAAATAGGAGGTCTGTAAATTTATTTTCCTAAATAAAATTTAGAACAAGTTCATAATCTAAATATCAACAGTCTGTATTTGCGAAATTAATTATGGGATAACAACAATATACATGTATAAACTTAGCAATACTTTGGTAAAAAATTTTCATTTTATAGGATTTTTTTTAAAGATTTTGGAAGAATTTTCAGAAAAAAATTCTTTTTGATCCAACACTTTTTCACATATTGTTTTGTTGGTATTAAAAGTAGGAGTAAAAAAAAGTAAGAATATTGCAAGAATTTTATTTAGAAATATTACAAAAAAAAATCATTTTCGGCCTGAAAGAACTCAAATTCGTCGATACTTTAACGAAATTATTATATAATACGATATCTAATTATTGTATATATTTAAAATACTACTGATTGAAAACATAATTTGCACATGCTGGTGATACAAAATGGTTTAATATTTTAAATCTGTAAAAAAAATATTTATAAGTAAATCAAATTGAGTTAAAAAAAAATGTTTTTCTGTGCCCGAGCTGGGATTCGATAATAGTACCTCAGTAACATATATAATTATGTGTAGGATTATATATGACAATATATAATTACATATTAATATATTGGGGTTTTCATATACACTCGTTAATTCCTTGTAAACCTTCTATTAATACAAACTATATTTTTTATGTATGGAGTTTGACATTAAACTCATAAACATACCAGGTTACAACGTTTACGAGTAGAATACCCCTATTATTAAATCCAAGTTGCTGTAAACATAATTTTCAGATGCTGTTGGCAGAAAATGGATTAATTTTTTTAAGATCTGTAAAAACAAATATTTACAAGTAAATTAAATTGAGTTAAAAAAGTAAAAAAAAAGTCTTTTACAAAGTTTTTGTAAAAATATATGCCACAGCTTTGTAACCCAGGAAAGCTTTGGTAATGGGTGCGACAAACTCATCAAACAAGTATAATTATTGTTTAACTTAAAGTAATTAGTTACCGATAATTGGATACATAATGCACTACTTGGTAATGAATACTGCTTACCTTCGGCATTATTTTGAAGCAGAAAGTAATTAGTTACCGAAGATTAATTACATAATGCATTACTTTGTAATGTATACTCTTAACCTTCAGCATTATTTATAATCATAGAATAATAAGTTACCGATGGTTGATTACATAATGCATTACTTAGTGATGTACGCTCCTTACATTTATCATTATTTTAAAACAGAAAGTAATGCATTACCGAATGTTGATTACATAATGCATTATAATTAAATAATGCATTATAATTAAATACAAATTACAAAACGCACTATTTTAATTTAAAAATTAATTCGATAATTTTTTTGTACTTAAAAGGAAAAAATTTATTTAAATCCAATGTAGGATAAAAGCAAGCAACCAATTACTCTTTCATTTCCTATCTGCAACTAAGTAACCCATTACTATTAATTTTTTTTGTAAGTATACTGGTAACAATGCACAAATTATTTTGAGGCCAGTAAAATTCATCAGGGAAGTAAGGTGTAAAGTAATCAGTGCAACCGTATGGCGATACATTACTTTATCCATTATTTGCTAATGTGTGGTTTTGCTGGGAAGCTACTGTTTTCTATATAATTTAGCCAAGTATTATTATTAGAAGGGCCATTATTTGAACATTAGTTGATTTTAAATTGTTTATGGGTTTGTTAATTAAAATGACATATTCTATATTGAGTTTGCCACAGCAACTGTAAAACAATTCTAATTTAGAACAATCACTTCTACTCGTATGAGTAATAAAATATTTTTTTTTAAAAACAATAGAAATCAATTGATTAAATCGGAAATGCACAAGAAAGACATAAAAAACAATAACTTTATAGGCAAATACATCAGCACACTTTTAAAACTACCGCACCCTGCCTGCACCTCAAAAGCATAGGAGAGTTTAAAATATCCCACCCTACCCTGATTGTTATTTTATGTAAAACTTAAACTTGGTAATTAAACTTATAAAAATTTATAAAAAAACATCAATAATTATAACAATCAAACAAGTTTATATAATAAAAGTAACCGATCAACCTATACATATTTATCTGTAGTAGATAGATAGAACTAACTAATTTCGAGCTCTGTAATATCAACTATTCTACAATCTTCACACTTAATGTTTACGATAGATTTGTATCTGTGTTTGCACAAACTGATCACTTTGAAATCTAAATACAATTTGTTGACTTCACATCTTATGAATAGTGTCTCTTACTTAAGCTTAGAATTTTTATAGGGTTTGCATAAAAGGAAAACAAAAAAATACAACAAAGTGCCAATTTTAGTACAGTTTATATGTGGTACAAAAAATTATTTTGACTGAAAGTGTAAACAATATTTGTAGTAGGTAATTATTACAAACATTAAAAATACAATTCATGCTCTGCACTATTCTGCGGATATATTAAGTTGGTGTTGATGTTTGTAACTGCCAAAAATAATGGGCGTAGACATTCAACTCTAAAAATATTGATCGACTCATAATCTTGCAAAAAAAATTGGACTTATGATTGCGACAATAATTTATTTTACATAGTTGTGAGAATCATATTCTTACCTTTTTATCATAATATGATCCTTAAATTTTCACATTATAGGCTTCTTCGTTTACTTACTACAATTTATAAATTTTACTACAGCTGTAAAAACTCTATACAAAAAGTAAACATGTATGCTTTTCGATTATGTTTTAATATTAAATTTTAGACTTCTGACTTAAAGGCTTGCACAGGTCGTTAATAAGGAGCGTTCAGTTCTTTTCCGCGCCCCGTAAACAATTTTCAAATATCCTGTCTTAGTGGATGCATACGCTAAAGGTAGAACCAAGAAGGGTATAAGACTAGGAGATACAATTGCTATCGGATCGCGCATTGGACCGGACATCTGACAAAACAAGTACGTAAATGACTGTATGATGCCATGATGGCACACATGAATAAAAGGGAATTTTCGCAGAAAAAAATTGAGAATGTGAATAGAGGCGAAAAAAATCTCTAAATTATAAGAAAAAAAAAATCAGAAAAATATTGATAATATCAGAAATTAAAAAAGTGCAATAATTTGTAAAATATGTGAAATTTAAAATTTTTGAGAATGTAAAATTTTATTTTTGAGAATTAAAATAAATAAAAAAAAAAACATTTATTTGTACATATTTTTATTTTCGATATTTTCACATATTTTTATTATCTTTTTCAAACTTTCAAATTGTTCATAATTTGTTAATTTCTTATTTCCCGAAGATGCTACACAATGGAGTAGCGAAATATCGAAAATAATAAAAAACTTTTTTATAATAAAAAACAAACCTTACGCTCAAGAAAATTGTGAAATTAAAAATATTATCTTTTTCTTAATTCAAATAGTTTTTTTAATATTTATTGTAATTTTTAGTTCCTGTCCGCTGCTTCCACTTTTTTCACATTTTGTGATCGACTGTTTCGTGGTCTGATGTGCGTTCCCATAGCATTTAGATCTCCTAGTCTTATACACTCAGGAAACTTCTGCAGTCGAAATTTTTTAGCTGTTTAAGTAGTATTTGAGTTTTGTTATTTTAAGTGAAAATAACATTCATTGGTAGAGGAAATGTAAATTTTCACAACATTCATAAGTTATTAAAGAAAACAAATAACACAAAACACTGAGAATTCGTAATATACATTTTATTCAACTCATTTTGTTACTAAAAATAAATAAAACAAATAAGTGTATGTAAGCAGTTTTTTTAGTTATTTTGACTAATTTTTGGTTAATTTTATTCACAGTCAAAAATAAAAGAAAATGCAAGTTGAATTTAATGAAATGTTAGTGGTTATGTTTACAAGTGAATAAAAAAAATAGTTTTTAAATACATTTGCAGCGGTCTTTACACACAAAATATTTCATGTGTAGGCTTATTGGTAGACCTACAGGACAAATTTAAAATTGACCCCTTACAAACCCCGCTTTTGCCAGGTTCTTATTGGAAAATGAAAAATAAAATTCGGTGAATAACCGATTCTCAATTTTTACCACGTTTCTGACAAAAATTCTAAAGAACCTTTTCAGTTAATTAGCCAAAACTGCAGGAATAATTCCATTTTATCCTTCTATTAGTCAGTCAGTCACGTTACTCTTTTATAAATGATGATGAAGATATATAATGTATGTATATAAAAATGTCTCTCACTTCCCCAGTAAGGTGGACCTTATTTTGCAACTTGCGACCCCACCCTAAAACAGTTTTGCCAGTAAAAATAAATGTATGAAGAAAAAAATATTTTTTGCCTAAAATATTAAAAAACGAGTAAAAAGGTTAAAGTCGGGCATGCCGACTATACAATACCCTACACCAGTCTGGTGTATTGTTTGGATCCGAAATTCGAATGGGTTAAAATGGGGCTTATGTCAAAATTTTCTATAATGTGAGTCAGCGCACCAAATTTCATTAAAATATCTTAATATTTGCGACCTGCAGTTTGTAACCAAGCCAATTTTAGGGGGACCCTTATATGGGCACTAGTTCTAAACATGGACCGATGTTCACCAAAATCAATAGGCTGCGTTATTGGGCCAATATAGGTCTGTGTACCAAATTTCATCAAAATATCTTAATATTTGCGACCTGCAGCGGATAAACATTATAATTTTGGTAGGACCCTTATATGGGCACTAGGTCTAAACATGGACCGATGTTCACCAAAATAGGCTGCGTTATTGGGCCAATATAGGTCTGTGTACCAAATTTCATCAAAATATCTTAATATTTACGACCTGCAGCGTATAAACAGTATAATTTTGGTAGGACCCTTATATGGGCACTAGGTCTAAACATGGACCGATGTTCACCAAAATCAATAGGCTGCGTTATTGGGCCAATATAGGTCTGTGTACCAAATTTCATCAAAATATCTTAATATTTGCGACCTGCAGCGTATAAACAATATAATTTTGGTAGGACCCTTATATGGGCACTAGGTCTAAACATGGACCGATGTTCACCAAAATCAATAGGCTGCGTTATTGGGCCAATATAGGGCTGTGTACCAAATTTCATCAAAATATCTAAATATTTACGACCTGCAGCGTATAAACAGTATAATTTTGGTAGGACCCTTATATGGGCACTAGGTCTAAACATGGACCGATGTTCACCAAAATCAATAGGCTGCGTTATTGGGCTAACATAGGTCTGTGTACCAAATTTCGTCAAAATATCTTAATATTTACGACCTGCAGCGTATAAACAATATAATTTTGGTAGGACCCTTATATGGGCACTAGGTCTAAACATGGACCGATGTTCAAAAAAATTAAACTTGTGCGTCTTTGGGCCAACATAGGTCTGCGTACCAAATTTCATCAAAATATCTTAATAGTTGCGACCTGTAGAGTGTGCACAAGATTGCATGGACAGACAGACAGACGGACGGACGGACAGACGGACGGACGGACGGACAGACGGACATCGTTAAATCGAAATAAAACAAAATTCTGAACCGATCGGTATACTATAAGGTGGGTCTACGACCAATATTTTTTGGTGTTACAAACATCAGCACAAACTTATAATACCCTGACCACATAGTGGTGTAGGGTATAAAAAGTAATAAACAAAAGGTTATTGATTTTTATGGTAGCGGTAACAAACATTTATTTTTACCGGCAAAACTGTTGAGTATATAGAAAAACGTTATATGAACAGATTAAAGGAATTGTAATTTTAAATTTTTTTAAAATTGTTTGAGTAAAATCGGACTAGTGGTTCTCGAGTTATGTCAAAAAAAAAGATATATCTCGATTCCTAGGGGTGACCCAGCGAAACGCCGGGACATGTATAACTTGTTTTTGACCGATATAACATTTCCCGTTGGTTTCATCCCATCCCGATTTTGACTGTCGCATAGTGGTATGAAAATCGTAAAAAATAAAATAGTTTTTTCAAAAATTTACAATGTTATACTCTAGTTTCATTTCTAAGATCCACAGATATTCAGATATAAATTTTTGTCTCTCTTGGGTTATGATAATCTAGTCCCAGGTATGGCCAAAAAATGCGATTTTTTTTATAAATTTGCAAAACTCTAGTTTTGAGTTTTTTAAAATTTGGTCAACATAAATTTTTCAACCAACCAGCGTTATTTAACATTCAAAATGGGTCAGTTTGACCCCATGATCTCAAATAGGTTAATTTTGATTTTTTTCTTCTAGGAAATGCTTAATTAAAGGTTTTTATATCGATTTTCATATCAAAGGGCACTTTATTACATTTTACAAATTTGGAGTCATTTCGACCTCATGTGCCCATAAGGGTTAATTCCTAATTTTTTATTACTATGTATAAAATATGGTGTTAACAGAGTTGTTTGAACAACTTTCATCAAATTCCGCAAGAAACAACACATTGTTTTGGTATACTTCCAGGAAAAATCGGAAAATTTCACTTTTGACCTTGGTAAAGAAAGAGTTAACATTGTCGGAGTTTTACAAAATTTTCGGAAAACAAGCTCTAGTATCAGGATTAAAGGAAATCATAAGTGATTTTGTTCCAGCCAACTAAAAACACAAAAATTAATACTATTATCTAAATTATTTGCCAAAATCACACTTTTCTCTGAAATTTTCAAATTTAAAATGGCGTCACTGTTAAGTTAAAAGAGGCATATGAATAATTTAAGTAGAATTATTCTCTAAGGTGTATTTAATAAACCTCTAAGCGTTGACCACTTCTTTTTATATTTTGTTGAACAAAATTTTAAAAACCTCAAAACTAGAGTTTTGCAAATTTATAAAAAAAATACCATTTTTGGCCATATCTGGGACTAGATTATCACAACCGAAGAAAGACGAAAATTTATATCTGAATATCTGTGGATCTTAGAAATGAAAGTAGGGTATAACATTGTAAATTTTTAAAAAAAATTTTTTTTATAGTTTACGATTTTCATAATTTATCTCATTTTAACCCCACAATGGTCTGAAGAAATTACAATTACCTACTTAAATATTTTCCATCCGATTTTGGATTTTTATACTTATCAGAAATGTAATTCAGTCTAGATTTTTATTTTATTTACATTTTCCAAAAAGACAGTTGTTTAGGAGCCAGTATTTTAAAATAAAAAAAAAAACTAAAAGGTGATTTTTTCGCCTTGTAAATAGTATTTCAAACTTCAGGGCCGATGCGGCACGTGTTCCCTTTATACGATCACCTTAATTTTTTGCATGGTGTATTTTTATACCTAAGGGCACATTTGTTGGGGGAGGACGAGTCTCAAGTCGCCATTTCTTTCGTCCATATAACGAAAATCAATCCTAATCAATCCTATATCAGTTCAGTACAAAACTAAGCAATTGTCATACGGGCATTACTAATGTTTACAACCTAAATATTGTGCTGACTTCAGCAGTTTTTTGCGCTGGACCCTTTCAAAAATATTTTATGGAGACCCACTTTTTTTACACTTGTTATTATATATTTAACTATATTTCTTACCCAGTTAGTTGAAATTTATTTGACAGTATATCATCCAAATCGTACTGTGGTCTTATGTTTCGTTAACCAAAATCCCCCTCTTTAATTTTTTGACTTATTTTTATTTGGCTTAAGAAAGTATTAAAATTTGTATACCCTTATTTTTTTTTTAATGTACAAATGTTTGTTACTGATTGATTTAGTTTGAATCAACTATTTCACAACCGGCACAACCAACAACAACCATCACGATCCTCATATTAAATATTGTGTTGTTCTATAGTGATCTGTATTTATTTGCAGCGAACCCACAACTTGACTTTAATTAATGCATTCAGAAAAATCATTTATGTAAATTGCGGGAAATAATTTATCACACGTCGATCGTAAAATTCAATTTGATTCGTTTTTATTTAGTAAATTCTTAACAATTTCATTTAATTTATATAAATATTAGGGTGGCAGCTATTTAAAAAATGTCAACTTTTTAGATCTACACCTCCTTTTTTACATTTAATCTAAAAAATATTCAGTGAAAATTTGAGCCAAATCAAACAAAGTTAACCACGGCAACACGCTATCAAAATATCATATTTTTCAGAAAAAGTAAAATTATTTCGGAAGTTTGCTTGGGCCAAAGCGAAAAATCAGAATATAGACACGAGAGTACCCCAAACTTGTTTCATTTGCGCTCATTGCGACCAAAGAGCACTCAAACGACGCGTTTCTAAGAGTTGATTATGGAAAAAATAAGGAAATCAGCGCCAAACATTCGCGGTTCAAGCAATTAATATAAGGGGAAAAATCATACGCCACCGTAGACAAATACATTGAGTTGGACACTGAGGCGTATGATTTTTCCCCTTATATTAAGTGCTGGAACCGCGCATGGCGCCTAAAGTTTACAAAATTTAATGTTTTTTTGTGATTTTTTTCGAAAAAATGGGGCTGAACATTTTTTATCAAAGTACTGAAAAAATTTTTAAATAACTGAATGGTTTTCGTTCGATTCTAGATCATATATATTAATATTTTTTTATTTTTAAATTATTTTTCAAATTAAAAAAAAGATGATATAATTTTCACAAGTAAACTACAAGGAATAAAAAAATTTATAGAATGCGATAAGGCCAGCAGGACAGAATACATATTTGCAGCTTTCGCTACAAAGCCATTATCAGTGTCGTTTTGCCTTAATGGGTTAAATATTGATAATGGTCTACTTATGCCAAAGTTGAAAGCAAATCTAATATGTTAACAACTCAACTTAAACTAACATCAACGAAATCTAACAATGCTGTGTTTATCCTTTGTTATTTTTACTCTTTTTTGCTGTGTATGATAAACATAGATTTTATGAATTACAATGAACCGTTAAATTTAAATTTTAAATATATGTTAGTTTTTTTTTTTTTTTTTTTGATGGTCTAACACTCAGGGGATGCCCCCCTATTAACGCAGTGCATTGTGTTGGTATTAGGAAAATAGGTTATGAGGAGGAGGAAAGAGGGAGTAGTGTTTGTGAATATTTGATTTAAATTTCTCAACATTGTAAGTAACAGGGAAGACTTCTGCGGGGAGTTTGTTCCACATACGCCTAGTGCGACTGATAAACGAATTCTCTCTATAATGCATCGTGCGATCCACTGGACAATCGACTACAAACGGATGCGCTCTATTTGATATGCGAGTAATGCGAGTATTACGAATAAAAACTTGGGCTTTGGGGACAAGTTCACTTATCTCAGCTGAGCACTTCCCATGGTAATATCGATAGAACAGGGTCACACAACCCACATTCCGACGATGCTCCAATGAGTCAATAGAGCTAGATACCCTATTGTCATTGATAAGCGCCGAGGCCCTCCTTTGCACACGGTCCAGAAGCTCCAAAATAGACTTCGAAGCTCCTGCAAATATATGGGAGTTGTATTCCATCTTCGGTCGGATATAGGTGGTATAAATAGTAAGTAAATCGGATGGAGTGAAGTACTTCTTGCACCGACGTAAAAAACCTAGACACTTGAATGCTTCCTTCGACACCTGAAAAACATGTTTATTCCAACGGACATCACACTGAATTTTCATGCCCAGAACATCAAGAGTATCCGATTCCTCAATATCAATATCACCCATATGTACAGATGACAGTGTTGACCTCACAGCCCTATGGGTCAACATACAACATTGGGTCTTGCGTGCATTAAAGTCGACGTTATTCGCACGACCACACTCAGAGATTGTAGAAAGGTCACGATTCAGTGTGTCATTCATAATCTGCCTGTTGCCCCCAATCTCCTCAGGGCTTGGCCTACGATCGAAGGAAAATGAATGACAAATGTTGCTGTCATCTGCGAAAGAGTAGATAGGGTTGAAAGTTCGACCAAGAAGATCATTGAGAAAGATAAGAAATAGGGAAGGAGAAAGAACAGAACCCTGCGGTACGCCTGAATTCAGCTGAAACTCGTCGGATGAGAACCCATCTATAACAACACGAATAGTGCGATCTCCGAGAAAGCTCGAAATAAAACGAGCGAAGTCATTACCCACACCAAACGCAATAAGCTTTGAAATAAGCGCCCCGTGCCATACACGATCAAAGGCCTTTGAAATATCCAGAGCAACCTCTTTGCTCTCACCAAAACGGTGGATGGACCGACTCCAACGCTCCGAGAGGAACGCTAACAGGTCTCCCGTAGAACGACATCTGCGGAAGCCATACTGTCGGTCATTATGAAGTGAGTTGGGCTCTAAATAATTCACAAGATGGTAATTAACCATACTCTCCATCGCCTTTGAGAGCGCAGAGCATATTGCGATCGGGCGGTAATTTTCAGGGTTGTTAAATTATATTTGCACCGCATCTTTGTATTTTAAGATGAATGAGGGGTATGTATAGTTGATCTTTGTATTTTGGTAAATGAAAGTTTTTCGTTCGATTATAGAACATATATATTGATATCTCTTTCTTTCAAATTTTTTATTCTTTGTAATTTACTTGTGAAAATTATATCATATTTCTTTAATTTGAAAAAAAATTTAAACATAAAAAAATATTAATATATATGATCTAGAATCGAAAGAAAAATATTCATTTACCAAAATAAAAAGATCAACTATACATACCCCTCATTCAAAAAATTTTAAATTTCTAAAACCGCCCTACTGCAAAAAATGCAAAAACACTTCATCTTATTTTTAATTCGGTTACTTTTCTTGTAGTCACCCAGCAAAATCTCATAAATGGGTGCTCATTACTAATATCTAAATAATAAGCAGAAGAATTGGACAGTTACAGACAAAAACAAAGTGCGCCGTACACCCTCCAATATGAAGTATTTTTGCAAAGAGGTTTAAAAAAATTTTTTTTTTTTGCCGAACGTAGGGGTCGCCATTTTACATTTTTCGTTATATCTTTGGCATTCGCAGTCGGATCTTAAAGTATGATACATCGATGTTTTTCTATCGAGGAGACCAGTGTTTAGCTTTAAGGGACATTGACCTCAAGTATCCCGTTCTAGTAGTTACCCAGCAGATCTCAGTTGCTACCACCCTAATGTCAGAAAAATAATGCTCGCAAAAAATCATTAAACTTTTGCTAAGGAAGTTTTTCGATAAACCCAGTAGAAATTTTTTTATATATTGGTTGCCGAACGTAGGGGTCGCCTTTTTTAATTTTTTTTTAATTAATAGCAAAAAATTTTTACTATATAGCAAAACTCTGGTCTCCTCGAGGCAAAAAAATCGATATATCACACTTTAAAATCCGAATCAACGAACAATTAAAAAAGGCGACCCTTACGTTAGGCAAAAAAATTTTTTTTTTTTTTAAATCAGTTTCCAAAAATACTTCATATTGGATGGTGTACGGCGAACTTTTTTTTTGAGGCACGGTCTAGTATCCATATTCGTTACAAGAAAAAATTCACAAAATTTTTAACCTTGCAGCATTACAAAAATATAAAACATAAGAAGTTATAAGTTGTTAAAAAAAGGCTTGCTCATATACTTAATAGTAGTTAAAAAAATAAGTAGTTACCAATATCACATTATTTTTGTAATTAAATAAGTAGCCGTGCGTAAGCTAAACTGCTTATAAAAACGATTTCATCTAAAAAAATAACTAGTACTGATGCCGAATTATAAGTAGTAAAAAAATTTTGTTTGATTATATAACCACTTACTTAGTATTAAAAGATTTTGCTAGGCAGCTTGTTAGTTTGCATCATTTGAGTGTTATAATACAGCAAAATATTGGTAATGACACCTCATTACCATCTGCATTAGCAATAATAATATATCATTGCATTTTGCATTATTTTATAATATAAAATAATGACTTCTTAATAACGGCTTATTGTGGTCATTGTTTTTAAATATAAATAATTACTTATTCGCAATAGTTTAAATAAGTGCTTTTTACACAGTTAAATTTTATAAATTTTTTATTTATTATGTATAAATTTGTTTCGTGTTTAAATTTTTATGACGAGTCCTAAAATTACACACTAGAAAAAACTTAAATTTTCCTCAATCTATTTCCTTAAGCTAATAGTAAATGTGTAACTAGTTATTTTTAAGAAGCAAGTAAACAATCGGAAAACCACCAGAATATCTAAATTTTTCTTTTTATGGACGGGTAGTTTAAGCAATATTTTAATTTTTTACTCATTTTTTATTTTTATCAGATACATTCAACAACATTAATATAAGTAGCTCAATATCATCGATAAAATATAAAAGCTTTACTACAAAGTATAAAAAATAAATTTCACCTAAAATTAAAATTCATAAAAAATATATATAAACATCCTTTTTCTGTGAATGATATTAAGGATTGTGAAACTAAAATGTTTTGTTTCTTAGCATGTCGCCTTGATATACTGAATATTTCAGAGGAGTGTTTTTTGATATTTTAAATAAAAACTTTTTAATGTTTCCCCTCCCAAAAATTTCATTTTATTTATGCTATGAGTCATTCCAAAAATTTTCGAAACCCCTTTCGGATATATTTCTATAGGGGAATGGCGTGTACCTAGGAACTTTGCATTTTACCCTATTTTTTAATGTTTTATTATAAAGTCTTCTTCTATAAAGTTCTTTATTTGGCTAGTGTTCATTTTAAACTATTCAAAGTTTTAGTTAATTATATAGGAGACCCTAAAATTGGCTGCCTGTACCTGGAAACGAGAAAATTAAATATTTGAAAAATTTGAACAAATTTTTTTAAAACGGTCAAGATATTTCAATTTACGGGCTTAAATCAGTTTAAAGTTTTTCATTTTCTAAATGCAGTAACCAGTAATTTTAACTTTATTATACAAATGAGAAAAAAAATATCTTTTTTTACAAAAATTAAAATGCGTGTAACTTGGAACTTTTTGAAAATTTCCTCTTTCCCTTGTTCCTCTATCCATTCGTTCTGATTTGCAAGGATTTTCCATTGTCGGAGTGTGTTAATTTGTATTATCAATAATTGTTAAAAAAAATAAAAAATGTCAACCTGTGACTGTTTTATAGGAATCGATCCTTCGGAAGCTCGGCTAAACTGCAGTTTATGTGGTTTCGTTAAAAAATAAATAAAAAATATTATCCCCTCTAGAATTATAAGAGAAAAAAAAACCATATTTTTCAATAAAAATCACCTTTTTTCAAAATAATTTTTTGTTGGTACACTGAAAATATTATTACAGTAACTGACTGTAGTATATTTAAAAAGTAATACGTATATTTATTTTTAAATGATTATACAGTTGAAATACAAAGAGATATACTTCTTAACTGATTTTGTCGTTTATTTAAAAAATAAATTACATATAAATACGGATTTTCTGTTATAGTAATATTTTCATTTAAAATATTTTGTTCAAAAAAGATTCCCTTCCGATTTCTAGGTCAGTTAAAAAACGAAATAAACTAAATATCATTTATTTCGATTTTTTGAAATTTAAAAAAACGAAAGAAATGAAAAATCATTATTTTTTTAAAGGATTTTGTAGTTTATTAATTAACATTTAAAAATAAATGAAAAATTCTTTTGATTTAAATGAAATGTTAGTAGACCGGGTTTCAAGTGATTTTTCAATTATTTTAAATTACATTTTCAGTTAATTTAAACTACAAACTATTTTAAGTGTAATTTTCTTGAAATGTACACTAGAGCGTATTACCTCAAATATAAAGTATTCTTATAAATATAAAATAAATATAAAATTTTTACGTTTACATTTTTCGTTATTCCCCAGCAAAAAACCTGCTTCGCTGGAAGCAGCTTTGTAAGCGAATAAATAAAATTAATCCCTTACAAAGCTGCTTACGGAAGGCATGATTTTTCCATACAAAGGGCCCGCTTGGAAGCACGTTTTTTGTGAGGAAAAGCGTATTATTCGCTGCTGAAAAATTAGCAAATTCATGTTTTTAGAAAGTGAATTTAACCGCGAATAAATTCATGCACTTTTTTGTGAGAAAAAGTGCGCGAATTCTTATGAAAATAAATGCATTCATTTGCCGACTTCAAAATACAGACTGACTCATGTTTATGTGGCGTGTCTGCATTAAACTCTAGCAGCAGTGTTGCCATTTCAGTGCTTTGCTGGTATTTTTGGTGCTTTTTTTCATTCCCGTACCCGTTGATTTTTTACAAATACCCGTTTAAAAAAGCGGGTATTTACAGTGCTTTTTCACATTTCTGGCAGTGCTTTTAGTACTTTTTGTACGGGTCATATTTTTGGTATTTGTTCTTGTTTTTGGAATATTTCTTGAATTTTCTGTCAAAGTTGAAAAATAATACGAACTATACAAAAAAATGTATTTGCATGCATCACAATGTTTGTAGTACAATTTTAAATAGCAACTTCGTTATATTTAAACTTCAAAATTTTGAAACATAATTTTGGTGCTTTTTTACCCCTTTTTTGGTTATTTTTTGAACCTTTTTATACGATTTTACAAAGCTAAAATATGTTTTTAAATTCTTGACTTAAATTTTTCAAAAAATTAATATCGTGCTTTTTACCCAATTTTTGGTTAACTTGTACCCGTTTTCACAATGGTCACGGTGCTTTTCTGCCTTCAAGAATTGGCAACACTGTCTAGCAGTGGGTATCTATCAGTGTTGCCAACTCTAGAAGGCAGGAAAGCACCGTGAGCATTATGAAAACGGGTAAAAAGGGTAAAAATTTACCAAAAATGGGGTAAAAAAGAACGATATTAATTTTTTTTCTTAATTTTAATAAAGAATTTAAAAACACATTTTAGCTTTGTAAAATCGTGTAAAAAAGGTTAAAAAAATAACCAAAAAAGGGGTAAAAAAGCACCAAACTAATATTTAAAATTTTTTAAGTTTAAATATAACGAAGTTGCTATTTAAAATTGTACTACAAACATTGTGAAAAATTGTATTTCTTGTATAGTTCGTATTATTTTTTCAACTTTAATAGAAAATTCAAGAAAAATTTTAAAAAACGAGAACAAATACCAAAAATATAAACTGTACAAAAAGCACTAAAAGCACTGCCAGAAATTTGAAAAAGCACTGTAAATACCCGTTTTTTTTAAACGGGTATTTGCAAAAAATCACCGGGTACGGGAAGGAAAAAAGCACCAAAAAATACCCGAAAAGCACTGAAATGGCAACACTGGTATCTATCCACCTCATCTCGCTCAACCCTCGCTCTATTTATTTGGTCGCATTTTTTATAAATAGGTTTTCTTATGTATTTTTCTCTTTGCCCGAGTTCGCTAATTATCGAGAGAACCTTGAGTAGCATAGTCAATCTATAAAATATATAATCTTTGACTCTAGTCAGGCAATCCTACTAAAGAAGAGCAAAACACGATTGAGATGATTCAGATTTCGTCCGCATTAATCGTTGGATAACTTACATTTAATTTTACTCCCTCACAACCTGCTTTTTCGTAGGGGAATAGCGTAGCACTATAATTTTTTAAATAACTTGCTTAAGATTTGCTTCAATTAAGGCACTTTTGCAGGTTTACAATAAAATTGCAAAATTGTTTGTGTATTGTATACGCATAAAGTGGCGCAACTCTGTAAAGCAGAATTTGTAGCGCTTTTTATGCGCTTCGTATTTGTACTGCTTCCAAAATACAAATTTTTTTTGCTGGGTCGCTATAGCTTCGGCATTTAAAGTCGGATTTTAAAGTGTGATATATCGATTTTTTGCCTCGAGGAGACCAGTGTTTTGCTATAAAGGAAAAATCCAGTGACAAAAAATTTAAACAGGCGACCGCTACGTTCGGCAACCAAAAAATAAAATAAATTTCTGCTGGGTTTATCGAAAAACTTCCTTATCAAAAGTTTAATGATTTTTTGCGAACTTTAATTTTTTTACATTAGGGTGGTAGCAACTGAGATCTGGTGGGTAAATATTAGAACGGGATACTTGAGGTCAATGGTCCTTAGAGCAAAACATTAGTCCCCTTGAGCGAAAAACATCGATGTATCATACTTTAAGATCCGACTGTAAATGCCAAAGATATAACGAAAAATGGAAAATGACGACCACTACATTCGGCAAAAAAAACATTTTTTTTTGGAAACCTCCTTGGAAAAATAATTTAGATTGGACGGTGTACGGTGAACTTTTTTTTAGGTACGCTCTAATGTACACGACTTTAGAAATCGTATATAAAAAATCTAAGAGATCATGCATTTAATGGTTAATATTCTGACGGAAAAAAATTTTGTCCATTTTGCGCTATCTTGCTTAGTTTTAGTAATACGGGCCATTAAAAACAAACGTTATTTTACAAAATGGCCTGTATCTCGAAAATTAAGCGAGTTATAGCAAAATGAAAAAAATTTTCCTACTATTCACATAAGGTAAGTTCGAGAGCGATGCCCAGGAATCCATTTTTATAAAACAGGAAAATTGGCCCATTTTCTTTTTCAATTTATGAGATAACATATGTGACCTTCTCCGAGAAAAGGGACCTAGTGTGTGAAAATGAAGTTTTGAGAAGAACGCATTTAAAGTTTCATAACGCATTATCACTTTGAACACACCTTCAGTTGGGAGATGCGATTTGGTATGTAAATAAATTTTTATCAGAAATCTAACTCATTTCATCTTATCCACTCTTAAGTCCAAACCCGTTTTTTGACACGGTAGGTCCCTTTTCTCGGAGAAGGTCACATATATAGAAATTAGTACACTAAGAGAATATGAATACAAATTTCCTTTCCCGTTTGATTTCATTTCCTTCGCTCAGGCACATGTTCCAATTTCACTCATTCCCCATTTCATTCCATATCGCCCCGATTTGCACTGATGTTTCAATCCATTGTCGAAGTGAAATCGTCAATTAATTTGTCCAAATAATTAATTAGTCTCATTTATGCTATATTTGAGCTCTACTAAAATTTACGGCACATGTTTCGGTAGTCACATTCGTAATACATAAGGTCTGGCCATTTTCATACCATTTTCATTTTCAAAATTTAAGTCATGATTTTTACAACAATTTCTTTCATTGCTTCCAAAGATTCCGTTTGTTTATTTTTAGTGCTTTTTTAAACGTAGTTCTCCACAACTGTATGTCGTACTGGTTATTAGTTTCAATATTTTGATCGAACTACACCTTTTGCAACTGTAATTCAGAAAATATCAATTGAAATTCAGAATTTCCATTTGAAATTCAGAAAATATCAATTGAAATTCAGAATTTCCATTTGAAATTCCGAAAATATCATTTAAAATTCAGAAAATGTCAATTGAAATTCAGAAAATATCATTTGAAATTTAGAAAATATCAATTGAGATTCAGAAAATATCATTTGAAATTCAGAAAATATGAATTAAAATTCAGAAACCGTCATTTGAAATTCAGAAAATATCAATTGAAATTCAGAAAATATTATTTGAAATTCAGAAAATGTCAATTGAAATTTAGAAAATATCATTTGAAATTCAGAAAATATCATTTGAAATTCAGAAAATGTCAATTGATATTCAGAAAACATCAATTGAAATTCAGAAAATATCATTTGAAATTCATAAAATATCAATTGAAATTCAGAAAATATCATTTGAAATTCAGAAAATATCAATTGAAATTCAGAAAATAGCATTTGAAATTCAGAAAATATCAATTGAAATTCAGAAAACATCAATTGAAATTCAGAAAAATTAAAAACACATTTTTTAAAAGTATCTGTCCAGGTAGATAATGTTATCCCCTATAAAAAATTTATATATGAGTTTTATAAAAATAAGTAAAATTCATTGTACTCACGCGAGTGAAAAATATTCAAAATTTGTGTGCCTCAATGATTTTATGTAGACTAATTTCTTTCTTGTAACGAATTATGGCTCCATTAGACATTAAAACGTAACGCTGATATTAAAGACTGTTATTTGACTTTAAATTTCAGCCTTACATTTTGGAGTCATAATTCGTAACAAGAAAGAAACTAGTCTACATAAAATCATTCAGGCACACAAATTTTAAATAATCCTCACCCGCGTAAATAAAATGAATTTTACTCCCACTTATTAATCAAAAGTATTTTGATAAAACCCATATATAAATTTTTTATAGGGTATAACATTATCTAACTGGCCGGATTCTTTAAAAAATTCTGTTTACATTTTTCTGAATTTCAATTGATGTTTTCTGAATTTCAATTGATATTTTCTGAATTTCAAATGATATTTTCTGAATTTCAAATGATATTTTCTGAATTTCAAATGATATTTTCCGAATTTCAATTGATATTTTCTGAATTTCAAGTGATATTTTCTGAATTTCAATTGATATTTTCTGAATTTCAAATGACGGTTTCTGAATTTTAATTGATATTTTCTGAATCTCAATTGATATTTTCTGAATTTCAATTGATGCTTTCTGAATATCAATTGATATATTCTGAATTTCAAATGATATTTTCTGAATTTCAAATGGTATTTTCTGAATTTCAATTGATATTTTCTGAATTTCAAATGATATTTTCTGAATTTTAATTGATATTTTCTGAATTTCAAATGACGATTTCTGAATTTCAATTGATATTTTCTGAATTTCAATTGATATTTTCTGAATTTCAATTGATGTTTTCTGAAGAATATTTGATATTTTCTGAATTTCAAATGATGTTTTCTGAATTTCAGATGATATTTTCTGCATTTCAATTGATATTTTCTGAATTTCAGATGATATTTTCTGCATTTCAATTGATATTTTCTGAATTTCAAATGATATTTTCTGAATTTCAATTGATATTTTCTGAATTTCAAATGGAAAATCTGAATTTCAATTGATGTTTTCTGAATTTCAAATGGAAATTCTGAATTTCAATTGATATTTTCTGAATTTCAATTGATATTTTCTGAATTACAATTGCAAAAGGTGTAGTACTGAATTTTTTGTTAATGTGGATATTATTCATATGATTCAATTAGATAATATACAAAGCAATTTTCTTCTAGCATAATTTATTTTGAGACGATCGACTTCTTTTCAAATTCCGCTACATCCAACGTGTTGAATAAGAAGCCATAAGTCCAAAGTTTTGTTTGGAAATACTTACATTATACCCATACAATTGCCGCCACACTGTGGCACATATTTAGAGAAGGTGGTCAAAAGTGCATTTTTTCAGTAGCTTAGATTTAAGAACTATATCTCGCATAGGAAAGAGGATACCTAAGAAACTTAGCAGCCAAAACTTCTCTGCATCAATTATTTCACTGCCACTCCAAGGCTTCTGAAAAGTTTTTATTTTTTTATGGTGTAATGATAGCTAAGGGCAAATGAATACAAAAAATATAACATTTTCAAAATAGCTCGAAATTTGCTAAATTAAATAGTTTTTTGCTATCCTGAAAACAAATAGCTAACTTTCTAGAAGTAACAACGCTATATTAAGCGTGTTCGTTTACTTACTACAAGTTACTACTTTTACTACAGCTGGAAAAAATCAATACAAAATGCAAACAAAATTTTCTAATTGTAGTAAAATTAGTAAGAATTTCGAGTAAACGAACGCACTGATTGTCATACTAAATTCAGTACTTTTGAATTTTAACAGAAACGTATGCTATTCGATAGCCCAGTCGATTCTTAAAAATTAAATTATTAAATATAATACCGAATTTTGTTTAAAAAAGATAAGGGTGATATCAAAAAATGTGATAAAAACCGTGTAACCACCTAATTTCTAATGCATGGATTACATTTGAGTTACATATTTCGATATATATCAGCGCATTGTCACCTGTTTTACAAAATTTATAACAATCTGACTAATTTTTGGTTAATACATAAAATTTGTGACCAATTTTATAGGCCAAATGTAAACTCCGTAACAAGTAACTCATAAGGTTTTTTAACTTTAATAGCTTATATTTTAATAACCAATAAAGCTAAACACTAACTGTAAGAATTTTTATGAAGAGTAAAAGTGCCGTTTTTAATAAAAATTAATACATTTTACAAACTTTTTCGTATATCTTAGCTATCACGACTTCAACTCTGTAACGATTTTTCGTCATAATTTTTGATAAAAATGCATATACCAGAATTTTGGAGTTATCTATTATTTATATTGCGAAAAGTATAATGTTATTTATACTCAAATGATCGTTAGTCTGTAAGTAATCATCTAGTATAACAGACTTGAAGCTTTTCTGCAGCATGTAACATTCTCGAGATGAAAAAGGATGTCTTTAATAAGATTTGAAAAAATGTTGTAAACTCCGTTCCTAATTTTTACACCAAACTATTTAACGAGTAAGAAAAACAATGTCATATTTGGATTACCCTTGTAGGCGTCATGCGATTTTGTTTCGGAAAAAAATTCTGACAAAGCGTTTCTGAAAGAAAACGAAAAAAGTAACCAAATGTAAACTCCGTAACCACAATTGTTTGCATCAGATTTCATTCAAATAAATGTAGATAAATGTTTAAAATATTTTAAAATAACCATAAACAGATGTAATTCAACTAATATTTATGCGTCAAAAGACGACTCAACTAATAATTTTGCGTCAAATCAAAAAAAGTTATCAGTTTTTTACCCTAAGCTGCTGGAGCGAAAAACGATTAATTTTGCATTTCATTGGTTTTGAATCGATATTTCGAGTCATTACTGACATTAGTTTGACAAATAAAATTTGTTTCACATAATTTAAGAATTTTTTGATCGCGAAATGTTATGTTTTTAATATATTATTTTGTAACTGCGCAACCGCTGTTGGGATTTTAAAAAATTTTATTTTTTTGAAAAGCATTTAAAAGGACCAAAAATACAAAATTAAAAAAAAAAATAAAAATTTTTTTCGCTGAATGGATTGTATTTTTATTCGCGAAACCGCCAATTTGATAAACACAAATTATATATCATTGGAAAGCAAATTGAAAACCCAAATACGAAAAACTAATCAATTGAAGAAAATTCGTACGCAATTTTTTTTTGTTATATCTTTTGCTTGCAGAAATGTAAACTCCGTTACAACAAAAAAAATTGAAATTGTGCAAAAAAAGTTATTGCGACAACTTGTAGATGAGATTTTTTGCAATTAGGTTTATAATGACTAAACTTACTGGTTCCATTAAGAAAAAACCGAAATATTAACACTTTTTGCTTCTCACAAATTTGGCCCAAAAATTTATCACATGTTTTGATTTCAGCCATAAGTAAAAATTTTGTTTCCAAATAATTTTCTGCTGCTTCTGCATGGATGTGATTTAGGCTCTAAATGTATTCATACCAAAGCCGTATTTAACGATATACAAAACTACAAATTTGATATCCCTAGTTGATTTATCAAAAGTTTTCATCAACATTTAAGTGTATCCAATATTTTATAAAGTTATGGAATATTTTGCAACACTTAAACAATTTAAAATATCCTCAAGGGACAACAAATGATTTCCTTTGGTCTGAAAACCAAAACAAAAAAAGAGCATGAAAATCAATTTAACAAATGTTCATAACTTTATCAAACGCATTCAGTTTTACTGTTCATCAGTCAGTTTACTCTTTCATTCAGTCAGTTAGCCACCAGACCTTTGTGTCTTGGCTAACTTATTGAATCATACAATCGATATTTACCAGAATTATTCATTGAAAATATGAATGTACAGCTATCATAAACAAACGATCTTTTTGTAAGGTTAAAATTTTTAGAAAAAAAAATAACTACAAAAAGGAAAAGATGTATGATAATTGTAAAGTGTTTTGGCCTAAACAATTTAACAAAAAAAAAAGAAAAAATTAAGTATTCAACTATGTGTGAGGTAAAATTCGTTGACTACATAAAAAAGGTATAAATTATTGCCAGATTTTTATACAAAATAAGATTTACAACTTTATTTATCTGAGAAAGGAATATATAATATCAAGTTGGATTTACACTGTTGGACAAAATAAAGTGTAAAAATATTATAAGACTTTTATTGTTGAGGTTAAATTTACATTTCAGGTAAAATATTCGGTTGCTAAACATTAAGCCTCTAATGATTTTAAATAGTTTTTGGCTAAATAACAATATTTTATTAAACAAGTTGCATTATATCCATAGAAAACTTAATTACCTACTTTTTGCGATCAAACTTTTTTTGTACAAGGAACGGTTTTCAAGCGAGAAGCATGTAAAGTGAAAATTTAGTAAATTTAAAAAAATTAACATTTTAAAAAAGAAAAGAATATTTGAAAAATCGCCAAAAATACACTTACGATCTGGCGTACATTATCGATAATAACAAGGCTAGCCTAGAGTCTCTCATTGTAAAATCAGTTAAAAATTTTTCTGCAGGACTAACAGGATAACCGCAGGATACGTCTTATGAATTTCTCTCTAACTCTAAAACTAGCCTACAGATTTTTTTTTTTTAAATTAAACACAGAGCATATAAGCAAAACTAATTTATTCAAAATCTATTGATGTTTAGTGCCAAATTCGCCAAATTTCCTAATTTTCAAAAAGCGGAAATCGCCGTAGCTTCTGAAATAACAAGAATTGATCAATAATTTTCGGTACGTAATTTTATTTTACTGATAGTGTTATTTATAACAAGCATCGAAATAATTTGACTACTGGGTTTCTATATAAGTCTTCACCCTTTGTTGTGCTATAAGGCCTAAATAAAGCGATAAATTAAAATTTTAATATTTGTTCCATAGCAGATTTTCAACGCCAAATATACGGTTTAAATTTTATCGTAATCAGAAGAAAGAGCATTAGAGGGTTAAATGTCGTATATTCGTTAATATTGTTTCTCGATATCTAATGAACCCACAATGCACTTTTTAACAATATTGTAAGCTTAATCAAACACCAATCGCGAATACGGGCTTACAATGGATGTATCATGGGAGGCATCCGAAAATCTTAATGAACTTTTGATATCTTTACTAAGAAAACAGATTCGTTGCTGACTATCCAATTTATTGCCAATCGAGTGGTTCAATTACATCAAATGAATTTTTCGGTGGCCACTACTGAATTATTTTTGATACAACGGAAATTCTATTGTCACAGTCAAATCCTGTCTCAATTGGTTTTCTGGCTAGAGAAAAATCTAAAGTACACTTGAGTTGTTCCACGTATATTCAACGAAATAATTCAAGACTTGTATGGAGTTTGACATTAAACTCATAAAAATACCAGTTTATACCGTTTACGAGTAGAATACGAGTTTATGTGAAAACCCCTATTATTTTAGTTAAAAATATTTATTTAAAAACAAAACGTTCACATTTAAAAAAAAACTGTTAAAATAAAAATGCCTCATTTTAGTTAAATTTTCTAACGTTTTGTTAATTTTTCAAGTTGGTAACGGAAACAATGCGGTTATCGGTGAGTATTGCTTTTTTTACATTATTTCGGTATCGAAATTTTAAGGATAATGATGGTATTTATGCTATTTCGGTAATGGTACTTTAAGGATAACGCTGTTTCGCTTATTTCGTTAACGGTATTGGCGGTGATTCTACAACTCACAAACTGCGAACAGTACCACTTCCAAAGCCAAGGGACTTATCAAACTCGATGATGACCCACCATAGAGTTTAGACGGTACATACAGTGGTGGCCAATATAATAGAAACGATTCAAGTTTTTTTTAATTTTATTTTCGTTGCCTTTATTTTTAAAGATCAAAATAGTGGCTAAAATCGCCCCCGAAGGGCAAGCCGATTGTTCAGAAAATTCTACAGAATTTTAACGTAGTGTTTGTTTTTTCATTTTGTCACTTGTTTTAAGTGGGCGTGACTGTTAACGAAAAATTAGCGATATCGACCTTTTATAAAATTACATAGTAAAATTTAGGCAGTACTGATCGATTCTCTACAAACTGAATATTTTTAAAATTTCCTTAAGTCTTGCATTATTTTTACCTACAAATAGTCGCCAGACTTAAAATTGCAGCACTTAAATCATGACCAAATTTTTCTTTGTTTTTAGTGATTTTAAAAGAAAGTTAATAATACTGAAATTTTAACATGAAATACTTTTTAGCCCAGTGTATGTGCTTACCAGTACTGACAAATATAATGAGTCTAAAAATAGATTTTCAAAAAAACAAATTATATAAAAAAAAATATTTTTTATTGTATTTTTTTTTTAAATAAAATTTACTGGTGCGGGAATCGAACCTGGGTCTACAGATTGCCAGTCAACAGCTCTACCATCTGAGCTATATCGACATGTAATATTTAATAGATAAAAACATAATTGACCTGCTGCACACAAGTAAGCTTACTCGCCAACATACAAAAAATCAAAAAATATGTGGTTACATATATCCTTACCAATGTTTAAAAAATATTGAGTCTAAAAATAGATTTCAAAAAATTTTCAAAAAATCTAAAAAATTATTTTCTATTTGAAATAATGATAAAAATAAGTTATTATCAGTAACTCATTATTATATGTTTTAAAATAATGCAGAAGGTAAGTGGGTGTCATTATTAGTACTCCAAAAAATAATGATATGTCATTACCGTTTTTACACTGGGAGTATAAGGTAAAGAAAAGCTTGAATGATTTTTTTATTTGGTGGTAAGAAAAGCATAAAACTATTCACTTTAAAATTTCAGTGTTGTTAACTTTATTTTAAAACAGCTAAAAACAAAGAAAAATTGATCATGTTTAAGGTGCTGCAATAATTTTCTGAACCATCTCCTTGCCTTTCGTGGCGAATTTAGCCACTATTTTCATCTTTAAAAATAAAGACAACGAGAATAAAATTAGAAAAAAATCGTGTCTGTTATATTTGCCACCACTGTATATCCATTTGATGAAGTCAGACTCCATGCTTTAAATCGAAACCGGATACGTTTTCCCTTTTTAAACATTTTGCAAGAGTTTCTCCCAAAATAGGAAATCATTTCCTCATCAATGGGTGGATTATATCGCATTATTTCAAGATCCACAATTCACTACTTTCAGACTCGTCTCCCGGTCCGTGTGCCAGCACTGTCAAATGGATCATTTTCATCGATAACATCCCAGTAAGAAAAGAGTTCAGAAGCATATTTTTTCAGGACTTTTTGAAAGAGTTAAAAAAAATCTGGGAAAAAAAATATTTTTTTTTATTTTACAAGTTTCCTTTATTTCGCTTAGCTATTCTAAGATATGAAAGTTGACTGGCATAAAAACTCTACTTTGTCATTGCGAGATATTGTGCTTTATTCTCATCAATAAAAGTACGTTTTAAAAAAGTGAAAAGATGCACTGCAATTCATAAGCGCATAAAAAGCAATTTTTCATCATTTTTATTTTATATATTTTTAAAAATTTAAAAATAAAAAACAAATATGGAATTTAAACAAATTATTTTACAA
Source organism: Leucophora obtusa (assembly GCA_949987735.1). Classification (NCBI taxonomy): domain Eukaryota; kingdom Metazoa; phylum Arthropoda; class Insecta; order Diptera; family Anthomyiidae; genus Leucophora; species Leucophora obtusa. The sequence continues at coordinate 182,991,822 of OX465296.1, forward strand.
ATATTAAAAATAAAAGAACATTAAAAAAATTAAAAAAATTTTGTCCCCCCAGGTATCAAACCCGTCATCATCCGTTTACAAATTTCAAATGATACTAAAATCACTTTTTAGGATCACTTTAGAGCAATTATGCTTTAGAAGCAATACTTAAGTGCATTTTTGGATGTTGTTCAGAAGTAATTATAAAAAATATAAAAAAAAATATAAAATATACTATCCGATACTTTGGAAACAATGAAAGAAGTGATTTTTTGAAGTTGTTCAGAATTGAAGCAGTGCAAGAAGTGGTAAAGCATTACTTCCGTTTTTTTTTTGCTGGGATTATTATATTCGTATTAGATTTCGTTGACGTCAATATTCCGAACTTCCCAGCAAAACCCTGGTAATGCTTTGGACCTTTTTCACGCATTGCCTAGCAATGGGTACCCCTTTACCCTTGGTTTTTTGGAAATGTTTTTGAAAAAACCGAAGGGGTCGGACTTTTTCAAAAAATCGATTTTAATTTTTAAACGTTACCACCCAGTGTAGAAAATCTTTACCAGATATGTGGTTATGTAACTACATACTTGGTAATGGTAACTAGTTACTTTTGTTATTACATTTCTTATTGCCTTTATATAGCGATGTCGCGAAAAATAATGAGTTGTCGTTACACACCAGCATACGAAAAATCAAAAAATATATCGTTACCTATGTGCTTACCAGTACTGACAAAAATAATGAGTCTAAAAATAGATTTTCAAAAAAATAAATTATATAAAAAAAAATAATTTTTATTGTTTTTTTTTTTAATAAAATTTGCTGGTGCGGGAATCGAACCTGGGTCTACAGATTGCCTGTCAATAGATCTACCATTTGAGCTATATGTAATATTTAATAGACAAAAACATAATTGACCTGCTGCACACAAGTAAGCTTACTCGCCAACATACAAAAAATCAAAATATGTGTGGTTACATATATCCTTACCAGTGTTTAAAAAATATTGAGTCTAAAAATAGATTTCAAAAAATTTTCAAAAAAATCTAAAAAATTATTTTCTATTTGAAATAATGATAAAAATAAGTCATTATCAGTAACTCATTAATATATGTTTTAAAATAATGCAGAAGGTAAGTGGGTGTCACTACTGGTACTCCAAAAAATAATGATATGTCATTACCGTTTCTACACTGGGCAACTAAGTGAGAATTATTCATAGTTTTTTTTTTTATTTTCTAAAACTACATTTAAAGACGAACAAAATGGTACCCAACCTTTTTAAGATATCGATATTTATCACTAGTCTATCGTTAATTGAAAATTTTTTGTTAAAAATTTAAAAAATTTATTACTCTAAACCGGTGTGGAATAAAAAATATATAAAAAGAGTAAACCTCTTAAATATTGTCATACCTACATTAACTTTGACTTTTTGTAAAAAGAAATCGGAACAGATGTGTTCGGTGCTCGGTGTTTGATGTTCTTAATTTTTTTGGCCTTAACATTATCCTGTGGACCTTTTTTCTTCCCGATCCATGTTCCTCGGGAAGAAAAAGTCCTCTGTATTAAATTTAAAAGCTTTGGGAATACACATAGAAAATAAATCAGTTGGAAATGGACCACAATTACCTTTATTTTACTTATATGTATAACAGACTTTGTATCACAGTGACATAAAATCAATTACATTAGTAAAATATTAGCTTTGATGACTAATAATTTTAATGTTAACTGAAAGAAAGTTATTAGTACAATAAAAATCCATTGTCCAGACCAATTCAAACAAAAATAAAAATTTATGATTTCAACCTTTAAAAAATCTTAAAATTTTGGATTTCCCTCATATTTCGGTTGCAATAATCAAAATTGAACAATTACTTTTTTACTAATGCCATACTAAATACTTTTTACCGAATGGTGGTGACATGTATAGAAATGAAAAACCTCTGTGAAAGATTTTTAGCTGCAACACCCAAATTACAAAAATGTTACAATTCATTCTGGTAATATTGGTCACAACGACTAAGAAAAAATAAATACAACCGAACGTTATTATTCTCAAAACTGAATTTAATTGTCAAAAATTTAAAATAAAAAAATCAATAAAAACTAAAATTTTAAAGTTTTAAAATAAAGAAGCAGATAATAACATATTTATGTATGTAAAAATTTGGTTGGAATGATACAAACATATAATTAGTTTGCATTGCTTATGATTTGACCATCAGTGCAGGATGTTAAAGGTAATGTAAACCGAAATAATTTGTAAACTTAATAAGTAATTTTTCTCATTTTGTTTTTTAGCTGTTGTCAACAATATAGCAATTTTTTACAAAACCAAGAAGTCGAGCAAAACAAATTCGATATAAAGCGTCAAGCCATACATCAAACAATGTTTGAATAAATAAATTTCTTTATAAAACTATTAAATGCAAAAATTCTTTTTCAAATTTTTCCTTGTTGAAATCTAGTTTTAAGCGTTCATTTTCATTTCTATCCGCTTGGAATTTGGATAAATTGCGACAAGGAGTCTTTCGGCGCACTCTTCTTTAATTTTTTAAAGGAGGAAACTTTTAATGTAAACACATCTCACGTAATTTATCTAAATAATAAACAAAAACCATTAATAAATATAAAAATTCTTAATTTAATATTATTTTCAAATTTACCATTTACTGTTGTTGTACCATTTCCGCGTCGTCAGCAAGAATACCAGCGGCTGCGTTGGATCTCCATTTTTCTGCATTTCCAAAGCAAGTTTTAACCCTTTCACTACCGAGTTTTTGTTTGCGGATGTATCGTTATTTTGACTTCAGATTCTTGTTAAGAGTCCTCAAATTTGAAAAAAATATGTAACGTATTTTGCCCCCTACTCCTCCTACCAACCAAAAATTACTTTCGAAAATTGATTTTTTCAAACTTCTGAGCCCCGTTTTACCCCTTAAACATTCGAGTAGCCAAAAATTCTTTGGTTAGGTTTCTTCTCGCCATAAAACTAGCTATATGCCAAATTTCAATTATCTATCTTCATTAGTTTAGGAGAAACACCAAAACCCCTTTTCACGGAGATTATGATATATACAAAAATTTAGACTTCATTAACGAGTATCACGACCATATTGCCATGTTGAACTGCTTATACATATAGTGATTTTTATTTGAAGTCCAAGATCCTAATAAACTTATTTGCAAAAAGTATAAAGTTTTTTTATTGCACTACTAAATTTTATATATCCTTTTAAAGATGTGTACACTGTAGTGCAAAAGGGTAGTGAAAGAGTTAAGATAAATAAATCTGAGCTGTAGGATACTAAAAAACAAATTAATTTTACACGAAAAGCCACATATATATTTACGCATACCTCAAAATCTCTATTATCAGATAAAAAATCAAGTATTTTAAGTACTTCAGCATCGCTCCACTTTTTGGATATTTTTTCCTTCCTATTTACAGATTTGTTCACCTCTCTTTTAATTCTTTTGGTTTTAGAATTCATTTTTTGGAAAATGTTAAGAAAGTTATTTATGTTAAAAAAAAGTTTGACAGTGTTGTATTTTATGATTTAGAGATGCATTTTTCGTACTATTTATACAATTTTTCAATGTTGGCAACGCTATAAAATATTTCACAAAACATATGTGTGGTGTAAATTTTATGCAGATAAGTTTACAACATAAGCGAAAAAATTTTTTCTTTATATTTGTTGTTGCGTTTATGAAAAATTTTACACTTTTGCATTTTCGCAAGACCAAAATTGGCCAAAATCACACTTTTCTCTAAAACTTTCAAATTTAAAACGCCGTCACTGTTAAGTTAAAAGAGGGATATCGTCGGCTTGCCTGCAAGTAGTGCTATGTGTTTTTTAATAGATTTAAGGAGAGCGAAAAAACTGTTAAAAATGGGATTTTAAGACCACTTTTTTATATTTTGTTGAGCAAAATTTTAAAAAACTCAAAACTAGAGTTTTGCAAATTTATAAAAAAACAAATCCCATTTTGGTCATACCTGGGACTAGGTTATCATAAGCCAAGAGAGACAAAAATTTATATATGAATATTTGCGGATCTCAGAAATGAAACTGGAGTATAACATTGTAAATTTTTGAAAGGAATATTTTATTGTTTACGATTTTCATAATTTATCTCATTTTAACCCTACAATGGTCTGATGAAATTGCAGTTACTAAAATATTTTCCAACCGATTTTGAATTTTTATACATTGCCACAAAGATAATTCAGTCTAGATTATGATTATATTTGCATTTTTCAAAAATACGGCTAGTATTTTGAAAGAAAGCCAAAAAAAATTTTTTGCCTTGCAAATCGTATTTAAAACTTCAGGGCCCGTTATCCGATCACTTTAATTTTTTACATTGTGTAGTTTTATATCCAAAGGCACATTTATAGGGGGGGGCGGGACACAGGTCGCCATTTTTTTCGTCACCCTATTGCACATGTATACAAAAAACATTTATTGGTTCACCTAAAGTCACCGCAGATAACATTGGCATACGTCTTTGTAAAAATTTATAGTAAAACAATTAATTTTTAGATCATCTTATCTTATATTTTAAATTTATTGAATTTTTCAAATGTCAATCTATATATGTGACCTTCTCCGAGAAAAGGGACCTAGTGTGTCAAAAAACCTAGTGTGTCAAAAACTTGGGAAAATCGAGGTTTTCTCATTTTTATCGATTTTCCCAAGTTTTTGACACACTAGGTCCCTTTTCTCGGAGAAGGTCACATATATTTTGATTACTATATACAATAAGTTAGTAAATTTACAAAACTTGTGCAAAAATTTAAATGTATTAACTACCCAGTGTAGAAACGGTAATGACATATCATTATTTTTTGGACTACCAGTAATGACACCCACTTACCTTTTTCATTATTTTAAAACATATAATAATGACTTACTGATAATGACTTATTTGTATCATTATTTAAAATAAAAAATAATTTTCTAGATTTTTTTTGCAAATTTTTTAAAATCTATTTTTAGACTCAATATTTTTTAAACACTGGTAAGGATATATGTAACAACATATTTTTTGAATTTTTGTAAGCTTACTTGTGTGCAGCAGGTCATTTATGTTTTTATCTATTAAATATTACATGTCGATATAGCTCAGATGGTAGAGCTATTGACTGGCAATCTGTAGACCCAGGTTCGATTCCCGCACCAGGAAATTTTATTTAAAAAAAATACTATAAAAAATATTTTTTTTATATAATTTATTATTTTGAAAATCTATTTTTAGACTCATTATTTTTGTCAGTACTGGTAAGCACATAGGTAACGATATATTTTTTGATTTTTCGTATGCTGGTGTGTAACCATAACACATTATTTTTCGCGACATCGCCATATAAAGGTAATAAGAAATGTAATAACAAAAGTAACTAGTTACCATTACCAAGTATGTACTTACATAACCACATATCTCGTAATTATTTTCTACACTGGGTAAATAAAAAAAAATACGCACAAAATGTTTAATTATAAACAGTTATTGCCTACAATTAATTTATATGTGTATTATTTTATATAAAAGTGTGTACAAAATAATTTTACTCACTATGATTTATATAAAACAAAAATTTACTCATTTTATTGTACACTCAAAAAAAAAGTCAGTAAAGTCAGCAAAAAGTCAGTAAAGTCAGGAGCGTGCTTGCAAAAAAGTTGGTAATTTCAGCAAAAGGTTTGCTGAAAATCAGCAAGCTGATTTTTACCAAAATAATAGTAATCTTCAGCAAAAGTTTTGCTAACACTTAGTTGATTGCAAATGAAAAAAAATCCTTTCTAAAAGCACTAAACTTTTTGCTGAATATTAGTAGACTGAAAAAAATTTAAAAAACTTGTAACGAAATTATACTTTAGTTAATTTATTTGCTGAAAATTTAAATATAGAAATTTTTTTAACATTTCCGTTGTCTGTACTACATCCAGACAAGCTGCGCCATCTACATCTTGTCTATCTGGTTGTCGTCCACGCTGTAAATGCGGTTATCAGCACAATTCTGGTAGCAAAATAAATTTGTAAAACATTAGTTCAAAATTAGTTTAGTGTTAAAAAAATATAACTAAAACTTTTGCTGAAAACGGAAATTCAGCAAAAAAAAATTGCTGAAAACTAGTACAATTGATATATAAGACGTTTTACTAATTTTTCTACTAACTTATTTTTTTGAGCGTAGTAACTACAAGTAATTTACATGTATTTTTTAGAGTGTACTTATACTTATTCACCCTAAAAATATATATTGACTAGCACTTGTACTACAATTGTGGTAACTTTGAATTATGGTTTTTTTTACTTGCCATTATACTGTTAAAGCAACATTTTGAGGGGCCGTCATCGTCCACTGTATACTGAAAAATCATTTACTGTGCCATATTGAAGCATATCAAATCTAATAAAATGTGATAATCGTAGTTTTTGTTTTGTATTTTCCTGATCATCGTTAGTTGATTACGGGTTCATCCTGCAGCTATATTTGGTGTTTATTGTATTAGACATTCATAGTCTGGTTAGCTTTGGTCGGTCGGTGGATAAGTATTCAAACGCAAATCTTTAAATTTGTTTGATTTTGTTTGGCAAAACAATGGGAAATTTGTTTAAAATAATTGAATGATGCGATTTATTACTAAATTGTGTTTTATATCTTTGGTATAAGTATAGATCTCGTAAACAAAAAAATGCAAAATTTGTTAACATTTTGACAGTTCATGCTTGACCCATACAAAACAGAAAGGCGGTGTTTTTCTGTCTGGCCATTAGTGAGTAAAACATGAGGTTAATAGAAAAATTTATGACCTTTTATATAACTATGTGGTTAAAAATATATATATATAAATATGCACAGCACATGGCCAAAATGTTATGAACTTTGCTAAATCGTTTAATCATTAACGGTATCGAATAAAATATTTTTGAACAGATGCAATAGTGCACATTTTTTGCTAAATAACTACCCAAAATGAAACATGGAATCGCACATTGACATGCCTTAATAATAAAGTTCCACTTTCCACTTCTTTCGTTGCTTCAAAAGTATCCGTTAGTGTATTTTTACTGCTTTTTTAGAAGTAATTTTGAACAACTTCAAAAAATTACTTCTTTCATTGCATCCAAAGTATCCATTGGTACGCTCAAAATAATAAGTCTGTTGGCTGAACAAAAAAATTTGTTATTTTAACAAAATTTATTCCTGTTTTTTGGCTCAAAATAAAATTTGAACAAATCTAAATTTAAGTAAGAAACTAGTAAAACTACAGTTTTATTTGTAATTATTAGAGTTCGTCATAAAAATTAGATTTTCGGATATCATCACTTTTTTTAAAGTTTTTGCACAGAAAAGAAGAATGGCGTTTTTTTTCTTTTTATTTTCAACTCCTTCCACTGGCACAAGTCTGCCAAAAACGCTGATTTTAATACCATTTTCCTCCAGAGCAAAAACAGCTGCATTTATAGGAAATCTGACTTTACCATTCGATTCTACAACAAAATTTAATATAAAAAACTTTTTTTCCATTTTCAAAATACACTAGATAGCCATTAGAGTGGTTCGAAAAATCCAATTTGTCTCCCTTTTTTCATTTGGAGGATATTTTGGAGATATTTGGAAAAAAAAACAATTCAAAAATTGTGTTTTTTTGTCATCATTTTTTTTTATGATAATATTGCGGCAATATCACCTTTTTATCATCTACCTACAAGATAAAGACAATTAGTTTAAAATTTTTGAAAATGTTAAAAAAAAAATAATACAAAATTTGTACAAAAAACAATTATAAGAAAGATGGGAAACAAATTCGTTGAAAAGTGAAGATAATTAATGTTTCTGACAATGTATTATGTATGCAGATATTTTTTCAGAGTTAAATTTAATAATGAAAAATATAAATCGTTTAGTTTGTTTTGAGGAGTTAATTAAGCGATACCACCTTTTTATCTTCCAGGTGATAAATTAGCCATATACGATTATCTAGCGATATCGACGATTTATCATTCAGAAGTATCGCTTTCGTATTGCTTGGGAGTATCGCTATAGAGAGGACATTTACTACCGAAAGGGGGACTTTCCACAATAAGAATATGATTATTGCCGAAATAAAGTTTTTCTTCCAGGCGCCACGATTGCGAAACATTTTCGTATTGTAATGTTTGCGGGGATACCATCAATAAAAATCGCAAATTTACCGTGAAAAATAATATTTTTATTTTTGTTCATGGCGCCATCTCTGCTCAAATATGTACTTTTAGAAGAAGTTTTATCGTACATTAATTGTGTTTCACACTCCTTAATAAATTATAATCACTTTAATACATACATTATGAAATATATATTTTTTTAATTGTAATTTTTTCAAAAAAAAAAAAAAAATAAATAAATATTTAATTTGCTACACACCCTAAAGTTCTTTTTAACGATAATTACATTTGCATAGCTAATGTTAAAAAAAACAAACAAATTCACATACTTTTACGATTTTAAAGTCATTTTATATACACCAAAAAATACATAAACCAGAAGGTGTCTTCGATTATGATGAAACATTAATTATTTTTTTACTGGCGGTATTTGCTTATCAGTGATTGTCATACCACTACCAGCAATTCCAAGCAATATAAAGTTTTTATTTTTTTTTTCTTCTGCTAAATTCAACAGGCGTTGCTATTTCGTTACAATTTGACTAAACCCAAAAATATTGAGATTTCTGAAGCTGAAATTACATATTTTCCCACGACAAAATTGCCGTAAAGTTAAGGCAATATTTCTGTGACGTTGTAAGGTAATCAACTCACTTTTTTTTTTTTTTGAAGAAAATTAGATAAACCATGGTTGTAAAAAACAGCAGCTGGCTGCCAAGACATTCAGGCTACGATAGTTAAAAACAAAAAATTGTTACTCCATACTTTATTGCCATAAGATTGCACTTTGAGGATGGTCCAGCTCATGAATATTGATTTAATTGAAACTCAGTGTACATAACAGAGCGAACCATTATGGCCATCATCAATAGTCGTACTCCAGTATGCAGATTCTATTTTCATGCTGTTGTTGTCTACGCCTTTGTCTGTTATACCAGACGCCAGCCAGTCAATGTTTTATTTAGTAGTCACGACAAACCACAAAGTTGCGGATAGCAAAAACTGTATTTTTAGTTAAAAGTTCAGGTGTTTTTTTAGTTAAAAACATCAATCGATCCTTAATCTACTACGTGTGCTAAAATGCAGCTTTAAGTGTGGCAATAATTTCGCCCTCTATTATTGGGTTTCATTCATTATCCTCTCTGGCTAGCAAATGAATACACACACAAACAGTGGTGCCAGACTTTTTTAGTAAAAAATTGTCAAAAATGTAAAAATAAATCGTCAAGTATATTATAAAAAATTTAAAAAAAATCGGATCAGAAAAATATTATAAAAACACAAATTACACTTATTTTTCAATCAAAATTTTTTCATAAAATTGAAAAACAATTTATTTATTTATGTAAGTGCTTCTAAGATTTTTCAGAACTTTTATAATTCCAAATTTTCTTTAATTTGACGACTATTTTATTTATTTTTTATATCATCTCTTTTCTCTTTTTTTTCAGAAACTAAAATTCTGAAAAAAATTAAAAAAACGAGTTTTTTCGTGATTCACAAAATAAATAAATGAGTCGAATTTCAACGACTCACGCTTTTTTTTTTTTGGGCTTTTTATTAATATTTTCAGTAATTGTTTCAGGCGATTTTATATTTTTAGGTATATATTTTTAATACAAAATATGTAAATGCAAAATTTCATACTCGTTTAGGGTTTCCCGGGAAACGGGAATGAAAATAGAAAAGTATCAGTTTTTTAGTAAAATTTTTTTTATTTTGATTTGTTTTATTAATATAAAAAGCGTTTAAGTTGTATTTTATTAAGAGCGTCAATTTTAAGGATGAAGGAATGGAAATATTTTAATTAATGAATTTTGGTTTAAATGTCTACTTTTTAAAGACATTTAGTTCTCTTATCAAGTCATAAAAATTTATGATATTCCTCCTGCCAACTTACTTTAGGTCTTGTCAAGTTTCAGGCTAAAATATAATTTGCCAAGTTAAAAATAATTTTATGAATTTTAATAAATCGCATTCTGCCAAAATCCATATTTTTTCTTTTAGTATCAAACTTAAAGCATTAAAAAATTTTTAATATTTCCTTTCGATTTTCATTTTAAAAGATTCAGTGGACCCATTTTGGAATGTTTGTGCGGGGAACATCGGCATTATAGAGTTTCAAAAAGCTCTGCCATTCGTAATTTTTTAAAGTTATACTGAAGTTTATTATTAGTTTATAAAAAGTGTTTTAAAAACCAAATTCAGGCACCGGATTTTACAAACCAAAAACTTTATTTTTAAGTTTTCATCAAGAAATAAAAAAGTATTTTGTTCAAAATAAAGTAAATTTCTAAATTATTTTTTTTTATATTCATCCAAAATTGAAAATATATTTATCTTTATAAAAAAAAGAAAAACAAAAATTACAAATGATTTTTATACAAATGATATTTTTTTATTTTCAACCACAAACAAAAAAAGAAAAAGAAAAAATAAAAAAAAGTTTTTGTACAAAAAAAAGAAAAGTTTTTTTTGTAGAAAAAAAAGTTTCCTTCCCATGTGAAAATCGAAATATATATGAGCATACATGATCATACATTGGCTCGTATGTGACCATGCATGGGCATACATAGTCATATACGTACATGCATAGTTCAATGTATGACATGTATGTATGCGATTATGCTTATACATGATCTCATATATTTCCATATATCTTTGGATCCGAAGTTTGAGGGTATATGGAGGTATATGGCCATATATGATCATATATGAGCATACATGAATCCTATGTGAGCATATATGGTCATGTATGAACATGTACGGTCATATACCCTCAAATTTCGGATCCAAAGATATATGAGATCATGTATGGTCATACATTGAACTATGCATGTACGTATATGACAATGTATGCCCATGCATGATCACATACGAGCCAATGTATGATCATGTATGCTCATATATATTTCGATTTTCACATGGGTTATTAAGAAAAACAGTTTTTATTTTTTAATTTATAAAATTTTAGATTTATGGTAAAAAAATTGTATTAAAAACCCTTATCAGCGATTTTCATTTTGCAAAGAAATATACTGATGTAAGAATTTTCCTTTTTGCAAATTTTTTTTCCGCGACTTTTTTTTAGCGATTTTTTTTCAATTATCCACCAAACTTTGTTGTATGAAATGGGTATTATAGTCTCTAGATTTCATATTTAGCATAATCGCATCTAAAAAAACGCGAAATTTTGGCGGAACGCGAAAAAACACTTTATGGTAAAAAAATTGTATTAAAAAACCTTATCAGCGATTTTCATTCTGCAAACAAATATACTAATGTAAGAATTTTAATTTTTATAAATTTTTTTCCACGATTTTTTTGCAATTAGCCACCAATTTTTTTAGGTGCGGTTTTGTTAAATATGTAATACCCAAGACTGTAATACCCATTTCATACAACAAAGTTTGGTAGCTAGTTGAAAAAAAATCGCGAAAAAGTCTCGGGGCTAAAAATTTGCAAAAAGGAAAACTCTTACATCAGTATATTTGTTTACAGACTGAATATCGCCGATGAGGTTTTTCAATACAATTTTTTTAACATAAAGTCTTTTTTCGCGTTCCGCAAAAATTTCGCGTGTTCTTAGGTTTGGTTTTGCTAAATATGAAATCTAGAGACTATAATACCCATTCGATACAACAAAGTTTGTTGGATAAATTTAAAAATCGCGAAAAAAAATTCGCGGGAAAAAAATTTGCAAAAAGGAAAATTCTTACATCAGTATATTTGTTTGCAAAATGAAAATCGCTGATAAGGGTTTTAAATACAATTTTTATACCATAAAGTGTTTTTTCGCGTTCCGCCAAAATTTCGCGTTTTTTTAGATGCGATTATGCTAAATATGAAATCTAGAGACTATAATACCCATTTCATACAACGAAGTTTGGTAAATATTTAAAAAAAATCGCGGGAAAAAAATTTGCAAAAAGGAAAATTCTTAGATCAGTATATTTGTTTGCAGAATGCAAATCGCTGATAAGGGTTTTTAATACAATTTTTTTCCCATAAAGTATTTTTTCGCGTTGCGCCAAAATTTCCCCATTTTTTAGGTGCAGTTTTGTTAAATATGTAATCTAGACTATTATACCCATTTCATACAACAAAGTTTGGTGGATAATTGAAGAAAAATCGCGAAAATAAGTCGCGGAAAAAAAATTTGCAAAAAGGAAAATTCTTAGATCAGTATATTTGTTTGCAGAATGAAAATCGCTGATAAGGTGTTTTAATACAATTTTTGTACCATAAAGTATTTTTTGCGTTCCGCCAATATTTTACAATTTTTTAGGTGCGGTTTTGTTAAATATGCATTCAAGAGCCTATATATAATACCCAATTCATAGAACAACGTTCTGTGGCTAGTTGCAAAAAACAAATAGCGAAAAAAAGTCGCAGAAAAAAGAACACATTTTAGGCCAGATATTTACAGCAAAAGAAAATTAAAAAAAAAATATATATATATATATTTTTCTTTTTTTATTTATAACAACACAAAAAAAGTTTCTTTTTTTCCATCTATTTTTTTTTTTTTTTTTTTTTTTGAAAGAAAATTAAAACAGAAAAAGTTTTTTATTTTCATCATGAGGGGTATTTTAAATAAATATTTTTTTCTTTTTATTTTTTTGTACGTTTGAATTTTTATTTTAATACTTTTACGATATTTATATTTGATAAAAACCAAAAAATAAAAAGTTTCCGGTCCTTGACCAAATTACATAATTTTATTTTTCCAGAAGTTATAGCTTGTGAAGTTATTTTTTTTAAATCGAATTATTTCTTCTCGAATGTTTTTGACTTTAATAATGTTGCAATTATAGTCATAACTTCGAATAGGCACGTAAATATTAATAGGCATATCTAAAACATACCCAATTTATCGCTTGCCAATGTCATTTGCTCCATTAATACTTCTAAATTATCCTTCTAAGGCCCAAGGCCTCTAAAAAGCAGTCTTCAGATCTAAAAAAATGTCTGGCTAAATAAAAATTTTTATAAAATCAATCAATGTCAATATAAAACATAATTTACTACTTTTGTTGTACAACGTATGATTATGAAGCGAGACCCAGCATAATCTCAGCAATGGGTGCTCATTACTAATACCTAAATAATAAGCAGTAGTATTGTTGTCTACTGCATATAATTCAGTGTCAAAACTCATTATTTTTTATTCGACAAGGTCGTTTTTGTTAGTATTTGTCTCTATATTCGCTGCATTATAAAAAGATAAAAAAATTGCATTACCATTATATAAGAGTAATTGTAATGAAAAATGTTCATTACTTTTGTTAACATTACTTCTATGTGTTAAATATTTTTCTGTTTTCGTAACTTTTGATTTGATATTTTGGTATGCCGATTCCTTGCTTCTAGTCAAAATAGCAAATAAGCCAAAGTTTTGGGGTCTGAAGCTGTCGACTGCCCCATAGTGCTTCTCAATCAGATATTTTAAAATGAAAATTAAATGGAAGAAAAACATCGGTTGCCATTTCAAAAATTAATGATAATGATTTCGGACCATCTCTATCCTCCTCCCCTACACTTAAAATAATATGTCAGCAGAAAAATCTGCAAAACGGGTTTGGAATCGATTTGAATAATTTTTAACAAATTTTTATTCGAAACGCTGATTTCAACAAGGATTTAAATTACCTTCATTTAACACAATACTAAAAATTCTCAGCAGTTTAACTAATTTTGAGTATTAATTTTCAAAATTATTTATAAGTAATTTTTAGAACCTATTCGTTCAATTTTACACGATTTATTATTAAAATATAATTTCATATTTCTGTTATTACCCAGTAGATGGCGCCACCAATGTATCCCAACTTTTAAAGATGGCGCTATTTCTTTCCCTCCCGATTTTTTTAAATGGGCCATGTATTAAAAACTAAGAGAGATAGGACAAATTTGACAAAAATCTCGGCTACCCCTTGCTACGTAATAGCCCCGTGAAAATTTTATTTATATCCAAAAATGGCCCTTGGTAGGGCCTTCAACCCTTATAAATTAAAAAAAAATTACATTTAATAAAATGGCGCATGTCTCGAAAACTAAGCGAGATAGAGAAAAACGGAGAAAATGTTTAGTCCTTTGGAGTATCTTTACGAAGCCTTAGATGATATGGACCAGGTCCGGGGGTCCCGAGAACCTATAATTTGAACAAATTTTGCGATCAGTAAAATAAAAGTAGTTTAACTAATTTTATACAGAAAATATGTTAAAATCAACAAATTTTATATTAAGCCAAAAAACAGTAATAAATTTTGTGAAAGTAACCAATTTTTCTGTTCAGCCAATATACATATTATTTTGACAGACAGACATATTATTATTTCATAAAAAATGCCGATTATAATCTATTTTGGCATAAAAAGGGTTTTGAATTTTTTCGCAAGTTTATTCTTAACGGGCCTATTTATATTGTATGCTCTATGGAATAACATCCCACCAAAATCTTTCATTACCAAATAAGTGGTTTAATAATGACACTAACATTTTTTCTTACTTATAATTCGGCCTCAGTACTAGTAATTTTGGTAAACGAAGTCGTTTTTATAAGCAGCCTAGCTTACGCGCGACTTAGTATTTAATTTCAAAAATACTGGGATATTGGTAATTACTTACCTAGGAAAGTTTTCTGTTCCAAAGAATCGATTGTAGAATAGCTACCCAACCAAATTTCTGGTCCAAAGAATCGGTTGAAGAATAGCTAATTTTCCTTTACAACCCCTTCTACTGTTAATTTTAACACCGATGATTTTTGTTTGAAATTATCCCAAAAGCAATCACTTGGATAGCTCTAAAGTGGAACCGGTTCCAATAGAATCAGTTCTAAAACTAGTTCTAGAATTGATTTTACGTTAGTCTACGTCATCATAGTTCCGGAACCAGTTCCATGGAATTGGTTACAGTGGAACCTGTTGCAGAACTAGTGTGGTTTGAAACCGATTGTAAAAAATTTTCCAGGGCATTTACAATTCCCGCGCGGGAACTTCCAAAACTCAAACCCTATACAGGGCGCAATTTCAAGTTAAATTTTTATTTTTTTCTGGGAAGCTTTTGTTTTGTGAATTTTCGTGTTTCAATTTACTCACGTGAGCGTGAGTGAGTGTGAGTAGTAACTTTTTTTATCGTGAGTGATTGTACGTGATTAGAATTTTTTTTCTCGTGAGCGTGAGTGAGTGTAAGTGAAAATTTACTCACGTGCCCATCTTTAATTAAAACATCGGCCATGACACATTTATGCGGAATTTTGTAAATTAAAAAAAAATTTTTTTGAAAATCGGCTACAAATTGTGGCCTGAAAAGTTATTTGCTCAAAAATAACTTATATAGCCACATAAGTTATTAAAGACACAAATCATGTGCTTTTGGACACACTGTGTGTCTGTCTGTCCATGTATTCTTGTGCGCACGCCACAGTCGCAAATATTAAGATATTTCTATGAAATTTGGTACACCGACTTCTATCAGCCCAAGGACCAAGCTTGTTGATTTTGGTTTAATTAGGCCTTTTTTGGATATAGTGCCCATATAATGGTGAAAATTGGCCTTTTACAGGTCGCAAATACGAAGATATTTTAATGAAATTGGGTACGCTGACTTAGATGTGCCTGAGGAAAAAGCCTATTGATTTTATATAGGATACACACAGAAAAAAATTTGCCAACCGAATTGCTAAGCCTATTTTGGTTATTACAACCAATAAATTCGGTTGGTGAAACCATGTTGGAATGTGATTTCTAAATATTTTGGGTATTGCAACTTAAATTCAGTTATATAAACCAAATTTTGTTATGATTACCAATATTCAGTTGCACCAACCTATTTTAGTAGATGTAACCGAATTTCAGTTGGAAAATGGCATATTTTTTCTCTGTGTGTATGGACTATATTTCCGATTTATTATTAAATACACCGGACATTAAGTAAAATCAAAATCTCTTACTGTTACACTATTTTTGTATAATTTTTCCATTTGAGCCCATTCCAAACAATAGTTGGCTTTTAACCAGTCTGCTATATGGTCGACATGCCCGACCTAAACTTTTTTACTCGTTTGGATATTCTAGTTGCGTCATTATGCCCTTTTCAAAAATTAAAATTATACCGATAATACCGTTGTTTAAGTAACGGTTGCTGTATCCGAACAATGAAAATTTATAATAATGGTAACAATAAGTTCCATTCAAAAATCATATCACAATTTCAGTTATAACAGTTTTTATGGTTTTACCGACAGTTGCCGTACATTAATTGCAATGCAGTTTTTACACACATTGGGTACGTATACCAGATACGCAACTGCTACATATCTGATACTCAACAATCTGTTGAACGATTGGCTACACAGCTATTCCTTAGGTTGGTAGCGTTAAAATTAGTTTTTACTCGTAATAAGATAGTTGGTTTTTGTTTATTTTTAATGAATATAAGGAAAAGTAAACATATAAAAATTTATGATGGGTTTCACACTGCAGGGTTAACTTTAACTATAAAACAAAAGAAAATGTCAAAGGATTATATAGAATACAAAACAATGACAAATTTTTGGGTTAACTACTAAATGAATGCTTCACTCGCCAAATCGATTAGCCCCATTATAAAAAATGAATGAGTCTCAATGAGAAAATTGTAAATAATGTTTTTTTTTTAAATTCTTGTTAAATTATAAATTTTGTCTTTTAGTAGGTTTGAGGTTAAGAAGAAGAATAAACCTTCCTCAAAAGTTATAAACACATTAAATTTGGAAATCAGACTAGATTTAGTTTCTGCCTTTTTATGGACAGGCTTCATCAGTGATCTTCCATTAAATTGTATTATTGTTTATATTTTTATTGTCAGATTGTCTCTATATGAATAATTTCAGAAGTGATCAAACAGACATATACAAACATTCTACTTCAGATTTTCTCTGTTTATCTTCTTATTTCCTCCTTGTCACCTTTTCACAAATATTGCCACATTGACGTATGGTTTGTACGTACAAGTAGGCAATTTGTGTATATTGGAGACGGACAGCCAACAGGGCATTGTTTATTTTTTTATAGTAAAGTGTTGTTTTTTCAAATGCATCGTATAGACCAAATACAATTAATATTGTCATTAATATGTATCTTTATTAATTCTAATTTAGTAGGTTTGAGGTTAAGAAGAAGAATAAACCTTCCTCAAAAGTTATAAACACATTAAATTTGCAAATCAGACTAGATCTAGTTTCTGCCTTTTTATGGACAGGCTTCATCAGTGATTTTCCATTAAATTGTATTATTGTTTTAGTAGTATAAGTATTTATTATCAGCGAAATTTGTTTTGAATATTTTACAGTAAGGGGTCAATAAAGTGTTTTGAAATTAAAGTTTTATAAAATTCTGAGAGTGGAGTTAATCGATTTGGCAAGTGAAACATTCAAATAACACATTAACCATAAATATGAAAACCTGCGTTATAGATCAAAAAATATAAAAATCTATGGAAATTATTTTATTTAAAACACAAAGCAAATATACCACCATTCACCACATTAAGTAACTCATAACGCGTTGCAACTCAATTGTAGAGGTAACGGGTTTTTCTGCTAAACCTGCCTATTCTTACTTATCGACACTTTTGTTGTCAAATTGGGGTTGTTTTTAAATTCACCTTTCTATAGCGGTGGAAATCTTAAGGGTTGTTGAATTAACAAAGGGAAAATACAGTTGCAAAGACGTCAAATATAAAGACTAAACAAACGTTGTCATTATTTGTCACCAGATGGCTACAAATATTTGCATTTTCAAATAACGCCAATTAGTACTATCGAATAACGGCAATAATAACTATCAAGATTTAGTTAATAAAATTTTACAATTTGGTTTGCAACATCGCGCAAACTAATTAAAATATTGTTGCACAAAGCAAGACAACAAAGTAATTCAAAATAAGACAAAGTTAGTACAACCAAAGAGGCTAAAGGCTAAAGAGTTCCCAAACCAAAAAAGTACACTCTTTGGTTACCTTAAAGTTTATATGGATAATAGGGCGGGTCGATTCGCTCAAGTGACAAGGAAAATCGTATTCTAGTGATCAAATTAAAAAACTTTGCCCGAAGAACCATACCTCTAAACCGAATTCTGAATCACCGACTTTTAACCCATAGGATCAAATTTTGAAAAATCCCAATTTGACCCATTTAGAGTGCCCCCATCGAGTCCAAATGCACGACCGACCCCCACTAACTTTGGAGGGCCGACCCACCCATGCCAGTGGCACATACAAACATTTAAAAAAATCACCATTTTTGGCACTTTACATAAAAAAATGTCTTTTAGGAAACTACGTACTCGCTAAGTACTTTTGGTACTTGCTAAGTACTATGGTACTTGATAAGTACCTTTGGTACTTGTTAAGTACTATGATACTTCTTAAGTACTACGGGTACTTAACAAGTACTATGGTACTTGCTACAAACTAAACTAAATGGCTCGCGCATTTGCAATATTTCTAATTATTTTTTTAAAAACAGTCACCTTATTTTTAAATTTTTTAGAAAAACATTTTTAATTAACAATTGCACTTTAAATGCAACTTCAGTTTTAGAATGAAATTTTCAGTTCCATTATCACCTTAAATCAAATTTCGAAAGCATTTTTATTGAAAAGTTCAACATTTTTATTATACATTTATATCCTCCAATTTTGTTTCCAAAACTGCAGTTCCGAATTCAAAATGTTTTTCGAGAAAATCATTTTCAAGTAAGGACAAAAGTACCAATCGTATACCTTTAAATTACTGAGATACACATTGTGTAGAATTTTTAAAAATTATGCATTTCCCCGTAGAGTTCTTAGCACATCTGAATATTGTTACAATGACGGTTATTTTGTACATTATGAATTTTAAATACAGCACTAAAAAAATTGCAAATTAATGGCGGGTCTCGAATAAAGGCTTTATGGCACAAAAAATTAATTAAAAACGAGTAAAAAGGTTAAAGTCGGGCATGCCGACTATACAATACCCTATACCAGTCTGGTGTATTGTTTGGATCCGAAATTCGAATGGGTTAAAATGGGGCTTATGTCAAAATTTTCTATAATGTGAGTCAGCGCACCAAATTTCATTAAAATATCTTAATATTTGCGACCTGCAGTTTGTAACCAAGCCAATTTTAAGGGGACCCTTATATGGGCACTAGTTCTAAACATGGACCGATGTTCACCAAAATCAATAGGATTCGTCCTTGGGCCAACATAGGTCTATGTACCAAATTTCATCAAAATAGCTTAATATTTGCGACCTGCAGCGTATAAACAATATAATTTTGGGGGGACCCTTATATGGGCACTAGTTCTAAACATGGACCGATGTTCACCAAAATCAATAGGCTTCGTCCTTGGGCCAACATAGGTCTGTGTATCAAATTTCATCAAAATATCTTAATATTTACGACCTGCAGCATATAAACAGTATAATTTTGGTAGGACCCTTATATGGGCACTAGGTCTAAACATGGACCGATGTTCACCAAAATCAATAGGCTGCATTATTGGGCCAATATAGGTCTGTGTACCAAATTTCATCAAAATATCTTAATATTTACGACCTGCAGCATATAAACAGTATAATTTTGGTAGGACCCTTATATGGGCCAACATAGTTCTGCGTACCAAATTTCATCAAAATATCTTAATAGTTGCGACCTGTAGAGTGCGCACAAGATTGCATGGACAGACAAACAGACGGACGGACGGACAGACGGACATCGTTAAATCGAAATAAAAAAAAATTCTGAACCGATCGGTATACTATAAGGTGGGTCTACGACCAATATTTTTTGGTGTTACAAACATCAGCACAAACTTATAATACCCTGACCACATAGTGGTGTAGGGTATAAAAACATAATCAGCGATTATCATCTGCAAACAAATATACTGATGTAAGAATTTTCCTTTTTACCAATTTTTTTTCCTCGACTTTTTTCGAGTTTTTTTTATTTAGTCACCGAACTTTGTTCTATGAATTGGGTATCATAGTTCATGGATTATAAATTTAAAAAAATCGCACTTAAAAAATTGCGAAATAATCGCGGAATGCAAAAAAAGATTTTATATTACAAAAATTTAACTAAAAGTCTTAATCAGTGATTTCCATTCTGCAAACAAATATACTGATATAATAATTTACCTTTTTGCAAATTTTTTTTCCGCGAATTTATTTTCCGATTTTTTTGCAACTAGCTACCGAACTTTATTGTATGAATTGGCTACTATAGTCCCCAGATTATGATTTTAAATAACAACACATAAAAAATTGCAAAAAAAAAGATTTTATGGTACAAAAATTAACTAAAAATCTTAATCAGTGATTTCCATTCTGCAAACAAATATACTGATGTAATAATTTTACTTTTTGCAAAGTTTTTTCCGGGACTTTATTTCGCGATTTTTTTGCAACTAGCCACCGAACTTTGTTCTATAAATTGGTTATTATAGTCCCTAGATTATAAATTTAAAAAAACCGCACTTAAAAAATTGCAAAATAATCGCGGAACGCGAAAAAATTTAATTAAAAATCTTAATCAGTACCATGGTACTTGTACTTAATGAACTTGTGCCCACCTATGATCTCAACCATTAATTTTTTATGAGTGGATGTGCCAGTCAATTAAAAGTTGGATTTTTATAGTCAGGGGTATGGCATCACCAAAAACAAAAGTTATAACAACATCGTTATCACTCGATGGCACTTTGTTCAAAAAATTTACAATTTTCTTCGTGTCTCAATTGGTTTTCTGTTGCCACAACTAAAAAATTCGGCTACCACAACCGAACCATGCGATTGACTACAAATGGGGTTATCAGAACTGAATCTGTTTTCTGGGTGTACCATTCAGGACATATTTGATCCCATAATTCTTTAAACCGTAGATATACCATTCAATTTTGTGCTGGAATTTTGGGGCGAACTCTAGGCACTAGGTCCAACCATAGACAGATTTCAACCAAAATCAACAGACTTCGTCCTTGGGTCGATATAAGTCGGTCTACCAAATTTCATCACAATATTTTAATATTTGCGACCTGTAGCATGTCCACAAGAATACACGGAGAGACATACGGACTGACGGAAAACTTAAAAAAACAACATTACTTAAAATCAATAATGGAAATATAGCGCGACTTTGCGTTTTCGAATAAATTTACCGTGAGCATTGCAAAACTTGTGTCATATTTTTTCATTAAATCGAGGTAAAAATGTGTAAAAACAACTCAAAAATAGCCAAAAAATGGTTTTTCTTAATTTTGACCTCAATTTGTTCAAAAACCAGATGTGTTGGAAAAAATTAGAAACCAAATTCGGACTGAGCACGGAAAGGTTACATGTCCGAAAAATCCAAAATTATAACTTTTTCAGCACTCAAAAAAATGTATTCACGTGAAGAAGATTACTTCTTTTTAATGTATTTTTATACCCTACACCACTATGTGGTCAGGGTATTATAAGTTTGTGCTGATGTTTGTAACACCAAAAAATATTGTTCGTAGACCCACCTTATAGTATACCGATCGGTTCAGAATTTTTTTCATTTCGATTTAACGATGTCCGTCTGTCCGTCCGTCCGTCTGTCTGTCTGTCCATGCAATCTTGTGCGCACTCTACAGGTCGCAACTATTAAGATATTTTGATGAAATTTGGTACGCAAACCTATGTTGGCCCAAGGACGAACAAGTTTGATTTTTTTGAACATCGGTCCATGTTTAGACCTAGTGCCCATATAAGGGTCCTACCAAAATTATACTGTTTATATGCTGCAGGTCGTAAATATTAAGATATTTTAATGAAATTTGGTACACAGACCTATATTGGCCCAATAACGCAGCCTATTGATTTTGGTGAACATCGGTCCATGTTTAGACCTAGTGCCCATATAAGGGTCCTACCAAAATTATACTGTTTATATGCTGCAGGTCGTAAATATTAAGATATTTTGATGAAATTTGGTACACAGGCATATATTAGCCCAATAATGCAGCCTATTGATTTTGGTGAACATCGGTCCATGTTTAGACCTAGTGCGCATATAAGGGTCCTATCAAAATTATACTGTTTATACGCTGCAGGTCGTAAATATCAAGATATTTTGATGAAATTTGGTACACAGACCTACATTGGGCCAATAACGCAGCGTATTGATTTTGGTGAACATCGGTCCATGTTTAGACCTAGTGCCCATATAAGGGTCCTACCAAAATTATAATGTTTATACGCTGCAGGTCGCAAATATTAATATATTTTGATGAAATTTGGTACACAGACCTACATTGGCCCAATAACGCAGCCTATTGATTTTGGTGAACACCGGTCCATGTTTAGACCTAGTGCCCATATAAGGGTCCTACCAAAATTATACTGTTTATACGCTGCAGGTCGCAAATATTAAGATATTTTGATGAAATTTGGTACATAGACCTATGTTGGCCCAAGGACGAAGCCTATTGATTTTGGTGATCATCGGTCCATGTTTAGAACTAGTGCCCATATAAGGGTCCCCCTAAAATTTGCTTGGTTACAAACTGCAGGTCGCAAATATTAAGATATTTTAATGAAATTTGGTGCGCTGACTCACATTATAGAAAATTTTGACATAAGCCCCATTTTAACCCATTCGAATTTCGGATCCAAACAATGCACCAGACTGGTGTAGGGTACTGTATAGTCGGCATGCCCGACTTTAACCTTTTTACTCGTTTTGTTATAGCTTTGGCATTTAAAATCGGATTTTAAAGTGTGATATATCGATTTTTTTTGCCTCGAGGAGACCAGTGTTTTTCTATATAGTAAAAATCCAATTAAAAAATTTAAAAAGGCGACCCCTACGTTCGGCAACCAATATATAAAAAAAATTTCTACTGGGTTTAGCGAAAAACTTCCTTAGCAAAAGTTTAATGATTTTTTGCGAGCTTTAATTTTCTAACATTAGGGTGGTATATTAGGGTTGTAGCAACTGAGATCTGGTGGGTAACTACTAGAACGGGATATTTGTGGTCAAAATGTCCTTAGAGCAAAACACTGGTCTCCTCGAGGGAAAAACATCGATGTATCATACTTTAAGATCCGACTGTAAATACCAAAGATATAACGAAAAATGTAAAATGGCGACCCCTACGTTCGGCAAAAAAAATAAAAAAAATTTTTTTTAACCTCCTTGCAAAAATACTACATATTGGAGGGTGTACGGCGCACTTTCTTTTTTTTTGCCTGTAAGGTGGTACGCTCTACCAAAATTTTTGCATCAATATATTTGTTTGCAGAATGTAAATCGCTGATTAAATTTTTTAATTAATTTTTTGTACTATAAAGCCTTTTTCGCCTTTTCCGCGATTATTTTGCAATTTTTTAAGTGTGGTTTTTTTAAATTTTTAATCTTGGGAATATAATACCAATTTTAATATCAAAGCTTGTTTCTTAGTTTGCAAAAAAGAAATCGCGAAAATATTTTGCAAAAAGGAAAATTGCATCATTATATTCGCTTGCAGAATGTTAATCGCCGAATTGAGCTTTTAAATTATTTTTTTCTATCATAAAGGCTTTTTTAGCGTTCCGATATTATTTTGCAATTTTTTAAGTGCGTTTTTTTCAAATTTATAATCTAGGGACTATAATGCATATCTCCTAAAATAAAGTTTGGTCGTTAGTTGCAAAAAAAAAAATTCAGAAAAAAGATATTTTATGTATACCTTATAGAATTCAAAAAATTAAAATTTATATGCAGATATAGACTTCTATATTTGAAAATAAATTTGTTTGTAGATATGGGAAAACGTAAAATGTTCAAAAAAGTGGCAAAGAATGGTATTTTGCTTCCAAGATTTTGCCATCAAAAACTCATTTTGGCCAAATTTCCAAATATAGAATATTGAATATAGATACGTATGTTATAATATTATACATAAAAGAAAAAACGTTGTTTCATAAAAAAGAGGACTTATACAATTGTGAAGTAAATTTTTCAAGTCGATTCCTATAAAATATTCTTTTAACTCCAACGTAAATATTATCGAAATTCAGTGTTTAATCTTCTTGTGAACTTAAATCGGTTAAACCTGAATTTAAATTAATAAAAAATTATAAAATACTAAACATAGATTTTTTAGAGCGAAAGTACAGCTAATAAATATTTGTTTTTTTATATCAATAAAATGTGTACAAAATATGAGGTTTCTTTATAAAAAGTTAACAGCACTTTTGTCGGGGACTGTATTATTAATATCGACAAGTTCTTTCGAAATCAATTTGTATATCTGAATATTATTTATCTTTACTCTATAACAATTTTTTTCCTCTATTTCAATTTGTATTTCCTCAGTTAAATTTGGCTTATCGCAATTTATATTACCAATGGATCGAATATGTGTTAATAAAACTCAGATATTTTGATTGTTAAATTTATTTTCTCTTTAATTTTGTACTATAAAGTTCATAACCAAATACAATTAATGAAAATAATAATCCAATGACCAATAAAACAAATGCATATAAAAAATAATTAATAGTTAAGGATCTTTTCCATGGCAAAGCTTTAAAAAAATGCAATTCACCACTCATAACACCATCCCATTCAGCATCTTTTAAAAATTTATTAAAAAGACCATTTTCGCGAATATACATTAAATAACGATTGAAATGATTTAAAACCGGTGAATGATGAGGCATAACTATAAAAAATGGCCGATAATAAAGGGGCTGGGGTATAAACGTAGCAAAAGGACGGTTTAGATATTGCTGTTGAAATAAATAAAATGTGGCCAAGTCAGCATTGCCGGTATAAAAATATGTTGAAACATTCAGATTATTACGAAGTTTTGAGAAAGTATCCACAGAATTTGTGGTTACTAATCGTTTTTTTATAGAAGCTGGAATCGCATCTAAACTTAATGAATTTTCTATATCAGTAATGGACTCTAGAATTTGCTTATTAGTTTTTAAAATATCTAAAAGAGTTCGAATTCGAGGTTCAAATACTTTAGTTGTATGCATACTCGATAAATTACAATTATAGAAATTTGTAAGAAGAAATCCCGATAACAAGGGCATCAAATGTAAGATGTACATAAGAAAGGAACGATTTTTTAAATAAGACGTGGGTAGAAATATAATTGTTGCTAGAGCATCTAAAAATGTATAGTTTATAGAACAAGAATTTTGCAAAAACTTATAAATTGAAGTCATAAGTAATGCCAATACCATTAGAGTAAAAATACAAAGTAACCAAACATGCATTTCGAAGGATATAAGTAAGTATAAACTTTTATCGATTTCCTGAGGCATTGAACATATTACGACCACTTTGGATAAATGAAAGACCTCACTACTTGAATAGTAATCACTAAAATACATGGGAGAGGGTATAAAACTGTATGTTAATGTTCTGGCTAATTTTATAATATCATCTGGGGTTTGAGAATCTTCTATACTGACTTCATATGTTTCCGTGGTACCATTGTAATGGGTAATAAATATATCGATTAATTTATACCAATAACCAGTACGTATGACTTGACCCATACGATTGGTATAACTAAAACAACGTGGAGCCTGTTCACGAAATGGTACTTGCATTTTAATACCTTGAAAATCTATTAAATATTCTTTGTTTCTATAGGCTTCGACATCTTGCAATTTTATCACCTGTACTTTGGGATAAGGATGATAAGTGTAGAGACCATTGTCATCCAAACTTAGTAAAGTATTTATAAATCCTTTCGTCCAACACTTTTGAAATACTTCCAATAATTGATTTTCTTGTAGTTCAGTAGCCGTAATCAATATATCCGATAAATGTAATTTCCATAATAAAAGGTCCAAAAACTTTATAGTATCACTGATGGAAACTATGTTTTGTAGCCATACAATAGTTAAACAATTTTTTGTTTGTTTCTCATATAAAGGTTTAACAACTGCCGTTTTATTATTATACACTATTAATGGTTTATTAGTTGTTTTTAAAATGTCTTGATAATTCTCCAAATCATTGCTCATATTAAAATTAACAAGTACGTTGAGTTCTATATTAAATCCATAATTTAACGCATTCACAATAGATTTTAATTGCAACTCTGTTTTAGCTTTTACAATAGCGATGACTGTTATTATCAGCCCCAGTTGCTTTAAATTCAAGAAATTCATTCTCAAGACAATGGCACAGCACAAATCTTAGTTATAGAATGACACATATTGTTCACTTTTATGGTTTATAAGTCAAATTTGATTGTAATAAAAAACAAAAATTAAATTAGTTAATTAAAGGAAAGGAATTTATATAATTATTGTTTGGTTGGTTAATTATAGGTTAATAACACAAGTTCTTTTTTCTTATGCTGCAAAACGCTATAAAATCGTCAACCCATACGAATAACAAACAATCATTCCAAATTAACACCTTAGGTAAATTAGACATACCTAATTATTATTTTCCATTGCATCAAAATGTACACTTCGAAAATCATTGATAACTGTATTTTCGCTCATACCTATCAACGTTAAGTATTTACTTCAATCTACGGTGTAATCGAACGTAAGCCAGTATAACTTTTTAGGAAGTAACGCGAAGAAGTTATTTTAGATGT
This sequence comes from Leucophora obtusa, assembly GCA_949987735.1. Lineage (NCBI taxonomy): Eukaryota > Metazoa > Arthropoda > Insecta > Diptera > Anthomyiidae > Leucophora > Leucophora obtusa. The sequence goes on from OX465296.1 coordinate 183,018,587, forward strand.
TAAAATCTATTAACGTTGCTAATTATCCACGTTAAGTGGAGTGTTAGTTTTCTTCTCAAACATGTTTTTGTGTATCTACTTTAAGTTTTTTCTGAGTTAACTGATGTAGTTAAGATGAAAATACATCGCTTATAGCATTGCGCTATAACACACTTACAGAATTATGTCGTTAAGATTAACAAAAATTTCGTTAAATTTAACAAGTACAATTTTTAAATAATTTCTTTGTAGAGAAGTTCATTGTCGATCTGTATAAATTTCGTATCAGATATTCTCGCTCGGTTCAAGACTATGAGAAGTTTCCTAAAAGAATAGAATAATTATAATTGGAAGATAACACGCAGGACAATGGAAGATAAACAAAAATATATAAAAGCAGAATATTCGTATGTATCTGTGTTTGATAATTTCTGAGTAAAAACAATAACAGGAAGCTGAATAGGAAAGAAAACTATGAATTAGATACATTGCATTTAAGGCATTACTTGGGTGAGATGCCTAGGCGGTCAGACCTTAGTTACATGTGCAATGTAAGAATAGGCACATATTCGAATCCCACACTCATAAAAAAGCCCGTATAAATAGTTAAAAATTCTGCTAAAATAACAGAAAATAGTACCTATCCGTATTTGCGCCAGCAGAATTTTCAATGAAGTTGAGAATTGTGGTCTGCTAAATTGAGGTAAGCTAAATTTCGCATACTGTTAAATACACAAACAATTAAGTTATATTAGTTAAGAAATTTTAGTTAAATTCAGCAGAAAATTTAGAAATTTAGATTTGTTAAATTTCACACAAAATGTTTTAAAATCAGCAGATTTTATGTTAAGCCAAAAAACAAGAATAAATGTTGTTAAAGTTACAAATTTTTCCGTCCAGCGAACAGACATATTATTTTCAGCGTACACCCAATAGAAATACACGATATCGATTATATTGTGTGAACTTACACGTTTTTCTAAAGGGTAGTTATAAATTTTACAAAAAAAAAAATTGGTCCCGCCTGGAATCGAACCCGCGAGCATATGTTTTTAAATATACTGCATCAAAGTCACTTCTTAGGATCACTTTTAGACCAATAATGCATTAACAGCAATACATAAGTTTTTTTGAGATGTTGTGCAGAAATACTTCTAAAAAAGCTGTAAAAATATACTAACGAATATTTTGGAAGTAAAGAAGGAAGCGATTTATTTGCATTATTACTTCTCAAAAAGCAGTAAAAATACGGATACGGATACTTTTGAAGCAATGATGGAAGTGTTTTTAACCCTTTGAGGACCATACATTTTCTGCCGAAGCGATTTTGAAAATTTTGCGATTTTCATAATCTCTGACCTAATAATAGTTATGCCAAGAAAAATTGGCCCCGTAGTACCCCTCTTTACCCCTCATTTCGCTTGCCAAAAATATTTGTCATTTGACGACCCTGCCGTTTCGGAGAAGGCGATTTTTATTATTATTTTATTTTTGTGATCTGGAACTAAATTATGGATACGTTACAAAAAATTTACCTAATAGACCCCTTGCTTGCCCTTCATTTCGCTTATCAAAGTTTGTGCTTTTTACCCCTTAAATGAAGAATTCTAAATAACCAAATTTCTTGGGCTCGCAAGGGGAAGTGGGGTTAGGTAGGGATTTGCTGCCTACTACATTTTTGTTCCCCCATTTCTCCTTTACAAATCAGCTTTGGAAATATTTACTCTATCTTTTGTCTGGGCAATTATAAATGCGAAAATCGCTTGGGCAAGCATACTTGCCTGTGGTCGTCAAAGGGTTAAAGCATGATTTCCATTTTTTTTGCTAATTTGTTATAATGGTAATAATTTTTTACACTGGGTATTTTAAAATACTTTCGGATTTAAAAATAATATTACCTTAAATGTTTTTTTTTTGATATTTTCTTTTTCTAAAATTCTGTTTTCCTCTCACATTTTCATAAATTCAAATAAAAAAAAAATTGAGAAAAACAATATTCTTGGAAAACAGAGTGAAGACCTAAAAAAGAGCGGAAAGTTTTTTTTGAAAAACAAAGTAAAGGCCCACAATAAGATCGGGCAGTTTTTTTTTTGTTTTTTGAGAGAGAATCAATTTTATTTTAAAAGCCGTTTTTATTATTCTCTCTTTTTTTTGTTTCCGATTCTCTCACCAATATTTTTAACGTTTTTGCTATTTTTGGCAGTTTTCATTACAAACCTAATATATACGTGTGAAGTTAACCCTCTAACCGGCCTAAGCTTTTTTGCAATGAAATTTATACCATGTGTTCCTCACTTAAAATAAACAATAAGTTCTTCTACAAAATTTTTTTTTCTTTGCCTAATTTAGGCGATATGGGCCAAGATAGTTTAAGGGTGAATTTCTAAAACTAGCGTATAAAAATTACTAGGTTTAGGCACAAATTACTTCTCTTACCAAGATGTAATTGCAATAAAAAATTAAATTTTTTGTGCTGTTACTTAGGAGGATTTAGCGATTTTCGTTTTCCGAAAAACTCGAAATTGAGCGAAAACGCACCAAAACTTCAATATATATTATTCAAACTTATAAACTTTGCTACCTATACCAAATATTATCGTTTTACCAAATTTCAGTAAAATCCGTCCATTCGTTTTGAAGTTAAGGCGATGGCCTTTAAAGGTATCCTTATGGAATCCTGTTCGTCCTTGGACCAAAGTAAGGAACTTATTGAATAGCTTAAGCTTCAATCTTACTTCATGGACACTATCAATTGTTTTAGTCAATTTAAATATGTTTTTAAGATTTTTGAAAATTTTGGTTGTTTTAAAATATTAAATTTTTGAAATTTTACGAAATTTTTTCTTTCCAAACCGTGCATTGTATACAAAAAAATTCTTCACAAAAAATTGAATAAATTTTGTTTTCTGTTCAAAAAGCATAATTTCTTATTATAAAATACTCCTTTAGCGCATTTCTGGTCAATTTAATATACCCCGCCTGGAGGCGGGCTTGCCGGTTAGAGGGTTAATAAAGACAATCTATGTTTCTACTGACTCCTCTTTATTTAAATGCAAACAATTTACAAAATTATTTTTGTTTTATATTAATCAGTTATTGAACGTATTTACCGGCAAAAAAGGAGATGCCAAAGTAATAGAAAAAGGACTACAATTAATGATCTAGATGTACTTCTTTGTCATAGAAGAGGAGTACTCCCACTTTAACATTCTTTAGTACTTTTTGGACGAATGCAAAAAAACTCTTTTTCATTAAATAAAATTAAAAGAAAAATAAAAATTTTTTTTATTTAATCTTTGATATGAAAGTTGACTGTCATAAAAACACCTCTTTATCATTGCGAGATATTGTTCTTTATATTCTTCAATAAAATGCTTATTAAAGAAGTGTAAAGGTGCACTGCAATTCCGTAGTTTTTTCAGTTCTATTTTAATAGGTGCATAAAAAGCAAGTTTTCTGCATTTTTATTTCATATATTTTTAAAAACTAAAAATTTGAAAAATATTGAAATAAATAGGTAAAAACATTTGAGTTTACTTTTCTAAATGTTTTTCACTTTGAAGTTAACATAAATACAAAAACTAAAATCTACATTATAACCTAGAGAGAACCCCATAAAGACAATCTCATGAAAGTGTTTGGTTGTACTTGAAAATGCATTAATTGTTAACCATTGGTTTTGGGAAAGGTTTTTTTCTCTATTGGTTTTAAAATAAATTGTGAATTCTATTTGGAATTCGTCATATTTGATATTAAAAACGAACAAAAATAACATTCATGTGTTGTATAACGAAAATGTATAATAGTGTGAACACTGTTCGTTACACACATGTCAAAGTGGGTGCACACATTTTAAAATACGGTCACACTTTTTTGACAAGATTTATTTTTTGAAATATTTTATAAAGTTACCACTTGTCTCAACACAAGTGTTGTATTATTCACAAATAAATGTTAAACAAAGATTAAAAATAACTAGTGGTGAAAAAAAGTAATAATAGAAGAAAAAATTACTGTTTTAATTTATTTGTTGTGTGTGTCGATAACAGTCTGAACACTGAAAAGATTTTCCTTTATACTTTTTTGACAACCAGACAATTTCAGCATACTTTTTGTCATACTTGTGTGAAGAAAAGTATAAGCACTTGTGTGATAATGTGAACGGGGCTTTACGGACATGTTTTTTCCCAGAGTGGCAACCGCTAGCCGCTCCGCTGTTATTCTGTACTAACACAGATGCGGTACAATAAAACTAGAGTTTGCTGTTCGGTTTTAATCGAAACCGCGGTTTTTAAAGCCTCAAAACCGAAACCGAAAACCGACAAAAATAAGTCGGTTTTTAATAAATACTTAAAATAATTAAAATAATTCATTGAATTATATATTATTGAGTCTTAAATTTCGAAAAGGGCTCAGCTCCTATTTTACAAAAATATGTATTTAACTGTAATGAACAATTTCGCCATCAAATATTACAATACTTTGAAGATTTTTTTGTTTTTATTACTATATATCATACTTGGGATTTTTTTATTGGCATTGAAATTTCATTATCATTAGTTGACTAATGCTAATGGCAAAAAAATTTCATTACCATTAAATGGTACTGAAATTTTCTGGCATTAGAATTTGTAATACTAATGCTAATGAAATCGCACTAATGCCTTAAAAACTATGAACAATTGAGTAAAAAAAAGCATTTGTTTACAAAAAAAAGGGGGATGGATAGATTGCTTTTTTTCAACTAGCCACTGAACTTTGTTCTATGAAATTGGTATTATAGTCCCTAGATTATAAATTTCAAAAAACCGCACTTAAAAAATTGCAAAATAATCGCGTAACGCGAAAAAAGACTTTATGGTACAAAATTTTAATTAAAAAACTTAATCAGCGATTTTTATTCTGTAAACAAACATACTGATGTAAGAATTTTCCTTTTGTAAATTTTTTTTCCGCGACTTTTTCGCGATATCTTTTTTCAATTAATTACCGAACTTTGTTTTATAACACTATAACTATAACACCCATTTCATAGAACAAAGTTCGGTGGCTAGTTGAAAAAAAATCGCGAAAAAATGGCGCGGAAAAAAAATTTGCGAAAAGGAAAATTCTTACATCAGTATAAATATTTATTTGCAGAATAAAAATCGCTGATAAAGTTTTTGTACCATAAAGCTTTTTTGCGCATTCCGCCATTATTTTTCAATTTTTTAAGTGTGGTTTTTGTAAAATTAGAATCTGGTTACTATAATACCCATAACTTATACCAAAGACTGGTGGTTAGTTAGAAAAAAAAAAGTTTGCGAAAATAATTTTGCAAAAAGTAAAATTCTTGCATCAATATATTCCTTTGCACAATGTAAATCGCTGATTAAGTATTTTAATTAATTTTTTATACCACAAAACTCTTTTCGCATTCCGCATTTGCAAGCTCAGAAATGAATTTGAAATCTATAAAATGACGTTTACAAATGCCAATTCTTTTTTATAATTGAGGCATTAGTAATCGTAATAAATTTACTATACAATTGGCATTAGTAATGAAATCGATGTATTTCAAAGCATTACCATTAGTCCAAGTAATAATAATGCCAAAAATTTCATTAGCATTAGTTTCAATTTAATGGTAATGAAATCACCAATTAATTTGTCCAAATAATTAATTAGTCTCATGTATGCTATATAATATAAGGTGAGGATTATAATTTTAGAAAAAAAATTAACCAAAAAGGCATGTACTTTAAGAGATATTAAATTTCATGTAGTCAGTTTAGATTTTCACTGGTTATTTTTCAAAAAGTTTTATTTCGTAGTCCGCGAAATTTATTGTATAAAATTTTAACTTTGTATTGTTTTAAACATTCAAATTTAAACTCTTTAAATACAGCTTTATTTGCCGAAACAAGAATAAAAATTTTTAATTTATAACGGTTTCCGCATTTGGCGTACCCGAATAAATTTCAACAGTTAGACAAAAAAATAGTTTCTAGTTTGAGCACATTGTTAGTTTATATTACCAAGTGTCTACAAATGCAATGAAATGTGCAAAGAAATTTGAAAATACTTAACATCCCAGTGTAGGAAATCATTACCAGATATGTGGTTATGTAACTACATACTTGGTAATGGTAACTAGTTACTTTTGTTATTACATTTCTTATTACCTTTATATGGCGATGTCCCGAAAAATAATGAGTTATGGTTACACACCAGCATACGAAAAATAAAAAATTATATCGTTACCTATGTGCTTACCAGTACTGATAAAAATAATGAGTCTAAAAATTGATTTTCAAAAAAATTAATTATATAAAAAAATATTTTTTATTGTATTTTGTTTTTTTATAAAATTTGCTGGTACGGGAATCGAACCTGGGTCTACAGATTGCCAGTCAATAGCTCTACCGTCTGAGCTATATCGACATGTAATATGTAATAAATGAAAACATAATTGACCTGCTGCACACAAGTAAGTTTACTCGCCAACATACAAAAAATCAAAAAATATGTGGTTACATATATCCTTACCAGTGTTTAAAAAATATTGAGTCTAAAAGTAGATTTCAAAAAAATTTCAAAAAATCTACAAAATTATTTTCTTTTGAAATAATGATAAAAATAATTCATTATCAATAACTCATTATTATATGTTTTGAAATAATGCAGAAGGTAAGTGGCTGTCATTACTGGTATTCCAAAAAATAATGATATGTCATTACCGTTTGCACACTGGGACACAAAGCAATAACAACGAAAATAATTTTGTTGTTGCTTTATGTGTAATTCGTTAATTTTATTTTGAAGACACTAGTTTACAGATACCCAGCAAAAAAAGAGATGCCGAAGCAGTAGAAAAAGCACTACAATGGATGATCTAGATGTACATCTTTATTAATATAAACAATAATGATTTTAACGTTGAGTTGTCATAGGAGAGGAGTACTCCCACTTCAACATTTTCTCAGTACTTTTTGAACGAGTGCAAAGGAAGCTCTTTTTCACCAATTAAAAGTTAAAAAGAAATTATGAGGAAAAAAAATTATATTTTTTTATTTTACAAAAGTTTTCTACACGGTGGCGGAGTGTATCGAACTTGCGACCTCACGATTGTAGTCTAGCGCTCTATTGCTGAGCTATTATTTGATATGAAAGTTGACTGGCATAAAAACACCACTTTGTTAATGCGATATATTGTTCCTTATTATCTTTAATAAAAGTACTTTTTAAAGAAGTATAAATGGTGCACTCCAATTCAATATTGTTTTCAGTACTATTTTTACAGGTGCATAAAAAGCAATTTCTCACCATTTTTTTATATATGTATATTAAGGTTCTCCAAAAAAAAAATTGTGATATATTGACTGCCCCCCCCCCCCCTTTTAAAACATGTATTTGGGTGTAAAACCACGTCTCCCAAAAAATAGGACAATCGGATAAGAGGAACACGTGACTCAATGGCCCTGAAGTTTCGAAAACGGTATATATGGGAAAAATATGACTTTTTTTTTAATTTGTTAGAATTTTTAATATTTTAAATTAATCTTGAATTAAAAGGATTAAAAAATCGTAATAAACAGTAAATTATCTTTCTAATAAGGCAATAAAAACTAAAATCGGTTAAAAAGAAACCAAGTTATTACAATTGCCCCCGGCAACTAATGTGTCACAGAACGCTTAATCAAGAAGTTCGAGCCCAAATTTTGAAATTTGTAGAAATAATGTAATAAAAAACAATTTCTTATTTTATTAACTCCAAGGTACTCAATTAAAAAGTAGTTTTTATGATTTGCTTTGCAAACTCGTTTTAAATTAGTGCTAAAAATGTCGGAATTCTTAAACACTGTTTTCAAATCTACAATTTTACATTTTTAAAATTTTTTTTAAAGAAATCAACGATTGGACTATAAGCTTTTATTAAGAACATATTGTAGATTAAAACTACAAAAATTGTAGGAATTCCTTTTTTCATTTGGCTGGGATTTAATTTTAGCGGATTTCGGGAAAACAGCGATTTTTGGTATTTATTTAGCTTTTAGGCAAGTTTTTTTTTTCTTCTTTGAATTCCAAATAATTTAGGACAGAATATAACAACACAAGATTAAATATTTCAATCCTGAAAATTAGGGCAAAATATAAATACACTAAATTGCCGTTGCGTAAGGTCAGATGTAAAATTTTAGGAGATTTTAATTTTTTTAACATATTAATATAACAGATATTCCTGAGCGAATATTGATGAAACTTTCTGATATTATTTTTTTAGGCCTAAAAATAATATTCTATTCTGGGGGGAGTACCCTAATGTACATATTTTAAAAAATTAAAAAAATTTGAATTTAAACAAATTAATTATAAATATTAACAAAAAAAATTAATAGAATAAAAAAAATAAAAAAAAATATTGGTCCCCCGGGAATCGAACCCGGGACCCTCTGTTTGGAAATGCCAAGTGATACAAAAATCACTTTTTACGATCACTTTTAGAGCAATTACTCTTTAGAAGCAATACTTAAGTGATTTTTTGGATGTGGTTCAGAAGTAATTCTAAAAATGCTGTTAAAACGTAATAACGGATACTTTGGAAGCAAAGAGAGAAGTGATTTTTTGAAGTTGTTCAGTATAACTTCTAAAAAAGCAGTAACGGATACTTGTGAAGCATTGAAAGAGGTAGTTTGTAAAGCATTACTTGCAATTTTTTTTTGCTGGGTATTTAATTTTATATCAATCACCTATCTACCTTAGATATAATAAAGTCTTAATCTCAAAATACAAAAATAAGTATATAAACCCATTTTATATGGTTGAAAACAGCCATATGACACCCTATATATTTAGATTAAAAAAAATATACAACTATAACCATATATTAAATACAGAGTTAGTAAATCTTGCTGAAGAAAATATTAAGTCAGACACGATTTAAAAATGAGTTGTGTAACGATAAAAGTTGCACCGCTCGTTTCTGTCTACACACCTTGCGAATTTTTCAGTCTACAACTACTAAATAATAACGAACTCGACACACGCAAGGGTATATAAAGAGCTGCATCACAGAAATCGTGATCAGTTGCTGGCAGCCGCCAACAGTTTCACAAGGTATTACTAATTATCCTATTTCTTTCTAGGTCTTGGAGACTCATCCTGACGAGTATGTGCCGAGCGTTATTCACCTCCTTTTTCATCGTAGAGTGTGTGCCGAGCGTTGGTCACCTCCTTTTTCAGTGTTGACACCTCCCGACAATTCGTGCAGACAGATCCAGGGCCCTACTGTGGACCCGTCAACACCCCTGGTACTCATTCTTCCACGACTCCGACGAAGAGTTCCCTCTCTTTTCCCGCCCCGTTAGTCCTAAGTGTTTTATATGTAGATTTAGGTCAATAAATTGAAGTTTATGTTTTGAAACCACGCCTTGCACTCTCTGTCACTGAATAAAATAAATTTCTGTGACGATCACTTCCCCCGCTAACGGAGGAAAACTCGTCGTTACAGTTGGAAAAAAGTATTGCCAAGTGCTTTTTAAAACACAAAACGCATATGTTCTTTTATAATATATATAAACAACTAAATGAAAGAGAACATAAAGTTAGGGAACCGTCTTATCCTTCCCATTTAAATGTTCCATTTTTTAGAAGTTTTAGCTAGAAGCAGAACTTTGTATAAGTCTAGTCTAAAACGTATCGTAGGGTATAATAAAAATCCCATTAAGATTATAATCAATATGTTCCCATTAAAAATCAATTAAAAATTTTTAAAAAATGTCAGTACGGGCAAGATATAATAAATATATAGATTGTCCACTTAAGCAACACTTTCAATAAGCAAACAAAGCTTTTGACTGAACTACTTTTAGTTTAACTAAACACTTGTAACTCTGCTTACGGCGAACAAAATCAAGTTTTTAGATTGCACAAACCAGCTGTCTTAAAAATAATGTTATCAGCGAATTATTATATACAAGTTATCAGCTAAAGACATTTTACTTAAGACGTCTTAAAAACATGTCAGCATTGTGTGTTCTGTTTTTACAAACGCTGACTAACTGCAGACTTGTTAGCACCGGATAACTAAAGTATGACATTTAGCTACCTACATGTCAGCTTAGTAATAGTTTTTATTTTAATAAATTATTAATAATTATAAATTTTCGTTTACTAAGGAATATTTTTGGATTTTTATATTTTTTACGAAAAAAAAAAAAAAAATGCTGTCATGTCAAACAGTCGTTTAAAGGAAATATCTTGAATATTAGTGAGATATTATGAATAAGTCATTACTTGTGACGGACTGCTGAATAGTCGTGAGGTGTCATCCGCTTTTTGTGGAAACAATTACTCCAGACGTCTTAAAGATGTGTCATCATTTAATCCGCGTAAAGACCACTTGATGATTTGTCGGGATTACATTTTTATGCCTTAAGGTTTTTGTATGGGACTGGATCAGCAAGTCAGCAGTGACAGCGACATTTCACTAAGCCGTTCTGAAGACGTCTTGATGATATTTCCAACTGGCACCATATATGTAACGTTTTTTCTTGAAAATTCGATAAATTTGATAATGGTCAACGCGTGGTATGGAGGATAGATGTTACACATTTACTTCAATCAATTTACACTTGATGTGATATTATTGAGTAATAGCAAATCCATAAATAATAAATGTTTGTTTTCTTAGTTTTTCATTGCATAAATTAATTAAATAAAATTAAAAATAAACTTAATATTAACCACTTATTCTGAAAATGGTACGACTTCAAAGAAAAAATATGGTTGGGATGATCATATTCGAAGAGCATCATGTATTTCTTGGTTTATGATTGCCAAAATCATATTATGAAGTACCTTCTTTTATCATAATATGATCCTTAAAATATCACATTGTGATTCCAAAATTATTCTAAAGTTATCATATTATAGTCCTTTATATATATATACATATATACAATTTCAAAAGACATCCGAAGTCATCATAGTATATTTCTAATGATCATATTTTTCTAAATATCATAATATTCTGACAGTGATCATACTATGGTAATGTAGAAAATTTTATGATCATTACGAATAGGTTATGATAATTTTCTGCCCTTTTAAAATTTTTTAAAATCTTGAACTCAAAATAAAAAAAAAAACTAAAATAAATCAAACTCATTACAGACGCTCGTGCCCGGTTGAAAATGGTCATATATGAACATATATAGCCAAATATATAGATTCATATATGATTCCATATATGCTCGGATTCGTAATTTAAGGGAATATGATCATATATGTGCATATTGGAGTTCATATATGCTCATTAGGATATCATTTAAAATAATGATTTCTCGATTTTCGTTCATTATACCCCCAGTAATATTGCAAATGGTTCCAAATCGAAGAAATCGATTTTTTTTTGAAAACTTTAACTCGTGGCAAAATTTGGTCGAAAATGGAAAAAATATATGATTACCGGTGAAAAATGTTCATATACGCTCAAACATATTCATATATGGTTTATGTATGGACACATATGACCAAATATGGATTTTTTATGAACATATATGGATTTTATATGAACATATATGGAAGTATATGTGATTCCATATATGTAAAAAATTTCATATACAGACATATATGGAAGCATCTGTTATTTCATAAAGGGTGTTTTTTTAAGCTAGATAGAACTTTAAATTGTAAAAAGTAACACAAAAAATTAAATTTTGATGAAACATTTTTTTTTATTTGTTTCAGTATACTCTGACAAATCATCATGAATAGACTCACGCTTGAACAACGCTACGAAATTATCCAAATTTACTTTGAAAATCAGTCGTCGATTCGCGCAACTTATAGACGCAAAATTGTGTTCAGCGATGAGGCGCATTTTTGGCTTAACGGGTTTGTTAATAAGCAAAATTGCCGCATATGGAGTGAGACCAATCCACAAGAGACCCTACAGACTCCATTACATCCAGAAAAATGCACCGTTTGGTGCGGTTTTCACGCTGGAGGACAGCATTGTTCGTGTTATTCGTGACATACGGCCAGCAGTGCTCGAAAAAGTGGCCCAAAATTGGTCGTCCAGAATGCGCTTCGTCAAGAACAGCCGCGGTGCCCATATGCCCGAAATCATTTTCAAATGTTAATATCATGTATTGATCTTTCCAATAAAAAAAAAATTTTGATTACAATTTAATTTTTTGTGTTATTTTTTACATATATGGCACTCATATATGGACAAATATGAAAGTATATGTTATTCAATTTATGCAAAAGGGACTTGTATATGAACATATTTCGAAGAATACATTTTTCCATATATGTAAAAGGAACTCATATTTGGATAAATATGGAATTATATTTAATGCCATGAATAAAAAAAGGAACATATGTAGCGCCTAATTTGAATGTCATACATAAATTAATATCTATCGTACAACCTTATAATAAAGGACAGCAACGTTCGCATGTATTCGCATATATTTAATAAATGTATATGTTCATATATGAACATATACTTAGGTGTTACCTCATTTTTCGGATCCATACATATATGGTTGAACCATAAATGTTCATATATGGACATTTTTCACCGGGTATTAAAAATTCCCAAAATTCGAAATTTCGAAACATACATTGTATATAGAGTTGTGTCGTTCATGAACGAACTAGTTCATTTGAACGGTTCAGTTCATTGAACGATAGACATCGTTCATCATTATTCGTTCTTTTCGTTCATTTCGTTCATCGTTCATTTCGTTCTTTTTTGTAGTCATAAAAAGTTTGTATACCTTTCTTATTAATTTTATTACAGAATTAAATGTTTTTGTTAATAATTTCAAATTTTTAATAAAATTGTAATTTTCTGACACTATTAGTCTATGCACAATAAAATTAATATAAACATGTAACATGTAGTGCGCCAATAAATTGTCGAATGAACGACACCGTTCACGAATCACTGTTCAGACACAGCTCATGACAAAAAAGAACGATAACAAAAAAGAACGATTGAACGATTTGAACGAACTAGTTCAATGAATTTTATTGAACGATATGACCGAGTCACCAAAAAGAACGATTAAGCCCAACTCTAATTGTATAAACTGTGATTGAAAAAACTTCAATTAGTTACACTCACCGCTATGCCGACCGTGGTGTATCATGTTAAGAGGTGATACTACGAGTCATAGCCGGTTCGATCCCCGGTCATGGCAATACACAAAAAGTTTTTCATATAGAGGCAAATTAACAATTAACATAAACTAACCACTGGCGAGTCTTTGGGTGAGACGAAACTGCGGCAGTCTGGTGATTCCCTTGTGTCTGTTAATTTTTTCAATAAAAATGTGTTCTCCTTCTTCCTATAAATCAGTATTAGTAAGAATTCTTTAGTAATTAATTCTAATATTATTTACGATTGTCCTATACGACGGTTACAAACACTTAACTAAAAAAATGAAATTTTGTTTGTCATTTTTGCATAATGAACTTAAAATTCTTCAGATATGGAATTCTGACTTCATCGGTTATCATTAACCCACTTTTGTCTTTTTTTAAATTAATTTTAAAGATTTTTAAAATGCTTAATTTGGAGATGTCGATTGCTATTTTTATATTATAATAGCTGTTATTAAAGAAAAATATAAATTGGAAAAATTATAATACGAGTTTTTGATTGGAGCGAAGCCTTTCCAGACATTTTATGAGAATTGTTCAAAAATTGAACAAAATTGGAATGTTTTCATCAAAGTTTGCCTAATCTTCGGAAAAATAAAAATAAATTAATTAATATTTATTATGACTACAAGATTCTAAAGCTTTTCAGTTGATAAAAAAAAAACCTTCACTTGATAAAAATAAATATTTTATGTAACCATATAGGGTTAATTTTTATACTTTTTTGCGAAAAAGATCCATTCGGAAATTTTCAGAACAACACCTTTAATAATTTTCAGAAAACTATCACTTAATTTTCATAGACTAGATAGACTATAATTATATTTACCTTTATTCAAAACATCTTTGGGGCAAAAAAGATCAACGAAATTTAATTTTAATTATGACTACAAGATTATAAAGCCCTTAAATGGATCAAAAATAAATTCTCTTCTACTTGATAAGTGTTAAAGATTTTTTTAAATAAGAAAAAATTTGAATATTTTTATCAAAGTTTGCATAATTTTCAGAAAAATATCACTTAAATTTTATTGGACTAAATATAGATGAAAATTTTGTTCAATTTTTGACAAAATAAGCAATATTCGTAAAATGTCCTGGAAAGCAGCATGTTAAGAAAAAATAAAATAATAATAACACAAATACGGCACACGTATTTGTTTATACAAAAAGACAAACTCAAAAGTTTAAAACGAACTGACAACAAATTTCATTTATTATAAAATTATAAACACAAATTTCATATATATTACGAATTATAATTTATATTGATACAACAAGTAAAACATTTTAAGCCCAAATTAGTTTGAAAGTATCGTAAAAAAAAAGTAAGGTAGCACTCTTATAATGAATAAAAAGAGTATAAAAAATAAAAATATTGGTTTTTTTTATCTTTTTCTTGTGCATAGAATTAAATGTCAAGTAATCAAATAGAAAATTCATATTTTCATTAGAACTTTTTTACGATTTTACTTGACAACAGTTTCAATGCATAGAAAAAAGACAAAAATATTTTCTGTATTATTATAACACTTTGAATTGATTACATATACGTTTTTTTTTTACTTTACGATTAGGCTACCCAGCAAACTGGTTGTTCTACCCAAAGAACTGGTTGTAGAACAACTTGTACTTGCATGCAACCTGTTCCAATTTATGTTCTACCATCGGTGATTTTTGTTTGAGTTTGTCTAAAAAGCAACAGGTTCTGTTCCTCCAAACTAGAACAGGTTGCTTTGGAACCGATTCTAGAACCAGTTATAGAACTTATTCTGCGACAGTGTAGCCTTCCATTTTGACTCCCAGGAATCAGTTATAGCACCTGTTCCACAGAACCGGTGGTAAAAACACCTATTCTAGAACAGATTCAAAGGCAACCAGTTCAAACAAATTTTGCTGGGTAATGAAGCCTTTACAATATGCAAACAAATGCCACCTCAATGTAAATTCCTCTGTTAAAAATGATAAAGTTATTTTAAATAACAAATCAAATTTACCTAAATTAAAAAAAAAAAACTTGCCTACACTATCAAACAATTCGCTTAATAAGTGGCTAAAACCGCACACCCAGAAAACAGATTAAGAGATGGCAACTCAATTTGTTGCCAATCAAATGGTTGAGTTGTATCAAAAGAATTTTACGGTTGCGATTTCCGAATGATTCTTGATACAACTGAAATTTCATTGTTACAGTCAAATTAGTCTCATCCCAATTGGTTTTCTGTTGTCACAATTGAAAAACTCGGCAACAACAACTGAACTAGTCGATTGGCCACAAATGTGGTTGTCATCACCGAATCTGTTTTCTGGGTGCAGTTTTCTTGAAATTTGCGGAAACAAAATCGCTGCAAATAAAATTTTTTTTGGAGTTTTTAATCTCGAGCATATGCTTAATCAAATCTTAAAGACCAACAGTTGATTTTTTTTAAATTTCTTTAAAGAAAATTTGAAACTTCGAAATTGAAGATATGAAAAGAAATTTAAAAATCTGACCTATTTGGCATAAATATAAAACCTTATCTGATATTATACAGAGTGGCTCAAAATTATCGAAGGGGTTTGAGTTCATTATAACTTTTTATTTAAGACTAAATCATAAACTTTTTTTTTAATATATTGTAATGGAGAATATTTTTAATTTAATTATGAAAAATTATATCTCGCAAGTGGTGGCCAATTTCTGCTTCGCATATTCGTGCTCTTTCCAAAACATTTTCCATAACCATTCGCAAAACTTCAGGTGTTATGTTGTAGATTTCGTCGGGTATAATGTTTTTTAATTGCTGGGTAGTTCTAGACTTATTAATATAAATTTTCCTTTCAAATAACCCCAAAGGAAACAGTCTGGAGCAGTTAAATACGGTGAACCCGGAGGGCAATTAAAATCGCTTGTACGCAAAATAATTCGTTCACCAAAATGTCGCGTAAAAGAGCCGGTTTCAATTCTTGGACAAGCTGAATATGGAAACATTCTTATTGTATTCAAAATTCTCTGCGCGACCCTCGTGAGAGGCCAAGTGATATCTCCTGGTTGATGTTTCTCCATCTTCCCGAATACTCTGCTGTACCCGTTCAATATTGTCATTCGTGTGCACCCTTCGTCATCTGCCGGCACCAGGAAGGATCCTTACTGCCCCTTGTTGTCGAAAATTTGCAACAAGACGGTTAGTTGTTGACTTTAAAGGTCCAACCCGCACATTAAAATAACAACGATATGCACTCTGCGTCCAAACGATTTGGGCACGTTGTTAAATTGTGTAGGGGAAGTGCGACACACTTGATCCTTTAAAAGACTTGTTCCCCTCCCTACTATCTCGGAAAGTACATAACATAGAAAAAATGTTCTTCTATCGATGGGTCCAAATATTGCGCTCATCACTTTACACTTATTTTTATTTTTACTTTTTTTAGGTTTCTTTAACTTCTGGGCATCATCACCTGTATTTTCTCATTTCTGTTATTTTGTGCTCTTACTTAAAAAATGTTTCTGAAGTTCCTATTTTAAATACAAAAATGTTGGTTATGTAATTTTTAACACTATTATGTAAGGTGTTATTCCACGTTTTAAAAAATCCGTATTTCATCTTGTAATTTTTTACTATGACAAAAATAGAAAAATGACATTCCCTATACACTTGATCCCTTTTTTTTAATACAGTTGATCCCAGGGATCAAGTGTGTATTTGTTGGCAAAGTTGCTTTTAATTAAACAAACGAATATTATTGGGCAAATTAACTGTATATTGTACATAATTTTTATTAAGTATGAGTTGCGTGCATTACTTTTAAGCTGATTTCGCTTAACAAAATCACTTACAAGGAAGGTCTGTGCATATGGCTCACTCAGATTTGGATGAGATTTGTATATGTTGTACAGAAGATGGAAAAATAACCAAGTGAACCTTTTTAGCGGACCAATCTGATATTTAAGGGTTAAAAAGTTAGATAAAAAATTAACCGGTTTTTCGTTTTTAGGGTTTTTGTTCATGTTTACAAGGAAATATATACAACTTTGATACCAGATGAACGGTATTTTCAAGATCTATGGAGCAGTGTACTAAAATTACTCAAAAGTTTTCAAACAAAAAAGATTCGAACAACTTTGAAACTCACTTCTATCCCATAAATTTCAATTTGAGCCGATATGTTTAGAACCGAAAGTTATTTCATTTTGTCCCCTGCACCTACAAAAAAATTTTGTTGTCCCAACCGGATTTGGTTCCAACCGAATCGTTCGGTTGCTGTAACCGATAATTCGGTTGCCACAATCCAATTTCTGTTGTTCCAACTATAATAGGGCTGTAGCTACCGAAATGGGATTGTCGCAACCAAAATATTATTGAAATAACCGGCTGCAGCGGTTGGAACCAAATTCGGTTGGACAACAATTTTTTTTTTGTAAGTTGTATCGCATATCCATATTTCGTCGAAATCTAAAGGAACCCAAAAACATAAAAACTACAAGAATAAGGTTTTTTCATATGTAATCTTTTCAATCTTAGACGAATTTTATTTTCGAAAACATATAACTAAACAGTTCATGAATCGCAACAATATCATACGACGTTTTTAAGCAATTAGATTTAAAAATACGATACTGTCCATATATAGGGGCTACAGGCCGCAAATAAGTAGAGACATAGTAAAAATTAGTATTTTTTATTTTTTTTTTTTAGAAATAAAACGCTTTGACTAAATTATTTAAATCTGATGTATTAATTTTAATAAATACTTTTTTCTAGTATACATTTGATCCCCGGAATCAAATGTCTTCGTAAACACACTTGATCCCCGGGATCATGTGTGTTACATATAGGGATCAAGTGTATTAATGGTATAACACACTTGATCCTTTTATAGCGATTTATATTTCCAATTATTACTCAAAAAGTTATAAAACCAGAATATTTTTTTCAGAATAGAAAATACCTATTTCAGAAAGCTTTCAGAAAAATATTAAAACAATAAAAAATATTGAATAGTTTAGAAGATATTCAAGACTTCAACTTTTTCCGGATCAAATGTGATGTACTTCCCCTACTGTTCCATTTTAAATTCCCCAAGTCTTCTTTACAAAATAAAAAAAAAATAAAAAAAAATTATAATAAAAAAGTTACAAGCAATTTTGAGCCAACCTGTATTTAGCTACTAAACGCCCTGTAAATATCAAAAAATAATTTTGTGATATTTGTACTCTAAAATTTAACTCCAATATAACGAAAAGTTCGTGAATTTGAAAGACTTTTTAACAAGGTTGGTTACCGTTTCAGTTTTATTATAACGGTAATTGTCATCCATGCCGAAACCAAACCCCATATGAACGTTTTAAAATGCTGATACTATTAAGAGTAATTGTCTTTATATTTACCCGTTTTTATTTCGATATTTTATTGGTTCAATTGCGTAATATATGCATATTACCGTTATAATACCGCTAAAATACCAAAACAGCAAATTATAACGGTAATTTGGGAATAATAAGAAATTGAACCGGCAAACCAAGAAAATAAACACGCTAAAATATGAAGACAATTTCCCTAACTGATATCGAGGATATAAAATATTCAAATCAATTTTAGTATCGGCGTGGTAAATAATTACCGTTATTTTAAAAATGAAACGGTAACCAACCCTGCTTTTTAATGCTATTTGATCTAATTGATATGTAGCAAAAAGGCTCATCTGGTTTCAGCGGTTAACTTTTTTAATTTTCTCCATGTGCCTAATTTTGAAAAACCAAAAAGTTAGATAAATAATAGTCGTTAAATAAATTTTGATTTTTTAGAATCATTTTTGACAATATTCTATGTGCGACCTTCTCCGACAAAAGGGACGAAAACGGGTTTCGATAAAAATGAGAAAAACATTAAAATTTTATTTTTAATTTAACTTTAAATGCGTTCCTCTCAAAACTTCATTTTCACACACTAGGTCCATTTTCTCGGAGAAGGTCACATATAGTAAATAAATAAGCATTAATAGTAACTACTACAAGGATGATTTAAATCCTGAATAAAACTCTGTTTATAATGGTTTATACATCTCTAAATACTTTCATCTGCAAACGTTTCAAAAATTCAATAACCCTTTTTTTGAGATATGTCAACAAAGTATTGCATATCGGAATTTATATATATAAAAAAAATAATGATTTCAAGCATTATTTCCATATGGTTATATTGTTATTTCTTTATGATTTTTTTCACAATTCGTACGAGAACATATCCATATTTTGCATACTTCAGCAAACGCGCCATATTTTGAAGTGGTTTTACTAACACAACAAGTACTCTTCAGTGGAAGAAAAAAAAAATGTACATAAGTACACATCCTTGAAAAGCATTTTACTAAAGTACTTAAAATATACTTTCATTGTATAGAGTGGTAGAAGAGAGAAGAAAAAAATCCCATGAAAAAGAATGAGGTTTCTTAAGGATGTAAAAGCGGTATGTTGATGAGGAAACGCAAAGAGAGAAAAAAATATGAAGTTAAAACTAAATCAAGAATTGTGAAACAAATCTAGAGGCTATTGTTATTTATAGCCTCCTCCATAGGTAAATGTTTAAATCATGTACAGCGCAAAAGTTATGCATGTGCAAGACAAATTGTAAAAAGAAAAAATTTTGTGATCGGTTCCTAAAATTCTTGAATGTGTTGCAATTATTTCTGACATATGGTTCCCAAATAACGCAGTGTAGAAAAACATTGCCAATTAATAGATTATTTAGCCCATTATCTGGTAATGGTCAGTTGTTGTTTTTTCTTCCACATTTCTTATTACTTTTATATAAAAAAAAAATATGTGCTTATCTATATAGTCGTTAATAGGGCACTGAAGTTCATATAAACACATGTTCGTTGTAGTTAGATAGAAAACAACATTAACCAAATATGTTGGCGAATCATTAAATTTGCAACAAAATGCCATCGATTTCTTAGTACATATTTTTGTTTATTTTGCTGTAAAAGCATATTTTTAAATATTTTTGTATTTTTCACAAATTACATCTTTTATAAAAATAATATTTCAAATTTATAAATATTCTTTGTTTTTTTATGGAAGATATATATTTTCGAATAATTTATTTACCCAAATTTCGTATAACGAATAATTCGAATAAATTTATACGATTAATCGAAAATGGTAAAAAATTACAAAAACCTTTATAAATATGAATTTTTTATTAAAGTACATATACTAAAATCTCAAAATTTATTTAACAAATTGTGAAAAATAATTTGTTATATCCGAATTAAATCCAGATAGGCCTAAGGAGATCATTAGGGGACGACTTTTTAGAATTTCTAGAAATATTTATTAGTTTCAACTGAATTAGAGTTACTTGTTTTCATCTAGGAGCGTTAATAAATATATTAAATACCAAAGAAAGAACAAAAACAACAAAAAATTATCACAGTTTGCTTTGTCATATTCTAAAATGCTACTCTGTTGTTGTGACTAATCTTACACAGAAAAAACAGTGGGCACCAACAATGGGAATTTGTAAAAGCAATCACATTTTCTTTGAAATTGAAATTTTATTTCCAACAATTTTTTTGTTTGAAATATTTGTAACTCGTTTTTAAATTGTTATCTTTCATATAAAAATTGTTTAAAAAGTTACAAAAAAAAAATATCGTCCATATGGACGATATGTCCAATGGACGATAACATAGCGCTGTGGTGTAATGGTTAGCGCTCTAGACTGTTACACGTGAGGTTGCGGGTTCGAGCCGCAACATCAATTTATGAAAAATAGTAATATGTATGAGTTTTTTCTATCCCTCATACATATCACAGCGTCCTCCTTCGGTGTTCCCATAGCACTTAACCCCACCGAAGTAAAATAATATAACAGGGCTATGAACTAAAAAGCTTCAACAAAGTTCTCCAACTTACCATCAGACGGCGCGCAACAACCGTTCTAAAATTCAACATCTCGCGCAATTACAGTGTTGCCATATTTGAAGCCCTTCATCTTTCACCACCTTTCACTTCTTCTCTGTCCCCTTTCCAAAGGAAGCAACACGTTAATTAATAGGAACAATTTCCTGAGTGTTGCTTCTCTTTATAAAAAAAAATAAAAAAAACGAGTAAAAAGCTTAAAGTCGGGCATGCCGACTATACAGTACCCTACACCAGTCTGGTGTATTGTTTGGATCCGAAATTCGAATGGGTTAAAATGGGGCTTATGTCAAAATTTTCTATAATGTGAGTCAGCGCACCAAATTTCATTAAAATATCTTAATATTTGCGACCTGCAGCGTATAAACAGTATAATTTTGGTAGGACCCTTATATGGGCACTAGTTCTAAACATGGACCGATGTTCACCAAAATCAATAGGCTTCGTCCTTGGGCCAACATAGGTCTATGTACCAAATTTCATCAAAATATCTTAATATTTGCGACCTGCAGCGTATAAACTGTATAATTTTGGTAGGACCCTTATATGGGCACTAGGTCTAAACATAGACCGATGTTCACCAAAATCAATAGGCTGCGTTA
This sequence comes from Leucophora obtusa, assembly GCA_949987735.1. Classification (NCBI taxonomy): domain Eukaryota; kingdom Metazoa; phylum Arthropoda; class Insecta; order Diptera; family Anthomyiidae; genus Leucophora; species Leucophora obtusa. The sequence goes on from OX465296.1 coordinate 183,040,232, forward strand.
TTGGGCCAATATATGTCTGTGTACCAAATTTCATCAAAATATCTTAATATTTGCGACCTGCAGCGTATAAACATTATAATTTTGGTAGGACCCTTATATGGGCTCTAGGTCTAAACATGGACCTATGTCCACCAAAATCAATAGGCTGCGTTATTGGGCCAATGTAGGTCTGTGTACCAAATTTCATCAAAATATCTTAATATTTACGACCTGCAGCGTATAAAGAGTATAATTTTGGTAGGACCCTTATATGGGCACTAGGTCTAAACATGGACCGATGTTCACCAAAATCAATAGGCTGCGTTATTGGGCCAATATAGGTCTGTGTACCAAATTTCGTCAAAATATCTTAATATTTACGACCTACAGCGTATAAAAAGTATAATTTTGGTAGGACCCTTATATGGGCACTAGGTCTAAACATGGACCGATGTTCACCAAAATCAAACTTGTTCGTCCTTGGGCCAACATAGGTCTGTGTACCAAATTTTATCAAAATATCTTAATAGTTGCGACCTGTAGAGTGCGCACAAGATTGCATGGACAGACAGACAGACGGACGGACGGACGGACAGACGGACATCGTTAAATCGAAATAAAAAAAAATTCTGAACCGATCGGTATACTATAAGGTCTACTAAGGGTCTACGACCAATATTTTTTGGTGTTACAAACATCAGCACAAACTTATAATACCCTGACCACATAGTGGTGTAGGGTATAAAAATAAATGTACGGATAACTTTTTAAATAAACGAGTAAAAAGGTTAAAGTCGGGCATGCCGACTATACAATACCCTACACCAGTTTGGTGTATTGTTTGGATCCGAAATTCGAATGGGTTAAAATGGGGCTTATGTCAAAATTTTCTATAATGTGAGTCAGCGCACCAAATTTCATTAAAATATCTTAATATTTGCGACCTGCAGTTTGTAACCAAGCCAATTTTGGGGGGACCCTTATATGGGCACTAGTTCTAAACATGGACCGATGTTCACCAAAATCAATAGGCTTCGTCCTTGGGCCAACATAGGTCTATGTACCAAATTTCATCAAAATAGCTTAATATTTGCGACCTGCAGCGTATAAACAATATAATTTTGGGGGGAACCTTATATGGGCACTAGTTCTAAACATGGACCGATGTTCACCAAAATCAATAGGCTTCGTCCTTGGGCCAACATAGGTCTATGTACCAAATTTCATCAAAATATCATAATATTTGCGACCTGCAGCGTATAAACATTATAATTTTGGTAGGACCCTTATATGGGCACTAGGTCTAAACATGGACCGATGTTTACGAAAATCAATAGGCTGCGTTATTGGCTCAATGTAGGTCTGTGTACCAAATTTCATCAAAATATCTTAATATTTACGACCTGCAGCGTATAAACAGTATAATTTTGATAGGACCCTTATATGGGCACTAGGTCTAAACATAGACCGATGTTCACCAAAATCAATAGGCTGCATTATTGGGCCAATATAGGTCTGTGTACCAAATTTCATCAAAATATCTTAATATTTACGACCTGCAGCATATAAACAGTATAATTTTGGTAGGACCCTTATATGGGCACTAGGTCTAAACATGGACCGATGTTCACCAAAATCAACAGGCTGCGTTATTGGGCCAATATAGGTCTGTGTACCAAATTTCATCAAAATATCTTAATATTTACGACCTGCAGCATATAAACAGTATAATTTTGGTAGGACCCTTATATGGGCACTAGGTCTAAACATAGACCGATGTTCACCAAAATCAATAGGCTGCGTTATTGGGCCAATATAGGTCTGTGTACCAAATTTCATCAAAATATCTTAATATTTGCGACCTGCAGCGTATAAACATTATAATTTTGGTAGGACCCTTATATGGGCTCTAGGTCTAAACATGGACCGATGTTCACCAAAATCAATAGGCTGCGTTACTGGGCCAATATAGGTCTGTGTACCAAATTTCATCAAAATATCTTAATATTTACGACCTGCAGCGTATAAAGAGTATAATTTTGGTAGGACCCTTATATGGGCACTAGGTCTAACCATGGACCGAAGTTCACCAAAATCAATAGGCTGCGTTATTGGGCCAATATAGGTCTGTGTACCAAATTTCGTCAAAATATCTTAATATTTACGACCTACAGCGTATAAAAAGTATAATTTTGGTAGGACCCTTATATGGGCACTAGGTCTAAACATGGACCGATGTTCACCAAAATCAAACTTGTTCGTCCTTGGGCCAACATAGGTCTGCGTACCAAATTTTATCAAAATATCTTAATAGTTGCGACCTGTAGAGTGCGCACAAGATTGCATGGACAGACAGACAGACGGACGGACGGACGGACGGACAGACGGACATCGTTAAATCGAAATAAAAAAAAATTCTGAACCGATCGGTATACTATAAGGTGGGTCTACGACCAATATTTTTTGGTGTTACAAACATCAGCACAAACTTATAATACCCTGACCACATAGTGGTGTAGGGTATAAAAATAAATGTACGGATAACTTTTTAAATAAACGAGTAAAAAGGTTAAAGTCGGGCATGCCGACTATACAATACCCTACACCAGTTTGGTGTATTGTTTGGATCCGAAATTCGAATGGGTTAAAATGGGGCTTATGTCAAAATTTTCTATAATGTGAGTCAGCGCACCAAATTTCATTAAAATATCTTAATATTTGCGACCTGCAGTTTGTAACCAAGCCAATTTTGGGGGGACCCTTATATGGGCACTAGTTCTAAACATGGACCGATGTTCACCAAAATCAATAGGCTTCGTCCTTGGGCCAACATAGGTCTATGTACCAAATTTCATCAAAATATCATAATATTTGCGACCTGCAGCGTATAAACAATATAATTTTGGGGGGAACCTTATATGGGCACTAGTTCTAAACATGGACCGATGTTCACCAAAATCAATAGGCTTCGTCCTTGGGCCAACATAGGTCTATGTACCAAATTTCATCAAAATATCATAATATTTGCGACCTGCAGCGTATAAACATTATAATTTTAGTAGGACCCTTATATGGGCACTAGGTCTAAACATGGACCGATGTTCACCAAAATCAATAGGCTGCATTATTGGGCCAATATAGGTCTGTGTACCAAATTTCATCAAAATATCTTAATATTTACGACCTGCAGCATATAAACAGTATAATTTTGGTAGGACCCTTATATGGGCACTAGGTCTAAACATGGACCGATGTTCAGCAAAATCAATAGGCTGCGTTATTGGGCCAATATAGGTCTGTGTACCAAATTTCATCAAAATATCTTAATATTTACGACCTGCAGCATATAAACAGTATAATTTTGGTAGGACCCTTATATGGGCACTAGGTCTAAACATAGACCGATGTTCACCAAAATCAATAGGCTGCGTTATTGGGCCAATATAGGTCTGTGTACCAAATTTCATCAAAATATCTTATAAACAATATAATTTTGGGGGGAACCTTATATGGGCACTAGTTCTAAACATGGACCGATGTTCACCAAAATCAATAGGCTTCGTCCTTGGGCCAACGTAGGTCTATGTACCAAATTTCATCAAAATATCATAATATTTGCGACCTGCAGCGTATAAACATTATAATTTTGGTAGGACCCTTATATGGGCACTAGGTCTAAACATGGACCGATGTTTACGAAAATCAATAGGCTGCGTTATTGGCCCAATGTAGGTCTGTGTACCGAATTTCATCAAAATATCTTAATATTTACGACCTGCAGCTTATAAACAGTATAATTTTGATAGGACCCTTATATGGGCACTAGGTCTAAACATGGACCGATGTTCATCAAAATCAATAGGCTGCATTATTGGGCCAATATAGGTCTGTGTACCAAATTTCATCAAAATATCTTAATATTTACGACCTGCAGCATATAAACAGTATAATTTTGGTAGGACCCTTATATGGGCACTAGGTCTAAACATGGACCGATGTTCACCAAAATCAATAGGCTGCGTTATTGGGCCAATATAGGTCTGTGTACCAAATTTCATCAAAATATCTTAATATTTACGACCTGCAGCATATAAACAGTATAATTTTGGTAGGAACCTTATATGGGCACTAGTTCTAAACATGGACCGATGTTCACCAAAATCAATAGGCTTCGTCCTTGGGCCAACATAGGTCTATGTACCAAATTTCATCAAAATATCATAATATTTACGACCTGCAGCATATAAACAGTATAATTTTGGTAGGACCCTTATATGGGCACTAGGTCTAAACATGGACCGATGTTCACCAAAATCAATAGGCTGCGTTATTGGGCCAATATAGATCTGTGTACCAAATTTCGTCGAAATATCTTAATATTTACGACCTGCAGCGTATAAACAGTATAATTTTGGTAGGACCCTTGTATGGGCACTAGGTCTAAACATGGACCGATGTTCACCAAAATCAATAGGCTGCATTATTGGGGCAATATAGGTCTGTGTACCAAATTTCATCAAAATATCTTAATATTTACGACCTGCAGCATATAAACAGTATAATTTTGGTAGGACCCTTATATGGGCACTAGGTCTAAACATGGACCGATGTTCAAAAAAATCAAACTTGTTCGTCCTTGGGCCAACATAGGTCTGCGTACCAAATTTCATCAAAATATCTTAATAGGTGCGACCTGTAGAGTGCGCACAAGATTGCATAGACAGACAGACGGACGGACGGACGGACAGACGGACATCGTTAAATCGAAATAAAAAAAAATTCTGAACCGATCGGTATACTATAAGGTGGGTCTACGACCAATATTTTTTGGTGTTACAAACATCAGCACAAACTTATAATACCCTGACCACATAGTGGTGTAGGGTATAATGACCACATAGTGGTGTAGGGTATAACTACAGTCAGTTACTGTAATAATATTTTCAGTGTATATTTAGTTATAATATTGTTTTACCTCAAGTCCAAATTCTAATATGATATTGTCATATTAGATTTTATTTTTTTTTTTTTTTTTCAAAAAGGTTGATCGTTTTCGTGATAGACAATACAATTATTTCGTGGGCATCAATAGAACTCTCTTCAGTTGTCCGCAATAAGAAAATGATAGCTTGAGCATTACTTACTCATGAGATGGTCATCCTAAGACCATTAAATTTGAAAAAAAATATTTAATAAGGTCTCTTAAGAGGTTTTAAAAGTAGTGTACTTAAGTTTAAAAAAGAAGAAAATTGTAGTATTCACTTTAAAATAAAAGGCAAGTTTTATAGTCAGAACTAAGCGCGATTCTTTTCTTAAATATATCTTAAGTAATTTCGTTTGAAATCTATATTTGTTTTGACAACAAAACTGGCCCTAAATACTAATTTTTCGGTAAAATGCCTCAAAACACTTTTTTAATTGCGCAAAATAGTTAACAGTTTCATATTAATTCTGCAAAAAAAAGCTCATTACAACAAAATTTTGAGAATTATCTCCTGAAAAAATGTAGAATCTCTTATGTTTCCTGCACAAAAGAGATTCTTGAATCCATGAATCTACACAAAATCTCAAAATTAAAAATGTTTGTTCAATGTCAAATTCTAAAATGTATGTTTACTAAATTATTCATGTTTTCCATTATAGCATAATATAAAAAAAAGAAAATTTTTTTGTCCTCAAGGGGGGCTTCAGCCCCCATAGCCCCAACTTGTATCCGCGCCTGCACCGATTTTAATCAAAGGCCTTTGTCCTAAAGCCGATATAACTCGGTCCAATATTTTTTGGTGTTACAAATTTCGGCACAAACTTAGTGGTATTGAGTATAAATAAAAAAAAATTTTATGTTGAAATAGCATACAACTGGGTAACCCGGGAGTTAAAATTTAATGACTGCCATAACTCTCATTTGTAACACATTGCCAGCATTTAAAAAAATAGGTTTTACTTTTTACAGAAAATCTGAAATATAGTCCATATGGACGCTAGGTTCAAAAATGGGACGATTCTATCTAAAATAAATATCCTTGTGTCCACGTGAGTTAGCGTACGAAATTTCAATAAAATATCTGTTCGTTGGCGACCTGTAGCGTGCAAGTAGCATGAGAGCTAATTTTGGGGGACCTTTATTTGGGCACAAGGTCTAAATAATGGCCAAACCAATACTTTTACAGACGGACGGATATCGCTAAATCGACCCATATACTATCGACCTAAATGAATCGATCGGTACCAGGAGGTGGGTGAAAGTCTAAAATGTTTTCGTGTTACGAAGATCAGGGTAAACTTATTTTACCCCGACCACGTAGTGCCTGTAGTTATGCCCATGTAGTATTTTTCTGTAAAACCTTTACTTTAATAGTTATAGCGCAAAGAAACTTTGAGTTAATTTTAGTCTATTTTTAGGGTTAAAAGCCGCGGGTGACTGGCCTGTTTTAATCCGAGAGGACCAATTTTTGCGGGGATATTATTTTTACGCCAAATCCACTGGAAAATGCGTGGGGAGGTGAAAAAATAACACTTTTACACATTCCATATACTTCATGGGTGCTTAGTAGACTGTCCCTTAAAATAGCGATTTGTCGATTTTCGTTCATTACACCGCCCAGTGGAAATGGTCCCAAATGGAAGAAATCGATTTTTTTTTTGGAAAACGTTAACCCGTGCCGAAAGTTGGACGAAAATGGAAAAAAAGTATATTACTATTAAAAATTCCCAAAATTCGAAATTTTGAAAAAAATTATTTTTTATTCCATTTATTCATTTACTATAGTCAAGATGATTCAGACATGGAATTTTGACTTCATCGGATATCATTAACCCACTTTAGCCTGGAATCCAAAATGACCCACGAATTTGATAAAAATGCAAAAACATGTTTTTTTTAATTAATTTTAAAGATTTTTTAAAATGCCTAATTTGGAGATGTCGATTGTGGTACAAATTACATAATAGTTGATATTAAAGAAAAAAAAAAAAAATTGGAAAAATAATAATTCGAGTTTGTGTTTGGAGCGACTGCTTTCCGGGACATTTTACAAAAATTGCTCATTTTGTCAAAACTTAAACAAAATTTGAAAGTTTTCATCAAATTTTACACAGTTTTCGGAAAAGCATCACTTAAATTTGGTTAGACTATAATTATCTTTACATTTGTTTAAAAAATCTCTAACCCTTAGAGGCCTGGGGTCAGAAAAGACCAATGAAACTTAATACTAAATATGACTACGAGATTGTAAAGCCATTAAATTGATTAAAAAAAATCTCAACTGGGTGAAAATAATTATTTTATATAACGTGATCCATATGGAGTTAATTTTAATGCTTTTGGCCAAAAACGACCCACTAGGAAATTTACAGAATAACAGCTTTCTATTCTTAAGGGACACTCTAGTGCTTAGGCTTGCCAGATCGGAAATCGGCAAAAAGCTTGACATTCAGAAGAAAAAGCTTGATTTTTCTTTTCAGTTAAATTAGCAAAAAAAAAATTGCAAAATTGAATAGAAAATATAAATGGTATTAATTTATACTGATTTTCTGCATTCTTTGTACCACATTTTTTTAAAGAAAGTTATCAATGGATATTTCTTTTGGTAATCCTTCAAAAAACTTCCCGAAGGCAGCAGTAATCAGTATCAATTGAATTTGTTATTTTTAAAATAACTGGCAGCTCTTCTAAATTATTCCTTGACAACAATGAGTTTTTTATATTTAAAACAGCAATTTGCCAAAAAAAAGCTGATTTTTCTCCAAAATCATATCGTTTTACTAAGTATTTTACAGCGTTTTGTAAAAATTGGTTAGCTTCTAATTAAAAGTTTCCTTTTCATTCAAAAACAAACTTTTTATGATAGCATTAGCTTTACTACCATAGAAACAATCGTTTATCCGTAAAAATTAGGCATGGTACATTTAAAAACAATTAGGATTTTTTGTTTTTTTTTTTTCTAATGGTTAATTTTTCTTGATTTTTCTTGTCAATTTGATGGAAAAATTTCGTTTTAGCTTGACAAATGACATTTTTCTATATTCTTGACATGAATTGAAAAAGCTTGACAATCAAGCCAAATCAACCCCCGTCTGGGCAAAGCCCGCTACGTTATTAGCATGCCTTAGGCCTAGTTTTTGGGATATTTTTAAATTATTGCTCATAACTTTTTTATTAATTACTTTAATGGGATGTCCATCCTTAAGGACTATTCTAAATACTGGAACAAATACTTTTGAAATCAGATGAGTAGTTACGGAGATTACCTCCTACAAACAAACAAATATATACCCATTACCTCCTTATTATATTAGTATAGATAAGTTCTCTTTTAACGACAACAACACCTAACTGATAGAATAATTTGTAGAGATTTGTAACCCGCTAGAAAGTCAAAATTTTAATGTGTAAAATTTCAAGGCCCCATAAAAGCTAAAAATTTACAATCGCTATTTTTCATTTTTCCCAAAAACTGTTTTGTTGGTATTTATGCAACTTACTAGACTAGACTTATCTGAACTAACGGAGCCTCAATATAGCAGAAATCGGTATTTTTCGATATGGGTTAGGTGCTTAAATACGGGCTCATAACTTTTGTCTTCCCAAAGTTATAGTTATCATATGAAAAAGCCTCCTTTTGCGAGTTTTTCGTAATTAAGAAAATGTAAATGAAAAACACCATTGCAAAAAATTCACTTTTTACAATTAAATATTTTCTTAAACCTTTCTTTTAAATCTTAGCCCCATTTACACAATGTCGCGTTAGCAACCAACTGGTACTTTAACTGAAGCATTTCTTGTTGTTTACCATATAAAGTTTGAATTTAATTTTAGGTTAAATTCTAACAGGACATTGTGTTATCCGGCATTAGTATATTTTCATAATATGATAGGACAAGTTATTATTATGGTATAATAAATTCCATACAATGATGACATTGTTTTGTTCGCCATTGAGTTGGAAATTCACAACTTCCCCAAGTTCATTACAAGTGATGTATGTAATATCACAAACTAAAAGTGTTTTCTAACACTTTGTACTTACCAACAACTCCCCAAGAACGTGGCTTTATGCCTAAAAAGGAATTCTATGAAGGCATTATTATTTTCGTCTTCTGCATTCATATATGAATACAAAAAGATGTTTCATTATAATGTTAGGGAGTAAATATCACGCGCATATACAATTGTATACGTTCTAAATAATATATGTAGTAGATCACATCTACTGAAACAAGTGAAGTGTGCTTCATAGAAAGTATTAAAGGTATGCACTTGAGACATTTAAAAGAACTCATGAACTCATCCTCGTGCATTCTATTATCATCATCTAAGGCATACATATATTACTTACAGAAAGTACATTTGAAAATTTTCACTTACTCGTACCATTACCGCCGACACCAACACCAACACCTGCACCTGTACCAGTATCTTTTGTATGTGCTTACTCAGAATCTTGTATGTGTAAGTTTTTGTCACGTTCGCAATAGATCGCATAGGTTGCAATCTCGTTAATTAACAAGGTGCAAATTGTTAAGCGCGTCATAAGTGCTCACGTTGACAGTATAATGAATGCCATGTGCAATGAGCCATCTCTTTAGTTTAGACAGTCAGCCATTCATACTTATACCACCATACTGCCATACCACCAACATACTTACGTTTATAGCCAAAACAAGCGTACAACCTATCAACAAACAGCAGCAGCATCATAGTCATCATCACCAGCATCCTACCATCATCATTTTCACTGCATTGTTAAAGTTTATATTTTTCTTTATTTTAAACAGCTCACGGGAATTTTGTTAAAGTACTCTATGTTCAAATAGTATTCAAAGTTATGAAATTAGGGATTCACAATGCCGGAATTCTACACTCTGCCAAGTGGATGGAGTACTTCCAGCATTGTGAATCCGGCTTAAAAGAGTAAAGAAATAATAGTCCATGAAACACCCTATACCACAGTACAGTACGAAAAAATTAACGACAATATAAGTTCATATAAGAAAGTTCCAAGAGGGTGGCTTAAATGGGGACTAAGTCCAAATGTGCTCCGATTTCCTTTAAATTTGGGGGCATGGTCTAAATACTATTCTAACCTTATTCCTCTTTCACTGGGAGTTTCCAACAAATTTCAATAGGGTTCGTCTTTGGCCATAAGAAGCTCATGTGCCAAAAAAAATTACAAGTACTTAATTGGATAAAAAAATTAAATGTATTTTCCAACGAAAATTTTTTACAACCAGTTGCCAACTAGAAATTCTGCAACTGGTTCGACTGAAACCGATTACATGGAACTGGTTCCAGAACCAGTTTCACGTATGCTATATGGAAGGTGTGACTGACTGATTCTAGCACAATCGGTTCCACTTTGGAGCTACAGAAGCGGTTGATTTTGGGACAATTTCAAACAAAATTCATCGGTGTTAGAATTGGCAGCTGAAAGCGTTGTAAAGGAAAAGTAGCTATTCTTCAACCGATTCTTTGGAACAGAACATTTTCCTGGGTTTAAATATCTGTCTGGTAATATCAAGCAACGTTTTATTTTTAACAAAAATAAATATGTTTAAAGCCCGTATGACACAATCTTTTTTCTTTATTTTTTCTTGACTTTTTTAAGGGTTTTTGCGAAAGTTTTTGCTTATTTACTAAAAAGTTAAAAAGAAATAGAAAAGGAATAAAAACCCTAAAAGGTCAAGAAAAATTGTAACTGTTCAAAAACAAGTACCCAGGCAGAAAATACGAACGGAATAATGTTGCTAAACCGTTGCCGGCGGTCGGTTATGTGTTGGCAGAACATGGGATTAACAGTATTGTCCTCTTACCCGTTTGATAACACCGGCCAACCGTTGGTTGGCGCTAACTTGCCAACGTTTCCAAAACGTTGTAAAAAATATGTGGTCTAAAAAGTAGATTTTTAAAAATATTTTTGAAAAAAATTTAAGAATAATTGTTTTTACTATTTTTTTTTATGCTAATCGGACCCAGGCTGCCACGTTGTCAGCCGAGACCTCTACACATTGAGCTAAGAATACTTGTAATACGTGATAAGTAAAAACTTAAGTCAATGATAGCCGCAGTTGCCGATAGATTACAAGCGTCTGCAAAAGATTGGTTGACACGTAGTGACCAACATTGCTATGATGTTGGAAAAACCAAAAAATGGATAGTCTAAAAAATTAAAAAAAAAAATATTTCCAAAAAAACTTTTATTTAGAAAAATGTTAACTAAATTCTTTTTAAATAAACCAAGATAGTGCTGTGATTCGATCCCGGACCGTCAGATTGCCAGGCTATCATTCTATGTACTAAGTTAACGAGACATGTAATACAAGAGATCTTAAATAATAAATGAATTATAACAATGGCTGATATGTAAACATTGGCAAAAAGTCTGTAAGAATTCACTTGGAAACCTTGGCATAACGCTACGAAAATCAAAATATATTTGGTCAAAAAAAGATTTTAAAAAAATATATATTATAAAATACAAATAAGTTCAATTAAAAAAGAAATAATTTTAGAGAAAAAATTAAAAAAAAAAAACAAAAAATTGTATATTAGCGAACGGAGTGGAAGTAGAGGCCTCCTGAATCTAAACCTTATTTTAACCAAGCGTGGTCTATAAATTTTTATATAAAATTCATTTTCTGTTTGTTTGTTTCACTCAAATATAAGTAAAATTCTGTATATTTAACAGCCTTATTTTTGGTATTCTTATTTACTAATATTTAGCAAAGAAAATGTGCTTATCTCGGGAGTTTTTTATGCATGCTAATTTTGAACGAATTTTTAGCAGCTTTAGCAAAACTTTTTAAGTGCTTATTTCTATTAGTGTACTAAGTAATAGAAAAAAGCCCGCTTTTGCCCGGCTTTAAAGGCGTGTGCCGCCTTGAGTTTTTATCCCTCCTTAAAAGCAAACTATTCAGCCTTATCCCAATTTTTTAATATGATATTCAACTTTTGAATAAAGTTTTCATAATTTAATTTTTCTAGAGTTCTCAGCCATTAAACGAGCCGAAAAATTAATCAGAAATGTGCTCAAAATATGTTACTAAACTTTCAACTGTATGAAAGTGGCGCATCCAAAAGAGCCTGCCCCTATTTAATTAAAAAATGACTCAAAGAAATATTTTAAGAAATTCTTTAGGCTAAAAATGTACCTTTTTTTTGAGTAATTTTTGAATTGCTTACAAAACATTCAAATTTATATACATTTACGAGTCGTTTCTGAATCATCTTTGGATTTAAAAAATTTGCCTCAAAAGTTTGTGCCTTCATTCATTTTACTGAGACTAATATTTTATATAGGCTTAAAATTTAAAAAAATATTTTTGCTTTATTTGAAGAATTTTCGACTTACAGAATGGGTGCGTTTGGCAGATACAATTTAATAGTCAACAGTTCTACAACAGTTGTAAAACTATATGCTGAATGACCTTATCACTAACCGCTCAATCTGAGCGCTCATGTAACGCTGTCATATTTTGGTAGCGTAAAAAATATTTGCTACTTTTGATCAATAAGTGATAGGTATAGATACATTTGTTGTTATTCATTTACAATAAAAATTGTTTTGTAAGAATCTCAAAAAAAAACATACAAATATAATTCGAAAACAAAAATTTAAAGAATAAAAGGAAACTATAGAAAAAGTGTATTTAAAAACAAAACAAAGAAAACATCGTTCAGCAGAGTAAGTAATCACAAAGCGCTACAAGTCACCGGTATCAGTTTAAGGTTTCAATAAAAAACCCTCACAAAAGTATCAAAATTTTCTGGTTGGGTTATCAATCTTATGATTGAATTTTTAAAATTTAGGAATTAATTTAATGTAATCAGAGCCTGAGAGGTTTGATATTTGTTATAAATTTATAACTATGAGTTTTAAATTCCATTTTCTATAAAAATTATGTTTTCCCAGGTTTTGTGCTACACATTTCAATAAATAGTACAAGGGATCAAAATCCATTAAGTAAGTGAAGAAATATTTGAAAAATTGGTGAAAATCTTATACCAAATTTTTTGAATTTTTTGAAACTATATTTTCGAAGATTAATTCCACAAAGTTTGTCTACTTCAGATTCGTATTAAGAACTGCAAAATATTTTAAAAACATTTATTGAGTCTTTGCCTATATTTCTAAATATATGTTATTTAGATCGAAGATATAAAAAATCATAAAATATTTCCCTGTTTGATCCGGGCTTAGGAATCCAAAATACTCAAAGTTGTTTTAGCAGAAGGCTGTACAAAAAATTTCTTTTTTTCGAATAATGTATTAATTAGTGTGAAAACCTAAATTTGGACATTTAAGCCATTTATGTGCCCGTACCTGTTATATTACAATGGAATTCGCTATGAAAATTTCTATTTTCCAACCGATTTCTCTCCAATTTGGTATATTTGATCTTTTCAAACTAGCCGAGCTCACCATGTACTTCTCATTGGCCACGCCCAGTTAACGCCCACATTTTTTAAATTACGAATTTGTTATAAAACAATGGATGATCGCTATGGAATTTTTTTTCCAACGGATTTTCCTCAAAGTTGGTACACATGATCCTGATATTCGAGGCCAGGTCGCAATATACTTTTTGTTAACCACGGCCACTTTTATGCCCAATTTTTAAAAAAATGATAAATTTGTTATGCAACAATGGATGTTCGATATGTAAATTTTTATTTTACAATGGATGTTGCTCAAATTTGGTACACATGATCCTGATATTTCAGGCCAGCTCGCAATATAATTCTCATTAACCATGCGAATTTTTCAGTTCACTTTTTTAATTATACCCTACACCACTATGTGGTCAGGGTATTATAAGTTTGTGCTGATGTTTGTAACACCAAAAAATATTGGTCGTAGACCCACCTTATAGTATATCGATCGGTTCAGAATTTTTTTTTATTTCGATTTAACGATGTCCGTCCGTCCGTCTGTCTGTCTGTCCATGCAATCTTGTGCGCACTCTACAGGTCGCAACTATTAAGATATTTTGATGAAATTTGGTACGCAGACCTATGTTGGCCCAAGGACGAACAAGTTTGATTTTTTGGAACATCGGTCCATGTTTAGACCTAGTGCCCATATAAGGGTCCTACCAAAATTATATTGTTTATACGCTGCAGGTCGTAAATATTAAGATATTTTGACGAAATTTGGTATACATACCTATGTTAGCCCAATAACGCAGCCTATTGATTTTGGTGAACATCGGTCCATGTTTAGACCTAGTGCCCATATAAGGGTCCTACCAAAATTATACTGTTTATACGCTGCAGGTCGTAAATATTAAGATATTTTGATGAAATTTGGTACACAGCCCTACATTGGCCCAATAACGCAGCCTATTGATTTTGGTGGACATCGGTCCATGTTTAGACCTAGTCCCCATATAAGGGTCCTACCAAAATTATACTGTTGATACGCTGCAGGTCGTAAATATTAAGATATTTTGATGAAATTTGGTACACAGCCCTACATTGGCCCAATAACGCAGCCTATTGATTTTGGTGAAAATCGGTCCATCTTTAGACCTAGTGCCCATATAAGGGCCCTACCAAAATTATACTGTTTATACGCTGCAGGTCGTAAATATTAAGATATTTTGATGAAATTTGGTACACAGACCTACATTGGCCCAATAACGCAGCCTATTGATTTTGGTGGACATCGGTTCATGTTTAGACCTAGTGCCAATATAAGGGTCCTACCAAAATTATACTGTTTATACGCTGCAGGTCTCAAATATTAAGATATTTTGATGAAATTTGGTACACAGACCTATATTGGCCCAATAACGCAGCCTATTGATTTTGGTGAACATCGGTCTATGTTTAGACCTAGTGCCCATATAAGGGTCCTACCAAAATTATACTGTTTATACGCTGCAGGTATTAATATTAAGATATTTTGATGAAATTTGGTACATAGACCTATGTTGGCCCAAGGACGAAGCCTATTGATTTTGGCGAACATCGGTCCATGTTTAGAACTAGTGCCCATATAAGGGTCCCCCTAAAATTGGCTTGGTTACAAACTGCAGGTCGCAAATATTAAGATATTTTGATGAAATTTGGTACATAGACTTATGTTGGCCCAAGGACGAAGCCTATTGATTTTGGTGAATATCGGTCCATGTTTAGAACTAGTGCCCATATAAGGGTCCCGCTAAAATTGGCTTGGTTACAAACTGCAGGTCGCAAATATTAAGATATTTTAATGAAATTTGGTGCGCTGACTCACATTATAGAAAATTTTGACACAAGTCCCATTTTAACCCATTCGAATTTCGGATCCAAACAATACACCAGACTGGTGTAGGGTATTGTATAGTCGGCATGCCCGACTTTAACCTTTTTACTCGTTTATGAATGTGTTATATTACAATGGATTTTCGCTATGGAAATTTATATTTTCCTATGGATTTCACTCAACTTTGGTGCACATTATCCTTACAGCCTATCCGAGGTGACCCACGCCTACTTTTATTCCTACTTTAAAACAAACATTATGACATTATATAACGATGGATATTCCCTATGGAAATTTTTGTTTTCCAACTGATTTTGTTAAAATTTTCTTTACGTGATCCTTTTATCCTAGGTTAGATGCCCATTTTTACGCTCTCTTTTTTAAAATTGTAAATTATGTTATAAAACAATGTATTTTCTGTATGGAAATTTTTATTTTCCAACGCATTTTATTCAAATTTAGTTAGTTAGCATGATCCTTATATCCCAGGCCATCTCGCCGCATACTTTTTAATGTCCACTTTTGCGCCCACTTTTTAGTAATTTACTATAAAAATAATTATTTTTTAGTGGATGTTGCTGAAATTTTGTACTACCCAGCAAAATTGTCGGATACAAAGAACCGGTTGTAGAACAACTTGTACTTGCATGCAACCTATTCTAATTTATGTTCTATCATCGGTGATTTTTGTTTTAGTTTGTCCCAAAAGCAACAGGTTCTGTTCCTCCAAACTAGAACAGGTTGCTTTGGAACCGGTTCTAGAACCAGTTATAGAACCGGTTTTGCGACAGTGAAGCCTTCTATTTTGGCTCCCAGGAATCACTTCTAGAACCTGTTCTACGGAACCGGTGACAAAAACACCTGTTCTAGAACAGATTCCAAGGCAACCAGTTCAAACAAATTTTGCTGGGTAATTATCCTCACACCACGTGCAAGATCTGTATTAAAATTCAAAACATCACGGCAGTTTTACACCCACTTTTCCTCAAAATTTTTAAATTTGTATGTTTGCTACATTCCTCTTCACAAAACTTAAAATCACCCGCTATTTTGAAAAATTCGCGAATTGACAAATTATTTTAAAATGTCAGATATTTACATATTTCACTTAAAGGTGTACCGGTTTAATAGCCGCTTTAATGTTAAGTTTGCTGAATCGAAATTGTCTCATCAATAGCGGATTCGTTTTGTAAAAAAATTTTGCGGTTTTCTTGATGTTGCCAATCTTGCGGCTTTAACCGCTATTTTGAAAAATATATCACTTTTTAATTGACACTATCTGCAAAAACATTTGTTTGTGGCAATCTTTATAGAAAAAAAACATCTTGTTGACTAGAGTATTCTGCTTACGGAGAGAAAAGAGCATCCTCTTATGGTAATTGAGCAGCATCATATTATGCATGAAACACGTAATAATCATAATATGATCGCAATGATCAAAGTATGATCCTAAATTATGATAAAGTTGCCAAGAATCATATTTATGATAACTAGAGTCATACTCTTACAATTTCGTTTCCCCAATCATGGACAACTATATTTTCTTCTGCATGTTAGAAATTTCTACACGGAGAAAACAGATTCATTGCGACCACCGAATTTCTTGCCAACTTAATAGTTTTGTTGCAATTATTTGGTTCTAATAATCAAATGTATTCCCGACACAACTTATATATATTATGCCAACCGAAATTCTATTGTCTTTACCGAATTTCTGTTGCCACAAACAAATATATCGGTGGTTCCAACTAGAGTGTCCAAAAAACCGCCCATTTCAAAAAACCGGTTTTCGGTTTGTTCGAAAATTACTATTTTTAAAAAACCGGTTTCGGTTATGTTTTTTTTAAAAAAAAACCTGTTAAAACCGGTTTCGGTTTTTTTTTATTATGAAAATAAATCTGTACAAATCGCAGAAAAAAGCTAATAAAAATTAGTTAAAAGCGCCCTGCAGAAACAAATAGTGATATCATTGAATCTGTTTGCTAAAGCGGGATTAAATTATCTGATTTTACGTCTGATTAATTAAACAACAAATCTATTTGTGTTTACATCAGATAAAGTGACGCAAAGCTTTTAAGAACAAAACTCGCAGTCAGCCCCCAAAAAGCGCTAACAAGCGCTAAATTATAAATGAGCGCTGTAGTGTAATGGTTAGTGCGTTGGACTGTTACACATAAGGTTGTGGGTTCGATCCCCAGCGACCGCAACATCAATTTGGAAAATAATAACATGTGTGAAATATAAATATCGCAGCGTCCTCCTTCGGTGCTCTCATAGCACTTAACCCCACCGAAGTAAAATAATATAACAGGGCTGTAGACTAAAACAGCTTTAACAAAGTTCGCCAACTCTTCATCAGATGGCGCGCAACAACTGTTCTATGATTCAACATATCGCTTAATTACAGTGTTGCCAATTTGAACCCCTTCATCTTTCACCACCTTTAGATAAAATTGTATTACCATAAAGACGCTAAGAGCGCTAAATAGAAAATAGCAAAACGTTAAACTGTCGCCTTTTTATAAAAAGCACTAACCGAAAATAATGTGAGTTTTGGGGTGATTTAGATTAGATTAGTAAATTAATAACATCACAGAAAAACGATTACATTTCCAAAATTTAATTTATATTTTTTTTTAATGGGAAGACAATCTACTCTTCTGAACAGAAGAAATACCCACTATTTAAGTCTACTAATATTCAGCAATTAAGAGTTTTCGTTTCATCATCCTAATCGTACATTTTTCTTAAATCGAACCGATCAATTATACAAAAAAGAAGTTAATAAATTTTTCGTAGCAACATTTATCAGTCATCCTGTATTTAAAAAATCATTTCAAACGATTACAAAGGATTTCCGTATCTTATTTATATATTTGAATACATGTGAAAAAATGTTATTTTTTACATAAGGGGAACAATACTACAGTTTCGATTATTAATATAATACTTTACAAATAAAATGCAGTCGAAATATAGAATTTTCGAACGATTAGCTTAAAAATAGTTTTGATAAAAACAGGTTTTAAAAAACCGGTTAACCGAGAAATAATAACCGGTTTTCGGTTTATTCGAATTTAGAAATTATTCGAAACCGGTCGGTTTTTTAAAATTAAAAAAACCGGTTAACCGGTTTTCGGTTACGGTTTTGGACACTCTAGTTCCAACCAAACCATTTGGTTGGCAGAGAATTCTGTTATCACAATGAATCTGTTTTCTCTGTGTAATATTACTGTTAGCTTTAATTATTGTCTCCTTTATTCCGAATAATTTTATGGCATAGTGTATGCTTGTTAAATTTAAATTTAATATTCAAAAAGGTCTCATGAGTCGGGTTTATTTATATTAATTAATATAAAAACACGAGCTTATTATACATACGACAATTTTTAAAACTCTTAAGATTATTTATCTGCATGTATGAAATTTTTTTTGAAGTATCACTAGTAACATGCCTGCATTATTACCTGTTCCATATTAATTATTTTTCAAGTAATCATAAGATGAAGTTAAGACAATGTTCAAGTGTGTATTTTAAACAATATTTTACAAGAATCTTGTTTTTTACTTTCTCCCAGCACAAAGATTTGTCGGCTACAAAAACAAAGGCAAACGTTTTTAATACAAGTTTTAGGCTCAGAGTCCCAAAATTTAAAACAAATTTTGAAGTCCCATTTGGGAGTTTTTCATTCAGTTCCAGGTGTAAAACTACTTAATTAATGTTGAGCTATATGAAGTTACCAGATATCATATATGGGACTAATTAATTGATTTGATTAATTGAAAATTTCATTGTCATATTTTAATTAATGATAATCAGGTCTACTAAACATCACTGCAAGAAGTGCGACATAAAAAAATATAACATACATTTTTCTTAATAACTACAATATTTCTACCTCGAATTAAAATAATTTTTTTTATACCCTACACCACTACGTGGACAGGGTATAATAAGTTTGTGCTGATGTTTGTAACACCAAAAAATAGTGGACCGTCTGTCCGTTCGTTTGTCTGTTTGACTGTCGATGCTTTTTGTTCGCACTCTACACGTCCCAAATATTAAGATATTTTGATGAAATTCGGTACAAGAAAGAAGTCTATTTATTTCAGTTAAAAACGGTCCATTTTTAGACCTAGTGCCCATATAAGGGTCCCCCCAAAATTGACTGCAGGTCGCAAATACGTAGATATTTCAAAAAAATTTGATTCGCTGATTCACATGATCCCAAAGACAAAGCCCATTGATTCTAGATAGGATCGGTAAATATTTGGACCTATTACCCATATTGTCTATATTTCCGATTTTCTCTTCTTTTATCATTTTATATAAAATTTTGACACAAGTCCATTTTAAGCCATACGAATTTCGGATCCAACATTAGTTTAGTTTTAAGCAGACTGCTTTAGGGTACTATGTAGTCGGTCAGAAATTATAAGATGAACTTTAATGCCAAAAAACGAGCAAAACTTCTCTGTTTTACATTCTTATTGGCGCACTCTTCAGCACTTTAACGCAAAATAAACAATTTTGCTTACATTTTGACTTCTTGCATAGACCAAATTCCTTCTTCCAAAAACAATGTGCCTTCCCGGCTAAAAATCTACATACAGTGGTGGCCAATAAATTAGTAACGATTCATGTTTTTTATAATTTTATTCGCGTTTCCGAGAATATTTTTAAGGATCAAAATATTGGCTGAATTCACCCTGAAAGGCAAAGAGATTGTTCAGAAAATTGTGCAGAATTTTATTGTAATGTTTGTTTTTTCATTTTGTCACTGGTTTGAAGTGGGCGTGGCTTTTAACGAAAAATTAGCGATATTGAATTACATTATCAAATTACATAGTAAAATTTAGGCAGTAGTGATCGGTTCTGTACAAACTGAATATTTTTGGAAATCCTATAAAATTTCCTTAAGTCCTGCATTATTTTTATCTACAAATAGTCGCCAGACTTCAAATTATTTTATTTATTTATTTATTTATTTTCCATTTCCTGTACAACAAGAGTGAATCTTATAATTATAGTACAGGAATCCAATATTCTTAAAGGACAGTTTACAAAATTATTAAGTACATACTAATACAAACATTTAGTTTAATGAAAAATAAAAGTTAACATATTCAAACGAAATAATATGTGTACATTTAGGCAAAAAATGCAAATAGGAATTTTTTAAAACTATTTGCGTTGCTATTGAGTTGTTGGGTATGTGGAAGTAAATTCCAAAGACGTACTGCATATACAAAGAAATTCCATTCAGATACAAGATAGTGGTGTAAAGGGACAATAATTTTCCTTCCTCTTCGTGATCTGGCAAATCGTATTTTGTCGTAAAGATATTGTGGTGTTTCAGTATATATTATTTTATGTAGACATACAAGTACTCGTATCTTAAGAAGATTTTCAAAAGATACACCATATAAGTTATTGGCAACTTCAGAAATATGATCAAACTTTCGCAATCCATAAACGTATCGAAGAACATTATTGTATAAAACATTTAACTTACGTTTGCTAGTATCATCACAACTTGCAAATACTTCACATCCGTATATTAACCCAGGAATCAGGTATGACTTGGCAAGGAGTATTTTAATCTTCAGCGGAGTAAAGTATTGAGTTGCCCAAAGCGACCATAACTTGATATAAGTTTGACCGACGAGTGAGTTTATATGATCATTCCATGTTAGATAGTTATTAAAAATCAACCCGAGATTTTTGGCAGCATTAACAAGCTCTATTTTTTCTCCATTTATTACAATGTCATCTTCAATGACAGGCACAATTGTTTTTTTATGGATGACCATGCACTTTGACTTCAAGGGATCTAGACATAAGCCATTTGCAGTTGCCCAGAGAAATATCCTATTTAAGTCGTCATTAAGTTTAGCTATATTTTCAGCAACAGATCTAGCAGGGCTACTTAAGTACAATTGAACATCGTCTGCATACATATGAATTTTGCAATGTACTAGTTGGTTTGGCAAATCATTAGCATAAATTGAAAAAAGCAATGGCCCAAGGATGGACCCTTGGGGCACTCCTCTAAAAACATTAATTGGGTTTGACGTTGTATTATTCACCTGGACAGATTGAGAACGATCGTTTAAATATGAGCGCAAAAGCCTCGTTGACGATGGGGAGAACTTAAAAAAATTAGCAAGTTTCATGCACAGTATATTATGGTCAACCGTATCAAATGCTTTGGAATGATCGAGGAGCACCAAAAAATTCAATTTACCATCATCTAGCTCACTACGTATATTTTCAGAGACATCCAGTAAAGCAGTTACGCAACTATGATTTGAGCGAAACCCGGATTGTTTATTGGTTAACAAACGATTTTGTTCAATGAAAGAGCACATTTGTGCATGTAAAAGCTTTTCTAACACTTTTGAGAGGAAACATAAAATAGCTATCGGCCTAAACTCTGTGTTCGATTTTGGTAGTGGCAATATTTTAGCATGTTTCCATTTCATTGGGAAAGTACTTGACATTATAATAGTATTCAACAAATGAATTATAAATGGTAGGAGTAGAGGTAACAGTATCTTTATGAACTTTGGGTGCATATTATCATAACCCACTGCATTCGATTTTATGAGTGAAAAATAAGTAAAAACATCAGACTGACTAACGCAAGAAAATTCGAACAGATGTTCTTCGTCAGTGTTATTTATAGTTGGGAAATTGTAAAAATTATTATTTATTTGAACCATAGGTATGTTCGTGAAAGCATTATTAAGCACATTAGCATCTGCTTGACAGTTATTCGTTTGTTTTGTTTTACCAATTCCTATTTCACGGATGGTTTTCCAAGTTTGTTTAGAATCAATAGCCTCTCCAAAACGACTTGAATAGTATTCAGTTTTTGCAAATTTAATGTTAATGTTCACATTCTTTCTGGCAGAAGTGTATACAACTTTTAATTCTGGAGTTTTAAAACGCTTCCACCTAGAGTAAGCCAAATCTCTCTTGTGGATTAATTTTTTAATTTCAGTGGTAAACCAAGGTTTCGTCTTTACGGACAGAGTTTTCGATTTTAATGGTACAATATCATCGTAAATGCATTGAACATTTGACTCAAAAAATGTCAATTGCTCATCAACAGAAACCATTGAAAATATATCACTCCAGCTAACACAGCAAACTTTCTCATAAAGCATGTTATAGTCTATGTTTTTAAAATCACGATAGTAAACAGTATGTTCCTCTTGATGAACTCTAAAGTTGTAGGTTAAGAAAATCAAATCGTGCTTAGAGAAACACGGTGCAGAAATCTGATCATACAATATAATATTTGATACGTTAGACACAAAGAAGAGATCAAGTAATGAACTGTTCGAGGCAGTATGATGTGTTGGTGTTGTTAGATTAGTAGGCGTGAGACCAAGAGACGACATATTTGCGGTTAAGACTGTTTCAATTAAGACGTTTGAATTAAAATCGCCGGATATTAAAACATCATCGTATTCAACAGCAAGGGTTTCCAATGTTGAAAACAAATTAGTAAGTGGAATTCTTTTATTAGGCCTATAAATGCAACCCACAAGCATTTTCTTTCCGAAAGATAAAATATCTAAGAAGATAAACTCAACTTTCCTTGTAAATTTCTCTTTCATCTGATTTTGAGGTTTAACAGTTTTCACCTCAGACTTAAGACGAAACTTACACGGTATGTTGTTTTTTACGAAAATTGCCACTCCACCCGCTTTACCATCTCTATCAGCTCTGAAAGTTTTGTAACCATTAAGGCAAATAAATTACAGCACTTTAAAATTTCAGTGTTGTTAACTTATAGCTTGTCGAGTATTGTGAAACATATATTTTTATATATTTAGTTAGAATATTTTGAAAAAGTCCTATTTCGTAGTAAATAAAATTTATAAAAATTTAACCTTGTATTCGTGAAAATACAGCTTTAGTTGCCGACAAAAGAATAAAAAAAAATTTTATTTATAACGGTTTTCCGCGTATTTTTCTTTTACCGCAAATGCATCGAATAGGCGTTACTTCCTTTATTCGAAAGAGCAATTTAATTGAATTTTAATGAACATGTACAATGTCGTGTTAAACTACTTAATTTTTATACTTATTCAATTATTTTAAAACAATTCTATTAATATCACAAGAAACCCGAAAAATAACCCAAACTGCGATTTTAAAATTTTTCGGTTTTTAGCAAACTCTAGTTGTGCCTAACCCATTATTAGTATCGAAAATACAGAGTGTTGATATTTATAAATCGGATCCTAGACCCTCCAACAAATATTTTTTTGGCTTCTTCCCCAAAAAAGTTCCATGAGGGCAAAATATTTAAGATTTTTAGATTTCGTTTTTTACAAGAATGTTACTAATTTATTTTTTCTAAATCATCCCAGTGTAGAAACGGTAATGACATATCATTATTTTTTGGACTACCAGTAATGACCCCCATTTACCTTCTGCATTATTTTAAAACATATAATAATGAGTTACTGATAATGACTTATTTTTATCATTATTTCAAATAGAAAATAACTTTCTACATTTTTTTTTTAATTTTTTGAAATCTATTTTTAGACTCAATATTTTTTAAACACTGGTAAGGATATATGTAACCACATATTTTTTGATTTTTTGTATGTTGGCGAGTAAGCTTACTTGTGTGCAGGAGGTCAAGTATGTTTTTATCTATTAAATATTACATGTCGATATAGCTCAGATGGTAGAGCTATTGACTGGCAATCTGTAGACCCAGGTTCGATTCCCGCACCAGCAAATTTTATTTAAAAAAAAATACAATAAAAAATATTTTTTTTTTATATAATTTATTTTTTTGAAAATCTATTTTTAGACTCATTATTTTTGTCAGTACTGGTAAGCCCATAGGTAGCGATATATTTCTTGATTTTTCGTATGCTGGTGTGTAACCATAACTCATTATTTTTCGCGACATCGCCATATAAAGGTAATAAGAAATGTAATAACAAAAGTAACTAGTTACCATTACCAAGTATGTAGTTACATAACCACATATCTGGTAATGATTTTCTACACTGGGATGTATAGGGGAGAGTCGTGTACCTTGGTACTTTTGAAAATCCTGCGTCAATATCTCTAAGATTAAGATAGATGCGAAAAATCTTTTAATGCAGGAATATTAGTGTTGGTGTTGTTATAGACTGCAAATAATAAAAACTTTAATAATTCTTATGCATTTCAAGAAATTTCAATTTTTTAGAAAAGCGAAAAAGTATTCCAAATTACAAATTGGCGTGTACCTTGGAACTAAAAAATTAAGGGAATTTCTTAAAAAAAAATACTGCCCTATAATGAAATTTATTGTATTATTTGCAGTAGAGTTAATATCTACTTGAAATGAGACAATGCAATTTAATATTTGCATGAAAACATCATTTTAAAAAAATGTCGAAAATCTTAAATCAAAGGTTATTTTGAAGCGAATTAAATTCAAAAAGTATAGTTAGCCTGTGGAGATTCAACTAATCATGTATTGAAATTTGTTGGATACACAGAAGAGGAAACATTCAAGAAGTTCCAAGGTACACGCATTTTAATTTTTGCAAAAAAGATAATTTTTTTCTGATTTGTACAATATAGTTAAGGAATTTACGGGTTACTGCATTTAGAAAACGACAAAATTTATATTGATTTCAGCCTGTAACTTGAAATATCTTGATTATTTAAAAAAAATTAGTTTAAATTTTTTTTCAAAAATTTACTTTTGTCGATCCAAGATACACGCACCCAATTTTAGGGTCTCCTATAGACTTATCTGAAACTTTGAGTAGTTCAAAAAGATCATTAGGCAAAATAAAAAACTTAATAAAGAAGACTTTATAGTAAAACATTAACAAATAGGAGAAAAATGCAAAGTTCCAAGGTAGACGCTATCCAAGGTACACGACTTTCCCCTATACATTATACAGGGTCCAATAAAAATTATTTTTTCAAGTAGGTTTAAAAAAAAATTTTTTTTCCCCGAACGTAGGGGTCGCCATTTTACATTTTTCGTTATAACTTTGGCATTTACAGTCGGATCTTAAAGTATGATACATCGATATTTTTCTCTCGAGGGGACCAATGTTTTGCTTTAAGGGCCATTTACCTATTCTAGTATTTACCCACCAGATCTCAGTTGCTACCAACCTAATGTACTCCCTAATGTCAGAAAATTAAAGCTTGCAAAAAATCATTAAACTTTGCTAAGGAAGTTTTTCGTTAAATACAGGAGAATTTTTTTTTATTTTTTTGTTGCCGAACGTAGGGGTCGCCTTTTTATAGAAAAGAAGGTAAAATAAACGACAAGAATTTAATAAATAAAATATTTTATGTCTGTAATTTTTTTTAAAGAAAAACCAAATATAGACTGACCCTAAATAAAATTTTATAATAATTTTTATTCGCGAAAAAAGATATTTTCTGTTAAGTTGCATTTTTATCCTTAGATCAACTAGAAACTGAATTTCGCGAAAAAAGATATTTTCTGTTAAGTTGCATTTTTATCCTTAGATCAACTAGAAACTGAATTTAAATTATTATTCAAATTTTATAAAATTTTTTTTTACGAAAAAAAAATTCTGCCTAAAAACGCGTGCAGCATTTTTTTCTGTTAAGTTGCCTATTTATTTTACATCAACTAGATACTGAAATCAAATGCAGATTGCAGCAACACAAAAATTTTAACAAAATTTGTTCCAGAGCATTGTGAAAAATATATCAAATTTGCAAAATTCTGAACTATATACACTCAGCAATGATTTACTTGTCAAAAGAAAAGTTTTGGTATCCATATTGCCCTATTTAGAACATATTGTTTCCACCACATTGAATTTCTGATAAAACGCGAAAATTCGCGAATTTCAAAAAAACTTCATATGATACCCATATTCAATATGTTGTCTTCAGCTAAAATGCTAAATTCTTACAAAAACTAAAAAAAGGTCTTTTTTAAAAATGGTCTAGCTCGTGAGATCTTATAGCTAGACCCGAAATATTTTGGGAAGCATCATAAAACAAACCAAGGTTTATTTTGAGGGGGAGCATTTTTTACTTTTTTCGTATACATATGTATTAGAGTTCGTCATAAAAATTTGATTTTCGGATACCATCACTTTTTTTTATAGTTTTTGCATAGAAAAAAAGGCGTTTTTTTTCTTTTATATTTCAACTGCTTCCCCTGGCGCAAGTCGGCCAAAAAAGCTGATTTTAAGACCCTTTTCCTCCAGAGCAAAAAGAGCTGCATTTATAGGAAATCGGACTTTACCATTCGATTCTACAAGATTCTAATATAAAACTTTTTTTTTTTGAATTTTCCAAATACACCAGATATCCATTAGAGTGGTTCTAAAATCCACTTTTTTTAAAAACTTCTAAAAAGTTACTTTCTTATTACACACAATGAAAACGTAAACAACTTTATTTTTAATCATACGGTTTTGTTCATTTTGTGTATGAAAACCCTACAAAAATATTTGTATTTTCAAACATTTTGATTGGTTGAAAATAAATTAACCAATCAGAATGCTCCAAAAATAATCCAAGTCAAGGTTTACCAAATATTTTAACTAAAGTCGACTTTAACTAAAATGTACATTTGAAAAATTTAGATAGTAAAGCTGTTATATTTTATTGAGACAGAACCCATACTAGAATTCTGCTGCTGATATTTTATTCAAATAACTAAATCTTTGATAAATTGATGGTTGTTGGTATTGAAGGTAATATAGAAGTTAGCATTTTTTCAATGATTTGATTCAATGATTGATTAGAAAAGCCAATAATTTTTTTTAAAGAGAAGCAACACTCAGGAAATTCTTCCTATTAATTAACGTGTTGCTTCCTTTAGAAAGGGGATAGAGAATAAGTGAAAAGTGGTGAAAGATGAAGGGCTTCAAATATGGCAACACTGTAATTGCGCGAGATGTTGAATCTTAGGACAGTTGTTGCGCGCCATCTGATGAAGAGTTTGGCGAACTTTTTTGAAGCTTCTTAGTTCATAGCCCTGTTATATTATTTTACTTTGGTGGGGTTAAGTGCTATTGGAACACCGAAGGAGGACGCTGCGATATGTTTAAGGGATAGAAAAAACTCATACATATTATTATTTTTCATAAATTGATGTTGCCTTGGTTGGGGATCGAACCCGCAACCTAAAGTGCAACAGTCCAACGCGCTAACCATTACACCACAGCGCCATATGACATGACAGCGTTTGAGTTAATCTATTTTCTGTTAATAATTAAATTTACATCCCAAGAATTTGGCCTTAATCGATTTGTTTATTGCTCGATTAAGCAGTTAACAAAGTAGTTACAAAATTTACTTTTCGGAGTAAATTTACTATTAGACCCATATTTTTATTATTTTTGTAAAAACGGAATAAAAATTGTATACATAACTCTCTGTATAATGGATGTTAAAAAATCGAATAAGTTATAACGCGGATTTGTAATATTTATTGTTGTCAAAAAATGTATTCATAGATGTACTCTAGAGAATGTCCAGTTTGCTTAGAATGAATGAATAGTTGATTTCATATCCACATGTACATTTGTACGAAAATAAAAAAAACAACAATCAGCAAAAGTTCAATTTATGACGGCACTTTATGTGCAGCTGATGACTTCTATGGCATTTTATACCTACCAGGGATAGTAAAGTTGGTACCACAGTACTTTTTGTGGTTAAAGTTGAGCACTGAAAGTACTAACTACACTCAAAAAAAAAAGTCAGTAAAGTCAGCAAATGTTGTGTCAGCAAATTTTTAGTCAGGAGCGTGCTTAACACTTAGTCGATTGCAAATGAAAATATTCCTTGCTAAAATCACTAAACTTTTTGCTGAATATTAGTAGACTGAAAAAAACTCAAAAAACTTGTAGCGAAATTTTACTTTAGTTAATTTATTTGCTGAAAATTTAAATATAGAATATGTGTAGAGTTGTTTTTCTTTTTTTGTCATTTCCGTTTCCAGACAAGCTGCGACATCTACATCTTGACTATCTGGTTGTCGTCCACGCTATGAATGCGGTTATCAGCACAACTTTTGTAGCAAAATAAATTAGAAAAACATTAGTTCAAAATTAGTTTAGTGCTAAAAAAATAAAACTAAAATTTTTGCTGACAACGGAATTTCAGCAAAAAAATTGCTGAAAACTAGTACACTTGATATACAAGACGTTTTACTAATTTTTCTACTTACTTATTTTTTTTGAGTTTTCTCAATAGTTTTATTTCTATAACACGTTTAAAATCTGAAATATATACATATTAATAATAGGATAAAAAATTAAAGTAGGCCATACCGACTATATGTTACCCTCAGAGCTATGAAGAATTAATTCGTTTTCGAATGAATTCACTACCAATCGAATTTAATTTTCTTTAGAATTGAATGAATTCCTTTTCTTAAGTAATTCACTGAATTCGTTCAATTGAACGCGTTCAACAAAAACAAGTAAATTAATTCCTTACTGAATTAATTCACCACTAAATTCGTTCAGTGAATTACAAAAAAATACGTTCACTGAATTTAAAAACAAAAAATTACGTTCACTGAATTAAAAAACGAAAAATTATGTTCACTGAATTCAAAATCTGTTTTCTGCCGTTTAGTACACAGTGGAGTGTTTGCAAAATATAATACTTTGGCAATAATTCAGCCATTCGTTATATGTTACTATTCTTTATATAAAAATAGAAAAAAATTCCACAATTTCTGTAAAAATTTTCCAAAAATGGGATGTTTTACTTGAAATCGGAATAGCCTGGGGGAAGAAAAATTTACAAGTGGAGAATATTTTTTCCATTAGATCCATCTAAAAGAAGTATGCTTTCAGAAAAATATAAATACTATATATCAACGGTGGGCAAATGCAAATGCTTTTGTGCAGCCCTTATTGAAATTCAAAATTCGATTTTTTTCATTTAAAATTTTTTTTTTATTAGTTTTTAGATAATTTTTAGGGCCAATTTTATAGTCGGAACTAAGATCGATTTAAAAATTCCATAAAATATATTTAAAGGGACAATCGGTCTTCCCCTTAGGGCCATTTTAGTTAGAAATTTGTTACTTAAGAAATATTTAGAAAAAACCTGATCTTAGTGCAGACTATAAAACTGACCCTCAGTTCTTCAGAGAATAAATTTAACTTCATTTACGAAACAGTCAACACAAACACATGAGAAACTATCATTTCATAAATATAAAAAAACATGTCAATTTGCATTTAAAAAAAAGTATCACATTTGTCAAGTTTTATTTTTGTTTTTCATCACAGCTTCGTATAGCTTTTTATAAATATGACGGAGGTTTTTCTTCGAGTGATACTAATATTTTCTACTAATTTCATTATACTACAAATCAGTAGGCTTGAGTTGCTAAAATTAGAAAAATGTACCGAAGGACGCAAAATAGTTAAATTTCCAGTAATAGCATCAAAATTTTCAGTAGCCATTACAGACTTTTTGTTGAGTGGGCGAGTATAAATTTAAACTTAAATTTTACTTTAGTGAGAAATTTTGTTTAAAAAATTTATTACTCAAATAAGGATTTATTAATGTTCGTACTTAGTGCTGACTATAATACTGCACCGCATTGGTCTGTGTGATAAAATCAAATTACTGACTAAGGCCCGATTACTGAATGTTAAAATTTAGCCGACAGTTAAATTCAAATTTTATATGAGAAAGAACAACAAATGTGTCCGTTAAAGACCCAGTTAGTAGCTAACTGAACATTCAGTAATCCGACCTAAGTCTTTAAGTTTGTAATCATCGTTTAAATTAACCTTTTAGTGCATAATGCCCCATTAAAGGGGCGGGATTTTTTTTGCTGTGCGCAACGAAATTGTGAAATGAAAATTCGAATGCAGAAGTTATTATAGCCTAGACCACTACGTGGACAGTGTACAATAAGTTTGTGCTGATGTTTGTGACACCAACAAATATTGGACCTAGACCCTTAGTATACCGATCGACTCAGAATCACTTTTTGTTTCGATTTAACGATGTCCGTCTGTCTGTCTGTCGGTCCTTGCATTCTTGTGCGCACTCTACAGGTAGCAAATATTAAGATATCTTGAAGAAATTTGCTTAAAATCGGTTCATGTTTAGACCTTATTTAATTAGCTTGTTTACACGCTGCAGGTCGCAAATACCAAGATATTTCAATGAAACTTGGTTCGCTGACTCCCAAGGACCAAGTCTATTCATTCTAGATAGGATCGGTCTATATATTAAGCTATCTCCCATATGGGCTATATTGCCGATTTTCTCTTCCTTTATCATTTTATAGAAAATTTTGACGCAAGTCGATTTTAACCCATTCGAATTTTGAATCCAAA
The DNA here is from genome assembly GCA_949987735.1 of Leucophora obtusa. Lineage (NCBI taxonomy): Eukaryota > Metazoa > Arthropoda > Insecta > Diptera > Anthomyiidae > Leucophora > Leucophora obtusa. Next base: position 183,070,813 of record OX465296.1, read on the forward strand.
CATTAGTTGGCTTTTAACCAGACTGGTGTAGGGTATTATATATTCGGCATGCCCGACTTTAACTCTTTTAATCGTTAGTTTTTATACATACATGTTTTTGTATTCGGAATCATAATCAGTCTCTTATAACTGGCTGAGTTTTTAAATTTTCGTTGGCCGATTCCGAGACACCGCTGATCAATGCAAAAACTATAAAAAAAGTGTTTCAATAATATTTAATTTTACTTATGTAATTCAAAAATAACAAAGCAGAATTCGAAAAAGATTGAGTTTGCAATGAGTTTTTGTGGGTCCAGTTTCGGAATAGGTGGATTTGGGAACCGTTTTTGGTTTACAAAAAAAAAGCAATAAAACACTAGTTCCTTTTTTTAGTAGCGTGTTGTTTTTTTCAAACTCGTCATATAGATCAACTGCAATTAATATTGTAATTAATATGCATTTTTATTTAGAATAATCATTTTTTTCCTTCCGTTTTCATTTTACTTAAAGATTTTTACTTTTCTTTTTTGTATTGTATGGGGCGGCCCTGTGTAATTTATGCAAAACCATAATATGGCCCTCGGTGACAAATCCGTGCCCACCCTTGCTATATATGTTCTTAAAGAAACTATTACTCTGCAGGTAAAAGAATCCTGCTATGGACGTGTGAAGTTTCATCTCATACCGACCAACCAATAACGGCTGAATTCTTTCGAAAATGTTTTGAAAACACTCCACTGTCTACTGGTCGGCAGAAAACCGCTTTTGAATTCAGTGAACGTAATTTTTTTTTAGTTCACTGAACGAAAAATTAAATTGAGTGCATTCAGTGGCATTCGTTCGAAAGAAAATCGAACAAAAACAAATATGAATTAATTCCATTCAATACATGAATGCTTCACTTGCCAAATCGATTAACTCCTCTTTTTCATTTTTTTTTTTTAAATTAATATCAAAGCACTCTATTAACTCCCAACTGTATAATATTGAAAACAAATTTCTCGGATAATAAGTATTAACACTACTAAATGACAATTTTTTTTTAGCCAATGAATAATAAATAATTTATTTCAGAAGCCAATCTGATTAAACCTTAAATGCATGATCTCTTCGATTTTAACAATTTTTTTATATTGTGACAGCGCATAGAGAAAGGGACCTAAGGGTAAAAAAATCAATTTTTTTTTTGTGGACAACATCTGAGCATCGAATGAGACCGATCCCATGCTCTCCTGACCTTAGGTCGCTTTCTATCCGTAGGTCCCTTTCTATTTTGTGCGTCACATATGATTTACATTTCAAGAAAAATACCAAAAAAAAATCATTAAAAAAGTGATTTTTATTGAAAAATATGTTTTTTTTTGGCAAATAGCTAAATTGTGATTATTTTAGCCTGTATGAAAAAAAAAAACAAAAAAAAAAATCTATAAACTATGAATTATACATTAATTGTCGCCAAAATTAATTTTATTACGAGAATACCACTTTAAATATTTAAACAAAAACTTTTGAATATTATACTTTTTGTAAAAAAATGTGTTTTTTAGATTTTTTACAAATATTCGAAGCAACACCAAGATTTTTCCTATAACTGTTAAAAAAATCTGATCTAAACTATAAGAACACTTTGTACAGAAGGGGCCCCAGTGCTCAAAAATGCAGTTTTGTGCATCAAGTGGGTTTTTTTATTAAAAAACATAATAAAAATTTAGTTAAATCGCTTTATACAACGCAATTGACTGCTTCTAATTTATGCATATTATGATGGGTCGATTTACCAATCGATATTGTGCCATTGATTTTTCGATGGCTTTTGGCATGAGGAAAAAAAAGTTCCACTACGACGTATCAAAAAAATCATTTTCAAGTCGCCCAAATTTAAATTTTTTTACTTTTTCTCAACTTTTATTTTGAAGGTTTTTTTAGTGGGTAATAAAAAAAATCGGCTGATTTTCTTTTTTAAATATTTATTACCTTTCCAAGGTGAAAACGATGGCGATAGCAATTTTTCCAAAAAATGTTTTTCTTGAGGTTTTGGACGAATTTTTGTCGAAAAATCTATCTTTTCAAATTTTTTAAATATATCCTATTAAAGTAAAATTTTATGTTTAAAAGGATGGCGATATCATTTTTTCGAAAAAAATGTTTTTTTTTTTGGGTTTTTAGACGAGTTTTTGTCGAAATTTGGGTGCCTCGAAAATGATTTTTTTGATATGTCGTAGTGGAACTTTTTTCCTCATGCCAAAAGCTATCGAAAAATCGATGGCACAATATCTACAAATTTTTGTCCTTACTGCTTATACTTCGCTTTTTAACAAGGTTGGTTACCGTTATCGTTATAATACCGTTATCGCTAAAATACCGTTATACCAATACCTCTAAAAGTTTTTCTAAATACCGTTATCGTTACCGATACCGTTATTTTTAATGGTAGTTACCGGTATTATACCGGTATTTATAAATTTATATAAAAATGCAAATTTTGTGACTTCTTGGTAATAATTTTAATTTTTTTTTCTACAAAAAAATTTATGGATAATAATTTTAGTTATTAAAACTACCAGCATTGATATGTATTTTTAACACGTAAAATTAAATATATATTAAGTTTTTACTTATTTTTATATATTTTTAACATAATTTATAATACCGGTACGTACCGGTATTGCTGTTTCGATAACGGTATACCGTTACCGAAACAGTATTAAATACCGTTACCGAAACAAATGAAATTTAATACCGTTACCCTTACCGTTATTCCTTTCGGTAACCAACCTTGCTTTTTAATGCAATGACGTAATATGAGATAACGGTAAATTGTTTATTGTTGGTGTCTCATCCCAAATAAACAAAAAATATTAAATAGTTGCATTCTAATTGCCACAGAAGCAAGGCATTGATAAATTTAAATTTCAGATTAAGTTGTGTAAGTTGTGGAAGACATTAATAACACTGTACAACAAAATCAAATTTTTTCCAAAACAACAAGGTTCTGGCAACTTATTCTGGCAGAGTCTATCAAAGAAAAGAATACGTGCACTATGTTTTTTTGGGGGGTTAAAGTTTCCCCCCTTTTGCAACTGTTTATTGTGAATCGGCATAGGAAACCAAGTGAATCTTCCATTTTAGGTAAACGATATGTTCAGCGAACTTATGTTAAATACTACGAGGAACATTTTTGTGGAACATTGTAACCCTCTAACTCTTCAACTTACGGGTCCTTTTGTAACTTTTAAAAAGGGGTTAAAAAAGTTGCTTTAATTGAAGTGTTAGAGGGTTGAAATGTTCCCCAAAAATATTCCCAATAGTGTTTTACGTAAGTTCGCTGAACACATCCTATACCTAATATTTTGGTCCCCTATGCCATAATCAGTTGTCAGAACCTTGTCATTTTTTTTTTTTTGTGTTGTACAGTGTAATATTCAGGGTTGGCAGGCAATACCGCTAAAATAACTTTTTCGATTCAAACCCCTTTCAACTGACTACCGTTATCCCTAAAATACCGTTACCGAAATACCGTTATCCTTAAAATACCGTTACCGAAATAACTGAAATACCGTTATCCTTAAAATACCAATACCGAAAAAAATGAAATATCGATACCTTTAAAATACCGTTACCAAAATAAATGAAATACCGTTACCCCTAAAATACCGTTACCGTTATTTTTAATTTTATGGTTTTGGTAATTGCATGTGGTTATTGAGTATTTTTCATACTTTAAGTTGGTAAATTGGTTCTGTTTTTAATCTCGTTTATTTTTTGTAAAAAAAAAATTGCCGGATGCGTCGAAATAATTGCGGGATGCGTCGAAATAACGGGATCCTTAAAATACCGATACCGAAATAATCTCAAATAGTGTTACCCTTACCGATAACCCCATCGTGTTACCATCCATGGTAATAATAACGATATATTCCATCCTATACTTTCAATATGTCGTTAGATAAAAGATATATCTGCAGTAATGCAGTCTACATCATTTATTTGAATATATAATTTAACAGGAATTTTAAAAAACAAAATATACTATTTTCTCATTTTTTTCAACTTTCCGTTTTATGGATTAAACGATTTGGCAACTGAAGCATCCATATAGTCTTTTGTGAATTAATTCACTAAATTTTTAATTCGGAATTCAAAAACTGAATTAAAGAATTAATTCTTCAAATTCTTTTAATTGAAATATTAATCAATAATATCGAAATTCTATGAGCCACTTTAGATTTCGCTAGTCTTTTTAATAAAAAAATAATTGGAAAATTAATAAAAAAATTTATTTTTTGTACTATTGAAATCGAAAAGTAATAGTTTGGTACCTAATTGAACTTCCCATGTATCATCTCTGATACGTACGTATTTTTGTCTGTAAAAAAATAAATAAAACTAAATAATGATCGCACATAATCAACGTACAATAATAAACGAACACATGATCTCTTAGGAAATTAAGTTTACAATATTTTTGCAAATTACGATGATGCGTGGACAGGCCGACATCAGTAATGTCAGCGGCAGCAGCTGCAACTAAATGATCGTTATTTTTGTTTGCTGTTGTCTTTCAATGAACATTAAAACAACTCTGTTGGCAAGGATGGCATAATAATCATTTGACGTTCGAATAAAACAAAAAAAAAAAATACTCGTAACTGTGTAATGATGTGATGAAAATTTTGAAATATTTTTTTTTAGTAATATTTATTTGGAGACTTTAAATTAACTTGAATGTGCCTACAAAAATTTAAGTTCGTTCAGTAATTCCACATTTACTAACTACTACGGGGAAAAAGACCGCTCAGAGATGACACGCAGGATAGATCTCAGGGAGGCAGGTGCCGGTCGTTGATCGGGCTCTTTTTTCATAGAGGCAGCGGCTATTGGTTCTCGGACGTGGTACTGGGATGGATGGGGTAGGCTTTTGGGGTTGTTTTTATTTATGGTTTTTGGGACGGGTTAGGATTTGATTTGTTATGCTCGTCTATTTTGGATATTCTTTGGGAGAATATTATATATGCATCTCACAGCGGTTCCACGGAACTAGTAGGTTAATCCTGTTGATGAGTCCCTTTGGCAGGGGACGAAAGCGCTTCAGGAATTGCCCAAGTGCCTACACGGCTATATTATTGTACGGGTGATGGGTTTTTTGATTTTTTGTTTTCTGTTGTTGATTTTTGTATGTTTTCTTTTCTCATTTTATTAACAGCGTGTTGCGATGGATAGAGGAACCGGTAAATTTGATATGTTAGGGCTCTTTTTCCCCCGTTTCGTTTCCGCAGAATTACCGGACTGGCGGACCGGTAGGGTAGATAGATCATCGATGACCCAAGTAGGGAACTGGCCATCCAAAGAATCCTCTCTAGGTCCCTTAGGTGTACGTAGGGGACTGCAATGACACACTGAGTGAGTTATCTGCATGATTTTAATGAATTATCCGCATAATATTAATTAATTATTGCTTAAAGGGAATTCATTGAAATTTCATCCAGAAAGCTCTCTCTATGCAGCAGTCAGTTACTATAATAATATTTTCAGTGTATTGTTATGTATAATATGAGATCATAATCATCCATAGTTTTTTTTAAATTATAATAAATAAATTTAAAAAAATGAAAACGAGACCATTTTCGATCCCACTTATTAACCACACTTATGTACGCCCCTTATATCCAAAATTCATTAAATCGGAGGAAACCCATCGGGATAGTCTCACTGTTTGTTTAAGACTGCATTGTTAGTTTAAGACTGTTATTCAGACCCGTTCTGTTGTCTGCAAAATATAGTTTTCCAAAAAGCAGTTCTTTTTGCATTTTCTTACCCGTAACGTAATTGTACCGAATGTAATATTTAACTGAGTTTAAAACCACCTCTTGACTAGTTTATTTGATATTTTATCGGCATACTTCCGATAATACGTTCCTCTAGTTTTGACTAAAGTAGTAAGCAGGTCTTAAAACGGACTGCTTGCACAAAATGTTTGTATCTAATCATTTTTTTTAAGCTATAGAAAACCTAACGGCAGTATAGATCGATTCAAATTATTTGTTATATGTATTGTCGTTTATTAGAAAAATCTTTTCACAGTTTACAGAAAGCGCCAATGGGCACGTATTACGACAACAACAGCATCATTTAACTAGCATCTATCTAGTATTATTATAAAAACAATAAAGAAGACGACGCATAGATGAGGATCGTTATGTACACATGTGGTGTGCCTGCACTAACGATAAATTATATTATGGTGACATTTAGGAATGCTATAAAGAGATCTTGGACTTGACGCCAACCAGTTCAAATCCTGGATTCAACATTTCAATCTGACATGTTTCTTATGAACATATTTACGTGTGAGCTCATCAGAATTTTTCCATTCGACCACTTCAGATTCTTCTCTGACTTTATTGTATCAGAGAAGAATCAGAGTACCAGTATTCTGGTAAATTTTCGATGTTTGAAAAGTTTTAAGAGGTTGGTTGAAAATAGCCAATTTGCTATCTTAGGAGTTTTTCCGTGTTTGATACAAAAAAAATATACTGAAGTTTCCGAAATCTATTAAAATTCATGTTAAAATTGATTAATTGATTGATTGTTTTAAGGTTTCAGCCCTGAAAATAATCTAAAATTCAAGTTTAGAACTTTTTTCGTTAAAGGAGCTAAAGGTGCTAAAATCTCGAAACTTATTTAACAAATTCTGAATAATAATCTGTTGAACACATGTCCCTATTCGGATTTCATTCAATATTTTTGATAAATCTTCTGACACATTACTCCTTTAAAAACCTTTACAATCTTATAATGGTCGGTTTTATTAGTTATAATCTGGACAGTTTCTTCAATTTTACAAAATTAAGAAAAAAAGTAATAAGTCAACTATTTTAGTTATTTGCTGACTCGGTTGCCAAATCGTAATTCAGTTGCTCCGATCGAATTCAGTTGTGACAACCGAGTTAACCCATAATTCGGTTGTCGCAACCACGCAGCAGCTAAATTCAGTTGGAGGAACCGAATTGCAAGGTTGTGGAAACCGAGTCAATTCGGTTAGAAAAAAGAATTGGTGACACAACGGAATTGTTATTGGAGCGTATTTCTAAAAGGCTGACATAGGGTTAACATCTTGTAACAAAAATCCTCACAAAATTACATTCTGGACATCCAAACACTGAAGTAAGCTCAGGAGAACTTTTGTATTAGTTTTCTAGTCTTATTCTGTACAGTGTTATCAACAAAAAATTAAAATTTAAACGGCATTAAGTAAAACTTGAATATACCCACGTGGCGCACAATATAATCGTCGGCACGAACTACTCTATTTTCCCAATGTATTTTAGCAGTTGCGAATTGTTTTTCCGAAAACTCAAAGGTCAGCTTTCCTTCTTCTAGCGGGGGGGATTTGACCCCATGGTATAAACCTACGGCTCAAAGATGAGGCGTGTGGTGGTCTCTGGGGTCTTATCTAGTGTGTGTGCGACATTCAGGTCTCCTTCAGGTTATCTTATGATGCTAGTGTCTTTCAGGTAGTGAATCTGACTGTCAAGGAAGCCTGTAGACTCTTTGCGAGAACAGGGTACTTATGTCTTTGAGCTAGTACATTACAACTTCCATTTAAGAAATAATGATTTGTGATCAGAAAATGATCAATTTTAGAGTGAACATATTTTTTTTAAACCCATGATCATCCCTAATTTAAAATAAATGCCACCCCAGTGTTAATAAAGTTTATTATGCGAATTGTATTCTTTGTTTTTTTTTTTGTTTCACTTTATTAACTATGGACGATGGTATGCTGTTTTTTTTTGTTGTTTTGGATTTGTGTTTTAAACAAGTGTATGATCTTTATGTTATAAGATTAGTTTTAGTGCATTGTCTATTATATGCATGTTTTAACTAACGCTGATAACCTCTAAGTGAATTGCGAGACTAAAGACGCGTGTTGCAAATGCAAGATCCAACAACATTTCTTAACAAGATATGCTTAAAGGTTGTATGAAAAGTATTGCGACTAATAACACTGTGAGACAAATGGTAGGGGTCAGTGATCGGGAAGGGTTCAAACTACCGGGGAAAGTTATATCGGTAAAAAAGAAGTTATAACGTTTCGCTGGGTCACCCCTAGGAATCGAGATATATCGATTTGACCTTTGGTGGTTTTTTTTTGTCATAACTCTAGAACCACTAGTCCGATTTTGCTCAAACAATTTTAAAAAAATTAAAAATTACAATTCCTTTAATCTGTTCATATAATGTTTTTCTATATACTCAACAGTTTTGCCGGTAAAAATAAATGTATGAAGAAAAAAATATTTTTTGACTAAAATATTAAAAAAAAGTAATAAACAAAAGGTTATTGATTTTTATGGTAGCGGTAACAAACATTTATTTTTACCGGCAAAACTGTTGAGTATATAGTAAAGGCCAGTATGAATGTTTTGCAAGACATTCACAAAACATTTTCTTATACAACACCAAAATATTTTTTTTTTGTTTTCTGTTTTATTTATTTTTTTTGTAATGATCTGATTTTTAACATCTTGTAAATAACTACAAATAAGTAAAATGGTCAATTTTTGTTATATTTAGAATTAAAAATCGTCAAATCTCTCATCAGCGCATGCAAGAGAATGTTTTGTAAGACATTCATTCAGCCCTTTAATATATAGAAAAACGCTATATGAGCAGATTAAAGAAATTGTAATTTTTAATTTTTTTAAAATTGTTTGAGCAAAATCGGACTAGTGGTTCTCGAGTTATGTCAAAAAAAAGATATATCTCGGTTCCTAGAGGTGACCCAGCGAAACGCCGGGACACGTATAACTTGTTTTTGACCGATATAACATTTCCCGTTGGTTTCATCCCATCTCGATTTTGACTGTCGCATAGTGTAATGAAACACTGAGGCAACCGAAATAATTTTCAGTGATTTGATTTATTCTCTACGGATATTGTATGTATTTCCGGTTTGTGGATTAAAACCGTTTTCGAATAGGACCGAAATTTTGTACACTTATTTGCAGTAGAGCTCATAACTCATAACTAGGGAAGCATCAAGAATTCCGGGATTACAAAAACTAAAATCTAAAACAAAAAGGGTATTAGATCCGATTTGCATATGGAGAATGGCGAAAAATTTACATAAATTTGTTTACGTGATCGAACTTTCTGCAAAGCAAAATTATCTGAGGAGTTCACTCAACATTTTTAAGTCGAACTGGATTTTTAAACATTTTCAAGTCTATAAAATTTGTACCTATAACTTCTAAATTTTTTTAAGTTAATCCAAATTGATTCCGGTCTAATTTTTTTGACAAAAATTGGGAGATAGACCGATTTCGGCCTATTTTTTTAATTTATGTAGCTCATTCGTTCTCTTTAGTGGTGGTATAAGTAATTAATTTTAAAAATTTAAAGCTTTGTACGTACTTAAATTTAATTTTTATATTTTGGTAACCCGGTTCATACAGGTTTAATGTATGTTCGGGCATGATCATAAACATTAATGCTTTTTCATAGGTGGATACATAAATCTCCATACATATGTACATCCACATATGTCCACACATGTGCATTAACGAAAATTTAGGTAATATCTGCATGTATGTACATGTACAAACATACATGAAAATGCATGAACATGTATGACCATACATGCAGATATTACCTCAAATTTCGTTAATGCGCAAATATGTTGATGTATGGATGCATGTATGGAGATTTATGCATCCATATATGGAAGAGCATGCATGTTTATGAGAATGAACGAACATACATTAATACTGTATGGATCCATATATGTCGATTTTTACCTGGGAATTCAAATGTCTGGGAAAAAGTTGCGAAAAATTTGAACTATTTTTTTCGAACTATTCTTAAGTATTAAAAAAATTTGTATTTTTAGACTTTTTTTAAAAATTTTTATTTGGCAACTCTAATTGCTCAGATTTTTTACGCTTCTATGCTAGTTGAGAGGAAATAGTCCGTTTTTGATATTAAAAATAAAAATGGATACATTTTCTGCACACAGTTTTACAAATACGGAGACCACTTAAATATACTGAACGTAGACTTTTTTTACTTAAATGTCTTCTAACACGTCTTTGCCGTAATAAGCATATCAGTTTTATGATGCCAGTCTTACTTATATTTTGAATATTTTTTGAAAAAAAAACTTAAAAAAAGTCAAAAATTTGTTTTAATCAAATCATTATATCGCAACCCTGGAATTAAATTTTTAAATTATATTTATAAGCATCAAACAATCACATGCTTTCTACTGGGTTATTATTTCGCCTTCCTCTCAAAAGTTATAAACTCTTGAATGTAGACATGTCTTTAAGGACACGTTGGTAAAAACGGGTTATTTTATATGATTTTTTTTTTGACGGAAAACTTAATCTAAAATTTTTTCTTTACAAAATTTTTCAGAAATATATGATTAAATAAAATAAATTTCTATCATAAAATTAACTTTTTTCGACCATGGAAGTGCCCTGAAATTTCAAGATAAATCGGCAATGGCGTAATCTTTTTCACGATCTGAAAAATATAAATAATATAATATGGTGCTATAAATAATTCAAATTGAAATTTTGACGCTTTGTATATTCTTAAAGGGTTAACATTTTTGAAAATTGAATTTAGTTTTTATCTTTTGATAAATAAATTGTAAAAAATATGAATTATTTCTTTATTTTTAGGAATTAAAAAAAAAATTGATATTTTTAGACGTTTTTTAAAAAATTTTATTTGATAACTCTAATGCTCAAATTTTTACGCTTATTTGCTAGTTGAGAGAAAACAGTCAATTTTTAATATTAAAATTAAAAATGGATACATTTTCTGCATACTTGCAGTTTTATATATATATTCCTCTAACTCCCACTGGAGCATAGGGCGTCAAAAATTTACAGTTTTACAAATACGAAAACCCCTTGACCCGATCAGTCAGTTTATTTTTTAAAGTTCATAATGAAGGTAAAATTTTTCTTTACTCAAATATTTTCTCATATGTCTTTATTGAAATCAGCCTATAAGTTTTATTACTTCCCTATAAACAATTTCACTGGAATTCAATTTGAAATCAAGTTCAATTCCAGCCCAGCCCTATTTTCCAGTTTCAAGGCTTGAATACAACTTTTATTACATTTTATTTCAATAGCATACTCCAGCGAAAGGAAAACGAAAATTCAAGTTTGAAATATTTTTGTAAAATATACAAATGCTAGAATTTGAAATATACTTTACTTCAAGCAAAATTTAAAGCACTTGAATTTTTAAGACCTATGTGCTTATTGGGTTATATTTTGGAATTAAAAAAAACAAATGCTTTAAAAAAGTCAAAAATTAATTTAATCAAATCATTATATGGCAAATCTGGAGTTAAAATATTTCTAATTTTTTTAAGTTGCAAACAGCCTCAAACACTAAGATGCTTTTTACTGGGTTATTATTTCGCCTTCCTATCAAAAGTTGTAGACATGTTTTTTTGCTGTAAATTTTTTTTGCAAAATTTTTCAGAAGTATATGATTAGATTAAAATAAATTTCTATCATAAAATTTACTATTTCCGACTATGGAAACACTTTGAAATTAAATCTTTGCGTAAGCTTTTTCATGACCTGAAAAATTTAGATATTTCCTTAACATAAATTTAAAAATTAATATGGAAAATTTCGTAATATTCTGTCGGGATCCTGGAATTCCTGAAATTATAAAAAAATTCCGCTATGCCGGAAAATTAAAAAGAGCGGTAAAGCGCCCAAAATATAGTCTATCAGTTAAGTATATAAAAAGATCCGGGAGTCACCAGTGTTTTGATAGTTCAATTTAAGCTTAATCAATACATTTAAGCTCAATTAGGACATATCCATGGCTACTGGAACAAAACACAAACCAATTGCAACAATTTTCACTAGGGTTCGTTCTTATAGTACAACCAAGGAACATGGAAACCAGAAAATAAAAACTGACCGTTCTCCGACATGATCGCGAATTCCCGGTGAATATGTCCATGTTTTCCATGTTCCTTGGTACTAAAATCTTATAATTATCTTCAGACGAAAGTTGGTTCTCCTGTAGTCATTTTGGATAGACAGGTCGTGAATTTTGCATGGACAGACGGACGGTCAGGTGGACGCAATAGCTAAATCGACTCAGCAAGTTTTTTTGACTCGAGCGGTGTACTTTAGTCTTCAATTAATTTTTGTTTAAACTTACCCAGCTTATAGTAGGAAATAAGGCTCGTACTATAAATATAGTAAATTTAGTTCCCAGTTCGTAAGTGAACAAAATTACACACATGAAACACAAAACTTGTTAATTTACTTTGAAAATGCGTAAACAATTTAAAAAAGATGTGGAGTTTAACTATTTTTGTGCGTAAATTTAGTAACAAAAAAAAATACATAATGCCTCCCAAAAATAAAACAAGAAAATTATTTTTAAAATAGATTCTCGGCACTTTTTCCTATCATATTATGTGAAATTTTTCCTATAGAAAAAACTATTTCACTAAGAAAAGCCTGTGTTCTTTTTCCAACGGAAAAAACACCAGATTCATAAGATTTTTAAAATAGAAAAACTAACGAACTTATGAAAAGTCCTTAGAAAGTGAGGGATGTTCTGTGGGAAGAAGTCCCCAGAATTCGAGGGTTTTTCTGGAAGAAAAAGTTCTCGAAACCTGGAGAAAAGTCTGAAGTACGCTTTTTCTGATGATTTGTTTCTAAAGCCCTCAAAGAATTCGTCAGTTTCTGATCTTTTTCTCCGATTGAAAAAAAATTACATATTTTGAGCCCATTTTTCCTAGGTAACCATGCTGAACAACTTATACCTCATACTAGTCATTTTTTTCGGTATCTCAAGTGGTAATTTTATTGGCAGTTGTGAATTGTCAACTATGACCATCGTTATGCTTATCTTAAAACGACAAAACTCAAAATTTTAACGGTTTATCAAAAGCTCTGAAAATGGAAACTCTTTTCGTTTGGCTAATGTTGCATAACTTTGGATTTTTTAATAAATGAAATTCAGTTTCACTAAAACTTGATCACAAATTTTACGAATTGAAATTGTGCCACTATCCAAACTCGATCGAATTTTAATTCTCCGTATAAGATATTGGCCATCTTATATGGAATTTTTAAATCTAAAAAATATCAAACAACCTTCCACAATGTATATAAAAAACGCATGTTTATTTGCAGCTTGTTTTCAGCTTTGAAATAAATTATTGTTTTATTACAGTTAGTTCTTTTTATTAATATAATGGCCTACAGAACATCATTCTTTTCACAAGTGAGGGCGGGCTCATATCATTCTATTTTGCATATTTTCGTTTGTCAAAATGTCTTCTATGAACTGCAGCTGGCAAGTGTCAGGCTTATGAATCTTGTCAACGCAATTATATCTAATTGCCGCTACATAAATCTATCGCAAATGGAGGATGAACGTGCAACGTGAAATTGCGAAAATATTTATTACACACGATCCTACATTATCTGCATACTGAGCACTAGTAGGTACTACGACGAGATGTTGTGTCCACTTGTAGCCGCACCTTGTTTTTTTTATTTTTCTTCTTCTTTTTTGCATGCAACCAACCTCTTAACTTAGATTTAAAGATAGAAAATTTATTGCAGTTCTCTACTAACATGCTGTTTGCATTTTTTTTTTCAAACGAAGTATCATTTGCATTATGATCATGATGTAGAGTTTTAGTATGACGTTGGTTGACAAGACACATTCTTGTGATGCCATCAAATTAGGTTTATTTCATTATTAGTCTCATATTGTAAGTATGTTTTATTATTTTTTATTAGATGAGAAGAATTTTTTATAAAAATTGGAATTTTAATGCATATTTTAATAAATTAAACATTATTAATACATATGTATTTCAATTATAACATATCTTGTTTAGAGTTATCTGACTTTGGTATCGATCGATTACAGCTGTTTTAAAGTCCTGAGGGTTGTAATTCTAACAAAGATTTTAGTTATCTTCATTTAACACAATACTAAAAATCCTCCGTAATTTAACTAGTTTTAAGTGTTTATTTTAAAAATTATTTATAACTAATTTTAAGGAAAATTTTCCACGTCACAAAATGGCCCATATCTCGAAAACTAAGCGAGATAGAGCAAAACGGACAAAATATTTGCTATGGACTAGGACCGGGGAGCGTCCCGAGACCCTAAATTTTAAATCACTTAGTATAATTATAAATATGACTTAGTATAATTATAAATAAAACTACAGTCTTACAAATTTTTTAATTAAATTTCGATTTGTTAAATTTAAGAAAAGAATTTGTTAAAATGAACAAATTGTATTTTAAGCCAAAAAACAGGAATAAATTTTGTTAAAGTAACAATTGCTTAGCAACACATTATGCTTTAAAAAGGAACTTTTAAATTTGTTTAAAATTTATTAAATATATTTATTTTATTATGTTTTATGTTTATTTTGAATTTATATTTAACTATGTTTATATTTAAATTTTAATTTCAATTATAAATGTTCTCGAATGACTAATATTAATATGAAAATTTGATTTGCTATCACTGTAATTTATAAGATTTATTCTTGAAACAATAAATAAACTAAACTAAACTAAACTAAAAAAAAAAAAAAAATTCTGTCCAGCGAATAGACGTATTATTTTGAGTGTATGGATGCTATTTTCCAGCTGCTAATGGTGAAAAATTACGCTTTTGTAAACAATTTTTTTTTAGTGGCTTAGACCGTAATGTTTTTAAAAGATGGATAAATCCTAAAAAACGGCAATTCGGCCCTTCTAAGAAATCTGTTAACCCTCTAAAAGCCCTCCTCCAGGCCACAAATGCGCTAAATGAGTATTTTATAATAAGAAATTAAGCTTTTTCAATAGAAAACAAAATTTATTAAATTTTTCGTGAAGAATTTTTTTTATATACGAGGGCGACCGCAAAAGTAACTGGCCTAACATAAAAAGAACTGTTTTTTTGGAATTATTATTATTTATTTTTCAACATAATCTCCTTCCAACTCAATACACTTCATCAAACGTTTTTCAAGTTTTTTAATTCCATCCGAAAAATAAGATTTTTCAAGACCTTCAAAATATGCCTCAGTTTCAGCAATAACCTCGCTATTGGACGAACATTTTTTGCCACCGAGAAATTTTTTTAAATTTGGAAACAAGAAATAATCAGAAGGAGCTAAATCTGGACTATATGGTGGATGCGGAGCAATTTCAAATCGTAATTCGGCCAGTTTTTGTTAAGTTAAAAATGCGATTTTTTGGGGCAAAGTCAACAAACGCGGCACCCATCTTGCAGATAGCTTTTTCATGTGGAGTTCATCATGTAAAATACTCCAAACTTGTTTTTCGTGTATTTTAACAATATCAGAAAGTTCTCTGAGCTTTATTCGTCTATCTTTAGACGTTTTCGGTCTTCCAGAGCGTTGTTCATCTTCCGTACTTGAACGACCCATTTTAAATTGTTGAACCCAGGATTTCACGGTGGAGTATGATGGTGCATTATCACCATGAACAGAATCCAATTCAGCTTTGATTAATTGTGGCGTATAACCTTTCATATAAAAGTGTTTAATTACCGCACGAAACTATTTATTTTCCATTTTTCAAAAATTACAAAACTTGTTTACTTCAATCACCTGTAACAAAGAAAATAATCGTTAAATATTTCGGAAATTTTAACAGATGGCTTATAAAAGATTGCTTTAAAAAAAAAAAAAAGTTGCTAGTAAAACAGAAAATGTGCCAGGCCAGTTACTTTTGCGGTCGCCCTCGTACAGTGCACAGTTTGGAAGCGAGAAAGTGTCAAAAATAAAATTTCGTACAATTTCGAAAAATAAATATTTAAAACAAACAGAATTTTCCAAAGTCTTAAAAACATATTCAAATTGACTAAAACAATTAGAAATAGATTGAAGCTTAGGGTACTCAAAAAACTTCTTATTTTGGTCCAAGAACACACAGCATTCCATAAGGATACTTTTAAAGGACATTGCCTTAACTTGAAAATGAATGGACGCATTTTTCAAGGCGAAAAGAACTGATGATGGCTTTGTAGCGAAAGCCAAAAATACGTATTATGTCTAGCTGGTCTTATCGAATTCTTTCAATAAGACCAGCATTCTTATTCTTTGTAATTTACTTGTAAAATTTGTATCATCTTTCTTTAATTTGAAAATAATTTAAACAGAAAGTGATATTAATTTATGATCTAGAGTCAAACTAAAGAACATTCATTTACCAAAATAAGAGATCAACTAAAAATTCCCCTCATTTCTTAGAAATAATATATTTGGCAAAAGTAGCAAAGCTTATAATTATGAATAACATATATTGAAGTTGTGGTGCGTTTTCGCTCAATTTCGCATTTTTCGAAAAACGAAAATCGCTACATCCTCTTAAGTAACAGCACAAAAAATTATAATTTTTTTGTTGTAATTACATCTTGATAAGAGAAATCATTTATGCTTAAACCTAGTAATTTTTATGAACTAGTTTTCGGGATTCCCTCTTAACCTATTTTAGCCCATATCGTCTAAAATAGAAAACGAAAAAAAAATGTTGTAGAAGAACTTATTGTTTATTTTTCGTGAGGAACACATGGTATAAATTTTATTGCAAAAAAGCTTAGGCCGGTTAGAGGGTTAATGTGATGAAATCTAATTCGGTACACGTATGGCTAAAATATTTGGCATATAACTTGACTTAGTGAGAATAAATGACAGATGTTTACCCTTCAAAATGCCGTATAATTTTTTAAAGACGCAAACAATATGTAAAACATTAAAAACGTATTTGTTTGATTTTTGTTTGTCCAATTTTCTTATTGATTTTATATTTAAATAAAATGTTAATCAGTTGCAGTTTACATATTGTACCATTAATGTTACTTGGTTTTATCGTATTGTGGTGCATAACTAAAAAATGCGGGATTCACAATAGTTGGCGTATTTTTACACATGGTTTGTGTCTTTAATAACTCATATAGCATTTTGGAGGGTACATATTCTCACTTAGCCATTGAACGAAATAGTGTAAACAACATAGAAGTCACTCAAGCAGCAATTTCAAAACGTTTGAGAGCAGCAGGATTCATCCAAAAGCAAAGAAATTGGATACCACACGACCTGAAGCCGAGAAACGTTGAAAGACGAGTTTGTATATCCGGAATGCTTCTTGAACGCCATAAAAAGAAGTTATTTTTGCATCGAATCATTAGTGGCGATGAAAAATGGAAACATGAAGCCGCAATATTCCATGATGACAAGGCCGGTTAAAAACTATTTAGAAAATAGTGATTGGGAAGTTTTGCTTCACCCGTCTTATAGTCCAGACCTTGCCCCGTCATTTGTTTTGATCGACACAGAACACTCTGGAATATACTTCACTTCGAATTTCGCTTGATTCGTTCGTGGCCTAAAAAAATTATCAGTTCTTTTGGCGCGGAATCCATATGTTGTTAGAAAGATGGGAAATGCCCAAAATTTGCAAAAAAAATCCGCATTTTTAAGTTATTAAACTTGTTTTCTATGAACAAAAGTTGTTATGTGTACAAAGTGGTATGAACATATTTTGAAAAATGGCTCCTTCAAGAGGTGTTATGTGCAGTTTTTCTTAAAAACTAAGCACCGCTCTGTAACAGCGATTAAATCCGGATTTATTGTAATGCAGTATTTTAGTAAATGAGGTCGTGAATCATTATGGCATATGATGTTAATAAAATATCTTAAAAGGATAATATAAATCAGTTTTTTCGCTCTCCTGAAAACTTGTTAAAAAACACATAGCACTACTTGTAGGCAAGCCGATGATATATTTCGGACAACAATGGAAATGTCTACCCGAGTAAAACAAAATGATCTGGCACAAAAATACCGTTATATGCATAACAAATTAGTTCTATTGGGACAAATAAAAAACAAAATACAGTTCGTTTTTCAAAGTAAAAGAAGTGTTAAGGCTGAGTTACCCAACCGTAAACGTATCTGTAACGAATCAGCTGTTTCGAAACCACAAGAAGAAATGTATACGAATGGTTACTAATACGTAAATGTAAACGTACTTGCCGGATCATTCTGTTGAAATCAGAATTTTCTATCCGGCATCGAAACAGCGAATGATTTTAGTCGGAAAAAATATGAAATGAATAAAGAAAATTGATTCAAACAACAAATAAGGAATAAAAATTAACAAATAAATGGAAAAATTTTTAATAAAATATAAAATACACATGAAATAGATGCTAAATAGTAATGTCGTTTACGGTAATCTATAATACTGCATTTAGACTAAGTAAAAACTACCTAGTTTTTGGCCGTTGTTAGTTTTTACTTGTCAAAACGCATACATAAAAAACAAACAAAACCCAGTTTTGTACAAAAATTAGGTAGTTTTTGCTCAGTCTAAATTCAGTATAAGTGTACCTTTTAGCTACGGCACGGTACAGTTACATCACATTTACATTGACGGTCCCATAATCCGCCCTTTACACTTTTGCACTCTCTTTCTCAACTCTCTTAAACAAATTCAAACACCAAATTATATCTAAATTTACCGTTATTTTTACAATAATTCATTATTTATCACGTTTTTATCTAAAATGGAAGTTGTGAAAGTGCGTAATATAATAAATCTATTTGAAAAAATATTGCGCCTGAGAAATAATATTAAAACTTCAACGACTCGTCTTGGATGCCCAATAAAGATTGATGACCGAATTGGTCGTCATCTTGCAAAACTAGTCATAATTGATATTGCAATTACTCCAGCTGAAGCTCTTGCAATGCTAAATATTGACGCATGGAGGTATTCAAAAGATAGGGGCTAAGGCCAGGGGGTATCCATTAAGATGTTTTAAGATTTTTGAAAAAATTCACACACGAATGAGAAGAAAAACATAAAGAATTTGAAGAAATTTAACAGCGAACGAGAGAAAATGAAGGACGTCACGAAAACAATAAATTTAATAAAAACGTGTTTACAAGCAAAAAAATCATTAAAAACAATAAAAAAATAATTAAAATTGATTATTTATTATTTATTTCACTTTTAAAGTTGTTTTTGTTACCGCTTTAATCAATAATCATAAGAAACAATAAAAACAGTGCCCTGTTAACTTTTTCGGTTTTCCTTTTGTTTCTCTTATTCTTCAAAGGAATTAACAGGCACCCAATCCATATAAATTTTAAGGGAACCAAAGAGTACACTTTTTTCTTATGGGAACTCTTTAGCCTATATCCTCGTTGCTAAGGCTGCAGTGAAAAAAGAAGCCATTTTTATAAAAAAAAAAAATATCAGACTTTGCAAAGAATTTGCACAAGTCCTCGAAAATTGGATTGAGGACGACTGGAACAAGGTAAAGAAATTGAAGCCATATATTTTAAGTCATATGTGACCTTCTCCGAGAAAAGGGACCTAGTGTGTGAAAATGAAGTTTTGAGAAGAACGCATTTAAAGTTAAATTAAAAATAAAATATGAATATTTTTCTCATTTTTATCGAAACCGGTTTTTTGACACAATAGGTCCCTTTTCTTGAAAAAGGTCACATATATTTTTGAATGAAACAATTTAGTTCCGATGGTCGAGCTTGGTATTGGTCAAAAGACCCAAACACCACTACCCCCAATGGAGAAACTCTAAACATGAAATGTATTAGTGAAAAATGGAGTGGGTAGTCTACACTCAAAAAAATAAGTTAGTAAAAAAATTAGAAAAACATCTTGTATATCAAGTATACTAGTTTTCAGCATTTTTTTTGCTGAAATTTTGTTCTCAGCAAAAGTTTAAGTTATATTTTTTTAGCACTAAACTAATTTTGAACTAATGTTTGACTAATCTATTTTGCTACAAAAATTGTGCTGATAACCGCATTTATAGCGTGGACGACAACCAGATAGACAAGACGTCGCAACTCTACACAATTTCTATATTTAAATTTTCAGCAAATAAATTAACTAGAGTAAAATTTCTCTACAAATTTTTTGAGTTTTTTCCATCTACTAATATTAGGGTATTCAATTAATCGACATTTTAATTTAATCGATTAATCGTTCAAATAATTATTCGGGTTTTTTTTCTTAATCGATTAATCGAATAAAATTTTAAAATTAATCGATTAATCTAAAAAATGTTATGTAAAATAATATACATACATTTGTTGTATTTTGATTAATTTTATTTAAAAAAAGAACAAAAACAGTTTCGGAAACTCTTCTAAAATTCATAAAAATTAAAAAATGCTATAATTCAGATCATATTTTATCAAAATTTTTATTACTTCTGTCCCCTCTGTAATATATTCAAATTTTATCCAAATCGGGGAGAACCACACCACAGACCTTTCTCTAAAATTATCTTTCTATAAAAATTAGCCAGGCGTTCATATATTATACATAGCGCTCTATAATATCTTCAATGAGAAGAAGAATAGATCAACTCGTAGATTAATTTGTACCCATTTCGTATGCATTCAACTCATAAAACATATAAATGTAGAGAGACATTATTTTTAGAATTGATTTCCCTCCACGTTTACGTCCCCTTATTTGATTTTAACAACTATTTCGCGGGGAATTTAAAAAAACCTTGTGATTAATTTTGACAAATTTGTTTCTAGCAGAGTTAGCTGAATTGGGCTCTGAAAAGCTCATATGTATAAAAGGTTATTTAGTTCTCATCAAACATTATTTAGAACTCATAAATACTAATTGTGACTATACTCTTGTTAAAAACTTATTTGTAAATTACTTTGTTTTTTACCTTTCAAATAAAAAACACCTGGATATGTTTATTTATCTTTTAATTTACCATTTATTAATTCGAATCCTATCGCTTGGGCTAATACTTATCTGTTGATGTTTTTATTTTTTCTTTGATATTTAAGATGTTTTTCACAATTTGTTAAATAAGTTTTAATAAAATCCCATATTTACTTTAATAAAAAATATATATTTTTGAAACATTTAATTAATTTTTTACCAATTTCGATTAATCGTATTAAATTATTCGAATTATTCGAAATATGGCCATTTTAAATTATTCGAATAATTTTTGAGCAAAACTGTTCGATTAATCGAATAACGATTAATCGACTGAATACCCTAACTAATATTCAGCAAAAAGTTTAGTGATTTTAAAAAGGATTTTTTTCATTTGCAAACGACTAAGTACTAGCAAAACTTTTGCTGAGATTACTATTTTTTTGGTAAAAATTAGCTCGCTGATTTTCAGCAAACACCTTTTGCTGAAATTACCAACTTTATTGCAAGCACGCTTTATTGCATGACTAAAAATTTGCTGACACAGCAAAATTTTTTGCTGACTTTTTTTTGAGTTTAGTTAAAATTAATGGTATTATGAAAAAAGAACAGTACCTTACAATTTTACAAAACAATTTGCCGGCTTCAATAGATAAAACGGGTCTTGCTACTGAAAATATCGTGTTTCAGTATGACAATAATCCTAAACACTCGGCCAAAATCGTCAAAAATTGGTTGAATTGTTAACCATTTGAAACTATGAAATGGCTATCGAGGTCACCGGATATGAATCCGATAGAAAACTTTTGGTGTTATACAAAATATCAGCTCGATAAAATTTCCGGATGCTCCAAGTGGCGTTAACAACTTTTGTGAAAAGGTACAAGAAATTTGGGATACAATTTTTAAGGGGCTTTTTGTCCCCTTCTAAAAAGGGTAACAGGGTTAAAATGTTCCGCAAAAATATTTGCCATGAAATTCTACTGTAAGTTTGTGGAGACATCAAAGTTGAAAATTTAACTTCAGTGCCAGAAATGAGACAAAACTTAGAATATGTTTAATAGTTAATCTCGTACTTATTCAAAATTGGCGCTCAAATATCTAACAAACCTGTATTTTAGGGGGAAACCATGTGAATCTTCCATTTTAGGTATAGGATATGTTCAGCAATCTTATGTAAAACACAACGGGGAACATTTGTGTGGAATATTTTAACCCTCTAACTCTTCAGTTTATTTTTTTGTTCCTTTTTAAAATGGGGCCAAAAAACTCCCTTTAATTGAAATGTTGCACAAAAATTTTCCTCGTAGTGTTTTACATAAGTTCGCTGAACATATCCTTTACTTAAAATCGAAGATTCACATGATTTTCTATACCGATTCACAATAAACATTTGAAAAAGGGCGAAATTTTAACCACCTCCTAAAATAAAATTCCGATGTGATCTTTCAAAACGCCGAGACACGTGTATTTTTTTGATCTCCTCTACCAGAACCAATTTTCAGAATACTGTAATTTTTTTTCGTGTTGTACTGTGTATTTTTTTTGTAGTCTTACCGAAGATTGATTTTGATAAAATTTGGATATGTTATAAAGGATAAAAAAAATAAGAAATGGTTTTTACATTTTAGCTGCCAAATCTCTATTTTAGGATCAAAAATTACCCAAATTCTATTTATCCCGTTCTTTCATATTTAGTGCAAAATTTTATAAACATATTAAGTGTCAAATGAAAGAAATTTGAACGACACATCCAACGGTGCATAATACATGCCCCAGCGTCTCCAAGTTTTTATGTGGTTAGATAAAGAAAAATGATCTTAAGTTACACTTTATGGTCACGAAAAATGTCAAAAAAAACTCTAGTTGGTAAATAGTAGTTGGCACTTAAGATATTTTTGTCTTTTGATTAAATTCGTAACGGGACTTCCCAGAGTTTCAAAATTTTGGGAGACGATGCAATTGATGAAAGAACTATAGAGTTTTTACTAAAAATGAATATCGAAAATCATGCGGTTATGGCTCGATATACTATATTATTTCAAATTTATTTTAATCGGGATAAACAAAATGTGGAAAATAATCTATTGGTGGTATGTCCCTATCCGGATTTCTTATTTGCCTAAGGAAATCGTCAGCGGACGACGTTTTTAGAATTTCTAGAAATATTTGTTAGGTTAATGACAATTTCTTGTTCTCGCTTTTTAGCAATATTTAACATTCGAAATATCAAAGAAAAAATCTACGAATATGTTTATGTTTCAACGGTCACATGATCTAATTTTAATCAGGATTTTATAATTGTCTATCATGTCAGGTTTCGGTGTATTTTCAGGTTAAAGTATAAAAAAAGATAATTTAGGCCAAATAAGTAATATATTATCTGAAGTTCGGATAGTTTTTATTAATTTCTGAGAACAACAAATGTGGATCTATTTTCTATAACTGGAACTGTGCAATTCGCCAGGTTATTAATTGGTCCAAGTCTATAACAAGTCCTGCCTTCGTAATCATTAACGCCAGGTAATCAATGTCATATCTAATATTGAATCCCAGAATTAATAAAATTTATTCACTAATATCTGTTTTTTCTATCCACAAGTTAAATTTTAAAAAATTTGTAAAATAAATTTATTTCCCAGAGATGTGTAAAACAAAATTTCCAACAACAATTACGTCCATGATAAAAGAAGAGAAAAAAAATTCCGTGGAAGAATATCCTACAATGTATAAACTAGTACATGAGTATGCGTATCATATAAAATTATCTGTATGGATGGTATCATCACCTGTGCCCAAAAACTGCATGTACCTATACAGAATAAAATTGTTGTGGAAGACATGCATGTTTTGTTACCATGAATGACTTTCTAAGTATGTATCATGAGAGAGTGGTATTTGTTTGTTTACTAACAAAGAAGGTGTGTGTGCGTGGTTCCCTTCGCTTATCATCCTAAGTGACGACTCTAATGTCAGAAAATTAAAGCTCGCAAAAAATCATTAAGCTTTTCCTAAGGAAGTTTTTCGATAATTCCAGCAGAAAATTTTTTTATTTTTTTTTTGTTGCCGAACGTAGGGGTTGCCTTTTTAAATTTATCTTCATTACATTTTTCCTTTATAGCAAAACATTGATCTTCTCGAGACAAAAAATCGATATATCACACTTTAAGATCCGACTGTGAATGCCGAAGTTTAGGCAAAAAAAAATTCGAAATTGCCTTGCAAAAATACTTTATATTCGAATGTGTACCACACACTTTTTTTTTGCCTGTAAGGTGGTACGGTCCAATGTGCACCTATTTTGCGGCCCAATCTTATATTGGAAAGATAAAAATGACCCCGATTTTCGTTTTTTTTTATGTTTCTCATGTTTGTTGCAAGGAAGTACAAATCAAAAGTATTTTTAAGATATATCAACTGGTGAGTGTAACAAAAATATTAAAAAGTTTTCAAACAAAAAAGTGCCTATCAACTTCGCCAACTCATTTTAGCCATTAACCCCTCTTTGCATGCACACAGAAAATAAATTGGTTGGAATTCTATCGGAACCAACGAAATATTTTCATCATTCAATAATTTTAATTGCAGTTATTTAAAATTCATCATCAGGAAAGTTTTATTTATTTGTGAACAGAAAATATATATAATGAACCAAAACACTGTCACATTATCCAAAATATTGGCTTTTTTAACCAATATTGAAAAATTACTAACTTCCACATTACCTTCAATACCAACAATCACCAATTTATCGAAGATTTAGTAATTTGAATAAAATATCGGCAGCAAAAATCTAGTATCAGTTGTGTTTCAATAAAATCGATCACTCTATCCAAAGTATTAGTTTTTCCAATCAATTTAAAATTTTTTTTTAACTTTAGTAGCTTTACCCATTAATTTCCATTATTTTGGTAATTGTAATAATATATTGAGACAAGGAACAGAAATTTTATTTATCATAATAAAATTTTGGAATCTATCATATTTTTTCATTTCATACATATGCGTGTTTTAATTCTAAGTTAGACAACAACTAAACGTAAGTATCTGTGGCGCAGGAGGTAGAGACACAGCCTTATAGCCTTAGAGATTTCAGTTCAAACCTCAACCAAGGCATTACTTTTCTTTTTTTTAATAATTTTTTTATTGATTCAAATTAAAAGACACAATTGATTTTCTGTTGTGAATATAATTTTATTCAAAAACAAAATATTCAAATTTGAAATTTGACAAAAAAAATTTGTGTCGAGTTTAGCCTAGAGGAAAAGCAACGGGCTCACAAACGGAAGGTCGCCGGTTCAATCGCAATTCGCGATATAAATATTTTTTTTAGTTTTTTTTTTATTCAAATTAAAAGATACAACTGATTTTCTGTTGTTGATATAATTTTATTTATATACAAAATATTCAAACCTGAAGAAATTCAAATTTGAAATTTGACTGAAAAAATTTAAATAGAGGGAAAGCAATGACAAGCGGAAGGTCAAGGGTTCGATCCCAGTTAGCGACAAAAAAAATTTTAATTTTTAAATAAGTTTTGTGGAACGTGTTTTTCTATTTATAGAATTTATAATCCACAAACATTAAGGTAATCTATTAACACAACAAAAATTCAAAAATTGTAAATAAATTTCGGTAGTTACAATAGTATTAAAAATAAATAAAAATGATTGTACCTGGAACTACAAAAATTCGGTTGGCGAAAAAATTCGGTTGGAACTACGAATCTGTTTTCTGTGTGTGGTGATGGAAATTTCCATCATAACATTTATTGAAGAAAAGAATACACACAAGCACGTGATTTGTAATTTTTTTGTTGCTAGCAACAATTTACATCACTATTGTTTCAAGTGGAACACATCTGTCAAAAAATTAAAGTAAGCTTCATTATTAATTAGCAGGTTTAAAGTTGTCACCCAATATATTACAGTAATTTTTTTCACAAAAAGAGAAAAAATAATGCAAAGAAGGGTTACATAGCAATTTGGGCCGATATGTTAAAAACCGAAAATAATTTAATTGTGTTACCTCTACCACATTATCCAAATTTTATAAAAATTTGACGGATCCCAGAAACAGACACTCCTTGTAATTTAGTAAAGAAAACAAGTGTGTGCTTTCGCAGAGTAAAGTTAGTGATTTTTATACCCTACACCACTATGTGGTCAGGGTATTATAAGTTTGTGCTGATGTTTGTAACACCAAAAAATATTGGTCGTAGACCCACCTTATAGTATACCGATCGGTTCAGAATTTTTTTTTATTTCGATTTAACGATGTCCGTCTGTCCGTCCGTCCGTCCGTCCGTCCGTCTGTCTGTCTGTCCATGCAATCTTGTACGCACTCTACAGGTCGCACCTATTAAGATATTTCGATGAAATTTGGTACATAGACCTATGTTGGCCCAAGGACGAACAAGTTTGATTTTTTTGAACATCGGTCCATGTTTAGACCTAGTGCCCATATAAGGGTCCTACCAAAATTATATTGTTTATACGCTGCAGGTCGTAAATATTAAGATATTTTGATGAAATTTGGTACACAGACCTATATTGGCCCAATAACGCAGCCTATTGATTTTGGTGAACATCGGTCCATGTTTAGACCTAGTGCCCATATAAGGGTCCTACCAAAATTATACTGTTTATACGCTGCAGGTCGTAAATATTAAGATATTTTGATGAAATTTGGTACACAGACCTATATTGGCCCAATAACGCAGCCTATTGATTTTGGTGAACATCGGTCCATGTTTAGACCTAGTGCCCATATAAGGGTCCTACCAAAATTATACTGTTTATACGCTGCAGGTCGTAAATATTAAGATATTTTGATAAAATTTGGTATACAGACCTACATTGGCCCAGTAACGCAGCCTATTGATTTTGGTGAACATCGGTCCATGTTTAGACCTAGTGCCCATATAAGGGTCCTACTAAAATTATATGGTTTATACGCTGCAGGTCGCAAATATTAAGATATTTTGATAAAATTTGGTACACAGACCTACGTTGGCCCAAGGACAAAGCCTATTGATTTTGGTGAACATCGGTCCATGTTTAGACCTAGTGCCCATATAAGGGTCCTACCAAAATTATATTGTTTATACGCTGCAGGTCGCAAATATTAAGATATTTTGATGAAATTTGGTACACCGACTTATGGCAGCCGAAGGACGAAGCCTATTGATTTTGGTGAACATCGGTCTATGTTTAGACCTAGTGCCCATATAAGGGTCCCCCCAAAATTATATTGTTTATACGATGCACGTCGTAAATATTAAGATATTTTGACGAAATTTGGTACACAGACCTATTTTGGCCCACGGACGAAGCCTATTGATTTTGATGAACATCGGTCCATGTTTAGACCTAGTGCCCATATAAGGGTCCTACCAAAATTATACTGTTTATACGCTGCAGGTCGCAAATATTAAGATATTTTGATGAAATTTGGTACACAGACCTATATTGGCCCAATAACGCAGCCTATTGATTTTGGTGACATTAGTTGGCTTTTACCCAGACTGGTGTAGGGTATTCTATAGTCGGCATGCCCGACTTTAACCTTTTTACTCGTTTTTATTACATTCTGTCTGAAAAGCAGACAATGTAAAAAATTCATAGGATAGGTCTAGCTATTTTTGGGGCCAATTGGTCATGTGGTCATCAGAGACATCAGAAACAACAAAAACAACACAACTGCAATAATAACAACAACAATTATAATCACATTAGCTTTAAAGAACATATAAACAAATATTATCATCTGCGTTTTCAACTTATTTTCTAACCCACACTATAAACAACTACATAATTTGTATATTAACATATTTCGTGGCTTAAATGTAAAAAGCTAGCAAGTGGCGCAATATAAAATTGTGTGTTTTTTCAGTAACAACCCCTTGAAATTGTAGTTATGTATCAAAATATTTTGTGTATAAAAATATGATGCTCGTACATCGGCTCTGAACAAGTGTCCCAGTGTACAAACGGTAATGAGATGGAATTATTTTTTGAACTATCAGTAATGCCACCGACTTACTTTCTACATTATTTTAAAACACATAATAATGAGTTACTAACAACAATCCAAGAAAATTTTATGTTCTAAAGAACTGATTATAGGATAGCTAGTTTTTCTTTACGGCCTCTTCTATTGTCAATTCAAACACCGATGATTTTTGTTTGAAATTTTCCCAAAAGCAACCGCTTTTATAGCTCTAAAGTGCAACCGGTTGCCCTAGAATCAGTTCTGGAACTAGTAATAGAACTGATTCCACGTCAGTCATACCTTCCATATGATATCAGCGGAACTGCTTCCGGAACCAGTTTCATGGAATCGGTTCCAATGGAACCAGTTTTAGAATTAGTCTGTTTGGCAACCGATCGTAAAAAATTTTCTTGGGTAGTTATTTTTCAATTATTTTAAAACAAAAAATAATGCATTACCAAGAATGGCTTATTTTCATCTTTATTTCAAATGTAAAATAATGTTCTAGATTTTTGTAAATTTTTCTTATAATCTATTTTGAGATTCAATAGTTTTTGAACACTGGTAAGGATATATATTAGGATGTCCCTTAAATTAACGATTTGTCGATTTTCGTTCATTACACCCCCAGTTTTATTGGAAATGGTCCCAAATGGAAGAAATCGATTTTTTTTAGAAAACTTTAACCCGTGCTGAAATTTGGACGAAAATGGCCCATTTCGGGAAAAAAGTGTATTAAGGAGTGAGATCATAAAAATGTTAACATATATTTTTGCTTATAACTTTGGTTTAAAGCTTCTCATATTTTTTTTCGGCAGTTTACATTTTAAAATTATGTCAGTTAATAAATTAATTTACATCATGCGTTTTAATTAGTAATTTTTTACAGAATGGACGATGACAGAAAAGTGCTTCAAAAATAATTAAATATTTTCAACAAAACCAAACATGGACATAGAAAAAATTTGGAGCCCAAAACCAGAACCCGAAAATTGAAATCAAATTTTATACAAAAATACAACTGTTGTGTAATGGACGACGAAACTTATGTCCTGGCTGATTTTCCGCAGCTCACTGGTCAAGAATTTTATGTTTCCGATGTTCGAGGAAATGTTGCGTAAAAATTTAGGTCGAAAAAGCAAACAAAATTCCCTTAAAAAATTCCTAGTATGGCAGGCCATATGTAGCTGCGGCCAAATAAGCAAGTCATTTGTGACATCTGGCTCTATAAACAGCGAAATTAATATCAAGAAGTGTCTGCAGAAGAGACTTCTTCCATTTTTGAGGCAGCACAATGTATCCACTTACTTTTGGCCCGCTTTAGCATCTTGTCACTACAGCAAGAAAGCGCTGGAGTGGTATAATGATAATAATGTGGTTTTTGTACCAAGAGAGGCAAATCCACCAAACTGCCCACAGCTCAGGCCAGTGGAGAGATATTGGGCTCTCGTTAAAAGAGAATTCACGGGCACAAAAAAGGTTTCCCAGGACATGCAATATTTCAAACGTAGATGGACCACCTGCTCTAAAAAGTTGACAGAAACTACCATAAAAGCTTTAATGGGAGGGTTTCCGGAAAAAGTGGATAACTTTATTCGTAGTGGTTAGAATTCCATGCGGGTTTTTTTTGTTTGATTTTGTATTAAATTTCTTTTAATAAAACTTTGGTTTGAAGTCTTAAAAGTCAGTGGTTTGTTTTAATTTTACTTTATGTGTGTTAACATTTTTATGATCTCACTCCTTACTATTAAAAATTCTCAAAATTCGAAATTTCGAAAAAAAATTATTTTTTATTCTATTTATTCATTTAATATAGTCGAAATGACTCAGACATGGAATTTTGACTTCATCGGATATTATTAACCCACTTTAGCCTGGAATCCAAAATGACCTACCAATTTGATAAAAATGCAAACATGTGTTTTTTTTTAATTAACTTTAAAGATTTTTTAAAATGCCTAATTTGGATATGTCGATTGCTATTTTTACCACATAATAGTTGATATTAAAGAAAAACAAATAAATTGGAAAAATGATAATTCGAATTTGTGTTTGGAGCGACTGCTTTCCAGGACATTTTACAAAAATTGCTTATCTTGCCAAAAATTTAACAAAATTTGAATGTTTTCATCAAATTTTACACAGTTTTCGGAAAAATAGCACTTAGATTTGTTTATACTATAATTATCTTTACATCTGTTAAAAAAATCTTTAACCCTTAGTGGCCTGTGGTCAGAAAAGTCCCATGAAACTTAATATTTTATATGACTACGAGATTGTAAAGCCATTAAATTGATAAAAAAAATCTCAACTGGGTAAAAATAATTATTTTATATAACGTCATCGATATGGGGTTAATTTTTATATCTTTGGCCAAAAAAGACCCACTAGGAAATTTACAGAATAACACCTTTCATAATTTCCGGTAAAATATCACTTTGAATGAATAAAAAAAAATTTTTCCAATTGATAAAAATTATTATTTTGAGTAACTGGATATATATAGGGTTAATTTTCTCACTTTTCACAAAAAACGACCCACTAGGAAATTTACAGAATAACACCTTTCATAATTTTCGCAAAAATATCACTTTAAATGAGTAAAAAAAATTTTTTACACGTGATAAAAATTATTATTTTGTGTAACTTGATACATATAGGGTTAATGTTTTAACTTTTCGGCAAAAAAGAACACTTGGAAATTTTCAGAATAACGTCTTTCCAAATAGAAAGCAATAAATGCATAATAAACAAAAGCTTTTAATTAGAATATAATACGATTACAAAACTAAAATTGCTATTAACATACGGACGCTTTTGACCCCACCTTTTTAACCCTTAAAAATAAGATTGGGGCTATAGAGAATTGCGCTTGTTCGTTAGTTTTGTACCCTCTATCGCATATCCTAATTTAAAAAAGTCTGATAAATGTTATTCTGTAAATTTCCTAGTGGGTTTTTTTTTTGTGAAAAGTGATAATTTTTATCAAGTGGAAAAATAATAACTTTTATCAAGTGGAAAATTTTTTTCTTATTTATTCAAATTTTACCGGAAATTATGAAAGGTGTTATTCTGTAAATTTCCTAGTGGGACGTTTTTGGCCAAACGTATAAAACTTAACCCCACATGGATTACGTTATATAAAATAATTATTTTTACCCAGTTGAGATTTTTTTTTTTTAAATTTAATGGCTTTACAATCTCGTAGCAATATAAACTTTTAAGTTTCATGGGACTTTTCTGACCCCAGGCCACTAAGGGTTAAATATTTTTTAAACAAGTGTAAAGATAATTACAGTATAACCAAATCTAAGTGACATTTTTCCGAAAACTGTGTAAAATTTCATAAAAACATTCAAATTTTGTTAAATTTTTGACAAGATAATCAATTTTTGTAAAATGTCCTGGAAAGCAGTCGCTCCAAACACAAACTCGAATTATCATTTTTCCAATTTATTTTTTTTTTTTTCTTTAATATCAATTATTATGTGGTAAAAATAGCAATCGACATCTTCAAATTAGGCATTTTAAAAAATCTTTAAAATTAATTTAAAAAAACACGTTTTTGCATTTTTATCAAATTCGTGGGTCATTATGGATTCCAGGCTAAAGTGGGTTAATAATATCCGATAAAGTCAAAATTCCATGTCTGAATCATTTCGACTATATTAAATGAATAAATGGAATAAAAAATAATTTTTTTCGGAATTTCGAATTTTGGGAATGTAAAATAAATTTAAAATGTAAAATAATTTTAATGTAATGTTAGTAGTCTTGTTTTCAAATGCAATTTCATTTGTTTTAAATTACATTTGCAGCGGTCTTTACGGACTTAATTCTTTAAGTGTCCAAGTAAGATTATTTTCGATAACTTTTCCAATTCGTGTTGTAAAAAAATAAATCTTTCAATATGATCTTAAAAATTTGAGCAAGAGCGTTATTTAGAAAATTTTCGAAAATTTAAAAAAATTATAGTGGTTGCACATGGGGTAACAAATGGGACCCGTGTGACATCCTGCAGTCATAGCAATTTCTACTGGGATATAATCCACTGGATCGATTTACAATTCGCAGTGGTTCCCCAAAGAAAGAATTTTCTTTGGGGAACCACAGTAAAAGCTCCCAATAACAGGCACCGTTAATAAAAAGAGTTCTCTTTAAAGAACAATTTTGTGGAAACGGAATTACTTACTTAAATTTTTGTAGTAAAATTACATCTTATTCCCACCGTCTTTCTTAAAATATTGCAGAGTCATATTTTTGACGTATTTTCATCAAAAAACCTTCTACAAACGGTCACTTTTTAAGATTTTTTTTTAGCTCATCTTATTGTCGAACATAATCAGTGGAATAATTGGAACTTTTTGCACTAAAATGGTAATTAAGTTATGTAAATCTTTAGATTAAAAAAACTTTTATACAAAAATTTATTGGTTGGGTAGCTGCAGCACCTTAAACAAAAAAAAGGCGAATGTGCCCCACTCTACCCTACTTTGAATATAGGTTTTGTGTTTTGGTGCCTATAAATCAATTTTACAAAAGAATATTTTTGTATAATTTTTAACAATTAATAAACGGTTTGTGGGTTACTTCAGTCTATTTTAAAAAAGAGTGCCAAATGTGTCCGTAATATATCAAATATGGGAATTTAAATGTTCCTAATTTTGAATCTGAAGTCATAATTAAAAAATTATAAATGGCGATTCCAATATAGCGTACATACATTTTCTTTAAGATCATTTGACTGTTAAACAACATATATAGGACTGGAGTGTGGTTTGTATCTGGGTGTGGAGTGGACACGGCGCACAGTGTGCGCAGCTAAAAATATATAATATAACTGCTATATTTCAAAAAATTTTATTCCGCACTTTATAAAAAATATTTCAATTAAAATAAATTCAAAAGAGTTTTTAAGAAGAGCTCTTGAGGAACATTTACAAGGGAT
This sequence comes from Leucophora obtusa, assembly GCA_949987735.1. NCBI lineage: Eukaryota > Metazoa > Arthropoda > Insecta > Diptera > Anthomyiidae > Leucophora > Leucophora obtusa. The sequence goes on from OX465296.1 coordinate 183,103,504, forward strand.
AGAAAACTCGCTAGACTTTATGAAAATGCAGCTCTGTATAAATCTGCGAAATGTAATCTCTAGGCCATTGACAATTGCTGTCATACATAATTGCTTTAATTAGTAACAATTTTTAAGATGTCTTGTAATATTATTGAACATGTCAGTTTATTAACTGCACATTTTGGTATTTGGAGAAAAAAATATTCTTTTAAATACTACAATTTTAATAAAAACAAATACTTGACAACTAGAGATGATACTTTTACGATAAAAATGAGTGGCATTTAAAGAATATATGACAAATTTAGCGCAAACTCTACTAGATTTCTATCCCGTGTAGATGTGCCTTTAAGGCAATAGAGAAAAATACATTTCAATATAGCTCTATTGTGAATGATTTAAGGAAATTAAGGGTGGTTTATGCTCGCGTTTACTCTCGCGTGTAAATGTGTCTTTAAAACTTATGTTTTATGTTGGTTCAAAGTAGGGTATTCAATTAAACGACTTTTTGTTTCAATCGATTAATCGTGCCAATAATTATTTGGGATTTTTTCTAAACCGATTAATCGAATAAAATTTAAAAATTAATCAATTAATCGAAAAAAATGTTATGTAAAATAATATACACACAGTTTTTTTATTTTTAATAATTTTATTTAAAACGAGTAAAAAGGTTAAAGTCGGGCATGCCGACTATACAATACCCTACACCAGTCTGGTGTATTGTTTGGATCCGAAATTCGAATGGGTTAAAATGGGGCTTATGTCAAAATTTTCTATGATGTGAGTCAGCGCACCAAATTTCATTAAAATATCTTAATATCTTAATATTTGCGACCTGCAGCGTATAAACAATATAATTTTGGTGGGACCCTTATATGGGCACTAGGTCTAAACATGGACCGATGTTCACCAAAATCAATAGGCTGCGTTATTGGGCCAATATAGGTCTGTGTACCAAATTTCATCAAAATATCTTAATATTTGCGACCTGCAGCGTATAAACAGTAAATTTTGGTAGGACCCTTATATGGGCACTAGGTCTAAACATGGACCGATGTTCACCAAAATCAATAGGCTGCGTTATTAGGCCAATATAGGTCTGTGTACCAAATTTCATCAAAATATCTTAATATTTACGACCTGCAGCGTATAAACAGTATAATTTTGGTAGGACCCTTATATGGGCACTAGGTCTAAACATGGACCGATGTTCACCAAAATCAATAGCCTGCGTTATTGGGCCAACATAGGTCTGTGTACCAAATTTCATCAAAATATCTTAATATTTGCGACCTGCAGCGTATAAACAGTATAATTTTGGTAGGACCCTTATAGGCACTAGGTCTAAACATGGACCGATGTTCACCAAAAGCAATAGGCTGCGTTATTGGGCCAATATAGGTCTGTGTACCTGCAGCGTATAAACAGTATAATTTTGGTAGGACCCTTATATGGGCACTAGGTCTAAACATGGACCGATGTTCACCAAAATCAATAGGCTGCGTTTTTGGGCCAATATAGGTCTGTGTACCAAATTTCATCAGAATATCTTAATATTTGCGACCTGCAGCGTATAAACAGTATAATTTTGGTAGGACCCTTATATGGGCACTAGGTCTAAACATGGACCGATGTTCACCAAAATCAATAGGCTGCGTTATTGGGCCAATATAGGTCTGTGTACCAAATTTCATCAAAATATCTTAATATTTACGACCTGCAGCGTATAAACAGTATAATTTTGGTAGGACCCTTATATGGGCACTAGGTCTAAACATGGACCGATATTCACCAAAATCAATAGGCTACGTTATTGGGCTAACATAGGTCTGTGTACCAAATTTCGTCAAAATATCTTAATATTTACGACCTACAGCGTATAAACAATATAATTTTGGTAGGACCCTTATATGGGCACTAGGTCTAAACATGGACCGATGTTCACCAAAATCAATAGGCTGCGTTATTGGGCCAATATAGGTCTGTGTACCTGCAGCGTATAAACAGTATAATTTTGGTAGGACCCTTATATGGGCACTAGGTCTAAACATGGACCGATATTCACCAAAATCAATAGGCTACGTTATTGGGCTAACATAGGTCTGTGTACCAAATTTCGTCAAAATATCTTAATATTTACGACCTACAGCGTATAAATAATATAATTTTAGTAGGACCCTTATATGGGCACTAGGTCTAAATATGGACCGATGTTCACCAAAATCAAACTTGTTCGTCCTTGGGCCAACATAGGTCTGCGTACCAAATTTCATCAAAATATCTTAATATTTGCGACCTGTAGAGTGCACACAAGATTGCATGGACAGACAGACAGACGGACGGACGGACATCGTTAAATCGAAATAAAAAAAATTCTGAGCCGATCGGTATACTATAAGGTGGGTCTACGACCAATATTTTTTGGAGTTACAAACATCAGGTATAAAAAGGAACAAAAATAATTTCAGTAACTCTATTAAAATTCATAAAAATAAACAATGTCTCCTCTGGCATATATTAAAATTTTGTCCAAATCGGATAGAACCACATCGCAGACCTTTGTATCTCTTTCATACACAGAAGGAATTTTGACAAATTTTAATGAAAGTTTTGAATAAAGTAATGAAGTTTCCTCACATAGTACATAAAAATTTATTAGATTTGATGAAAAAGCTTCATATATTTTATGTTATTATATATTATTAGTTTTAATGAAACTTTTTCATTGAGTGTATAAAATTGTTAATAAATTAAATTAAATTTTCCACAACAATTTATGATCTCTGGTGAAACTTTATTGGTGTTATGAAAAAATCATTAACTTCATGCAAATCATAAAAAAGTAAATTTCGAGAAAAATTCTGTTGAAAATTTATTTTCTAGATTTACGCCCCTCTATCACTTCATTTTATTTGCTAAAGGATATTAAGAATTCAGAGTGCTCACTTTAATTATATTCAGCATTAATTATAATTAATAATTATAATAATTACACTGTGCTAAATCCGACAAGCGGAAAACCTAATGGGTAAACCTAATTTGAGTACGCTGAATCCAGTGGTGGTAGCCGTTTTTCTAGATTAGCTCTTAAAGAAAGATATTTGTGTGAGAAAATTATTGTTTCAAGCGCCCCAAAAAACCCGATTTTTATAAATTTTCGACCACTTATTTTTACCCGGATTGTTTGCTATTCAACGTTGGGTTGAATAGGGGAATCAATATCGGTGGAGCGGTTCAAAAGTTGTGAGTGAAAATTTGAGGATACTCCGAAATTTTCTATACAAAATTTTTACAATTTATTGCTTTGTTAAATGGTTGTAAAATGTATTGAATTTTGTATTGAAATTAAAAAGTTGTATGGAGATATTTAAGGTGTCCTCACATTTTCAATCACAACTTTTGAACCGTCAGACCAGTTTTGATTTTTTTAACGCAAAGCTTCTTGAGATAGTAGCAAACAACCTAACTAAAAATTAATCGAAAAAAAATAAAAAAATCAAATATCTTTTTTAGGAACTAATTTAGAACACCAGCTACCACCACTGGATCCAGCGCAATCGAATTAGTTTTTCCCACTGGATGCCCCGCTTGTCAGAAAAATATATCTCCGATTCGTGCACAGTGTTAATTACCGATTTTGTAATTCAGTCGGGCTTTAATAAGTCATTCCCAGCAAAACTTTTTTGAACCGGTTACCTCTGAATCTATTCTAGAACAGGTCTTTTTATCACCAGTTCTATGGAACAGTTTAAGAACTGATTCCTGAGAGTCAAAATGTAACGTTTCACTACCGCAGAACTACTGGTTCTAGAACCGGTTCCAAAGCAACCAGTTGTAGTTTGGAGGAAAAGAACCTGTTGCTTTTGGGACAAACTCAAACAAAAATCACCGATGATAGAACATAAGTTAGAACAGGTTGCATGCAAGTACAAGTTGTTCTACAACCGGTTCTTTGCATCCCACAATTTCGCTGGATTGTGTTAAAAGTCGTTGGTAAACTTTGTGTAGTATTATGTAGTGGTAAAATAATAACGTCTTAAATAAATAAGTGTATAAGCTCAAAATCAAACAAAGAGGGTGTATTATTTTATTTGCAAAGAGCACCAATCCGATTTATCTTAAGGAGATATTCATACATTTTTGAGGGTAAAACGTAACAGTTGGTGGCACCAGTGGGATTGGTTATTTTGGTTGCAATAGAAAATAGCCCAGGTAATTGAAAGAAATAAACCAACGTTTTTAAGATGTAAAACCGTAGCAACCCAGCTAAAAATCGAAATATATGGATCCATACAGGTTAAATGTATGTACGTGCATGCTCATAAACAGGCATTCATGACCATACATGGATACATAAATCTCCATACATGAATCATATATGACCGTACCTCAAAGAAAAAAGTTCGCCGTACACCCTCTTAAATGAAGTGTTTTTGAAAGGCGATTTAAAAAAAATTTTTTTTTTTTGCCGAACGTAGGGGTCGCCTTTTTTATTTTTTTTTTATAGCTTTGGCATTTAAAATCGGATTTTAAAGTGTGATATATCGACTTTTTTGCCTCGAGGAGACCAGTGTTTTGCTATATAGTAAAAATCCAATTAAAAAAAATTTAAAAAGGCGACCCCTACGTTCGGCAAAAAAAAAATAAAAAAATTTTTTTTTAAAACAACCTTGCAAAAATACTTCATATTGGAGGGTGTACGGCGCACTTTTTTTTTGCCTGTAAGGTGGCACGCTCTAGTGTGCATTAACGAAATTTGAGGTAATAATGTAACCAGTATTGATTCATATATGTCGATTTTTAGCTGGGAATGTATTATATACATATGCACTTTTTTACTCGGATATATTTAAGACTTTGTTTGATTTCAAGTTTATTTTTATTTAATTTAGCCTTGTTTCTGTACAATAACTGACGCATTATTTTGAGCGTACTTTTACTTTTTAGCACACTAGCTATTCGTTACACCGTGCAGTTGATAAATTATGAATTTTCAAGCCTTGAATAGATGAACACTTTTTTTTTTTGTTGTTTTGTTTTCCACATAAAGACACTTTTTCATGCTTTCAAATACCGGAAAAATTACGAGATGAAAAATAAAATAAAAATAATTTCATGGAATTTACTCATAAAATATGGTCTTATCTGATTGTGTTCATAAGATCATAAGACCCATATACTGTCCATACAAGTATGAATGAATATGGGAGGTATTTTTGTTGTGCTGTTTATGTTACAGATGGCCAAAACACATTAGGCCGTGCCAGGCAGTTCATTTGTTGATTTTCTCCTGTAAACAATAAAGAAAACGGCTAAAAAAGTCAAAAATATGTTTATATGTTCACATGATTTTGTTGATTGTTTCACTGGTTTGTGTATTAAGCATTATTGCCATGGACTCACTTGTATTTATGGTTTTTACTATGGTTCACCACACATGAATACATGAGGTATATGAAGCTTGTATAGTGGGATTTTGTATACCCTACAGGGTATGTTAAGTTTGTGCTGATAAACCTTCACTCAACCAAAATAATCTGTAATGGCTACTCTGTTATTACGGGAAATTTAACTATTTTGAGCCTTGCGGTATTTTTTGCAAATTTTAGCAACACATGTCTACTGATCTGTAGAACAATACCCAGAAAAATTTTCTGTTCCAAAGAATCGGTTGTAGAATAGCTACTTTTTATTTACAACCCCTTCTACTGTCGATTCTAACAACAATTATTTTTGTTTGAAATTGTCCCAAAAGCAACCACTTCCATAGCTCCAAAGTGGAATCGGTTGTCCTATAATCAGTTCTGGAACTAGTTCTAGAACTGATTCTACTTCAGTCATACCTTCCACATGGCATCCCAGAACTCGTTCCGGAAGCAATTCCATGGAATCGGTTGCAGTGGAACCAGCTGATTGAATTTTTAAAAATCTTATATTTTTTACAAGCATTTAAAAGGACCAAAAATACAAAATTAAGTAACATTTTTTTTCGCGGAATGAATTGTATTTTTATTCGCGAAAACGCCAATTTGATAAACACAAATTGTATATTACTGAAAAGCATATTGAAAACCCAAATACGAAAATCTAATAAATTGAAGAAAATTCGTACGCAATTTTTTTTGTTATATCTTTTGCTTGCAGAAATGTAAACTCCGTTACAACAAATAAAATTAAAATTGTGGAAAAAAGTTATTGCGACAACTTGTAGAAGAGATTTTTTGAAATTAGGTTTATAATGACTAAACTTACTGATTCCATTAAGAAAACACCGAAATATTAGCACTTTTTGCTTCTCACAAATTTGGCCCAAAAATTTATCACATTTTTTGATTTCACCCTTATACTTTTAACAAACCTATGTGAATTTATTCTCCAAAACTTTTCAAGTTTAAAATTTTTTTTTTAATTTTTTTACTTCGGCGCCTTTATTTTCTAATACTTTATTTGGAACTCTATCTTTTTCTTATTTTTATTTGAAAGTACGTTTATTAGTGAGTAAAACAAGTCCTTGTTTGTTAGAATCGGTTGAAAATTGTTAAAGTTACGATTTTTTAAGATAAAATTTTAATTAATGACATTTTCTTCAAAAAGTAAATGAAAAATTTCTTAAAGTTTTTATTGACACAAGTAAAAAAGTTTTGATATAGTCATATATTATCATATAAAATTTTGTTCCATTATTTATTGGAACATATATATATACCAAGATATAATTATATAAAATTCTAAGAAATTATAATATATATTGCATAATATATAGTGCAACATATTACAATATCCAATTATATATAGACCTATATATATAGTTACATATGCCTCATAATAATTATCTATAATTGTACCATTACATCCAGCTGGATATAAGTATATTATATTCGGACAAAACCCGGATAAAATTGTATCAAAACTAGGGTTTATGTCCCGCCCTTTTTTCAATCCCGCAATTCCGGGAATTTTGTGCGGGATTTCCGGGATTTTTTTTTATTCTTTTACAGAAGTTTTAGCTATTATATTACATTTTTAGAGGATTCACTTAAATTTAAAGCATTGATTTTTTTGAAATTAATTGAAATAAAATATATTTGAAATTAAAAAATGCGGTTTTAAATTCAATAACCAGAATTAGTGATAAAAAGAAATACTATTTCAGCCGAATTTTTTATATCGGTTGAATTTGGTTTAGTTTACCAACAAAATTTTTCGTACCTGTTGTTATCACCTTTGGTATTTTAGTTCTAAATACCTTAAAAAAACTCGTCATTAAAATTAAAAAAATTAGTAATATTTTCGTATTTTTTACTTCAAACAATTTCATATAAATTGATATTCCTTCATTTCAATTGTATTTTTTAAATTTTATTTATTTTTAAAATAAAGCATCAAATGATTTTTAAATTATTTTAGATTTCTTTATATGATAATTTAAAATGCAGCAATGAAAATTATCTAAATTATTTTTAAGTAGTTGTGGCATAAAAAATTTCTATTCAAAAAATAACAATTGAAGTTAAAAAACTATTTGCCTAAAAATTTGTGTAAAAAATACTCACTTTTTAACTTGTTTATAAAAATAATTCTAGAAGAATACTTCCAAAAATCTGCATAGAAACAAAATATCTAGAAATATAAATTTTTTGATTCCATAATTAAGAAATATTTAAGCAAAAAATTAATCTTAGTTCTGACTAAAAATTATCCTAAGTATCGTTTTATATCGTAATACATAAACCAGGGCTCAAATTTAAAATTTGTGTAAGACGCAAAGCGAAAAAAAGAACATGGTCCATAATTTCATATAAGAAACGTCTAAAACTATTTTTTTTAAATCTGTTTATAACTTCATTTTAATAAATTTGTTATTTTACCGTCCAACACAAGTTTGCATCCACTAACAATTCCAATATATCCGGAGAGAAGGGATGAAAATATAATACCCATGTCTTTCATTTTTTAAATCAATTCGTTTACCGTTTGAGAAGAGAATTAATATTTAGTTCATATATTTCAAAGAGTTTTTTCAAATTAAGACGGCTTTCCATACAAATATATTACCATAACATTTATTCGCGATTTAAACTGTTAAACGAATTGATCTAGAAAGATATGGATATTTTATATTTAGGCCTGCTTTCAGAATATATTAAGTAGATTTTCTCATGGGTACAATCAAAAGATGGACTTTGTCGGACGGTGTTCTAATAGAAATTGGATTTTTCAAGTACAACATATGTTGGATTTATGTATTTTATAGCAAGCGGGAATTTCCGGGATCTCGGGAAATTCTAAAAAAAATCCCGCTGTCCCGGGAAATGAAAAAGTCCGGGAAAAGAAAAACCCTAATAAAAACATATCTTACTCCATCAAATTAGATCTAATTGTATCAAATTCGATGTAATATGATCATAATACGATCTAATTTGATACAATTAGATGTTCTCATTTTTCGGATATAATTATATATAATATCAAAAGTCAAATAATTTTTTTTTAGTAGGGGAAGAAACTTTAATCTAATGTTAATGAAACTTTTTCATTGAGTGTATTGAACTTCTAATAAATAAAATTGTATATTTTACAACATTTTTTGAAAAATTCCATTAATGTTTATGTTATTATTAATTTTTTCAAACCAATATTTTAAAAATCTGTTGCCTTCCAGGAACTCGGCTCACTTCCTCACTCACTTCATTTGACAGAAATCTTGATGTGGTGTAGCGTACCTCATGGTTCGACTTGACCGAACATCATTTTTTAACTTTTTTTTTTTGCTTTGTATCACTTAAAACGATGATGCATTTGTCTCCTGTGTCAAATGTCATTGATGGTTAAGTGTAATTGCTGTTCAGTTAAAAATTACATTCAATTGATTTTCTTTATAATTTAGCTATTTGGAGTTTATTCCTGGTGTTTTATATAATTTTATCAATTGAGGACATAAATTATTGTAAACAATTGTACCACACAGCAGACAAAAATATTTCCTCTGGCAATACATCATTTCTAATTGGTTTCTAAACGCTGTACACTAATCTGACAAAATATTTAAAATCTGTTGCTCACTTTTCGAGATTTTTATACTGATGTGTTATGTATTTATATTAGGCTGTCCCTTAAATTTTCAATGTTCGTTCATTACAACCTCAGTTTTTATCTGATTGGTTCAAAATGGAACAATTAGATTTGTTTTGAAGACCTTAAACCGTGCTGAATTGCGGCCGAAAAGGCCCCATTTGTGGAAAAAATTCCCGAAATTCGAAATTTTGCAAAAATAACTTCTTCATTTAATTTGTTCATTAACGTGTCTATTCCTACAAAAAGTCGGTGACTCTTAGGCCGAGTTTTTGGGATGTCAGTTAAACTTGGTTTACTTAAAACGGAAACGAATAATGTTTGCCATTTCCAAGTTTATTAAAAAAAAATTACTGGAACAAATTTTTCTCGTTTATAGTTTTTGGTCTTTATTGAAATAAAAATAAACCACATTTAAAGAACAGTATTCCAGCTACAAAATATGTGAAACTAAGTTTAAAGATAACCTAGATCCTAAAAACTTAGCCTTAGTTGTGACTGTATTCGCCATGTGTTTTTTTGTTGCAAAGTCACAGTAAATTATATTTATTAAAATTTTTGTTTGAAAACTTCGAAAAATTAAGACCTTTTATCGACAGAATCATAACATTGGCAAATAAAATTTGATTTTTTTTTAAATTTTATATTTATTTTGTATGGAAAGTTGCGACTTTCAGTCTTAAAAGTAGTTTTATGACAGTCACAACGAGTCATAGGAATAGGTACCTAAATATACTTAAAATAATTCAGATACATTTATGGCTCATTTTATGGGTCACTTTAGCCTAGAACTGAAAATGACTCATGGGTTAACGCTTTCTAAAATTTTGAATTTGCTCAAACATGTGTGGCCCTTGCTCAAAATAATTATTTTGTGCAACCCGATCCACGGGTTTTTTAAATACGTTTAAAACTTATTTAAAAAATCTTTAACCCCTTGTGTCCTGGGGACAAAAAAAGACCTATGCGTTTTATTTAATTTTTGTCTCCATTTTTCTAAAATATTGAAATTGCTCGAAATACAATTGGTGAATTCGGAAGTGTTCTACTTGATAAAAATTACTATTTTATGTAATCTGATGCTTATAGGGTTAGTATTTTGACTTCTGGTCAAAAAAAAGACCCAAACAGTTAATAGTAAGCTTGCGGGATAACGTCTTTCGGGCGAACTTTCAGACTTTAATTAAATTTGGGTATATGATAGATAAATATACCTTTGGTATTATTAGCATTTTTGAAAAAACCTTTCATATACAGTGAACAAAAAAAGAAGTTGGACAAATTATATAGTTGACTTCTGAGATTTTGAGATCTGAGACGAGTGTCTTAAACCAGCTAAGCCGAGCCGCCGTCTAATTTTTGTCACCGCCGCCGTCGAAAATTTTTTTTACACCATAACCATCTAAAAATAATAATTTTTTTTTTAAATTTTCTTCTTTTACCTTTAAGCCGATGTTTTGTATGTGTCAACTTAAAACTTGGCTAGCCGATCAGCTTTTTTCTCACAGCCAGCTTTAAGCTGCCGCTGCAATTTTTGTATTTAGCCACTTCAGACGATTAATCTGGTAGGCACACACAACCTTAAACAGCTGATACGTTGTTACGGAAAAGACTAACTACATAAAAGAGCCATCCGGCACGGCACATTACAGAAACGTCACGGAACGCAAAGACTAATGGAGCCTTTATTGTTACGTACAATATGCTTGTGTTGTTTAAAAAAATAAAATTCAAATAACATGGTTGTTTATTTTCATCGGGACAAACAATAATTGCATTAAAGGAATTAAATGTGCTGAAATCCCAAAACTTATATGGCAAATTGTGAAAAACAATCTGTTGGAGGCATGTTCCTATCCGGATTTCATTCTTACCTAAGGAAATCGTCAGGGGACGACGTTTTAGAATTTCTAGAAATACTTATTAGTTTAAATCGCAAACTCAATGAGAATTTCTTGCTCTCGTCTAGGAGCGTCATTAGACCGTACCTCAAACAAACAGTTCGCCGTACACCTCCAATATGAAGTAGTTTTGCAAAGCAATTTGAAAAAAAAAACTATTTTTTTTTTGCTGAACGTAGGGGTTCAATTTTTTGTTATAGCTTTAAAGTCGGATTTTAAAGTCTAATATACCGCTTTTTTTTTGCCTCGAGGAGACCAGTGTTTTGCTATAAAGGTAAAATCCAATGAAAAAAAATTTAAAAAGGCGACCCTACGTTCGGCAACCAATTTATAAAAAAAATTATACTGGGTTTATCGAAAACCTTCCTTAGCAAAAGTTTAATGATTTGCTTTAATGATTGATGATTGCGAGCTTTAATTTTCTGATATTATGGTTGTACATTAGGGTGGTAGCAACTGAGATCTGGTGGGTAACTACTTGAATACTTAGGATACTTGAGGTCAATGGCCCTTAAAGCAAAACACTGGTCTCCTCGAGGGAAAAACATCGATGTGTCATACTTTAAGATCCGACTGTAAATGCCAAAGATACAGTAGTGGACTAAAGTGGATACATATTTGAATATTTTTAAATCTTTATTAATAACTTTTGTTCAATTTGTGATATCCAAGTGTAGTTTTTCCAGTTTTTGAAGTGGCCAGGTCAGAGCCCTGATTTGAATCCCATCGAGAATTGGTGGGCAATTGTCAAAAGAAGACTCTCCCAATGCGAACGAGCACCGACCAACTTAGATGCTCTTTGGTCAGGAGTTTCAGCGGAATGGACTAATATTCCACCTCAAACTATTAAAAATCTCGCGGAAAGCATGCCTTCTCGCATAAAATCTGTTTTAAAACACAAAGGACTTTGGACAAAATACTAAAGAAAGAACTTGCCGAAAATTTCAAATATGAACAAAACTGGATAAAAGCGGTCACAATTTGCAATTATTTTTTATTAACATCTTAGTGATATTGTCTACTGTATTTAGGTTTTTATTGAAGAAGAATGTTTTAATTTTATGCTTTAAAAAAAAATCATGTTGAATTAATGTATCCACTTTAGTCCACTACTGTATAACGAAATTTGCTTCAAAGGAAGTATGCTTAAATCCTGGAAGAGAAATTTATGCAGTTTATAAGAAAAAATGTTCATAAGAACTAATTTTTGAACCTGACAACGCATCAGGTCTTAAAAATGCACTTACTCAGGGATGCTTTCAAACTGAATAGACTAAAGCTGTGGAATGACCCATATATTTTCGGGATAACAGCCGTAATTAAAATATCTACGGGATTTTGTGATGTTATTGTTTTCCAGAAAATCGTAGGTATCAATCACGTTTTGATCTTAAAAGAGCAGAAACTCGTGTTTAAAGACCAATGAATGAAAAAAATTGGTGGATAGTGGGCAATGGTGGATGCCAAATGGGATTTTAGGTATTAATCATTAAAATCAGGTAGACTTTACCCAGCATTAAATTATTTTATTAAATTTTTTACTCAAATGTTTTTAACTTTCAAATCCATTTTTCTGAAAGGCGTCTATAGTTATGCAACAATAGCAAAAATAAAAATGGCGATTTAAATTAATCTACGTTAAAAATGTAACTTTTGGTTATAAGATCTTTTATATGTCCAAATTATTTAGAACCTCACCTATCAGCTGTTTTATAAGTGCGCCTATAATTATGAAACGGAGTGTATTCGGTTTGTTGCTGATTTGGTTAACCAGTGACCAGTGGCTATACCTTAATCACTAACTAAGCCAATATATACTGTGTATTTTATCTTAAACGAGTAAAAAGGTTAAAGTCGGGCATGCCGACTATACAATACCCTACACCAGTCTGGTTAAAAGCCAACTAATGTTTGGATCCGAAATTGGAATAGCTTAAAATGGGGCTTGTGTCAAAATTTTCTATAATGTGAGTCAGCGCACCAAATTTCATTAAAATATCTTAATATTTGCGACCTGCAGTTTGTAACCAAGCCAATTTTGGGGGGACCCTTATATGGGCACTAGGTCTAAACATGGACCGCTGTTCACCAAAATTATAAGCTGCGTTATTGGGCCAACATAGGTCTGTGTACCAAATTTCATCAAAATATCTTAATATTTGCGACCTGCAGCGTATTAACAGTATAATTTTGGTAGGACCCTTATATGGGTACTAGGTCTAAACATGGACCGATGTTCAGCAAAATCAATATGCTGCGTTATTGGGCTAACATAGGTCTGTGTACCAAATTTCATCAAAATATCTTAATATTTGCTACCTGCAGAGTATAAACAGTATAATTTTGGTAGGACCCTTATATGGGCACTAGGTCTAAACATGGACCGATTTGAACCAAAATCAATAGGCGTCGTCCTTGGGCCGATATAAGTCGGTATACCAAGTTTCATCAAAATATCTTAATATTTGCGACCTGTAGAGTGCGCACAAGAATGCATGGACAGACAGACAGACGGACGGACGGACGGGCGGACGGACGGGTAGACGGACATCGTTAAATCGAAATAAAAAAAATTCTGAGCCGATCGGTATACTATAAGGTGGGTCTAGCACCAATATTTTTTGGTGTTACAAACATCAGCACAAACTTATAATACCCTGACCACATAGTGGTGTAGGGTATAAAAATAGAGCTTTCTTAAAAACGGTCCAGCTCGTGTGATCTCATTGCTAGACCGAAATTATTTTCGGAATCACCAAGGAAATAAACCAACGTTTTTAAAACGTAACATAATCCCTACTAATATTATAAATGTGATTGTTTGTCTGTCTGTCTGTCTGTTTGTGGCGACATCAGGCCCAAACGGCTGAACCGATTTTCTTGAAATTTTCGGAACAGCCATTAAAAACTAACAGAATTAAAATAGGCTATATTAAATTTTGATAGGACAAAGGGGCGTGGCAACTCCCATACAACACTAATATTTTGATGTGATATTTCTCGGCACTGTTCAACTGTTTCGAATAAAATTATGGCCAGCATCTTATAAAAAGTTTCCAAAGCACTATGCTGAAAGTGGGCGGCATATAATAAGGGGGCGTGGCACCCTCATATAATCCCAAGTACTTTATGTAGGCCTCTGTTGAACATACTTGAGCAAAATCTGGCAGAGAGCTTCAAAAAGTACATTTTTACAAAAAAACAGTACCTTTTCAAAAAAGTACCTTATTTCAAAAAAGTAACTTTTTTCAAAAAAATAGATCTTAATAAAGTACCTTTCCTCAAAAAAGTAGTTCTTATGAAAAAAACTAAAATTTTCAAAAACAATACTTTTTTCAAAAAAAAAAAAAATTTTTATATATATGTACCTATTTATGTAAGCATAGCGCATGCTGTGGGGACATATTTTCAATCCACAGTTTACTATGGAGACATTTGGTTAGTTTGAGAACTGTCCTCAAACTTTTTCTAAACAAAAACAAAAATTGTTATTTTTCCCAAAAAGGACTTTTTCCAAAAAAAAATACCATTTTCCAAAAATACCTTTTCTGAAAAACAAGTCTTTTTTTCCTTAAAAGTATCTGTCAAAAAAAGACAATTTCAAAAAAAATCCTTTTTTTTTAAGTAGTTCTTCAAAGGTCTGAATGTGAAAACAAACTTTATCAACAATACGATAGAACATACACGGAAATGTTGGGACATTCCTAATTTTGCCTTTTGATATAAGTTTCTCTTTGCTCCTCTCAATCCTATTTCAATCAAAGTAATCACGGCTCTTTATAAACAATATTGCTAAACAATGCGATAAATGTGGGTGGTATGTGACGAGGGGGCGTGGCACCGCACAAACCAAATTTTTTTTGCACTGCGTTTTTTAAAAGTATTTTTAACACTTTCCCAAAAGTGGACGGGATCAGTGAAATAGAACGTGAGGCATTCAAAATATCCTAAAATTTCAAACCATATCAAAATATATTGGACGATATTAGAATACAAGGCATACCTTAAAAGGGGCTGGGATGGGAAAACGGGTAGTGGCATATATCATATAACCCAATATTTTTAAAGTGCTATTCCTCCTTTCCTATTGAACGATTTCGCAAAAAAAATTTGTACTTTGTCTTTTAATCATGGTTGGCAACCGAAACGAATAAGTTTAGATTAATGGATTTACATCAACATTTTAATGTCAGAGATTCTACATATTTAAGAACATTTGGTTACTTATAAACACTAATTCGCACATCATAAGAATATACACCACATAAATTCTCTTCATCCAATCAAGTCGGGTTCAATTTCAATACTATGGTGCTAAGTGCATTTAAGTATAAACTTTAAAATCAACTCTAATTCGTTTCGGTTGCCAACCCTGCTTATAAATGAAATTCGTCTAACTCAGCTACTGTTGAACTTATTTGAGCAACATATATATTTTAGCGAAAAATACAACATTAGACTTAAGTCAAAAAATTATAGTCGGTCAAGACCGAACATGAAACAACCTATACCATATACAATTTGGGTCATATTCCAAAAAGTGACCTATATTTATTAAATGGGCAAAACATTAACGAGACAGAACATGTAGAGAAAAATCTGAATGAAATGTCATTATTTTTGGCATTTATAAACATCAGCGCAAACCCATAATACCCTTTCCCCATGGTGGTGTAGGGTAAAAAATGTTTAACCTCGGCTTCTGCTTAACCAAAAAATAGAAAATTATAAGCCTGAATCTTGATGTCTCTTCCCGTACTTTACCGCAGTTGCCCAAACTTACCCAAAGGCGTTCCCGTACTCAAAATTGCGTGCAAATTGTTGTTGTTTGGGCTGTTTTGGGTTCCCGCGGGAACCCGCGGTAACTTACGGGAACGCACATTTAATTTTCACAAAATTTGTGATCATTTGCCACCTGGGGACTCCGGGGTTTAAGACTGCTTTTTTTATAAGCTTCTAATAGGCATTCGCATCGAAAGGGGTTTTTGAAGATTTATACATAAACAAAAAATATTAAGTGCGTTCCTTTACTTTTTGGGTAAAGTTCGGTAAAATGAGAGTAAGCAAAAAATCCTCTCACAAAATGACAAAGTTACCCAAAAGTAAAAGAACGCACAAAACCACTTTTCGAGCCCAAAAATGCATTTCCAAGAAAAATGTTAGAATGCGTATAATTTTAGTTTGCAATATAGAATAATCATTTAAAAGTTCTTATTGATTTTGTTCAATTAATTATTATAAATAACACATTTCTTTTGCGTATTGTTTTGTTTAATTTAATTTTTCAATTTATTTTCTATTATTGTTTTTGGTTATCATTGCATCAGCTGTTAATTTTACTACTTACCAAAGTTACCCGAAGAAAAAGTTTGGGTAACTTTGATAAAAAGAGAAACACAAATGCACTCTCTTGAATGCTCTCATTTACCCAATTTTCGAGTATGGGAACGCTTTTAGGGTAAGTTTGGGATCCCGCGGGTTCCCGCGGTAACGTAAAGGAACGAACCTATTATGTTTTACTTTCATAGAATAGTTTTACTATCCAAAATAAATTACATTTTAAACTTTAAGATGTGCTAACTAATAAAGTACCGGGCTTGCACGATACGACAAAGTTCGTTTTCGGTTTAACTGACTTCCAAAAACTAGGCCTAAGGCACGCAGCTAAATCTAGCGGGCTTGCCCGCTAGTAATATATATATATGGTAATGATTTTTTACACTGGGTAATTTATGAAAAGGATCCCATAGTATTTTAAAGTAAATTTTATAAAAAAAATAATTTGGAAACAATGTTCTAGGGTAAGGCTTTCCCTTATGACTATACTAAAAAAATAAGTTAGTAGAAAAACTAGTAAAGCGTCTTTTTTTTTGCTGAAATTCCGTTTTTAGCAAAAATTTTAGTTATACTTTTTCAGAAGAAAATTAATTTTTAACCAATGTTTTACTAATTTATTTTGCTACAACAATTGTGCTGATAAACGCATTTATAGCGTGGACGACAACCAGATAGACAAGATGTAGATGCCGCAGCTTGTCTGCATGAAATAGAAGTACAGACAACGGAAATGATAATTCTCTACACAATTTCTAGACTTAAAAAAAATAAATAAAGTATTTCTTATTTAATTTTTTTATTGGCGCATTTTTTCAGTCTTATAATATTTACTAAAAAGTTTTATAAATTTTAGCAAGGAGTGTTAGCACAATTTAGCCCACACCAGACGAAATACACTGATGATGGCTTTGTAGCGAAAGCCGAAAATACGTATTCTGTATTGCTGGTCTTATCGAATTCATTCAAATATATTTTTATTCTTTGTAATTTACTTGTAAAAATTGTATCATCTTTCTTTGATTTCTTTTTTCTACAAACACCCTTCTGGCCAAAAAGTTGCTGACACAGCAAACCTTTTTGCTGAGTTTACTGATTTTTTTTGAGTATACATTAGGGTTTTTCTTTTCCCGGACTTTTTCATTTCCCGGGACAGCGGGATTTTTTTATGAATTTCCCGGGATCCCGGGAATTCCCATTCATTCGAAAATAAATAAATCTGACATATGTTGTATTGGAAAAACTCGATTTCTATTACAACACCGTCCGACAAAGTTCATTTTTTGGTTGTACCTATGAGAAAATCTGCTTAATATATTCTGAAAGCAGGGCTAAATATAAAATATCCATGTCTTCCACTTTTTCTAGATCAATTCGAATTAATATAGACAAAGTGAAAGACACGGGTATTTTATTTTCATCCCTCCTTTTAGGACATATTCGAATTGTTCATGGGTGCAAACTTGTGTCGGACCAGTTTTATAGTCAGAACTTAGATAGTTTTTTTGCTTAAACATTTCTTAAGTGTGGAATCCAAAAATTTCTATTTCTAGATATTTTATTTCTATGGAGATTTTCAGAAGAATTCGTCTAGAATTATTTTTATAAAAAAGTTTAAAAGGGAGTATTTTTCACACAAATTTTTAGGCAAATTGGCTTAAATCTTTTTATAAAAATAGAAAATAAAATATTATTAATTAATTTTTTAACTTTAGTTGGTATTTTTTGATTAGAAATTTTTAAAAATAAATTCCCAGCCAGAAATTTCGGAGCGCTCATAAATAAGATTCTTAAATGGCTCATAGGAAAAAGTGGAAAATTTTTTTTTTACGGCTAATTTCTGAGTCTTTCATATTTGCATTTTAAATTAACATATAAAAAATCCAAAATTATTTGAAAAAGCATCTGAAGCATTATTTGAAAAATAAATAATTTTTAAAAAATACAATTAAAATAAAGGAGTAACAATTGATATTTAAATGAAATTATTTGAAGTAAAAAACACTCAAATTATTCATATCAGCTGAAAATATTACTAATTTTTTAAATTTTAATGCACAGGCTTTTCGGATGTATATTGAACTGAAATAATGATGTTGAAATGTTGTATATATTGCTTTACTTGAACAAAGATCATCGTTTTAAAGAAACCATTTTTTTTCCCGAAGTACGAGTATTTTTATTGGTAACTAAACCAAATTCAGCTGACATTCAAAAACAATTTTGCCTTAATAATATAGTTTTTTTATATTGTACTAATTCAGTTTATTAAATTTTGAATCGTATTTTTATTTTAAATATTTTTATTTAAATTGATTTCAAAAAAATCAAAGCTTTAAATTTAAATAAAGCTTCCGAAATTGCAATATATACTAGCTAGAACTTCTATAAAAGAATACAAATAATCCCGGGAAATCCCGTATGAAATTCCCGGGATTGCGGGATTGAAAAAAGGGCGGGTTTCCCGGGAATCTCGTCCCGGGAATTCCTGGGACATAAACCCTAGTATACATACACTCTGCATATTAGTTATGTATGTTGAAGATCAAGCACAAATTATATTTTCTTAATTATTGCAAGAAAAATTAAATTTTTTTTTTAATCCAATTTTCCAATTTTGTTACAAATCAACGAAATACTAGCAACAAAACATTACAATTCAACACGTTTGGTGTGAATATTTGCACCCCATATTTCAAATGCAGTTCGCCAATTAAATTTTATTAAATTTTTGATATTAAGAAAAAAGGAAAACAAAATCGTAAGTATATGTGGCTTGGGAGTTGGGTAACCATGCGCGGTTCCAGCAATTAATATAAGGGGAAAAATCATACGCCACAGTAGAGAAATACATTGAGTTGGCCACTGAGGCGTATGATTTTTCCCCTTATATTAATTGCTGGAACCGCGCATGTGGGTAACTGTATATGCGTTTATAAGTTTTTACTCATGATCCCAATGAACAGATGCCAAAGAGCCAAACAATTCTGGCATTCACTTAAGAAAAACTGCAACTAACTACAGTGAAACACGGTTATAACGAATAAGCGCTTTATAACGGCCCCTTCTACAGTTATGTATTTACAAAATTACTACGTTTACAAACTTCTTCAAAAATTTCGTTCCCTTGCAAGTTGTTATAACCATGTTGCACTGTATATGGAAGATGATGATCTTATTGTTAATTTTTTATTAACTCTATCAATAAAAAATAGTAGCGTTTTTTTTCGTAAAATAGTTGCTTTCAGCGGCATCTCATAAAATCATACAACTAAAGGTGTAGAAAGGTGGGTGTATTCACGTTATTTTATTAAATTATTATAGATTTTATTTTTTCATTTAAAGGTCACTTGAAACAAGGTTTGGTTTAAAGTTTAATAAAATAACACCTCCAAAAATTGTACTAAATTTTAGTTGAACTTTAATTCTTAAAAAAAAAGCATAAAACAATGTAATTGAATCATAATCTTTTTCGTTTGCACAACCATCTTTATGTGTCGTAGTTTAGCGAATGCCACCAGACATGACTTAAATATTTTCTTGTTTGTATTTAAACGGTTTAGTTGGTATTCCCTCTAAGGAGGTTAACATAAGCTTCCATAAATTCTTGGAATGTTTGTTTATCTTTCACAGAGTACAGTAGTTTATCATAAAAAATTTGTTTGTATTTGAAAGAATACTAAGATTTTAACTATGTAGAAGAAGGATCAAAAATTGTCTTAAATATAATTTTTTCTTAAGTATTAAGTAAAGGGTTCTTCAACAGGGACGCTACAAAAGTAGAAAGACAGGGACAGCAAACGACGCCATATTTCTTGCCGCTCTTTTGACATTTCTCTTCAGTAAGGTTTGCCATTTCATCATGGAAAAATATACGAGCCAACAACGAGTCGAAATTATTAAAATTTACTACCGAAATTCGGAGTCAGTGGCCTTAACGTTAAGAGCGCTACGTCCAATTTATGGTCGTCATAATGAATGGCTTCGTCAATAAACAAAATATGCGTTATTGGTCATACAGCAATCCACGCGTACTCCATGAGTCATCATTGCACCCCAAAAAATTACGGTATGGTGCAGTTTATGCCCGGCGGCGTCATTGGGCCGTACTTCTTCCGTGATGATCAAGACCGGCACGTTACTGTGAATGGGAATCGCTACCGTTCAATGATAACCGAATATTTTTGGCCCCAATTGGATGATATGGACTTGGAGGCCATGTGGTTCCAACAGGACGGCGCAACAAGCCACACAGCGAATGTCACAATCAATTTATTGCAAACCAAGTTTGGAGAACGTGTTATCTTACGAAATGGTCCAGTCGATTGGCCACCTCGGTCGTCCGATTTGACGCCGTTGGACTATTTCCTGTGGGGCTACGTCAAATCTATGGTCTATGCCAACAAGCCAGCGACGATTGATGAACTTCGTACGGCCGATTTATGCTTGAAAACAGTCGAAAATTGGGTTCAGCGTCTGGACTTCTGCAAGCGTGCCCGTGGTGGCCATGCAAAAGAGATCGATTTCCATATATAATGACATCGAACGTACTTTCACAGGAATAAAGAATTTCATTGATATCCAAAACCGTTTTTGTTTTATTTAAAAAAACTTTTGTAGCGCTCTTATTGAAAAACCCTTTATAACGAATCCTGAGGCATAATTTCAGACCCTTATTAAACATGAATATATTGATTAACTTAACTCTTTCATTTCCCATGTACACACCCAAAATAATACGTCTGTTGGCTGGACAGAAAAATTTTGTTACTTTAACACAATTTATTCCTGTTTTTGGCTTAAAATAAAATTTGTTGATTTTAACACTTTTTTTTTGTTAAACTTAATAGGTCAAAATTGTGCTGGCGCAAATACATGTACTATTTCCTGTTATTTTAGCAGAATTTTTTTAGCAGAATTTTTAACTTTACCGGGCTTTTTTAGAGAAAGTAACAGAAAAATTAGTTCAACTAATTCAGAACGCGTTTAACAGACTTTTGTACTAACTTTTTTTTATGAGTGTATGGTATTTTTTTGGCCACAATTCTTCACCAATTCAATTGGTTTTCCATTAATTCATGTTGTTATACATTTTTTTGTATTTAATTTTGCTTTTTTGCGGTAAATTATGCATTTTTATTTTCAATTATATTTCTTCGTCAAAAAAATAATTTTTTTGTAAACAAAGTACGAATTTTTGCAACTCTAATATGAATTTCTACAACTCTGTTACCTTAATTAGTTAAAAATATTGCAACTATTTGACAAATATTTTGAGTGTGTAAGTGTGTCGTCACAAAAATAGAATAGATTCTATTACGACGACAAATCTCCGGACGACATGGCGACATTTTGCTTCCCATACAAAATATATGAAAAAGCACATGTCGTTGTCGACCCAGTTCTGATTAATATCTTAGGAACAATATCTCTCAGTAACAAAGTGGTGTTTTTATGCCAGTCAACTTTCATATCAAAGAATAGCTCAGCGGTAAAGCACTAGGCTAGCAATCATGAGGTCGCAAGTTCGATACCCGGTGGCGGCAATAAAAAAACTTTTGTAAAATAAAAGAAATATAGTTTTTTTGCGATGAATTTTTTTTTTTAACTTTTAGTTGGTGAAAAAGAGCTTCCTTTGCACTCGTTCAAAAAGTACTGAAAAAATATTGAAGTGGGAGTACACCTCTCCTATGACAACTCAAATACATCTAGATCATCATTTGTAGTGATTTTTCTACTGCTTCGGCATCTCTTTTTTTGCTGGGTAGCTTTATTAAAGTATCGAGTATGGGTCATATGCAAAATCACAAATTTATAAAACAAATTTTTCATACAAAATTCATTTAATAAAAGTTTTATAAGGTTTTCAAATTATTATGCATAAGCACTTACATATATCTCCAGTATTTGATAGTAATTACTATACAATTTAGTACTGCTACTAACAATACTTCAAGTTTAAATACAATGTAATTACAATCAAACCACTGTATTGTGCGACTACTCGTATAATATCGCATATTTTAAGACAACAAAAAAGATGTTTCCTTATTATGTTTCCTAGCTTCTTTTATGCTTTTGTTCTCGTTTTCTACCAGTATGAGAAAAAAGAATTCCAAATTTTTATTGAATATTATGCAAACATTGCTGATTTTTGTATATTTTTTTCGCCCCAACTGATAATACGTATTTGTGATTTCCAGCTTCTTGGTTTCTATAAGGGTGATGCACACTGGGTCAAAACTTTACATTTTTTCCCGAAAGTATTTACGTAGTCACAGATGGCTGAAATTATGCATTATGTAGTTTTCGGGCCCGGTGATTTCACAATATAAGGACAGGTTACTGAACTCTCATAAAAACAAAGTTCAGGGACCTGTCCTGTGATTTGTCTTGTGACATGTCACAAGGGGTCAATTTCCCCCTCCTATGACAATGCCATGTAAAAGTGACCAGTCTATTTCATATAAAGGGGCCAGTTCGGTGACAGTTTGTTAAAATTTCCCGTAGGGAAGCTTCAAATACCAAATAAATATTTTTAATGAATTAGCACATTAATATCTGGTAAAAGCTTATTGTTAACGAGTAAAAAGGTTAAAGTCGGGCATGCCGACTATACAATACCCTACACCAGTCTGGGTAAAACCCAAATAATGTTTGGATCCGAAATTCGAATGGGTTAAAATGGGGCTCGTGTCAAAATTTTCTATAATGTGAGTCAGCGCACCAAATTTCATTAAAATATCTTAATATTTGCGACCTGCAGTTTGTAACCAAGCCAATTTTGGGGGGACCCTTATATGGGCACTAGGTCTAAACATGGACCGGTGTTAACCAAAATCAATAGGCTGCGTTATTGGGCCAATGTAAGTCTGTGTACCAAATTTCACCAAAATAACTTAATATTTGCGACCTGCAGCGTATAAACAGTATAATTTTGGTAGGACCCTTATATGGGCACTAGGTCTAAACATGGACCGATGTTCACCAAAATCAACAGGCTGCGTTATTGGACTAACATAGGTCTGTGTACCAAATTTCGTCAAAATATCTTAATATTTACGACCTGCAGCGTATAAACAGTATAATTTTGGTAGGACCCTTATATGGGCACTAGGTCTAAACATGGACCGATGTTCACCAAAATCAATAGGCTGCGTTATTAGGCCAATATAGGTCTGTGTACCAAATTTCATCAAAATATCTTAATATTTACGCCCTGCAGCGTATAAACAGTATAATTTTGGTAGGACCCTTATATGGGCACTAGGTCTAAACATGGACCGATGTGCACCAAAATCAAACTTGTTCGTCCTTGGGCCAACATAGGTCTGCGTACCAATTTTCATCAAAATATCTTAATATTTGCGGCCTGTAGAGTGCGCACAAGATTGCATGGACAGACAGACAGACGGACGGACGGACGGACGGACAGACGGACATCGTTAAATCGAAATAAAAAAAAATTCTGAACCGATCGGTATACTATAAGGTGGGTCTACGGCCAATATTTTTTGGTGTTACAAACATCAGCACAAACTTATAATACCCTGACCACATAGTGGTGTAGGGTATAAAAATCTAAACATTCGCTTTCGATTCAAGAGTATACAGAATAATAATAACACTATGCGACAGTCAAAATCGGGATGGGATGAAACCAACGGGAAATGTTATATCGGTCAAAAACAAGTTATACGTGTCCCGGCGTTTTGCAGGGTCACCCCTAGGAATCGAGATATATCTTTTTTTTGACATAACTCGAGAACCACTAGTCCGATTTTGCTCAAACAATTTTAAAAAACCGGCAAAACTGTTGAGTATATAGGAAAACGATATATGAACTGATTAAAGGAATTGTAATTTTTAATTTTTTTAAAATTGTTTGAGCAAAATCGGACTAGTGGTTCTCGAGTTATGTCAAAAAAAGAACACCAAAGGTCAAATCGATATATCTCGATTCCTAGGGGTGACCCAGCGAAACGCCGGGACACGTATAACTTCTTTTTTACCGATATAACTTTCCCCGGTAGTTTGAACCCTTCCCGATCACTGACCCCTACCATTTGTCTCACAGTGTAATAATACTTCTCTCAAAACTTTAGTTAAGTTGGTCAAAGGTCCGATACCCTGCAAAAAAAAATGCCAAAGCAATTAATGATCTAGAAGTAGTTCTTCTTTAAAAGAAACACTAATTATTTTAACACTAAACGAGTACAATTGAAAGTTAAAAAAAATTCGTATAGACAAATTATACTTTTTTATATTAAAAAAAAATATTGCAGCCGCCGGGTATGAAACTTGCGACTTCGAGATTACTAGTTTAACTCTCGACTGCTGAGCTATTCTTTAATAATATAGCTGACTGGCATTAAAACACCAATTTGCTATTTTGCTTTGTTCTCTTCAATGAAAGTACTTATTAAACAAATGCAAAAGGTAGAATGCAAATCAATACATTTTTTCAGTACTTTCTTCACAAGTGCAGAAAAAGAAAATTTTCATCACTTTTATTTTATATACATTTAACAATTTTAAAATTATTAAAATATTAAATTATAACAAATTAGTTATAAATATTAAAAAAAACAATTTTTAAATATTGGTCCCGCCAGGAACAGTCCCGCGATCATCTTTTTGGAAATAAACTGTATCAAATTACTTTTGACGATCACTTTTAGAGCAATAATGTTTAAGAGGCAATAATTAAGTGATATTTTGGATGTGGTTTAGAATTCCTTCTACAAAAGCGGTAAAAATCTTGGATGGTAACCGAAATGATGCGGTTATCGGTAAGGGTAAGGTATCGGTATTTCAGTTGTTTTGGTTAATGTTTTTAAGAGTAATGGTAGCCAGTTATTTCGATTCATACCGCAATTTAAAAAAAAAACAAATTCGATTAAAAAAAACCAATTTATCAATTTAAGGTACGAGAAATACTCAATAACTTGGTAACGATATTTGATTTATTTCGCTATCGATATTTGAAAGATAGAGGTATTTCGGTAACGGTATTTTAAGGATAATAGTTTTTCGGTAACGGTATTTTAAGAGAAGCGGTAGTGAGTTGAAAGGGTTTTGAATCGATAACGGTATTTTAGCGGTATTGCCTGCCAACTCTGGTAAAAATACACTAAATAAAACGAATATACATATTAATTTTCTTTCTTATGATATGTACTATTTTAAACTTTTCTAGTAGCGCCTAATAAGGAAAGTCGCCAAGGGGGGCAAATTTTTTAAAATAAAAAATTTGACCATTAATTGAAATGCTATCCTACCAAATGGTACTTCGCATAGGAAATTCGAGAAATCGAGTTTTGGTCAAGATTCGCTTGTCTGGCCCTCTGTGTGATGGTTTCAATTATGGTTTTGATTCGCATTAGTTGTCCTTGAACGTGATTTCTTGTCCGTCGATTGGCAAGTTAGTGGTTCTGATTGTTATGATAGACTAATATTTAAATCTTCTTAGAATACAAATGTAGGACAAAGTGCTGTGGAAAAAAAACCATTGCAAGAAAGTTATTAAGAAAATCTGTTACACTATATTCAATACTGAAGAATTTCTCACTACCATTGAGAGTTCGTTACCATGAGTTGACACTATTGGAAATGGAAAAGCTCTTAAAAATAAAATTTTTTTTTAAACAAATATTTAATTGAATCAATTAATATTTTAATTGACTTTTAAATATTTGAATAAATATTTGTTACAAAATTCCACTATTTTTTTTATAACAACCAGCATGCATAAGTGTATAGATCATAAAGGAGAATATTTTGAAAAACAACAAAGATATTTTCAATAACATCGAAACGAGTATACATTTAAACGTTAAAGGTATTCATTTAAAGTATTTACGCCTCGTATACTGTGTATATGTTGTAAGTTAACTCGATTAATGTCAAAATTAGTTTACGAGCCCTCGTAAATATTCGCTTACATTTTTATATGTAAACTTTTTCGTAGTTATACACACATTTGAATATTGTCAAAAATAAAATTATTTTGTATTGTTTTGTTTGTTGGTTTTTTGTTTTATTTGTTTTTAAATGATACAGATTTAAAAAATTCTGTGTTTAATTTATGAAAAGATCAAAAAGTGGCTAAATGCGAAATTGAAATGTGAATAGTTTTTAAAGGTGCGTTCATTCAAATAAACAGGTAAAGTTACAAATATACGCGATTACAAAAATACACGGTTTACGAGGGCTTAAATGCAGTTAGATGAATACCACTATTATATATTATATAATTTAGCATATTTCCGGCATTTGTTCACATAAATGTTCTTCAACAAGGTGATATATTTAGCACTGCCCTCATATTTACCATGGACTTGGGTCTATAAAGAATATAGATTAAGTGTTAGTTTTTCACCTCCCCGTGCATTTTCCAGTAGATTGGGCGTAAAAAAATAATATCCCCGCAAAAATTGGTCCTCTCGGATTAAAACAGGCCAGTCACCCGCGGATTTTAGCCCTGAAAGTGGACTAAAATTAATTCAAAGTTTTTTGCACTAAAACTCTTAAAGTAAAGGTTTTACAGAAAAGTATTACATGAGCATAACTACAGACAATGAAGTGGCTAGCATTTTTCTCATACACACTTTTGATGTATGAATGACGCGTCATGGTGATTAAGTGGTTAAAGTGAAAATTTGTGTTTAACCATATAAATCACTTTGATTTTAACAACTTAAATCACCATGACGCGTCATTGATACGTCAAAAATGTGTATGAGAAAAATGCTAGTCACATTATTACCTGCAGACATGCTTATATAGTAATATTTTTTTACGCCCAATCTACCGGAAAGTGCATGGGGAGGTGAAAAAATAACACTTTTGCACATATGGGTGCTCTTTGAGTGTCAATCTAAATAGGCACTAAATTAACTCTTAAATACATTTTAAGTTCTGACTTATTTCTGAACCTCAATTTTAAAATTTGATGTCTTTAGAGACTTATAGTAGAATTTCATGACAAATATTTTTACGGAGCATTTTAACCCTCTAACTCTGCAATTTACAGGTCGTTTATGAAAAGGGCAAAAAGTCCCTTTAATTGAAGAGTTAGAGAAAATGGGTTAGAAATGGGTTTGATTTATCGTCGAGGGAGAAAAAATCATATTTGATAATTTTGCGTCTAAAGAATTAAATATTTATATATCAGTAGACAAGTTCACAAAAAAATAAAACTGTTCTGTAATAACTGGAACATTTTCCAAATGATTTTTAGTTCGTATACTTTTTCAGAAAAGTAATTAAGTAAAGATTACGGTACGGTAAAAATATATTCTCAATAACAGGATTTTTTAAAAGCTGATATGTGAGGTTTTGAATAACTTAGCCATATTAAAGACCTTATAACTAAAAGTTACATCTAAAAAACATATTCTTCGAAAAAAGTATGCTTAAATCCTGGAAGAGAAATCTATATTTTTTAAGAAAAAATGTTCACAAAAACTGATTTTTCAACATGGCAACGCATCAGCTCTTAAAAATCCACTACTCAGGGATGCTTTCAAACTGAAAATACTAAAGCTATGGAATGACCCATATATTTTCGGGATAAAAGCCGAATTTAGAATACCTACGGAATTTTGTTATGTAATTGTTTTCCAGAAAATCGATAATATCAAACAGTTTTTTATCTTAAAAGAGCAGAAATTCGTGTTTGAAGACCAATGAATGAACAAAATTGGTGGACAGTGGACAATGGTGAATGCCAAATGGACATTACCGAACATTAAATTATTTTATTTAATTTTTTACTCAAGAGTTTTTAACTTCCAAATCCATTTTTCTGATAGTTATGAAACACTAGTAAAAATAAAAATGGCGATTTAAATTAATCTACGTTAAAAAAATTTTTTTTAGATGTAACTTTTAGTTATCAGGTCTCTTATATGTCTAAATTATTCAGAACCTCACATATCAGCTGTTTTATAGTTCGGCTATAGTAATGAAACGGAGTGTATAAGTATGGATACTACGGTATTCAGATAAATGATTTTTTTTTAATCGACTAATCATGCAAACAAGAATTGGGAGTTTCTTAACCGACTTGCTAATCTAGTCCCAAGTTTCGGCAAAAATGGGATTTTTTTTAAGTTGCAAAACTCTAAATTTGAGTTTTTATAATTTCCCAGTAGCAAAAACTACTAGTACAGAACCAGTTATGTACTAGTTTATTTGAACCAGGCAACTAGTACGAGTTCTACCGCCTCTCCATACAAACAACTGTAGAATTTAACATGGAGATGTCATAGGATTGGGGGCAATTGTCGCCAAACTCACATTTTGGTACTAGTTGTAGAACTAGTTTGAAAATTACAATTTAAGGACGAAAAAAGGGAGCAAAACTGGTGCTAACATAACACTCGCGGAACCAGTTCTGAAGTGACTCATTGGAAATAGTACTGTACTGGTTGGTTAAGACCTGAATTATATAGATAAAAACCAAAGATTTTTCTTTGCTGAAACGTAGATTAGACCTATAGTTTCCTCTTACTGAGATAATTAGGTCCATTTACCTAACGGAATTTAAAATATTTTATATTAACGATTTCTAATCGCAATAAAAAATGTTAGTGTTTATTTGAAAACTCATACTATATTACTAAAAACAAATGTAAACAAAACTAGAATTTAAAAACTCTTATTTAAGTTCAATCTTTTGAAAGTCTCTGCACACTTTTAATAAAAACAGTAAGTACACAAATGGTTCAAAATTATTGTTTTAGGGACAAAAACAGAAAGCTTTATTGGTACTTATGAGAAATTTATCGAACTAGTTCTGGAGTGACTCTTTGGCACCAGTACTACACCAGTTGATTTGCACCTAAATTCAATTCAAAATTCAAAATTAAAGTGTTTATTTCCAAACTCTGATTTTTTTTATTAAAAACAAATGCAAATAAAATAAGAATTTCAAATCTCGCATTTTAATTTATGTAATTTTTTAAACAGGTCCCACATAGATGGGGTTTAACTAGTACACAACTAGTTCAAAATGATTATTTTGAGAACTAGTTTCGTAATACTAGTCAAAAAACTAATAATTTTTAGAACTAGTTCGACCATTTTCTACTGGGTTTATACAAAAAATATAAAAAAGTGGTCAATGCATCGAGTATTTTTAAATACAGCTCAGAGAACAATTCTACTAAAAATTACACATATCCCTCTTTTAACTTAGTAGTGACTGTGTTTTAAGTTTTGAAAATTTTAGAGAAAAATGTGATTTTGGCCAATAATTTAGATAATAGTAATAAATTTTGTTTTTTTTTAGCTAGCTATAACAAAACCATTTCCGCGTTATTTTAATCTAGATAAAAGAAATTGTTTTCCGAAAATTTTGTAAAACTTCGACAACGTTAACCCTTTATTTACTAGTGTCATGTTTTTGTTTTTATTTGTTATGCATAAAATATTAACCCTAAATATGAATACAGGTACTTACATTTTTTTCCTATGCCTTGGATCGAAAAATAAAGTATGCCATTTTAATCAGCATGTCCGAAATATATAGAGTTGATGGTCAGAACTATCCCAACAAACCAAACGATATCGTTTCGAATTCGTAACGATATCATTTCGATGATAGGTTTGTCCGAGAACGATATCATTAACGATTCATAAGTAACAGGTACTGTGAAGAAAAATGCACATTCGTTAATGATATCGTTTTTTCATGAAATAACGATATCGTTATGATATCGAAAATATCAGGCAATGCGATAATATTTTCGTCATATTGCTAAATTTTTGTCGTTATTTTATCACTATTCGATGAAAATATAATATCATTAACGATATCGAAATAAAGAAGTGTATATGATATCTTTAACGATTAAATTAGAACAAGCAAATGTGATTTTTTCAGAAAATTTTTCGTTATTTTTAAAAATTATGGTATCATTACGAGTTCATATTTTTGTAACATAAACGATAGCAAATATGATACTTAATATGAATTCGTTAACGATACTGTATCATTTTATGGTTTATTGGGATATAAGTGTTTAAAGGTTTGGATTTTGTCATCCTATAGTCAAAAACGATAAAAATATAAGTTGAATTTAATGAAATGCTAATGGTCCTGTTCTCGAGTGAAATTTCATTTGTTATACCCTACACCACTATGTGGTCAGGGTATTATAAGTTTGTGCTGATGTTTCTAACACCAAAAAATATTGGTCGTAGACCCATCTTATAGTATACCGATCGGTTCAGAATTTTTTTTTATTTCGATTTAACGATGTCCGTCTGTCCGTCCGTCCGTCCGTCTGTCTGTCTGTCCATGCAATCTTGTGCGCACTCTACAGGTCGCAAATATTAAGATATTTTGATGAAATTTGGTACGCAGACCTATGTTGGTCCAAGGACGAACATGCTGAACATCGGTACATGTTTAGACCTAGTGCCCATATAAGGGTCCTACCAAAATTATACTGTTTATACGCTGCAGGTCGTAAATATTAAGATATTTTCATGAAATTTGGTACACAGACCTATATTGGCCCAATAACGCAGCCTGTTAATTTTGGTGAACATCGGTCCATGTTTAGACCTAGTGCCCATATAAGGGTCCTACCAAAATTATACTTTTTATACGCTGCAGGTCGTAAATATTAAGATATTTTGATGAAATTTGATACACAGACCTACATTGGCCCAATAACGCAGCCTATTGATTTTGGTGAACATCGGTCCATGTTTAGACCTAGTGCCCATATAAGGGTCCCACCAAAATTATATTGTTTATACGCTGCAGGTCGTAAATATTAAGATATTTTGATGAAATTTGGTGCACAGACCTATATTGACCCAATAACACAGGCTATTAATTTTGGTGAAAATCGGTCCATGTTTAGACCTAGTGCCCATATAAGGGTCCTACCAAAATTATACTGTTTATACGCTGCAGGTCGTAAATATTAAGATATTTTGATGAAATTTGGTACACAGACTACATTGGCCCAATAACGCAGCCTATTGATTTTGTTGAACATCGGTCCATGTTTAGAACTAGTGCCCATATAAGGGTCCCCCCAAAATTGGCTTGGTTACAAACTGCAGGTCGCAAATATTAAAATATTTTAATGAAATTTGGTGCGCTGACTCACATTATAGAAAATTTTGACACAAGCCCCATTTTAACCCATTCGAATTTCGGATCCAAACAATACACCAGACTGGTGTAGGGTATTGTATAGTCGGCATGCCCGACTTTAACCTTTTTCCTCGTTTTTAATTACAGTTGCAACGGCTTTACTAACAAAATATTTTAAGTGTACTTTTCATTTGAAACCCCTTCTACTCAAAATTCTAACACCGATGATTTTTGTTTAAAATTGTCCCAAAAACAACCGCTTCTCTAGCCTCCAAAACGGAGCCGGTTGCCCTAAAATCAATTCTGGTAGTAGTTATAGAACATCTGAAACTAGTTATAAAATTAATTCTCCGTCAGTTACCAGTTGCAGAACTGTTATGTTGGCAACCGATTGTAGAATTTTTTCTAACGATCTTAATTCTTGCGACTTGTAGCGTGAGCACAAAACTATGTGGACAGACAGACGGACGGACATCGCTAAACAGAATCAAAAAGTGATTCCGCGTCGATCGGTATGCTAAAAGGCGAGTCTAGGTCCAGTATTTTTTGGTGTTACATAAATCAGCACAAACTCATCATAACCACGTTGTGGTGTATGATGTAATTTAAAATTGATTACGTAATTTTTTTCGTGTGCTCTCTAGTTTAATGCATCCCAGCAAAATCTTTCATTACCAAATAAGTGGTTATATAATAGAAATTCATAGCTCCCCAAAACTTATTTTTTGGCGTCTAAACTCATTATTTTTGTTTGACGTGGTCGTTTTTATAAGTAGTCACGCTTACCCGCTCGCTTACGAAAAAATGAGAAGTAAGTAGTTATGAGATTCTGAATAATAAGTGGTTACAAACATGCTTACAAAAAGTTGAATTATAAGTGGTTATCCGACTGCTTACTTGATTCTTAAAAATAAGGAGTTACACAAATACTATTAGCTTCAGGAAATACATTCTGAGAAATTAAAGTTTTTGTTAGTGTGTAATTTTAGAACTCGTCATAAAAATTTTAACACAAAACAAATTTACAAGTAATAAATATAAATGTATGCAATTTAACTTTGTAAAAAGTACTTATTTAAACTATTGTGAGTAAGGCATTATTTTATATTTAAAAGCAATGACTACAATAGGCCGTTATTAGGAAGTCATTATTTTATATTACAAAATAATGCAAAAGGTAATGCTATATCATTATTGGTAATGCAGACAGCAATGAGGTGTCATTACCAATATTTTGCTGGGATATACCGATTTTTTCAGGTGCAAGAAAAAATTTGGTTTTATTCTCTTTGTTTTAGTCAAACATTAGAAATAATTTTTATTACATTACAGACATATTATTTTCAGTGCTGATTTGCATGACAACTTTTGACAACAAAATCTTATAAATTATTTTATTGTTAAGTCCCGATTACCCAATTTCCAGTTAGCTACTAACTAGGAATTTATCTAACACATTTGTTGTTGTTTCCCGAATAAAATTTGAATTTAGCTGTCGATTAAATTTTAACCGGACATTCAGTAATCGGACCTAAGTGTAATTTAGTGGCAAGATAACAGTTAGTAGCATGTAATGTTAACAAACCATAAGATACATATTAAGAAATATTGTAGCTGTCAATTTTAAAAATATGTACAGATATATATTTATTTCTTTAAAGCTGTCCGGTAAAGGGTTAATTAAATGCTTCGGGTCATTTATTTAAATGTTGTTGGTAAATAACAATATTTTACTATAAAATAAAAATCAGTAGTTACACCTTTTGAACTAAAAGATATTTGTAGACCAAATATATTTTATGTTTACAAAATATAAGAATAGTTTGTAGGTTTGCCACAATGAAATGGATTCCTACATAAAAATACGTGTTGAATGAACTAATTTTTATAACAAAACGATATGAACATAAAATTAAAATAAGAAAGAAAAATTTTGTAAGAACCCAATAACAATAATAAATAATCTTTATCAATCAATATTTATAGCGGCAAACTTAAAAAATATTATTGACTGCCAAACCCTTTTTTGTCTTGGTTTTCATACTTATGCTTAGTTTAGTACCAAAATACAAAAAAAAAAAAAAAATTCAAAATAAATTTCCTGTAAAACGTGATCTTACAGAAATTTATCTACTTACATACTTGCCCGTCAATCCGTCTGTCCTTTCTTCCATCCGTTTGTCTATGAAACATTTCGTCTATTAGCTTATTATAAGTCTGCTATAGGGTTAACCCAGAAGCCAAATAATAAGAAATAAAATACATACTTCGAAACATAATAAAACTAATTTACAAAAGTTTGTCTGAGTGACGGTATGATAGAGTCTATCATTGTACTGTATGTACAATACTACTCGCCTTTAGTAATAACAAAACTATAGGTTCCATTAGCTTAGACAAAGTGTCACTGTTAATATAAGGTTTTCAGTTCAATTAAATTTATCTTGCCGAGGCTTTTCTGAAAATTGCTTCAATTTAATTTTTTCTTGTACGAATAGTGTTTCATTATGATCATACAATCGATCATAATAAGTTTAGCGGCAAATAATGTTTTATGAGAATTTGCAATATTATTAACCGTTAAATATTAACATGGTTGCCATATGTATATTTTAAAGGGTTTACTCCAGTTATATATATTATTTTAATTTGTATATCCTGCACCACTATGTGGTCAGGGTATAACAAGTTTGTGCCGATGTTTGTAATACCAAAATATATTGGACCCACTTTTTAGTATACCGATCGACTCAGAATTACTTTGTGGTTGGATTTATCCTGTCCGTCCGTCTCTCTGGCTGTCTGTCCATGTATTCTTGTGCGCACGCTATAGGTCGCCAATATTAAGATACTTTTTACTAATTTTTGTTTTTTCAAAAGTTTGAACGTTTTTTTGTACAAACAAGAAAGGAATATTGGCTGAAATAAAAAAGTTACATAATTTTAAATAAACCGCAAATGCGATATTTTATTAAATTTTATTGCAATGCGAAGAAAGCACATCATAATGTGATTATTACTTGTGAAAAAGAGATAACAATAGGATGAAAAGAGAAAACATTCTAACTGAAAAATAAATTGCTCATAACTATTAGTTAATTTCAGCTCTCCTGATTACCAAAACATACATTGTGTAACCTGTGATTGATAAAACTTCAATTAGCCACACTCATCGCTGTGCCGACCGTGGTGTATCTCGTTAAGAGGTGATGATACGAGCAAGCGGTTCTCAGCGCTCTCTTTCGAAGATTAACATTTTGTATCGAAAAATGTTAGCCTTTGCAGACATGTGTAATCCTTATGGCAACATTTTTCGATACAAATTAAGAAGAGAGTGATTTAACAGAGTTTGGGAGAGTTGGTACCCCTTTTAAATTATATGCTCGTTGATACGAGTCAATATCTGTGCAGAAGGTTGCCGGTTTGATTCTCGGGCATGGAATACACAACAAAAATTTTCTTTTATCGACAATTTAAAATATTTTGATAAATGGACAAATAAACTGAATATTCTTTCCCGCACTCAAAAAAGTTTGACAGTTACCACATGACAGTTGTTTGTGTAGTAATCAGTAATTTATGTTTTAACTATATTTACAGTGGTTTTTCTATGAAAAATGCAAAACAACTGTTATGATAGTTATTTAAAAAACAACTAAGGAAAAGTACTCTAATTTCTTAACAGTTGTTTAAAGCAGTTATTTTTAATACTTATTACAGGGTGGCGCAAAAATAACCTTCCGATTTTTTTTGGCTGTAATTTAAAAAAAAAATGAAAAACTTTGATTCTTCTTGTGGATTATTTTTATTTGGTCTTTTAATTTTTTTTACATCAAGTCGAGAATATGATGTCATGTAAATGGCCGCCGCCACAGTTGATTGTCATTTGAGCCCTTTTTATGGCATTTTCGAAGAAAAAAGGTCCGATGACTCCTCCAGCGAAAACAGCACACCATACAGTGACTTTGAGCGGGTGTAATGGCTCTTCGTGGGTTACACTCGGATTTTCAGTGCCCCAGAAGCGTAAATTTTGCTTATTTACGTACCCGCTAAGATGGAAATGGGCCTCATCACTCATGATTGGTGATGAATGAAAAAATGGGCTCAAATGACAATCAACTGTGGCGGCGGCCATTTACATGACATCATATTCTCGACTTGATGTAAAAAAAATTAAAAGACCAAATAAAAATAATCCACAAGAAGAATCAAAGTTTTTAATTTTTTTTTTAATTACAGCCAAAAAACCTCGGAAGGTTATTTTTGCGCCACCCTGTATAAGAAACATCTACCAAAACAGTATATTTAAAATTAACAGTTGGTTTTGTTACTTACTTGCAGTGGTCGAACTAGTTCTAAAAAGTACTAGTTTTTTGACTAGTACACTCATAGAAATAAATCTGTAAAAATAGCAGAAAAAGTTACTAAAAATTAGTTTAAAATGATGCTGCAGAAAAAACTTCTAAAACTAGCAGATTTTTCTGCTAAAAACTAGTAAAATAAGAACAGCAAAATAAAAACTGTTAAATTTACAGAATTTTAGTTATATTTAAGTTAACTTTTAGTTCATTGAAAATAACAAATTGTCCTATGATATGTGCAAAAAATTTTGCTAAATATTAGTAGACTAAAAATAGCAAAAACAAACTGTTATATCTACAAAATTGTAGCTATTTTTAAGCTTGATTTAGTTGGATACAGATAGCAGTCTAACCTGCTAAAATCAGTAGATATATTTGCTAAAAAAATATTGTAAACTGCTGTTTTCAAAAGGCTCGATTTTTTTTGCATTTATAAAAAATCGAAAAAAATTTCGGAAATTTTAAATTTGTTTGTGATTTTTTAGGCTACTAATTATTTAGCAACATTTTTTTTTTGATTTTAGCAGGTTTGCTATTTTCTATTAACAAGAATTTAGCTCAAATATAACGAAAATTCTCTACATTTAACAGTTTTAGTTTTGCTGTTCCTATATTACTAATATATAGGATAAATAATGTGCTAATTTTAGCAGTTTTTTCTGCAGCATCATTTTTAACTAATTTTTAGTATTTTTTTGCTATTTTTCAGATTTATTTCTATGCGTGTATAATAAAAAAATAAAATAAAAATACAAATAATTGACAACTCTAATATTTGTACCAATTGAATGACCTGGTTTATCCCATTTTCACATTTCACGGGACAGGTACTTTCAGACCGGTGCTTTTTTCACCAGAGACAGGACTGGTACTTTGAGACTAGTCCTGTTTTCACCGGTTACTTGACAGGTCAACCGGTACATTCAGACCGGTCCTGCTTTCACTGGTCATGAGACAAGTCACAGGATGGGTTCTTATAAAGCGGTCCTGTTTTCACCAGTCACGAGACAGGTGCTCGCATCACAACTGACCCCTGTTTTCCCACAGGGAATGAAGTGTTTAAGTTGAACATCTCCTACAGCTGTTCCTTAACAATTGTAAAAAAAAAACAAAAATTAAACATAATTTCCCAAAAAGTTATTTTTTCTTCTGCCGGAGGCAATAATTAATAATTTTTGAAATAACATTATCCGCCCCAGTCAGAAACA
The DNA here is from genome assembly GCA_949987735.1 of Leucophora obtusa. NCBI lineage: Eukaryota > Metazoa > Arthropoda > Insecta > Diptera > Anthomyiidae > Leucophora > Leucophora obtusa. Next base: position 183,140,486 of record OX465296.1, read on the forward strand.
AGATTTTTCAATTTCTACCCAAGAAAATTTTTTACAATCGGTAGCCAACCACACCCATTCTACAACTGGTTCCACTGCAACGGATTCCATGGAACTGGTTCCGGAACCAGTTCCTGGGATCCTATATGGAAGGTGTGGGTGACGTAGAATCAGTTCCAGAACTGATTCTAGAGCAACCGGTTCCACTTTGGAACTATAGAAGGGGTTGCTTTTGGAACAATTTCAAACAAAAAGAATCGGTGTTAGAATCGACAGTAGAAGGGGTTGTGAATGAAAAGTAGCTATTCTACAACCGATTCTTTGGAACAGAAATTTTTCCTGGGACAACTTCATGGCTGTTTTTGGATTTTTCGTTCACCGGAAGCAAAACTTAATTAATTGTTTTGTTCGTCTATCACTTATATAAGAAAAAAAACTTATTTTATATGGTTTTTATTTAAATGTAGTTTATTTTATTTTATTCAATTTTAATTCTTTATTTTTCTTGTTGTGTCTTCTTCTACTTTTAACTTGTCATTAATACCAATTGATATCAAACTTATCATAGTTAACAACGTGTTTAAAAATTAAACGCAATAATTTAGAGTTTTTAAGGGCAGAAAAATGTACTGTAAAACATCTCACTTAAACATGTTTAACGGTTAAACACATAAAATCGAGTTAAACACGTATGTGTGAACGCCGCATTAACCAACTGGGACAGTACTATTTCCAAAGAGTCACATCAGAACTGGTTTGTCACTTCAGAGCTGGCTTGCCACATATTTTTTTTTCCTTAAATTGTAATTTTCAAAATAGTTTCCAGCTAGTACTAAAGGGGGAGTTTGGCGACAATTGCCCCCAAGTCAATGACATCTCCAAGTTAAATTCTACACTAGTTTGTATGGAGAAGTGGTAGAACTCGTACTAGTTTTCTGGTTCAAATAAACAAGTACATAACTGGTTCCGAACCAGAGAACATTGAAAACTACAAAAAATTATTAATTGTGTAAAAAAAGTTACAAAAAATTTTTTTCGACCTGGTGGGATTCGAACCCGCAACCCTCTGATTTCTGTGCCAGCACGTTCCTATGCAACCATACAAAATATTAACTTCTTATCACCCGTGAAAAAGAACTTCTGACTAACATATATTTATTGCAGCATTAGATGTTGTTTAAAACCCATTTCTAAGGGAGTAATTCTTTGTGATGTAATGAAGGAAGTGATTCATTTATTTTTGCTGGGATGTTTATAACATTTTTTGCAATGTTAACACGTTTTAATTTGTTTTTTTTTTTGCTTTTTAAACATTCCCAGCAAAATTGTCGGATGTAAAGAACTGGTTGTAGAACAACTTGTAATTGCATGCAACCTGTTCCAATGTATTTCCTATTATCGGTGATTTTTGTTTGAGTTTGTCCCAAAAGCAACTGGGTTCTAGAACCAGTTATAGAACCGGAGTAATAAGACTCTCAACTACCGTTAAATTTCTTAAAATCTCCGCCAGACCCAGCAAGAGTGTGGAGATTCTATGCTAGTTAGTAAAATGTTATGTTATTTTATGTATATTCAATAGGGTTTGAAAAAATATTCAAGAAAACTTAAACTCATAGATATTCAAGAAAACTTAAACTCATAGTCTTGCTTCTAGTTTTATATTTTCGCACTTATTGCATTCAGCACGAATTTATTTTCCTACGATTTCAATAAGTATATCAAAGCCAATAAAATACTAAAAATATTTGACAACCCTGTTCTTTTTATGTTTTAGTCCTCTTCTACTCTCAATAAATAAAAAGAACAATTTTGTCATAATTTAAATAGGGTCTTGTTTGTTATAAGAGTACGACTTTGAAAATCAAACAACTTCAATGATTAATTTCTATGTCGTGTTTAAAGGTTATTTGTTATTATTCGTGATGAAGTGAAAAATGATTAAATGTCCCCAGTGTTTCTATTTTTGCGACAACAAAGTATTAAAAAGTGTTGAAAACTTTAAGTTACCAAACCAAAAAAAAAATTTATAAAAAATATTAAGATCACAAAAAGTCTTGTTAAAAAAAATTGTCTCTAAACTTAAACACAAGTTATAAATTTAAAGTTAATTTTGTACATGTTTGACCTTTTTTCTTATTTTGTTGCAGATTTTTGAAAGTACAGACAGGTTTTAAGTCATATTTCTTATCTAATGTTTAAATCATGTATGAGTGATTTTTCGTAAAAAATAAAATAAATTAAGCAATTAATTGTTTATTTTGGTTTAAGCAAAAATCTTTACTCAAAATTGTATTTTATACTTATGATCAGTTCGAACAACGTTAAATGTTCGTATATCAGATTATCACAAGTTTTTTTGATTCATTGAAAATATTTGAAAAGACCTTATTGACATGTTGCGTGTTATTTTGAAAGTATATTTTTGTTGAATACACTCATAAAAATAAAACTCTAAAAATAAACGAAAAAAGTTGCTAACAATTAGTTAAAAAACTGCTCAAATTATCCGCTTTTTTTGCTAAATATTAGTAAGATAAGAGCAGCCAAAATAAAAGCGTTAAATATACTAAAAATTAGTTTTATTTGGGTTAAATTTTAGTTTATAGAAAATAGCCATGTACTCTGGTGAAATCAGCAAAAATTTTTGCTGAATATTAGTAGATAAAAAATTGCAATCCCACCTCGTATATCACCATATATGGATATAGCTGATCATATATGTTCATATATAATTCCATACACGATCTGATATGGTAAAATATAATGCTCGGATCCGAAATTTGAGGGCCCGAGTAAAAAAGTTTTGATATAACCATATGTTATTTTATGTAATTGCATATAGTAACTTATAGTTACATATGGCCACATATGCTTTTAAATTCAAGCAGATATACTTTTATATAGTCATATGTTAGATATTTTTTCCTCAAAGGTTTTAATATGGAGACATATGCGATTTTATATTATTACATACTGGCCTACATATAATTGCATGTACTATATATAAGTACATAAAGTAACATATTACAGATATAATTACATATACGTTTATATATAATTTAGTATGACACTATACATAATAATATAAAACTATATGTGGAGCCATATAAGAAATATTTCATAATTTGTGTTAGATATGATTATATATTGACGAATAAGAACCCATATATAACTTAATACGGTTCCATATCTACAATATTTCATGATTTGTTTAATATATAACAATATAACGTTCTTTATAAAATCATCTATAATTATATATCATTCCACATAAGCAATTATTTTAAAGTGATTTTATATAAAAATATATAAGGTCCATATAAAACCGTATTATATTATATGTGGTTCTATGTTAATGATTTTGAACTATTTTTAGATTTAGTAATTACTAGGGTTTGCGCATGACTAGAAATGTTCGTGAGTCACGTTATTCACACGTGATCGTGAGTAATAATCACTATACTCAAGTGATTCGTGCGTGAGTCTGAGAATATATAATTCGTACTTGATTCGTGCGTGAGCGTGAATAAGAATATATAACCCGTACATGATTCGTGTGTGAGTTTATTTTTTGCATCATATATTTTTAGTAATTTTTACTATTTTGTAATATTTTACTATTTTTTTAATATTTTTCTTATATCTTGGTTGTATAACATAATCCTATTAACTTTAAAATTTCAGTCTTGTTAACTTTATTTTAAAATTACTAAAAATAAAGAAAATTTTGTTCATGTTTAATGCACTGTCATGGTAAATCTGGATAAAAGGAATGGAAGATTAATCGAAATTATAGGATCTCCAGCAGACCTTTGGGTTAATCACACAATTAATTTGTAATTTGTATTTGTAATTGTAATTAAAAAAAAAAAAACAATTACAAGTAATTTGTAATTGAATAATTATACATTACATATAATTGTAATTGAAAAAATGTCAATTACAATTACATTTTTTCGGAAAAGAAATAATGAGAAAAAGCACAAGTGAGGGGTCAGCCCAACATGACGTATTCTTTTTATTCTTATCCACGCCTATCCAACCTATCCCAGTCAGTTTTTTTTAACATAAAACACTTTAATTCTAAATGTAATTGAAATTTGTAATTGAAATAACTTTCAATTACAATTACTTGTAATTGAAAATTTTCAATTACAGTTACATGAAATGTAATTGAGTTTTTTTTTAATTTCAATTAAATTTATTTGCAATTGTAATTGAAATCCCCCAGGTCTGATCTCCAGATATTGCATATCTTTTTTATTTAAAATATAATTTTTGTATATTGTTAGATGTGGTCATATATAATATGATCTAAAGTATAAGGTCAATATTTAGGTATAATTATATCAAACTATGTCCACTTTTATAACATTTTATATAATTTTATACGAAAAGGTATAATTTGATGTAATTGGATGAGGACAAAATTCGGATACAATTGTATCGAATTACATAAAATTGTATCAAATTGTACCAAATTGTATACAATTCGATACAATATGATACAATAGGACGTTCTCATTTTTCGGATATAATTTTATCTAATTACATAAAAGATTATAAATATAACTTCATATGGCTCCATATCATTTTTTTTACTTGGGGGTATATCCATACTAAAAAAATTATATCACTTTTGATATTATATACATATAATTATATCCGAAAAATGAGAACATCAAATTGTATCAAATTAGATCGTATTATGATCACATTAGATCTATTTTGACACAACTAGATCTAATTTGATGGAAAAAGATATGGTTGGATACAATTGATCCGGATTTTGTCCTCATCCAAATGTATCAAATATAATATAATCATATCCAACTAGATGTTATAATTCGATACAATTATACATAATTATACAATGCATATGTAACTATATATAGGCCTATATATAATTGGATATTGTAATATGTTGCACTATATACTGTGCAATATATAATAAGATATAGTTACATATATATTTAGGATATAATTTCGTAAAATTTTATATAATTATATCATGATATATATATTCCAATATACAACTATACAAAATTTTATATGACAATATATGACTATATCAAAGCTGTTTTACTTATGATGGCAATAAACTGGCATATATTAATAATATATACTCATATGTGATCATATACGAGCATATACCCCCAAATTTCGGGTATATATAGTCATACATTGTACTATATATGATCAGCTATAGCCATACGCTATCATATACAACCCCATATATGGTCACATATGTTCTTATACAAACACATTTTTACCTGGGGTCTACGTATTTTTAGTTATATTTATTTAAATAATAACAAAAGTTTGCTGATTGCAAACAACATTCTATCCTGCCAAACTTAACAAAAATATTTTAAAAAAATTAAAAAACTCTGACAATTTATAATTTTTGTGATGTTTTTAGTTTTCTAATATTCAGCAAGTGTTTTGGACATTTTGAGCAGGGTGAGTTGTTATTTTCAATTAACTAAAATCTAAATCAAATATAATTAAAATTTTTTACAGACTTTTTTCTATTAGGGTATGTATATTTATTATACAATGTATATTGTATGTTTTTAGAATTCTATTTACAAATCTAAAAGAAAAATTAACTACACTATGTGCAGTACTATCTAAGAACTTTAAAATTGTTTTTTTTTAATTTAACTGCACTATGTTATGTCTACTTTTAAGTAATTCTGTTATGCGTTTGTTTTTTCGACTTTTATACAAATATTCCATAAAAATTTAAGTATTTATAAAAATTTTAAGTAGGTATAAATTAACCGGAGAAAAAATTACACATTACCCTAACAAGGAATTGCCATATAACCACTTACATTACTGACTGCCAAATTTCGCTACTGCATTACCAAACCCATTCCAATAAGACAGTCAAAAAGGTAAAGGGTATTTAAGTCAATTCTTAAAATTAAAGAAAAGAATTTGAATTCCAAAGAATCGATTGTTTTAGACTTATGCCTTGTTAATAGGATAGAGTTGGTAATCAAGTTGGGAAGTGATTCTACCAAAAATTAATTATTCACAACTCAGTTCCCTGTTTTGATTTTTTTTTTGCTGGGAAGCTTCTTAAAAACTAAGGCTCTATTGCATAAACTTTTCTTAATTTTGCGCTAAGGAATTCAATTGCTAAAATATTAATTTTCCTTATGAAACGTTTAGTAAAAAATGTCATGCCTAATCTTTAAATAAGAGTTTGTAAATTTTTCGTTTTATTCTGGCAACAACCTTATTTAATTTCTGTGCACTTTCAAATAAATTTTTAGTGTTTCAGAAACTTACTGGGTGTTTTTATAAAAAGAATCAGACTAATTCGTTATCAAATTTGTGTGAAAAACATTAATTTAAAAACGTTTTTCTTTAAAAAGTTTTGCAGAAATTTGTTAGGACTTCTGTGTAGAACAAATGCCGCTAAGCAATTTTAAAGATACATCTTTAAAGTTTGTGTTTTTCACACAAATGTTTTAATGAATTCGTCTGATTCTTTTTATAAAAACAGGCAGTTAGTAAACGATTGACTCCTTAATCGTAGGTGAATAATGTAGTTTTGAATATTTTGTCAATTGAAAAAGTTACGAGTAATTTGAGGCCAGAAACGAATCAATTCAATTTCGGATAACCTGTTCTGAAGCGAGCCGTATTCCACTGACAGAGTTTTTTTTTTCATTTGTTATATATGTATATTTATTGTTATAAACTTAAGGTGATTATCTACATATGTATTTGATTTAAATTTTTTTTAATTTCAGAGATATTTTTTTTAATAATTAATAATTAATAAAATACTAATATTAATATTAAACATTTTTTTTAATTTCATATTAAGTATTTAACCCATAAAACATAAGACCTGCGAAGCCTTGTGGTTTGTCTGCAGGTGAGAAATTCAGGATTTATGTATATTTATATGTAATTTCATTGCGACGATATTAAATAATTCTTAAAGATTTTGTTTCTATTGACCGCATTTGTATTGTCTATTAGATTATTTGGCAGTTCATTATAGATCGTTGGTAAGATTACTTTCAGAGTTCGGTCACCGTAGCTGTTTTTTGTAGTTTCGACTTTAAATCGACCTTCTGAGCGAAATCTCGTGTTGTAATGGTGATTTTTTTTTGTAGAAGCTGGCAGTCATTTAATTCTGTTAATATTGTTAATAGTTTTGATATTAAGGACTTTTAATGCACTTGGCAGATTTTTTGATTGTTCATTGTGTTTGTTGGTAATAGTATTACAGGAATCATTTGTAACATTGGTTTTGTTGTGTATGCATTCTATGCTGTGGTACTTAATTGATTGGCTTAATATTCTGGTATCTGATGTGCATTATTTTCGTTTTTGAAGCGTTTATTACTAAACCATTGTCATGGCACCATTTAGATACGACATCGACCTGAAGTTGCATAGTTTTTGTGGCAATTTCTATATTTTTATTCGTCATAACGATTGCAGTATCATCAGCATATGCGTATGTGTAGCAGTCTTTTAGGGTATTGATCATATCGTTTGCGTATATTAAATACAGGAGCGGGCCAAGTTTGGATCCTTGTGGAACTCCGTTGTTTGATCTGATTTTATTGCTAATTTTGTTGTTAATTTTTACTTGATAACTTCGGAGATTTAGGTCGTCCGCAAACCATTTCCATTAAGATCTGAGAGAAGTTTTGAATGTGACAGTGTATCGAATGCCTTGCTGAAGTCTATAAATAATACTAGACAGTGTTCAACTTTACTAAGAGCATTAATGGTATTTTAAAATTTACCAAGCAGTTGATTAATGTTCTTTTCTTTTTGAAAACCATATTGATTTGGGTTTATTATTTTGAATTTTTTTAAAAATATATTTAATCTTTTTACGATAACTTCTTGCATCGATCGAAACAAATGGTAGTCGGATGGGGCAAGGTCTGGAATATTAGGCGGGTTAGGCAGAACTTCCCAACCACTCTTTTCTAAATAGTTTTTAATCGGTCTTGCAACATTTGGCCGAGCTTTGTCATGATGGAATATTACGGCTTCATATCTGGTCGCATATTCCGGGCGTTTTTCGGCCAATGCTCGCTTAAAATGAATCAATTCTTTTCGGCACAGGTCGCCTGTGATTGTCTGGGTCGATTTCAGCAGCTCATGATAGATGGGACCCTTCGTTTTCCAACAAATACAGAGCATTACCTTGGTGCCATGGATATTTGGATTCGGCGTTGATTTGGCTGGTTGGCCGGGCTTCACATACGATTTACTGCGCTTCGGGTTGCCGTAATGGATCCACTTTTCATCACCAGGAATGATTCAATGCAAAAGTGACTTCTTTTTACGGCTTTCAAGCAGCATTTTGGATAGGCAAAATCGTGTGGTAACCAATTTCCTTTCTTTTTGATGAATTCTGCTGATTTTAAACTTTTGAAACTTGATAACAATCTTCATCGAGTAATGCCTCCAATTCATCATCTCCGAATTTTTTTGGTTGACTTGGGCGGTCTAAATCATCACACCTTAACCGAACAAACTATCTCTAGTACATTGAAATCGATAAGCATCGGTGAGCAATCGATGTGCTTCAGATGACCTTTTTTTCAAATTGAAGAAGTAAAGCAAAACTTCCCGCAAATGATGCTTTGTTGGCACAAAATTCGCCATTTTCGAAACAAAAGAAAAAACTTTGTTGTTTTCATTATGGACAGATGTTTAGGGTAGAGGGGGGATCCTTCGCCAGTGGAGCATATACACTAATCCCATTTTTCTCCGCTATTAAGGGAGATAAAAAATTGGAAAAAATATATTTTGTACATTTTTCAATTATCTGTCCTTGACATCCACTTTGATGAATTTATATCACATGTGGTCGCAGACAGACCTGTTTTTGTGTTTTTTGGGGTGCCAAAAAAATAATAGGAAGCAACTACATTTTGCAATAACTTCCTCAAATCGTGTGATAAGAAAATAATTTTCCATTATGTTAGACCTACGATCATAAGGTTTCGAAAAATAATAATTTAATTTTAATAAATGCTTAAAAAGTGTGAAAAAATATTAATTTTATGTTAGTGCCTGTCTCTGGGGCACAATCACCAGATGGACCCTGGAGCTACAAAGAGTTGGTGCATCCCTGCCTAAAATGCTCTATAAGACTTTTATATATGTTTAAAATATGTTTAATAGTAAATTAGAACAATCCTGTTCATTCTTAAATTTATATTAATTATTCAGTTTTTTGTAATTTTGAATAATCATTATATTATAGTTTTAAATAATTTTTTTTAATGTAGTGGACATTTATTGATTAAAAAGAATCACATATCTTAAAGAACTTATTATAAGTTATTTATTTCAGTCATTAAAAGATTGACTTTGCTGTATTAACAAATTTTTTTGCTGAAATGTATTGGAGCAGTTTCGCCGAATTGAGTTACTTTGGAAATCAGTAAAAAAATAATAGAAAATATGCAAATAATTAGAATAGAAATTAAAGCCAAGATTTTTAGTTTTTCAATTTGAAAGTAATTTTTGAAAAATAACTAAGGGTTAAGAAATGACAGTGCTTTGAAAAAAAGTGGCGAAGGATCCCCCTCTACCCTACCCCCAAAATGTCACATAAATTATTAGAGACTCAAACCATTTGTAAAAGATACGCCAGCTGTTGTGAATCCCGCATTTTAAGTTATGCACCCAATATCTTAATATTTCCAGTTTGTTGCGTGCGAGCATGCTTATTTTTTGGGGACCTTCATACGGGCACTTGGTCTACATATGGACCGATTCTAAATAAAATCAACGAGCTTTGGCCAAGAGCCCATGGGACTCAGTGTACCAAATTTTATTACAAAATAATAACCGCCTTTTTTTAATCACTTGGATTTAATAAATCCAAAAAGTAGTTCAAAAAGTGCTCAACAGAAGGGGTTAGATACTCCCTATTTTAAAAAGAATTTTCTATTCGACACTTATTTCACCTTTCTTCTAATTTTTATTACCGAATTCAGTGAAGAAGGATTTTACTTTAACTTTTAATTTTTAATTATATAAAATAGCAATAAACAGTCTGCCTTTTAAATTTTTTCACATCAATTTATATTTTTACACAATTAAAATATTCCACTGCAATATTAATATTCACTAATTGGATTTAATTAAATTACTAACAGTAGAGTAAAAAATTGCCATTTCCATTTCAGATATTTCTCCATGCCCAAGATGGAAAATATGTATTAGGTAAGGTATATTTTTTTCTAAACATATTTCTTTGATACAAAAACTTTTAGGAAAACCCTTTTATTTGCAGTTGTTTTGTTTCTCTTTTAATTTTCATTCGTTTTTTTTCTGACAATAGATTAATAGGCTGTTTCATATATTTTAATTTTTATTGCTATGTGTAAACCCAGATAAATAAATCCAACTTTTTTTGGATTTAATAAATCCATTTTTTTTTGTATGAAAAATTCTAAATCCAGGTGATTAAAAAAAGCGCTTAATATCTTTGTATTATTATAAAAAAAATCGACTAAATTAATAACAAAAAAAATTGCTAAATTTGAAAATAAAAACGCCAAATTGAAATATCGCTAAAACTAAAAAAAACATTAATATTGAAAAATTTCCAAAATTGGAAAACTAAAGAGGCCGAAAATAACGGTTATTTTTGAATTTTTAAACAAAAAAGACAGATAGAAGCGAATGTCGGAGAACTGATTCAACTATATCGTATTAATTCATTTCTGGATTTTGTTTTTTTTGGGCAAAAATAATATTTATTTTCTGACTTTAATTTTTAGAGCAAATGTAAAAATTACGTCAGACGTCAGTGTGGATACATTTGCGAAAAAGGAGGCACGGAAGAGATTGGAAGATAAACAAAAAATCTAAAAATAGAATGTTTGTGTTTGATCACTTCTGAGTAAAAGACACTAACAGAAAGCTCAATAGGAAAGAAAACAAATAATAAGTTACAAATTATATTGATAATCTTGCATCATATATGGAATCATATGTAATTATATCTTATAGCATTTAATATAATATATAATCATTTATAAAAATGTCTTACACCATATACCACCATATGTGATCATATATTATGTTATATATGATCAGTTATAAGTATATATGACAATAAATCTGTCATATCTCATTATATGTGGCATATATGGTTCATATCTAATTTTATAAAAGACAATATATAAAAATATATGCTTATATAAGGTACCACATAAGAAACATATAATTATATATGGCTATTCATGACAATATATATACTCACATATTATAAGATAAAACAAGATATTACTATATACATATGACTACCCGAGGAAAAAAAAATTATATATAATCATATATGGCATATATTACAATATATAATTATACATGTCGTTATGTATATCCATATATAATTATATCTGACGTTTTTTCACAAAATTTTTCCTTATATTATGCCATATATAATTTCATCTAATTAGATATCGGCCTTCATAATATTAGATATGGCATATATAATTATATATTACATGACATGGTTGATCTTATTGCATATATAGTTATATATAGGACTATATCTTAATATATATGGTGGCATTTCAGCAATATATAATTATACATGGTATCATTTAAAAAATATATAATTATATATGGTGACAGTTAAACTAGATATTATCATATATGGTGCCATTTAAACAATATATGGTCATATATGGTACCTCATTAACAAAATCTTTAATTCAGTTCCAGATATGATAATATATGGTACTATATATAGTGCGATATATATTTATATATGGTGCTATTTAAGCAATATATTATCATATATGGTGCCATTCAAAATATTATCATATATGGTACCATTTGAACCATATATTATTATATATGGTGCCATTTAAACAATATATGGCCATATATGGTACCTCATGATGAAAATTTTTAATACAGTTCCAGATATGATAATATATGATATTATATATAGTGCCATATATATTTATACATGGTGTTATTTAAGTAATATATTACTATATATGGTGCCATTTAAACCATATATTATCATATATGGTGCCATTTCAACAATATATGCTCATATATGGGACCTCATGAACAACATGAAATACAGTTTCAGATATAATAATATATGCTACTATATATGGTGCAATATATATTGATATATGGTATCATTTAAACAATATATTACCAATTTTATATAAATAAAATATAATTGTATCCGACATTTACCTTATGCAATTGTATCAAAGTTTTAAACTGATATCAGGTCACAATTGAGATATAACTATATAATTTTGTATACAAATATATCTATTTGGACCTAAACTGATACCATGTGATATAAACCAATAAAATTGTATCAGGTCAAAAATCAGATACAATTTCATGTGATTAACACATAATTTAATCAGGTCAGATCTAAACTGATGCAATTAGATAATAACTGATAAACAACTGAAACAATTTTATCGGGCCATTTTTCGGATCAAATGGTACATGGATGACTCTAAGTTATATATTACCATATAAAGCTCCATATTATTTTTTTTAATAGGGAACATACCATATATGGTGCCATTTAAACAGTATATGGTCATAAATGGTAACTCAACTACAATATTAACTGTATTTCAGAAGCTATTAATTGCATTTCACAAATTTTAAATGTGTTTCAGAAATTATGAAATCTATTTCAGAAATTATTAATTGTATTTCAGAAATAATCAAATCTATTTTAAAACTTGTTGATTGTTTATCATAGTTAATAGAGAAAAATTTATAAATTACATTTCATAATTTCTGAAATACAATTGATAATTTCTGAAATACAGTTTGATAATTTCGGAAATACAATTAATAATTTCTGAAACAGAATTGATAAAACTGAACTTCAATTGACTAGTTCTGAAATACAATTCATAAATCTGTAAAATAATTGATAAGTTCTGAAATACAATTGATAAAACTGAAATTCAATTGATTATTTCTGAAATAAAATTAATAAATCTTAAAAACAATTAATACAATTGAAATGGTGTAGAGCGTTAAAAAATGTAAATAAAATTATTTTATTCAAAGATTTCAATTTAATAAAAAAAATAAATATATAATTTTATAAAAAAATTTATAGAAAAAAAAATTTTAATTTTATAAAAAGAAATTCATTTTGTAAAAAAAATGCATATCGAACTCGAGACCTTCTGAGTTTAAACCTTATTTTAACAAAATATTGTAATTTTTATAAAATCAGTGCTCTGCCAGTGTATTATTTTTTGAACAGTTGGCAATATATGTCTGGGATCTTATTTAATCCCAAATAAATGGAGATCTTACGTAGTACCAAATATAATGCGGCATCTAATTTTATCTGTCATTTTTATGGATAGTTTTAGATGTCAATCCCCAAATATATTGCTGTTTTTAATTCTATCTGCCATTTTAATACCTAAATAAATTGCTGGATCTAATTCGATCTGCAATTTATGGGAAAAATTAAGAATTTACCAAATCACTAAATATATCACTGGATTCAATTCGATCTGCAACTTATTGAAAAAGTTAAGATCTTACGCAATCCCGAAATATATTACTGGATCTAATTTAATCTGTTATTTTTTTCATAAATTTAGATCTTACGTAATCCCCAAATATAATCCTCGATCTTATTCGATCTGCCGTTTTCCAGATAAAGTTAGATACAACTTAATCCTAAAATATATATGTGACCTTCTCCGAGAAAAGGGACCTAGTGTGTGAAAATTAAGTTTTGAGAAGAACGCATTTAAAGTTTCATAACGCATTATCACTTTAAACACACCTTCAGTTGGGAGATGCGATTTGGTATGGTTAGGTGCTTCAACTCATTTCATCTTATTCTACACCCTTTAAGGTACCAGAATCCACTCTTAAATCCAAACCCGTTTTTTGACACACTAGGTCCCTTTTCTCGGAGAAGGTCACATATACCTAGATCTACTTTTTCGTATAAATTTAGATCCAAGTTTATCCCCATATATATTGCTGGATCTAATTCGATCTGCCATTTTTCTGATAAATTTAGTCCAAGTTTATCCCCAAATATATTGCTGGATCTAATTTGATCTGCCAATGTTCGGATCAATTTATATCCAAGTTTATCCCCAAATATATTGCTGGATCTAATTCGATCTGCCAAAATTGAGATCAAATTAGATATAAGTTTATCCACAAATATATAGCTGGATCTAATTGGATCCGCAATTTTTCGGATCAAATTAGATCTAAAAATATCCCCAAATATATAGCTGGATCCGCCAATTTTCGGATCAAAATATATCTAGGTTTATCCCCAAAGATATCATTGGACCTCCCAATTTTGAAATATAACTTGATCTTAGTTTATCCCCATATATACAATGGGATCTAATACGATATGATTGGATACACCCAATTTTGAGATCTAATTGGATCAGATAGATATTACAGCAGATCTTAAACAATATCAAATTGGATATGATTAGATATTGCGCGAGATCAATTTTTTTTACTCGGGTATATATAAATTTTTTTGATCGGGTAAAATTAAAAATTTTAGATTAAGGATGTATGGGAGGTAGTCATGTCCTTGCACCGATTTTGCCGAAACTTCGAATTTTTTTAATTTACATGTTATGAACCAGAACACCAAATTTCATTCTTCTGCGATAACTCCTCTAATTTTGCCGATTTACTATATCGGGACAAAGCACTGTGCGACGTTTTTAGAATTTCTAAAATTATTTATTACGTTAAAGTAAAAACTGAGTAAGAATTTCCTGTTCTCATCTAGCAGCGTTATTCAACATCGAAAATATCAAAAAAAAAAATAAAATACAAAACAACAACAAAAAATTTGCAACAATTTGCTTTGACATCTTCCAAAATACTACTCTGTTATTTCGAGAGATCTAGCAGTGAAGTGACATCTATTTGTATATAACCAGAACTTGAAAATCACATGTTTTATAAATTTGCACAAGCACATTATTTCTATCGAGATAAAAATTAATTGGTTTAGGGTCCGCAACGGAACAAAACGGAAAGACTTGTCTTACATTAATTTTATTATCACATTTGGTTTTACTTTTTACAAAAAACATCCACATGTAAATAATTTTCATAATCTTAAAAAATACTTTTGTTAACATTTTTTTAAACATTTGCAAATGGTCAAATTATTTCCTTTTCCTGCCTTTAGATGTATTTTTTTTACAAACAAATTTTAGTACTTTTGAAACAGCTTCGCGCTTGGTATTCACTTTTTATACACAAAACATAAACTCACATGCATTCGACATCAGGAACAAGAACAACAACAATAATAGCAAACATCCTTAAAGCTATTCCCGCAAACGAAAGGATTTCTTGTAATTTAGCAAAAAAAGAGAAAAAATGTATAAACACGAACAAGAAGAAAGAAAGAAAAAAAAACACGAAACAAACACAAAATTCAAAACTTAAAAGCAAAAGGATAAAAAGGATATATTTCCCTATTTTTTTTCTTGTTGCGTACTTATGGTCTTTGCTGCTTTTATGACAACATTTTTCATGACATTTTAAATATTGTATGTTGGAGGTTTTTTTTAATACATTTTTGATACGCTACATCTTATTGTGGTATAGGATAATAGTGTTTGAGTTACTTTAAAAGATATTTAAGGTGTTATAAGTGCTGAGAATGTGCAACTTTAAAGCTTCGATGGATGATAGAAGGGACTAAATTGAACTTTCTATTTATCATTCAATTAAAATCCAGTGAAAATATTCGATAGCGAACAGGGACATAACGTTTCTGTAATAGAGATGTGTCCGCTTTTCGTAGTTGTTTTTACCCTCTTCATAAAGTTGGGTATATTAAGGTCGGTATTTGCCAACATAAAAAAAATTCATTTATTTTTGTAAAAAAAAGCATTAAAAATTCAAAATCCTTTGCTTAGCAGAGAAAGAGTGGAATAAAAATAAAAAAATATGCACACCATTGGATTTAACGCTCGCATTATATTCTGTTCCATTCATTTTTGCTAAGCTTGTAGTCATTACTCATACTCTGAAAGTGTATTATCCTTTTATTCCTGCTGTTTATACCAGCATATTTATAAATATGTGTATTTATATTTTTTTCTTGCGTTCTGCATTCACTTTCGTTTGTATATTTCAGTTGCATTCTTTTGTTTTATATGCATGTTCGTGCATGGTTGTGTTCATATTCCACTTGAGACATTCTTTTGTTCTAGAAAAAAAATATGATGTGGTAGACGGGTACATTTTTAATTTTAACAAATATGGTTTTTATGCATTTTTTGTTTTCACTAAAATAAAAGCCCTAAATATGAGACATTCCATAACAACTGCCTAGTTCAGAAATATAGTATGTCTGCTCAATATTAAACTTCCAATATATTTTGTAGTTAGATGATACAAATGACATAAAACGTGGAAAATTTTCTTAATTCTTCAAAAATGTGGGCAAATGTTAAAATTTTTTGTTCTATATCTAGCGTAGCCTCTAGACCTGTGGGGCGATTCTGTAACTTTTTAACGACAAAATTTGATGGTTAAATTGTCAGTTTACTATGAAAACTTGTCAGTTTAACTACCGAATTTTGTCTTTAAAAAGTTACAGAATTGCCCCTCTGGTTAAATTTCACATTACAATTTTCAGAAATTTCAAATCTGAAGTTATTGCTAAACAACACATTTTTAAAGCTCCAACAAATATTCGACTTCATCACATTTAAACATTGCATAAAATATCAGAGTAAAAAATAATTTTTTTATTTGAAAAAAAAAAATGTTAAATATTAATTTTTTATTGATGGGGAAATGCATCCTTTTTATCCTTTTGCTTTTAAGTTTTGAATTTCCAGTTTATTTCTTGTGTTAAATAAAGGCTTTTGTACAACTAAATATACATATAGCTAAGGAAATCCACGATTTGACTTAAAAATTTGGACTCGAATTTCCTGATTAAGTGGTCTGCTACACATCGGTTGCTAGATATTGTACTAACTTGGCTGTTTTTTTTTTTAACCATTTAAGTTTTTATTGCCTTCTTAGAATGATAATTTACCTAGAGCAAATCGCGTTTCTTTCAATCCTTTTAATTCAAATTTGATTTAACATAACAAAATTGTTCTGAAAATTGACAAAACTCTTATTTTTCTGTTGTAATTCGATTTTCAAATTTCCCGATGACCGACTATTTGAAAGACAAAAAATAATATTTCTGCGTGGACCCCAATACATTTTTGAAGAACCATAACATACTTGCATTAAAGCAATTTGATGTGCTAAAATCCCAAAACTTATTAAACAAATTGTGAAAAATAATTTGTTGAAGGCATGGCCCTATCCGAATTTCATTCTTGCCTAAGGAAATTGTTGTTTTCGCACTTCAAGCGAAATAAAAATCGCGAGATTTTACGAAAATGCAGCTCTGTATAGGTCTACGCATTGCAATCACTAGATTGGTGCGTTTTAGGTTGCAACTGTTTGCTATTGCAATAATTTTGTCATTGACAGTGAGCGTTATTTTAAGCAACTTTGCAATGCTAGATGCAAATTAGGTAACAGCTGATATACAGATTAATTCGTCGTGAAAATTAACAAAAACGTGTTTGATTATTTTGGGAATTTGTTTTAAAATGCTTGTAAAAAATTACAGACTTCTTTTAGAAACTCATCTCTATACTTTTTGCCTCTTCCAAAAAATCCAGAACAATTTTTATTTCATCTGGCGTCCACTTTTTGTTGGGTTTTTCTCTTTTTAATTTTTTACTTAGAGTTGTCGGCTCTATACACTTAATTTTGTTCGACGATTCTAAATTATTGTTTACAAACGTCAGCTGTTCGTGTATCAGTGATGCCAATACAATACACGTAGCAAAAAGGCTACGTTTAGTATTGCGAAAAAGCAATGATGCGACAATTGTTGTTGGATTGCAAACAAAAGCTACACTATTTTGCATTTGCACTTTCGCAAGACCATATGCATCAAACACTGAACTCCCTTATTATTTCCAATAAAAACAAAATAAAAACGAATGCTTTGCAACTAGAGATGACACTTCAGTAGACGAGAACAAGAAATTCTCATTGAGTTTGTAATTTAACTTAACAAATATTTCTAGAAATTCTAAAAACGTCGCACTATGCTTCGTGCCATGGACAAAAATCAAAAAAAAATTGTGATAAAAGAAGGATTTTTTTTAAGATAAGAAAGTAACTCAAAAAAATGTGAAAAAATATTTGGTGCGATTGCTTTTGCCGACAAGAGAGGGCGCAAAGCTCAGAAAATTTTATGCAAAAATTACTTAACAGAAAAATGGGTTTTATTGTTTCACGAAAATAATTCTCAAAAATACATTTTTTTAAAAACTGGTTCGAAGATTTTTTTTAATTACTTCAATATATTTGTAGTTAAATTAAAATATAGATTTTAGTATATCTTTGCCAAATAATTATTTTTCATTTCTCCTAAAAAGACATGTTTTTTGTTGAAAATCCAAAAACTACTTAAGTTTGATGGAGTGTAAAAAAAATTAATAAAATCAAATACCTTTTTTTTTCTTCAATGTAAGGGAATTTTTTGGCCCTTTTTAAAAAGGGACAAAAAGACCCGTAAGTTGAAGAGTTAGAGGGTTAAAATGTTCCACAAAATTGTTCCTCGTAGTGTTTTACATAAGTTAGCTGAACACATCCTATACCTAAAATGGAAGATTCCCATGGTTTCTCTCTAAAATCCAGGTTTGTGGGACATTTGAGCACCAATTCTGAATAAGTACGAATTAACCCTTAAACACATTTTAAGTTTTTACTTATTACAGGCACTTAAGTTAAATTTTCAATGCTAATGTCCTCAAAGACTTATAGTAGAATTTCATGACAAATATTTTTGCGGAAGAGTTTAAACCTCTAGCTCTTCAATTTACAGGTCGTTTTTGTCCGTTTTAAAAAGGCCAAAAAAGTCCCTTTAATTGAAGAGTTAGAAGGTTAAAATGTTCTACAAAAATATTCCTTGTAGTATTTTACATAAGTTCTCTGAACATTACCCTATGCCTAAAATGGAGGATTCACATGGTTTCCTATTTTAATCCTATTTAATATTTTTTTGTTTTAGAAAAATCATTTTAAGAAAAATCATCGCAATCGGATAATTTTAGGTTTAGGCAGGTTTTATAAAGATTTTAAAATAAAGGACATATTGACACAAACGTTTCCATATTTATGTGCATCTTAACACTCAAAATAGTTTGTAGTTTAAATTAACTGAAAATGTAATTTAAAATAAAATAAATAAAAAAAAATAAATAAAATAAAAATCACTTGAAACCCGGTCTACTGACTTTTCATTTAAATCAAAAGAACTTTTCATTTATTTTCAAATGTTAATAAATAAACTACAGGGTTCTTCAACAGGGACGCTACAAAAGTAGAAAGACAGGGACAGCAAACGACGCCATATTTCTTGCCGCTCTTTTGACATTTCTCTTCAGTAAGGTTTGCCATTTCATGATGGAAAGATATACGAGCCAACAACGAGTCGAAATTATTAAAATTTACTACCGAAATTCGGAGTCAGTGGCCTCAACGTTAAGAGCGCTACGTCCAATTTATGGTCGTCATAATGAATGGCTTCGTCAATAAACAAAATATGCGTTATTGGTCAGACAGCAATCCACACGTACTCCATGAGTCATCATAGGCCGGCGGCGTCATTGGGACGTACTTCTTCCGTGATGATCAAGACCGGCACGTTACTGTGAATGGGAATCGCTACCGTTCAATGATAACCGAATATTTTTGGCACCAATTAGATGAATTGGACTTGGAGGACATGTGGTTCCAACAGAACGGCGCCACAAGCCACACAGCGAATGTCATAATCAATTTATTGCAAACCAAGTTTGGAGAACTTGTTATCTCACGAAATGGTCCAGTCGATTGGCCGCCTCGGTCGTGCGATTTGACGCCGTTAGACTATTTCCTGTGGGGCTACGTCAAATCTATGGTCTATGCCAACAAGCCAGCGACGATTGATGAACTTCGTACGAATATCGGCCGATTTATGCTTGAAAACCGTCGAAAATTGGGTTCAGCGTCTGGACTTCTGCAATCGTCCCCGTGGTGGCCATGCAAAAGAGATCGATTTTCATACATAATGGCATTGAACGTACTTTCACAGGAATAAAGCATTTCATTGATATCCAAAACCGTTTTTGTTTTATTTAAAAAAAACTTTTGTAGCGCTCTTATTGAATAACCCTTTATAAAATCCTTAAAAAATAATGATTTTTCATTTATTTCGTTTTTTTAAATTTCAAAAAATTAAATACAAAATCCGTAAGAATAAATGATATTTAGTTTATTTCATTTTTTTAACTGACCTAGAAATCGAAAAGGAATCCTTTTTTTTAACAAAACATTTTAAATGAAAATATTAACTGTAACAGAAAATCCGTATTTATATGTAGTTTGTTTTTTTAAATAAACGAAAATGCAATTTCTGGAATAAAATTAAGCTAAATCAGCTTATTTACATTCCTGTGTTCACATTTTTACAAAACTTAATGATTTTCTTGCACATTATATTGGCGAATAAGTATTAGATTTAGATAAAAATTATAAATTTTGAAAATTAAAAAACAAAATATGTATTTTTTTAACAAAATAAAATAAATCCCAAAATAAATCCAGTGATTAAAAAAAGGCCAATTATAAGGATTAATATATGTGAATGCCTTTCGTTTGACATACATTTTTTCTATAGTTACTTTGTAATAAATATAAAATAACCGAAAAAATTTAAAATTGTGCCATTTGTGACCTCATTTTTTAATCTTTAAATGTGAGATCGGGCAGCTAAAAAAAAAATACTTTTCCTTAATTTTTTTCCTATACAACATCGCCTTGAGAGTATTTCTTTGTTAGTTATATAACGTACAGCAATTTATACCCAATTTGGTCCAATTCACATAGGGTGCCGAAATTTCAGCTCTTGATTTTATATGCTTTCAGCCCATAGTTTCTAAGTTATTTAATATAAAGCCACATTCACAATGATAGAATACTCCACTCTGCAGAGTGAATTTTGTTCCTTTCTTTTACTTGTAGACATTTCCGTTGGACTTTATATTGTCTTTCGTATCTACCCAGTCAGAAAAATACAAACGGAAAAGCGATGGCAAAGCACTTTAACAGGAGGTACAAGTACTTGCAAAAAGTGCTTTCCCATTCCCAAAATGAAAACATCATTAGACAAAAGGATCAGCTGTTCAAAAAGCGCCAGTAAAGCACGGGAGAAACAAAATTTTTAAACGTTGGCAAAACGCTGGCAAATCCAAAAAATATGTGGTCTGGAAATATATTTTCCAAAATAAAATTTAAAAAAAGTTCATATGTAAAAGTTTGGCAGACGATTGCTCTACCCACTGAGCTAACGAGACATATAATATTTGATGGCTAAACACATAAATGAGTGATAATAGCTGGAAAACTACTGGCTCTGCTAAAATGCTAGCACTGGCATACAGTTTTTTGGAACTAATATGCCAGTGTTGGGAGAGCAAAAAAAAGTTGGTCTTAAAGGAACTTTTCCACAAACAAAAAATTTATTTAATAGAACAAAAAAAATTTTAAATTAAAAAAAATCCAAAAAAAAATTTTTTTTCAAGGACTAAGGTTTTTTGTTGCCTACGAAAGAAAAAAACCCGGATCAAAATCGGTTAACCCGCCTCGGCTGTACAGTGGCAGCCGATTTTGAACTCAGGGTTGTGGGAAAACGCGTTTAAAGTTTAAAATTAATTTTACGCTAAGAAAACATCAAAATTTCAATAAACCGTGTATGAACAAAATTTATACCTCGCAGGATGAATCGGATAAAGAGTATTTTATATATTAACCCAAATATTCTTAAAAAAGATGGTAGAGAATTTATTAGACATTTAATTTCGGTCAAAATCTTTTATTTTGTACATTTTTTAATTTGTTTTTATACCCTACACCACTATGTGGTCATTATACCCTACACCACTATGTGGTCAGGGTATTATAAGTTTGTGCTGATGTTTGTAACACCAAAAAATATTGGTCGTAGACCCACCTTATAGTATACCGATCGGTTCAGAATTTTTTTTTATTTCGATTTAACGATGTCCGTCTGTCCGTCCGTCCGTCCGTCTGTCTGTCTGTCCATGCAATCTTGTGCGCACTCTACAGGTCGCAACTATTAAGATATTTTGATGAAATTTGGTACGCAGACCTATGTTGGCCCAAGGACGAACAAGTTTAATTTTTTTGAACATCGGTCCATGTTTAGACCTAGTGCCCATATAAGGGTCCTACCAAAATTATATTGTTTATACGCTGCAGGTCGTAAATATTAAGATATTTTGACGAAATTTGGTACACAGACCTATGTTAGCCCAATAACGCAGCCTATTGATTTTGGTGAATATCGGTCCATGTTTAGACCTAGTGCCCATATAAGGGCCCTACCAAAATTATACTGTTTATACGCTGCAGGTCGTAAATATTAAGATATTTTGATGAAATTTGGTACACAGCCCTACATTGGCCCAATAACGCAGCCTATTGATTTTGGTGAACATCGGTCCATGTTTAGACCTAGTGCCCATATAAGGGTCCTACCAAAATTATAATGTTTATACGCTGCAGGTCGCAAATATTAAGATATTTTGATGAAATTTGCTACACAGACCTATATTGGCCCAATAACGCAGCCTATTGATTTTGGTGAACATCGGTCTATGTTTAGACCTAGTGCCCATATAAGGGTCCTAACAAAATTATACTGTTTATACGCTGCAGGTATTAATATTAAGATATTTTGATGAAATTTGGTACATAGACCTATGTTGGCCCAAGGACGAAGCCTATTGATTTTGGCGAACATCGGTCCATGTTAAGAACTAGTGCCCATATAAGGGTCCCCCCAAAATTATATTGTTTATACGCTGCAGGTCGCAAATATTAAGATATTTTGATGAAATTTGGTACATAGACCTATGTTGGCCCAAGGACGAAGCCTATTGATTTTGGTGAACATCGGTCCATGTTTAGAACTAGTGCCCATATAAGGGTCCCCCCAAAATTGGCTTGGTTACAAACTGCAGGTCGCAAATATTAAGATATTTTAATGAAATTTGGTGCGCTGACTCACATTATAGAAAATTTTGACATAAGCCCCATTTTAACCCATTCGAATTTCGGATCCACACAATACACCAGACTGGTGTAGGGTATTGTATAGTCGGCATGCCCGACTTTAACCTTTTTACTCGTTTATTATACCCTACACCACTATGTGGTCAGGGTATTATAAGTTTGTGTTGATGTTTGAAATACCAAAAAATATTGGTCGTAGACCCACCTTATAGTATACCGATCGGTTCAGAATTTTTTTTTATTTCGATTTAACGATGTCCCTCTGTCCGTCCGTCCGTCTGTCTGTCCATGCAATCTTGTGCGCACTCTACAGGTCGCAAATATTAAGATATTTTGATGAAATTTGGTACGCAGACCTATGTTGGCCCAAGGACGAACAAGTTTGATAGTGGTGAACATCGGTCCATGTTTAGACCTAGTGCCCATATAAGGGTCCTACCAAAATTATACTGTTTATACGCTGCAGGTCGTAAATATTAAGATATTTTGATGAAATTTGGTACACAGACCTACATTGGCCCAATAACGCAGCCTATTGATTTTGGTGAACATCGGTCCATGTTTAGACTAGTGCCCATATAAGGGTCCTACCAAAATTATACTTTTTATACGCTGCAGGTCGCAAATATTAAGATATTTTGATGAAATTTGGTACATAGACCTATGTTGGCCCAAGGACGAAGCCTATTGATTTTGGTGAACATCGGTCCATGTTTGGACCTAGTGCCCATATAAGGGTCCCACCAAAAGTATATTGTTTATACGCTGCAGGTCGCAAATATTAGGATATTTTGATGAAATTTGGTACATAGACCTATGTTGGCCCAAGGACGAAGCCTATTGATTTTAGTGAACGTCGGTCCATGTTTAGAACTAGTGCCCATATAAGGGTCCCCCCAAAATTGGCTTGGTTACAAACTGCAGGTCGCAAATATTAAGATATTTTAATGAAATTTGGTGCGCTGACTCACATTATAGAAAATTTTGACACAAGCCCCATTTTAACCCATTCGAATTTCGGATCCAAACAATACACCAGAGTGGTATAGGGTATTGTATAGTCGGCCCGACTTTAACCTTTTTACTCGTTTTTTATATACATTGATTACTTTTATGGCGTATCAGTACCTGCCTCATATAACGTGCCTTCGCCCACCATCGAGGAATCGTCATTGGCTTTTCTTTAAAGACTGCGTGCGATTCTTGCATCTTTGGATGAGGTTTTTTCTTTTTGTTCTGCTGTATTATGCGAAATAAGATTTATAATAAAGACAATGATAAAAAATGCTCCCAACAAAAATTGTGTACAAATTTAATGCATAGAATATTACTTTGTGGGTAAAATATATTTTACAAAAAACATGTGGAAATTTTATTTTTTTGAATTTTTTATTGAAATTTTCGGACCATATACTGAGGACTATGCTCTATCCAAATAAAATATAAAAAAATTCGAAAACAAAATTTTTCCTAGAGTCGATACCCCCCTTAATAAAGTAATGAATTTTTGTTTTTTTTCATTTCATTACAATTAATTATTTTTTTTCATTACACTAGAAAAAAGTAATGGAAATGAAAATCAATTTGCATAAAGTAATGGTAATGAAGATATAACTATCAATACCATTACAGAAAGTAATGGTAATAATTTTGGCCCATTTCTGAATAATGTTATAAGACGAAAAATAAAATACAGAAACTTCTTAAAACAACAAAACATAGTATTATCATTTACAATAATCCCACATTTATATTAAATTACGTACTTTTGATCTCATACTATTGTATAGTTTTCAAATAAAACAAATTATACGATTTTGTCACGTGATATATGTTTAAACCGTTCTAAAAAAATATCTAATGGTAAATATACGAAAAATTAAATTTTCGAATAACATGAAAAACCACTCACACAACTTAAAGTTACATAAAAAACTAAAGGTATCGGTATATAAAACATAAAAAATAAATTCTCCAAGAAAAAAAAAGTAAATAAACGGCAAAAATGTTAATGACAAAATAATCCAACATTGTGGAAGAATGTTCATTAGGGGTATGACCATGACACCGTGCAACGGTCTTTGCCACTCGTGGAAAAGTCGATATACAAGTGAAAGAAAAGACGGCGTATATGGGCATCAAATGAAAGAGGATAATTTCCACCAAGACAAAATTATATCATAAAAGTCCACTGAATTTAATTATGAAAAAACAAAAAAAAAAAAAAGATCAAGGCTATTAAAAATTTACTTTATTATTGAACTTTAGTGAGTCTCTCCTCTTATTTGATACCCATTTTAGACACAAGGGATAAAATAATATTTTGTCATTACAGTATATTTTACTTTTAAATTTCCAAAAGCACCTGCATGTTCGTTATTTAAAATTTAATTTTATCGGGATAAACCTTAACATGAAATAATGAATACAAAAATTCTTGTGAAAATTTAATGTACCTGACATTTATAGAAAACATATGATTTTCTATTATTGGTTATACATAGATAGATGTCACTATGTATATTGCTAGATCTGTCAATAAAACAGAGAAGTATTTTTGAAGATGACAAAGCAAATTGTGGTAAATTTTTGCTTGTTGTTTTTTCTTTGATATTTTAAATGTTAATTAACGCTACTAGATGACAACAAGAAATTAACATTGAGTTCTCACTTAAGAAATATTTCTGGTAATTGTGAAAATGTGGTTCCTGATGACTTTTTAGGGAAGAATGAAATCCGTTAAGAAACGAATTAAAACATTATTTTTCCTTTAATGTAATTAGAAACTCGTGTGTTGCAGCAAATTATGTTTCTAATTACAGATCTACCATTTCCATTCGAGCCCAAATTGTGAACTTTATTGAAATAATCAACTACAAAAATATTTTTATATTCTGTTAGACATTTGTATAAGAAGTATTTTTTATCTCGTATTTTGTTTCAGAATTTTTAAACACTCTTTTCAAGTCTACAATTTTAAATTTTCAACATTTTTTAAGAACTTTCAATAAAGCCACGATTGGATTTTAGAGTTTTAATAAGCACATAAAGACTGTGTTAAAAAAATTTTCCATTACATTTTTGCAATAACTTTTTTAAAAATCACCCAAGTCAAAAAATAAACTAAATTAGCATGTTCTAAATTTTTTAACTAGAAGTACGAAAAAATATTGTGAAAACTTTTCAAAACCTCCCCAGCAAAATTTTTTTGAACTGGTTTCCTATGAATCTGTTGAACAGGTTCTAGAACTGATTTCTGGAAGTCAAAATGCAAAGTTTCACTGTCGCAGAACCAGTTCTTTAGCTGGTTCTGGAACCGGTTCCTATGAAACCTGTTCTGGTTTGGAGGAACAGAACCTGTTGCTTTTGGGACAAACCCAAAAAACACCGATGATAGAATATAAATTAGAACAGGTTGCATGCAAGTACAAGTTGTTCTACAACCGGTTCTTTGCATCTGACATATTTGCTGGTCCCTCAGTGGACATATATATATATGTATGAAAAATAGCTTGGGAACTAAAAGTTGGCCCGAAAACGGTTTATAGGGTTCTGAAGAAGTTTAAGGATGACTTGGAAATCACTCAAGAGGGCATTTATGACCAAAATAAGGCGAACAAAATTAGTGCCATGTTACAGAAGAATCCCAATAAGGGAGAAAAGTCGCTCAAAAAGTGGATGGTTCGGATTTTTTTGTACTCAAGTTCAAGACTGAAAACTTTTAAACTACAAAAAGTTCCATACAGGAATGTTGTAAAAAACACGGAAGCAAAATAGCGTGCCAAAAAATTAAAAAAAAGGAGTTTTTTGAAAAATTCAATTGCTGCATTATGGACGACAAAACGTATATTTTATCCGACTTCTCTTAGCTTCCAAGCCAGGAATTCTACATTGCAGACTCACGAGGTAATTTCTATTGCACGAAAAGGCAATAGAAATTACCTCGAAAACTCCTCCTATGACAAGCTATCTGAACTGTAGTGAGAGGTGCAAGTATTTTGTGAGCACAGGAACAATAAACCAAAAAATTTATATCAAAGAGTGCTTGGAGAAGCGACTTAAGCCTTTTGTTAGACAGCATGAAGTGTGTACACACAGAGAAAAAATACGCCATTTTCCAACTGAAATTCGGTTACATCTACTAAAATAGGTTGGTACAACTGAATATTGGTTAGCACAACAAAATTCGGTTTATACAACTGAATTTTAGTTGCAATACCCAAAATATTTAGGATTCGCATTCCAATATGGTTTCACAAACCGAATTTATTGGTTGTAGCAACCAAAATAGTCTTAGCAATTCGGTTGGAAATTTTTTTTCCTGTGTGTATATTCTTTTATCCCGACCTAGTCTCTTGCTATTACAGCAAAGCGCCCTTGGAGTCGTACTTAAATAATAATGTGCTTTTGGTGCGTCGAGAAACAAATCCACCAAAATGTCTAGAACTCAGGCCAATTGAAAGGTTAACTAAAAAGGCAACAAAAAAAGTCGCCAAAGATTTTCGCGGAAATTGTAATTTAGCAGCTCGAAAAGTATCTAATAATACCATAAAAGCATTGGCAGCGGTTTTTGTCATTTATTTAGCTTTTAGTCAATGTCTTTGTTGGTGTCTTTAATTCCATATGTTTTCAGTTGAAAAATTACCACAAAAGATAAGATATTTCCAACCTCTAAATGAGTGAAAAATGGGGATACAAGTTTGGGAGATTTTAATTTTTTATATATTAGCAGATATTTCTGAGTGGATATTGATGAACCTGCTTGGTATGGTTTTGCTAGGTTTAAAATTAATATTCTTAATTCAATTGCAGAACAGTAACCCTTAATTCCTATTGGGATTTATATTATCATATGATGGAAATAGACTAATATTTTTTCCGTGGCGTCATATAGATGCCACCTAAGAATTAATGTTTTGAAATTAAATTAAGAATATTATTTTTAGGCTAGCAAAATAATATCAAGTGGTCAAATCAAGATTCGCTCAGAAACAAAGTCAACGCATTGATCTTTTGAAATTTCTTTAAAATTTTTTTGTAAATTCAATATTGGAAACAGTATCTTAATATTTTGGCCTACTTGGTATTTATTTAAAATAATTCAAGAAAACTCTAGAAGAAATACTTCATATCTGAATATTTTCGAACTAACAATATAGAATATATAAATATTGTAACAGATTATTTCAAAATTTGGGCTCGACTTTCTTGATTAAGTGGTCTGCGACACATCAGCTGCAAGGGAAAATTTGGCAAAAGTGCAGTTTATGGAGTTTTGTCAAAAAAATATGACCCCCTCTGGAATTGAAAAAAAAACCGAAATTAATTTTAGGAGGGGCCATAAAACCATAGAGCTATTTTTCGACCACTAGGGGGGGTCGAAAAAAGTGAAAAATTAATATAAGCGAAAATTGTACTCAAATGAATGGAAATTATCTCACGACTTCAAAAATTAAGTTTTTTCTAATTCGTCGAACGTGAATCGAATTAAAGTCATTTTCTAAAATCGCGCGATTTTTCCAACAAAATTTTTATTTTTTAAGATATGTTAGTAAAATGGCCAACAGACAAAAATTTTGTTGTACAAATCGCGCGATTTTTCCAAAAAATTTAAAATTTTTCGGATGTGTTTTTAAAATGGCGCCGAAGGGAAAATTTTTGTTTTTAATGGGACCCCCCTTAAGGGACTAAAATGATTTTTTTCTTTAATTTTAGCAGTAATTTTACTAGTCGTGCGAATTTTTCCAATCATTTGATTACCATTACCGTACAACAAAATCTCATAATTTTGGGCCCCCTCTTAAGGGACTAAAATGGCTCTAGTTAAGGATACGTAAAATAACATTTTTGGAATCATGAGACAATTTCCTTTAATTTGAGTACCCACACTTACATGTCACCCCGTTTTTGCCCCCACGGGCCTCCCGGGGCTGAGCCGCACCCAAAATTAAATAAATTTTTCAGCCAACCAGCGTTATTTAACATAAAAAATGGGTCATTTTGACAGAAAAAGCTTAACTTAAGGTTTTTATATCGATTTTTATGTTCACTCAACCAAAAAAGTCTGTAAAAATTTTTTTTGCTGTTATTACGGGAAATTTAATTGTTTTGAGCCCAGCGGTATTTTTTGCTTATTTTAGCAACACATGTCTGCTGATCTGTAGTACAATAAAATTAGTAGAACAATTTTGTAGCCAGTACTAAATTTTAGTACAATTGTTGTAAACAGCAATTCAAAATCGTTTTGCTAAAATCAGTTAAAAAATTTACTAAATATCAATAATTTTAGTACAATGAAATTAGTATATAAAATTAGTTGCAGCTACTAAATTTCAGTAAATTGTTGTAAACTGTAATTTAAAATCAATCTGCTGAAATTAGCAAAAAAGTGTACTAAAAAATAAAAAAATTTATAAAAATTTTTTTTTCTTTCGATTGTAACAAGAGTATAAATACTTCAACGCGCTTGAAATTTGGAGTCAGAACTGCAAACGGTTTTCCAGTTATTACCTTTTTATGCATTGGAGATACACTAACATTTTTTGAGTGTTATTTCCAAACTAAAAATATATCAATAGTAACAAATATAAACTAAACAAGAATTGTGAAAAATAAAAAAAAAATTAATTTAAATTAGTATATTTTTCTGCTAAATATAGCACTCGGTTTTGAAAAATTAGTAAAATGTTTTGCTGAAATCAGCAGCGATAACACTGTGCACGAAAAGGAGACTTTTTTTTCCCGACAGATGGGTGACCCAGTGGGTAAAACTAATTCGGGTACGCTGAATCTAGTGGTGCTAGCCGTTTTTATAGGTTAACTTTTTAAAATAAAGATATTTGAATTTAAAAATTATGGTTTCAAGCACCCCTAAACACTCCATTTTTTAATTTGTTTACCGTTAATTTTTAGTTAAGTTGTTTGTTACTCTACCAAGAAGCTTTGTGTTAAAAATAACCAAAATCGGTCTTGCGGTTCAAAAGTTGTGATTAAAAATGTGAGGACATCATAAAAACCTTTATGCAAATTTTTAACTTCTATACAAATTTCAGTACATTTAACGAAGCAATAAAATGTACAATATTGTACGGGTGGCGCAAAACTAATGTAATAATGTGAAATGCCTACCATTTTGTTAGAAATGAAGAAAAATTAGTTCTGTTATCACGAAAAGTTTATTTGAAGATGTAAAATTTATCACATTAAGTTGAAAAAATTGTATCGGTCAAATGACCACCTCCCCAGTTGATAAACATTTTTGCCCATATTACGGCATTTTGCATTGCTGCTCGCCCAACATCACCAAACAGTAACTTTGAGGGGATGCAATGGCTCTTCTTGCATTTCATGTGGGTTTTCTGTGCCCCACAAACGCATATTTTGTTTGTTAACATAACCACTTAAGTGGAAATGGGCTTCGACGCTCATTATAATTTTATGATTTTTGCGTTAAAACAACAGATCGAAAATTCATCAAATAAGCAGTAACAATAATTCCATGTTCTTCAGGTGTATATCGCTGCATTGCTTGTTGTCAAATAATTCTCTATCTGTCTACAACATATATTTCAAAGCACAATGACATTTGACGCCATTTGCAAAAATTAAAGCACATTCACATTATGACATTAGGTGTGTTTCTTTACTTTTTGGGTAAAGTTTGGTAAAATGAGAGTGAGTAACCACAAAATCTTCTCACAAAATGACAAAATTACCCAATAGTACAGGAACGCAAAAAAACACTTTTCTAGCCCAAAAACTTATTTCAAAGAATAATGTTAAACAGTGATGGGACTTGAAAAATTTTGTTTTGTGTCAAGTGTGTGACTAAAATGTGCCAAATGGGCCTTTATTGTGCCTAAACATTTTCTAAAACTGAATTAATTTTTTCATGAATTAAACTTAAATTAATTGTTTCGAAGCTTCACGTGAAAAAACTGTTATACTCCATATGAAAAAAAATTATTTTTCACGACAATGAGTTTCACGTGAAAATTGTGCAAACTTAGTTTTCACGCAAATTTAATGTACAAGACTATTATTTTTCTGGTGAAAAAGTGACATTTTGTGTTAATTGTGATTGTGGCTTTGTTATAAAATTAAAATATTGTTAAGTTTTTTAACTTAAATTGCAATTTAAAGCATTTAAAGTCTGAGAGAAATTTTTTCACGTGAAAAACAACTTACGGTGCTTTATTCGGTAATATCTTCGATGCCATTTTTTAGTTTTGCTTTATTCGAAAAGGTTTTTAATACCAATAAATGCTTAGAAACTAAAAATTAAAGAATTGTTATTTTTTAAATTCATTTTCTATTAAATTTTGTAGATAACCAAAATGTGCCAAAATAGTATCGGTGATGCCATTGGGTCATATGAATAAAACTTAGCAATTACTTCGAAGTAATTACTTTGGGCTTAGGAATGGCTTTTAACTCCAAATTTACCAATTGGCTGGTAGAATAGCATGAAACGTAATCGAAAATTAAAAAATTAAATTTCTAGTCTACTCCGAAGCAGACTAGATTTGTGAAGTAATTGCTTAAAAAACCCTGTATTTCCCCCTATTAGCAATATCTATTTTTTATTCATATGAGCCATTGTACCAATCAATCTTAGGTTGTGCCAAAAATCCCATCTCTGATGTGAAAATACGTATAATTTCAGTTTGCAAATCGGCACAAATAGACATATTTATTCGCATTTAAAAGTTGTTTTTGATTTTATTCAATTAATTTTAACAAAAAACCAAGTTTCTTTTGCTTATTTCTTTATTTAATTACAATTTTTAATTTAATTTCACAATTGTTTTTTGTTTATATTTGCATCAGCTGTTTTACCAAAGTTTACCCGAAGAAAAAGTCTGGGTAAATTTTGGTAAAAAGAGAAGCACTAATACACTCTCATTAGCGCTCTCATTTACCCAATTCTCGAGTACGGGAACGCTTTTGGGTAAATTTCGGTAACTATGGGTAAATTTCGGTAACTTTGGGAACGTACGGGAACACATTGATTACTTTTGCGCTGTTGGATTTTTCAACTAGCGCAGTGTAATTAGTAAAAAAATCCGTAATTTGTAATAAGAGACTAGCAAAAATGATTACTAAAAAAATTGTACTAAAAATCAGTATAAAAATAGTAAAGTGCGTTTGGAAACTGTTTACAAATTTTTTTACTAACTTTTTTATTTGAGTGTCGTTACAGCTAGCTAATTACACAAAAATTAATAATATTATGTAAATTATTGGCCAAAATCACACTTCCCTCTAAAATTTTCCAATTTAAAACGCCTTCACTGTTAAGTTAAAAGAGGAATATGTGTAATTTTCTTTAGATTTATTCTCTTAGGTGTATATAAAAAACCTCTATGTGTTGACCACTTTTTTTTATATTTTGTTGAACAAAATTTTAAAAAACTCAAAACTAGAGTTTTGCAAATTTATAAAAAAAAATATCCCATTTTTGGCCATACCTGGGACTAGGTTATCATAACCCAAGAGACACAAAAATTTATATCTGGATATTCGTGGATCTTAGAAATGAATTTGGGGTATAACATCGTAAATTTTTGAAAAAAAATATTTTATTTTTACGATTTTCATAATTTATGTCATTTTAACCCTACAATGGTCGGGGGAAATTGCAATTGCTTAAATATTTTAAAACCGATTTTGGATTTCGATACATTAACGGTATGTTAATTCAGTACATATTATGATTCTATTTACATTTTACAAAAACGTGATTTTTTCGCCTTGTAAATCGTATTTCAAACTTAAGGGCCGATGCGGCACGTGTTCCCGTTATACGATCACCTTAATTTTTTGCATGGTATATTTTTATACTCAAAGGCTCATTTTTAAGGGGGGCCGCCTTAAATCGCTAGTTGAAAAATAAGGTCCACGCTACTATATACATACACTCACAATATTTTTTCCTTAAAATCAACCGAATATGTACATTAAAACAATTGAAAATAAGTTAAAAAAAGGACTACCCACTTTTCGTTCAAAACAATTGTATTTTGTCGTTTATTTTTAATTGTTAATTAATTGATTGGCAAAGTCTGTAAAAATAATAGATTTATCGTTTATTTTAAAATTAATCGTATTATAACAACTGATTGTTTTTAACAGACAATTTTGATTGAATATTTTAACTTCTACCGAAAGTCCGTATTTTGTGTATTTTGTTTATTGAATGACTGATAGAAAAAGTTAAAAAATATATTTCTTTGCAATTTAACTACTTATTCAATTGAAACAACTTTACTGATTTACTTTTTAAACAACTGTTGAACTTTTACGGTAAAGTTATTGTGAGTGTATGTACATATATTTGGTAATGATTTTCTACACTGGGAATTCATAAAATGTGGTTGCTATCTTTGTTGTTTCAAACGTTTTAGTATCGTATTATATTTTTACGAATTGCATCAAAATTAAACTTTAATAACCAAATGCATAAACATTTTGTTCATTTTTATAACAATTTTATAAATCAAATTAAGATGTAAAAATACAGCAAATTTGATTTATAAGACTGTTATAAAAATCTACAAAATGATTATACGAGTACGTTAGGCCATAAAAGCATATTTAATGAAGGCTTTTGTAAATTATTTTAAGAGGCGTTTGTTTAAAACCTGTTTTTGCTATTGAAGTGATATTTTTAATGCAGCATTTTCAAGAATAATGTTCATTCCTAATACTCGTATTTATCTTTATCTTACAATTAGCCAGCTGTAATCATTTAACCCTTTCCTACCGCCTATCAGAAATAATAAGAAAATATTAATTTTTCTTTTTTATTTAATATATGCAGAAACGAAAATATTGCTTGTAAGATTTCTATTTTAGCTGTTAGTATTACGACATGGAGTTTTAAGTCCAATTTTGATTTTAGGCAGATATTTGTTTCAAAAAAAAAAAAAAACTAAAAAAAATTAAAGCCATCTAATTATTAAAAAAAATACATCACTTACTTTTATTAATCTACACCTTTTGCAACTGTAATTCAGAAAATATCAATTGAAATTCAGAATTTCCATTTGAAATTCAGAAAATCTCAATTGAAATTCAGAATTTCCATTTGAAATTCAGAAAACATCAATTGAAATTCAGACGTTCCATTTGAAATTCAGAAAACATCAATTGAAATTCAGATTTTCCATTTGAAATTCAGAAAATATCAATTGAAATTCAGAAAATATCATTTGAAATTCAGAAAATATCAATTGAAATTCAGAAAATATCATTTGAAATTCAGAAAATATCATTTGAAATTCAGAAAATATCAATTATTATTCAGAAAACATCAAATGAAATTCAGAAAATATCAATTGAAATTCAGAAAATATCAATTGAAATTCAGAAATCGTCATTTGAAATTCAGAAAATATCAATTGAAATTCAGAAACCGTCATTTGAAATTCAGAAAATATCAATTGAAATTCAGAAATAATCATTTGAAATTCAGAAAATGTCAATTGAAATTCAGAAAATATCATTTGAAATTCAGAAAATATCATTTGAAATTCAGAAAATGTCATTTGAAATTCAGAAAATATCAATTGATATTCAGAAAACATCAATTGAAATTCAGAAAATGTCAATTGAAATTCTATTGATATTTTCTGAATTTCAAATGACGATTTCTGAATTTCAATTGATATTTTCTGAATTTCAATTGATGTTTTCTGAATTTCAATTGATATTTTCTGAATTTCAAATGATATTTTCTGAATTTCAAATGATATTTTCTGAATTTCAATTGACATTTTCTGAATTTCAAATGATATTTTCTAAATTTCAATTGATATTTTCTGAATTTCAAATGACGGTTTCTGAATTTCAATTGATATTTTCTGAATTTCAAATGACGATTTCTGAATTTCAATTGATATTTTCTGAATTTCAGTTGATATTTTCTGAATTTCAATTGATGTTTTCTGAATAATAATTGATATTTTCTGAATTTCAAATGATATTTTCTGAATTTCAAATGATATTTTCTGAATTTCAATTGATATTTTCTGAATTTCAAATGATATTTTCTGAATTTCAATTGATATTTTCTGAATTTCAAATGGAAAATCTGAATTTCAATTGATGTTTTCTGAATTTCAAATGGAAATTCTGAATTTCAATTGATGTTTTCTGAATTTCAAATGGAAATTCTGAATTTCAATTGATATTTTCTGAATTTCAATTGATATTTTCTGAATTACAATTGCAAAAGGTGTAGTTATCAGGGCGAGGAATTTCATGCATTTATTAAATAAATTTTGATCCTAAAAATATCTGTGGCTATATTTCTAATATCTTCTAATAATCTTCAAGGAAACTCTATTGAATATTAAAAATTTTGTATACATTTAGGCCGAAAATTTAAATAATAAATGTATGAAATTCCTTGCCTTGCTAATTATTAAAAAAAAAACATTACTACTTTTTTTAATTATATTTTAAATTATGTACTTCTTCAATCACCACTGCACTAACAATTTGTATTTTAATATTCCACTGACTGACGAACTTTCTCTATTAGTCAAAAAAAGCTTCGTTACTGGAAAGCCTATTAGTATGAGAAAAGTGTGTGGTACTTAAAAGTACGGCCAAAATAATACACTCAAAAAAGTTTGGCAGTTACAACATGACAGCTGTCTGTTTAGTAATCAGTAGTTTTTGTTTTTAACAGTAATTACAGTTGTTTTTCTATGGAAAAATACAAAACAACTTTTATGAAAGTTATTTAAGAAACCAATGGTTTACATAAACAGTCAGCTGGATAGTTGAGAAAAAAATGTAATTTAAAAGTTATATTCTTCGACAAGCATGCTTCTATAGCTTAATTTATATCTTATATAATTATATCGTTTTGGCCTTTTGGCGTTTTGGATGGTAACTTCACCACCATTAAGAATATCTATTATTTCTACTTCCGATAAACTCAAATGTCTGAAATATTTGAATCTTATTTCGATCAAAACAGAACATCTGTTTAAGAATTGATTCAACTTCTCTTAAATTGCACAGAGAGCAAAATCGAGAGTTATCGTCTCCTCGGTGACTACCATTTAGCCACATCAAACCTCTTCTAGCTTTTAAAATAAGCGGGATTTTATTTTCGTTATACTGTTCATTGCAATAAGTGACACCTTTTGAATAATCCAAACACCTGTATATTCGGTCATCACTTTGAAGGGCACCGTTGACGTATTCCTGGTATGCATATACTTTTATTTGAACCAAAAACTGTAAAGATGAATGGTTCCATAACGCCACACTTTCATAAATTATGGCGTAGTCAATGTGGTACTGCGTAAATTTGTTCTTAAGAGCTTTGTAACAATATATATTTTTAGAGATTACTTTGGTGGTTAGCATATGTGGAAATCTGTGATTTCCGTATTCAAAAATAGTTTTGGATATTTACTTTAAATGCAAAGAGTATGTATAAAAATTGCCTTCATCCTGACCTGTCTCCAAAGCGATCATATAATTAGGAGTTTTATCCGAGATTTTTAAAAATTCTTTTTGTGAAATATCTATGGAGTATATTTACATCATTAAACCATGAATATCTCTAAATTTGACATCCTTAGGATTATATAGACCTATATATATACCGCTAAAAACAACTTCCGTTTTGATTTTAGGGACACAACTTTTTTACCAATAAAATTGTTCCTAGTCATATTAATACAATTTTTTCCTGCATTATTATTCTCCTTTTCGTTCTGGACAAGTATCGAAATGTGAGTTTTTAAAAAAGTTTTTGTAGAAACATCGTTTAAAAGGTTGTTTTTTTTTTAATAAAGTAATGGTCAACCTTTTTGAAACAACAAATAAAATCTAATATGACAATATCATATTAGAATTTGGACTTGAGGTAGAACAATATTCTAACTATGTAAATATATGAAAATATAGAAAGTCCGAAAAAACCAATTTCATTTATTTTTTTATACAATAATTAAAATAATTGATAAAGTAATAACAATATGTTAATTTTATGATATTCGTGAACATAAAACTGTTTTCTAATAATTATATTACGGCTGATAAAAAATAGCTACATTTTTGGCTAATAGATACTCGACAATTTTTTCTGCTAGGGGCAAAATAAAATCGCTAGATCTGACCAGAAAATCGCCGTTCCGGCAACAGTGCCGCTATCCATCCTCGATAAAAACATACAAAAAGTCATACCCCTAATGTACTCCCATATGTATGCAATTATATTTTAAGGAAGAGGAAGACTTATGAGTGCTGGTCAGATATGTCAACATAGCTAAATGTCAAATGGTCACGCGAGAAAAATAACTTTCACTTGAAAACAATAGGCAACAGTAGACCAAAAACTGAGTCATAAAAGATAAATAAGAATTTGAAAGCAAAACAAATAATATCCCATTTACACTGCATTTAAAATTTCATAAATTGAGTGTGACGTAGGATCTTCTACTTTGTCATAAATTTGGGTTATTATCATTATCTTTTAAAGCAGACAATTTTTATTTTTTGCCAAGAAATTCAATAAAAATTTTTGTACTTTCACGCTTAAAACTCGCCACAAAGTTAGATGTTACGAAGACAAAAATATTTAAGTTATCATCTGAATAAAAATGTACACTTTACTCTGACTCATTTTTGAACATGCATGAAATATTCGAAAACTACTCTAAAAAATGAGGAACATGATTTGGTAAAGGAAATTTAAAATAACGTGTCTTAAAATTACATATTTTTTTTAAGTGTTTTATGGAGGTGCTAAAATATGGGTCAGAAATGAATCATATTTTAGAAAATGAAGATTGTAAAATATGAGTCAGAAATATATCTTTAAGAACTTTTTGAGAGCGCTGTAAATATATAGGCCCATAATTATCCCAGCAAAATATTTGTAAGGAGAGCTTGTTACTATCTGCATTACCAATAATGATATATCCTTACCTTTTGCATTATTTTATAACATAAAATAATGACTTCCTAATAACGTCATTGTTTTTAAATATAAAATAATGACTTTCTCGTAGTAGTTTAAATAAATATTTTAGACCCAGTTAAATTTCATACATTTTTTATTTATTATATGTAAATGTCTTGTGTTTAAATTTCTATGACGAGTCCTAAAATTACACACTAGGAAAAATTAATTTTTATTAATATATTTCCTAAAGCTAATGGTATTTGCGTAAATTTTTTTTTTTTAGAATCAAGTAAGAAATAGGATAACTACATAGAATCCAACTTTTCGTAAGCATTATAATTCAAAATCTTATAAATACTTACTTTTAATTTTTTATACCCTACACCACTATGTGGTCAGGGTATTATAAGTTTGTGTTGATATTTGTAACACCAAAAAATATTGGTCATAGACCCACCTTAGTATACCGATCGGCTCAGAATTTTTTTTATTTCGACTTAACGATGTCCGTCTGTCTGTCCGTCTGTCTGTCCATGCATTCTTGTGCGCACTCTACAGGTCGCATTATTAAGATATTTTAATGAAACTTGGTACACCGACTTATGTCGGTCCAAGGACGACGCCTATTGATTTTGGTTAAAATTGGTCCATGTTTAGACCTAGTGCCCATATAATGGTCCCCCCAAAATTATATTGTTTATACGCTGCAGATCGCAAATATTAAGATATTTTAATGAAATTTGGTATACAGAGCTAGGTTGGCCCAAGGACGAATCCTATGGATTTTGGTGAACATCGGTCCATGTTTAGATATAGTGCCCATATAAGGGTCCCCCCAAAATTGGCTTCGTTACAAACTGCAGATCGCAAATATTAAGATATTTTAATGAAATTTGGTGCGCTGACTCACATTATAGAAAATTTTGACGCAAGCCCAATTTTAACCCATTCGAATTTCGGATCCAAATATTAGTTGGCTTTTAACCAGACTGGTGTAGGGTATTGTATAGTCGGCATGCCCGACTTTAACCTTTTTACTCGTTTAAAAATGGAGCGGGTAAGCGTGATAAAGACGACCTCGCCAAACAAAAATAATGAGTTTAGACGACAAAAAATAAGTTGTGCGGAGCTATGAATTTCTATTATATAACCCCCTATTTGGTAATGAAAGAATTTGCTGGGATGACTAATATTTGAGCGCCTCACCTGTAAAAAACACCTTCTTATTGTCATGAATTTAGACCGGTTCAAGACTCTTTTTGAAGTCTTTATGGCTCCAATTTTACAAAATTGTTATGTTTTTTATGGAGATATTTTTGTCAAACTGTGTATTTTCAGATTTTAAATAATATGGGTCATTTTCATTTTCTTTTTAAAAATCCACAATTAAAAGGTCTTTGAGTTTATTATATAATGACTAATCCCGACTATAATATTCGGATCCGAATTTCGAATGGGTTGAAATGAACTTGCGTCAAAGATTGCCTATAAAATGGGGGAAAAAATTACAAAAGTGGTAAGAAATTTTACTTTATATTAGATGTATTTAAGAGAAAATCGGAAATATAGTCCATACGGGCGATAGGTCCAAATACGGACCAATCCTATCTAGAAACAATACACACAGAGAACGGATTCGTTGTGTCAACCGAATTTGCCGCCAACCGAATTTTGGTAGTTACATGTACTATCACATTATTCGGTTGGTGCTACAGATATTTTCAGTTACCTCAACTATATTTGCGAATATGAAAAAGTTGCCCCAACCGAATTTATTCGCTATTCAGTAGAAAATTAAAATATTTTAAATATAATAAAATAAATATACACAAATATTATAAAAATCCTTAGATTTCAAGGACTTTTTCTTACAGAGAAACTATAAGATTATTAAGAGTTTCTTATACAGTCAAATATTCACATTCTAGGGAATGTTTCTAGTTACTTATATAGGAAATAGTTCTTAAAACCTGAAGGATTTTCACTAAGGAAAAGTTCACAATATCTAAGGGTTTTATAAAGGAAAACATCTTTAGAATCCAAAGTTTTTCTCATAATTTGACAATTTCTCCATAAAAAGTCCTTAAAACCTGAGAGATTTTCTATTATTAAGGTCTATAAAATCTGAAGGCTCTTCTGTAAAAATGTCCTCAAAATGGAGAAGAAGGAGATCCTTTAATTCTGTTGATTTTTCTATATAATACAGTCCTCGTAATCATTTTTCACAAAAGTTGTACGATTCTTCACATTGCTGATGGAATTTTTCTTCATGAATAAACTGAACAAAAAGAGACAAGCATTAGTACGTGGATTCCTTAAATAAATTTTTTTTGTGTTTTACCATATATTGTTGATCATTATTTTGTGTGAAATTGTAAAATTAATTTTTCCAATTTATTTTTTAGAAATCATTTATTGTTGTTTTTAAATAAATATTTTTGCTTCTGTTTTTCCTTCAGATATTTTAGAATTTTTTTACATATCTGATTGTTTTTATTGTTTTTTTCAAATTATTTTTTGAAAATATTAACATTTTGCCGATACTACCGACATGTTCGAAATATTTGGTATGGTATTACAATCGAAATTAAGAAAGTATTTGAAATAAACATAACCAAAAGTTGGTACTAAATTCCAAATTGAGGAGTTTAATACCTGAATTCGACTGAAATTACTGTCTTATGATTTTACCAACCAACTAATTGAGTAGAATATAGATTTACTTATGTTTTACGTAATTGTGTATACCGAATCCTTACTGATAATTTGTATTTCATCAAAATTGGTTGCAAACACCATTTTGAGTTAGGTAAAAGGAAATCAATTGGTTGTTGCTGCAAAAATTGTGTTAATAATACAAAATATTGAATGGGACCGTAAACTTTGTGTTCTTGTAAATAAAATTATGCTTTTTTCAAAAAATTATGGTGGTGATAATGGTTTTCTAACCGAATTGTTTTCTGTGTGTAGGATTTTCCTTGGGCCGACAATAGGAATTTTCCTTGAGACGGCACACCAAATTTCATTAAAATAACTTCGTATTAGGGACATCTAGCGTGAAAACAAGCCAATTTTGGGGAATTTTTATTTGTTAACCGATGTCTTCGCAAGATTCTTAAAATTTTCTGGCCTCACACAAGCACAAATGAACAACTTTGGGTCAGAACTGGTGTTGGAAATGTTAGCACAGATATCCGTAGAAGAAAATTTGGATGGATTGGCCACACCCTGCGAAAACCTCCTGAAGAAGTATGTATTCACGCCCTTGTTTACAACCCACAGGGAAGTAGAAAAAGAGGACGTCCTAAAACCACCTGGAGACGATCTACATTGCAGGAAATAAATTCCATATCTCAGAGCCTTGGCAGAACTGTCAACAACATAGGAGAGCTCAAAGATCTAGCCGCACGTCGAGAAAGATTGAGAAAACTTATAGACCGCCTATGCCCAGTGTAGAGGTAACTCGTAGTCATTGCACGACGAGCAAGGCATTATATATACTAGGTCTAAAAATCGACCAATTTCAAACAAAATCCAGGACCTTCGTCTTTGGGCTGATATAAGTCGGTCGACCAAATTTCATCAAAATATCTTTATATTTATTTGCGACCTGAAGTTAGACCGTACCACCTTAAAGGCAAAAAAAGTGCACTGTACACCTTCCAATATAAAATATTTTTGCAGGCAACTTCGTAAATTTTTTTTCCGAACGTACGGGTTGCCTTTTTTAATTATTCGTTATATCTTCGGCATTTACAGTCGGATCTTAAAGTGTGAAATATCGATTTTTTGCCTCGAGGAGAGACCAATGTTTTGCTATAAAGGAAAAATCCAATGAAAAAAACTTTAAGCAGGCGACCGCTACGGTCCGCAACAAAAAAAAAAAAAAAAAAAAAAAAAAATGTTCTGCTGGGATTATCGATAAACTTCCTTAGCAAAAGTTTAATGACTTTTTGCGAGCTTTAATTTTCTGACATTAGAGTTGTACATTAGGGTTGTATAACTGAGAACTGGTGGAATTATACTAGAACGGGATGGTCATTAGATCAAAGCATTGGTCGCCTCGAGACAAAAAAATCGATATATCGTACTTTAAGATCCGACTGTAAACGCCAAAGATATAACGAAAAATTAAAAAAAATGGAAATCTCCTTGCAAAAATAGTTTAG
Source organism: Leucophora obtusa (assembly GCA_949987735.1). NCBI lineage: Eukaryota > Metazoa > Arthropoda > Insecta > Diptera > Anthomyiidae > Leucophora > Leucophora obtusa. The sequence continues at coordinate 183,182,771 of OX465296.1, forward strand.
ATTAAACGGTGTATGGCGAACTTTTTTTATGGTACGGTCTAATGCCCATTATTGGGGACTTACATACGGGCACTATGTCTAAACATAGATCGGTTCTAAAAGAAATCAATAGGTTTTGTTCATGGACCAATGTGAATGAGTGTACACTCATAAAAAAAGTCCATACAAATAGGTCAAAATTGTGCTGGCGCATATACATGTGCTATTTCCTGTTAATTTAGCAGAATTTTGAACTATTTTTACGGACGTTTTTAGAGTAAATAACAGAAAAATTAGTTAAATTTAACTATAACGCGTTTAACAGACTTTTGTATTTACATTTCTTATAATGCACTAAATACTGAACTAATTCCAACCGAATCGTTCGGTTGCAGTAACCGAAAATTCAGTTACGTTAACCATATTTCGGTTATCATAACCCCATTTCGATTTCCACAGGCCTATTTTAGTAGGAACAACAGAAATAGGGTTGTGACAAGAGAATTATCGGTTGCAGTAACCGAACGATTCGGTTGGCACCAAATTCGGTCGAGACAACAAAATTTTTTTGTGGACGCAGGGGACAAAATTAAATAACTTTCGTTTCTAAATACACATATCGGCTCAAATTGATATTTATGGGATAAAACAGATTTTCACAATTGTTCGAATCTTTTGAATACTTTGTAATAGTTTTGGTACACTGTTTCATAGACCTTGAAAATACTTTTCAGCTGGTGTCGCATTTGTGTTCATTTCCTTGGAAATATGAAAATTATCCTAAAAACGAAAAACCGGGTCATTTTGTACCCCATTTTTTAACTCTCAAAAATCAGATTGGACAGCTACAAAGGTTCACATGCTTTTTTTCAATCTTCTCTACCACATATCCAAACTTTATTAAAATTTTAGTGAGCCACACGCACAGGCCTTCTTTGTAAGCGATCTTATTAAGCTAAAATATCTTAAAATAATGCGGGCAACTAATAAATGTTACAAATTATGTATAATACACAGTAGGGTACTCCAAATTGCAAGACGTTCGAATTGTCCAGCTCCTCAAGGCCCCATCAATATGGCTACCTTTTAGAAGTTTAGCAAACCAAAAAAGTTAAGAAAGTTTTCATCTTTAATGGCGATAAAATTACGGTTATAGGTGAACAAATATGTAAAATTTTCAAATATAAAACAAATCAAATTCATTATCATAGAACGTGATACATCAAATCTATTAAATATTTTAGTGATTATTACGAATATGAAGTCTAAATTTCAAATAGAGGAACTTGTTTTGTGATGTCGCGGATTAAAAATTAAAAAAAAAAATGTTTTTTTTTCTAAAATTTTTTCAGTTTAGCTTCTAGTATCATGAAACTATTTCACTAAAGAATTTTTATGCCCCCAAAACCCGTTATTTATATGAACTCTAGTTTTAGCTGAAGTTTACTCTTTCGGGCACCCCTCAAAACCAAAAAAAAAGAAGTATGTCACCCCCTCTGGAATTAAAAAAGAAAAATTCCTTTCTATATGGTGTTATGGGGGCCGGGGCTCCCGGATTTCAAATTTTCTTACGATTTCCAAAATGCAATTGGTTTCACGATCCATAAAGTGTGGCTCTTACTAGATCCATTTGACACCTCCCAGGAGTCTAAAATAACCAATTAATATCATAACCATAAAGTAAGGTTACTCAAAGAAACGCAAATTTTCTTAAGAATTCAAATATGTCCACTAGACCGTACCTCAAAAAAAAAGTTCGCCGTACACCCTCCAATATGATGTATTTTTGGAAGGCGATTTAAAAAAAAAAAAAAATTTTTTTGCCGACCGTAGGGGTCGCCTTTTTTAATTTTTTGTTATAGCTTTGGCATTTAAAATCGGATTTTAAAGTGTGATATATCGATTTTTTTGCCTCGAGGAGACCAGTGTTTTCCTATATAGTAAAAATCCAATTAAAAAAAATTTAAAAAGGCGACCCCTACGTTCGGTAACCAATATACAAAAAAAATTTCTACTGGGTTTAGCGAAAAACTTCCTTAGCAAAAGTTGAATGATTTTTTGCGAGCTTTAATTTTCTGACATTAGAGTTGTACATTAGGGTGGTAGCAACTGAGATCTGGTGGGTAACTACTAGAACGGGATACTTGAGGTCAAAATGTCCATACTTTAAGATCCGACTGTAAATTCCAAAGATATAACGAAAAATGTAAAATTGCGACCCCTACGTTCGGCATGAAAAAATAAAAAAAAATGTTTTTGAAACCTCCTTGCAAAAATACTTCATATTGGAGGGTGTACGGCGCACTTTTTTTTTTGTCCTGTAAGGTTAACAAAAGCCCCCCTAAGGTTCATAAAAATTTAATTTTTAAAAGTTTCCCAACTTTTACCAGAATAAAATTTACCTATGTACCAGAATGTTCCAAAAAAATTAAATTTTTTTGAAGAAGTCGCGCGATTTTTTTAAAATAAAATTTCCCCTGCGACGCTATATACCGCAATATACAGAAAACCTCTAAGGTTCATAAAAATTTAATTTTTTGAAAGAAAAATTTCGAATTTTAGCAAAATAAAGTTTACACTAGTATTTTTTAACACATAAAATGGACCTAAATGGGCCGAATTCTATTTACCGGATCTTGAAACAAAATGCATATTTGGAACCCTGGGAAATTTTTATTTAATTTAAGTAGTCACGCTTACCACTTTGACCGTGTTTCCGTTTTTTATGGCCTAGCGGGTACCAGTGTTCAAGGTCCCCTTACACCAAATAGAAAAAAAATTCCTTCTTTTAATTCTAGAGGGGGTAAACTTTTGCCCTATTTTTTAATAAAATTTTGTATTGAAAAATTTTACCAATATGTTACCAATATTTATAAAAAATTGCCAGGATAACATTATCGTTCCTGCAATGGTGTTCTAATTAATTTTTAACTACAGATTTAAGAACGAATCTTTTAAAAGAACAAGTCTTTTACAGGATCAAGTGTGTAGCACTTCCCCTATTAATTTTTCTTTTTTTAGCTAGCTGTAACCAAATCACAAAATCAAGAGGTTATGTTCCGAAAATTTTGTAAAGCTCCGACAAGGCTAACCCTTTCCTTACGAAGCTGAAATGTGAATTTTTTTGAAAATGTTCGATTTTTCCTGAAACTATATCAAAACATTGTATTGTTTCTTGCAAATTTTGGTAAAAGTTTACAAAAACTCTGTTAACACCAAATTTTATATGTAGTAATAAAAAATCAGAAACCAACCTTTAAACCCTTAACGATCTCTCTTTTCTGAGTTAAAAAAATCGGATTTTGTTACTGCTAGTTAAAAAAACAAAAATTAATATTATATTTAAAATAATACGTCTGTTGGCTGGACAGAAAAATTTGTTACTTTAACAAAATTTATTTCTGTTTTTTGGCTTAAAATAAAATTTGTTGATTTTAAAACTTTTTTTTGTAAAATTTAACAAATCTAAATTTAAGTAGAAAATTTTTAAAAGTACAATTTTATCTGTAATTATACAGACTCGTACACTCATAGAAATAAATCTGTAAAAATAGCAGAAAAAATTAATAAAAATTAGTTAAGAATGATGCTGCAGACTAAACTGCTAAAATTAGCAGATTTTTTTTACTAAATACTAGTAAAATGGCAATAGCAAAATTAAAACTGTTAAATTTACCGAATTTTAGTTATATTTAGGCTAACTTTTACTTAATTGAAAATAGCTAATTGTACTGTACAATCTGCAGACAATTTTTCTAAATATTTGTAGACTAAAAATAGCAAAAATAAACTGTTAAATCTACAAAATTTGTGTTGTTTTTAAGCTAAATTTAGTTGAATGCAAATAACAGTCTATTCTGCTAAAATCAGCAGAAATATTTGCTAATAAATTGTAAACTGCTGTTTTCAAAAGGCTCGATTTTTATTTGCAATTAAAAAAAAATTCGAAAAAAAAATTCGAAAATTTTAATTTTGTTGGTGATTTTTAGGCTACTAATTATTAAGCAAAATTGCTTGCTGATTTTAGCAGGTTAATTTGCTATTCTCCATTTACAAAAATTTAGCTCAAATACAACTAAAATTCTGTTAAAGGAATTAAATATGCTAAAATCCCAAACGTATTTTACAAACTGTGAAAAATAATCTGTTGGAGGCATGTCCCTATCCGGATTTCATTTTTGCCTAAGAAACTCGTCAGGGGACGATGTTTTTAGAACTTCTGCAAATATTTGTTAAGTTAAATTACAAACTCAATGAGAATTTCTTGTTCTCGTCTAGGAGTGTTATAAACATTCAAAATATCAAAGAAAAAACAAAAACAACAACAAAGAATTTACCACAATTTGCTTTGTGATCTTCCAATATACTACTCTGTTGTTTTGACAGATCTAGAAATGTAGTGACATCCATTCATGTATAAACGCCAATAGAAAACAATGTTTTCTAAAGTGTCAGTAACATTCAACAGCATTTAACAGTTTTATTTTTGCTGTTCTTATATTACTTTTCATTATATTAGTTTTAACTAATTTTTGGTAGTTTAAACTAAATTTTTTACGGACTTTTTTTATTAGTGTAGAATTTTTTGCAATTTAGGTTCTCGGGACCCTCCCCGGGCCTAGTCCATATCATGTAACGGCATATAAGGGCACTCCAGAGGAGCAAATATTTTGTCCGATTTGCTCTATCTCGCTTAGTTTTCGAGATATGGTCCACTTTATGAGGTGGAAAACTTTTATTAAAATATTTAATTTTTTCAAAATTTTCATAATTTATCCCATGGTCTGGACGAATTGTAATCACTTAAATAGTTTCCTATTGATTTTGGATTTTCATACCCTGCTAGAAATATAATTCAGTTTAGATTGCGATTCTATTGGCATTTTCTAGAAATACAGTTATTTAAGAGCCAGTATTTTCAAAAAACCAAAAAAGTAGTTTTTTTTCCCATTGTAAATCATATTTCAAAATTTTGAACGGCCAGGGATAGCTTAAGAAATTTTAAATTGAACTGAAATAGTTTCGGGATTAGTTTTTTCAGTAAACCCTCAAAATAAGCCCCGGGGAATGGGATTCGGAGCATACTTTGAAATAAGGGCCAGCCTAGTGTCCATGTATTGTTGAGCTCTTGCTAGAGGTTGCAAATATTAAAATATTTTTATGAAGTCCATTGATTTTGGTTAAAATTGGTCCATATTTTGAACTAGTGTCCATATGAGTTTCATCCAAAAATGGGTCTTAGTAGGGTATTCGATTAATCAACTTTTTATTTTAATCGATTACACAGGATGAGAAAATCTTAATTTTTAAAAACTAATGGAGTTCTGATCATTAAATTTATATATCTTGGACATGCTGATTACAACGGTGTACTTTATTTTTTGATTTAAGGTACAGATTTTCCGCGAAATATCTTTAAAGTTTAGTGGTTCTCCATTTAGTTTTTTATATACAAACATTTTCAAATGCAATCAATAACAATTTTTTTTTTTGGAAATTTAGGCACAGGACCATGTTGTTATATTTAGGGTTAATATGTATTTGATGCATTGATATTGAAACCACTGTTCGCGTTCTATATGGATTTTTACAATTTTTAATAGCATCTCCTGTGCCTACATTTCACAACGAAAAATTTATATTGATTGCATTTCAAAATTTTTGTATGTAAAAAGCTAAATGAAGAACCACTAAATTTTAAAGACATTTCGCGGAAAATCTGTACCTAAGAACGGCAAATAAATTACGCCATTGTAATCAGCATGTCCGAAACATATAGAACTGTTGGTCAGATCTCCACTAATTTTTTCTGTGTCATGCAGTGTTATTCGTGCAAGTACTGGCAAAAAATGCTTTCCCATTCCCAAAATAATAACATCATTAGACAAAGGGACTGACTGTTCAAAAAGCACCACAAATGCACTGGCAGAACTTATTTTCGATTTTCTCTTAAATACACCAAACACTTTGACGTTCCTCTGCAATTGCTTTGACATTTCATATCATATAATTTATTACATTTGAAGCAGGCCTGAGAGATTTGAATTACATTTCAATTACAATTACTTGTAATTTGTAATTTAATATTTTCAATTACAATTAGAAATAAATGTAATTGAAATAAAAAAAACTCAATTACCTTACATGTATCTGTAATTGAAAATTTTCAATTGTTGACTTTCCCAATAAAATGTAATTGTAATTATTCTCTTTTAAATTACAATTACAAATAATATGTAATTGTAATTGAGGTTTTTCAATTTCTATTACAAATAATTGCGTAATTGCATGTGTAACTAATTATAAAATGTAATGATTAACCCCATGTCTGATTTAAAGGCAACATAAAAACATATGAAATTCCCAATTGTTTACAACTAAAAAATAAACGCTCGCAAATTCGAAATTTCAATTTTAATTTCAAAGCGCATAATGTTTCTACTGTATCAACTTGGTCAAAGCTTTGTCAAAAAATATCAAAACTTTGTAAAGGAGAATACCAGTTTCGTTTTACTTTCAATTTGAGGATTTTTAAGATAAGCTGTGATTTTAGTTTTTTTAAGAAATTGTGTAAATATGTTTGGTAACTTTAGCAAAAGTAAACGGAAGTTATTATGTTTTCAAAAACATCATTGAATCCTTTATGAGTTGTAAAAAGCTACATTTCCGTTTTACCCCAGCATAAGTGCATATATCGAAATTATACTCAAAGAAAAGAAAAAAAGCATGGATAACAACAGATGTATAAAATCTTTAACTGTCAGCATAACCATCCTCATGTGTGATATTGAAGAAAAAAAAAGAATATACAATTATACCCACACATGCTCCCTCAAAGTTATCGTAATCAAAAGTAAAACCCCACCCATTATAAGTATATCTACACATGTGTGGTGGGTTTTTACTATGTATATATAAAAAAAAATCACTTCACAAAGAAAAGTGAAAGTGTTTTACATTTCTTCTTTTTTTTAGGGTAGTGAGTTCGGCGTACCCTTAAAAGTGATTTCTTGTATCGATGATTAAGATTGTTTTTTTTTCCATTTTTCATGTTCACCATTTTGTTGGACTTCAAAAGACACATTTCAAGGTGTCACCCTTTTGTTTGCTTTGTTCTAGGCTTAACATAAAAAAATTGGAGTGGATGAGTGTAAGTATTAACGCTTAATGTAGTAGTTGCATTTCAAAGTAATTGCAAGTAAAATAAAAAAGAAACAATAGATTTTTTAATTTAAATCCTCCCTTTGACTCAAAAATACCAGTATATTATGATTTACTTTGGCTTCTTTGACAATGTCAAAAAAAATGCATTAATATTTGTTTTATTTTATTTCTTTTTACTTTGAAATTGAAAACTAGCCTTAAAGCATTTATTTTTGCCGACAAACAAAATATTATGACAAATATTGTTTAAGCATGAAGAAGCAAACATCGGAACGTAATGTTAAAATAAGTGTTACTAAATGCTACAAAAGATAGATTTAAAAAAAAAATGCTGCTTTCATAATAACAGGAAACGCATTAAGTCTCTAATGCTCTTTCTTCTGATTATAATAATACTTAAACCATATATTTGGCGTTGAAAATCTACCATGGAACAAATATTAAAATTTTAATTTATCGCTTTATTTAGGCGATATAGCACAACAAAGGCTGAAGACGTATCTTGAAATCCAGTGGTCAAATAATTTCGGTTTTTGCTGTAAATAACACTATCAATAAAATAAAATTACGTACCGAAAATTTCAAATTAAATGAAAAATTTCTTAAATTCGATGAAAAAGCTTCATATATTTTATAAATCTAGTTTTAATGAAACTTTTTCATGGAGTGTATGAAGCTTTTAATAAATAAAATGAAATTTTTGACAATAACTTATGAAAAATTTCATTAATTCAATGAACAGTTTCAATGGAGTGCAACTTCATTAGTTTTATGCAAAAATTCATTTGTATCATGCAGATAATTCTCTCCGTGTACGAAATTTGGCGAATTTGGCACTAAACAGCAACAAATTTTGACGAAATTAGTTCCGCTTACTATTACCTCCAATTACACTATGCGACAGTCAAAATCGGGATGGGATGAAACCAACGGGAAATGTTATATCGGTCAAAAACAAGTTATACGTGTCCCGGCGTTTCGCTGGGTCAACCCCAGGAATCGAGATATATCTTTTTTTTTGACATAACTCGAGAACCACTAGTCCGATTTTGCTCAAACAATTTTAAAAAAATTAAAAATTACAATTCCTTTAATCTGTTCATATAACGTTTTTCTATATACTCAACAGTTTTGCCGGTAAAAATAAATTCATTCATATTGCCCTATTTAGAACATATTGTTTCCACTACATAGACTTTCTAATAAAATGCGTACAACCGCGAATTTCAAAAAAAATCTGAAACATGTGTTCATTTAAATCGACTATAGATTAAGATATGTAAAGTTCACATTTCAATCACAAACTTCTCCGGCCAAAAGAGTCAAAAATTTGTTTTTTTAATTTTAATATCCTTGAAAATAGGGCATGTCTGGATATCCTTTAACATGTTATATATACCGCTGGACGCGGTATATATATATACCGCTGGACGCTGGAAAACCTTTCATATGATACAAAAACTAAAAAAATACCTTTTTTAAAAATGGTCCAGCTCGTGAGATCTGATTGCTAGATCCGAAATATTTTGGGAATCATCATAAAACAAACCAAGGTTTATTTGGAGGGGGCACTTTTTTACGTTTTTTCTTTCCATATAATGTGAGTCGCTCTAATATACATATTTTTAAAAATTGAAAAATTAAAAAAAAATTGAATTTAAACAAATTAATTATAAATATTAAAAAAAAAGTTAATACAATAAAAAAAATATTGGTCCCGCCGTGAATTGAACCTGCGACCCTCTGTTTGGGAATGCCAAATGATACCAAAATTACTTTTTAGGATCACTTTAAGAGCAATTACTCTTTAGAAGTAATACTTAAGTGTTTGTTACCGCTACCATAAAAATCAATAACCTTTTGTTTATTACTTTTTTTTAATATTTTAGGCAAAAAATATTTTTTTCTTCATACATTTATTTTTACCGGCAAAACTGTTGAGTATATAGAAAAACGTTATATGAACAGATTAAAGGAATTGTAATTTTTAATTTTTTTTAAAATTGTTTGAGCTAAATCGGACTAGTGGTTCTCGAGTTATGTCAAAAAAAAACCACCAAAGGACAAATCGATATATCTCGATTCCCTGAGGTGACCCAGCGAAACGCCGGGACACGTATAACTTCTTTTTTACCGATATAACTTTCCCCGGTAGTTTGAACCCTTCCCGATCACTGACCCCTACCATTTGTCTCAGAGTGTTACATAATCTGTGTTTAATTTCAAGAAAATCTGTTGGCTAGTTTAGGGATATTTGTAAAACGTATCCTGTCGTTATGCTGTGAGTCCTGGATAAAATTTTTTAACTGATTTTACAATTAGAGACTCTAAACTAGCTTTGTTATTATCGGTAATGAACGCCAGATCGTAAATGTATTTTTTTTTGGCAATTTTTCAAATATTTTTTTATATTTTAGAAAATTAATTTTTAAAATTTTCTAAATTTCCATAGTAAAGGGTTGTTTTCTCAAACTCGTCGTATAGACCAAATACAAGTAATATTGTAATTAATATTTATTTTTATTAATTCTAATTTAGTAGATTTGAAGTTAAGAAGAAGAATAAACCTTTTCTTCAAAAGTTATAAACACATTAAATTTGCAAATCAGACTAGATCCAGTTTCTGCCTTTTTTATGGACAGGCTTCATCAGTGATTTTCCATTAAATTGTATTATTGTTTATATTTTTATTGTCAGATTGTCTCTATATGAATACTTTAGATTTTTTTGTTTATCTTCTTACTTCCTCCGTGTCAGCTTTTCGCAAATGTTGCCACATTGACGTATGGTTTTTACGTAAAAGTGCAGGCAGTTTGTGTATATTGGAGACGGACTGCCAACAGGGCATTTTTTAAAGTAAAGTGTTGTTTTTTCAAACTCATCGTATAGACCAAATACAATTGATATTGTAATTAATATGTATTTTTATTATATTTAATTTAGTAGATTTGAGGTTAAGAAGAAGAATAAACCTTTTCTTCAAAAGTTATAAACAAATTAAATTTGCAAATCAGACTAGATTCAGTTTCTGCCTTTTTTATGGACAGGCTTCATCAGTGATTTTCCATTAAATTGTATTATTTTTATTTTTTAATTTTCTCGCTTGAAAATCGTTCCTTATACAAAAAAAGTTTAAAGGCAGAAAAATAGGTAGTTAAGTTTTCTATGGATATAATACAACTTGTTTAATAAAATATTGTTATTTAGCCAAAAAATATTTAAAATCTGAAGATTGCCTTTTGGCGGCCTTGGGCATTAGAGGGTTAAATTCGGTTTTACCGAATTATTTTTATACCCTACACAAGCTTCGTTCTGTTTGTTTACTGGGGAAGCTTATAAAACTATGCACACAGACAAAATTTTATAACCATTACAAAAAGCTCGTTATTTTAAGTTAAGTGTAAAGTTTGGTAAAATGAGAGTAAGCACAAAATCCTCTCTCTAAATGATAAAATTGCCCAAAGGTACTGCAACGTACAAAATCACTTTTCTAGCCCAAAATTTTATTTTAAAAAAAATTAAAATGCGTATAGTTTTAGTCTGAAAAATCACACAGGTACAAATACTTTTTGCATTTAAAGGTTTTTTTTTACTTTGTTCACACTATTAAAAAAATTAATATGGAGCTTTATATGGTAATGTATAACTTAAATTGATCCATATACCATTTGATCGGAAAAATGGCCCGATATAATTGTGTCAGTTGGTTATCACTTTTTATCTAATTGTATTAGTTTAGATCTTAACTGATTAGATTATATATTAAGCAGATGAAATTTTATCTGATTTTTGACCTGATACAATTTTATGGGTTTATGTCGCATGGTATTAGTTTAGATCCAAATAGATACATTACTATACAAACTTATATACATAGCTACATCTCGCTAATCGTAGGTGAATAATATTGTTTAATAAATTTTGTAAATTAAAATGCTTTATGAGAAATTAAAACATGTTAAAAAAGGATATTTAAATATTACTAAGAAGTTATAATTGAAACAAATTGATTTAAAAACTTTTTATATTACGAATACTGAAAGTATTCGAATATCGATTATGTTTTTATTATAAATACATCACTATTTTATTGAATTTATTTTTATTTTCATGTAAATTTGTTAAAATTTCAAAAAAAAGAGTTTAGTCTTGGAAATTTTGCAGTTTTTTTGTTTCTGTTGGATACAAAATGTTGTATTCCATCCATTCTTGGGTGGATGACTCTTAAACAATCATTGTAAATTCCCATTTTCTAGTTTTTTGCAGTGACTTTTATTTTCCAATTCTATCAGAGGCATAATTTAGGCTATACCCTGCTTTAAGCATTTAACAAATTTTTCGGCAAAACTGCAGTTTATGGGATTTCGGCAAAAAAATATAAAAAAAATGTGACCCCCTCTGGAATTAAAAAAGAAAAAAAAACTGAAATTAATTTTGGTAAGAGCACGGCCCCGGGAGGCCCGTGGGGGAAAAAACGAGGGGACATAGCAGCATGTAAGTGTGGGTACTCAAATTAAAGGAAATTGTCTCACGATTCCAAAAATATTATTTTTTTATATTTATAAAACGTAGCCCTAACTAGAGCCATTTTTCGATCAATAGGGGGGGGGGGGGGTCGAAAAAAGTAAAATTTTAATATGAACGAAAATGGTACTCAACTGAAAGAAAATTTTCTCACGATTTAAAAAATGAGGTTTTTTTACTAATCCGTTGGACGTGAATCGAATTAGAGGCATTTTGTTAAATTTTAGACCTTCGCAAAATTAAAAAAGTCTAAAATCACATTATTTTAGTTTTGGTAAAACCCTGTAAATGTCCATTTTTTGTCGTTTATTTTTAAAATTTGGAACACAAAAGGCAGTTGGAAGTGGAAATCACAAAAGGAATCAACTTTTTATTGCTGAGAAATGCAATTTCAGAATTGCGCCGCAGGAAAATTTTTTTTCTTTTTATTTTCTTTTCTTTAATGTTAGGTGTACCCAAACTTTTTAGATAATATAAAAATTAAACTTTTTGATGGAAAATGCAATTTCAAAAGTTCAATAAAAAATTTTATTTTTTTTATGTAAATGTCAAAATTTTGAATGCGTTTATCGATTATTGAAAAAAAAAAAATAGTTTTTGAAGTCGCGGGGGACATTTACTATCATTTGAGTACCATTTTACCATACAAAAAAATTTCATAATTTTCAGTCTCCCCTCTTAAGGGACTAAAATCGCTCTAGTTAGGGCTACGTTTTATGGATATATAACATTTTAACATTTTTGGAATCGTGATAATTTTAATAATTTCCTTTAATTTGAGTACCCACACTTACATGCAGCTATGTTCCCTCGTTTTTGCCCCCACGGGACTCCCGGGGCCGAGCCCCTCCCAAAATTATTTTCGGTTTTTTTCTTTTTCAATTCCAGAGGGGGTCATAATTTTTTATATTTTTTTGACGAAACCCCATAAACTGCAATTTTTACAGGTGCATAAAAAGAAATTTTTCATCATTTGCTTATATGAACGACTCACGAAAAAAATAAAAAGTTTGCCCCTTAAAATAAACCTTGGTTTGTTTTATGATAATTCCCAAAAAATTTCAGGTCTAGCAACGAGATCTCACGAACTGTACCATTAAAAAAAATAATTTTTTAGTTTTTATAAGATTTTTGCATTTTAGCTGAAGGGGAAAGGGACCGGTCCCAGATGACACGCAGGATAGGTCCCAAGGGGGCGGAGACCGGTCGTTGATCGGTCTTTTTGTTTGAAAGAGACATATTACTTTAACATGGCGTTGTCATTGGAAATGACCAATTGCCACAGTTTAGACACCTTGCGAAAGTAAGGTGGTGTGTCTAAAAATATCTTTTCAAATAAACTAATAAAAAATTAAGAATTAAAAAGAATCTACTTGGCGTCGAAGTAGGGCTCGATAACACAACCTCCTGCTTGTAAGGCAAACACTCTACCGTCTGAGCTAATGTTGCTTATGTGTGATGGCTGTCTGATGGTAAAGTTATATATTTTTCATTTCTGTTCAAATAAAAAAGGAAAAGAAAAAAACAAACACTACAAGCAAATAAAAAAATGGAAAAGAAAAAAATAGAAAAGAAAGCAACACTAACACACACACAAATATAGTGGAAGTGCCTTCAGTATGCCCCCGATTGACCAGTCACGGGATAGGTACTTTAATGGCAGTTGACTAGTTTTTTGCGTTGGCCATATTTAAATTAAAAAATCAATTAAAAATTAGAAAATTATCTCAAAAACTCTGATAATATAAATAAAAATTTAAAAAATTGCTTTTAAGTTAAAAAGAAAATTTACTGAAATACCAATTGTTAAAACTAAAACAGCTTTAACATTAAAAAATGTTAAAAATACAAAACTTAAAATTTTTTATCAAAAAATTATAAAAATTTAAAATAAGAGCTAAAATAAGCAAATCGCAAAAAAATTAATTTCAAAATAAATAAAAGAGTAAAATAAATAAAAAAATATTTTAAAAAATATGCCGCGAATTTTATTTTTAATTTGGTATTGGTCAAGTTTTTTAAAAGCAACAGTGAAAGCAACGAATCGAAAAATACTTAGAAAATTAATTAATTCTCTTTGGTTCATATTTGTACTAATTTAGTAATATGCCTTCGGTTGACCGGTCACGGACTCCTCATTCCCCGTAGGGAACATACTCAATATTGGTATCATATGAAATTTCATAAATTTTTTTATTGAATTGGGGTAACTCAAAATATTTATTAAAATTTGGTCCAGAGCACCATTAAAAATGTATTGAATTTGCAAAATTCTAAACTATATCAACTCAGCGAGGATTTTCTTGGCAAAAGAAAAGAATTTCAAAAAATTTTAAACACGTTTTCATTTAAATCGACTATAGATTATGATATGTAAAGTCCACATTACAATCACAAACTTCTCCGGCCAAAAGAGTCAAAAATTTGTTTTTTTAATTTTAATATCCTTGAAAATAGGGCATGTCTGGATATCCTTTTACCGCTGGACGCTGGAAAATCTTTCATATGATACAAAAACTAAAAAATATACATTTTTTAAAAATTGTCTAGCTCGTGAAATCTCATTGATAGACCCGAAATATTTTGGGAATCATCATAAAACTTACCAAGGTTTATTTGGAGGGGGCACTTTTTTTACTTTTTTTCTTTCCATATAAGGTGAGTCGCTCTAATATACATATTTTTAAAAATTGAAAAATTAAAAAAAAAATTTAATTTAAACAAATTAATTATAAATATTAAAAAAAAAGTTAATACAATAAAAAAAATATTGGTCCCGCCGTGAATTGAACCTGCGACCCTCTGTTTGGAAATGCCAAATGATACCAAAATCACTTTTTAGGATCACTTTAAGAGCAATTACTCTTTAGAAGTAATACTTAAGTGATTTTCTGGATGTTGTTCAGAAATACTTCTAAAAAAGCTGTAAAAATTTAGTAGCGGATACTTTAGAAGCAATGACAGAAGTAATTTTTAGAAGTTGTTCCGAATAACTTCTAAAAAGGCAGTAAAAAAACATTAACGGATACTTATGAAGCAGTGAAAAAGTAGTTTGTAAAGCATTACTTCCAATTTTTTTTTGCTGGGCTCTTAGCGTTTGATTGAGCTGTACATTGTGTTTCTCTCCTCTAGCACATAACCGAATCTCATTAACATAAGAGATAACCCATTGGGATAACTTCCTTGTCAGTCATGCTGATTACGATGGCGAAATCCGTTTTTCAATATACGGTTCAGTTATTTTTCTAACTTCGTTTAAATTTCACAACCTTTTTCTGCAGTTGTTTGCATTGAATTTTTTCTGAGTAACAGATTTAAATTATCTTTTCATTGTAGAATACATAAAAGAATTCAGGCAATATTTTTGGCACAAATTTATATTAAAATTTTGTATCAATATTTTTACATTTGAGTTTCTGTCATAAGTACAAAATTTTTAAGGGGTGTTACATTTTCATAAAAAAGAAACTTTCTGAAAAATTAACCACTCTACTTAAGCAATGTTATCGATCAATCTTTTTAAAATTAACCAATCAGAACAAAGTTTTTAATAATAGTATGTTCTGATTGGTTGATATTTGAAAGTTTGATCAATTATATTAAACGTGTATTTTTGCCTTTATACAAACAAGAAATCAAGTAGTTTAATTAGTTATTTATACACTAAAGATTATCCACTTGAGCGATTTTTTCCCTCTAGTCTCGTTTTTTGTTTCTTTGTTTCATAATGAAATCACTGAGTCGAATAATGTAGTTGGCAAGAATGTTGCAATGACAAGTTTCTTGCTCACCGATCCTTCTTAAGAAAGATAAAAAAATATTGAATTACAATAATTGAAGAATAAACTTAAACTTGTTAGTAGGTGCATAGGAACATGTATATTTATTAATATAATCTTCTGAAAACAAAACCTTAACATATGTAATATAAAACTTTGTTGTTTTATTTTTGTATTTGCGCCAAAAGGTGCATACAACTCATTATATATCCTACCGTCATTGAAATATGTAATATAATTATTTTAAAAATATTACTTAGTTTTATTCATCAATATTAGTTTCGATAATAACATTTTTTAATTTCTTTACACTTCTTTACACATTGCACACAGATCAGTGTGGGCCAGCATCTCTATCTTTCGGCCAAAAGTACATTTCAGTAAGCTGAAAAAACTCGCCCTACTGAAAACATATTTGGTGGTATATACACTCATAAAAAAAAAAGTCCGCACATATAGGTCAAAATTGTGCTGGCGCAAATACATGTACTATTTCCTGTTATTTTAGCAGAATTTTTACCTATTTGTACGGGCTTTTTAAGAGAAAATAACAGAAAAATTTGTTTAATTTAATCAGAACGCGTTTAATAGACTTTTCTACTAACTTTTTTTATTAGTGTATTTATATAAACCTGTGATCACAGAAGTGAAATTAAATTAAATAATTTTAAATGGCAGATCCAATTTGGCGTGTATAACTTTGTATGATGTGATTAAAGTCGCTAAACGCAAATCTGAAATCAAAATTTTAAAATTGTGAATCTAAAGGCATATTTACACGTGAGAGAAAACTGCTAGAGATAGAGCGAAAAACACCTCTAATTTGCTAAAAAATCATTCACAATAGAGCTATTTAGAGGCGTATTTTGCTCTATCTCTAGCAGTTTTCTCTCGCGTGTAAATTTGCCTTAATATTGCGGACGCAACCGTAGTGGCGTTATTATTCTTGTGCTTTTGTATTTCTATATTGCATTTGTGGCGGGCACAAGGCGATGGATTCATTATTTTTCTCGTGCTATTGTATTGTATACACTGTGCATTATAACCAGGGCAGCGAATTTTATTAAATGAATGTTTGTAGTCAATATTTCAAAAATTATTGTGACCAAATACTTTTCCGATCGATTCATCGATTTGTTTTTGCATATATTTGCACATTTTTTATAAATGTATTAGTGTTTCCAATAAACCGACTTTTTTAAAAACCGGTTTGTCGGTTAACCGAAAATGGACTATTTTAAAAAACCGGGTTTCGGTTAAACGTTTGTGAAAAAACCTGTTAAACCGGTTAACCGATTAAAAATAAAAAACAGTAAAAACACCAAAAATTAAAATAAAAAAAAAGTGAAAAATATAGTTTAAAAAACGGCAAGAGTGACAAAAATATTCTCAGAATTTTTCAAGAGAGGTTTTATTTTGAATATAAATATTAAAATCTGATAATTATTCTTCAGAATCAATATTTTATATTTTTAGAGATTCACTGTTAACGAGGTTTGGGAGTTTCGGTAGATTTCGATGAAATTTTTATATATGATTTGGTAGGATAAATTTATGAAACTTTCGGTACTAATCTTGTCGGCCGAAGTTGATATTTAGGAAGTAAAAGTAAGTTTGAATGCTGTTGAAATTTGTTTTTATTTGAAAACTTTTTTATATTTCAAGTACTTCTATTTCTCTACTTTTCATTTAATAGACAATAGCTGTGTTTTGTCTCATGCCTATCAACGTTAAGTATTTAAAGCAAATCTACGTTAAACCGATTGTAGTATAAAAAATTTCAAACAGGTTATGTTTATAATTGTTCCGTTATAATTCAACGTACATCAGCAAAAGTTTTTAGGAAGTACAGCAAATAAGTTGCGTTAGATTTAAAAATGTATGAACGTTGAGTTTTCAACGCTGATAATTATCCGTGTTGAAAGTTAACGTGCATACGAAAAGTAATGTGTTAGTTTTCTCCTTAAACGCGTTTTTATGCACTTTGAGTTTTTCTGTGAGTTAACGGATATAATTAAGTCGAAAACACAGCTAATATTTCTTTTTAAGAAACATGAAAAAATCCTAAAAACGAAAAAAGGTGTAATTTTTAGCACTCTTTTTAAACATTTAACGTGAGAATGGGTCGATAAAAACATAAGTTTTCTTATTATACCTTAAACCGCTACGTGGTCAGGGTATAATAAATTTGTGCTGATGTGTGTAGCACCAAAAAATTTTGGACCTAGGCCCACTTTATAGTATACCGATCGACTCAGAATCACGTTTTATTTCGATTTAACGATGTCCGTCTGTCCGTCCGTTCATGCATTCTTAATGAAATTTGGTGGTGGAATTTGATGAAATTTGGTAAACCAACCTATGTCTGCCCAAGTACGAAGCCTATTGATTTTGGTTGAAATCGGTCCATGTTTAGACCTAGTGCCCATATAAGGGTCCCCCCCCAAAATTAGTTTGGTTACAATTTGCAGGTCGCAAATATTAAGATATTTTGAGGAAATGTGGTACACCGACCTATGTTAGCCCAAGGACAAAGCCTATTGATTTTGGTTAAAATCGGTCCATGTTTAGACTAAGTGCACATTAAGGGTCCCCCCAAAATTGGCGGTTTTACACGCTGCAGGTCGCAAATACGGAGATATTTCAATAAAATTTGGTTAGCTGACTCACATGGTGCCAAGGACGAAGCCTATAGATTCTAGAAAGGATCGGTCCATATTTGGACCTTTCGCCCATATGGGCTATATTTACGATTTTCTCTTCTTTTATTATTTTATAGAAAATTTTGACACAAGTCCCATTTTAACTCCATCGAATTTCGGATCCAAACATTATTTGGCTTTTAACCAGACTGGTGTAGGGTATTGTATAGTCGGCATGCCCGAATTTAACTTTTTTACTCGTTTTTATATCAAAATTTCATTAATTAATAAAATTAATTTTTGATATCCGCAAGATTTTGGGTTGGAATTTGTATCAACCATTATTTTTTAGCAATTCGCCATTTATGTTTCTTAATTAAATAATAAAATAAAAAACCGGTTAACCGTTGAAAATAAACCGGTTTTCGGTTAATAGAGATTAAAGATTTTCGGTTAACCGGTTTGCAAAAACACCGAAAAATGAACAAAAAACCGGATTTCGGTTAACCGGTTTGGAAACACTAAAATGTATATTTTGATTTAAGGTGCATATTTTTTGCATGGTTTTTACTTTTGCATATTTTACATTTGATTGTATATTTCTGCATATTTTTTAAAATTAATAGTAAGATTTAATTAAAATTGAAAAAAATCATATTATTTGATATTTATATTGAAATTAATTTTTAAGCAACGCTCTCGAGTAATACATACATAGATATCATTTTTAAAAATCCATAAATTTAAAGTGCGTTGTGTTTTTGTTTTTTTTGTTTTGGTTTTAAGTGTTTGTTTTTGGATTTTTAATTCATTTTTTTTTATTGCATATTTCCATTTTAGTGCATAGTTTTGATTTTTAACTACATGAAAGCCGCTTGGTTAATAGCTCCAACTACTGTTATCACTGATTTAATTTTTAGCTATCATTTATTACAAGTGTTGTTAGCTTACCCATGCGCGGCTTCAGCAATTAATATAAGTGGAAAATTCATACGCTACCGTGCCCCTGTAAATGTGTTTGTTGGTTTTTGTCTACGGTAACGTATGATTTTTCACTTTTTATTAATTGCTGAAGCCGCGCATGGCTTACCCATGTTTAAAAAAAACATGTATAAATCAGAAACAATTTTTCTTAAACTTTTTTAAAAAAAAATCCGAAATTCTATTTTTAGACCATCTATTATTTGATTTTGACAACGTTTTGAAAGCGTTGGCAAGTTAGCGACAACCTATGGTTGGCTGCTGTTATCAAGGGAGTAACAGGACAATACTGCTAAGTTTGTTAATACTACGTTCTGCCAACACATAACTGTTTCGCAATATTGTGCCGATCGTATATTTCTGCCTGGGAGTGTGTGGCTGAGTAAGCCAAGTGGCCGACTACAAATCTCCGAACCTGGGTTAGAATCCTGCCGGCTGTGTTATGTTTTTTTAATAAATAAATATTCTTTTAATAAATAAATATTTTTTTATATTTTATTATTATTATTTTACATTAATCAGAAGTGATATTTTTGAATATTTGGGCACCTATCAGGATCTTAATTTCATATTATTGGGTCCCCCAATTTTTTAATTAATTTTGATATAATTTAACCCTATAATGCCCAAGGCCGCTAAAAAGCGGTCTTCAGATCTTAAATAGTTTTTGGCTAAATAACAAATTTTTATTAAACAACCCAGGAAAAATTTCTGTTCCAAACAATCGGTTGTAGAATAGCTATAGGAATCGGTTGCAGTAGAATCAGTTGCAGAACTGGTATGGCTGGCAACCGATTGTTGAAAATTTTCCTTGGTACTTTTTCACTTCAAATAATTTCATTTAAATTGATATTCTTTTATTTCACTTGTAGTTATTTAAGTTGCATTTGGCGGGAATATGTTGTGTATGTGTGTGGTTTTATATTTATCATCAGTCACTACTAATATTTACATACTTTAAAAGTACCCAAAATGATAAATTTTGTCATTCTCTGATACATAACTCCAAACATCTCAGCACACTACATACAGTGAAAAATATAATTTAATATGCCTTAAAAAATTAGAATATGCATTTTAAATTTAAAAGTAATGGTTCGTTGTCTTTCAATAAATTTGAGATTCATAAGCTGACGATCAGAGTTGAATAGGAGCAGCTGCCATAATTTAAAAGTTAAAGTTTAAAGCAAAAACAGTTATAACAGAGGATAAAAATAGCATTATTTAAATTTCGTTGATGTTAGTCTAATTGAGTTGTGTTTACTGACAGTCAAGATCATTATAAATTATTAACCCATAAAAAGCATATATACTGAAGATGGGTCTGTAGCGGGACCCTAAATTACGTCTTCTATCCTGCTTTAATTCTTTGTAATTTGCATGTATGATCTCAAATCTCACAAAAGAAAAACATTCAAGGTAATAAGAAAAGTAATCAGTTACCATTACCAGGTATTAGGGTTTCCAATAGCGAATTGGTATTGAGAAATCGGTATTTCGGTATTGACAAATTTCCAGTACCGAATTTTCGGTATTCATATAAATATATATTAGATATAGCACATCTCAAAATTTCAAAATTGTGTACGAAAATTATTGATTCCAAGCAGCCCTAATCTTCTCTCTTGTGTTTCATTCAGAGCTTGAAAAAGATAATTCTATTTTGAATCAATACGAATAAAAATTTATTAATTTTATGAATCAGTGAATATTTTAAAATAATTTTAAATCAATGATTTGATATTGAACAAAGTGAGATAATGATTTGGCCTAATTTATATTGATTCAGTCTTGATTCGATTGAATAATTTGTTTTAAAAGATAATTCGCGAATAATAAATCAGATCAGAGCTTTGAAGAAATGATTCAAAATAATTATTAACAAAGATTATAAAAAGAGTTGAGTTATAAATTCGCGATTCCAAAAATATAAAGATAATTCGCACGAACGATTTTAATATTTTTTTGATTCGTGAAGACATATTATTGACTAAAATTAATTCGCAAATCAAAAAAACATTTTCAAATCCTGAATAAAAATAAAAAATTATAAATCGAATCAAAAAAATCAACATAATCAAAAATAATTTATTTATTTACAATATTTACTATCATAATGAATTATGATAGTAAATATCGTTTCGCTGGGTCATATATCTTTTTTTTGACATAACTCGAGAACCACTAGTCCGATTTTGCTCAAACAATTTTAAAAAAATTAAAAATTATAATTCCTTTAATCTGTTCATATAACGTTTTTCTATATACTCAACAGTTTTGCCGGTAAAAATAAATGTTTGTTACCGCTACCATAAAAATCAATAACCTTTTGTTTATTACTTTTTTTTTAATATTTTAGGCAAAAAATATTTTTTTCTTCATACATTTATTTTTACCGGCAAATTGTTTGAGCAAAATCGGACTAGTGGTTCTCGAGTTATGTCAAAAAAAAGACCACCAAAGGTCAAATCGATATATCTCGATTCCTAGGGGTGACCCAGCGAAACGCCGGGACACGTATAACTTCTTTTTTACCGATATAACTTTCCCCGGTAGTTTGAACCCTGCCCGATCACTGACTCCTACCATTTGTCTCACAGTGTAATACAAAAAATCCAGATATTTCTTGGCTGGATTAATTTTAGTTTTTGGGTTGTCCAAAGTTCTAGTTGATTAAAAATCAGAGAATTGCAAAATCAACTTTTTTCTTAATTTAGTCATACACTAAAATTCTTATTCACATTTAATCGCTCAACAGTACTCAATGTTGAATAAAATCACTACCATGCAGCTGAACGCGTAGTTCGGATCAGTTTGAGTCGTCTGTCGAATATGTTTTGTTCACATATAATCGTTCAAAAAATTCACTGTTGAATAAAATCACACTGTTGAATAAAATCACACTGATCGAACATTTGAACTCACATGAATGAATCAAAGTATTAGTTGTTTTATAAAATAAAAAAAAAAAATAAATAAAATCTTATTGTTTTATAATGGGAAGGTACACTAGACCGTACCTCAAAAAAAAGTTCGCAGTACACCCTCCAATATGAAGTATTTTTGCTAGGCAAAAAAAAATTTTTTTTTTGAAACCTCCATGCAAAAATACTTCATATTGGAGGGTGTATGGCGCACTTTTTTTTTGCCTGTAAGGTGGTGCGCTATAATGTACACTAGGGGTGTTCTTATTTTGAAATATTGGATTTTTATATACCGCCAGCCAGATTCTTGTTCCTTTATATTAAAAAAATAAATAAATCAAATTTGGAGCAAATCCGATAATTCCGGAAACGACTTGAAATATTGAGCGAGTAAATATGGGCAAACTATCTGTTTTTATACATTTGTCACTTTTTAATCACAGTTTTTCATTACTTTCTTCAAAAAAATATTGAAAGAAAAATTTATTTTAATTTTCTTCTCTTTACATTATTCAATATTATGTAGGGTAGAGTGGGGTAAAGTGGGATATGGGGCGCCAGATCATTTTTTGACTCGGGCATTTTAAAAAATTCAAAAGGATATTCGTGGGTATTTTTTTGGGCGAGACAAAATTGTGGTCCACTCTACCCTACTAAAAAGTAATATATCTAATAATTAGGAAGTCCAAAATATCATCGACTGCGGAAGAAGCACCAACATCTTCAATATTCATATTTGTTTTCGTTCGATTTATTTTGTTATGAATTAATTAAATTGCTATAGTTCTTTCTATTAAATCAAACGAATTAATTCCCTTGTGAACGCGTTCAATTTTATAAATCGAACGGAAAAAAAGTGAACTAATTCCTTACTGAATTAATTCACCCCTGAATTCGTTCAATTTCATTTTCATTCAGTGAATTAAAAAAAATAAAATTACGTTCAGTTAATTAAGAAAAAAAAAAAAATACGTTGACTGTAAAAAAAAAAAATACGTTCACTGAACTCTAAGCCTGTTTTCTGCCGTTCAGTAGAAGAAATCATTTATTTACGTATATTACGTGAACGTAATTATTTTTTTAATTCAGTGAATTTATTTTTTTTAATTCACTGAACGTAATTTTATTTTATTTTTTTTAATTCACTGAGCGAAATTAAAATTGAACGAATTCAATGGTGAATTAATTCAGTAAGGAATTAATTCACTTTTTTCCGTTCGATTTATAATATTGAACGCGTTCACGAGTGAATTAATTCATGTGATTTAATAAAAAGAACTATTGCATATTGAACGAATTCAGTGAATTACTTAAGAAAAGGAATTCATTTAATTCTAGAGAAAATTGAATTCGATTGATAGTGAATTTATTCTAAAAGAAATTAATTCTTCAAAACTCTGTTATCAGCTTACCAATTAACAACACGACTATCGAGAAAGAAAACTTAAGCTCAAATTCTGTATTAAGTCATAATGTAGAGGAACTTATCATTAATCGTTCAACTATCAATCGTTTGCGGTAAGCTACAACGGCACATTGAAGTTTCTACGTGCACCGAAAGTAGAATCATCAACTGGAAAAATAATGCGGATGCAGTTTATAAAAGCTTAGAAAAAAAATGGAAAACGGCTTGTCATATGATAGAGCGTTTACAAATACTGGTATCAACGCCGCAGTCCTCTGGGAAAACAAAATTGAACGAATTCTAATCAATCTAATTTGCCTCCACAATGTATACGAAATAATATTGCGCATCGTCTTCGAAACAAATTTATATTCAACCTCTGCTCCAGAAGTTTCAATATTTTAAGGATATGCCAAATCTTGGCCAAGTTTTAACAAAGAATTATTTAGAAGTAGCAATGAAGGTGCAACTGTTTGTTTACAAATAAGTCCAGTTGAACATGAAAATTGAATAAAGTTTTGATATTTAGCGTGTTTTTTAATCACCTGGATTTAGAATTTCTCATACAAAAAATGGATTTATTAAATCTAAAAAAAAAGCTGGATTTAATAAATCAAAAATAAAAGCACAAATATATGAAACAGCCTATTAATTTAATGTCAGAAAAAAATACGAATGAAAATTAAAAGAGAAACAAAAAAATTGAAAAACTAACAAATAAAAGGTTTTTCTTAAATTTTTATACCCTACACCACTATGTGGTCATTATACCCTACACCACTATGTGGTCAGGGTATTATAAGTTTGTGCTGATGTTTGTAACACCAAAAAATATTGGTCGTAGACCCACCTTATAGTATACCGATCGGTTCAGAATTTTGTTTTATTTCGATTTAACGATGTCCGTCTGTCCGTCCGTCCGTCCGTCTGTCTGTCTGTCCATGCAATCTTGTGCGCACTCTACAGGTCGCAACTATTAAGATATTTTGATGAAATTTGGTACGCAGACCTATGTTGGCCCAAGGACGAACAAGTTTGATTTTTTTGAACATCGGTCCATGTTTAGACCTAGTGCCCATATAAGGGTCCTACCAAAATTATATTGTTTATACGCTGCAGGTCGTAAATATTAAGATATTTTAACGAAATTTGGTACACAGACCTATGTTATAAGGGTCCTACCAAAATTATAATGTTTACACGCTGCAGGTCGCAAATATTAAGATATTTTGATGAAATTTGGTACACAGACCTATATTGGCCCAATAACGCAGCCTATTGATTTTGGTGAACATCGGTCTATGTTTAGACCTAGTGCCCATATAAGGGTCCTACCAAAATTATACTGTTTATACGCTGCAGGTATTAATATTAAGATATTTTGATGAAATTTGGTACATAGACCTATGTTGGCCCAAGGACGAAGTCTATTGATTTTGGTGAACATCGGTCCATGTTTAGAACTAGTGCCCATATAAGGGTCCCCCCAAAATTATGTTGTTTATACGCTGCAGGTCGCAAATATTAAGATATTTTGATGAAATTTGGTACACAGACCTATATTGGCCCAATAACGCAGCCTATTGATTTTGGTGAACATCGGTCTATGTTTAGACCTAGTGCTCATATAAGGGTCCTACCAAAATTATACTGTTTATACGGTGCAGGTATTAATATTAAGATATTTTGATGAAATTTGGTATATAGACCTATGTTGGCCCAAGGACGAAGCCTATTGATTTTGGTGAACATCGGTCCATGTTTAGAACTAGTGCCCATATAAGGGTCCCCCCAAAATTGGCTTGGTTACAAACTGCAGGTCGCAAATATTAAGATATTTTAATGAAATTTGGTGCGCTGACTCACATTATAGAAAATTTTGACACAAGCCCCATTTTAACCCATTCGAATTTCGGATCCAAACAATACACCAGAGTGGTGTAGGGTATTTTATAGTCGGCATGCCCGACTTTAACCTTTTTACTCGTTATTTATGAAATATGTTTAGAAAAATAAACTACACCTCACCAAATACATATTTTTCATCTTGGACATGGAGAAATAGCTCAAATAGAAATGGCAATTTTTCACTCTACAGTAAGTAATTTAATTAAATGCAATTAGTGAATATTAAATATTGCAATGGAATTTTTCAATTGTGTAAAAATATAAATTGAAGTGATAAAACTGAAAAGGCAGACTGTTTATCGCTGTTTTATGTAAAATATAATTATAAATTAAAATTTAAAGTAGAATCCTTCATCATCGAATTCGGTAATAAAAATTAGGGTGAAAGAAGTGTCGGACAGAAAATTTTTTTAAAATAGGAAGAATCTAACCCCATATGTTGCGCACTTTTAGGAATACTTTTTGGATTTATTAAATCCAAGTGATTAGAAAAAACGGCTATTATCAATTAACTAAATCTCAAAATCCAGAAGACTATAAAGAATTACTTCAGTTGGTCTTAATCTTCCTTGGTGCATAGAGCTATAACTTTCGAACGACTGGTCCAACTAGCCATGCACGCTGGGTGTCAAAAGTAATATGTTTTTTAAAAATATTTCCGTTCCATGACCAATTCTCACTTACGAAACATGAATCAAATGGATTACGCGCTATTTGCATTTTTCTAGTGAAACTTTATATTAAAGTCTGGTTCAGAAGTACTACTAATGCCATAGACGCAATTTGACTTTTATTTAAGATGCTATAAAGTATTTAAAAACTAACCCAAAAATTGTAAAATTAAAAAATGGTCGATACTATTCGAATTTAATAGACTTTCATAAATCAAAAAACTCATTATGTGATTTTTGTATCAGAGAAAACAAAGTATTATTTAAGTCGGTTTAGTTTATCCCTGGAATTTCTAGATTTTGAATTTGAGAAAGGTTTTGCATCCTGTAAGGACATATTTGTTGTAACTGGTACTGCTGACAGAGGCGTCAAATTCATCCAAGACCTTAACAGAATATTAACCAATGATGAAAAGAAAAAACAATTGTTGCTTCAGCTTGTTGAGGCTTGTCGACAAAAATATCTATCGTATAAAAAATCTCATCTAATATTATTATATCCTTAGTTTTAAGAAATATAGATCCAGAAACTAATTATCTATTCCAATTTGATTTTTGTAACATTTATTCAAATTAATATAAAAAAAAACATTTTTCTAAAAAAATTATTCAAAACTGTAAGTTTGTTCTATTTATTTGTATAGAGGTACATTGAAGTCGTTTCCGGGTCCACTAAAAGTGCTCGGATTCGCTCCAAATTTTACTTATTTAATTTTTTAATATAAAGGAACAAAAATCTGGCCGGCGAACTGGAATCAAACCACTTTAAAATTTGGCCATACTAATAAGAACACCTCTAATGTACACTGTACCATTTATTAAATGTGTTTTTACAAAATATAGTCGTTGCTGATACTGTAAACCCCCTCTTTATTGTTATGAAATTATTTTTATTTTATTTGGTTGCAATCATGAATGAACACATATGCGTTCATTTTTGTTTTTTCTGATTTTATTCTACATCAAAATAATCATCGTTGATCCGAACGAATATGAATGAAATGAATGGTATGAAAACGACAAATGATTAAACCAACGATGCAAACGGGTGTTGATTACGTATGATGGTTTTGCAATCAGTAGTTGCAGTTCTCTGGTAAAAATGCAATATACTCGTATTTATTAATGTTTGCATCTTTAAAAAATAAAATTTGTAAAGAATTCTAAACACAAAAACAGAATTATTGTCAAATTTCTTAAAATTTCTCTTAAAAAAGACATAAAATAATAAACAAAAATAATTGTCTGCAATACCGAAATCGGTATCATTCTAAAATCGGTATTTCGGTAGACTTTCCAGTACCGATTTCGGCTTACCAGGTATTATGTATTTACATAACTATATATCTGTAATTTTCTACACTGGGGACAAGTAGTTTTTCTTTCAAGTTTAACTTATTTCAATCCTATTTTATGCAGCCTTTTATGTGTCACACTTTTTACTAGAGCTCTCATAGTAGTTCTGTTTGTTATTAGTTTAAATAAATTCCTATTAGAATTTTAGATTTTTAATTATTGAAAACAAAAACTAATAAAAATAAACATAAATTCAAAATTTAAATTTTTTTTAATTTCATATACAATTGTTATAAACAAGTATTGCATATCGTAAGTACACACAATGCGAAGTATACGGCATCGATTACATTTTAGAAACTTACGCAATTTTCGAGAAGTGATTATTCGTGTAAGGCAGTTTGTTCACATTGCTACATTTAATAAAACTATAATCCTTTTACTTTGTTTTAATTTTATTATTTTTTAAGGCAAATTTGCCCAAAAATTAATTTCTATAAAACAGCAAAGTTTAACCATACTTTTATATGGTACCATGCCTAGGGGAGGGAGATAAATCCCCCACACTTTCTTGTTCGTCCTTCTGTCTGTTTAATCAAATTTGTTAGTGTTCCGTCTTATTTGGATTTTTATTTCATATAACCACCAGGGTTGGCAGGCAATACCGCTAAAATACCGTTATCGATTCAAAACCCTTTCAACTGACTACCGTTACCCCTAAAATACCGTTACCGAAATACCCGGAATACCGTTATCCTTAAAATACCGTTACCGAAATAACTGAAATATCGTTATCCTTAAAATACCGATACCGAAATAAATGAAATATTAATACCCTTAAAATACCGTTACCGAAACAAATGTAATATTGTTATCCCTAAAATATCGTTACCGTTATTTTTAAATTTCTGCTTTTGGTAATTTCACGTGGTTATTGAGTAGTTTTTGTACATTAAGTTGATAAATTGGTTCTGTTTTTAATCTCGTTTGTTTTTGTAAAAAAAAAATTACGTGATGCATCGAAATAACTGACTACCGTTACCCTTAAAATACCGTTACCGATATAACTGAAATACCGTTAACCTTAAAATACCGTTACCGAAAAAACCCATATATCGTTACCTTTAAAATACCGTTACCGAAATAACTCAAATACCGTTATCCCTAAAATACCGATACCGAAATATGTGAAATAGCGTTACCCTTAAAATACCGTTACCGAAATAACCTAAAATATCGTTACCCTAATGATAACCGCATTCGTTTCGGTTACCATCCATGATAACCACCCATAATGCAGTATAGATTTAACATTCATGTTTCTTATAGTTATTTGGAAGTTTTACAGACACAGGAAACCATTTGATAGCCCTAAAATTAAAAACTCTAACACAAAAGGAAAACTTAAAATATAAGAAACCCACCTTTTGAATTACACAATACTAATCCCTTAGCATTTGTACTCACAATCGCTAGGAATTAATCTGATTAATCCATTTCAGTCAAACTAAAACAGAATGAAAATTTAACATGCCTTTTTAGCATACATATTTTGCGAAAAAATTATAACCAGCCGGTAACAAGACTTTTGAAAAGTGATTTAAAAGAATTAATTCAATTGCGTATAAATCCATTCTTTCACCGAAAAATTTCTGTCATAATCCTCAAGATAAAATACGGATCCGCTCGTTAGTTTTTTCTGTAATATATTAATATTTCAATACTATTGAAGTTCTTACTTGAGGTATTTTTCTAGTTAGTGACGACATCGAACTTACAATCGAACTTATCCCTACTGAGAATTAAGGTTTCTCTTATAGATGCATTAAATATAACTAATAATCATCGGTGGTAACATATATGATGCGGTTATCGGTAATGGTAACGCTATTTTAGATCATTTTGGTAACGGTATTTTAAGGGTAACGCTAATTCATTTATTTCGATATTTTAGGTATTTCAGTTATTTCGGTAAAGGTATTTTAAGGATAATTATATTTTGGTAACCGTATTTTTATCTTAACCTATTTCAGTTATTTCGGTAACGGTATTTTAGGTATTAATGGTAATCAGTTACTACGATACATACCTTAAATTTTTATACAAAAACCAACGAGAAGAAAACAAAATAATTTATATAAAATACTCAATAAACACGTGCAGTTACCAAAACCAGAGAATTAAAAACAACGGTAACAGTATTTTAGGGATAACGGTATTTTAATGGTATCGATATTTCACTGATAAGCAGTAGTGCCTGCCAACCATGCTAATAATGTCTTAAAATTAACTAAAAAGTGTTTACTACATACATAATTTTAAAAACAACTGACAAATTAGGTAAAAACCAATATTTTTTAACAGTTAATTTTTTTGATATCATTAAAGAATACTTTAATAAAAAAAAATATTTTTGCTTTCGATTATAAGAAAATATATAATTATTTCATCGTACGTGAAATTTGAAGTACTAATTTCAAACAGTTCCGCATTTTTGTTAATTGGAGATACAATAACATTTTCTGATTTTTACTTGCAAAATAATAAAATAAAATAAAAAGAAGCAGAAAAAAATTCTTTAAGTTATCTATAAGTTATGCATAGTGGGGGATTTGTCACAAATGATGAAAATAAATATGCAATTTCTTATTTAGTCGACCGATTGTAATGAAATTTTGTGTAGTTGGAGCTCAGCTATATTCGAGCTTAAGTTTTAATGAACCTTCTGGGAACGCCTCCCCCAAAGCCCCCAAAGTGAGAAACTTCGTAAACAAAAAACTTCAAACAATCGCCATTTGTTTATTTTTACTCTATTTCTATGTTCGATACATTTCTGTAATCTGCAAGAAAAGCTCAAAAACATGCTTTTAAAAAATAGTTTTTTATTTCCAAAAATATGCTAAGTTAAAAAAAAAAACAGTGCAAAATCTTATTGCAGTCAAAAACGGTAGCAGTTCAAAATTTAAATTAAAAATAAAACAATTCTTTATTTTTTTTTATTTGCAAAAAAGGATATGAAACTCTTTTACCTAAAAAATAAATAAGAACATGTAGATTTTTTAGATTATTCTCAACGAGAACTTTATAAGGATTAGTTTTGATTTTATATGGTGCGTTTTCCAGCCTGCCCCTAAGGTGACCAATTTCCGAAAAATATTCGTATTTCTACTCTGACCAATTACCAAAATCTATGCAAAGCATGATCGTATAAGTCTGCCCTGATCTGCGTCATTAATATAGACTTAACAGTCGAAAAAAAGCCGATTTTTAGAAATTTTAAATTTTATTTTGGGAATAGCGATATTTCTAATAAAAAAATTTAAATTCTTTTACAATTCATTATTTTTGATATCGATATTCAAAATTTGATTAGAATTGGTATGCCAGCAAATAAATTCGAAATAATGCTTTACAAACTACTTCTTTCACTACTTCACAATTATCCGTTAGTAATTCTGAACAACTTAAAAAAATCAGTTACTTCATTGCTTCCAAAATATCCGTTAATATACTTTTACAGCTTTTTTAGAATTACTTTTGAACAATATCCAAAAATTTTGTTATCATTTGGTATTTCTAAACAGACGATCGTGGAGGGATCAATATTTTGTAAATTTATTTTTATTTTTTAGTATTCATAACTAATTTCTTTAAATTTAATGTTTTTTTAATTTTTAAAAATACATAAAATAAAAATGAAGAAAAATTGTTTTTTATGCGCTTATGAAAATAATATTAAGGTGCCTATTCCTACGAAAAGTCTGTGACTCTTAGTTATGACTGTATTCCCCATGCATTTGTTGTTGCAAAGTCTTAATAAATTATATTTATTCAAATTTTTGTTTGAAAACTTCAAAAAAATTAAGACCTGGTATCGATACAATCATAACATTGACAAATAAAATTTGAATTTTTTGAATTTTATTGTTGTTTTGTAAGAAAAGTTATGACTCTCAGTCCTAAAAATAGGCTTAAGACGGTCACAATGAGTCACACGTAGGAATAGGCACCTAAATTTGAGTGCACTCTTTACACTTGTTTACACAGTACTTTTATTGAAGAGAATAAAGCACAATATTTCGCAATGACAAACTGGTGTTTTTTTATGCCAGTCAACTTTCATATCAAAGAATAGATCAGCGATAATAAAACAATTTCCGTAAAATGAAAAACAAAATTTTTTTTTGCGAAGAATTTTTTTTTTTAACTTTTCAAAAGTTATGAAAAAACGAGTAAAAAGGTTAAAGTCGGGCATGCCGACTATACAATACCCTACACCAGTCTGGTGTATTGTTTGGATCCGAAATTCGAATGGGTCAAAATGGGACTTGTGTCAAAATTTTCTATAATGTGAGTCAGCGCACCAAATTTCATTTAAATATCTTAATATTTGCGACCTGCAGTTTGTAACCAAGCCAATTTTGGGGGGACCCTTATATGGGCACTAGTTCTAAACATGGACCGATGTTCACCTTCATCCATAGGTCTATGTACCAAATTTCATCAAAATATCTTAATATTTGCGACCTGCAGCGTATAAACTGTATAATTTTGGTAGGCCCTTATATGGGCACTAGGTCTAAACATGGACCGATGTTCACCAAAATCAATAGGCTGCGTTATTGGGCTAACATAGGTCTGTGTACCAAATTTCATCAAAATATCTTAATATTTACGACCTGCAGCGTATAAAAAGTATAATTTTGGTAGGACCCTTATATGGGCACTAGGTCTAAACATAGACCAATGTTCACCAAAATCAATAGGCTTCGTCCTTGCGCCAACACAGGTCTGCGTACCAAATTTCATCAAAATATCTTAATATTTGCGACCTGTAGAGTGCACACAAGATTGCATGGACAGACAGACAGACGGACGGACGGACGGACAGACGAACATCGTTAAATCGAAATAAAAAAAAATTCTGAACCGATCGGTATACTATAAGGTGGGTCTACGACCAATATTTTTTGGTGTTACAAACATCAGCACAAACTTATAATACCCTGACCACATAGTGGTGTAGGGTATAATGATATGGAAGTAGGAGTACTCCTCTCCTATGACAACTCAATGTTAAAATCATTGTGTTTATATTAAAAAAGAAGTATATCCAGATCATCAATTGTAGTGCTTTTTTTACTGCTTCGGCAACACTTTTTTTGCTGGGCATGCTTCACAAACCACTTCTTTCATTGCTTCAAAAGTTTCCGTTACTATCGACTCCTATCCGGAAAATATATGCGGCATTCCATAGCTTCAGTACATTCAATTTGAAAGCATCCCTATTTTTAAGACCTAATTTGGTGTCAGGTTAAAAAATAAATTTTTATTAAAAAATGCATAAAGTTCTCTTCGAGGATTTAATCATACTCCAATGATCTCATCTATGTACCAGCTAAATTATTTAAAACCTCACATATCAGCTGTTTTATAGGTGCGACTATAGTTGTGATACGCAATGTATAACTTTTTTTAATGGATTCATCTACTTCATGTATTGGACTATTTTTCTAATACATTTTTGTTTAGCTAAATATTGCGGAACTATTTATACCCTACACCACTATGTGGTCAGGGTATTATAAGTTTGTGCTGATGTTTGTAACACCAAAAAACATTGGTCGTAGACCCACCTTATAGTATACCGATCGGTTCAGAATTTTTTTTTATTTCGATTTAACGATGCCCGTCTGTCCGTCCGTCCGTCCGTCCGTCTGTCTGTCTGTCTGTCCATGCAATTTTGTGCGCACTCTACAGGTCGCAAATATTAAGATATTTTGATGAAATTTTGTACACAGACCTATATTGGCCCAATAACGCAGCCTATTGATTTTGGTGAACATCGGTCCATGTTTAGACCTAGTGCCCATATAAGGATCCTACCAAAATTATACTGTTTATACGCTGCAGGTCGCAAATATTAAGATATTTTGATGAAATTTGGTACATAGACCTATGTTGGCCCAAGGACGAAGCCTATTGATTTTGGTGAACATCGGTCCATGTTTAGAACTAGTGCCCATATAAGGGTCCTACCAAAATTATACTGTTTATACGCTGCAGGTCGCAAATATTAATATATTTTGATGAAATTTGGTACACAGACCTATATTGGCCCAATAACGCAGCCTATTGATTTTGGTGAACATCGGTCCTTGTTTAGAACTAGTGCCCATATAAGGGTCCCCCCAAAATTGGATTGGTTACAAACTGCAGGTCGCAAATATTAAGATATTTTAATGAAATTTGGTGCGCTGACTCACATTATAGAAAATTTTGACACGAGCCCCATTTTAACCCATTCGAATTTCGGATCCAAACATTACTTGGCTTTTACCCAGACTGGTGTAGGGTATTGTTTAGTCGGCATGCCCGACTTTAACCTTTTTACTCGTTTTAATTTATTTTTATTTATTTTTTAATTATCCTAAAATAGTTTTTTTTAATATATTTTGGGTTTCTAAGCGCTTTCGGACGAGATCGTACAAAACTGTTTACGTGGTGATAAAAAATGCTTTTTCAATTGGTGTATTTTGCCACCAATTGCCAATAAGTAAAATATTTCAGTTTTTCTTAGAAATCTCCAATTGCAAATAAAAATTTGCTTTAAATAAATAAAAAATAATACTTATAATATTGGTTTTTATTCTTTATTTTTCGTTTCTGTGATTATTTTTTATTGCTGTTGTGAATTTGAAACCTAGTATAAATACTGCTTTAACGATTATATGTATTAGGGTTGAGCGAAAAGTCCTTATTATCTAAATTCAAAATGTACTGAGTAGCAAAATATTTATAATACAAAGACAAGTTGTGGAGTATTAAAAATGTTTACTCGGTGCAAAGTAGGGTTTATGTCCCGGGACGGGATTCCCGGGAATCCCGCCCTTTTTTGAATCCCGCAATCCCGGGAATTTTATGCGGGATTTCCCGGGATTTTTTTTTAGTCTTTTACAGTAGTTTTAGCTAGTTTTATTGCAATTTTAGAAGCTTTATTTAATTTTAAAGCATTGATTTTTTTAAATTAATTTAAATAAAGAATATTTAAAATTAAAAAATACGGTTTAAAATTTAATAAACTGAATTAAGCCAAATTGTTTTTCGATGCCAATTGAATTTGGTTTAGTTAAACCGAAAAATATTATATTAGCAATTACCAAATTTACAAACTAAAATACTTTTCCTTCGGGATTTTTTTTCTTCTTTAAGATGATGATATTTGTTCAAATAAAGTAATATGTATATAGGCTGTTTTAAACTACAAGATTCTCGGAAAGATTTTGCAACCTTGCCTATATGTTTTGCACGTTTACTGAAGTAAAATCGTACCGAAAATCTTATAGTGTAAACCAGCCTTATACAATATTTCAACATCATTATTTCAGTTCCAAATATCTCCAATAAACTAGGGATTAAAGTTAAAAATAGTAATTTTTTCGTATTTTCAATTAACATAAGTATTTTGAGTTTCTTTTACTTCAAATAATTTCATTTAGAATTCAATTGCTGTTCCTTTATTTTAAATATATTTTTTAAATATTATTAGTTTTTAAAATAATAAATACATCAGATGCTTTTTCAAATTATTTTGAATTTTTTATATGCTAATTTAAAATGCAACTAAATATGAAAATTAAATAATTTCTTTTTAATTTCTATTCAAGAAAACTAATTAAAGTTATGAAACTATTTAATATTTTAGTATCTACTTATTATAAAACAATTTAGGAGAATTTGCCTAAAAGTTTCTGTGAAAAATGCTCACTTTTAAACTTTTTTATAAAACTAATTCTAGACGGATACTTCTGAAAATCTGCATAGAAAAAAACAAAATATCTAGAAATAGAAATTTTTGGATTTAATGTATAAGAAATATTTAAGCAAAAAACTGATGTTAGTTCTGACTATAAAACTGGTCCGATACAAGTTTGCACCCATCAACAATTCCAACATATCCTGAAAAAAGGGATCAAAATAATATAACCGTGTCTTTCACTTTTCTATATCAATTCGTTTAACAGCTTGAACCGCGAAATTAATATTTAGTTAATATATTACTAAGAGTTTTTTTTATTAATTAGGCCTTCCATATAAATATATTACATAAATACTAATTCACGATTTAAATTGTTAAACGAATTGACCTGGAAAAAGTGGAAGACATGGATATTTAGCCCTCCTTTCAGAACATTTTCTCATGGATACAACCAAAAGATGAACTTTGTCGAACGGTGTTTAACCAAAAAGTAGTTTTTCAAGTACAATATATGTCGAATTTATATATTTTCTAACGAGCGAGAATTCCCGGGATCCCGGGAAATTCCGAAAAAAATCCCGCTGTCCCGGGAAATGAAAAAGTCCGGGAAAAGAAAAACCCTAGTGCAAAGTTAACTCCAGCCACCATATTCCAAGTTTCTGAAATTTCGGAAAATGTTCTCACGGAAACACAAATGCATTACATTGTATTGAAATCACTTGAATATTTCCGATAAACGACAAATTTAAGCATTATTTTAAAAAGAAAAAAAAAAATTAGCAAATTCATTTTTATTATAAATACCTAACGGACGCCAGATGGCGCGATACTTAAAATTTTGGTAATTTTCAGTTCACTCTAATGTTTATACTAAAAGAGAAACAATTAAAACAACTTTCAAAACCCCTGCGGATTTCGATGAAATTCGGTTATGTTATGTAGACGGGGTAAAATTCAAATAAATTTCGGTTCAAAACATATCGGTCTAAATAGATACCTAGGAGGTAAAATGACCAATTGATAGATCTCAAAAATAATTTTAGTTTGAAAGCCAATTTGTATTTATTTCCTTGGAACAAATATAAAAACTCCACAAAGCGAAAATCGGCATAATTTTTGATCCCACTTTCTAACCCTGAAATATGAGAGAGAAAATGATGAGGGACATAATGAGTATGATGATTAGAAAAGCTACGATTATAATTATTATGATAGTAATACAAGTGATGATTACGATAATGAAGATATTGTTGATAAGGATTTCCACCATTAACGTTTTATTAAAAAATTTATATAAAAATATTTATCAGCCTCTAGTTCGATGTTTTTGTTTTCTATTAAATAAATACCGTACGTATTAGTTTTCCAAAAAAATTTTTATTTTTTTTTTGTTCTTGCAAACAGGATAGACAGTCGGAAAAAATTTGATTTTGTTGTACAGTGTTATTGCTTACTTTATGGGTTCAACTGGGTATACTTAGTGAGAAAGTGGTTTTTTGAAATAAATTTATTAACGAAATTAATTACGTCATATAAGAAATAATTCAATAAAGAATTGAGTTCTTTTAAGGTCTGCCGATAATATTTCGGTTTTGGTTATTTTTTATTTTTTGTTAACAATAGTTAGTAGTGAAGTGTAGACAAATAACATTAATATATTTTTAACACGCTAATCGCGAATTCATGTTTTTGTTAATCTTTTTATTTTGCCATTTTCGGTTTTAATCAAAAACGAATTAAATACGTTGTCTAAACTTTTCTAATTTAATAATTTTTTAAGTTAAAGATTTAATTAAACGAACTTAGGAAATACGCCTTAATGCGAATTTTGTTTGACGGTACTTTTATATTAAAGTTCATTTCTAAAAATTCTTTGAGGTACAGTGTTTGATGATATTTTAAGTAATTGGCAAAAGAAATCTAATTGATTATATCTTTTGCAAATTTCTTATTTACTACGATCAACTGTTTTCTATTGCTAATCGAGTAATTTTCAAAATTGATTTTAGAGATTAGAAAAACACGCTAAAAATTTCCTTAAAGTAATTGTGTTATCTCCTGAAAATGCTAGATACGATTTTAATTCCTAAAATAAATAAAATTTGTACCACAACTATATTTAGCGAAGCTGTATTAAGGGAAGCAGCGATACCATGAAAGTACATTGAATCACCAATATTTAGCTTAAGTCATTTGTCGTAAAGTTCCATATATATTAGTTCAGTTAATTTTCAATCGAAACTCATCGTGCCCAACTTAATCAAATGAAAAACATTTCGAAAAAACAAAACAATTTAAAAATAACAAAAAATTAAATCAAATAAAAAATACAAAGCAAAATCGAAAATTTGGGGAACATTTTTAAATTTCTTTAATCTGGAGAAAAATAATCCAAATTTCAAACAAACTTAACACTTTTTTGTTGCTTCTTGGTTAAGCATAGTTGTTTGACCTTCGCGTGAAAAAGCTGTTATTTATACTCCATATAAAAAGAAATATTTTTCACGACAATGAGTTTCACGTGAAAATTATGTAGACTTTGTTTTCACGCAAATTTAATAATTTTTCTTGTGAAAAAGTGACATTTTGTGTTAACTGGGATTGTGGCTTTCTAAATACATAGAAAATTAAATTTTCAGAATATAAATTACTATTTAAAGCCCTTAAAGTTTGAGCGAAATTTTTCCACGTGAAAAAAAAATTACGGTGCTTTACAGCTAAATACCATACAATCAATTTCGTGTATAACAATTTTATATAAAATTAAATAATTTCAAATTTTCAAAAAATGCCATTACATTTGTGTGTACTTACGAAGTATAATGGATTTTTGGGTCACTGCAAAATCTTCTAAGTATTACCTGGTAATGAGTTTTGTAAAAACAAATAAACAACCCAGTAAAAATGGTGCTTATTTCTGAGCATCTTTGTAAGGGAAAACATTGAAAAAATTCATTACTAACCTGCTTACATATGCCATGATTTTTTTATGGCGAGTTTCGACTTGGAATCACTAGCTTTGGGCAACATCAGCGAGGTTTTTACCGCATATGAAAAGCTGCGATTTCATGACTTCCAGCTACCGCATTTTCCATGTGTTCATTATTAGCCAGTGTAGAAAATCTTTACCACATATGTGATTACTAGCGGGCGCAGCCCGCTACGTTGTTAGCGTGCCTTAAAGTTTAGCAGCCCTCCCCCCCCCCCCTGCCCAACAATGGGTTTAAAATAAATAAATATTTGATCACTTTTTTTCATGAAAGTGGATTGTTAGTAATGAATCCATAATAAATTGCAATATACGTGTGTATGTCAAGATAATTTGGTAAAGTGCGAACTTAGGTAGATAGACCCGTAAGTAGTTTTGTTCATTTGTGTTTTGAATGAAAATAAATAACGTAAAGCAGGGTTGGAAAACATTTTATAATATTAAAAATAGCTGGCAAAGCCCGCTACGTTGTTAGTGTGCCTTAAAGTTTTTTTTTTTTTTTAATTCCAGTTTATGTAAAGGTAGACCTGGCAATTCAAGTAAATTCACAAATTCAGTTGGAAAATTTACTGGGTCGGTTTCTCCCACCGGTGCTTCGTTACCTGCAGTTTAAATATCGGAATATATAAGTTCCATTCCTTTTCTAAGGTTTTTTCTCTTTTAGAAAATTTGTTTAACTTTTTGGAGAGTATGTTTCAATGCTACATAAGTTTCATATTCCGTGGATAGTGTTTGAATAGGTAATTAAAAGGGATTCTTCACCCCTTTTTGTTCCTCCAAGTAAAAATCCCAAATATATATAATCTGCCTCAATCGCATGCGAAATTTCAAGTACCAAACTCCGGCAGTTTGAGCCATTCAAATTCCATTCCATTTTGTTTAACAATTTCAGTGTTCCAATGCAACTCCTTCCAAGATTCCATTACGTTCACCATTCCATTGCATTTCGTTCCCATTATCTGTTATTCCAATTCCACTCGTTCCCCGTTTAATTCCATTTCGTTCCTTTGTGTATCGATATTGACATCAGTCGCTTCTCTTTCCATTCCATTTCTTTGCACTTGCTCCGTTACATTCCTCTTTTAACTGCAGTGCTTCAATTCCACTCGTTCCCCATTCTATGCCATCTCGCTCCTCATTCCATTTCGTTCTATAGTCCATTCCTCTTCCAATCCATTTCCATTGTCTATAATTTCAATTCCACTCGTTCAACGTTTATATCCATTTCGTTCCACT
This sequence comes from Leucophora obtusa, assembly GCA_949987735.1. NCBI lineage: Eukaryota > Metazoa > Arthropoda > Insecta > Diptera > Anthomyiidae > Leucophora > Leucophora obtusa. The sequence goes on from OX465296.1 coordinate 183,222,028, forward strand.
TGTGTAGTGTTTCAATTCCACTCGTTTCCTATTTAGTTTTTTAATTTTAGTGTTCCATATACACTCGTTCTTTAAATTTTAGGTTTCTAGCTAAAGACACAGATGTTCAGGGGGGGGGGGCAATTTTCCGCTTTTGAGCCACCATTTTTACCACGTTCCTGTCCAAAGTCCTAAAAATGCCTTGCCAATAAGTTAGCCATACTCCAAGGAAAACATATTTTAGATTACGGTTAGGCCATCAAGGGGGAGAATTATTCCGCTTTTACCCCTCCCGGTAGGAATTTCCAAAAATTCCGAGAACGTCTGCATTGGAGGAGGAACCTACTACATACATAATTTTAGGTCTCTATATCCAGCAGTTTGCCCAACTCGGCAAGGGGAAAGTTTTTTCACTTTTTACCCCCCTCCCCCCCCCGGTATGAGTTTCCAAAAATACCGTCTTCAGAACTAGTTCCAGAACTGATTCTAGGGCAACCGGTTCCACTTTGGAGCTATAGAAGGGGGCTTTTGGGACAATTTCAAACAAAAAGAATTGGTGTTAGAATCGACAGTAGAAGGGGTTGTAAATGAAAAGTAGCTATTCTACAACCGATTCTTTGGAACAGAAAATTTTCCTGGGTAGTTAAATGACTAATCACTAGGTCAAGGAATTCCATGCAAATGCATGTTTTTTTTCGATAGTCCTAAACTAATGTGGACTAAACATTTATCCGAAATATCAAATTTAGAACAAAATGGCATCGATTTGTAGTTGCATATTTTTGCATATTTTGTCATAAACGCATGTTTTTGCATATTTTGACTTTAAATGCATATTTGGTGCCTTTTTAATGCATATTTTGTGCTTTCTAATGCATATTTGTTTATATTTTTAATTTTTAGGAGGATTTTTTATTTTGTAAAAAAATATAAAAAATTAAAATTTTTATATTTTGATTCAATCAAAATAAACATTCTTAAAAACCTTATTGAACTATGGAAAATCTTCGAGTTCTGTGTCTGTTTGCAAAATAACTAACTTAAATATATCTTTAAGTTTTAAATTGCATTATTTTTGCAAAAATAATAGTTTTTAATGCATATTTCTTATATTTTTAATGCATATTTTTCTTTTTTTAGAAGCTTATTTTAGGCGCATATTTTCCATTTTTAAGTGCATGAAATTCCTTGCCCTACTAATCACTTTTGATTACACTATCAAAAACACCTAACGCAATTGCCAATAACTCAGTAAAACTCGTATAAATCGGTTAAATCAACAATATCTGGATTACAACCTGCATCTTTGTAAGGGATAAGTGCAAGTGAAAATAATTTAAAAGTTTTTTTTGTTCCTTCTCAGTATACTAAATATAATTGTGTGCACTTATATAAGAGCATTTGTTTTAACCTTCAAAAAACCAATACATTTTTTAGTGGGAACGGCTTGTCCATTGAGGTAACTCCTTACCTAGTAACACGTTTTTCTTAACTGATACATATGTTATTTTTACTATTCTTCTAAAAGTAAAAGTGTTTAACCCTCTATACGGCCTAAGCTATTTTGCAATGAAATTTATACCACGAAAAATAAACAACTATTTCCTCTACAACATTTTTTTTTCGTTGTCTATTTTAGGCGATATGGGCCAAAATTCTAAGTAAAGATTTTTTCTTTACCTTTGACATATCTTATTCTGTCAAGTCGTAAAAAGGGTCTAAATTCAAATTTAAATTTTAATAAAAAAACGTAAATTTATTAAAAAAAAGGTGCTTTCATTATTTTTAAATTTCTAAAAGAAATTTGTGGGAAATGTTAATGTTGTGTTTTTGCATAATGAAAGGCCATCCTTTTACGATGTATTGAACGCAATTTTTTTCATTTTGGATGTTAATTTTGTATTTTTACATAGGGTAAGGCCATCCTTTAAGGAGTTCTGCATTTGGCAGAGGTCGAAATTTATCAATTTTCAAAATAATTTTTGAGTTTCGACCACTTCCAAATGTAGGCTACATGTCCAAAATGGAAAAAATAGCGTTCAACACATCCTTAAAATATGGCCTTTCACTATGTAAAAACACAAAATTAACATTTCCAACAAAATTTTTTACAAATTCAAAAATAATAAATGAACATTTTTAGAAAAATTTATGATTTTTTGGTTACAATTAAAATTTTTCAATTTAGACCATTTCTACGACTTCGGGGAATAAGATATTTTATATACTCAGAATTTTGTCAGAAATTGAATGGTGTACTTTAAAATCGATGAGTATTTAAGAAAGTTACAAGCCACACAAAGTATTTTAAACCTGAGGTAGTTAACTTTCGCTCCCTGCAGCTCAATCCCTGGTTCAGCTACAGACTAGTGACATATGATTCTGAAAACTTGGCTTTTCCTCTATCATTTAAATTTTCAGAGAAATACATTCAGTACTTTAGAAGTTCCAGACTTTTTACCACTTTTTTTTTTTACGCCACTATGCGTTATAGACACTAAAAAAATATGGGGTTGAGTTGAATCATCTATAAATTTACTAAATTAATTCTGTTTAAAATTTCTTACTTATATAAAATTTTAGTAAAAATTTGTACTTAGCTGACCATAACAATTTTAAATTTTTAAATAAAGCGAATAAAAAAATTAAAGTATGCCCCACACCAATCTGTTTAAAAGCCAACTAATGTTTGAAATGTTTTGAAATGGACTTGAGTCAAAATTTGTCTATAAAATGATAAAACAAATATACAATAACGGTAAGAAATTTTGATTTTACCTAATGTTAGGTGTATTTAAAACAAAATTGGAAATATGGTCCATGTGGCCAATAGGTTCATATATGAAATGATCTTATCTAAAATGAATATGCTTTGCGCATGAGTTCATGTGAATTCGCATATCAAATTTCATTAAAATATCTTCGTAGAATATCATACAGTGGTGCAGAACTGTTAAAACGTGGCAAAATAGCGAATATTTATAAATTTAGTACTGAAGTTTTACATTCTTGTCACAATTTTCATTCTTTCAAAAGAATTTTTTTATATGCAATACTTTTTCTTCCGCTTTAATTGGTTGTTTTGAAGCATTGGTGTACTTTTAATTATCATTGGTTTAGTCAATTACAACAAATTTTATTGGCATTGAATTATCATCAAGTAATGCCATTTAATTTCAATGCCAATTATGTAATATATATTAGCAGGCTAATGTTGTATGAGGTGTTGTGCAACCCGTTTTTTAGTTATTGTTTTTACTGGGATTGCAATTAAATTACATACAATAGTATCTATCTGTAAGTACCCTACGGGAAATTTTAACAAACTGTCACCGAACTGGCCCCTTTACATGAAATAGACTGGTCACTTTTACATGGCGTTGTCATAGGAGGGGGAAATTGACCCCTTGTGACATGTCACAAGACAAATCCTAGGACAGGTTACTTAACTCTCATAAAAAACAAAGTTCAGGGACCTGTCCTGGGATTTGTCTTGTGACATGTCACAAGGGGTCAATTTCCCCCTCCTATGACAACGCCATGTAAAAGTGACCAGTCTATTTTATGTAAAGGGGCCAGTTCGGTGACAGTTTGTTAAAATTTCCCGTAGGGTACCTACCTAACATGAGGCTTTAAAAACGCATGTTTCTTATTCATGTTAAAATGTCTATAATAACTAAAATACACCCATATTTAACGAATGTCAGCATACATAGAAAACTTATATTAGTTTTTCCCGCTTTTATGTGGTATAAAAAAAGTCTGTTGCTAAAAGTTCATTATGCAATGTTTTATATGAAAATTACTGCAAAAAGAGGTTTACTCGTCACATTATTAAAAGGTATAATATTAACTTTCTTCTATCTACTATATATCTACACTATGCACACGTAGTATTACGGATTTTTTTTATAATAAACAGAAAGTCGCAATTTAAATTTATAATATGAGATCGGCAAGAAAAATAAACAATAAAATGCATGTGTAATATTTTTTTTTTCATTGACTACGAATTTTGTTGTTATGCAAATACGAAATTCAGCGAAAATATATCTTACCTTCAGTACATATTGTTCAAACTTAAACGCTTTGCCACTACACTGAGAGAATTGCATGATAGTAATACATTTTTGCATAAATCCAACGAAATTAAATCGGAACTCGTCCATTGAAACTTTTCGTTGAATTAATGGAATTTTTTATAAATGCTGTTAGAAATTTCATTTTATTTATTAAAAGTTTAGTACTTTCAATGAAAATGTTTCATTAAAACTAAATTCATAATATATATGAAGCTTTATCATAAAATTTAAGAAATTTTTCATTTACTTTGTGAAGAAAAATTTACTGAAAAATTTCATTAAGACTCGTCCAGCAAAATTTTCTCTGTAATATATAATATCACAAATTCCATCGGATTTAAAAAACCGGATAAAAAAGAGTTAAGGAATAATTTCTCTTTACGCACAGAAAATAAATTGGTTGGAAGTGTATCGAAATCAACGAAAATTTTTCGTGATTTAATAATTTGACCTGCAATTACTTTTATCCCTCTTTTAAAGCAAAGAATTTAGCATTATCCAGATTTTTTTTATATGATTACACTATGCGACAGTCAAAATCGGGATGGGATGAAACCAACGGGAAATGTTATATCGGTCAAAAACAAGTTATACGTGTCCCGGCGTTTCGCTGGGTCACCCCTAGGACTCGAGATATATCTTTTTTTTGACATAACTCGAGAACCACTAGTCCGATTTTGCTCAAACAATTTTAAAAAAATTAAAAGTTACAATTTCTTTAATCTGTTCATATAACGTTTTTCTATATACTCAACAGTTTTGCCGGTAAAAATAAATGTTTGTTACCGCTACCATAAAAATCAATAACCTTTTGTTTATTACTTTTTTTTAATATTTTAGGCAAAAAATATTTTTTTCTTCATACATTTATTTTTACCGGCAAAACTGTTGAGTATATAGAAAAACGTTATATGAACAGATTAAAGGAATTGTAATTTTTAATTTTTTTAAAATTATTTGAGCAAAATCGGACTAGTGGTTCTCGAGTTATGTCAAAAAAAAGACCACCAAAGGTCAAATCGATATTTCTCGATTCCTAGGGGTGACCCAGCGAAACGCCAGGACACGTATAACTTCTTTTTTACCGATATAACTTTCCCCAGTAGTTTGAACCCTTCCCGATCACTGACCCCTATCATTTGTCTCACAGTGTTATTAGCTTTTGAATATATTTTTCATAATTTACAGTTTATAAAGTTCCGTTATCAGTCTTGTGAAAAAATTTTCAGAATTTAAGAATTAATTTAATACAATCACAGGATGAGAGTTTTGAATGTTAATGTTTTAGCTTTAAATCTTTTTTATACATTTTTGATATGAAAATGCAAAAATTAACGAAAATATTAAAAAAGAATTGCAAAAAATTAATATTAGATAATTTTAACTATTTTCTTAAAAAATTTTATTTTTTTTCGCGTTTTGTATTAAAATTCCGTTAGTCATTTTATTCATGTTACAAATTTCAATAAATAAAACTAGGGATCAGAATCCATTAAATAGATTTAGAAATATTTGTAATAATGTAATTTCTTCGAAGATTAGTTCGAAGTTTTTTGACTTCAAATTCGTATTCAGAAGGCCAAAATACTGAAAAAGTTTATTACGAGTCCGTGGCTTTTTTTTAAAGAAAAGAGAAGTAACACTCAGGAAATTCTTCCTATTAATTAACGTGTTACTTTCTTTGGAAAGGGGTTAGAGAAGAAGTGAAAGGTGGTGAAAGATGAAGGGCTTTAAATATGGCAACACTGTAATTGCGCGAGATGTTGAATCTTAGAATAGTTATTGTGCACCATCTGATGAAGAGTTAGCGAACTTTGTTGAAGCTTTTTAGTTCATAGCCCTGTTATGTTATTTTAGGTCGGTGGGGTTAAGTGCTATGGGAACACCAAAGGAGGACGCTGCGATATGTATGAGGAATAGAAAAAACTCATACATATTGTTATTTTTCATATATTGATGTTACCTTGGTTGGAGATCGAACCCGCAACCTTATGTGTAAAGGGTCAACGCGCTAACCAGCGATTTGGATCAATCGATCAATCTATTAAGTACTCAGAAGTTCATATTTAAGGCTTATAGTTCTTAAAATACACCAGAATATTTCCCAACATGATCTTTCTGAAATGAAAGGCTATTTTACGCTAGATTCATATCCATGAAAATATCAAATATTTTGATGTACTTCTCCGCAATATTGGCCCTTAAAGTATTTCGCCTGGGTGAGGGGATAAAGAAAGAAAGACGCACAACTCAATGGCTATTCAATGGAACTTCTTTGACTTTGGATTCGGGATTAGAAGAGCAAAATACTTTAAAGAAGTTTAATGGAAGGCTGTGCAAACGTCTTTTTTTTATTAGTTTAGTATGGTGTTGCCTTAAAATCCCAAATTAAAAAAACTATAAATGCATAGGGAAAAAATTCAAGGAAATTGAAAAACAAATATTTGGTTGTCTAAAGATTAAAGATTTTGAAAAACTTTTCTTACTACTTCAAAAGTATCCTTTAATCTATTTCTTCTGTTTTTTAGAAGTAATTCTGAACGACTTCAAAAAAGTCGCTTGTTTCATTGCTTCCAAAGTAGCCGTTAATATAATTTTACAGCTTCTTTAAAAGTAGTTCTAAAGAACATTAAAAATCACTTAAGTATTTATTGCTTTTCAAGCATAATTGCTCTATTTCAAAATAGATGATCTAGGGTTCGATTCCTGGCGGAACCAATATTTTCTTTAATATTTATAACACTAAATTCAGTGTTGCATTTTTACTTGTTTTATAACTACCCAGGCAGAAAAGTACGATCAGCACAATGCTGGCATAACATTGGCGATGGTCGGTTATGCGTTGGCAGAACATGGGATTAACAATCTTGACACTATAGTTCTGTTACCCGATTGATAACAGTGACCAACCGTTCGTTAGCGCTACTTTACCAACGCTTTCGCAATGTTTAAAATCGAAAAAGTGGTCTAAAAATTGATTTTCAGAATATATTTTCTTTCAAACAAATTAAGAAAAATAGTTTTATATATTTTTTTGAAACATGGTTCTGATGTCAATCGAACGCAGGCCGCCAGGTTGTGAGCCGAGAAATCTACACACTAAGCTAACAAGACTTGTAACATGTGATAGCTAAAAAATTAAATCATGGATAACAACAATTCAAGCTAACTTAAGCCTAAACCAGATAAACGTAGTGTCGATAGTGTTTTATCGCAGTGCGACGTTTTGTCGATAAAGCAGGGTGTTGTATTTTTTTTATTTGTCACTTCCGAGAAATTAAAAAATTTTCTAAATAAACAAGAGCTTTCCTCAAAAAAATTTAAGAACAAAATTTGACAGCACTGCCATTGTTCACTGGCACTTTCACTATCTGGTTTGGGCTTTACAAGCGTCTGCAAAAGGTTGGTTGACAAATAAAGAGGACCTATTATAGCTTCATCTTCAGCCATATTATTGGCTAAATTTTAACAGAAAATGCGAAAATAGCGGTAAAAAAATAAGGAAAATAAAACTATTATTTTTATAATGAAAGAAAAAACCACAAAATTATTTTCCTATTTAACTACTTTTTTTCTTCAAATTTTTATTTAACAAAAAAAAATTAACTTTAACCCCTTTCAACTTTGCCTATATAAGGGTTAAAAGCAAAAGTTGTACCTCAAATTAAACCTTGTAATCTTACATATAATATTGTGTATTATATAAGCACATTTTTGATATTCATAGCATTTTCTCGAAAAACTTTTGAAATTTTAAATATTGCATAACTTTGGAAAAAAAATTTTGTAATTTTTTTTCCTTTGGCAAAACTTGGTTATATGATGAAAGAAAAGTTCTGACCAAAATTCATCCAAATCGAAAGGGGTCGATTCCAATCATTGTTCGATTTGAGATGGAATGACCCATATATAAGAAATATAATTAATTGTGAAAAGGGGAAAAACAATAGGATTAAGAGGAGAAACACTCTAATTTAAAAATAAATTGCTCATGTTTTAGTTAATTCTGGCTCTTCTGATTGCAAAGATTCATTGTGATTCATAGCCACACTGATCGCTATGCCGACCGTGGTGTATTTCGTTATGAGGTGATGCTACGAGTCATAGCCTGTGCCGAGCGCTGCCGTTTCGATCGCCGGTCATGGCAATAAACCGGAAAGTTTTTATATAGAGATAAATTAACAAATTTGGCCAGTTGACACATAAATAATCCACTGACAAGTCTTTAGGTGCACTCTGGTGATCCCCTTGTGTCTATTAAATTTTTCAATAAAAAATTTTCCTTCTTTTTCCTCTAAATCAGCTTTAGAAAAAAACATTTAAATTTAATCAATGGCCTTGCAACTCTCTCAATATTTTTTATTTGAAAAAATATTATGCGGCTTGGAACAGGAACGAACTCCGACTGGTTAATCAGGGATGGAAAAGGCTCACTTAATCGGGCTCTTATACCAAAAAATGTTAGATCGCTCTTACATATTTAAAAATGTAAGTAACTAAAAAATAGCTTTCCTTTGGCTCGTTAAAAAACATAAAAATTAAATATTTTGATATTAGAAAATATTAGCACAAATTGCGAAAAAAAAACATTTTTGCAACAATATATTCGTTTGCAGAATGTCGATCGCGATTACCTCTTTTAATTCATTTTCTGTACCATAAAGCCTTTTTCGAATTCCGCCGTTATTTTGCAACTTTTTAAGTGCGGTTTTTTTAAATATAACCTAGGGATTACATTTTTGTACCATAAAGTCTTTTTTCAAATTCCGCTATTATTTTGCAATTCTTTACGTGCGTTTTTTTAAATTTATAATCTAGGGGCTATAATACACATTTCATACAACAAAGTTTGGTGGCTACCCAGGTAGAAATTGCCGACGTTACAAAAAAAATTGTACTGGGAGAGCACTGTTTTTTACGAAATGCCGGTACTACTTAAAACGTGCTTTGCCAGTAGGTACTGTTTTCTGAAAATTAACGAGCTTTTTATACCCTACACCACTACATGGAGAGTGTATTATAAGTTTGTGCTGATGTTTGTAACACCAAAAAATATTGGTCGTAGACTTACCTTATAGTATACCGATCGGCTCAGAATTTTTTATTATTTCGATTTAACGATGTCCGTATGTCCGTCCGTCCGTCCGTCCCTCCGTCCGTCTGTCTGTCCATGCATTTTTGTGCGCACTCTACAGGTCGCAAATAGTAACATATTTTGATGAAATTTGGTACACCTACTTATGTCGGCCCAAGGACGAAGCCTATTGATTTTGGTTAACACCGGTCCATGTTTAGACCTAGTGCCCATATAAGGGTCCCCCAAAATTATATTGTTTATACGCTGCAGGTCGCAAATATTAAGATATTTTATGAAATTTGGTACACCCACCTATGTCGGTTCGGCCCAAGGACGAAGCCTATTGATTTTGGTTAACACCGGTCCATGTTTAAACCTAGTGCCCATATAAGGGTCCCCCCAAAATTGGCTTGGTTACACGCTGCAGGTCGCAAATATTAAGATATTTTAATATTTGACCATACTGACTCACATGGTACTGAGAACAAAACCAATAGATTCTAGATAGAATCGGTCCATATTTGGACCTATCGCCCATATGGGCTATATTTACGATTTTCTCTTCTTTTATAATTTTATAGAAAATTTTGACACAAGTCCCATTTTAATCCATTCGAATCTCGGATCCAAACATTAGTTGGCTCTTAACCAGACTGGTGTAGGGTATTGTATAGTCGGCATGCCCGACTTTAACCTTTTTACTCGTTTTAATTTATTAAAATTAACAATTTTAAAAATTTTATGTATTTTTGGATCTATTACACAATTATTTATGAAAGAGAGACATCGCCATTCTTTTGTTGTGAAGTTTCGAAAGAATACATTAAAAATTTGTGATGTACATTGAAAGGACAGTAAGTTACTAGCAAATTACTATATTGGTTATTAAATGTACTGGGATAATACCAAAAAAATAAAATACCACGCCTGCGCCAACGTTGGGAAATAACTACGGCCAAGCCTTTATTGGTGTTATCATTTCGACAACATGCCAGTACAGTGAAAGTTGATAATCCGACGCATTACCAGTACTTTTACTACCGTCTCCAGTACTGGGCCGACATTGTGCCGTTTGTATTTTTCTACCTGGGTAGTTGCAAAAAAAAAATCGCGAAAAATAAAATTTGCAAAAAGGAAAACTTTTGCATTAATATATTTGTTTGCAGAATGTAAATCGCTGATTAAGTTTTTTAATTAATTTTTTTTACCATAAAGCCTTTTTTCGCTTTCCGCGATTATTTTGCAATTTTTTAAGTGTGGTTTTTTTAAATTTATAATCTAGGGTCTATAGTACCAATTTTATACACAAAAGTTTGGTGCTTATTTTGCAAAAAAAAAAAAAAAATAAATCGCGAAAAAAATATTTGCAAAAAGGAAAACTTTTGAGTCATTGTATTCATTTGCAGATTGTTAATCGCTGATTGAGTTTTTTAATTGTTTTTTTCTACCACTTTTCTTTTTTCGCGTTCCTCTATTATTTTGCAATTTTTTAAATTTATAATCTACGGAGTATAATGCCCATTTCATAAAACAAAATTTGGTGGTTAGTTGCAAAAAAAGAAAATTTGGCATCGTTTGCAGAATTTAAATCTTCTAATTAATTTTTTGAACCCCAAAGCCTTTTTTCGCATTCCGATATTATTTTGCAATTTTTTACGTATGGATTTTTAAAATTCATAATCTAGGGCTATTCTACTGTTGGAATAGTATAATTCCATAGTATAGATTCATTCTTGATTTTTATAACTAAATTATTATTTTCCATCCCTGGTTACAATCGATGTTTTGAGTCATACAAAGAGCGCACATAATAACCCTGCAAACATTTAAAATACACCTTCCAAGAAGATATTAAAGCGATATCTTCTATTTGTCATTTGAATGAAAATAATCAAGTAGTATTTACTTTGCAATTGTCTTCCTTTTATCACTTGGAAGATAATTCGGCGATATTTGTAAAAAAATAATTAAAAAATTTTATCTTTTGTCATAACTTTTTATGACAATATTGCGGCAATATCACCTTTGTATTATTTGGAAGATAAAGCAAATTTATTTGAAATCTTTTACCAATTTGGAAAAAATTAAAACTAAATTTGTACAAAAACAATCAAAAGATATATAGGAAATAAACTCGTGAAAAGTTAAGATTAATTGCGCGGGAAAAATCGGCTAAGATGAAATCAAGATAATTTATAAGTTGGTCAATGGATTATATATGCAGATATTGTTTTTCACGCTTAAATTTAATAATGAAAAAATTAAATCGTTTTTTTAATGTACCGGGAGTTTATTTAGCGATATCCGTTTTATCTTCCATATGTCTGGAAGTATTGTTTTAGTGTAACAGTTGTTTCCCACGGAGGAAACTTCCGGAATAAAAACTTTATATTGCCGGCAATAAATGTTTTCTTCCTGGCGATATGTTCGGAGAATCTTCTTCGTATTGCCATGTTTTCTGGGTGATATTGGTTTGAGTATGTTCCTGTTCCAAGGCACATAATAGAACAAATGCTTTCTCAGTGATAGAGAGTCCCCCAATCTCTTTATTATGTATACTCTTTGATTTAATAAAAAAAAAAATAATTTTATAAAAAAATTTAAAAAAAAAATTGTATGTTTATGAACGTCAGAAAGTCTCGAATTTGAGACCTTCTGACTTTAAAAGTTATATTAACAAAGCATAGTTATTTTTATAAAATCAGTGCTCTGCCAATTTATTATTTTTGTTACAGTAGGCAATTTCTAATTGGGTACTTTTATTGAAGAGAATAAAGCACAATATCTCGTAATAACAAAGTGGTGTTTTTATGCCAGTCAACCAGGCTTGGCAGATACTTTTTTCCGTTATCCCCAAACAAATCTTGAAATATCCCGAAAAAATTCCCAAAGAAAAATGTGAAAAAGATACTCCAGTTAATTTAATTTGGTCAAATTTGATTTGAGATTTTGAACTAATTTTTTAAAGAAATCGTAAATTCGAATTTTTCGAGTTTGTCTCCGCAATAAGGCCTTTAAAAATATAATTCCTTAATTTGACTTTTAAATCTGAATCAGCTTTTAACAAATCGATTCGCAGAACTCATTTTATTGAACGGATCATTTCCTACTTCAATTATTCAATATCTTATTCAAAGAATCAGTTTGATTTTTGTTGATTCCAATTCAATTTAACCAAAAATGTTTGCTTGATTTATAATTCACGAATCATATCATAAAACGAAAAATTTAATCGAATCAAAATTGATTCAATTCAAATTTGAATAAATCTCAACCTTACTTTATTCAATTTAAATCATTGATTTAAAGTGATAATAATTTATTAACTAATTCATGAAATGAATAAATTTTAATGTCAGCTTATTAAAAAAAAAACAAAATTATCTTTCATCTTTCTTTAATTTGAAAACTAATTTAAACAGAAAAAGATATTAATATCTAGAATCTAACATAAAAAATTCATTTACAAAAAATTATATTTTTCAATATTTTAAATACTTGGACATTAATCCTATTAAAATCTCAGGCATAATTGTTACGGAAAATGTATAAAGGGGTAAATTTGTACTTTTTTTAATCTCCAAAATTTACGAAAGGTTGCAAATATCCCCAAATATTTTTTAAATCCCCAAAAAATCCCCTGTCCGAATACCAAATTAAAATTTTTGTCCCGAATACCAACAAAATATCCCCAAATTTGGGGACAAAATCCCAAGTCTGGCCAGCCTGCAGCCAAATTCCATATCAAAGAATAGCTCAGCGGTAGTGAGCTAGGCTAGCAATCTTGATGGCGGCAATAAAAAAATTTTGTAAAATAAAAAAAAATTATATTTTTTTTTGCGTAGAATTGACTTTGCACTCATTCAATAAGTACTGGAAAAATGTTGAAATGGGAGTACTCGTCTCCTATGACAACTCAATGTTAAAATTATTAGTGTTTCTGTTAAAAAAGAAGTACATAAAAGTCATAAACTGTAGTGCTTTTTCTACTGTTTTAGCATCTCCTTTTTTGTTCGGTATCGTCAAATAAAGCTTGTCCATGCCACAAACGCTGCTCTTCTTTTTTGGTTTTTGAAACAAATTTTTTTAATTTGATCGAAGTTTTATTATTTTTGCCTTATTTTAAGTTTCTTTTTGTTGATTTTATTTTTTCATAAATATCAAATGACACATTTTACTGCTTTAAATATTAATACATTTGTACACTTTGTGCTATTAATTGTTTTTAAGCACAACGTTTTAATTGTACACACAAAATGACTAAATCTAATTTAAAATATACCTATTAATATAATTTGCATGTATTTTTAAAGACCAAAATGCGTATTCAAAAATTTTAAACATCTGACGTTATATTACATACAAATTTGCATATTTCATAGTAGTTGCATTTATACGAATTTTTTTAGAGTGTGGTATAGAAACCACGGAAGCAACTTTATACCAAAATTAAACATTCTACCAGTAGAAGTAGAAGAATATTGGTCAATTATAGAAGGAACAGGACACAGGAATGGCAGTTAAAGAGTTTTAGATGTAAATAAGTGGAATTTGGCAGCAAGAAAGGTGGATGAAAGTATCGCAAAAACACTAATGCGACGAATTCCAAAAAACTTCGAAATACCAAATATTTTTTTATACTAGTATCAAAATTTCCTTCAACTTATTTGGCATAGGGTATCTTATTGTGGCATTAATACTTATCTAAAACTCCACACTAATAAAGCATGTTGCTTTTGCCTAATGTTTTTTTTTTTTGCATTCGCATACAAAAAACTACAACTTTGAATATTTGTAGTTGTACTCTGATAATGACATGGTTTGTATACGTAGTTTAAAGTCATGGTACCACCGGAAGTGCGTATTGTCTCATTAGAAATTCATACGCACCTTAATTTAGTATTTGCGTTCATTTGTTCCATTTCAGTACATTCAGTTGTTTTAGTTTTCTTGGTTCTGTTCATTTTACTACAGTTGGGATTTCCTACTATATTAGGTTGACTTTTTGTTTATTAATTTTTCAAAATGGAAATAAGATTTTCTTTCAAACACTAATGCTGTTTGTAGTTTTAGATCACTTTAGTAAGATTGTAGGAAAGTTGACTACGTGTTTTCAAATCTAAAACTCTTATTTGAGCTTAAGATTGATGTATTGCTTTTCAAATGCAACAAGGGGAATAGTTTTTGTTGTTGTTGCTGTTTGTTTAGTTTTAGCTAATTTCTTGGGGGGTTATGGATAACTGGATATATAATATACGTTTCCGTTGCAACGCCTTATAAATTTGAAAGTGCATATTTGTAGTGTTGCTAAGATAGTTAGTTGTACTAACTTAAAATTTAATTAAGCTAGTTTCCAAGCTTGTTAATTAATTCTATAAAATATATTGCTACTGACAAGTATTTTTCTTACATTTAATTATGACTTCTTAATTAATCATATTATTTAAATATGTAAGAGTTGTTCTTCGCGTGTGAAATTAGTTTTATGTAATTTAAAATGCTAATTTTATCGATCGGTTTCTTTGTGCCTAAATACATACTACACTGAAAATAGTTTGTAGTTTAAATTAACAAAAAATATAATTTGAAATAAATTAAAAATCACTTAAAAACCGGTCTACATTTAATTACAAAATTCCTTAAAAATAATGATTTTGTAGTTAAGTGTTTGTAACCGTCACATAGGAAAGTCGTAATAAATATTAGAATTAATTACTAAAGAATTTTTTCTAAAGATGATTTATAGGAAAAAGAATAGGGAAACATTTTTATTGAAAAATTTAACAGACACAAGGCAATCACCAGACTGCCGTAGTTTCGCCTCACCCCCCAACACTCGTCAGTGATTAGTATATGTGTTAATTGCCTCTATATGAAAAACTTTTTGTGTATTGCCATGACCAGGAATCGAACCGGCAGCACTCTGCACAAACTATAACTCGTAGTATCACCTCTTAACAAGAAACACCAGGGTCGGCATAGCGTGGCTAATCGAAGTTTTTTCAATTACAGCCTATACAGTGTAGGCTTTGTAATCAAAAGAGCCGGAATTAACTAATACTTGAGCAATTTATTTTTCAAATAGAATATTTCCTCTCTTAATTGTACTGCTTTTCTCCTTTTTCACAAATAATTATCACCGCTTTATTCGCATTCAATAGTTGGATACCAAATGTTGATTGGAGAGCTGATAGTTAAATGTTTGTTACCGTCGCATAGGACAATCGTAGTTAATATTAGAATTAATTACTAAATCATATTTTCTAAAGCTGATTTATAGGAGTTTCGAGAAAACATTTTTATTAAAAAATTTAACATGATTTTCCATTTATTTCGTTTTTTAAACTATCAAAGAATTTACAAGATCCATAAGAATAAATGATATTTAGCTTGACTCGTTTTTTAACTGACCTGGAAATTGACTACAAATCTAAAAGAGTTTCTTTTTTAAAAAAAACATTTTAAACTAGGATATTAAATGTAACAGAAAATCCATATTTACATGTATTTAATTTATTTTTTAGATAAAAGACCACAAAAATTGAAAAATATATCTCTTTGTATATTAACTTGTATAATCATACAAAAATAAAGGTACGGATGGCTTTTTAAATAAAATACCGTCAGTTAGTGTAAAAATATCTTGAGTGTACTTACAAGAAATAAATTTAAGTTTTTTTTAAATAACATTTTACATCCCAGCGAAAAAGAAGATGCCGAAGCAGTAGAAAAAGCACTACATTGATGATCTAGATTTACTTATTTTTTAACATAAACACTAATGATTTTAACATTGAGTTGTCATAGGAAAGGAGTACTGCGACTTTAACATTTTTCAGTACTTTTTGAACGAGTGCAAAGGACCTCTTTTTCACCAATTAAAAGTTAACAGAAAATTATATTTTTTTTTATATTACAAAAGTTTTTTTATTGCCACCAGCGGGTGTCGAACTTGCGAACTCACGATTGCTATTCTAGTGCTCTACCGCTGAGCTATTCTTTGATATGAAAGTTGACTGGCATAAAAACACTACTTAGTTATTGCGAGATATTGTTCCTTATTCTCTGCAATAAAAGTACTTATTAAACAAGTGTAAAAGGTGCACTCCAAATCGATATTGTTTTCAATGCTATTTTTACAGGTGCACAAAAAGCAATTTCTCACCATTTTTTTATATATACATATACATATTTTTAAAAATTTAAAAATCAAAATAAAATTGAATTTAAACAAATTAATTATAAATATTAAAAAAAAAAATTAATAGAATAAAAAAAAAAATAAAAAAAAAAATATTGGTCCCGCCGGGAATCGAACCCGGGACCCTCTGTTTGGAAATGCTAAATGATACCAAAATCACTTTTTACGACTAATTTTAGAGCAATTACTATTTAGAAGCAATACTTAAGTGAATTTTTGGTGTTGTTCAGAAGTAATTCTAAAAAAGCTGTAAAAATATACTAACGGATACTTTGGAAGCAATGAAAGAAGAGAGTTTTTAAAGTTCTTCAGAATAATTTCTAAAAAAGCGGTAAAAATATACTAACGGAAACTTGTGAAGCATTGAAAGAAGTAGTTTGTAAAGCATTACTTCCAATTTTATTGCTGGGATGTTTTTACTTTTTATTGAAATATATTTATACTTATTTACAATATGCGAAAACAAAATTTAAAATGTTGAAATATTAATCTAACCCCGACTTTTTTGTGTATATATTATTTAGCGTTTTTTTAATCACCTGGATTTAGAAGTTTTAAACAAAAAGGGGATTTATTAAATCCAAAAAAAGCTGGATTTAATAAATCCACAACAAAAGCACAAATATATGATATTAATGATATTAATGTCAGAAAAAAATACGAATGAAAATTAAAAGAGAAATAAAAAAATTTAAAAACTAACAAATAAAAGGTTTTTATTAAATTTTTTTTTTATGAAATATGTTTGGAAAAAAAGCTACACTCACCAAATACATATTTTCCATCTTGGTCATGGAGAAATAGCTGAAATAGAAATGGCAAATTTTCACTCTACTGTAAGTAATTTAATTAAATCCAATTAGTGAATATTAAATACTGCAGTGGAATATTTCAATTGTGTAAAAATATAAATTGAAAAGAAAAACAGAAAAGGCAGACTGTTTATCGCTGTTTTATATAAAATATAATTAAAAATTAAAAGTTAAAGTAAAATCCTACATCATCGAATTTTGTATTAAAAATTAGGGTGAAAGAAGTGTCGGACGGAAAATTATTTTTAAAATAGAGAGAATCTAACCCCATTATTAAATCCAAGTGATTAGAAAAAGCGGCTATTATTTTGACTTAAGATTTTTGTAAATGCTCCGTTAATTTTGTTGTCGTTCATAAATCTGTGCTTCGTGAGTTCATGATATCAGAGTTGAAGAGAACCAGCTGCGATACTTTAAGAATTAAACCCAAATTTTCTGAACGTAAATGTAATGTGACGAATCAGCTCATTCAACCTGCTTAATGAGAAACACATAGTGCTGAGTACTAGACGTAAACGAGTCGTAACGTGCCGGACATTTCTGTTGAAAACTGAATTTTTCTCCATTTTCACGTAAGAGTGCAAAACAGCTGTTTTTAGTTGCATATCCGTGATGGGATTTGTGGCAAAATTGTACCATGTTTGACACAATCAAAATTTGATTGGTACACTGGCACATTTTGGTTATTTCCAAAAATTCTATAGAATTCAATTAAAAAGGTAGAAAAAAACAATTTTAAATTTTAAATAAAAATTAAAAACCAACATTTTGACAATATTCATAGCACGGCGAAAAAATGTTTTTGCCTCTTATTGTATTATCAAAGAAGTAAGGTAAAAATAAAATTTGTATTTATTTATACCGATGGTATTAAATACAAAAACAAAAAGCTTTCATAATATTTCTATTGTTGGTAGGAGACTACATTTAATATGAGATTTTGATGCTTCAATTTGCATTGCACTACTGCCACCACTTTCTATAGAAAACTGATGAAGAGGACCTGGAAAATCTCCGAAACGATAGTCTTTTCATTCCTGAAGGTGTAGAGGTTTTTGAAAGCAAAAACTCTGTGAAGTATTTGTCAGCAGAGTATCCTGATGAAGAAAAATAGCAGTTTTTTGAAAAAAGTACTTACTATGTTAATTCATAATAAGGAAATTGGCTTCGAACTAAATTAATAAATTTCTAATTAATCAATTAAAAAGGTAGAAAAAAACAATTTTTATTTTTAAATAAAAATTAAAAACCAACATTTTGAAATCCGGTTTATTTAAGTAAATAAAAATCGGTTGAATTCACAAATAAATTAAATTTGGCATAAACTAATTTAATGATTGAATAAATCATATGAGCTAAATTGACTACAAATTATTTTCGATTTAAAATGAAATTGAGTCCGATTTTCAGGTATAAAATATAATCCACAATGAATTTTTATGAAAGTTCTTGCTTGTTATTTTATAAAAACAAATGTAAGTTTTGGTACTATAGGGGTCAAAAATGTACTATTCTTAACCTGGTTGGTACTATTCTGAAAATCAAATTTATCATTGCTTAATAGCACGTTACAAATTTTGAGTAACTTAGTAAAAATAAAATACCACGTTACGACTCGTTCTCGTTACGTTTACGTTCTAGTAACGAGGCCTTTGGGGTTCAAAGCAAGAACTGTAATAACAGAGTATAAAAATAGCATTTAGGGGTTTTTTTTTTTAAATCACCTGGATTTAGAATTTTTCATACAAAAAGTGGATTTATTAAATCCAAAAAAAGCTGGATTTAATAAATCCACAATAAAAGCACAAATATATGAAACAGCCTATTAACAAAAGGTTTTTATTAAATTTTTCTTAAGAAATATGTTTAGAAAAAAAACTACACCTCACCAAATACATATTTTCCATCTTGGACATGGAGAAATAGCTCAAATAGAAATAGCAATTTTTCACTCTACTGAAAGTAATTTAATTAAATCCAATTAGTGAATATTGAATATTGCAATGGAATTTTTCAGTTATGTAAAAATATTATTTGAAGTGATAAAACTGAAAAGGCAGACTGTCTATCGCTGTTTTATATAAAATATAATTAAAACTTAAAAGTTAAAATAAAATCCTTCATCATCGAATTCGGTATTAAAAATTAAGGTGGAAGAAGTGTCGGACAGAAAATTCTTTCAAAATAGGGAGAATCTAGCCCCATCTGTTGAGCACTTTCAGAACTACTTTAGAATTTCCTGCAATTAACTTCAGGATTGCAACCTGAAGTTTAATTATAAGGATAGTTGAAGAGTCGAACGTCGCTAAATCGACTGAGAAAGTAATTCATACACCCAGAAAACAGATTCGGTGCTAACAACCCCATTTGTTGCCAATCGAATGGTTCAGTTGCATCAAAGGAATTTTTCGGTTGTGGATACCGAATTATTCTTGATACAACTGAAATTCCGTTGTCACAATCAGATTAGTCCTGTCTCAATTGGTTTTCTGTAGCCACAACTGAAAAATTCGGCTACCACAACCGAACCATGGGATTGGCTACAAATGCGGCTATCTGAACTGAATCTGTTTTCTGGGTGTAGTCGGCTGGTACACTATAAGGTGGGCCTAGCTGTTATATTTTTGGTAGTTATAAAAATGATCACATATTTAATATACCCTATATCGCAGAGTGCGTTAGAACAGATTAGTGTTTCCAAGCCGGTTAACCGAAAATCTTAAATCTCGGTTAACCGAAAACCGGTTTTTTTTCAACGGTTAATCAGTTTTTTATTTTCTTATTTTTAACCTAAAATCCCTTAAAAAATTAAGAAAAATAACTGGCGAATTGCTAAAAAATTCAAACCCAAAATCTTGCGGATGTCAAAAATTAATATCAAAAATTTTGTGTTTAATAACCAAAATATTTATTTAAATATTCTTGTTCAAAAATTCAGAAGAAACAAATTTTTATATTTCTTGGCCTATTCCTACAAGGAAGATCTGATGTATGATTCACTCCATTTAAATGAAATTTTGATATGAAAATAAGAAAACGTATGTTTCCACTTTAAATGGTAAAAATTACATCTTTTTTCGTTTTTTTTTGGATTTTTTCATGTCTCTTGGAAATAAATATGTACTTATTGGATATTAAATGTAAGGTATAGTGAAGTACCTACTACAAATATAAAAAAGTTGTTAAATAAAAAAAATTTTAACAGCATTCAAACTTACTTTTTACTTCTTAAATATCAACTTCGGCCGACAAGATTAGACCGAAATTTTCATAATTTTGTCTTCAGAAAATTCACCGAAATCTACCGAAACTCTCAAACCTTGTAAGATGAATCTCTTAAAATATAAAATATTGATCCTGAAGAATAACGGTCTGATTTTAATATATTGATTATAAAACCTCTCATACGTTGAAAAGTTATAAATTTCGAAAATTTTCAATAAGAATACTCAAGTTTTGATAAACTTGTTTTCCTAAAATACTCTGAGAATATATTTGTCACTGTTACCGTTTTCCCGAGAAAAAAAAATTATATATAATCAAATGTGGCATATATTACAATATATAATTAGACATGTCGTTATGTATATCCATATATAATTATATATGACGTTTTTTTCCAAATTTTATATTATGCCATATATAATTTCATCTAATTAGATATCGGCCTTTATAATATTAGATATGGTATATATGATTACATATTACATAGCATGGCTGATCTTATTGCATATATAGTTATATATAGAGCTATATCTTAATATATATGGTGGCATTTTAGCAATATATAATTATATATGGCGCTAGTTAAACTAGATGTTATCATATGTGGTGCCATTTAAACCTTATATTATCATATATGGTGGCATTTAAACAATATATGGTCATATATGGTACCTTATGAACAAAATCTCTAATACAGTTCCAGATGTGATAATATATTCTACTACATATAGTGTCATATATATTGATATATGGTATCATTTATACAATATATTACCACATATGGTGCCATTTAAACCATATATTACTGTATATAAACAATATATGGTCATATATGGTGCCATTTCAACAATATATGCTCATATATGGTACCTCATTATTTTTGGTCGGTTAACCGGTTTAACCGGTTTTTTATAAACGGTTAACCGAAATTCGATTTTTTTAAATGGTCCATTTTCAGTTAGCCGACAAACCGGTTTTAAAAAAGTCGGTATTTTGGAAGTACTACTACATATATGTTGTTACATGTATCTTCAACCCTCTTTTACTTAGAATGACAGTAATTTGGAAGTTACTAAAGAGTTATTGGTTACATTAAATAAAAAGTACATTTCAAACTGAATTGTGTTGCTACAAAACGCCGGCTTTACTTTGTTGCTAAAAAGTAAACCATCCTGCAAATTAAGAAAAAATAAATTAAATATTATTTAACATTTTTCATTTAGTAATCTTCTAGAAATTCTTAGTTTTTCTTGTCGGCCGTACCTATTGCATTCAAGTTCTATTGCTAATTTTTGTTTGCATATATAGAAAAATATAGTTTGGGAATTTTATTTACAGTCACACTCTGCTGGCCTGTTTTTATTTGCACGATGTTACGAATACCACACGAATTACTACATCTACGAGTATAATACTCGTCTCAGGGATGGAAATGAGTTTTTTCATTTTGTACCAACCACATAAAGAAATTGTACTTTTTCGACCCTCACGGTACCAAAACTTTTCATATATAAAAAATTTCAAACTTGCAGAAAATTTGTTTTACAAAAATTTCGAGGTCAAGCTTGCAGGAAATACTATTCTGTACGACACAAAGACCCGTTAACTTATATTAAAATAACCAATAGTTGTGAATATCAAATTTATAAGAAAATATATGTTGTTAACGTTTTGTTCTGGTTAATTTTTAGATAAGTTACCCATCCTAAGAAAACAATGTAATATTTTTTTACTTTTCAAAAAATATACTAAAAAGGCGGGTTAAATTCTCGAATTTTATGTAGTAGCAGCACTCAATCGACGACTATTGATGAACTGATTACGGGAAAATAATAATACTACATTTATACTTGATCAAAAACCACCTTGTTTTTGTACAAAACTAGTTTTTGCTTGTTTTTTTGTATGAGTTGTGACAAGTTAAAAACTACAAGAGCCAAAAACCAGGTAGTTCTTGCTCAGGTATAAATGTAGTATAATACATATTTTTGCAACATTGGGCCCAAAAGTTGTCAGTTAGAAGTTTTTGTTGGAATAATTTCACTCCACGTCTGCATTACGAATATTTGTTGACAGCTTTAAAGTACAACTGGTTCATTTAATACAAAAATTTTAAATTTGGAAATTTTTGAAATTATACCAAATGAATCACGGTAGTACTACGGTATCAACGGAGGTCAAAATGTACCAAAAAAGTACAATTGTACCATGTTTTCCATCCCTGACTCGTCTAAATCCTAGAATATGTTTTCAAATAAAGTAGCAGCGTGACCAAATCAGATAAGAAAGTTGACACATTTTCACCATATATTTTGACATTTGACATTCAGAATTAGACATGGGTTAGTTAGTTTAGTTGAATGGCTGGCTGGCTGGTCGACTGGCTAGAATGGCCTTTAGTAGTAGAGAATTGGCTGTTTGTATACCCAATATGCTACTTTTGACTGCATGGTATAGGAACTTAATTGTGTTTTATGCCTAGAAAAAAAAAAACAGACCAGCGAACTTTTACATATTAAGAAGTACGCCATTAAAAAGTGTAACATACATTTTTCCTAATACCTTCTTTCGCCTTTAATTAAAATAATTTTTATTTATCAAAATATCTTTGAGAAAGATGTCAGATTTTAAAATGCATCGGTTCGTTAAATTGAAATGGTTTATTAGTTTACAATGGAGAATCAAAAACAAGTGGACAAAAAAAAATTTAAACTATTCAAATTTCTGGACTTATAAGAAATTGCAACAGAAGTGTACATTTACAGAATAACAGAATTCACATAACTCGCGTGACCAGGCTAAGTGTTTCCATAGTGATCAAACAGTGGAATAAGAACCTAATAATTAAAAGAAGGCCTGAAACTGGTAAATCAAGAGGATTCAGGAACGAAACCAAAACCAAATATTAGATTACAAATATTTCTGCATGCAATGGTCGAAAACTTTTGTGCGCAGAGTTAAAGCAAAATATTGGCTTCAAACTGTGTTAAGCTTTTTAATGGCGCACTCTTCATGTATTGGGAGTGTATGTAACAAGTACTTTAATATTAACTGCATAAAATACGAAAAACTGTGCGTTTTATATGTGTAACTATGAACTTTATAGAAAATAAAACCAACAAACTCATAGTCAAGTTTATAGGCCTATGAACGATACTATATATTTGTTTATTTATTTTTACACTACTTTATTTAAAGGGTATTTAGAGGGTTTAACATATGATTTGTAACGCATAAATGAAAAACTGCATAAGATTTCCAGTAATTTTGTATGAATACTTTGTAATCTACACCAATAAAAAAACTTCTTTAACGATCGACTCAGGTTCATTTTCTAAATCAAATTCCCAATTAGAAATGTCAGGCCTTTTCTGTTTGATTGCAAAACTCGAAAATTGCAACTGAATAATGAAACTAAACAATACTTTATTAAAAATTAGTTCATAAATTTTGAAGATCTGCATAATTACACAGTACAACAATATAATAAAAATTTAATGCATCGGGGTTGAGACATATTATTTATAATAGACTTTCGGAGGCAGATCGTAAATATTGTCTTAGAATTGCAAAGTTGGCTATAGTTTATGAAATATTTGCAAAAAAATTTTTGTGGGAAAAATTATCTTTTTGGTAAACTTTTTGCAAGAAAATACAAAATTTTAAATCAGAACGATATGCTATGCAACTTTCATATAGGACAAATTTTTGCCTTTAATTTGATATGTATATAACACATTTCGACAGGTGCAATAATATTCCCTATATATGTATGTGTTTAAAGCTGAAATTTTTCTTTTTTTACAACTTTGCTAATAAATAATCTACAACGAAAAGAAGTCCCAAAAGAATTGATTTGTGCCTTTAGTAAACATCACATGTTACTGAATTTGTAAAAGGAATTGCCTGCTTTCTTTCTTAATTTTAAGAAAAACTTCAATAAATCCAAAATATTTTCATATTTTGTATACTTCAGAAAGAAGGAGTATGTGACAAATCTTAGTTAATAAAATTCAGAAATAAACACTCAAATATGTAATACATATACTCCCCAGGAAAAAAAAATTGAAGTATTGCTTCACAAACTACTTCTTTCACTGCTTCACAGATATTCGGTAGTGTATTTTTACTGCTTTTCTAGATGTAACTCTGAACAACTTCAAAAAATCAATTCTTTCATTGCTTCCAAAGTATATTTTTACAGCTTTTTTAGAAATACATCTGAACAACATAAAAAATCACTAAAGTATTGCTTCTAAAGCATAATTGTTCTAAAAGTGATCCCAAAAAGTGATTTTGGTATCATTCGGTATTTCTAAAGAGATGATCGCGGGTTCGATTCCTAAAGGGACCAATATATTTTTAATTTTTTTTTTTTTAATATTTATAATTAATTTGTTAAAACTCAATATTTTTTAATTTTTCAGTTTTTAAAAATATTCAAAATAAAAATGATGGAAAAGAACTCAGTACTTTTATTGAAGACAATAAAGCACAATATATCGGAATTACAAAGTGGTGCTTTTTTGCCAGTCAACTTTCATATCAAAGAATAGTTCAGCAATAGAGAGCTAGACTAGCAATCCGGAGGTCACAAGTTCGATACCCGGTGGTGGCAATAAAAAAACTTTTGTAAAATAAAGAAAATACAATTTTTTTTTTGCTAAGAATTTTTTTTTAACTTTTAATTGATGAAAAAGAGATTCCTTTGCACACGTTCAAAAAGTTCTGAAAAAACGTTGAAGTGGGAGTACTCGCCTCCTATGACAACTCAATGTTAAAATCACTAGTGTTTATGTTTAAAAAAAAAAGTACATCTAGATCATCAATTGTAGTGTTTTTTCTACTGCTTCGGCATCTCTGTTTTGCTGAATCTGTAATAAATACTAGGGTATTCAAATGACTCGGGTTTTGCTTTGTTCGAGTAACCGAGTAACTCGATTTTGAGGTTTTGAAATTACTCGATTAATCGTGTAAGATTTTAAAATTACTCGAGTAACTCGACTAATCGTGTAAGGTTTAAAATTACTCGATTGACAATTTAATTTCATTATTTTTTCGCAAAAAATATCCATTTTTTGTAGGTTTTATTGTTTATTAGTAACAAAACACAACAAATTAACAATTAAAATGAATCCATAAGTAGAAGTTTAAGAAATTGTTAAGATCATTTATTTAAGTTAACTTTTAAATCTAAGAGAGGTCTGTTAAATACTCGTCTAAAAATAATTTGTGGCGCAGTATTCTAAAAAGCTAAAAAATTTTGGATGGCTTAATTTAAAATGAACCCAACTAGATTTTTTATTTCTTTAGAGGAGAAGGATAAAAAATAAAATTTAGATACTGTGAATATGTGTGAATGGAATTTTTTAGTGCTAAAAAATGCATTAAAATAAGTTTTTGATTAAAATTATTTAGATTCTATTAAGTTTTTTTCACACACTTTTAAAAAAATAAGAAATAGAGTTATGGGCATTTTGTATGTAGTAAGAGATCTTCTAAATATATACAGTTAAGTTGTTTTGCTTTTTAAAAGACTTTTCTTAAATTTTTTTAAAGGTCTTCTTTGGGAATTCTATTTTGCTTACACAGTACCTTCAAATATAGTAAAATACAGACCTTCAAAAATATAATTTCTTAATTAGGTTTTTAACTCTGATTAAATTTTGAACGAATCCATAAGCATTTAAATTCCATCATTATTTTATTCTTTTCATATAATCAAACGAACTGATTCAATTTTAACAAATTAGTTTAACCAATAATGGTTGCCTTCAATATCGAATCAAATCATAAAACAAATAAATTCTTTAAAAATTTAATCAATATAAATTTATATAAATCATATCTCACTTCATCCAATTTCAAGTCATTGTTTTACAGTGGTTATGATTCAGAAAATAATTATAGTATTTAATTTCAAACTGTAACTGAAACATTACTTTAAAATTTATAAAAAAAAAATAAAAAATGTAGTCAGCAAATTAAAAACAAATTGGTATAAATTAAAAAAAATCCTTTTTAGATTTACTCGATTAATCGACCAAAATTACACGAGTAATTCGTTACTCGATTAATCGACCAAAATTACTCGAGTAATTCGTTAATCGAAACTGGCCATTTGAAATTACTCGAACAAGTTTTTGAAAGGAGTTCATCGATTAATCGAGTAACGGTTATTCGATTGAATATCCTACTAAATACCAAACGAGTTTTAGTCAATTTAAGTGCAATTTCCTTAAAAAATAATCATAATTTTAAAATATAAATGTTCCGAAATAGACTTTGTGTCTTTGTACCATATTTTAAAACAAAAAGCTGTAAAATTTGAAACTCTGACTGAATTTTCTGAAAATTTTGATAAGAAAGCTGTGATTTGTTTGATGAAATGAATTAGACTAATATCATGCGTTAAAATTTTGCAAATTCTTTTAAGGAATTTTTCAAGAATTTCGAAATACAAAAATGAGTGTAGTTTTTAATTTAACTGCAAAGATATCCCACGATCCTTTACCTAATCTGAAATAAATTGTTATTGTTAAATTCCATACTTTAAGACGACATTAAAAATTATCCGAATTTTGGTTAGCTAATAACCAATTTTAAAGAAAATACTTGTTTTTTGGTATAAAAAATTTTGCGAATATTTAAAAAAACTGGACCTAAAAAACTGGACCTAAAAAACTTGGTGTCCACATTAGTGTTTTGAGTCCTAAAATATTTGATAGGTCACATGTCCGACCTATCATTATCTTTTATAGGGCTATTAATAAAATCTTGTATATTTGCAGTTTTATTTTTTCTAAATTTTGTTGCTTTAGAAATATTTGAGACATAAATTGTTCTTAGTTCTGATTATTATTAATCTGTCCAACAGTATTTAAAATAACATAAGGCGTATGATTATTATATTCATGTTTAAATAATATTAATTCTACGTACTGGTGGTCTCGAAACTTAACTACACCCAGACAATAGATTCAGTGCAAACAACTAACTGCATTTGTAGTGCGGTTGTGATAGCCGAGTTTTTCAGTTGTCACAACAGAAAGCCATATGTTAGAGGACTAATTTGACTGTGATAATGGAACTTCATGTGAATCAAGAATAATTCGGTACTCGCAACCGAAATATTCATTCGATGCAACTGAACTATTCGATTGGCAACAAATTGGGTTGTCAGTAGAGATGAGCGATCCGGTGATTTAGGAATAACGCTGCTACCAGTGATCGTGATTTTCAAATCACCGTTCTTTTAAACAGTGACCGTGATCACGGGTTTGTAATAGAGATGGGCGATACGGCGATTTTTCAGTAACATTGTTCTCAGTGAATGTCATTTGCAAACCGGTTCTTTTAAACTGTGATCGTGATCACGGTTTTTCTATAGAAAAGACTCCGATTTTCTGATAAATACACGAAATAATATTTATGGCGAGTTTTTAAGATGTTAGTTAAACTTGGTTTAGTTAAACCGAAAACGAATTTTGTCAGCCATTTCAAAGTTTATTAACAAAAATTTGCCGAAAAAATTTTTTCTCGAGTATAATTTATTTCTTTATTGAAATAAAAGAAAATAAACTACATTTTAAAAGCGGTATTCCAGTTACAAAATGCGTTAAACTAAGTTTTATTCAGAAGAGTGTGAAAGCAAGTCACTCTTATTGAAAAAAAACATGTATTACTGTGCACAATGAAGTTTGCAAGAAAGAATAGTACAAAAATATTAAAAGAACGACATTCCGAGTAACTGCGACTTGAAATATTTGATCACTGCCGTTACCAGTGATTTATCAATAACTGTGATTATATCACCGGTATGAAAATATCGCTCATCTCTAGTTGTCAGCACTTTATCTATTTTCTGGGTGTAAAAAGTCAGGAAACATACTTTCAGTTTAACTGTTTAACAGATAACTGGCCTATTTTACTTTTAAAATGGACAATCTAGCCGAGAAGCCGGGCCTGGGTTTCCAAAAGTTTCTTCTGTGCCATACAACAAAGGCTAGCCCAAACTATTCATAACGTACCTCAGGAACCTTATACTCAAGGATGGAGGGGAAAACCATTGACGACGGTCGGTTATGCTTTAATAGAACATGGGATTAACAATATTGCCGGTATTATCTAATTGCTATTTGCCAATGCTCCCGAAATATATTTCCAAAAATAGATTTTTAGAAATAAAAAAAAAAATCAGAAAAATGGTTTTTAGTAAATTTTTTAAAACAAGATTTTGGTGGGAGTCGAACTCAGGCCGCCACACGCAAAGAAACAACATGGTTGGGATGACCATATTCGAAGAATATCATATATTTTTGGGTTTGTGATTACGAAAATATTATCATGAAATACCTTTTTCTATCATAATGTGATCCTTAATCAACACATTATAATTCCAAAATGATCCCAATATTATAATATTGTAGTCATGCAGATTATACTATGATCCCTATAGTATTTTTCCAGCATTCTGTTGAAGGTTAGTTAGAAAGCGATGCACGTTTTGTTTAATTTTAGTTATCACAACAGCGCGTAGAAAAATATTGTTAACGAGTAAAAAAGTTAAAGTCGGGCATGCCGCCTATATAATACCCTACACCAGTCTGATTGGAAGCCAACTTATGTTTGGATCCGAAATTCGAATGGGTTAAATTGGGACTTGTGTATAACTTTTTTTTAAATGATAAAAAAAGAGAAAATCGACAATATAGCCCATATGGGCGATAGGTCAAAATATCGACCGATACTATTTAGAATCAACAGGCTTTGCCCTTGGGACCATGTGAGTTAGCGAACCAAATTTCATTGAAATATCTTCTTATTTACGACCTGCAGCGTGTAAAAAAGCCAATTTTGGGGGTACCCTTATATGGGCACTAGGTCTAAACATGGACCGATTTTAACAATAATCAATAAATCGAAACAAAAAGTGATTCTGAGTCAATCGGTATACTAAAAGGTGGGTCTAAGTCCAATATGTCTTGTTGTTACAAACACCAGCACAAACTTCTTATACCCTGTTCACGTAGTGGTGCAGGAAATAAAAATACAATTTCAAAATGTATCCGAAATAATCATAATATATTTCTAATAATCACAATAATTTCCTAAAGATCATAATATTTTCCTCATGATCACACTATAGTATTGTGTAAAAATTTGTGATCATTTACGATCATATTATAATCATTAGGAACATATTATGATCATTAAGCACATATTATTATCGTTTCGTGCACTTCTTACATTTTTTTCAAAATTTTTACTTTTTTTAATTTTACTTTCGTACAATACTAAAATCTATCATACTTTTTATTATAGACACTCTCAAACAATATTTTTTCTACGTGGGTACAAAACATTATAAAAATTAATTATTTTTTTTATTACCTTTTTTACTTAATTTATAACACTAAATACTTTAATTTATAATAGATAATAATTTTATTTGAAGATTGCTGGACAAACTACATTTTTTCAGATTTCTTGGGTAGAGCGAATTCTTTCTTGCAAAAGCAATGTCGCTATTAAAATGAATACCAATAAGCTGTTTTTCTATTTTTATGTCTTCTTGTTTAAAATTTATTATTTTTTATGGGTCATTCCATCTCAAAACGACCAATGGTTTGAATCGACCCCTTTCTATTTGGATGAATTTTGGTCAGAACTTTTCTTTCATCATATAACGAAGTTTTGCCAAAGGAAAAAAATTACAAATTTTTTTTTTCAAAAGTTATGCAATATTTAAAATTTTTAAAAATTTCCTAATTTTTTTAATTTTTTGCTTTGTTACGAGGTTATTTTTTGTATATCTCGAAAACTATTCTCATTTTTTAAGTTGAATCTTAATACCATAAAATTAACCAAATATTCAATTTTGAAATTTTGATCAACAAAAAACAAATTGAAAGCTTTAGAAGCACAGAAAAAATTTTGAAATCGAAATTATGCTTTTATTTTTTTAGTAATAGTTTGAAAAACATATAAGGTAAGAAATGGCATACTCTTCCATTTATGTATACATGTGTGTGTGTATTGGCCATAAGATAAAAGCATAATTTTGATTTAAAAATTTTTCTAAAGCCTGCAATTTGTTTTTATTGCTCAAAATTTCAAAATTGGATATTTGTTTAATTTTATTGTATTAAGATTAAACTTAAAAAAGAGAATAAAAAAATTCAAAAATTCATATCTTTTTTTAAAAAAAAAACGCCCTCTTAAAAATTTCAGGATGTTTTAAAATGAGTTGCAGGTTTTATTTAAAAAAAAATTTAGCAACAAAAAAATACGTTTTTGAGTTTTTTAAGTTTTTCGATTTTTAAAATTGTAAAATTGCAAAATTTTCAATTTTTTTTATTTTTCAATATTCTTTTTTTAATATGTTTTTTAATACGGCCAAATGTCCTCTTAAAAAAGATGTAAGAACCATTTTTGTAGCTATTATAGATCTCGAGATATTCAAAAAAATACAAAGCAAAAATGAGAGAAATTATGACAGTTTTTAAAATTTTAAATATTGAATAACTTTTGAAAAAAAAAAAATTTGTAATTATTTTCCTTTGGCAAAACTTTGTTATATGATAAAAGAAAAGTTCTGACCAAAATTCATCGAAATCGAAAGGGGTCGATTACAACCATTGGTCGATTTGAGATGTAATGACCCATATATTTAAGTGTTTTTTACAACTTCTTTTGAAAAAATCTTAAACAAGAATGACAATAACTGATCGATGAGGCTCTTAAAAAAATATACTGATCATCTCATGTTGGGCAAAACTATACCAATCATTGTGAACATGATCTCCTCAATTCGTATAATAATATGTTTATTTTTTGAAGAGATGAATATGATTGTCCAGATAATATATGATTGTAGACGGGAGAATAATATGATAACCGAAAAAGGGGATATTTCAACTACCAAATGATTATAGTCAACCATATCATTTGTAAAGTATGATTAATATATTAATAATTTGATTGCAACAACCATATATGACAGTAGTGAATCTAGTTTGGTAGCCGTGATCATAGGCGTACCTAGAGCATTTTTCTGGGGTGGGTAATGGATCCATTTATGTTCGGCTGTTTATTTTCCCATTCTCAGACTCTTACTCTCAAAGAAATCCTTTCGACATTATGCTTACAATTTTATCATACAAAAAAAATAATTATAATTATGACTACCTCCCTTCTAATAAAATATTCATAATTTTTCAAAATGAAATAAAAAGTGCTCTATTTTTCTGAAGAAACCCTTGTACAAGGGATATATTCTAAGCCATTTATAAATATTTGATAGAACATATTTTGACCACTTATATTACCGAGGTGGTCAAAATCCGTAAGATGTTCATCTTAAAAATTTTTGTTTTTAAAGCATATTGAAATTTCATCAAAATAGTAGTGTTTAGTTTGAAGTAACTTCCTTGTTAGATATTAAGTAATTATTCCTTCCCGTGTAAAAAAGTTTAGATCTGACCAGATCTTTTTGGTTCTCAATAGATATGATTCAATCTAATTAGATCCTGTACCAGATCACATCAAATATGATCAGATATGGCATATGTGATAATACCTTATGGCAAGATCTGATAAGATCTAGTGCCAAATTTGTTCAAATCTAAAGTGATCTGGACAAATGCGCAAGATATGCCTAGATCTGATCAGATCTGATTAGATCTCAAATTTGTCCCCAATTTTGAGATCTGATTAGATCTGGTAAGATCTACGAAGATCTGGCCAGATATGCCTAGATCTGATCAGATCTAATTAGATTTCAAATTTGTCCCCAATTTTGAGATCTAATTAGATCTGGTAAGATGTGCTGAGATCTGGCCAGATCTGATCTTTTTTACACGGGTTTAAAAAATTATTAAATTTAAGATATTTATCTCATCAAAAACGATTCTGCGATATTTTCCTATCAAAAATCCTTTTCCGTTTTCGTATCAAATGCCTTAAATATTTCTTAAGTAAGAATTTTTCAAATGAGATTTCTAATTTAACCCCTTGCCGACCGACGGTACTTAAAAGTACCATTACAGTTACGAGCTCATAAAATCTTTAAAAAAAAGTTCTTGTATACCTTTGGGCCATAGGTATGTTAGAGTTCACTATAATTTTTCTAATAAGATCTTTTTTCGACTATTGGCGACCGTCTTCTCAGTATAACGGTAATTCGAAATGTATTTCAGCTGTTTGGTTAAGATATGGTGGCACTAATTTCGATTAATTAAAAATGCTTATGTTATAATGATAAATAAATTGTTTTTCTTAATACCATGGAATCAATTAATTAACAAATGCTTTAATACTAATTTATTAAAAGTACTTTTTAATTCATCCTGACCCAACGGTACTTAGGAGTACCAGTCATAACTAATATCCTTGCAGGTCCTTGACAAATTTTAAACTTTGTATATGTAAGAAGGCATATTAATTAAGATTTAGTCAAAAAAAAAAAAAAATACAAAGTTTCCAACGCTTTCGAGTCTTGGTCCACAAGGGGTTAAAAAATCTTTAAGACAAAAGTCGATCGTATGATGGTTTAAATCTACTAAAATCTCGATGTGATTGTATTATATTATAAATTATTATTTAAATTATTATATTATAAATCAATATTTCGGTATTCTGTAAATATCCTCCTCAGAATTCTTCCAGTAAATATGGCGAATTTGGCACTAAACATCAATAAGTTTTGACGAAATTAGTTTTTCTTACTACCAACTCTGAGTATATAAGCTATGCTTAATTTCAAAATAATCTCTCAGTTACTTCTTTCTCGCTTGAAAGGATGTAAATTTTCACTGAAATTTTGGGATTTAAAAACAGATGTGAGCGCAGCATAACATCAACGAAGTTCTAACAATGCTATTTTTATCCTCTGTTATTATGGACGGACAGACAGACATCATAAATCGATGCCGAAAATGAATCTCATTCGATCTGTATACCATGGTGTGGATCTACGACTATTAATTTTGGTAGCTATAAATATCAGCACAAGCTCCCAGATTAGGGCAGAGTACAAAAATTGTAGAATTTCAGAAATAGACCCAAAGGTTATTTCAATTCAATACAGCAATCAAATAATCTAAAAATTGCCAGAGACCTAAGTGTTACATTGTAGGTTATCATCAAGTCGGACTACAATAACTAGGAATTTTGTATTTGTTTTATTTTTCAAATGTGCTTGTTGCTGGGTGTCACATAGAAAGTTAAGCGTTTGTAACTTCATATACTTGATAGACTGACCAAAAATAAAAAATGCAAAACTAACGCACTTAAAATTACCCTTTCCTATTTTATACACAAATGCATACTTACATATTTCTACAATATCGTCAGCTTATTATTGATTTGACCTATCTGCCAAAAAGTTATTATCGAGAAAAACGATAGAGAAGGTTTAAATATTTTTATTTTTGTATGCAAAATTGGCTACTACACAGAGAAAACAGATTCGTCGTCACAACCAAAATTACTGCCAATCAAATTCTTTGGTTGCAGCTACCGAATTATTTGGTTGTTGTAACCAATTATATTTCTGGGTTAATTGAAAAATATTGTTCCAATCGAAATTCTATTTTATTCACCGAATTTCTGTTGCTACAAATAAAAATATCGGTGGCTACAACCAAACCACACAGGTGGTAAAAAAAAATCAGTTGTCACAATGAATCTGTTTTCTCTGTGTACATCAAAGTCCATATTGGGTATAATACTGGATATCTCAGACATGGTACGAGATATCGATAAACGGGTTTCAAAATGAGAAAGAGGATATTCACATTAAACGAAATCCATTTCTAGTACAATTTTTTTAGAAATGTTTACTAGGTCAAACCAATAATAAACCTACGACATGTCGTTATTTTACATGTCTTTGGTGCTTGAGTTTTTGGTGTTCATGAAAGGCATGAAATATTAGCTTAACTTTATAGTTAACTAAGGCCATACTTAAAGTTCATGCTGTTATACAAAAAACAACATGTTGTTTGGTTTTTGTTTGCAGCATTATAGAATTTGCAAACATAAAAAGGGGGAGTCAGTTTTTTTTTTTATTTCAAATTTACATGTAAAGGTTAGTGAACCTTCAATTAAATTTAAAATTTAACGGATTACAAGTTACACAATTTATTCATTAGTTTTGTAAACTTGTTTCATTTATTAATTCAATATATTAAAATTAAACTATTTGTTATATTTAATAAAGTTATAACAATTTATTGGTAAGTACGAGTATAATATTATTTTGGAAAATAAATTTGAATTAGTTTCGTATATGTGTATATTAGAGTGGGGCGATTTGTATGGACAAACATTTTTTGATATTGTGCCATCGATTTTTCGATAGCTTTTGGCATGAGAAAAAAAATTCCACCACGACATATCAAAAAAATCATTTTCGAAGTTCCCGAATTTCAATTTTTTGCAATTTTCTAATAAATGCTAGATTAGCGCCATCTTGCGGTGGCTTTTTGAAACAACTAATAAAGTTGTAAACAATATAACATTACAACCTTTCCAGAAAGGTATTACTTATGAAAATCGGATAAAAAATGTGGCAACTAGAGGTAAAAGTATATAAGTAAAATTATTTTCTGCTTGTTTTCATCAACATCATCATTTCATCATCATTATCATCATTTCATCATCATCATCATCATTTTTTCATGCAAACAATTTTGGTTACGGAGTTAACAGTTACGGAGTTTAGATTTGGTTACTTGTTTCGTTTTCTTTCAGAAACGCTTTATAAGAATTTGCTTTCCGAAACAAAATCGTATGATGCCTACACAGAAAAAATTTACAAAATTCTGTTTGTAATGTTAAACACCTTTTTTGCATAAACAAACAAAAAATTTTTTAAAAAGGCACCAACAATGGAATTTGTATATACAAATCCCTTTTTGTAAGTTTTTTGCAATTTGTTAAAAATAAAATCAATTTTTTTTTAACAATGTGTTTTGTAAATACAATAATTTTTTTTTGTAACTTGTTTGTATTTGTTAAAAAAAAAAAATAAAATTCAACAACGAGTTTGTTATATTAAAACAATTATTCGCTTTATGTTGTCCTATTGACAAAAAAAAAATACTTTTTTGAAATTTTTGTTACAATTTACAAACATTTGAGCAATTGAAAACAAAAAATAAATGATTTGTTTTTTTTTTGTTTCAAAAAATTCTAAGGCTATTTTTTTGATATTTTGATACAATTTACAAACATTTAATAAAAAAATTGTTAGATATCTAAGTAAAAAGCCAACAATTTTTTTTAATTACTTAAAATTTTGTGATACTTTTTTCTGTGTACAAGGTGAATCCAGATATGTCGTTGTTTTTATTACTCGTTAAATAGTTTGGTGTAAAAATTAGGAACGGAGTTTACAACATTTTTTCAAATCTTATTAAAGACATCCTTTTTCTTCTCGAGAATGTTACATGCTGCAGAAAAACTTCAAGTCTGTTACACTAGATGATTATTTACAGTCCAACCATCATTTGAATACAATACTTTTCGCAATTTAATTAATACATAACTCCAAAATTCTGGTGTATGCATTTTTATCAAAAATTATGACGAAAAATCGTTACAAAGTTGAAGTCGTGTTAGCATAGATATGCGAAAAAGTTTGTAAAATGTATTAATTTTTGTTAATAGCGTAACTTTTCCTCTTCATATAAATTCTTACAGTTAGTATTTATCTTCATTGGTTATTAAAATATAAGCTATTATAGTTGAAAAACCTTATGAGTTACTGGTTACGGAGTTTACATTTGGCCTATAAAATTGGCCACAAATTTTATGTATTAACCATAATTGGGAAGATTGTTATAATTTTTGTAAAAAAGGTGACAAGGCGCTGATATATATCGAAATATATAATCAAATGTAATCCATGCATTAGAAATTAGCTGGTTACATGGTTTTTATCACATTTTTTGATATCACCCATATAAAAGATTCCTGTGCAAACAATATAACCTTTGATTAGAGTACATCTCCAATTTGGAAAACGGCTTAGCGTATAAAATTAAAAGTATTTAGTCAGAGACTATTAATTATAGAGATAGGAAATCAAAACTTACTCTACTCACCGGTAGAGGGCGCTGTAATTTAGTATTACCTGAGCAACTTTTTAGTATCAGCTGATCCTATATTTAAAAACTCAAAAACTGCTGAAAATAATATGCACATAATAAAATTTGAGTTATTCCTTTGTTTTTTTGCTTTGTTGTTTGTTATTATTCAAATTTAAATAAAAAAAGAAAATTGTCAATTTTTTGAACAAAGTGTCATCTAGTGATAACGGTGTTTTTATAACTTATTTTTTTAGCGATGCCATACCCCTGTATTTAGTAGAAAAAAAAACTAATATATCATAAACTCATGCGCGAAATAAAAAAAAAATTGATTTTGTGGAACGTGTTATTCTATTTATAGAATTTATGATCCATAAACAATAAAAAAAAAAAAAAAAAAAAAAAACTAATATGCAAGTGCTTGTGCAAATTTAAATGTTACTGACACTTTAGAAAACATTGTTCTCTATTGTTGTTTCTACATGAATGGATGTCACTACATTGCTAGATCTGTCAAAACAACAGAGTGGTACATTGGAAGATGACAAAGCAAATTGTGGAAAATTTTCTGTTGTTGTTTTTGTTTTTTCTTTGATATTTTAAATGTTTAATAACGCTCCTAGACGAGAACAAAAAATTCTCATTGAGTTTCTAATTTAACTTAACAAATATTTCCAGAAATTCTAAAAACGTCGTCCCCTGACGATTTCCTTAGGCAAGAATGAAATCCGGATAGGGACATGCCTGCAGCGGATTATTTTTCACAATTTGTTAAATACGTTTGGGATTTTTAGCATATTTAATTCCTTTGATGCAATTAATGTATATCCCGATAAAATAAAATTAAAAAACTAATATGCAAGTGCTTGTGCAAATTTAAATGTTACTGACACTTTAGAAAACATTGTTCTCTATTGTTGTTTCTACATGAATGGATGTCACTACATTGCTAGATCTGTCAAAACAACAGAGTAGTATATTGGAAGATGAGATAAAGCAAATTGTGGAAAATTTTCTGTCGTTGTTTTTGTTTTTTCTTTGATATTTTAAATGTTTAATAACGCTCCTAGACGAGAACAAAAAATTCTCATTGAGTTTATAATTTAACTTAACAAATATTTCCAGAAATTCTAAAAACGTCGTCCCCTGACGATTTCCTTAGGCAAGAATGAAATCCGGATAGGGACATGCCTGCAGCGGATTATTTTTCACAATTTGTTAAATACGTTTGGGATTTTTAGCATATTTAATTCCTTTGATGCAATAAAACAATCATTTAACACAATAAAAATTCAAAAATTGTAAATAAATTTCGGTAGTTACAACGCTAGTAAAATAGTAAAAATAAATAAAGGTCAATTAAAAATTCGATTGGAACCACGAATCTGTTTTCTGTGTATCCACGCATTAGAAGATAAAGCAGGATATGCTTCTATATAACTAGATATATATTTTTTTACTCGGGTTTGTTAAAAATTTAATCAATTTATTTTACATGATCAGCTAATGTTAAATTAGTTGATATATCGTATTACATTAATAAAGCATCTGCTGCCTTTAAGCCTCAACATGTAAGATTATCTAAAAGACCAAGAAAGATGACTATTTTGCCTTAAATCAATAAAATGTGTTGATGTTCATTTTCTTGTTAAGCTAAGCTGGACAAAAAGAATTTTATATTTCATAGTCACAGTTAGTTCATCATGGGAACTAAAGCATAGTTGGGAAGTAATCCATGCTTTTGTATTGACTACTAATACTTGTACTAAAGTACAAGTATTATCTACTGGTACTTAAGAAAATGAAAGTGCAAACATTTTCAAGTAGTACCGTTGGTACTTAGGAAGTACCGAAGAACTTTTTAAGTAACATACGAAGTACGTTTTTAAAATACTGTAATCAGTGATAAAAACATTATAATAACTTGGTACTGATTACAAAGTATTAAGGGTAAGTTACCCAACTGTAAACGTAACTGTAACGAATCAGCTGTTTGGAAACCACAAGAAGTAGTGTATACAAATGGTTACTAACTTGTAAATGTAAACGTACTTGCCGGATCATTCTGCTGAAATCAGAATTTTCTATCCGTCATCGAAACAGCTGAATGATTTTAGTCGAAAAAAATATAAAATAAATGAAAAAAATAGTTTCAAACAACAAATAAGAAATAAAAATTAACAAATAAATGAAAAAATTTAGAATAAAAATAAACCACATGAAAAAGATGCTAAATAGTAATGTAGTTTACGGTATTCTATAAATGTACTTTTTAGCTACAGCACGGTACAGTTAAGCCCTTAAGTAAAATTTATTTGTATTTGCTATTCAGTGAACTTATGCCCAACTATGAAGGTATGAAAATTAACTCATAAATATATATTGCAATACATTAAGTCGTTTTAAGGATACTTAATTAAGGTTAGTAATGTAACCTCTTTCTTTAGCCAACAAAGTACAGCACGATTGCCCTGGAGAAGTACGAACCACAGAAAAAAAAACATTAATTTAACCTTATAGAAGATGAAAATAAGTATCAACTTAAAATCACTATGCACATTGAACAGATTGGATCATATGTAGATATTGTAAATTAGGGTGGGTCGATTTAGCAATCGATATTGTGCCATCGATATTTCGATAGCTTTTGGCATGAAAAAAAAGTTCCACTACCACATATCAAAAAAATAATTTTCGAGCGCCAAAATTTCAATTTTTTGACTTTTCCTTAACTTTTATTTTTAAGGTTTTTTTAGTAGGTAATAAAACAAACATCGGCTGATTTAATTTTTGAATATTACCTTTCTAAGGTGAAATTGTACGCTAAAAACGATGGCTATAGCAGTTTTTCCAAAAAAATACTTTTCTTGAGGTTTTGGACGAGTTTTTGTCGAAAAATCGATCTTTTTACGCATAAGTTTTAAAGGTTTTTGTATTAGATATGTTAAAAAAAATTCGCCGATTTAAATTTTTTTTAATTATATCCTATCCAGGGTAGAATTGTACGCTTAAAACGATGGCAATATCATTTTTTATAATTTTTTTTTTTGGGTTTTTAGGCGAGATTTTGTCGAAATTTGGGCGCCTCGAAAATGATTTTTTTGATATGTCGTAGTGGAACTTTTTTTCCTATCGAAAAATCGATTGTAGAATATCGACAAATTTTTGTCTTTACGAATCGGTTCAACCTATTGTACA
The DNA here is from genome assembly GCA_949987735.1 of Leucophora obtusa. NCBI lineage: Eukaryota > Metazoa > Arthropoda > Insecta > Diptera > Anthomyiidae > Leucophora > Leucophora obtusa. The sequence goes on from OX465296.1 coordinate 183,261,699, forward strand.
TGTTGTAAAAAGTTTAAAAACCCCTTTAGGTCATATAGTATGTATGCACAATTCATCAAAGAGTTTGAATGACGAATTAAGGTTTTTGCTAAATAATAACTCAAAAACCTATTGATACGAGTAAGTTAAGAATCGCCAAGTATTGTGATTTTTTTGTATTAAAAGTATATAACATACATGGGCAAATGCGGCCCGTCAACCAATTTCGTGCGGCCGTTCATTAATTTTAAAACAATCAAAAAAGATTTTTTATATTTTAAACAAAATTAAAAAAAAATTAATTAAATTAAAATAAATTTAAAATTAGAATTTAAAAATATAAACAATATAGAAAACAGCGATAACAAAATAAATTTGGGCCACAAAAAAAAAATACACCGATCAACAAATATCGGCATTTTGGCACAGATTTATTCTAAAACTTTTTAAAGTATTTCCGGAAGTGGAAACTTCCTTCTTCTTTATTTAAACCTTAAGCCTAACAAAAATACTTTATGCCTCAATATGACGTAGAAGTATTTAGGAGTATCTTTTTTTATGAGTTTGACTTCAAAAACCTTACCTTTCAGTTTACAAAATGATTAAAGCTGTTCTATGGACCTCGTAAGGATCTCTAAAATCTACTTTTGACAATTGTCCTTGAAGCACTTAGATTTGGTAAAAAAGTTAGACACAATAAAATTTTATTCATATACTTACCTATGAAAATAGCAAAACAATTAGTAGCTATTTCTGCTATTTTTACAGGTTTATTTTTTAAAAGTGATTTTGAAGAAATATTTTTGCCGAATATTAGTAAGATTAGAAGAGCAACAATAAACTGTTAAATATAATAATAGTAATCCTGCTAAAATCAAGAGAAATATATGATGAAAAATAGTAGACTGCTAATTTCACAAAAATAGATCTTTATTCTCTTAAAACAATTTATTTTTTTGTGTTTTTTTATTCTAATAATTTTTAGCAAAATTTGTTGATGATACCAGCTTTTTTCTATTAGTGTACCTGACCTGACCAACCGTCTCGCTTTTGACGGTATTATATCGCTTTTTATAGTCTTGTGTCGCCTTGAATTTTTATCCCGTTTTTAAAACAAACAATTCCGCCTTATCCCGAATTTTTAATATGATATTCAACTCTTGAATAAAGTGCTCAAAATATATTATTAAACTTTCACTTGTATGAAAGTGGTGCATCCAAAAGAGCCTTCTTTTCTGATTCAAAAATGACCCAAAGAAATATTTAGCGTTTTTTTTAATCACCTGGATTTAGAATTTTTCATTCAAAAAGGGGATTTATTAAATCCAAAAAAAAGCTGGATTTAATAAATCCACAATAAAAGCACAAATATATGAAACAGCCTATTAATTTAATGTCGGAAAAAAATACGAATAAAAATTAAAAGAGAAATAAAAAAATTAAAAAACTAACAAAGCAAAGGTTTTTATTAAATTTTTTTATGAAATATGTTTAGAAAAAAAACTACACCTCACCAAGTACATATTTTTCATCTTGGACATGGATAAATAGCTGAAATAGAAATGGCAATTTTTCACTCTACTGTAAGTAATTTAATTAAATCCAATTAGTGAATATTAAATATTGCAATGGAATTTTTCAATTGTGTAAAAATATAAATTGAAGTGATAAAACTGAAAAACCAGACTGTCCATCGCTGTTTTATATAAAATATAATTAAAACTTAAAAGTTAAAGTAAAATCCTTCATCATCGAATTCGGTATTAAAACTTAAAAGTGTCGGACAGAAAATTCTTTTTAAAATAGGGAGAATCTAACCCCATCTGTTGAGGACTTTTAGAACTATTTTTGGATTTATTAAATCCAAGTGATTAGAAAAAGCGGCTATTGTAAAAAAATTTTAGAATAAAAAATTAATATCTTTTTGAGTTATTTTTGAATTGTTCACAAAATATTAAAATTTATTTACTTTTACGAGTCGATTCTGAATCATCTTTGGATTTAAAGATTTGCCGCAGTTGTTTGTGCCTTTTATGACTCATTTTACTAAGACTATTACTTACGTCCAAAAAATTAGCAATTTTTGACAAATAGGTTTAAAATCTAAAAAATGTATGCTTTGTTTGAATAATTTTTGACTTTCTGAAAAAAAACCCTCATAAAAGTATTCGAATTTTCTGGCTGGGTTATCCGTCTTGTGACTGAATTTTTAAAATTTAGCAATTAATTTAATGCAATCAGAGCCTGAGAGGTTTGATATTTGTTAAAAATTTTCGATACGAAACGGTTGTGCACTTATGAGTTTTAAATTTCATTTACATTCAGATTTTCTATAAAAACTATATTTTTCCAACTTTTGTATCAAAATTCCGTTCGTCACATGATTAATGTTACGCATTTCAATAAATCAAAAGAAGGAATCGAAATTTGTTAACCCTTTGACGACCATAGGCAAGTATGCTTGCCCAAGGGTTTTTCGCATTTATAATTGCCTAGACAAAAGATAGAGTAAATATTTCCAAAAGTGATTTGTAAAGGAGAAATGGGGGAACAAAAATGTAGTAGGCAGCAAATCCCTACCTAGTCCCGCTTTCCCCTTGCGAGCCCTCGATGTTGGTTATTCTATGAGGTAAATTTTTTGTAACATATCCATAATTTAGTTCTAGAGCACGAAAAAAAATAATAATAAAAATCGGTTCGTCCGGAACGGCAGGTGCGTCAAATGGCAAATATTTTTGGCAAGCGAAATGAGAGGTAAGGAGGGGTTCTACGGAGCCAATTTTTCTTGGTATAACTATTATTAGGTCAGAGATTATGAAAATCGCAATATTTTCAAAATCGCTTCGGCAGAAAATGTATGGTCGTCAAATGGTTAAGTAAATTTGAAAATATTTGAAACACTGGTGAAAACTTTAAACCAAATTTTTGAAGTAACGAAAACTATGTTTTTGAAGAATAATTCTCCAAAGGTTTTAGACTTCAGATTGCTATTAAGGAGGAGAGAATATTTTAAAAACTTTTGTTGAGTCTGTGCCTATATGTTTGAATATGATTTGCTTCCAAAATATAAAAAATCATAAAAATATAAAATATTTGCCAGGGTGAGAGGGGATATAAAGAGAAAGACCCACAGCTCGAAGGCTATTCAATGGACGTTTTTTGACTTTAGATCCGGGTTTAGGAAACCAAAATATTCAAAAAAGGTTTTAGCAGTAGGCTGTACGAAAAATTCGTATTAATTGGTGCGGCCCTCCGTGAAATCCCAAATTTGGCCCTTCAAGCCATTTACGTACTCACACCTGATATAAAATGAACATACAGCTGCAGTTGCATTGCATTACAAGATTTTAATTTAAATGTCCGCTAGGAAATACCGGAACTTAACAAAATTTGATTCAAATATATTTGATTTGATTTTAAATACTGAATGATAAAAAATTATTAACCTCAAAGAGCATGGATAATGTTGATGGGTGTCGTAGCGGAACTCGAAAATATGTATTCTATCCTACTGGTTCTTATCGAACTTTTTCAATTTAATTTAATAATGAAATTTAAAATAATTTTTTTCTCAACGAAAATATCTAAAGAAAATGTGATAGTTTGAACTCAAATCGCAGAAAATAATAATGCACTAACATAATTTTATTTGTATGTGACAGCCAAATAATCAAGTGCTTTATAAAAACTGCTTGAATTATACATTTTGACTCAAGTATTTTATTGTCGACTGACACCGCATAAATTCTTATATCCAAATGCATAAAAATTCTGTTGATTTTCGTAACAGTCTTATAAATCAAATTAACAACAACAAAAAATGTGATTTAAAAGATATTTATAAGAACGAAAAAAAATTATTATACACTCAGAAAAGTTTGACCGTTATAGATATTTTTTTTTTTTTTTGTGTACTAATGAGTATACAAAAAACTGTTTTTATATAGTAAAATTTAAAATAAGTCTTGTAGCAGCCATTTAAGAAAACAACTAACAAAATTACGGTAAATAATTTCGTAACAGTTGTATAAATCAGTTATTTTTAAATACATAATAAACAGCTACGAAAATAGTATTTTTACAGTAAACAGTAATTTTTGTTAAAGGTATTTTTCTGGAAGAAGATATAAGGAATCTAAGCAACCAAACAACTTTTTTGAATGCACTTTAATTTTTAACACACCAGAATACAAAAAAATTATGCAACGAGTGACTGTAAACCAGTGTAATTATTTAAGTCAATTTAATGAGCCCCGCCTAGAGGACGTCTAGCCAGGTTTTAGGGTTAAAGTTTGTACATTTCAGTTCAATATACCGTATGAGTGGTGGTTTAAAGCCAATAATATGCCAAGAGTATAACATTAATATGCACTCTAAGTGATGTGAATTACTGTAATTTTGCTATAACATTGATATTATGGACAGCACAAAACACAGTGGCAGCCGCATTGGCTTCCAAAGAATAGTTGAAAGAAAATAGCTTATGATACAAGATGATAAAAAAAAAAGTATTTCCACTTGTCTTTTATAGATTAGTTTAAAATTGGATATCTCTTCTGGGCTCCGTTTTATTTTTTAACGTTCATTTATTTCTTGCCGTTGTGTATTTTCCATGTAAAAAATGTGACTCTAGTAGGAACTTTTTTTTGTATGACGTTGAGGTACTGTTGTCATGACTTACATAAATATTTAACATGATGTTGGTGGTGAGGTGGTGGCGGTATATTGCTTTTTAATGCAGTAAAAAGCAATATACTTTACTTCAGCTGCAAGTGTTGTTATTTATATTTATTGACAGTGTCGTACAAAAATTAACTTTATAATTGGCAAAAATCAGCTCAAACCTAGAAGTACTATCTGCACAGTGTTACCATATATTTTTTTAGAAAAACTGTAAATAAAAACTGTTTCTTTATAGAAAAACTGTTTTTCGAAAAAATTTAAAAAAATCAGAAGAAATTCTGGGATCCCGAAGTATCCTTGGACTAAAATATTATCCCAGGGTATCAATTTTCAAAATATCGAGATTTGATAATTTAATTGCCTTTGACATTTATAGTAATCGACTTTTTACATAGCCTCCTATTAAAACTTTTTTTTAAGAATTTTGTTCTCCCAGGTCCGAATCTAAAGTTAAAAAAAAGTTTATCGAGTCACCCTTCCGAGATTAACCCCTGACTTAGGATAGAATACTTTACTGATCAATGTAGTACTTCAAAATATTCTTTATTGATTTGCATTCCACATAAAATTGACTTTCATTTGATCGTCGGGAATTGTTTGTTTGCAAAAATTAAGTTTTTTGGAATTGTCCTTGATCATAATTGAAAAAATAGTAGTAATTTGTTATCCAGAATTGGCAAATATTTATTTAAAAAAATAAAAAATCAATTTTGGCCTTTTTTGATGAGACATTGGGTGCGTTCGGCAGATACAACATAATAGACAACAGTTCTACAACAGTTGTACAACTATCTGCTGAACGGCCTGATCACTATTCGCTCAGTCTGAGCGCTCAGGTAGCGCTGTCACATTTTGGTAGCGTAAAAAATGTTTGCTACTTTTGATCAAATAGTGATACATTTGTTGTTGTTCATTTACAATAAAAATTGTTTTGTAAGAATGACAAATAAAAACATACAAATATAATTCGAAAAAAAAATTTTAAAAAATAAAAGGAAACTATAGAAAAAGTGTTTTTAAAAACAAAACAAAGAAAACATCGTTCGGCAGAGTAAGTAATCACAAAGCGTTACAAGTCACCGGTATCAGTTTAAGGTTTCTCTGCCGAATGCTACCATTGTTTTAATTTTTTCAAAAAATATAAATTTCTAAATTATCCTTCATTTAGAAATGATCTGAAATGTCAGATATGACTTAGACAATTTTATTCCGTGCTAATTTTTTATGAAATTTGTTATAAAAGTGTTTTGTTTTTCCAGTAAGCATATTTTGTAGTTTTATATTGGCATTTTTAAATTTATTTATGTTTCGATTTGTACCTAATTTTTGACAATATGAAAGTTTTATTGTAGTTTTGGGCTATGGTTTTGGGTCATAATAACCACTTTATAAGTTTACAAATGGCTTATAAGACAAATATTTTATACAAAATTCATTTTATAAACGTGTTATAGTTTTCAAATTATTATGCATAAGCACTTTTATATTTTAATTCTTAAGTTTTAGGGAAAAAGTTGTAAATTAAACAAATGTGCCGATCTAATATGAAAAAACTGTAAAAAAATCCATGAATTTAAAAAAAACTGTTTTTTACATGAAAAAACTGGAAAACTGTTAGGCATCCCAAAAAACTGTAAAAAACAGTTAAAACTGGCTATATGGCAACACTGTATCTGCATCGAATAGACTAATAATATCTTTTAATTTTACTCATTTCATTTGCAAAACTTGAGTTTGACTTTTTTCAGAATTTTGCTTATTAGTGGTTTTGTAGTAAACGAATTCGATGTTAAATATCAAATTATTTAATTAAAAAAAACATACCTAACACAGTCTTTTAATAATACTCGCAATATTTTCTTCTTAAAATCCTTTGAATATGTACATAAACACAGTTGAAAATTTAAAAAAGGACTACCAACTTTTCGTTTAAAACAATTGTGTTTTGTCGTTTATTTTTATTGTTAATTAATTAACTGGTAAAGTCTGTAAAAATAATAGATATCTCATTTATATTAAAATTAATTATATTATACAAGCTGATTGTTTTTGAAAGCATAATATTATACTGAATATTTAAACTTATAACGAAAGTCCGTATTTTGTGCATTTTGTTTATTGAATAACTTATAGAAAAAGTTAAAAAAATATATTTCTTTACAATTTAACTACTCGAAAGAACTTTACTGATTTCCTTTTGAGGTAACTTCTGAACTTTTACGGTAAAGTTATTTGAGTGTACGAGTGATTCAGAACGAGTCAAAAATCTTTGGAGATTCGATTAAAAATATGTCTTATAAGAATAAGAAAGTATTGCAATTGCATTACACTTTGCTATCGATCTTAATTTTATAAAACGAAAATATTCATCCGGAAGCTATTTATTCAATGTTAAACTATAGGGTCCATCGATGAAGTTTAAGCTCGGAAAAAGTTTGAAAATTAGTCGTACCTCTACATTTATATAAAAGAACCCGCTACGTTGTTAGCGTGCCTTAACTTTATTTAATTCCAGTTTATGCAAAAGTAGACCTGGCAATTCAAGTAAATTCACAAATTCAGTTGAAAAGTTTACTGCGTCGGTTTCTTCCACCGATGCTTCGTTACCTGCAGTTTAAATATATAAATTGCATTCTTTTTCTAAGGTTTTTGTCTGTTAATAAATTTGTATAACCTTTTTTTAGAGTATGTTTCATTGCTAAGTTTCATATGCCTTGCTTAAAGTGTTTGCACAGGTAATTAAAAGGGATTCTTTACCCCTTTCTGCTCCTCCCCGTAAAAATACCCAATTATATACAATCTTGCCGCAGTTGGATGTATGACTATTTTAAAGAAGTCACATGCGAAATTTAAGTACCAAACTCCAGCAGTTTAAGCCAATCAAATTCCATTCCATTTTCCTTCAGTTATCTTATGTTTCCATTTCACACGTTCCATTCCATTTCGTTTAATAAGTTTAGTGTTCCAATGCAACTCGTTCCCAGATTCCATTTCGTTCCTACTGTCTTGTGTTTGAATATGTGTTGTTCCTTTTTCCACTCCATTTCTTTAAACTTGCTCCATTCCATTTCCTTTTTTAACTGAAGTGTTTCAACTCCACTCGTTGCCAATTCCATGCTCTCGCTCCCTTTTCCACTTCGTTCCCTCTTCCATTCCATTGTCTATTGTTTCAATACCAATCGTTCCCCGTTCGTTTCCATTTTATTCCACTTGCGTTTCAATTCCACTCATTTCCCATTTCGTTTCTTAATTTTAGAGTTCCAAACACCCCTGTTCTTTAAATTTTGAACCCTCATTTTCACCAGATCCTGTCCAATTTTCCAAAAAGTACCTTGTCGATAAGTTAGCCCATACTTCAAGGAATACATATCATAAATTTCAGATTTCTGGCCAAAGGGGTTCGGGCATGCCATCAAGGGGGAAAATTATTCCCTTTTTAGCCCTCCCGGTAGGAATTTCCAAAAATGCCGTCTTAGTGTACATCTGCGTTGGAGGAGGAACCTACATATATAATTTCAGCTCCCTAGTTCCACCAGTTTGGTCAGCCCGTCAAGGGGGGGATTTTTCCCTTTTTATCCCTGCCGGTACGAATTTATAAAAATGCCGCCTTAGCGGACATCTACGTTGGAGGAGGAACCTAAAAACCCAATCTCAGCACCCTAGTTCTAGCAGTTTGACCAGCCTGTCAATGGGGGAGACTTTTCCTGTGTAGGGTCAACATGAAGAAATTTTCAAAAATGCTGTCTTGGCGGATGTCTACAATAGAGGAGGAATCTTTGCAACAAATTTCAACTTCCTACCTCCAGCGATTTTGGTAGGCCTCTAAGGCGGCAGTTTTCCCTTTTTGAACCCCCATTTTTGCAACGGCCCTGTCCAAAATTCCAAAAAGTACCTTCCCGATAAGCGAGTCCATACTCCAAGTGACACTTATTTTACATTTCAGGTTTCTAGCCAACGGAGTTTCGGCAGGCTGTCTAAGGTGGTACTTTTACTATTTGTGTCCCTCCCGGTAGGAATTTTAGAAAATCCTACCATAGAGGGCATGCAGCTAGAGAAGGAATTCCAAGAATTCAAACATACCCAATTTCAGCTTGCTAGTTCCAGCACTTCGGGCAGGCCGTCAAGGGGGACCCTTTTTATTTTTTTGCCCCTCACGGTTGGGATTTCCAAAAATGTCGTCTTAGCGGACGTCTACGCTAGAGGAGAAACCTACATACTGAATATCAGCATTCTGGTTCCAGCAGTTTGGACAGGCCGTTAAGGGGCCAGTTTCCCCATTTTACAACATTTGTGTTGAAAATTCCAAAAAGTACCTTCCTAATAAGTTAGCCTATACTTTAGGGACACATATTTCAAATTCGACGTTTCTAGCCAAAGGGTATTGACAGGCTATCAATGGGAGGCTTTTCTTCGTTTTACCCCTCCCTGTAGGAATTTCCAAAAATTCCGTCTTCGCGGCTGTCTACGATAGAGAAGGAACCTTCATACTAAATTTCAACTTTGTTGTCTTAGCGGTTTCGGCAGTTTAGCAAAATATTCTATTAATTTAAAAAAGGAATATTAAATGATTTTTGTTTTTTTATAATAATTAAACCTTCTACTTATGCATTTAAAATTAAACAAATGCTCATTTTTTACGAAACAATCGACATTGACAATTACTTTCATCAGAAATATATGGGAAACTATTATTTTATAAATATAAAGAAACATGTCAATATTTTTCAAGTAAAATTTTATTTTTGTTTTCCATGAAGCTTTTTATAAATATTTAGTGTGTTTTTTAATCACCTGGATTTAGAATTTTTCATATAAAAAATGGATTTATTAAATCCAAAAAAAAAGCTGGATTTAATAAATTCACAATAAAAGCACAAATATATGAAACAGCCTATTAATTTAATGTCAGAAAAAAATACGAATACAAATTAAAAGAGAAACAAAAAAATTGAAAAACTAACAAATAAAAGGTTTTTCTTAAATTTTTTTTTATGAAATATGTTTAGAAAAAAAAACTACACCTCACCAAATACATATTTTTCATCTTGGACATGGAGAAATAGCTCAAATAGAAATGGCAATTTTTCATTCTACTGAAAGTAATTTAATTAAATCCAATTAGTGAATATTAAATATTGCAATGGAATTTTTCAATTGTGTAAAAATATAAATTGAAGTGATAAAACTGAAAAGGCAGACTGTTTATCGCTGTTTTATGTAAAATATAATTATAAATTAAAAGTTGAAGTAGAATCCTTCATCATCGAATTCGGTATTAAAAATTAGGGTGAAAGAAGTGTCGGACAGAAAATTTTTTTAAAATAGGAAGAATCTAACCCCATCTGTTGAGCACTTTTAGAAATACTTTTTGGATTTGTTAAATCCAAGTGATTAGAAAGAACGGCTATTATGTATATTATTCAAGGGATACTAATATTTAGTAAAATTTTTTTTGCTAATTTTAGCGAATAATTTTTAAGTTATAGTTTACTACAACATTAATAAAATTTTGTAGCGGTTAGTACTTTTTGCGACTAATTTCATTGTAGCGGTTCTACTAATTTCTACTAATTTCATTGCACTACAAATCTGTTGACAAGCGTAACTAAATTTAGCAAAATATACAGCAGGGATCAAAATACTTAAATTTCACGTAATAATAGTAAAGTTTTCAGTAGCCATTACAGACTTTTTTATTGAGTGTATCGTGCCCTTAAATCTAAAAAACATGCACTAAAGTGCAGATTAGGGGCACAACTCTAATCACCCCAGTCTAGAAATTATTACCAGATATTTGGTGATGTAACTACATATTTGGTAATGGTAACTAGTTACTTTTGTTATTACATTTCTTATTACCTTTATATGGCGATGTCGCGAAAAATAATGAGTTATGGTTACACACCAGCATACTAAAAATCAAAAAATATATCGTTACCTATGTGCTTACCAGTACTGACAAAAATAATGAGTCTAAAAATAGATTTTCAAAAAAATAAATTATATAAAGAAAAATATTTTTTATTGCATTTTTCTTTTTAAATAAAATTTGCTGGTGCGGGAATCGAACCTGGGTCTACAGATTGCCAGTCAATAGCTCTACTATCTGAGCTATATCGACATGTAATATTTAATAGATAAAAACATAATTGACCTGCTGCACACAAGTTAGCTTACTCGCCAACATACAAAAAATCAAAAAATATGTGGTTACATATATCCTTACCAGTGTTTAAAAAATATTAAGTCTAAAAATAGATTTCAAAAAATTTTCAAAAAAATCTAGAAAATTATTTTCAATTTGAAATAATGATAAAAGTAAGTCATTATCAGTAACTCATTATTATATGTTTTAAAATAATGCAGAAGGTAAGTGGGTGTCATTACCGGTAGTCCAAAAAATAATTATATGTCATTACCGTTTCTACACTGGGACTCTAATATTTGTGTCATATGTAGACATTTTCATTTTGTGTTCGAAAATAATTTTTTTCGACGGCCATGCCCAGTTGAATTGACGCGGTGGAATTGCTTATTACAGTTTTTTATTTTTTTTATAAATACTGCTCAATATTGTATTTTCTTCTACTTAACGGCAGAAAACAAACAGCCTTTGATTGAATTCAGTGAACGTAATTTTTGTTTTTCAATTCAGTGAACTTATTTTTTTTTTTAGTTCACTGTACGAAAATAAAATTGAACGAATTTAATAAAGTGGTGAATTAAATCAGTAAGGAATTAATTCACTTGATTTAATAAAAATAATTAATTCTTTGAGTTTGTGTTTTGTTGAACGCGTTCAGTTGAATGAATTCAGGGAATTACTTAAGAAAAGGAATTCATTAATTCCTAAAGAAAATTGAAATCGATTGGTAGTGAATTCGTACAAAAACGAATTAGTTCTTCAAAGCCCTGCTACAAATGAATATTATTTTCACTTGAAACAGCAAAACTGAAACAATACTTCCCAGGAAAATTTTCTGTTCCAAAGAATCGGTTGTAGAATAGCTACTTTTCATTCACAACCCCTTCTACTGTCGATTCTAACACCGATTCTTTTTGTTTGAAATTGTCCCAAAAGCAACCCCTTCTATAGCTTCAAAGTGGAACCGGTTGCTCTAGAATCAGTTCTGGAACTAGTTCTGAAACTGATTCTACGTCAATCACAGCTTCCATATAGGTGTTAGAATCGACAGTAGAAGGGGTTGTAAATGAAAAGTAGCTATTCTACAACCGATTCTTTGGAACAGAAAATTTTCCTGGGAACTAATAAATTCTGACTGCAGAAATTCCATAAGTAAAACACATGAGAAGTATTGAGGACCGAACCAAATTTTAGGGCACATTATGCTTGACACTGTATTTGAGTGCATATTGGATTGTAATAGATCTACTTGTAAGGCAAATACTTTGATAAATGTTTTACCACGAACAATTGCACGATTTTTTCTACTACGATTCAAGTAAAAAAAAAATATAACTACCTAAAAAATATGATCGACAGTATTCACTTTACTTCACATCTCTTTGTCTGGAAGACCACATGACCGCTGGCATTATATTAACATCATCTCATTTTTTTAATTTATTTTGGTTAAAACACAACTATTCAACCTATTAATGTGAGATATGTTGGTGTATAAATATGTAGTGCTTATATTATTTGACTACTGTATGCTAATCTTAACCATCTGAAAGATAGTTTTAAAAAATATGTATTGCATTTAGATTATGAGTACAAACTACTAAGTACAAGTATTAATACATACATACATACTATTATTCACCTAAAGGCGTTTATGTTATTTTTGTACCATAAACCTCTACGTGGTCAGAGTATATTAAGTTTGTGGTGATGTTTGTAACACAAAACAAAATATTGAAACAAGACCCACCTTTTAGTATACCGATTGAATCAGAATCATCACTTTGAATGGATTTAGCAAAGGCCGCCGTATTCTTTCTTGTGCGCACGCTATAGTTCACAAATATTAAGTTATTTTGACACCGACTTACCCCCAATACAAACCGCAAATATAAATCATTTATGTTTAATTATTAAATTTGGTACGCTGACTCACATTTGCCCAAAGACAGAGCCATTATTTGATCGTTTATCTCCTAAATATGTTCATCTAACACTATGTAAAATTAAAATTTTTTACTGATTCTCAATTTTTTTCTTTTTATAAACCAATTTTAAGACAAGCCTATTTCAAGCCAAACAAATTTCGAATCAAAACTTTAATTGACTTTCAATCAGACTGGTGTAATGTATCATCTGGTCGATATGCCGGACTTTAACTTTATTATTCGGTTTTTATTGTGCTCTTTAAGTTTATAGTAACAGCTTCTGTCTTTCGCCTAACAATCATTGATGGTGGGCTGATTTTTATTATTATTTGGTCTTGTGGTCTGGTCTAACTTTATGGTTATTATTCATATGGTTTTTCATATGGAAATCTAGTTATTGCTATTCATATTAAGTCATTTCGTTAAAGTTTATGGTAATATTTAATTATAAATTCATCAGAAAATGGTTTATAATTTTTTTAAATTTTTGCTTCAGAATAATACACGCAAAAAAAAAATATGGTTGGATGAAGACATTCGGAGAACTTGTGATTATCATACTATTAAATAGTTGTGACAATCATACTTTTACCTTCTTTATAATAACATGATCCTTAAATTATCACACTATGATTCCACAATGATTTTACAATATATCCAAAATGATTTTAATATACTCCTATTGACAATATTATTTTTCTAATGACCTTGATATTTTCTTAGTGATCATATCATTGCATGTAAAAAAATTTTGTAACCATTCCGTGCCAGAGATCTTTAATTTTGCTTTCGTACAAAACTAAAATCCGTCACTTTTGTAAAATTGTTTTTTATTGACAGTTTTCTATTTTTAATTGTTTTTTAGATTTCTGACAGTACTGCTTATAGACGCTCTTCGCAATAATTTTTCATACGTGAGTAGAAAAATTAATTCACTTTTTACTTAGTTTATAGTACGAAGGGAAAAAGGAAAAACTTGAAATATAAAATTATTATCGGCGACAATGTCATTAGTAGAGTATGATTTAAATATTATACAGCTATTTCAGCAGACAATATAGTTTTGTAGCTCTGATTATGTTCCAACCACATCTTTTCGCTGCGTGTGCATTTATTAAAATAACAAAAATGCAATTAAAATTCTTTATTAATTGTTGCATATACATTCGAAGCTAATGGCATACAAAATAAAGCGCGTATGGTGCTTACATTTTCTAATAGAAGCACTGTATACCACAGATGAAAGCCGATCCAAAATAACCGCTCCTTCTGAAGTAAAATAAATAAATAAAATGCTGTGGTGTGGATGGCTAATTTCGGAAAACATTAAACAAAAAATTACAGAGCAAGTTGCAATAATTTATAATTTTTTTTTTATTTTATTTGAAATGTTTAATTATGCTTTTGGACGAGAACAAGAAATTCTCATTGAGTTTGTGATCTAATTTAGCAAATATTGCTAGAAACTCTAAAAACGTCGTTTTCCGACAATTTTCTTAAGAAATAATAAAATCCGGAAAGCAGTTTATTTTTTAGAGAAGTTGTGCGTTTGAAGCACATTTTATTAATTCAATTCAAAATAAAATTACTTCTTATCTCTAAAAGGTTTGTCTTCTGAAAGTGCTGGTTAAAACAAAGCTTTTAAATGTTAAAAACAACACAAATGCGGAAAAATAAATGACGCATTTTTACAACAAAAATTTCGAAACAACTGACCTGCGATGGAACGGGAGAAGAGTAAAATTATAACACTGAACACAAAGTGTGCTAATTTGTACTATCATATAAATATGTCCGTAAAACTAATAAATAAGGGACCCAGTGAGTGTTTTATAAAAATCAATCCCACGGGATCCCTCCCAAACCATACTTGGGATTAGTTAATTGAATGGACTAATTAATTGATGATTTAGTGTAGGCCTGAGAAAAATAGCGCCCGAAATGACGATGTACAGCAGCAGCGACATAATTGAGCATGTGTTATATATAACAAGGAGACTTTATGTCTCTTAGTTTACTGCAAACATAATATGCAATGCTAAACGATGAACTAAGGAGCTACTAATATTGTTCAATATCTCAGTGGAATAAAGAAAACAAAATTTTAATAATTTAAAATTTTTTTTTTTTTTGGCAAACAAATAGAAAAAGAGTCAGAAGAGCCATTGATTGCCTTTGTTAGCTATACTCTTTGATATCAAAAAATGTAGTGAACACCAGCAAAAATAACAATAGAGTTGACAACATTGGTGAGAGTATGAGAAAGAAAAAATGAGAGAATAACAAAATCCGCCATTAAAATAAAATAGATTCTATTTCACAACAGCTACGCCCAGCGATTTTTAAATGTCAAAATGTATGGAAAAAATCACTGAGCTCTCATTCTGGGCCTACACTTAATTGGCATTACAATTGACCAATACCAATGAAATTTTTTGGCATTACAATTGATCAATGCCAATGAAATTTTTTTGCAATTGGCATTGTTCAATGCCTAAATGCCCAATTATAATTGATGAAAAAAGCATTTGTTTTCATGTTTCGATAAAAGAACAAATTAAGAAAAATAAATAAAAATTTGAGTGTTTTTTATCTTATATTCGCTATTTTGTCAATATCACACTCAGAAAAACTAATATTTTGGTCTACATAGTTGTCTGCATTTTGTTCCGTAAAACAAACTCTTTTATTTTGACTTAGTTTTTAGTGTGTGCATTATTTTTTTTTCCTCTCGAAATGTACAACTTGGGTTCGGTTTTTAAAATCATTATTTCGATTAAGTCCTTTTTAGAACATTCTATGCTGTTTTTTCTTGCATGATTTAATCGAGTATTTCGGAGTACCTTATGGGTTGGAGTACCTTATGGAACGACTTTTTCTGCTAACATTCCTATAGGAATTGTACAATGTTTTATTATATCTGTATAATAAACTAATATTACTACATGCCTGGCATGTAGTAATATTGCTCTCTTACTTTCTTTAATTAAATTTGATGTTTCTTTGAGAAAACAATAACGGATTGGTCGGCAAAGTTTTATAAAGGAATGTTTAATAGTTTTTCATAATACTTCTTCAGTTCCCCATTCTAAAAATCTCAGAGGTACAAATAAAGCTACGAAATAAACTCATTGCTTGAGTTTGAATCAGAAAATTTCTGCTGCTTGTCTTTGCTCCATAAAGGCACTTGTTTCGGGGTCTGCTTTTAGCAGCTCTGGGTTGATAGCGTCCTCTATTTCCGTAATGGTGGGAGCGGTTGCTGGTATGTCATCCCTCTCGATATGACTGGTGCAATTACATAATGGGTGGGGTATATGCACGTCAATTGACAACATATTGGAGTAGTGATTTACCCAAATATCGAGCTGACTACTTTTCGAGATTTCCATTGCAGTTTCGTAGCAGTTTTGAGGAGGCGAAATTTTTATTATTATTTATTATTACTAAGCTTTCTTGTTACTTTATACATTTCACGGGTTGTACATGATTCGGCTGCCGTTTGTGCTTCTATTACAAGGTTTTCTGCTTGTCTCTGCGAGAGCTACGCATAACTTCTTTATCGAGAGAACTATAATTACTCTGGAGTCTGAATTTTTCCATACGGGTTCTCGCATCGTTTAGCTTGAACTTTAACTCCTTCCTTGTGGTTATGAGTTTCCACATATAATCGGATATTCACTGTTTTCTTTCAGGTATCTTGTACCTAATGTGATTTGCTGCAGCATTACATATGACCTCTATAATATTTTCAAACTCACCTAGAAAATTTGGTATGTTTCCATTGAAGGCCTAATTTGTAGCTCCTAGTGTATTTTATTTATTTATAAGAAAACTAATATTTATCCAACAAACTTTCTCATAATCTGAACGTTTGATATGGAGTGCCTCATAGGTAAATATATTTCATAAGCTGCTTAACAAATCAACATTTTAATAAAGCAGATGTCCATTTAGTCCGAAAAGAAAATGTGTTGTTTAACAGACTTCATCAATACAAACCATAAATGATTCCTTAGCCATTTGTAGCTATTTGTCAAAATGTCTGTCTATGATTTAATTAACGTTATGTTAACCATTTCCATTCACTGGATGAATGAAAAAAAAAAAAAATTATATATAACTAAATACATAAATAGTATGTAGCAAAAATAGTCAAGAAAAGACGAAAGAAATGACAGATACGAAAAAATACATAAAAGTTAAATTGTTGCATTTTAAAAATACAGACCAGACATTGTGACGATGATAATAACAGCGCGTTTACATTAGCTTCAAATATATTAAATTTCAAAATAAAAACTTCTTTTAAATAATACTTTATTTTTAAGGCTTCATTAGCCTAATGGTAAAGTAAAAAAAAGTATCTGTAATCAATTTAATAGCGAGACACTATATTCAATACTCTATATCTGCAATTTTGGCCAAAATGAGTTTTTGATGGCAAAATCATTGTTAATATTATATCCATCTATGATATCAATTTGGAAGCGAAATAACCATCCTTTGCCACTTTTTTGAACATTTTACATTTTCCCATATCTACAAACAAATTAATTTTCAAATACAGAAGTCTATATCTGCATATAAATTTAAATTATTTGAATTCTATAAGGTATACATTAAAGTTTTTTGAGAATATCTTTTTTCGTAAATTTTGTTTTTGCAACTAACCACCAAACTTTATTTTAACAATTTGCAAACGGATATATTGACGCAATTTTCCTTTTTGCAAAATATTTTTGCGATTTCTTTTTTGCAAACTAAGAACCAAACTTTGGTGTGGAAATTGGTATTATATTCCCAAGATTAAAGATTTAAAAAACCACACTGAAAAAATGGCAAAATAATCGCAGAAAAGGGCTAAAAAGGCTTTATGTTACAAAAGACTAATTAAAAAAAATTAATCAGCGATTTACATTCTGCAAACAAATATATTGATGCAAAAATTTTATGTTTTGCAAATTTTATTTTTCGCGATTTTTTATTTTTTGCAACTAACCACCAAACTTTGTTTTATGACATGTGTATTATAGTCCCTAGAATATAGATTTAAAAAACCGCACTCCAAAATTTGCAAAAGAATAGCGGAACGCGAAAAAAGTCTAAGAAAAAATTGTATTAAAAATCTTAGTCAGCGATTTACATTCTGTAAAGAAATATATTAATGCAAAAAATTTCCTATTTGTAATTTTTTTTCGTTATTTTTTTTTGCAATCCATACACTCAAAAAAAAAAAGTTAGTAAAAAAATTAGTAAAACGTCTTGTATATCAAGTGTACTAGTTTTCAGCAATCTTTTTGCTGAAATTCCGTTTTCAGCAAAAATTTTAGTTATATTTTTTTAGCACTAAACTAATTTTGAACTAATGTTTTACTAATTTATTTTGCTGCAAAAATTGTGCTGAGAACCGCATGCATAGCGTGGACGACAACCAGATGTCGCAGCTTTTCTGGAAACGGAAATGACAAAAAAAGAAAAACAACTCTACACATATTCTATATTTAAATTTTCAGCAAATAAATTAACTAAAGTAAAATTTCGCTACAAGTTTTTTGAGTTTTTTTCAGTCTACGGATTGTGAATATTCAGCAAAAAGTTTAGTGATTTTAGCAACGATTTTTTTCATTTGCAGTCGACTAAGTGTTAGCAAAACTTTTGCTGAAGATTACTATTTTTTTGGTAAAAATCAGCTCTCTGATTTTCAGCAAACCTTTTGCTGAAATTACCAACTTTTTTGCAAGCACGCTCCTGACTAAAAATTTGCTGAAACAGCAACATTTTTGCTGACTTTACTGACTTTTTTTTTTGAGTGTAGGTTATAAATTTTAAGAAATCACACTTAAAAAATTGCTAAATAACGGCGGAATGCGAAAAAGTGTAGAAAATGACTTAGAAGAGCTAATCAACTTGACATTCTGCAAAAGAATATATTGGTGTAAAATTATCCTTTTCGCAAAATTTTTTTCGCATTTTTTTTTTTTTTTTTTGCAAACTAACCACCAAACTTTGGGCCAGATATAAGTGTAATAGTCTTGGATTATGGATTAAAATACACTGCATTGAAAAAAATTCAAAATAATGGCGGATTGTGAATAAGCTTAATTAGCGATTAACATTTTGCAAACGAATATAATAATGCAAACTTTTTCGTTTTTGTAAAATTTTTTTTCCCATTTTTTTTCCAAACTACCCATTAATTTTTGGAATAAGATATGGATATAATAGTTCTTGGATTATTAATTCCAATAAAACGAGACTTTTCCATCCCTGATTAACAATTCTGTGTTCGGTGATGTTTGGAGGCACATAATATTGTTTTCCACAAAAAGTATAGAGAGATTTACATGGCCATTTGTTCCTAGTAATGCATATTTTTGATATTTATCAAAACTACATATCTGCTAGTATTATCCTAAAATTATATAAAAATTTTATTTCAGAACTCTATATCTGCATTAGCGACGTAAATAACGCAAATAATTTCAAAATAAGTATATATAGGAATAAGTTACCATTTTTAAATAAAATTCTAGAAGACAGATTGATTCAAAAAAATCTTATAAGCAAGTGAATTAGTTTTATTGCGCTCCTGAACAATTGTATTTTTGCAGATATAGAGTATTGAATCTATGGTATCGATATATTAAAATAATACAGAAAATATTTTTGTCTTTTTTCTATGAAACTATTGTCAAGTTAAATCGGAAAAAAGTTCTATTAAAAACTTAAATTTTCTATTTAATTACTTGACATTTAATTCTATGCACAAGAAAAAGCTAAAAAAATAATATTTTAATTTTTTGTACTCTTCCCGAGTAAAAAAAAATAATATGGTATAATTATGTCTTTCTACATCAAATTAGATATGATTATATCGGGTCAAAATCCGGATAAGATTCTGTATGATTTAATATATTTAGATCTTATCCGATATAATTTTATCCACCATTTTTCGGAACATAACATATCTCCAATTATATTAAATAAGATGTCATTACATATGACATTAGGGTTGCCATATCGCAAAAGTCTAATAACTTGACACTTCGCAAAAAATAACTTGATTTAAAAAAAACTTGACAATAAAAAAAATTTAATGTGCATATGTGTTCAGTAGGGTGATTCTTAATAAAAAAATTTATAATTTTTGAATACACTCGCCATTTTATTAAGATTCATAAAAAATAAAAAAAATTTCAGTTTTTTTTTGGAATTTTTTGGGACAAACTCGATAGTGCTACTAGCCATTGAAGTTTGGACATATGGGTTAAATGGACCAAATAATAGAAAAACAAAACTAACGAAATTGATTAGTGTTTTTTTTTTTTTGTAGCATTTATTCCTGTATAATAAGAAGAAAAAGATGAAGTCTGCATGAAGTCGTTGACATTTTCAAACTTTAGGCCAAAAAATATATAAACTTTCCATAGTTTTCGAATCGTCAATTTGAAATTTTAACATACATATTTTTTTTCTGAAACGTAAAAAATCAAAACTTTTTTTTATAAATTTGTTTTTCTTGTCCCAGTAAAATTATTGTTTACCGATTTTTAAGCAAAACCGTCTTTCGTAAATCTTGACTCACGCTCTCAAAACCAAAGATATACCTTAACCGCCATTTTATTTTGATAATATATCAACAATTTAATAAATTTATGAAAAAAAAGTTTTGGGTTTTACGTTTCAGAAAAGAAAATATGCTAAAATTTTAAAATGGCGTTGCAAGAATTATGAAAAATTTATATATTTTTTTTGGCCTAAAGTTTGAAAATTTCACCGACTTCCTGCAGACTTCATCTTTCTTTTCTTATTTTCCTGAAGCAAAATTTGTAACTAATTTTATAAGTAGAGACACTAAGCCAGCTTCGGGATTGCCAGATCTTAAATGTATTTTTGACAATTTTTCAAATATTGTTTAGGGTTTTAAAAAGTAAAATTTTTCAAATTTACAAAATTTTCATTTTACATCCTTCTCGCTTGAAAATCGTTCCTTATACAAAAAAAGTTTGAAGGCAAAATAGTAGGTAATTATATTTTCTATTGATATTAGAGCTGGGCGCGTGAGTGAATTTTGATTCACACTCACGCACGCTCACGAAAGAAAAATAATAATCACGCACGACTCACGCACGAACAATTTTTTATAATCACGCTCACGCACGCTCACGTGATTAATTTTAATTTGAATCACGCTCACGAAATACTCACGAAAAATGTGAAATTTGTTTTTTATCTTAATTATTTACCCAGCGAAATTGTCGGATGCAAAGAACCGGTTGTAGAACAACATGTACTTGCATACAACCTCTTCTAATTTATGTTCTATCATCGGTGATTTTTGTTTCAGTTTGTCCCAAAAGTAACAAGTTCTTTTCCTCCAAAATAGAACAGGTTGCTTTGCAACCGGTTCTAGAACCAGTTATAGAACTGATTCTGAAGCAGTGAAACCTTCCATTTTAACCTCCAGAAATCAGTTCTAGAACCTGTTCCACGGAAGCGGTGGTAAAAACACCTGCTCTAGAACAGATTCAGAGGTAACCAGTTCAAAAAAAATTTTGGGTAGGGAAACTTTCTTTATTGAATATAAGTTTTATTTATTTAGAATTAAAATTAGCTTAACTATAAAAGAATTTTGTTAAAAATTTAACTAATATGCAAGTGCTTGTGCAAATACATATATATGAATATTATTAACACTTTAGAAAAGATATTATTTTCTGTTGTTGATTATACTTGAATGGATGCCACTACATTGCTAGATCTGTCAAAAAAAACAGAGCAGTATATTGGAAGATGACAAAGCAAATTGTGGTATTTTTCTGTTGTTTTTTCTTTGATATTTTAAGTGTTTAGAAACGCTCCTAGACGAGAACAAGAAATTCTCATTGAGTTTGCACTTTAACTTAATACATATATCTAGAAATACTGAAAACATCGCCCCCTGACGATTGCCTTATTCAAGAGTAAAATTTGGATAGGGACATACTTTTAACAGATTACTTTTCATACTTTGTTAATTAAGTTTTGGGATTTTAGCGCATTTAATTCCTTTAATTTAATTTTATAAAATTTTTAAATAACTTGAAAAATTTACTGTAAATATTTAAATGGTATTCCAAATTTTTGTGGAGGGACAAAATTTTTCAATGTTTTGTACAAGAAGTCGATTTCTTCTTTACATAAGAATTCTGCCAGAAGTAGAAAACACCCATTCGCTAGTACATGAACTGATTGGAATACACATTATTTGAAGGAGGGGAAGATCTTTGGAAATTTTCCAAAATTGTGAAGTATCGCAATCTGGTTTAATATAATCACGCAAACTCACGCACAAAAATTTACTAACACACGACTTACTCACGAACATTTTTTTTACTCACGCTTACGCACGACTCACGTGAGTGCTATCATTTTAACCCTCGAAAATTTTGTGTCACGCACCCATCTCTAATTGATATAATATAACCCCTAGTAAAAATGATTTTTATATATTCATTATGATTTTTATACAAACATTTATGATTTTACACAATTATAACTTGTCGAGTATTGTGAAACATATATTTTTATATGATTATATCAAAAGATATTTAATTATATAAAATTATATTAACCAGATCCACCATTTTTCGGATCAAATAATATATTTTTTATATAATTATATTAATCCATACATGATTTGATCCGGAAAATGGTGGATCTGGTTAATATAATTTTATATAATTAAATATCTTTTTATATAATCATATAAAAATATATGTTTTACAATACTCGACAAGTTATAATTGTATAAAATCATAAATGATTATATAAAAATCATATCTGATTATATAAAAATCATTTTTACTAGGGTTGTTTAATAAAAAAATGTTACTTAGGAAAAAACTATTTAATATCTGAAGACCGCACTGAAAATATTATTACAGTAACTGACTGTAGTTTATTTAAAAAGTTATCCGTACATTTATTTTTAAATGAATATACAGTTAAAATTCAAAGAAATATATTTTTTAACTGTTTTTGTCATTTATTTAAAAAATAAATTACATATAAATACGGATTTTCTGTTACAGTTAATATTTTCATTTAAAATGTTTTGTTAAAAAAAAAATTCCTTTTCAATTTCTAGGTCAGTTAAAAAACGAAATGAACTAAATATCATTCATTCTTACGGATTTTGTAGTTAATTTTTTGAAATTTAAAAAAACGACATAAATGAAAAATCATTATTTTTTAAGGATTTTGTAATTTATTTATTAACATTTAAAATAAATGAAAACTTCTTTGGATTTAAATGAAAAGTCAGTAGACCGGTTTTCAAGTGATTTTTTCATTTATTTTAAATTACATTTTCAGTTAATTTAAACTACAAACTATTTTGTGTGCGCTTTTTAACGGCCTTGGGCATTAGCATTAAAACTTCAATATGTTTACCGATAAAGACATTTTTAATTATATATGACGCTGTATTAAAATTGTCCTAGCATATGTAACTAAATATGGTACATATTAATATATATGGGGACAAGTATATTTATACTGACCTATATCGGACATCATATAAGAAATTTTTGAAAAACTCAAAGCTATACAATATTATATCCACAAAGATATATTGTCACACTTGACTATATGTAAACGTATTAGTCCATATTAAATTATGTAATTTCCTATATAATTATTTTTACTCGGCTTGTTATTCATTATAAGAGTGCTACATTACATTTCTTACGGTACTTACAAAATAATTTGGGCTTTACTATTTATACCCTGCTTAAGTAGTGGTCTAAGGTATATGAATTTATATGAAGTTTCAATGACGAAATTGATATTTTAATATTTTAATTGATTTTGTACCCATTATGAAAATGATACACTCAAAGGAATAAATCTGTAAAAATAGCACAAAAAAGTTACTAAAAATTAGTTAAAAACGATGCTGCAGAAATTAGCAGATTATTTTAGTTATATTTGAGTTAAATTTTTGTTAATGGAAAATAGCACATTAACCTGCTAAAATAAGCAAAACATTTTGCTAAATAATTTGTAGCTTAAAAACTCAAAAAAAATTTTAAAATTTTCGGAGTTTTTTTCCGATCTGTTTTTTATACCCTACACCACTATGTGGTCAGGGTATTATAAGTTTGTGCTGATGTTTGTAACACCAAAAAATATTGGTCCTAGACCCGCCTTATAGTACACCGATCGGCTCAGAATTTTTTTTTTATTTCGATTTAACGATGTCCGTCTGTCTGTCTGTCCATGCATTCTTGTGCGCACTCTACAGGTCGCAAATATTAAGATATATTGATGAAACTTGGTACACCGACTTATGTCTGCCCAAGGACAATGCCTATTGATTTTGGTTAAAATCGGTCCATGTTTAGACCTAGTGCCCATATAATGGTCCCCCCAAAATTATATTGTTTATACGCTGCAGATCGCAAATATTAAGATATTTTGATGAAATTTGGTACACAGAGCTACATTCGCCCAATAACGCAGCCTATTGATTTTGGTGAACATCGGTCCATGTTTAGACCTAGTGCCCATATAAGGGTCCCCCCAAAATTGGCTTGGTTACAAACTGCAGATCGCAAATATTAAGATATTTTAATGAAATTTGGTACGCTGACTCACATTATAGAAAATTTTGACACAAGCCCCATTTGAACCCATTCGAATTTCGGATCCAAACATTAGTTGACGTTTACCCAGACTGGTGTAGGGTATTGTTTAGTCGGCATGCCCGACTTTAACCTTTTTACTCGTTTTAAATACAAATAAAAATCGTGCCTTTTTCAGACAGCAATTTACAAATTTTTTAGTAAATATTACTGCTGATTTCTGCAGGATGGACTGCTATTTGCATTCAACTAAATTTAGCTTAAAAATAGTAAAAATTTTGTAGATATAACAGTTTATTTTTGCTATTTTTACTCTACTAATATTTAACAAAATGTTCTACAGGTTTTACCATAAAATTTGTTATTTTCAATTAACTAAAAGTTAACTTAAATATAACTAAAATTCTGTAAATTTATCAGTTCTAATTTTGCTGTTCTTATTTTTCTAGTATTTATTTAGCAAAAAAAAAATCTGTTAATTTTAGCCATTTCTCTGTAGCATCATTTTTAACTAATTTTTAGTAACTTTTTCTGATATTTCTACGTATTTATTTCTATGAGTGTAGTATTAATTACTAAAAATTTTGTACGATTAATTGAAATAAGCTGTATTTTGTCTCATGCCTATCAACGTTAAGTATTTAAAGCAAATCTACGTTAACCCGATTGTAGTATAAACAAATTTTAAACAGGTTTTGTTTATAATTGTTCCGTTATAATCGAACGTGAGCCAGCAAAAGTTTTTAGGAAGTAACGGGAATAAGTTACGTTAGATGTGAAAATGTAAAACGTTGAGTTTTCAGCGTTGATAATTATCCGTGTTGAAAGTTAACGTGCATACGATAAGAAATGTATTAGTTTTCGTCTAAAACGCGTTTTTATGCACTTTGAGTTTTTTTATGAGTTAACGGATATATTTAGTTAAGTCGAAAACACAACTAGAATTAAATACTTCAAATATATACACTCAACCAAAAAAGTCTGTAATGTCTACTGAAAAATTTTTTTAGCAAAATTGTTACAAACTTCAATTCAAAATCGATTTGCTAAAATCAGTTAGAAAACTTACTAAATATCAATAATTTTTATCAAAATTGCAAACGGTTCTCCAGTTTTAAAGCATTGGAGGTACAATAAAATTTTCTGTTTGTTATTTCCAAACTAAGTAACAAATATAACCTAAACAAGAATTGTAAAAAATCAACAAATTCTTGTAAATAAAATTTTTTAAATTTGTATATTTTTCTGCTAAATTTAGCACTCGGTTTTGAAATATAAGTAAAATGGTTTGCTGACATCAGCAGCGAAAATTAGTAACTGAACTAGTTATATAATATGTACCCAGTGTACAATTGGAGTCTGAAAAGACTCATAAAACAGCCCCTAGCCCTTCTGAAATCACAGATATATGAGGGTGTTTTCCTTCACCGATGAAGCCTCATTCTGAGCGCACTTTTATGACTCATAAAAGACTCCATATTATGAGCATTGATGGAAAATTTTGAATTTTCTGAGCAATTTATGAGTCATTTATGAATAATTTTTGAGTCATTTATGAGTATTGAAAAAATTTTAAAAAAATTTTCAATACACTTATAAATAAGAGTCTGTTGTGTTTCATTTATGACCCTAAAATTTGAGCACTCTGAAAATGCTCGTATTTCAGAGTAGGGGTAGTTTACGGAATAGTTTTTAAGCAAAAAATAAAAAAAATAAATAGTAGTAGTAGTATTCTTTATTTTCATAATGCAGCAATATATATATTACAAAAATCAATAATTGGTATTCAAACATTCGACCATGACGTCGGTCAAAAAAAAAAAATACATACATACAATACAAAAATACAACAATTCCTTAAGGTTGGCTAACTTATCTAAAAGTACGCTTAATTTAAGACTATCCAGAGTCATTTTAATGCAAATTTTATTGGTGGTTAAGGTTAAAAGCCAACTTCACTACCTTAACCAAGACTAAAACTCTCCTCAAGATAACTCTAAAATTGCGTTTACATCTGTTTGCAAATCGCGAGATTTCAATGGAAATCTCGACCCGAAATCTTGACCGTTTACATTTGCACTTTATGACAGTAGCGAGATTTCGATTTGACAACTGCCCTTTTTTTGTAAACAAAGTACCATAAAAAATAACCTCAAAATAAAAATATTTCTAAAAACCATTTTATTCATTGGCGGAGTACATTATTTTATGTAATATGTGTAAATTTGTTTTTTATAAGGACGACAAGCTGGAAGCCAGATTTTGCAATATTTAGGACGACATGCAATTCCCACTGCTTTCTTCAAAGTTATGCTTCGCGGGAAGCAAAAATTAGAACCACGCGACACTTCTTATAATCATTAGTACATTTCCATTGGGTCTAAAGTCATATTTATTAAATTAGTAATAATTTTTTTATTTCATTATTTTGTGTTATTTTTATTTATTTTTTTAGTCAGCTGTTGACCATCGTTGCCACTTTTTCATGCAAAAACTCTACAAATTAAGCGAAACACAGTGTTGTATTCTGCAAATGTCTCCAGATTTGAGAGATTTTCATGAGATTTCTTAGAAATCTCGCAAATTTACGGGATTTCCATTGTATGGGGAATCTCGAGATTTCACATGAGATTTTCACTGAAATCTCAATTTTAGTCGAAATCTCGGGATTTGGGTGCAAATGTAAATGCAACATAAATAGTGTTAAAATAAGCATGCTTTTAGATAAATTAGCCGACCTAAGAGAAATAAAAATATGCAAGTATGTATTAAAAATGTTAGTAGTTTTGTATTAAATTGAAACAAAATAAATCCACTTAAGTTGATAAAAATCATAAATTTTGGCACATCGAGTTTTTCTCCAGTTTTCCAGCTACGGTAAGCACGAAGGTTAAGGAACGTAACAGAAATTTATTTTAAATCAATTACAGAGACTCAAAGGAAGAGTTAACGTTATAAAACCTAATATCTTTATTTACTAATTTACTGATACAATAACGTTTATCAGAAGCCAAGTAACTAGCAAGGATGTGAGAGAGCGGAACAGTTTTCATCACGATTGGAGTGGGCGTGGTGTGGCAAGTCTTCTCAAGCTGGAGGTCGATCAAGAACCATAGAAGGATTTGCAAAGTCAAAATTTTTGGATCAAAAACATAAATTCAAGATTTGATTATTTCTTGATCTATGTGAACCAGTTGATCCAGGTTGTCCAGACTTTCCCTTTTTTTCCATTTTTGGTGTACTTTTTCTCCGGGCCAGCCTGGTTGACCTGGACTGCCTGACCATTTTGGTGCTCCTTTTTTGGATTTCCGTACTGGGATCTATTTAATAGCACGTTTGGTGTGGTGAATGGTTTTGGACTTTTTATAGTTATTTTTATTGATTCATATTTATGTGTATATAGCCATTCGCTGGGTCTTTGGAGAACACGTTAGTGGCTGAGTGGCTTAAGGGGCTGCCTTTAAGCATGTTGTTTGTTGGAAAGGCTCAGTGTTCGATTCTCTTCAGGGAAATAAAAAACAATTGTGTAATGTCTAATAAGGGCAGTCTCCCAACGCGGACCCGCAGGTCTTAATAAGCTTCGGATATGTTGTAGAGTGGAAAAAATCATTTTTTGATTTATTTTATATTTGTTCTAAAGTAACTATAAGAAAATTTGGTGCGAAACGAAAGATATTTAGGAGGCCTTTTTACTGGTATATAAAACATGCTTAAGGATGTTTAGTTTTTTATGGCATAACACAAAACATCAAATTTTAAGTGGTGTCAATTTCACGTACGTATGTCAATTTCACATATATTAATACCATGCGCGGTTCCAGCAATTAATATAAGGGGAAAAATCATACGCCACAGTAGACAAATACATTGAGTTGGCCACTGAGGCGTATGATTTTCCATTATATTTAAGTGAAGCGTATTTCGACTATTTTCGATATACTTCCTACTTCAGATTAGAATCGAATTTTCCCGAAGATCTATATTTTTAAAGATTTGGGAACCTCCGACTTCTCATTATAGGCAAACTTTTTCTTTTTAAGAATAAATTCCCGCTATGTAAAAAAAAAATTAAATTTCATAAATTTCAGACATATCGCCGTACAAAAAATATAAAAAATGGGGTTTTCCCCAATTATCTTTTTTGGTTGTAATACCTCATGCCATATCTTTCTACATTAGCTAATGTAGTTTTCAATAATATTTTTTAAAAATCCAACTTGGCATAACAACTACTTTCATTCGTGTTTTCCACGGTTGTCATCTGAAAAACTGAACTGGTTTTAAGAGAGTTTCAGTGTAAAATAAGAAAAAACATGTGAGTGCTATTATTTTTATCATCACTGTTTTATCAAACTACTACTGGAAATTTCGAAACTAAAAATTTGTAAATTAGGAAAATATTTCAAAAATTTTCATAAACGCTTGATAATTATTTTAATTTTCAAACAAAATAGTTCTCTAATTTTCAACCTATTTTCTTGTGGCGACACCTCAACTGTTTTTCTTTGGTCCATTACAACGTTTAAATAGTGTTCTTTAATATATAAGGGCAACAAGATCGCAATATAGTTTTATTCTTCTTTGTGGCTAAAAGGACAAATTCAATACTGTCATTCAGACGGGGACAAGGAAATTTTGCCAGAAGAAGGTCTCGATTGATACGTCCAATTGACGAGTCGAACTGCTAATATTCGTTCACAAGTGCTTGTATTCGTTTATGGGAAATTAGTGACTATCAACAAAATTAAATATTGTGGTCAGACGAATCAGTTGATATCTGTGGGAAATTCATTCCCAATACATTATTGTGAAATTTTGTTCATATGTAATAACCGATAACTAGGTGTTAATCGATAACTGTACACATCTAAGGATTCGGGTTGAGTTGTTTAATCGTGTGTCCAACTCGTTTATTCGATTAATTATAAACATTGGGCATAACGGGTTTTTTTTTAGTAATCGTACATTAATTTCAAAAAACCTATTTGAAACTAAAAATCGTTTAATTTTGGCGGTTTTATTAACATATAATCGTCAAGTGGAGAATTAAGTTGGATACGTAAAGTGATTGTTATTAATCACAATTCACGTTTATTTTGTGAATTATAATTCGGGTCCTTGGTGATAAAAAAAAAAAAAACAAAAAAAAAAAAAATAGATTGGTTATCGGAACAAACACGGTATACATACTACCAAAGCAACAGACACGTAAAATTATAAATTGAAAATTTTAGATATAATTGGTTGAAATTACAACTTCGAGCAGACAAAAGGCCTTATGTCATCGCTGGAAAAAAAAGGTGAGTTGTAAGTTATTCTGTTAAATATTTTCAATTTAAAATTTTTTTATACACAACAATATAAAAAAAAAAAAAAAATATTTAATTTTCAAAATTTGTTTTTGGATTTCTTTTCAAAAGTCTTTATAACCTGAAATAATAATAGTTCGATTCCGAACGTTCCATGTAAAAACCTACAAACATTTAGGTTTTAACTTAATTCTTACACTTTGGTTTGATTTCATTTTGGCTTTTGTTCACACTCAAAGAATTTTGTTAGTAAATATATTATAACTATTAAGTAATTGTTATTTTTTTTTGTAATTTTTTTTTATTAGCCAGTTAGGATCCATTATGGAAACAACCCTTATTTTAAATTCTTTATATAAATAAATAAATTATAAATTTTAACATGATGTGTTAATTTTTTTTTCTAATTTCCACGAAAAGTTAATAACTTTCGGATCAATCATACTAGGGCCGATTAGAATATTCACTATAATCGGCAAGGATGGGTGGGTAAAAGATTATGGGAGAATAACATCTTCTCACTTTAAACTCTTCTTCATTCCCTTTATCCTTCCGTTTATTATTATTATTTCATTGTCTTTAGTTATTTTTTTTTTTTGGGTCGATATTAGGATTAGCTACCTAAATTTTTTTTATTTTTTTTAACTGATTCTCAACTTAATTCTGCGGAGACAAGATCACCACCCTAACACCCTGAGCACGGCCGGAGTCGTAGCGCGGGTCTCCAACGAAGTAGGGCCATGAGGAGTATGGATCGTTACAAACATGAAAAATGTGGTGTTTTTAATTAATTATTTTTATTGTTGTTAAGCAATTTTATTAAATTGTAAAGTGCACTTACATCAGGGATGATAAATGGGATTTCTATAATAGTACTAACCAGCTTTAAAAATAGTACTTTTTTGACCTCTATAGTACCAACAATTTTTTCATTTAATTTTTTATCATTATAAATTAACAAATAAAAACTCATAAAAAATAAAGAGTTCTGTTATATTATGTAACTCATACAGCAATAGAAAAAATTTTGTTAAAACTATGAAAATTAATTAAAAATTCCATTGCATACAAAAATTCTATCAGATTACTTTTGTAAAATATTAGTAAGATAAGAACAGCAAAAACCAAACTGTTAAATACATATACAAAATTTTAGTTATATTTGAATAAATTTTAGTTAACGGAATATAACAACTTATCCTGCTAAAATTAGTAATAAATTATAATTAGTAGACTAAAAATCTCCAAAAAAGTAAGTTTTTTAATACGAATAAAAATCTAGTCTTCTGAAATCAGCAGTTTAGTATTTTTAGCAACCATTTCCGTTGATTTTAGCGGGATATACTGCTATTTTCATTCAACTAAATTTAACTTAAAATTAACAAAAAATTTATATATATAACAGTTTATTTTAGCTATTTTTACGCTACTAATTTCTGCAGATTTGACAGTATAATTTGTTATTTTCAATGAACTAAAAGTCAAATATAAAAAATATATAAAAAATCTGCTAATCTCAGCAGTTTCTTTTGTAAGGCCATTTTTGATCAATTTTTAGTTGCTTTTTCTGATATTTTTACAGGTTTATTTCTGTGAGTGTAGGCTTCAGAATTTAAAGTCCCTGATTATCGTATTTGACTTTATTTTAAAGTGAATATTATTTTTAAGTTATTTGCCGGTCTATTCTACCTTGTAATGTCATAAGAATATTTTGGAATGAACAGATTGATTGACAATCGAATCAAATGAATTTAATGATTGCATTAGGTGCATTAAGAATTCATTCGATTCTTCGAAATAGGTTCTAAGTATTTAATCATTCAGAAATGAAAATCGAATGAGTGAATTCCTTAGCAGTTCTGGCAGCGAAAAACAAAAATTTTTGTCGTTTAAAAAAATACAAAAATTTCTAGATTTCTTAATTCTCCTAATTTTTAATATATTTTTTTTTTGTATACATACTAGGGTTTGGGGTTCGGGAATTCCCGGGAAAATAATATATTTTTCCCGGGAAAACGGGAAATTTTAAAAATATAAAATTTTTTAAATTGTTTTTGTTTCGAATAGGATTTTTTAATTTTAGTCATAAAAAACATTTTAAATACCAAAACAAAAATGTCATTGTTAAAATCTTTTAAAAGGGAATACATATATTTGACACACAAATAAAATCTTTGCCAAGTAATTAGGAGCATTTCAACTAATAAAGATTTTTCGCATAACTTATTCAAAATGTAAGTAGTAAAACCTAAAAACTTGGTAAAATGTTTAAGAAGTATGAAAAAAAGCTTTGTTTCTTACAAATAATCGCCCTTACTATCTAAATTTTTCAAATGTAAAATTTAGGTAAAGTCGACTTTAGTTAAAATATTGGGTGGCAGTATACCTTGACTTGGTTTATTTTTGGAGCATTCTGATTGGTTAATTTATTTTCAACCAATCAAAATATTTGAAAATATAAATATTTTTGTAAGGTTTTCATACACAAAATGAACAAAACCGTTTGATTAAAAATAAAGTCGACTTTAAATTTAAAATACTCCTTTATATTAAGGGTCAATAATTTTATAAGTAACGTTTTCATTAATAAATGTGAAAAGAAAAGACTGGTTAATGGTGGTATCTAAATTTGTTTATCCGACATCTAAATTTGGTTCACAAAAAATAAAAAATTGATGGTCATGCAACTTCTCTTGAAGAAAACAACAACAAGAATATCGTTTCAGCTAAAATTAGCAAAGTAAACAAAGAAAAAAGTGTAAGCTGAATAGGCATTAAAGGTTTTATGCAAACATTTCCTGAAATGGTATCCAAATTGGCCGCAGTCAATCGTTTATTCGAGAAAGTTTTTATAATAAAAACCTGATATTGCAAAAAAATGAAACCGATGTAAAGAAAATTATATTAAATTACTACAATCATGTAAAAGATATCATGATAAAAGAAATATTGGTAACAATAGGAGATTTACTATAATCTTAGATGAATGGACAAGAATATCACAAAAGAGATATATGAACATATGTATAAACGGAAATAATTCATTTTATAACCTGGGGTTGGTTTATATATCAGGAAGATGTAATGCTGATGAAATAAGAAGAATTGTAGAAATAAGACTAGAAGAGTTTTTTTTGTCTTTGGAAAATAACATTGTGGCCACCATATCTAATGGGCCAAGTGTGATGAAACGGTTTGTTTCCGACAGTCCAGTAGTAGGTGCTTTCTGCTGGAATCATGCAATTCATTTCGCAGTGCTGCGAGTAATTTATGTGGAATCAAATGTTCAACATTCTGATCTTTTTTACTTTGAATTCGCACTACACAGACTACATTTGTACGGAAATAGTGTTTTTTTTTTTTAACAAAAATTACTTATATAGGTGGTTTTCATTAACAATTTGGTTCAAAAATATTTTTTCATTCCCGTTTCCCGGGAAATAAAAAAGTCCGGGAAATCCCAAACCCTAATACATACGTATTTTAATAAAAAAATGAGGTACTTTTGAGGTTCCAATAGTGCCACAAAAAATACTATAGTACTAACTTTATCATCCCTGACTTATATTGTTTAATATGTTCTCTGCATTAGTTTTGTATAACACTGTGAGACAAATGGTAGGGGTCAGGGTTCAAACTACCGGGGAAAGTTATATCGGTAAAAAAGAAGTTATACGTGTCCCGGCGTTTCGCTGGGTCACCCCTAGGAATCGAGATATATCGATTTGACCTTTGGTGGTCATAACTCGAGAACCACTAGTCCGATTTTGCTTAAACAATTTTAAAAAAATTAAAAATTACAATTCCTTTAATCTGTTCATATAACGTTTTTCTATATAATCAACAGTTTTGCCGGTAAAAATAAATGTATGAAGAAAAAAATATTTTTTGTCTAAAATATTAAAAAAAAGTAATAAACAAAAGGTTATTGATTTTTATGGTAGCGGTAACAAACATTTATTTTTACCGGCAAAACTGTTGAGTATATAGAAAAACGTTATATGAACAGATTAAAGGAATTGTAATTTTTAATTTTTTGAGCAAAATCGGACTAGTGGTTCTCGAGTTATGTCAAAAAACAGATATATCTCGATTCCTAGGGGTGACCCAGCGAAACACCGGGACACGTATAACTTGTTTTTGACCGATATAACATTTCCCGTTGGTTTCATCCCATCCCGATTTTGACTGTCGCATAGTGTAATTAGCACAAAATTTTGCTTATTAATGTTAAAAAATACGCGTTAAAAAAAACACTAAAAACTGTTTCTCTTAAAACCAGTTTGCATATAAAATTAAAGAGACTTTTTAACAGCAGTTGAGGCGGGTGGTTTGTCTTTCCCAGCAAAACCTTTCATTACCATGTAATGAGTTTTAGATATTGAAATCTTAAGTGTTCACTAGTTACCTTTTAATTACTAAACTACTTATTTTAACATGGTGATGTCATTGGAGGAAAGTCATTACACTGATGTTACCTGTAAGTAGTTTATCAGTTGTTCTATAAATAGATGTTGAATATAGATTTAAAAAAATATAAAAATTTAAAAACCAATAGGAGCTGACACGTATTGATCAGCGTACCCCACAATTGCCAGGCAAACACTCTAACCATTAGACCACGATATCACTATGATTTTTATTGCTTTAACTTATGTACACATTTATTGTGGCAACTGTTATACATGTCTATTTTCACAAAACTTGTTGTTACTAAATACTGCTTAATGAACATCAACATTTCTATAAATAGATGTTTAATATAAATTACAAAAAAAAAAAACAACAATGGAAGCTAACACGAGTTGAGCAGCGATCGTCATGTCTGTCAGGCAAAAACCATAACCACTAGGCTACGCCATAGTTATGGTTTTTAATGATTTAGAACATATATTATTGGTTTCAGCTATTGTGAAATAGTAATGTGTGGGGTATAATTATCGGTAACTCATTACATTCAGTTTAAAAGTAATTCAACGGGTAATGAGATATGAGATCTAAGTAATGCATGTAGTAATGACCAGTCATTACCAACCATATAGACTAATTAGTCTATATGGTCGTTGGTTTAACGTAACTTTGCATGCTAATTTTTAGTAATTTGTGTTACTTTATTTTAGAAATTTTTCAGCTAATTTAAACCATAATTAATTCCCTATGATTATATTTTTGTGTCTCTGCTATCACATAGAGATGGCGCTATATTATCATATTTTTGATGGCATTATTATAAAATGGCTTCTATCTCGAAAACTAAGCGAGATAGAGCAAAATGGACAAAAAAAAATCCTAGACTCCCACTAATAAATATGGGCATGTATGTCTTGGAATAGATCCGGAGAGTCCTAAACCCCTATTGTAAGCGAAAATTTTGCAGAAATTTCCAGTTAGATCAGTTAAAGTTTCTGTTGAATTTAGCTCAAATGTCTCACCAAATTTAACTAAAATTGTCTATGTATTTAGCAGTATATAAAATATAGCTTACCTAAATTTAGCAGACCATGATTCTCAACTTTACTAAAAATTCGGCAAGCGCAAATACAGGCACTATTTCCTGTTGTCTTAACAGGACGTACTCTTTTTTATGAGTGTAGTCTTTTTGGCTATATGCTCTAAGTATAATTCACGGTCCCTGGTCTTTCAATGTTAGCAAAAACTTAATTTATACGGTATACGAGATTATATTTTTTCTATTTCTTCTTTAATAGGAAATATTTTTTGTTAAGAGTTGTTGTCAATACAATGTATATTATTTCTTTTTACTCTTTAACTTATTAATATACGTTTGTTTCTTATTAGATTAGCATTAACTTTAAGATTCAACAGCAACAGTTATTATCATCATTAACGTCCACGCATCATCAAAAATGGTCAATACTAATTTAAATTATGGTTAGGACTGGTAAACAACTTTAACAACTTGAGCGTATTTTTTCTAATATACTTCCAATGACTTATAACGTTTACAGGAAAAGGAAGAACTAAAACCATTACCAATTTGGTATTTGTGCATAAAATCCAGACACTTCGTTACCGCACTGAGGGAATTTTGCTGGACGAGTGTTAGTGAGGACTAATGAAGTTTTCTTCACAAAGTTAATGAAAAATTTCTTAAATTTGAGGAAAAAGCTTCATATATTTTTTTTAGTTTTTGAAACTTTTTCATTGAGTGTATGAAACTTATAATAAAATGATTAATTTTTTCACAAAATTTTATGAAAAATTTCATCAAAAAAAACAACGTTTAATAGAGATTATGATATGTTACAACTCAATTGTTGCTGAGCAAGTTTTTCTGTCGAACGCGACCACTAATAAAATTTACAACTTTTAACTGTAATTTTCACACCATGAGGTAATTATGCCAAATGACATATAATTCAGAAAACATTTGATGTTTTTATAATTTAAAAATAATTGCATTTGACAATAGATAACACAATACAACAAAATAATAAAAATTTGATGCATCGGGATTGTGACACATCATTTCTAATAGACTTTGGGACGCAGATCACGAATATGTCCTAGAATTTTAAAGTTAGCTATAGTTTAAGAAATATTTGCAAAAACGTTTTTGTAGGAAAATTAAATTTTTTAATAAACTTTTTGCCAAAAAAATATAAAATTTAAAGTAATAACGCTATTTTTTGCGACAATTTAAAATGATGAAATATGGCCTTTAATTTGATATATTGCACGTTTTGACAATTGCGATAATATTCCCTATACCCGTGTAAAAAAGTTTAGATCTGACCAGATCTTTTTGGTTCTCAATAGATATGATTCAATCTAATTAGATCCTGTACCAGATCACATCAAATATGATCAGATATGGCATATGTGATAATACCTTATGGCAAGATCTGATAAGATCTAGTGCCAAATTTGTTCAAATCTAAAGTGATCTGGGCAAATGCGCAAGATATGCTTAGATCTGATCAGATCTAATTAGATCTCAAATTTGTCCCCAATTTTGAGATCTAATTTGATCTGGTAAGATGTGCTGAGATCTGGCCAGATCTGATCTTTTTTACACGGGTATATGCATTTAAAATTTAAATTTATCTTTTTTAACGATTTCGTTAATAAATAATCCGCGATGAAAGGAATATCTAATATTTGAATTTGTACCTTTAGTAAACATCTCATGTTACTTAGTTTATCAAAAAAAAATCGCATTTTCTGTTTTAATTTTAAGTTAATATTGACTAAATCTGAAAAAGACTGACTTTTTTAGTACCTAAAAATTAAGGTGTCTGTGACAAATCTTAAAATATAAAACCCTCATAAAACCATTCAGAAATATAAAATATATATTTTCTAATTAATTTCAACAAAGTTTTAGATAATTGAAGTGCAAATTTATAAAAAAATAACGATTTTAAAATATGCATGTCCAAAAATGTACTTTATTTCCTTTTGCCATAGTAAATTCATATAAAATTTATTTGAAATAAAAAAGATGTAAAATGTGTATTTCAGATTGAATTTTCTGCAAATGTTGATGCAGAAATTGTGATTCTTTTAATAAAAAGAATTTAGTGGAATATGAATTTACGTCATGTGTAAAGATTTTGTAAATCCGATTAAGGGATTTTACTAGATTTGCAAAATAGGAAAACAAGTGAAATTTTCACTTTAATTGCAATTACATCCTAGATCCTTTACATAATCAAAATAAGTTGATATGTTTCTAAAAGCTCATAGTCTATATTTTTAAACCATATTAAAAATTATCCGTGGTTTAGTCAGGTATATGAATAAAAAAGAAATTTAAAAAAACTGTCTTTTTGCTAAAAGTTTAATTTGCAAATATTTCAAAAACTAGAGCTAATTTTGAAATTTGGTGTTCACATTCGTGATATTCATCCTAAAATCTTAATCTGAATGGTTGCAAAATTCATAAAATTTGGAGATGATAGGATTAAAAACGTTAATTACACAGCTCTACAAAATAAGATAATATTTATAAGTCGCACAACTTTGCACTGCATTTAGGATAAATTGAATCTGTAACCAGTTTATTCAAATTGGCTCTAGATTTTGCACAATTTCACTTTTTTCCATTTTTCAACCGATTTCAATTAAAAATTTGTAATTTACTAACTGTAATGTAAGTCCAGAAATAAAGCTTAATTCTGTGCCCTATTTTTCAAACTTAAGTGTGTATCAATATCTCATTGTGAATCAGAGAGTTCATATACAAAGTTACAAAATTCGCGTCCCGTTGAATTTTTGTACCTTATGTAATGTCCCGCTTTGTATGTTTCAGTTATCATTTTCTTATTGCGGTCAATTGATGAGTTAGAATGATGCACACGAAACAATTGTATTGTTTCCAAGAACCTTTATTTCCTCCAAGATGCAAACTTTGTTTACAAAACGTAGACATGATTTATGTACTCGTATATCTAATCTCATATTTTTAATTTTTTTTTTATTTTTATATTAATGAAGTGTAACAATAATATTCAGTTTCCTTAATTCTATACATTATCGCATAAAAAAGTGTTAGTTGGCCATTTGAAACATCCAACGAATTGACCTTGAAAAACTCGACACGGGTTTTTATGTTCATCCCTTTTCATGGGTGCAGACTATTTGAGAACTCCGGCTTTATGTTTGTTCGAAAATTGCTATTTTTAAAAATCCGGTTTCGGTTAAAAAAATTATTGAAACCGTTTTCGATTTTCTTTCTGTTAACTACACTTAACCAAAAAAAGTCTGTAATGGCTACTGAAAATTTTGCTGTTATTACGGGAAATTTAACTATTTTGAGGCCAGCGGTATTTTTTGCTTATTTTAGCATCACATGTCTGCTGATCTGTAGTACAATAAAATTATAATAAAAAATTAGTAGCCGCTACTAAATTTTAGTAAAATTTATGTAAACTGCAATTCAAAATCGATTTGCTAAAATCAGTTAAAAACTTACTAAATATCATAATTTTAGTACAATGAAATTAGTATAAATAATTAGTTGCAGCTACTAAATTTCAGTAAATTGTTGTAAACTGTAATTTAAAATCAATATGCTGAAATTAGCAAAAAATTGTACTAAAAAAAACTGTAAAATTAAAAAAAAAAAAAAATTCTTTCGATTGTAACAAGCGTATAATTACTTCATCGTACTTGAAATTTGGAGTCAAAATTGCAAACGGTTCTCCAGTTATGATCTTTTTATGCATTGGAGATACAATAAAATTTTCTGACTGTTGTTTCCAAACTAAGAATATATCAATAGTAACAAATATAAACTAAACAAGAATTGTAAAAATCAAAAAAAAAAATTTTTTAATTAGTATATTTATCAGCAAAATTTAGCACTCGGTTTTGAAAAATTAGTAAAATGTTTTGCTAAAACTAGCAGCGAGAATTAGTAAAAAAATCCGTAATTTGTAATTAGAGAATAGCAAAAATGATTACTAAAAAAAAATTGTACTAAAAATCAGTATAAAAATAGTAAAGTTCGATTGGAAACTGTTTACAAATTTTTTTACTAACTTTTTTATCTGAGTGTACAAAACACTGAAAGAAGTCACAGTTTAAGTGCTAATATGCTATCGTTGTAAAATAACATGATTTTTGAAGTTTAACCCATATAAAGTTGCCAAATTTACGATAAATGCTAATTACTAACTAAAGTAGCATGAACGTGATACCCTCACTATATTTTTATACCCTACACCACTATGTGTTCTGGGTATTATAAGTTTGTGCTGATGTTTGTAACACCAAAAAATATTGGTCGTAGACCCACCTTATAGTATACCGATCGGCTCAGAATTTTCTTTTATTTCGATTTAACGATGTCCGTCTGTCTGTCTGTCCATGCAATCTTGTGCGCACTCTACAGGTCGCAAATATTAAGATATTTTGACGAAATTTGGTACGCAGACCTATGTTGGCCCAAGGACGAACAAGGTTTTGGTGAACATCGGTCCATGTTTAGACCTAGTGCCCATATAAGGGTCCTACCAAAATTATATTGTTTATACGCTGCAGGTCGTAAATATTAAGATATTTTGACGAAATTTGGTACACAGACCTATGTTAGTCCAATAACGTAGCCTATTGATTTTGGTGAATATCGGTCCATGTTTAGACCTAGTGCCCATATAAGGGTCCTACCAAAATTATACTGTTTATACGCTGCAGGTCGCAAATATTAAGATATTTTGATGAAATTTGGTACATAGACCTATGTTGGCCCAAGGACGAAGCCTATTGATTTTGGTGAACATCGGTCCATGTTTAGAACTAGTGCCCAAATAAGGGTCCCCCCAAAATTGGCTTGGTTACAAACTGCAGGTCGCAAATATTAAGATATTTTAATTAAATTTGGTGCGCTGACTCACATTATAGAAAATTTTGACACAAGCCCCATTTTAACCCATTCGAATTTCGGATCCAAACAATACACCAGACTGGTGTAGGGTATTGTATAGTCGGCATGCCCGACTTTAACCTTTTTACTCGTTTTATTATTAATAATATTAAGCTATTACACTCATAAAAATTAATCTGTACAAATAGCAGAAACAGCTAATAAAAATTAGTAAAAAGGACTCTGCAGAAACAACTACGGAAATCAGTTGAATCTGTTTGCTAATGCAGTACCCAGCAAAACTTTGGTAATGGCTGCGAAATACCCACGCACTTACTTGTAATGACAACTTGTTACCATTTGCATTATTTTAAAGCAAAAAGTAATGACTTACCGATCACTTATTACGTATTGTATGATTTTTAAACGCAAAGCAATGATTAAAACATTTTTGAAAATCTATTTTTAGACACATTACTTTGTGATTTTTTGTAAGCATGGGGGTAAGTTGTACTGGGTTGTGCTAAGAAGCACAACCCAGTAAAACTTTGGTAATGGGTGCGATATACCCACGCACTTACTTGTAATGACAACTTGTTACCATTTGCATTATTTTAAAGCAAAAAGTAATGACTTATCGATCACTTATTACGTATTGTATGATTTTTAAACGCAAAGCAATGATTAAAACATTTTGGAAAATCTATTTTTAGACACATTACTTTGTGATTTGTTGTAAACATGGGGTTAAGTTGTATAATTTTCGACATCATGAACGAAAATACGAATCACAACAATTCATTTGCTTTCAAAGCAATCAAATGTTATATGTGTCAATAGCTCAGGGGGAAGAGTTATGGGCTAAAAAGCAAGGATCCCGGGTTCGAAACCCAGCGTGACCACGTTTATATATTTAATAGACAAATATTTGTAATATTTTTTTTTTTAAATGAATTTTACAGGCGACGTAAAATTCATCAGTGAAGTAAAATTTATCAGTGAATGTGCGCAAGATATGTACTTTTTCAGCTAATTTATGCGATCGAGCATTTCAAAAGTGCTTCAAATCACTATTTTGGTAAAATATAATATCACATTATTGCTTTAAAAATAATAATAAATCGTTTAACTTAGATAAAATTGTATAAAATAAACGTTTTACCATAGAGCCACTAAATAAAAAACAAAAAATTAATAATAATATATAATAAATAAATAATAAATAATAATTTGTTAATGGGAAGACATTCTACCGACAATGTACTGTTCTACTTTTGCTATTTTAAGTCTCCTAATATTCAGCTAGAATTTATAATAATTTTAGCAGGATAGATTTTAAAATTTTTGTAGGTTTAAAACATCATGTTTCATCATCCCAATCGTATATTTTTCTTAAATCACTACAATAAATATAAAAAAATGGAACCGATTAGTTTAGAGTACACATAAAAAAGTTATTACATTTTTTTTTTAGCAACATTCCCAGTAGTTAAAAAAGTTTTTTAAATGATTACAAAGGATTTTCCTATGATATTTATTTGAATACATGTGAAAAGATATTTTTTTATTTAAAAAAGAACACAACTGCAGTTTCGTTTATTAAAATAATATTTTAAAAATAAAATACAATCGAAATGCAGAATTTTCGAACGATTGGCTTAAAAATAGTTTTGATAAAATCAGGTTTTATAAAACCAGTTAACCGACAAATTATAATCGGTTTTCGGTTTATTTGAATTTTAAAATTATTCGAAACCGGTCGGTTTTTTGAAATTAAAAAAGTTTTGTGTTGTACAGTGGCATCTAAAAATATTAATTAAAATAACAAACTTCCAAATTAAAAAAGTTTTTTTTGTTGAAATTTAAATAAAAATAATATAATTTTGTTCTTTTGTAAAGGGTTTTTCAACAGGGACGATACAAAAGTAGAAAGACAGGGACAGCAAACGACACCATATTTCTTGCCGCTCTTTTGACATTTCTCTTCAGTAAGGTTTGCCATTTCATGATGGAAAGATATACGAGCCAACAACGAATCGAAATTATTAAAATTTACTACCGAAATTCCGAGTCAGTGGCCTCAACGTTAAGAGCGCTACGTCCAAATTATGGCCGTCATAATCGTCCTTGCAGATCAACAATTGTGCGTCTAGTGGAAAAATTTGAATCCACAGGCACAGTACAAAATGTTCCCGTGCCAATGAGATAAAGAAGTGCCCGTAGTGTCGAGAATATTGCTGCCACTGAGGCTTCAGTTGAAGAAAGCCCAAATGTGTCTCTCACACGTCGTTCTCAAGCGTTGGGCATCTCTGTGACGTCGTTGTGGCGAATTTTGCGAAAAGATCTTGGCCTACATCCTTACAAGATCAAACTGACGCAAGAGCTCAAGCCGCTTGACCACTAGAAGCGTCGTATGTTCGTGAATTGGGCTGAGCAACAACTTGAAAATGATTCAGAATTTCATCGAAAAATCATCTTCAGCGATGAGGCTCATTTCTGGCTGAATGGCTTCGTCAATATACAAAATATGCATTATTGGTCAGACAGCAATCCACACGTACTCCATGAGTCATCATTGCATACCGAAAAAATTACGGTTTGGTGCGGTTTATGGGCCGGCGGCGTCATTGGGCCGTACTTCTTCCGTGATGATCAAGACCGGCACGTTACTGTGAATGGGAATCGCTACCGTTCAATGATAACCGAATATTTTTGGCCCCAATTGGATGATATGGACTTGGAGGACATGTGGTTCCAACAGGACGGCGCCATAAGCCACATAGCGAATGTCACAATCAATTTATTGCAAACCAAGTTTGGAGAACGTGTTATCTCACGAAATGGTCCAGTCGATTGGCCGCCTTGGTCGTGCGATTTGACGCCGTTGGACTATTTCCTGTGGGGCTACGTCAAATCTATGGTCTATACCAACAAGCCAGCGACGATTGATGAACTTCGTACGAATATCGGCCGATTTATGCTTGAAAACTGTCGAAAATTGGGTTCAGCGTCTGGACTTCTGCAAGCGTGCCCGTGGTGGCCATGCAAAAGAGATCGATTTCCTACATAATGGAATCGAACGTACTTTCACAGGAATAAAGAATTTCATTGATATCCAAAACCGTTTTTGTTTTATTTAAAAAAACTTTTGTCGCGCTCTTATTGAAGAACCCTTTATATTAACTGTCTGATTTGGTAAAATTCAGCTATAAATAAACACATTTTAAAAAGCAACAATTTTACATAAAAGTCCCTAATATATACACTGAAAAAATTATCTTTCATGTTATTAATGATATAATTTTATAGAATTTTTTTCGCAGAATCAAGGAAGAATTTCATTATGTATATAATCCCAGTGTAGAAAATCATTACCAGATATGTGGTTATGTAACGACATACTTGGTAATGGTAACTAGTTACTTTTGTTATTACATTTCTTATTACCTTTATATGGCGATGTCGCGAAAAATAATGAGATGTCGTTACACACCAGCATACGAAAAATCAAAAAATATATCGCTACCTATGTGCTTACCAGTACTGACAAAAATAATGAGTCTAAAAATAGATTTTCTAAAAAATAAATTATATAAAAAAAAAATACTTTTTATTGTATTTTTTTTTTTAAATAAAATTTGCTGGTGCGGGAATTGAACCTGGGTCTACAGATTGCCAGTCAACAGCTCTACCATCTGGGCTATGTCGACATGTAATATTTAATAGATAAAAACACAATTGACTTGCTGCACACAAGTAAGCTTACTCGCCAACATACAAAAATTCAAAAAATATGTGGTTACATATATCCTTACCAGTGTTTAAAAAATATTGAGTCTAAAAATAGATTTAAAAAAATTTTCAAAAAAATTTAAAAAATTATTTTCTATTTGAAATAATGATAAAAATAAGTCATTATCAGTAACTCATTATTATATGTTTTAAAATAATGAAGAAGGTAAGTGGGTGTCATTACTGGTAGTCCAAAAAATAATGATATGTCATTACCGTTTCTACACTGGGTAGTATAGATTGACTTGAAGTTTTTCTGCATCATGTAACATTCTCGAGATGAAAAATCTGTCTTTAATAAGATTTGAAAAAATTGTTGTAAACTCCGTACCCAATTTTACCACCAAACTACTTAACGAGTAAGAAAAACAATGGCATATTTGGATTCACCTTGTACACTTGAACTAACTTTGCATCCTAATTTTTAGTAATTTATGTTTCTTAATTTTACAAATTTTTCAGTTAATTTAAACCACAATTATTTCCCAATGTTTATATTTTTGTGTCTCTGCTTTCAATATCACGTAGAGATTGATGAATTTCATAATTTTTTATTGAAAATCACAAAATGGCTTATATCTCGGAAACTAAGCGAGATAGAGCAAAATGGACATACTTTGAACTTATCAATCTTCATAAGCCACCTATACTCTCAAAAATAAATATGGGCCTGTCTCGGAACAGATCCGTAGAGCCCAAAAACCAAGACTGAAAGCGATATTTTAGGAGAAATTTGCAGTTAAATCAGATAATGTTTCTGTTGAATTTAGCTCAAATTTCTTAGCTAAGTTAACTAGAATTGGCTGCGT
This sequence comes from Leucophora obtusa, assembly GCA_949987735.1. Taxonomy (NCBI): domain Eukaryota; kingdom Metazoa; phylum Arthropoda; class Insecta; order Diptera; family Anthomyiidae; genus Leucophora; species Leucophora obtusa. The sequence goes on from OX465296.1 coordinate 183,306,301, forward strand.
ATTTAGCAGTGTGAAAAATTTAGCTTACCTTAATTTAGCAGACCATAGTTCTCAACTTCATTGAAAATTCTGCTGGTGCACATACAGGTACTATTTCCTGTCATTTTAGCAGAATTTTAAACTATTTCTACGGGCGTTTTTTATGAGTGTAGGCATCATACGATTTTGTTTCGGAAAGAAAATTCGGACAAAGCGTTTCTGAAAACAAATGAAAAAAGTAACCAAATGTAAAGGGCGAATTCCTGAACCGTGAACGTAAATGTGCTGTAACTGTAACGTGCCGTAGCTTAACAGTGCACTTATAGAACACCATAAACCATTTAGCATCAATTTCGTGTATTTTATTTATTTTAATCTTAATTTTTCAATGTATTTGTTTATTTTTATTCCTTATTTGTTGTTTGAATTAATTTTTTTTATTCATTTTATATTTTTGCGAATAAAATCGTTTAGTTGTTTCGATGTCGGATAGAAAATTCTTAAGGCTGAGTTACCCAACCGTAAACGTATCTGTAACGAATCAGCTGTTTCGATACCACAAGAAGAAATGTATACGAATGGTTACTAACACGTAAATGTAAACGTACTTGCCGGATCATTGTGTTGAAATCAGAATTTTATATCCGGCATCGAAAGAGCTGAATGATTTTAGTCGGAAAAAATATGAAATGAATAAAGAAAATTGATTAAAACAACAAATAGAAATTAACAAATAAATGGTAAAATTTAGAATAAAATATAAAACCACATGAAATAGATGCTAAATAGTAATGTCGTTTACGGTAATCTATAAGTGTACTTTTTAGCTACGGAACGGTACAATTACATCACATTTACATTTACGGTCCCATAATCCGCCCTTTATTGATGAATGACCCGGCAAGTACCTTTACATTTACATGTTAGTAACCATTCGTATACACTTCTTCTTTTGTTTTCGAAACAGCTGATTCGTTACAATTACGTTTACGGTTGGGTAACTCACTGTTAAAGGCGGATTATGGGACCGTAAACGTAAATGTGCTGTAACTGTAACGTGCCGTAGCTGAAAAGTGCGCTTATAGAAAATCGTAAACGACATTACTATTTATCATCTATTTCGTGTGTTTTTTTTTATTTTATTCTAAATTTTTCCGTTTGTTTATTAATTTGTATTCCTTATTTGTTGTTTGAATCAATTTTATTTATTTTATTCAATGACTGATAGAAAATTCTGATTTCAACAGAATGGTCCGGCAAGTACGTTTACATTTACGTGTTAGTAACCATTCGTATACACTTCCTCTTGTGGTTTCGAAACAGCTGATTCGTTACAGTTAAGTTTACGGTTGGGTAACTCAGCCTTAAAAGTCTGTAACTTTAAACTCCGTTACCAAAATTGTTTCATGAATTTATAAATTAATTTTCAGGCCTAAAAGTATGCATAAAAAAATTTATAATATGTATTCAATAGGGTCTCCTTTAGAGATGAGCGATCCAGTGATTTTTGAATAACGCTGCTACCAGTGATCGTGATTTTCAAATCACAGTTCCTTTAAACAGTGACCGTGATCACGGGTTTGTAATAGAGATGGGCGATCCGGCGATTTTTCAGTAACATTGTTCTCAGTGAATGTGATTTGCAAATCGCTCTTCTTTTAAACTGTGATCGTGATCACGGTTTTTCTATGGAAAAGACTGCGATTTTCTGATAAATAAACGAAATAATATTTATGGCGAGTTTTTAAGATGTCAGTTAAACTTAGTTTAATTAAACCGAAAACGAATTTTGTAAGCCATTTCAAAGTTTATTAACAAAAATTTGCCGGAAAAACTTTTCTCGAGTATAATTTATTTCTTTATTGAAATAAAACAAAATAAACCAAATTTTAAAAGCAGTATTCCAGTTACAAACTGCGTTAAACTAAGTTTAAATATAATCCGTTTCCTAAAAACTGGGCCTTAAAAGAAGAATAGTTGCGACCGGTAAAAAAGACATGATAGAAGGAGACATTTTATTCAGAAGAGTGTGAAAGCAAGTCACTGTTATTGGAAAAAAACATGCATTACTGTGCACAATGAAGTTTGCAAGAAAGAATAGTACAAAAATATTAAAAGAACGACATTCCGAGTAACTGCGACTTGAAATATTTGATCACTGCCGTTACCAGTGATTTATCAATAACTGTGATTAAATCACCGGTATGAAGATATCGGTCATCTCTAGTCTCCTTGGAGATTATTACAAGATATTAAAAATATAGCGATGATTATTTTTAGGCTCAAAATTTAATTAATAATTTATTGGAACGAAGACGGTTAATTTTGCATTTCCTTGGTTTCGAATCGATATTTCAAGTCCTTACTGACCTTAGTTTGACAAATCGTCGACCGGCCTGCAAAATGCAACATGTGTTTTTTAATAGATTTTCAGGAGAGCGAAAAAACTGTTACAAAATCTACTTTTAAGATATTTTATTGGCATCATATGCCTTAATGATTCACGACCTCATTTAGTAAAATCATCATTAAGGCATATGATGACAATAAAATATCTTAAAAGTAGATTTTGTAACATTTTTTTCGCTCTCCTGAAAGGCCGGTCGACGAAATGCATATAACAAGACACATTAAATCTTTTTCCCACAATTTAAGAATTTTTTGTTTGCGAAATGTTCTGTTTTTAACATTTTATTTTGTTACGGCGCAACCGCTGATTGAATTTTTAAAAATTTTATCCTTTTGAAAAGGATTTTAAAGGACAAAAAATACAAAATTAAAAAAAATATATATATTTTTTTCCCCCGGAATGAATTGTTATTTTATTCGCGAAACCTCTAATTTAATAAATACAAATTTGTCTATTATTAAAAAGCTAGTTGAAAACCCAAATATAAAAAATTAATAAATTGAAAAAAATTGTTATGTAGTTTTTTTATATTTAGCGTGTTTTTTAATCACCTGGATTTAGAATTTTTCATACAAAAAATGGATTTATTAAATCCAAAAAAAAGCTGGATTTAATAAATCCACAATAAACGCACAAATATATGAAACAGCCTATTAATTTAATGTCAGAAAAAAATACGAATACAAATTAAAAGAGAAACAAAAAAATTGAAAAACTAACAAATAAAAGGTTTTTCTTAAATTTTTTTTTATGAAATATGTTTAGAAAATAAAAACTACACCTCATTAAATACATATTTTTCATCTTGAACATGGAGCAACAGCTCAAATAGAAATGGCAATTTTTCACTCTACAGTAAGTAATTTAATTAAATCCAATTAGTGAATATTAAATATTGCAATGGAATTTTTCAATTGTGCAAAAATATAAATTGAAGTGATAAAACTGAAAAGGCAGACTGTTTATCGCTGTTTTATGTAAAATATAATTATAAATTAAAAGTTAAAGTAGAATCCTCCATCATCGAATTCGGTATTAAAAATTAGGGTGAAAGAAGAGTCGGACAGAAAATTTTTTTAAAATAGGAAAAATCTAACCCCATCTGTTGAGCACTTTTAGAAATACTTTTTGGATTTATTAAATCCAAGTGATTAGAAAAAACGGCTATTATGTATTTTCCTTGTGAAAATGTAAACTCCGTTACCACAAAAAAAAAACCTAAAATTTTGGAAAAAAAAAGTTTTTGTGAAAACTTGTAGAAGAGATTTTTTGGAGTTAGGTTAACAATGCATAAAACTACTGATTCCATTAAGAAAAATATTAACAATATTTGTATCTCACAAATTTGGCCTTAAAACTTATCACATTTTATGATATCACCCATATATATTTGTGTGTTCGTTGTCAATTACATTTGTAGAAACAACGATCTTCCCAACAAAACAATATTTTTACATGGGACTAGCCATGGTAGGTATGTTTGTTCAACAACGATTTTTGTATTTTTTAATACAAAATTTAAAATAATTGTTGAATATGTTTTTCGTAAAAAAAACAAAATATAGCAAAATTGCAAATTTATAACGGCCACTTCAGGATATGTATATGACCATATATTAAAATAAAAAACAAAAATTCATGTCCGGGGTCTTACTATGTGCTAGATCCACTGTGTAATAGTAGATTTGAAGAATTTATTGACCTATAATCTTGGGGCCAATAGAGTCTTAAGTCTTCAAATATGGTTGCGGAAAAGGCATTTTCAATTTTTTAATTCCACAATATTATTGTATATACATATGTATGTACTACATAAGCAGTGGAAAATATGGAGCATAAATATGTATGTCAGTTTAATGAAATTTACTATTCTTGGAAACAAAGTGGCCATCATCATAATAAAAACGAGTAAAAACGTTAAAGTCGGGCATGCCGACTATACAATACCCTACACCTGTCTGGTTAAAAGCCAATTAGTTGGATAGGATCCGAAATTCGAATGGGTTAAAATGGGAGTTGTGTCAAAATTTTCTATAAAATGAAAAAAAAGAGAAATCGTAAATATAGCCAATATGGGCGATAGGTCCAAATATGGACCGATCCTATCTAGAATCTGTAGGCTTTATCACTGGGACCATGTGAGTCAGCGAACCAAATTTCATTGAAATATCTTCGTATTTGCGACCTGCAGCGTGTAAAAAAGCCAATTTTGCGGGGCACTAGGTCTAAACATTGACCGATTTTAACCGAAATCAATAGGCTTCGTCCTTGGGCCGTTGGGCCGACATAGGTCGGTATACCGAATTTCATCGAAATATCTTTATATTTGCGACCAAAAATGCATGGACAGACCCAGCAACTGGTTACCTCTGAATCTGTTCTTGAACAGCTCTTTTTACCACCAGTTCCATGGAACAGGTTCTAGAGTTGATTCCTGGGAGTCAAAATGTAAGGTTTCAATGTCGTAGAATCAGTTCTATAACTAGTTTTAGAACCGGTTCCAAAGAACCTGTTGCTTTTGGGACAAACTCAAATAAAAATCACCGATGAAGGAACGTAAAGTAGAACAGGTTGCATGCAAGTACAACCCGTTCTTTGCGTCCGACAATTTCGCTGGGGACAGACAGACGAACGGACGGACGGACGGACAGACGGACATCGTTAAATCGAAATAAACTGTGATTCTGAGTCAATCGGTATACTATAAGGTGGGTCAGGTGCAATTTTTTTTGGTACAAACTTATTATACCCTGACCACGTAGTGGTGTAGGGTATAATGATGTTCCGTTGATGGGCTTTCGCTGATACTGTTTCGCTTGTTAATCAACAACATCAGCAACAGCATCATTCTCATATTAAAAAAAAAACGGACATAAATTGTTAAAATATACAAAGACGTAACATTATGATTCCATATACTATTTCAACGCAGAAAATGTCTGTGCGTAAAGAACGATTGATGAAGCTGATCTAGTTCTTGGTATAATATAAACATTTATTACGATCAATAACTACCCAGCGAAAAAATTGGTTAATAATTTTTTTTTTAATTATTTATAAGCATACACTGATAGAATTTTCGTTCATACTATTAATGAATCGATTTCATTAATCTGAATTCATTGATTTAATGAAAAAATTTCATTGAATTAATGAAAAATTCATTTATTTAATGAACTTTTTCATTATATATTTTTGCTAATTACTAAAATAGATATACATATGTTCCAGTAAGGAACGCTACGGTTGCAAACTGAAATTATTTAAATATAAAAGTCCAAATAATGACATAATTTTGTTTTGGCTATTTAGATCAATCGGTAACGCGGTAATGTTTACATTCTGGTGATTACGGGTTCAAGTCGAGTTCAGCGAGATATCATAAACGTTATAAAATCAAAAAAGAAATATATGTACAAATAAAAATTAATAAAATAAAAGTAAAAAGAAATAAAAAAAGTTACGCAAAAAAATATATTTTTCAATTAGTTTTCATTTAATGAATAAGTTTCATTGATTTAATGAACGCGATCTTTGGGGACTTTTCAATGAAAAAATCATTGGATTAATGAACAAATTCATTAATACTATGCACAAAATTCTATCAGTGTACACACACAATATTCGAAAGAACAAATTATCCAGTGAGTATTAAGGGGAATTAAAATGATGTATTACATAATCAGTCCAATTTATATTAAAGAGATTTTATACATTTGTTAAGTCTCGTCTCTGTGTAAGTCATTTCAATGTGCTACTTCTTTTACGGTAATACAATAATACGTCCCAGATTAGTTCAATAACGTGTCCTCGGAAAAGTTATCGACCAGTGGGTTAAGGGCGTCAAATTTTCATATTAATTGTATAGCAATTTTAGATCCAAAATAGTTTACATGTGGGCAAATATTTTCGTTTTGTTCTATTATATTGTGTTGGATATTAAGATTTTGTGTAATATTTGCTAAAAATTACTTCCATATTTTATTGCTGGGTTATATTTGCATTTATGTATTTGAGGCTTTCCATACCAACTGCACCGCTAAAGAAAAAAGCATATTCTATCAATGGTAGCAGTCATAAGAAAAACCTAAAACTGATACTCGTGACTAAAAGCGCTTTATTATTACTAACTTTGCTTTATTATTAAAATAAATTTTTTCTAAAGTTTTTTTTTGACTTTTTTTAAATTATTATTTTCAAATTACAGAATACAACACTAAAAATGCTTCGCACATGCGGCACCTTAATTCTGATTTTAGATGAATATCACAAATGTGAATACCAAATTCTAAAATTAGCTCTACTTTTTCAAATATACTAATAATTAACTTTAAGCAAAAATTTCTTATTTACCCAGTTGGAAATTTCGTGAAGACACCTGCTGACATTTTCGCACAAATGTAAAAGTCTCATCAGGGCAAGTCACCATGAAGTCAGTGTTATGAATAAATGATGACATATCTTTAGAAAGTTATCACTGACATTTCCAGCACGGATCAGTAAGTTATTATTACCATTTCAACTTCTAAAAACAGCAAAAAAAATTTTACAATACTTGTTCTTTCTCTCCTTCTTTTCTTTCTCATGAATTTTCTTCTATAAAAATTCAAAGTTTTTCATTTTGTGTCACACCCATCAAGATTTGTGTTTGTTAGTTCATCGCCATATCCGATCACCTAAATTATAATAACCCTTCGGAAAAACACAATTAATATAAATATATTAAACCACAAATGCGCCAAATGAATATTTTATAATAAAAAATTAAACTTTTTCGATAAAAAAAATCAAAATTTGTTAAATTTTTTGTGAATAATTTTTTAGTATACAGTGGGACGGTTTGGAAGCGAGAAGTGTCGTAAAAGGTAAATATTTTAAATCACAAATTTTAAAAATCTTAAAAACGTATGCAAACTGAATAAAATCCATTGATAATGCCCAGAAAGTAAGATTAAAGCTTCAGCTTTCCAAAAAAGTATTTACTTTGGTCCAAGGACTCACAGGATTCTACACGGATGCCTCTAGAGGACATCGCCTTAACTTGAAAATAAATGCAATAATTTTTCTTAAATTTGGCAAAGAGGATATATTTGGTATTAGCATCAAATCTTATAAGTTTGAACAATTTACGAGTAATTCCTTGAAACTATTAATATCGCACACTGGGGAAAAATAAGGATCTACACTGATAGAATTTTGTGTGTAGTATTAATGAATTTATTCATTAATCCAATGATTTTTTCATTGAAAAATCCTTTTTGCAAGCACGCTTCTGACTAAAAATTTGCTGACACAGCAACATTTTTTGCTGACTTTACTGACTTTTTTTTTAATATACACGTGATTATACCCAAATTATTGGTATATTAATGGCAATTCGTCATGTTAAGCCAAAGCAATAAACAAAACTGGGCATTAAACTAAAATCTTAAAACCGCCATTACTTGGAAACTGATCCATTGATTTCAAAAGATTTGCCATAATAGCGTTAAGCAAACTCAATTTTATTACAAATAATATATAAGAAGAGAAGAAATCGAAAAATGATAAAACTTCAGTATAAGGGATTTTGAAAAATAAAAAATTCACAGAAAATTTACAAAATTTCATATATTTTTATTCGCAAACATAAGGTGCACTTTTTTCTCTTTAATTATCGTGTAAATGTCCTCTTTCCAATGATACCAATACCTTTAATGCAAACTTAACGGTTTAGTTGATGCCAGCTAAATCCCTTTTTTGCGCCAGCGTGCATCGTTAGTATTTTTTTAATTTCCCAGCAAAATAAGAGATGCCGAAGCAGTAGAAAAAGCACTTCAATTTATGATCCAGATGTACGTTTTTTTAACTTAAAGACTACTGATCTCTTAACATTGAGTTATCATGGGAGAGGAGTACTCCCACTTCAACCTTTTTTCAGTACACTTTGAACGAATGCAAAGGAAGCTCTTTTTCACCAAAAGAAAAGTTAAAAAAGCAAAAAAACATATTTTTTTTATTTTACAAAGGGTTTTTATTGCCGCTACCGGGTATCGCACTTGCGACCTCATGATTGCTAGTCTATCCCTCTACCGCGGAATTATTATTTGACATGAAAGTTAACTGGCACCAGTGATGTCAGATGTGACGATTTTACGTAATTTTACGATTTTTTTAGTCAAAATTTTAAAAATGACGATTGACGATTTTTGAATAAAAACTCCATATATTTTGACGATTTAGGAAAATTGCTGACTTTTTAACGAATTTTAACCAAAACTATAAAGAAAAGCGTTTAAAAAGCCGCAAATTGTTCTTTTCGAATTGTATTTCTGGAATTCGCAATACTCGTCGGGTCTAAATGGAAAAACATGTTCGTGATTGAAACAATTAACAAACAAAAGTTGAAGCTAGATTAATTTTTAATTTACACAAATTTACAAAATAAATTTTTTGCAGGGATTTAAACTTTAATAGATTTAGGCAAGCTGATTATAAATCTGTTTTTCAAATGTCTCAAATGTTTTTAGAAAATCGCTGTTAAAAATTCCGAATTATAGAACAATTACCACGTGACTGAAAGTTTTAAGAACAGAGTTCGAAATCATGAACTTAAAGTCTAAATTAAATAAATAAATTATTTATGATGACTTTAACCGCAGAACACATGATGAAGTATTTTGTCTGTAATTAATAGTGGCATAAATAACACCTTTTAACAGATGAAGCGAAAAATAACGTCCAGTTATTATGTAATTCGAATTTATAAAAGTTGTGTTATATATAATTCGTATTTATAAAATCGTAAGAGCTGTAATATAGAGGTAAGCAGTTAAAATGAATTTCGAATAAAAAAAAAAGATGAAACTAGTGTTTTTGTGATATTTAACAGATGATGATTTCTTGACGATTTTTCATAAAATTATTGACGATTTTGACGATTTACTTTTACATTTATGAAGATTTTTTAACAAAAAGGTCTGACACCACTGACTGGCATAAGAACACCACTTTGTCATTGAGAGATATTGTGTTTTATTCTTTTCGATAAAAGTTCTTTTTAAACAAGTGCAAAAGGTGCACTGTAATTTAATATTAATATTGTATTTTCATAAGCGCATAAAAAGCAATTTTTCATCGTTTTTATTTTATGTATTTTTAAAATTTTAAAAATTAAAAAAATATTGAATTTAAAATAATTAATTATAATTATTAAAAAAACAAAAAATAAAAAAAATTAAAAAAATATTGGTCCCTCCAGAAATCGAACCCGCGATCATCTGTTTAGAAATACCAAATGGTACCAAAATCACTTTTAGAATAATTTTTAGAGCAATTATGCTTTAGAAGCAATACTTAACCCTTTGGCGAGTGGCGTACATTATATTGTATGTCGACTTTATCAACTCTTCACTGATTTGAATTTTAACCAAAGCGCTATTCATTTACTGTTATCCGTTCGTTATTTTATTCTTATTAAAATTTTATACAGGCTGTGAAATTTCAAAATAACATGAGATCAGTAGAGTGCGTTTTGTCTTGTGATCGTCAACGCTGCAGAGAATGTGTTGGAAGTTAGGAGTTAAAAAAAAGGCTAAATTTTAGTCTCAAAAATTGTGTGATGAATCAAATTCAAGGATTTTATGTAGACATTAGTAATAGAAAAAATATAAAACTAAAATAAAATTTTACCCCCTCGGGGCCGGCAGCATGTTAATGTTTAAACTTAAATTTGAAATATCTCCGCTAGGAGGTGCTGCAAAGCCATACAAGTAATAAACAATATTTCTTGGGCATAGATCTATGTACATTTCCACGAAATTTGGTCGAAAAATTCCCAGCCATTAAGATTCCCGTGTCAAAGGGTTAAGGGATATTTTGGATGTTATTTAGAAGTAATTCTAAAAAAGGTCTAAAAATATACTAACGGATACTTCGGAAGCAATGATTTTTTGAAGTTCTTCAGAATTACTTCTAAAAAATCAGTAAAAATATACTAACATATACTTGTGAAGCAGCGAAAGAAGTAGTTTGTAAAGCATTACTTCCAATTTTTTTTTACTGGATAGTTCAAATAAAATTGTCTTTGTATTTAGCAGTAGGTACGTAAAATTTAGCTTACCTAAATTGAGTAGACCATCGCTCTCAATTTTATTGAAAACTCTGCAGGTGAAAATATAGGTACTATTTCCTGTTATCTTAGCAGAATTTTCAATCACTTACAAGTAAGTGATTATATTGATAGAATATAAAAGTAATACTGTAATTTGTTATAAGTAGGTCATTATTTTGTATTTTAATGTAATGGAAAATGCAATGACCATTTTAGCTGGACAGTTGATATGGAAAGCCGCGTATAAGTAAGTATTCATATAATGATTGCATTCTTTTGTTGATTTAGAGCAAGTTCATTTCCTTTTCTTCATTTTTCATTCTTAGTTTTGTACTGTATGCTGTACTGAAAAGAAATGCAACTCTTTGTTACAATTTCAAAATCATCTTGACAGTTGGTCATGACAGCCGTGTAACTTAAATGACTATGTGTGACTTGAATTATATGTGAAAAGTTAATCATTTCAAAAGAAATTTGTTTTGTTTTTTTTTCAGAGACCTAAAATTGTTATTAAATTTTTTCTATTGAACCGACTACCAATAGCTAATTAAAATTTTTCTAGCTTAACATTTTTGAGCGAAATTAACCTCCTAACCGGCCTCAGCTTTTTTGCAATGAAATTTATACCATGTGTTCCCACGAAAAATAAACAAAAAGTTCTTCTACAAAATTTTTTTTCGTTGCCTACTTTAGGCGATATGGGCCAAAATAGTTTCAGGGTAAATCTCGAAATCTAGCGCATACAAATTATTAGGTTTAGGCACAAATTACTACTCTTACCAAGATCATACATGGGAATTTTTCATTACCATTGAAATTTCATTACCATTAGTTCATACTAATGACAATGAAAAAAATTTCATTACCATTTAATGGTAATGAAATATTTTTCATTAGAAAAATCATTACTAATGGTAATGAAAATACACTAATGTATAAAAGAACTAATTACAATTGATTAAAAACCATTTGTTTACAAAAAAATTCAGACAAATGAAAACGAACAACGGGGTTGGCCGGGGAAGTTATAAAACATAATATTTTAAGGAGGATCCATTCCATTCCGTTAAACTTTACCTGGATAGAAATAACAATGGAATGGAAAGTAATATTTAATTTCAAATGAGCATGAGCCTGAATGAGCATATACCATCATCCATTTCAGCGAGTTTTATTCCATTTTTACGTTTTTCTGCCAATGGCAATTATTTTTTTTAATTTACTCATTATCAATGGTAATGAAATTTAAAATCATTGTCATTAATCAATGAAATTAAATTTTAGATTCATTACCATTAATTAAAAAAATGGTAATGAAAATAATTTCATTACAATTGATATCAATGCAATGGTAATGAAATCATCAATTAATTAGTCCACCTAATTAATTAGTCCCATGTATGACCAAGATGTAATTGCAATAAAAGAATTACATTTTTTGTGCTGTTACTTAAGAGGATGTAGCGATTTTCGTTTTTCGAAAAACGCAAAATTGAGCGAAAACGCACCAAAACTTCAATATATATTATTTAAATTTATAAACTTTGCTCCTATACCAAATATATTCTTTTTGCCAAATTTCAGAAAAATCCCTCTATTCGTTTTGAAGTTAAGGCGATGTCCTTTAAAGGTATCCTTATGGGATCCTGTGCATCGTTGAACCAAAGTAAGGAACTTTTTGAATAGCTTAAGCTCCAGTCTTACTTCGTGGTCACTATCAATTGTTTTAGTCAATTTAAATATGTTTTTAAGATTTTTGAAAATTTTGGTTGTTTTAAAAAATTTAATTTTTGAAATTTTACGAAATTTTACTTTTGACACTTTCTCGCTTCCAAACTGTGCATTGTATACAAACAAATTCTTCACAAAAAATTTAATAAATTTTGTTTTCTGTTGAAAAAGCATAATTTCTTATTACAAAATACTCCTTTGGCGCATTTCTGGTCAATTTAATATACCCCGCCTGGAGGCGGGCTTGCCGGTTAGAGGGTTAAAAGTTCCTTTGAACCTCTTATATTAGATTCTTTGATATTTGTCTATCCTAAGAATTTTGTTATATTTTCTTTCAATTCAAAGTGGTATTATTATTGAATGACTCTCATCATAAATATCAAGCATCATACTACAATGATTCTCTTTCATATATGATTCTTTTTTATGTTAGTGTTAAGGATAATTACATCTTGAAAAGAAAACTATCCATAAAAGTGTATTCGTTTCATAAATGTTCGTGTTAAAAAGGGCTTTTATATTATTTATATTAGTTTTGCGGGCATTTTGTAAATTTCTTCTATAAAAAGCACTTGTTTGTTTTTCTGTAATGTGTGTGGTTTTTTATTCATATGCTCATGTAAGCAATGCCCAGCAAAACTTTGGTAATAATCAAAGGTTTAAAATGCTTAATTCTTTCATTCCCATTTTAAAAATTAATGTAATTTGGGTTAAATTTCATTCTGTATTAGCAGTCTTATGTGATTAATTCGATAGCTTTATTCCCAAAAGCTTTAAATTATATGAATTAATTCTATTTTTATTGAATTCTAATTGAATGAAACCAAAAAAATGATTTTTTTTTTCATTCATTTAGTCTAATGGAAAATTAAAATTTCCATGCAAATGCTGAAATATTAGCAATAATACAAATGAAAAATGTTTAAAATTCATCAAACATAAATGAATATTATTGTGTGCTTTGTTACAACTTGTGTGTTTTGGTTTTCATTATGAGTTACTTTCAAACTACACTTCACTAAGTGAATTATAATAAAATTTCTTCATTCAATTAGTAAAATGTTGAATGAACATGCGATTTGAATTATTAAAGTTGGGAGTGCATTCAATTCTTAACGTGCTTTTACAATGGTGGAGTGGCTCTACTCTGCAACACAGATTCAAATGTTAACTGTTCACAATGCAGAGTAGAGTTACTTCAAAAAAATATGTGACGTTTCAGTACTTACGCAGTTTTTGCGAATATCGTGGCATGGCTTTCACTGCTATTATTATAAAATAATTTTTTATTTTATATATTATTACAAATTGAAACGATTTGCTTTTATTTTTCAATATTTTTTTATAATTTATTGACAATTAGAGATGTGAACAAATTAGTGATGTGTTTTTTTAGTTATATTTGTCATGTTAAACAGTTAACAGAGTGATGTTAACTCTAGAGTGCAACAAATCTGTACTCCAGAGTCAAACAAATTTAACTCTGGAGTGGAATAAAAAATGATAGCCAAATACAAAAATGTATTAGTAAGAAAGAGAAAACAACTAAATTTGCTACAGATTGGAGTACTCCATCATTGTAAACGCACCCAGCACAATATTGGTAATGACACCTCATTATTATCTGCATTACCAAAAATGATATATCATTACCTTTTGCATTATTTTATAATATAAAATATAGACTTCCTAATAACGGCCTATTGTGTTCATTGTTTCTAAATATAAAATAATGACTTACTCGTATTAGTTTAAATAAGTACTTTTTACACAGTTAAATTTTTTTATTATATGTAAATATGTTTTATGTTTAAATTTTTATGACGAGTCCTAAAATTACACACTAGAGAAAACTTCAATTTTTCTGAATGTATTTCCTTAGGCTAATAGTATTTGCTTAAATCCTTATTTTTAAGAATCAAGTAAGCAATCGGATAACCACTTATAATTAAACTTTTTGTAAGCATGTGTGTAACCACTTATTATTCAAAATCTCATAACTACTTATTTCGCATTTTTTCGTAAGCGAGAGGGTAAGCGTGACTACTTATAAAAACGACGACGCCAAACAAAAATAATGAGTTTAGACGCCAAAAAATAAGTTGTGCGGAACTATGAATTTCTATTATATAACCACTTATTTGGTAATGAAAGATTTTGCTGGGCACCTTTATTAAAACTTTGAGAATGAAGCTTATGAATTAATTCTTTACGAATGGTTTAACGGAATGGTACATGAATATTTATAAAATCTGTATTAAATTTTTCTCGATTTAAGTTCAAATAGAATTAACTCTTTCAAAACTGTGATAATAATTGTGTTGATATATTTTTTAGTGAAAGGGCCATTCTCATCGATAGGCTGTTGATATTCACGTGAAAGTAGAGGCCATGTACGATTATGTTATTAAAACTGCGTACTAAATTTTTCATGATCAGCTCATCGTCATCACATTCTGAAAGAACTTTACATTTGCAAACGATGGAATTTTGACAACCCTTCCCAGTCCCAGTAATGAGAACGAATTACTATCTACATTAATTTAAAACATATAATAATGAGTTACTGATAATGACTAATTTGTTATCATTATTTGAAATAGAAAGTAATTTTCTAGATTTTTTTATAGGTTTTTTGAAATCTATTTTTAGACTCAATATTTTGTCAACACTGGTAAGGATATATATATATAACCACATATTTTTTGATTTTTTGTATGTTGGCTCTTTTGGTCTATCTTGCTTAGTTTTCGAGATATGGGCCATTTTATGAAGTCTAAAATATATCCACTCAGCGATGATTTACTTCCCAGTATGCA
Organism: Leucophora obtusa; assembly: GCA_949987735.1. Lineage (NCBI taxonomy): Eukaryota > Metazoa > Arthropoda > Insecta > Diptera > Anthomyiidae > Leucophora > Leucophora obtusa. Next base: position 183,321,332 of record OX465296.1, read on the forward strand.
AAGTTTCGAGGCGGTTCATTTTTTCGAATCCTTATCGAAGTTTTTTTTCGAAAAAATGAATAGAAATCGATATCAAATAGAGTCGTCATTATAAAATTTCTCGAACACATTTCTAAATCGAAAATTTTACCGATTTCGAAACGTTATCTCTTCGTTATTTCTTAATTTATCGTATTTTTTACTATTCGATAGTTTTATATATGTTTTAGATGCTCCGTCCAATCTATTTTAAGTCTAAATATTGAAATTTCTCGATATTTTCCAGCAAAATCTTTCATTAACAAGTAAGTGGTTATATAATGAAACTAAGATTTTTTACTACATTTAATCCGGCGTAAGTACCAGTTATTTTTGTTAGGCGAAGACGTTTTTATAGGCAGTCTAGCTTACGCGCGACTACTTATTTATTTATAAAGATAATATGAATTTGGTAACTACTTATTTTTTAACCACTAGTAAATATATAAGTAAGTCCTATTATTTAACAACTTGTAACCATTAATTTTTTAACTGCGTATAAGCACACGAATAACTACTTATTGGTTACTACTTATTTTATATATTTTTGTAATGAAGCGGGTAAGCGGGTGCCAAAATTTTGTACGTTTTTTCATGCAGCGAATATGGACAACTACTTACAAAAACGACCTTGTCGAACAAAATTAATGAGTTTTGACACCGAATTCTAAGCAGTAGCCCCTAATTCTACTGCTTATTATTTAGATATTAGTAATGAGCACCCATTACTGATATTTTACTGGGTTATATCCAAAAATTATGACATTAATAATTTCTTTTTATGCTTTTTAGTATTAAAAACATAGTTTACCTCATAAAAGTAAAAAAAAAGATATATGGTTGAAATCAAAAAATGTGATAAGTTTTTGGGCCAAATTTGTGAGAAACAAAAAGTTTTAATATTTCGGTTTTTCCTTAATGGAATCAGTAACTTTAGTCATTATAAACCTAATTGCAAAAAAATCTCTTCTACAAGTTGTCGCAATAATTTTTTTGCACAATTTTAATTTTTTTTGTGGTAACGGAGTTTACATTTTCACGAGCAAAAGATATAACAAAAAAAATTGCGTACGAATTTTCTTCAATTTATTAGTTTTTCATATTTGGGTTTTCAACATGCTTTTCATTAATATACAATTTGTGTTTATCAAATTGGCGGTTTCGCGAATAGAAATACAATTCATTCCGCGAAATTTTTTTTTGTTTTTTTTAATTTTGTATTTTTACTCCTTTTAAATGCTTTTCCAAAATATAAAATTTTTTAAATCCAATCAGCGGTTGCGAAGTTACAAAATAATATACTAAAAACATAACATTTTGCGATCAAAAAATTCTCAAATTGTGCGAAACAAATTTAATTTGTCAAACTAATGTCAGTAATTGCTCGAAATATCGATTCCAAACCAATTAAATGCAAAATCAATCGCTTTTCGCTCAGCAGTTTAGGGTAAGAAACTGATAACTTTTTTCGATTTGACGCAGAAAAGCAGAAAAAGCCAATGAAAATTGTTTAAAAATGGTTAAAATCAATCAAAATTTTTTTTGATTTTTAAGCAAGATTTTTTTTTCAGAATTTAGCAGGTAAAGTTGTTATTTTCTATAGACTAAAATTCTATTGATATAAGAGATTTATTTTTGCTATTTCTATCTTACTAATACAGTCTGAGACATTCGTTTGCACGCACTATGTTTTTCTTGTTTTTTTAAAGAAACAGAAAGGTAGAAATTAAGTTCCTTTTTACACAATTATTTGTTTACTTCATAGTGAACTTGCAAAATAACAATTTTATTAAAATAATTTTTTTTTTGCGTTATTTACATACATATATGAAAAAATCTTGAAAACGGGTGGGACGTTCGTTTGCACGCACTTTGTTTAAATAATAAAAAACGACAAATTTAATTATTAAATAGTGTTCTCTTGTATATATTTGTATTTAGGAGGATTTGAAATTTACAAAAATGTACAAAAAAAATTTGATTTTATTTTTTTCTGAAGCTATAGAATATTAAAAGCTGGCTGATTCCCTTAAAAAGCATATTTAAGCTATATTTAGGATTAAAAGTGTGTATTATATCAAAAAGTTATGCTTCCTATTAAATGTCTAAGGTGATTGTGACCAGGACTGAACGCGGACATTGTATAAATGTTGCAATATTTGTCCAAAAACAACTATTTTTCCGTTTCAAAATTTGCTTTTAGTACAATCTTAAAACATAATTTGACTAAATCTAAAAATTTCTGTAGCTAAGGAAACGAAGCATACTCTTTAGAATTCTTACAAAAAAGGCTATTAATTTTTATACCCTACACCACTATGTGGTCAGGGTATTATAAGTTCGTCCTGATGTTTGTAACACCAAAAAATATTGGTCCCAGACCAACCTTATAGTATACCGATCGACTCAGATTTTTTTTATTTCGATTTAACGAGGTCCCTCTGTCCGTCCGTCCGTCTGTCTGTCTGTCTGTCTGTCTGTCTGTCTGTCTGTCTGTCTGTCTGTCCATGCATTCTTGTGCGCAGTCTACAGGTCGCAAATATCAAGATATTTTGATGAAACTTGGTACACCGACTTACGTCGGCCCAAGGACGAAGCCTGTTGATTTTGGTTAGTGCCCATATAATGGTCCCCCCAAAATTATATTTTTTATGCGCTGCAGGTCGCAAATATTAAGATATTTTAATGAAATTTGGTACACAGACCTATGTTGGCCCAAGGACGAAGCATATTGATTTTGGTGAATATCGGTCCATGTTTACACCTAGTGCCCATATAAGGGTCCTACCAAAATTATATTGTTTATACGCTGCAGGTCGCAAATATTAAAATATTTTGATGAAATTTGGTACACCGACCTATATCAGCCCAAGGACCATGTTTAGACACCGGTCCATGTTTAGACCTAGTGCCCATATAAGGGTCCCCTCAAAATTGGCTTGATTACAAATTGCAGGCCGCAGATATTAAGATATTTTAATGAAATTTGGTTCGCTGACTCACATTATAGAAAATTTTGACACAAGTCCCATTTTAACCCATTAGAATTTCGGATCCAAACATTAGTTGGCTTTCAACCAGACTGGTGTAGGGTATTGTATAGTCGGCATGCCCGACTTTAATCTTTTTACTCGTTTATGATATAAATCAAAAACCAATCTTAAATTGGCACATCAACGCTTTCCATTGCGTGAGAATTCAGAAATTTTTAGTCAAAATTTCTAACTTAAGAAATATTTAAAACAAAACTCGTTCTTAGTTCTGACAAGAGATGGACACGTTACTGGATTTTGACTCTCCCTCACACACTTTCACTATACATAAAACCCAATCACGCACAATTATACACGAAGTTTTTTTTTTAATTGAGTTTTCGCTCGCAATCACGTACAATCAAAATCATAATCCAGTCTCGCAGAATTCTGCTCACGTCTCTAGCCCTAAGTGATGAATATTTACACTCTAATTAAATTCTGTTGAAATTTACCCAACTTATAGTAGGAAACTGAACTCCTACTATAAATTGGGTAAATTTACTCTATGTGCGTAATTGAAAAAAAATACGCACATTGTGTTTAAGTTGGTGCACAAATTATTTGTAATTTTACATTGAAAGTGCATAAAAATTAAATAAAATTTTGAAATTAGTGTGTTAATTTACAAAATTTGTGTGTAAAAAAGCACGTTCCACGTGTTAATGTACGCATAAAATGTGTAAAAATCCACAAAAAATGCGCAAAAATCCACAGAAAGTGCGTAAAAATCCAATAAAATGCGTACATTTACAACAGTTGTGCTAACTTCAAGCACCACCCAAAATTTTTTTTAAAATAAAATAACAAATTAATTTTTGGTACGTATTTTATTAATAATAATATCCGAGTCCTTCTCTCATTATTATTTATATCCCAATTAGTCGTTTTGGGATCTTAATGCCTTAATTTGTATAAAATTCATATAAAATTTTACGCATTTTTTGTTTATATTTACCGAATTTTCGTAAAATTAAACAAAATTTTACCCATTTTATAGTAGTAAACTTACAAACATTTTTTTTAGTGTAGTTTTGGAAAAGGTTTTGTTAGTAAAACCATAAAAAACAAGCTAGTTTTAATGAAAGCCAAAGATGAATTGTTAAATTTTATGCTTAAATTGTAATAAATATGTCGAAATATATCAATAGCAACATTAAACGAGTAAAAAGGTTAAAGTCGGGCATGCCGACTATACAATACCCTACACCAGTCTGGTTAAGAGCCAACTAATGTTTGGATCTGAAATTCGAATGGGTTAAAGTGGGACTTGTGTCAAAATTGTGTACCAAATTTCATCAAAATATCTTAATATTTGCGACCTGCAGCGTATAAACAATATAATTTTGGGGGGAGCCTAATATGGGCACTAGGTCTAAACATGGACTGATTTCAACCAAAATCAATAGACGTCGTCCTTGGGCCGACATAAGTCGGTGTAAAAATTTCATCAAAATATGTTAATATTTGCGACCTGTGCGCACAAGAATGCATGGACAGACAGACAGACGGACGGACGGACAGACGGACATCGTTAAATCGAAATAAAAAAAAATTCTGAGCCGATCGGTATACTATAAGGTGGGTCTACGACCATTATTTTTTGGTTTTACAAACATCAGCACAAACTTATAATTCGCTCTCCACGTAGTGGTGTAGGGTATAAAAATATCATTTCATCATTAAAAATGCTCGCAAAAAAATTAAATTTCTTATTTGCAGCCACATTTTATAAATTTTTTTCTCACTAACTGAAAGAATTAAATACTCTGTTTTATATAAATTCTTTCGTAAAACTGCTAACCTTGCCATAACATAACTGTGATAACATCATTAGTTAAGTGATATAATTGTCGTTTAAGTGGTTGTAAGTCAAGGCTCGAGAATTTGCATATCAAAGGGTTAAACTAATGAGAATATAATTCAAAGAGGCACCAACTCACCCGACCTCTGTTAAATCACTCTCTTTATAATTTGTATCGAAAAATGTTACCATATGAATTACACATGTCTGTAAAGGCTAACATTTTTCGATACAAAATGTTAATGTTCGAAAGAGGCGATGAAAACCGCCTGGTTAAACCAACGACTATATATACTAAAGACAAACCACCAGCCTCAACTGCTGTTAAAAAGTCTCTTTAATTTTATATGCAAACTGGTTTTAAGAGAAACAGTTTTTAGTGTTTTTTTAACGCGTATTTTTTAATATTAATAAGCAAAATTTTGTGCTAATTATACAAAACTAATGCAGAGAACATATCAAACAACACAAGTGCACTTTAAAATTTAATTAAAATTGCTTAAAAACGATAAAAATAATTAATTAAAAATACCACTTTTTCACGTTTTTTTGTTATTTTACACTGAAACTCTCTTAAAACCAGTTCAGTTTTTCAGTTGAGAGCCGTGGATAGTGCCTGGTTAAATTGACCAAAATATTGATGAGTTTCCAATACTTTAGCTTTAACAGAAAATTCTCAGTCAGCGAAAGGTATTGGCAAATAAATGTAAGATGTCAATTTGTTGCTCACTTAAATTTACAAAGTTATTTTTCTATATATAAATATAAAAAGAAAACAGAATCTTTTAAAATCTTCATTGAAACATGCACAAATGGTCAAAGCAGAATTTGTACATTTAACAAATTTATAAATAATGCAAATGTCAATTTACCACAGTATGCAGGGACAACTTGTTTACATTTCATTGAAAGTTCATCAAATAGGTATATATAACAAACAACAATATGCTCACGGCAACCAAACCATTATTAGTTCAACTAAAGATAAATGCCTAAATGCATTTTCTATAAACCCATAATGAATGCAATGATTGCCAACAATTTTTAAAAATTACATAAATTATTGATTCCAAAGGGCTCTATTTATATTGTCTACTGTGCGCTGTGGTTTACATTAGGTTTTCGTTTAGTTTTTCACTGATACATATGTTGATAGAACATGGACCCCGTAATATTGTATTAAATAACAAAGATTTGTTATTAAGTAAAAATTGTTTAAAATGCAAATACAGATTTTGGCGTTGATGTGTTAAGGGAGTTAATGTAAATAGTGATGTATAAAATTTCATTCTTTTTAAGAAAAATTCACGGTTACAAATTTTTCGGAAATGTTTCTACGCCTGGCTGTATCATTCGGTTAAGTAAAGCGATTTTTCATTATTTGAAGCGTATACTTTTTATTAATTATAGGACTAATAACACTCATACGCTCTAGTGTTCGTTTGAAAAAACTGTGAATTTTTAGACTTAACTAAGCTACATTATAATCTCCCAGGTAGGGCCAGCACTGGCAAAGCACCGAAATGGGTGGTATGTGTACAAATGATAACACCGTTCCACGGTGTTGCCAATGCTTTACCAAGCCCTGGGAAAGCACCCATAAACATAAAAATCAAATGCTTTGCCAACGCTCAAATAAAAAAATTAAAGTGCTTTCCTGACACCCAAATGATAACACCGATCTATTTAATGCTTTGCAAAGTATTGAGATAGCACCAAGAAACATAAAAATCAAGTGTTTTCCCTGCCACCAAATTATGAGCCCTCATCACTGAAGAATTTTAAATTACTCTAAAAATAGACGATTCTTGGAGTTATTGTATTGTGGAGTCAAATATTATTTAAATATTCACTCTTTTGGAGTTTCTTTTTCAAAAACAAAATTATGTTATAGGAAAACAAGGGCTGGGAATTCACCCTTTTAAAGCGTTGGGAAGGCGTCCAAATTTAGTGCTTTGCCAGTACTTTTTTTTGTAAGACCGCGGTCTACTTGCGCTTTGCAAGTGCTTCTTTTTTGTTCCCACACATAATTTCCACCTGGGCTAGAGCAGGGCTGGCAAAAGTATGACACGCGTGCCAGTAGTGGCACGCGTGTCACTACACTACTTCGCTGCAGTAATGCTCTCAACCGCAAATGATAAAAATGTTCCTTTAAAAAAGTTAAAAAAGCCTCTTAAATCTATTTTTTGTTTACACAGTTACAGGTAATAACTCAAAAATTTATTCTTTCGAAAGTATTTCGGATCGAAAGTATTGAAACTTCTCTGCTATAGATTCATTCATAAATCAAAAAAGTTATTAAAAATTTCTTAGCCTTTTACGAATAGATTGATAGTATTTTAAATATTTCGATGGGAAAACGCTCCAGAATTGGAGAAAATAAAAAAAGACAGACAAGTTTTTTTTTTTGCTAAAGATATCAAAAATGGTTTCAAAAGGGCTCTGAAGAAAAAATGCTCGAATCTATTGAACCTCTTTGCTAAATATTAGCAAAACTAAAACACCAAGAAAAAATCTATTAAATTTACAAAATTTTAAATGAATTGTAGTTAATTGCAAATGACAGTTTACTCTGCTAAAATAAAAAAAATAATGTTAAATAACTATTTATTCGACCTTTCCAATTGTTAATAAAACTTCAGATATTTGTGTTCTAGGTCAGTTATTTTATTATAAATATTATAAGGAGAATATTACTGCACTGTAACAGACGACAATGCATACACAACTATAGCTTAAAGTTTGGTTATGTAAACACTCACTGGAAGAATCCTGATGATGATATTCAAAGAATTTCGAAATATTGATTTATAAGGAGAATATTTATAATAAAATCATTGACCTCGAGCTCAAATATCTAAAGTTTTATTAAACTTTGTTGAATATTGTTAGATTTAAACCACGATAAAAAGTTTTATATTTGTAAATTTTTTTTTGATTTCTTTTTGAATGTAATTAACAATCTAACCTTCTAATATCAATGTTTAAAAGATTTTTTCCCGCTGTTTCTTTTACTAATATTTAGCAAATACATTCTGATACTGATTTTAATAGATTTTGCTGTAGGTTCCTTTTTAACTAATTTTCAACTAATTTTTCTGCTACTTATAACTATTTATTTCTATCAGTGCAATTATAAATAAAAGAAAAATAGAAAAAGTAGAATTTATATGCGGATTTTTTTATTACAATTTATATGCGGATTTTTTTATTACGAATGCGAAAAATTTGTTTCGATAATAATTGCGCGGAAAACCCCCTTCGATAAAAGTTGTTAACGAAAATTTTTCCAATTTTAAAAGTTTTTAAAACGAAAATATATTTAAGGTGGCACGCGACAAATTTTTACAAAAAAATGTGTCTGTTTTTGACACACAACGAAAAAAGTCTTGCCACCCTTGACCTAGTGAGTACCCAATAAAAATAATCTGATGATTGTACCTAATAGTAGGTACATTTATACTTGAGCAAAAACCACCTAGTTTTTGTACAAAACTGGTTTTTGCTTGTTTTTTTGTATGCGTTTTGACAAGTTAAAATCTACAAGAGCCAAAAACCAGGTAGGTAATTGACATCCCACCGAGGGATGGATCTAAAACATATAAATGGCAAAAGCAACTCCGTTTGAAGACTAATGGTGGACTGTGGACAAACGCAATCAATAATAAAGTAGGGTTGCATTTTATATGATTTTTTTATATGCGTTGCTCGATTGTGTATCTTTCCATGGTTCAAATTGAGTTAGTCTGAAATTGAGAAATATCAAATGAAATGCAGAAAAAACTTGACGTTTAGGTGTGGTTCACATTCAACATTGGCCCTTAAAATTTAACCACCCTGTACAACAATATCGGTGGACAGTAATCCTTCTTCGGTGTTGAATTTTTACGAGCTATGGACTCGTACTGGTTTCAGGTTAAGTACATTTTACATCCCAATCTCTTAGTAATGCATATTTGTTCACATTCATCTTGTTCCGTATTGCTGATATATTAATTTTCTTAATACCTTGATAAGTACGCTTACATCCTTTACCCATAGGCACTTTCGTAAAGCCACCCATTTCGTCATCATTAGTTGGGCTATTAGCATCATCTTCTTCAAGAGTTTCACCTGCCCTCCTTCGGCCATTTCTAATTGATACCAAGAAATTTTATTATCTTTTCGCAATATTTCAATGCTTTTATTTGCTTGATCATTATTCTGTTCCGATACGGAACCAAAGTTCATTTATCTCCAGTATCCTAACAATTCACGAATATAAGTTTCCACAGATTATCCAAGAAAAATGTAAAAGGTTTCAATAAGAGGCTTTGAATTTGAAATTTCCAGAAATAAACACACAACCTTTCCAGTCGGCTGCCAAAACGTCAATCCCAAAGCATAAGCTAACACATTAATCCTGATCGATGTCATGGCAACCATAAAATGTAATTTTATATAGAAATCTCTTATTTGTTTTGTTGGCTGTTTCTTTTTGTATAAGATCTTTAAAAAAATTTCATGAATTTTAAATTATATTCCAAATTGCAAAAAGATTGATATCCAATCTCACGCAAACATTACAAACCGTAAACTGTGTACGCCCAAGTGGGTAAACAAAAAAGCCATCAACGGCAATAACATTTACTTGATATGGAGTTAAACTATTTTTTCTGCATGTCTGTGTTTTTTATTATATATTTTGCTTTTTTGTTTTTGTTCGATTTTGTTTCCCAAACAACTTCCTTACACACTCTCTTTAGATAGCTAGTAAATGATAATACGGTCTATCATTTGATGTAAATATTGTGATGTGGTTCACCACCATCATCAACATCACCATGGTTTGTCAGGGTGTTGTTTTTAAAAGAATCATGGAATGTTGTTGAATGACATGAACAACAGCAAACAAAAAACAAAAAAAACGCAAGAAAGAAAAACAATCTTCAAAGAGTCATTTTGGCCAGTGAACACACACGTAAACACGTACTTGGAATAAAATATTATAAACATGCGACATTACGTCTGACTGACCATTTTACAACAACGCAAATAGAACTTGATTGGTTTCGATAGTTAAATATGTTGGTATGTATTATGTATGACCATGACCATAAGGAAAAATGACTTTTCCTCATTCTTTCATTTTGCCACAGGCTTAACATTTTTATTGTAGTGTAAATTATTAAGCAAAATAAGCCTTAAGCTGATACGATTCAACTATTGCCCGTAGTTAAAAATTAACGTATGCATTTACGTTAGTATAATGTAATTTTCTTTGGTTCATATGAAAATGTTCACATTACATTAAATATGTTGCTACATAAATACTACTGTATGCAGATTGTTGGTTCGTCGTTTTATTTATACAATTTGCTGGTATTTTCCTGGATTAAATAAGAAAATGGTTATTCGTTTAAAAATGTAAATTTCTAAGGGATATTTTTATTTGGGTTCCATCTGGAAATGTGTGTCTGAATATATTTAGAATTACTTGTTTAATAGATCGATACTTCCTTACCGGTAGTTTTATATATTTCTTTAATTTATAAAATTTACGCAGTAGTAATTGCAAATTAGATAAAAGTTCACGAAGAACAAAGGGCATCAGCAAATTATCTCCACTTTACTCGATCATTAGCTAGGATCTTTGCTTGGTTCCAAGTCAAATTACGAGACTTGCAATCATTTTTCATCATTCTTATTCATGTGTTTCGGAGCCTACCAGGATTCCTATGGCCCTGTGGATTTCAGTCCAGTGCATGCCTTGCGATGTCCACAGGTGGCCTTCTTAGGATGTGTTCTATCCAAGTCTATTTGCGCCTGCCGATTTCGGATTCAATTGGTTTGCATTTAGCCATCAAGAGCAGTTGTTCATTGGTTAGCCAGTTCGGCCAGAAAATTTACAGAATTTGTTTTAGGCACTTATTGGAGAAGGATTGCAATTTCCTGCGTGTAGATTGCGTTGTACTCCAGGTGGTGCAACCATACAGCAATACCGATTTGTGGTGGTGGTTATATTGGTCGGTCTCCATATTCTGTGCAGGGAGTGAAATGCGGTCCGGGCTTTGTTAATTCTATCGGAGATATAGGCACTGGAGCCTCCGTTTTTGCAAATTGTGCTTCCGAGATACGAACAGGAATCTACATCCTCGATCAGCTGTCCTTGTAGTGTTAGGGGTGTCGTGTTTCTAGTTCCAATCCGCATCAGTTTTGTTTTCCTCACGTTTATTTTGAGGCAAACTTTATTGGCATTGATGTAGAGGTGCTTAATCTTCTGTGCTATATCATCGAAGCGGTGTGCAAAAAGGCATATATCGTCCGCATAGTTGATATCATGAAGAAACTCACTCATGTTCCAGCGGATGCCATATGGTGTTCCGGAGTTTGTTAGCTGAAGCATGCAATCCGACAGCAGTAGAAATAGTGTGGGAGATAGAACACAGCCTTGTTTGACTCCTGTGTTGAGCTCGAATGGTTGGTTTTCTTCGCCTTTGTATTGCACTTTGCATTTGGCCTCGATATATAGCTCGCTGATAAGGTGGATTATTTTCGGCGGGATTCCCTTGCTACTCAGAGCATCCCAGAGTGCCGGTCTGGATACCGTGTCGAAGGCACGTTCGAAATCTACAAATAGTAGATAAAGGCTACTGTTGTATTCGATGGATTGCTCGATGATAATACGTGTTGTGTTAATATGGTCAACACATGATTTAACCGGTCTGAACCCAACTTATTCTTTCCGTAGGATGGTTTATACAATTGGTGACATTCGATGTAGGATCAGGGACGATAGCAATTTATCCGAAGTTACTGCATTGCCTTCGATCAGCCTTCGTCGGTATTTTCACTACTATGCCCTCCTTCCAGCTGCTCGGGAAAGACTCTTGTTTCCATATTTTCCTGATTATGGATGTCAGATCTTCGGTGATGGGTTCAGCACCATATTTTAGTAGTTCTGAAGGTATGCTATCGGGCCCGGGCGCTTTCGAGTTCTTAAGATTTGATAGTGCTTGAAGTACTTCAGCAAAAGTGGGAGGTATTTTGGAAATTTCTCTCCTCGGGAGGCGTCTGTTTTCATGCCAGGAGTACTGCGACGTTTGAGTGGTGTCGGGTAGGGGGCTCGATGTAGAGAAGAAATCTCGCCAGCGTAGTAGTTGATCATTGATGGTGGTGAGATCATTACCGTTATCGTCCTTAATGACATCTGTAGTACGACCTTGTTTACCACTCAATTGTCTGATAGCATTGCACACACCACGTATATTACCCATTGTTGATGCCTGCTCAGCTTTTTCCGAAATATTACTATAGTAGGCTTCTTTATCGGCCCGCGCCATATACCTGAATTCGGTAGCGGTCTGGCGGTATTCGATCTTTGCATTGCCCTTGGTATTATCCGTTTTATTTTTAAGTCTTTTTCGAACGGTTTGCGATTACGATATAGAGTACCAAAAATTTCGGGTGGCGCTTTGGTGACATGCGTTTTGTACATCGAACCAAGAGTGCTCTACATGGGGAGGACTTTGATGTTGCGCGACAGCGTGCTTATATTGGTTTTCTACGTGTATGTTTTATAGTTTATAGGTGTTAGATTTGGGTTGCTTCTTTTTCGAGTGAACAGCAGCAGGACGAAGTTTAAAGCTGCCTACGAGAAGATGGTGGTCGTTATCGATATCAGCACCGCGCCGTGTCTTCACATCTAAGAGACACCCGAGAAATATCTTACTTATCATAATATGGTCTATTTGGTTACGAATGCGGCCATCTGAAGACTCCCATGTGTATTTGTGGATGTTTTTGTGGACGAATTTTGTGCCGCCGATGTGTCTGGCACACAGGTCGACCAGTCTGTCTCCATTATCATTCTTGACTGTGCCTAGGCCATGCGTGCCCATAACAGCTTTAGTGTTGCTGTTGTTGTTACCAACTTTTGGGTTGAAGTCGCCGATCAGTATTTCTATGTCACCCCAAAGGGATTGAACAGATTGTGGTTTCTAGTAGTTCATAGAAGTTATTCGTCGTCATCTGGGTCAGTAGGTGCATAATACTGTAGGACTGTGAGGAATTTAGATCGAAAGCGTGGGGAAATTAAGCGCTAAGATATAGCCTTGTGTTGAATCAGAGCCTTTTTTGCCTTTGGTGAAAGTAGGAGGCCAATCCCGTTTATTCTCAGGTTGGGGTTGCCTGCATGTGGGAACTGGTGACTAGATGTCATGTGAGTGATACCGCTTTTCAGCCATCTTTCTTCGCTTAGGCCTAGGATGTCGATGTTGTATGTCAGTATATAGTTTTAAATATTCTATAGAAAAACATTGTATTGTTTTTCAAAGGATTTTTCTCTTTTAATAAATTTGTTTAATCTTTTTAGAGTATGTTTTAATGTTTAGTTTTACATTTTTGGCTTAATGGTTTGCACAGGTTACTAAAGTAACTTATGAGTCAAATAGCTCAAATTCCAGGTAAAATTCTGCATTATTCATCAGTCAGTCAGTCATTGAGACACGTTACTCTTTTATATATAGAAGAAAATATATATCAAATCCCTTTAGTTTGTTACTGTTAGTTTTAAATATCGGAATATATTTAAACCAAAACTTAAATAACTTCGCCAAGGGTTTTCCTCTAATAATTAATTAAGTAGAGTTAGTGATTTGATTTCTATTGAATTCGTATAAATTGTAATGAGAGTTCTTTCATGTTCATTTTTTAATTTAATGATAATTATTTAAGGATTTGATTTCATTGATCCATGATATTGATTTTGAATTTCATTTCGAAAAACGCAAAAATTGGGAAAAATAGTTTGATTTTAAAAAAAATACGTTTAAATCGATAAATATCACTCACATCCAAGCCCGTCCCATTCCATTTCGTTCCCTTTTTAAGTTATTTAATTCCACGCCACCGTTCCATTTCATTCCACTTGTCCCGTGGAATTGAACTGGTTTCCCGTAATGTTCCATTTCGCTTCCCAATTTTTAGGTTTCAGTTCCACTCGTTCCCCATTCCATATCATTTAGTTCCCATTGTCCAGCGTCTCCAATTCAATCGTTTCCCTTTTCATTCCATTTCTTTCCACTAGTCTAGTATCTCAATTTCACTCGTTCATTATTCCAATCGATTTCATTTCACCAAATGTAGAATTCAGTAGAATCGAAGGAATTTCTTAATGAATCAATGCATTAAATTTTGTGGGAGAATTAGAAAAAAAATTAATGAATTCCTTCAAGATAAACTGAAAAAAAAAACAATTCATTCAAGTCCCTAAGTGTAGTCAGAAATGAATTCCCATAACATAAATACGGCTAAAAAATGGGAATTAACGGATTAATTCCTTCGAAGCTCTGATATGATATAAGTATTATTATGCGCGGTTTCAACAATAAATATAGGGTCCGCCATCTAACGTTTTTTTTCAACTAGTGCTTATTTCGTGAATGGTAACACTTAGCTCATGTCTGATTTGACAGATAATTAGTTTTATCCTTCCGCTGAATGAATATGGTTGTGTATACGCTTGAACAACGCTGGAAAATATTGCGACATTACTTTGAAAATCATGGTAATGTTGCAGAATGTGTGCGAAGTCAATGGCGATCGTTATCGGGCCATGTTGAACGAATTTTTGTTCACAAAAATTGAAGAGGAGGATATTGGCAACAACAGGACGGCGCTACGTGCCACACAGCCGAAGCTACACTCGATGTTTTGCGCCCTGTTTTTGAAGATCGCATTATCAGCCGCAGAACTGATGTCGTTTGGCCACCTTGGAGCTGCGATTTGACACCGTTGGACTATTATTTGTGGGGTGCCGTCAAAGATAAGTGTTACATCGACAAGCCAGAAACAATTGACGCTTTAAAGGACAATATTCGTGAAGCCATTGGTGAAATACAGCTGCACACAATCGATAATGTGCTTAAAAATTGGGCCGATCGTGTAGGCTACTGCATGGCCAGCCGAGGCAGCCATATGAATGAAATTATTTTCCATTATTAACCGGAAGGATTGTACTTTCAAATAAAAAAAGAAAAGTTTTTTTTTTTATAGCATTTTCAAAAAAAAAAAGTTATTTGGCGGACCATGTATAAGGGGAAAACTCATACGCTTCCGTGCCCAAGTCAATGTACCCTACACCACTACGTGGTCAGGGTATAATAAGTTTGTGCTGATGTTTGTAACACCAAAACATATTGGACCTAGACCCACCTCATAGTATACCGATCGACTCGGAATCACGTTTTATTTCGATTTAACGAGGTCCGTCCGTCCGTCTGTCTGTCTGTCTGACCATGCATTTACGCATCCTTGTGCGTAAAGTCGGTCCATGTTTAGACCTAGTGCCCATATAAGGCCCCCCCAAAATTGGATTTTTTACACGCTGGAGGTCGCAAATACGAAGATATTTCAATGAAATTTGGTTCGCTGACTCACATGGTGCTAAGGACAAAGCTTATAGATTCTAGATAGGACCATATGAGCTATATTTACGATTTTCTCTTCTTTTATCATTTTATAGAAGTCACATTTTAACCCATTCGAATTTCGGATCCAAACATTAGTTGGCTTTTAACCAGACTTGTGTAGGATATTATATTGTTGGCATGCCCGACTTTAACTTTTTTACTCGTTTTTAATTTACGGAGGAGTTTGATTTCTAAAAAAATAAGCTAGTGGTGAATTAACATGTTGACTTAGCGGTAGGTAATCAAATCGTTCACCTTAACAGTTGAGCGTCTGGTAAACGCACCACAGAAAAAATTGTTAACAATAAATATCTGGTTAAATATACTTTAAAAATTAAAAATGTTTTTAAACAAATACTTAATTGAATCAAATAATATTTTAATTTACTTTTAAATATTTCAGTAAATATTTGTTTAATAATTATATCTTGCATAACTTTCAATTATTTTTTCTTAAACTGCCCAGGTAGAAAAATACAAACGCTACAATGTCGGCCCAGTATTGGAGACAGTAGTACATGTACTGGCGCACGTTTGGGACTTTAGTTTTTTGGTATTATCCCAGTACATTTAATAACAAATTTTGTAGTTTGCTGGTACTTTACTGTCCTTGTAGTGTACATCACAGATTTTTAATGCATTCTGTCGAAACTTCACAAGAAACGAATGGCTATGTCTCTCTTATATAAATAATTATGTAATAGATGCAAAAACACATAAAACTTATAAAATTGTTAAAAATTAATAAATTAAAAAAAGCTCGTTCATTTTCAGAAAACAGTACTGGCGAAGCACGTTTTAAGTAGTACCGGCAGTTCGTACAAAAAAGTGCTCTCCCAGTACAATTTTTGTTGCAACGTCGGCAATTTCTACCTGGGTGTATGCATAAATAGAAAATTTTTAGTATAACATATGCAGTACTTCAAATGTATAAACGTGAGTTGCACACACTTTTTTTTCAATATAATTTTTTTTTATTTTAAATTAATATTTTAATTGATATTATTACTATGTTGATCGAATTTTGTTTTAATTAATCGTATACCATTTTTAGTAATTAAAAGTATCGCTTGAGTGATAGGTGCAAAATCAATTAAAATTTTAATTAATATAATCAATTTTTAACTAAAACTCGGTTTTGGCTGTTTTTGTCACCTTAATACTTTATTATTCAACAAAAATTTTAATACAAGAAATTTAATAAATTATTATGATTTATTTATTTTTTGTTTATATGTAAAATAAGGTGAAGATTTATCAATTAAGAGTAGACGTATAAGTAATCAACAATAAAAAAATTGCTATTTTATTTTAGTAATTACTAACCGTTGTAAAGCTCAAAGTTAAAAAATATGTGTATGTTTAAAGTTTTTTATACACACTTCTCTAAAAAAAATCCTTTAGTGCAACTTTTAATCTTCTTGTTTTTATGCTGAACCATTTCAACCATAGAACACCTTTAGTAGAAACTTTATGTTCTTTTAATAAAATTAAAACAATATTTTGCGCTGAAACGGTTTACACGCTCTATTAATTTATATATTTAAGGTTTTTTTTTCTTTTTTCAATATGCGTTAACCCTCAAATGAGATATCTTTTCTATACACTGATAGAATTTTTGTTCGTACTATTAATGAATGGATTTCATTAAATTGAATTCATTAATTTGATGAACAATTTTCATTGAATGGATGAAAAATTTATGAGTTTAATGAATTTTTTCATTATATACTTTTAATTAACCCGTAAGGTATGCTATAATTTTATAAGGGGTTTGAATTTGCTAATTACTGAAATAATACTGAAATTATTTTAATATAAAAGCAAAAATAATCACATCATTTTGTTCTGGCTATTTAGATCAATCGGTAACGCGATAGTGTTTACATTGTGGTGATTGCGGGTTCAAGCTGAGTTCAGGGAGATGCCAAAATCGTGACAACACAAAAAAGAAATAAATACATGTAAAATTACAAATTAAAAAATAGTAAATAAAAAAAATTAACATAAAAGAACAAAATATTTTTTTTTTCAATTATTTTTCATTTAATGAATACGTTTCACTGATTTAATGAACTCGTTCTTTTGGGACTTTTCTGTGAAAAAAATCATTGGATTAATGAACAAATTCATTAATACTATGCACAAAATTCTATCAGGGTAGGACACCTTGCCCTCTAAACAATTTCACTGGAATTCAAGTTTAATTCCAGCCCTGTTTTCCAGTTTCAAGGCTTGAATACAAATTTTATTACATTTTATTTCAATAGCATACTCCAGCAAAAGGGGAAACAAAAATTCAAGTTTGAAATATTTTTGTTAAATATACAAATGCTAGAATTGGAAATCTACTTTACTTCAAGCAAAATTTAAACCACTTGAATTTTTAAAACCTATGTGCTTATTGGGTTAAATTTTAAATTTTTGGATTGCTGTCGCATTTAAAGTACGTCTTTTCATGTGTAATTCGACAGATGTCAAGTGTGTTTCTGAAAACTCAAATGATTTTCAGAAATGGTTGCTCTGTATTGAAAAGAAAATTTGTGAAATACAAATGATAACCTAGCTCGATGTTGTATCTTAAAGACAATATGAACAAAGATGTTTTGTTGGCAAGTCAGCAGGTGTAGACATTTAGCAAAGAAGTGTTAAAGACGTGTCTACACGTTTGTTTTTTTAACAAAGCTGACAAACTGCTTATTTTTCATCATCACAACTTACTAATGGATCAGCAAGTCAGCAGCGACATGTCGTTGAGCCTTCATTAAGGCCTCTTTAAAACATTACCAGCACATTTTGCTAAATATTAGCAAAAATAAAACTGTTACAGACTTTTAGTTATATTTGAGTTGAATTATAGTCAATAGAAAATAATAACTTAACTTGCAAAAATCAGCTAAAAATTTTGCTAAACAATTGGTAGACTAAAACATCACAAATAGGTTCAAGCTTTTTTCAGATTTTTTTTATGAAAATCGATCCTTCCGAAATCCGTGGTTTACTACTTCTTTTTGTTTTTAAGAGAAGGAACACTCAGAAAATTCTTCCTACTATGAACCTGTTGCTTCCTTTGGAAAGGTGATAGGGAAGAAGTGAAAGGTGGTGAAAAATGAAGGTCTTAAAATTTTTTAGCAAAAATTTCTATTGATTTTAGGAAGCTAGACTGCTATTTTCATTCAAACATCATACGTTGTGGTGTAATAGTTAGCGCGTTGGACTGTTACACAAAAGGTTGTGTGTTCAATTCCCAGCGACCGCAACATCAATTTATAAAAATAATATGTATGAGTTTTCTACCCCTCGCAGCTTCCTCCTTCGGTGATCCCATATCACTTAACCACACTGAAGTAACAAAGCAATGAACTAAAAGGCTTCAACAAAGTCTGCCCACTCCCTATCGCCAACTCTCTATCAGTCAACAACTCACGCATTTACAGTGTTGCCACATTTAAAGCCCTTCATCTTTCAGCAACTTTCACAACTTTTCACCACCAACATTTTGTTATTGCTATTTTTAGTCAAGTCATATTTAGTAAAATTTTCTGCAGATTTTACAGTATAATTTGTCTTCTTAAATTAACTAAAAGATAACTCAAATACATACATGGGAATTTTTCATTACCACTGAAATTTCATTACCATTGGTTGCCACTAATTACAATGAAAAAAATGTCATTATCATTTAATGATAATGAAATATTTTGCATTAGAAAATTCATTACTAATGGCAAACCAGCGAAATATTGGTAATGACACCTCATTACTATCTGCATTACCAAAAATGATATACCATTACCTTTTGCATTATTTTATAATAAAAAATAATGATTTCCTAATAACGGCCTATTGTATTCATTGTTTCTAAATATAAAATAATGACTTACTCATAATAGTTTAAATAAGTACTTTTATTATATGTAAATATGTTGTATGTTTAAATTTTTATGACGAGTCCTAAAATTACACACTAAAGAAAACTTAAATTTTTCTGAATGAATTTCCTTAAGCTAATAGTATTTGCTTAACTCCTTATTTTTAAGAATCAAGTAAGCAATCGGATAACCCCTCATAATTCAACTTTTTGTAAGCATGTGTGTAACCACTTACTATTCAAAATCTCATAACTACTTATTTTACATTTTTTCGTAAGCGTAGTTATTTTTGTTAGGCCACTACTTAATCTCTATATATAAAAGAATAACGTGACTGACTGACTGACTGACTGACTGACTGACTCAACATCGCCCAGCCCAAACCGCTGAAGCTAGGAAGTTGAAATTTGGTATGTAGGTTCCTCTTTCGGGGTAGACGTCCACTAAGACGGGATTTTTGGAAATTCCTACCGGAACGGGCAAAAGGGGAAAGTGTCCCCCTTGACGGCCTGCCAAAACCCCTTTGGCTAGAAAGCTGAAATTTAAGATATGTGTTCCTTGGAGTAGGGGCTAACTTTTCTGGAAAGTACTTTCTAGAATTTTGGACAGGGACGTTGTAAAAATGGGGTTAAAAAGGGGAAAAAGGCCCCCCTTGACGGCCTGCCCAAACCGCTGGAGGTAAGAAGTTGAAATTTGGTATAAAGGTTCCTCCACTATCGTAGACATCCACCAAGACGGGAGTTTTGGAAATTTTTACAGGACGGCAAAACGGGGAAAAAGTCTCCCCCTTGACGGCCTGCTCAAACTGCTGGATCTATGAAGTTGAAATTTGGTATGTAGGTTCCTCGACCGGTGTAGACGTCCGTTGAGACGGCATTTTTGGAAATTCTTATCGGAGGGGCAAAAAGGGAACAAAAAAAGTACCTTTTCCAAAAAAGTACCTTTTCCCAAAAAAAGTACCTTTTTCCAAAAAAAAGTACTCTTTTTCCAAAAAAAGTACCTTTTTCCAAAAAAAGTACCTTTTTCCAAAAAAAGTACCTTTCCAAAAAAAGTACCTTTTTCCAAAAAAAGTACCTTTTTCCAAAAAAAGTACCTTTTTCCCAAAAAAAGTACCTTTTTCCAAAAAAAGTACCCTTTTCCAAAAAAAAGTACCTTTTTCCAAAAAAAGTACCAAGTACCTTTTTCCAAAAAAAGTACCTTTTTCCAAAAAAAGTACCTTTTTCCAAAAAAAGTACCTTTTTCCAAAAAAAGTACCTTTTTCCAAAAAAAGTACCTTTTTCCAAAAAAAGTACCTTTTTCCAAAAAAAGTACCTTTTTCCAAAAAAAGTACCTTTTTCCAAAAAAAGTACCCTTTTCCAAAAAAAAGTACCTTTTTCCAAAAAAAGTACCTTTTTCCAAAAAAAGTACCTTTTTCCAAAAAAAGTACCTTTTTCCAAAAAAGTACCTTTTTCCAAAAAAAGTACCTTTTTGCCAAAAAAAAGTACCTTTTTTCAAAAGAAGTACCTTTTTCCAAAAAAAGTACCTTTTTCCAAAAAAAAGTACCTTTTTCCAAAAAAGTACCTTTTTCCAAAAAAAAGTACCTTTTTCCAAAAAAAGGACCTTTTTCCAAAAAAAATTCCTTTTTCCAAAAAAAGTACCTTTTTCCAAAAAAAGTACTTTTTTCCAAAAAATGTACCTTTTTCTAAAAAAATGTACCTTTTCCAAAAAAAAAAAGTACCTTTTCCCAAAAAACATACATTTTTCCAAAAAAATAACTTATTCAAAAAAAGTACATTTTCCAAAAAAAAGTACCTTTTCCCAAAAAAAGTACATTTTTCTAAAAAAATGTTGCTTTTCCCAAAAAATATACATTTTTTCAAAAAAATACCTTTTCAAAAAAAGTACCTTTTCCAAAAAAAAGTACCTTTTCCCAAAAAAAAGTACCTTTTTCTAAAAAAATTTTCCTTTTCCAAAAGAAGTACCTTTTCCAAAAAAAGTACCTTTTTCCAAAAAACATACATTTTTCCAAAAAAAACAACTTTTTAAAAAAAAATACCTTTTCCAAAAAAAGTACAAATAAAGTACTTTGTAAAAACAAAGTATCTTTTTCCAAAAAATTTCGTTTTTCCAAAAAGTACCATTTAAAATAATATATAATTTCAAAAAAACTACTTTTTTTCCTCCCCCACGGATATCTCCACTAAAACAAGGTTTCTTGATATTCGGCATAGACGTGCGCTAAGACGGGATTTTTGGAAATTCCTACCGGAACGGGCAAAAAGGGGAAAAGTCTCCCCATAAACAGTCTCACAAATTGGAAAAGTGCCTGCCCAAACCACTGGAGGTAAGAAGTTGAAATTTGGTATAAAGGTTCCTCCACTGTAGTAGACATCGACTAAGTTTGTATTTTTGGAATTTCCTACAGGATATCCCAAAAGGAAACTCGGTATGTGAGTTCCTGCTTCTGTGTAGGCGTCCGCTTAGACGGAATTTTTGAAATTCCTATCGGGAGGGGAAATAAGGTAAAAGTCTCCTCCTGCCGGCTTGCCCAATCCCTTTTGGCCAACCTAAAATTTTAAATATGTATTCCTTGGAGTAGGACTAATTCACCGGCAACGTAATTTTTCTATTTTGGAACAGGAACATAGTAAAAATGGTGGTTGAAAGGGAAAAATGTCCCCACTAACGGCCTGCCCAAACCGCTTAGGCAATGCAGTTGAAATTTGGTATGAATGTTCCTCATCCATCGCAGATAGCCGCGAAGATGGAATTTTTGTAAATTCCTAAAGGGAGGGGCAAAAAACAAAAAAACCCTCACCTTGGGGGCCGGTAAAAACCCCTTCGGCTAGAAACCTGAAGCTTAAAATGTGGGTCCCTGGAGTGAGGGCTAACTTATTAGAAAGATACTTTTTTGAATTTTGGACAGGGTCGTTATAAAATGGGGGCTCAAAAAGGGAAAGTTGCCCCTTAACGACCTGTCCAAACTGCTGGAACTAGGAAGCTGAAATTCGGTACTTAAATTCCTCTCAGCCTACTCAAACTGCTGGAACTAGGAAGCTGGAATTCCCTGTCGATGGATTTTCGGAAATTCCTACCGAGAGGGGCACAAATAGTAAAAGTTGGCTAGAAACCTGAAATGTAAAACATATGTTACTTGGAGTATGTGCTCACTTACCGAGAAGGTGCTTTTTGGACAGGGACATTGCAAAAATGGGGATTAATGAAGCGAAAAGTGCCGCTTAAAGGCCTGCCCAAACCGCTGGAGGTAGGAAGTTGAAATTTGGTATTAAAGTTCCTCCTCTATTGTAGACATCCGCTAAGATGAGATTTTTGGAAATTTCTACAGGTAGGGTCAAAAACAGGAAAAGTCTCCCCCTTAACGGCCTGGCCAAACTGCTGGAACAAGGGATCTTAAATTGGGTTCCTTCTCCAACGTTGACGTCCCCTAAGATGGTATTTTTGGAAATTCATACCGGGAGGGGTAAAAAGGGAAAAAACTTCCCCCTTGACGGCCTGGCCAAACTGCTGGATATAGAGACCTAAAATTATGTATGTAGTAGGTTCCTCCTCCAACGCAGACGTCCTCTAAGACGGAATTTTTGGAAATTCCTACCGGGAGGGGTAAAAACGGAATAATTCTCCCCCTTGATGGCCTAACCGAACCCTTCGGCTAGAAACCTGTAATATATAATATGTTTTCCTTGGAGTATGGGCTAACTTATCGACAAGGCATTTCTAGGACAGGAACGTGGTAAAAATGGTGGTTCAAAAGGGGAAAATTGCCCCCCCCCCCTTAACGTCTACGTCTTTAGCTAGAAACCTAAAACTTAAAGAACAAGTGTATATGAAACACTAAAATTAAGAAACTAAATAGAAAACGAGTGGGATTGAAACACTACACAAGTGGAATGAAATGGATATAAACGTTGAACGAGCGGAATTGAAATTATAGACAATGCAAATGGATTGGAAGAGGGAATTTCCTGTTCAAACACTATCAACGGAATATGAAACTTATGTAGCATTGAAACATACTCCCCAAAAAGTTAAACAAATTTTCTGAAAGAGAAAAAACCTGAGAAAAGGAATGGAACTTATATATTCCGATATTTAAACTTCATGTAACGAAGCACCGGTGGAAGAAACCGACGCAGTAAATTTTCCAACTGAATTTGTGAATTTACTTGAATTGCCAGGTCTACCTTTACATAAACTGGAATTAAAAAAAAAACTTTAAGACACGCTAACAACGTAGCTTTGCCCGCTATTTTTAATATTATAAAATGCTTTCCAACCCTGCTTTACGTTATTTATTTTCATTCAAAACACAAATGAACAAAACTACTTACGGGTCTATCTACCTAAGTTCGCACTTTACCAAATTATCTTAACATACACACGTATATTGCAATTTATTATGGATTCATTACTAACAATCCACTTTCATGAGAAAAAGTGATCAAATATTTATTTATTTTAAACCCATTGTTGTGCAGAATTATTTATTTGTGGTGGCTGGGTGAAGGCTTTAAATAAAAAAACTTTAAATAAAAAACGAATTTAATAAAAATTGTGGGGGCCGCAGGGCTGCGCCCTCCCCCCCCCTTAACCTTTAAGGCACGCTAACAACGTAGCGGGCTGCGCCCGCTAGTTATTTATAAAGATAATGGGAATTTGGTAACTACTTATTTTTTAACCACTAGTAAGTATATAAGTAAGTCATATTATTTGACAGCGTGTAATCACTTATTTTCTAACTGCGTATAAGCACACGAATAACTATTTACTTATTTTGGTAACTACTTATTTTATATACTTTTGTAATACAGCGGGTAATCGGGTGCAGAAATTTTGTGCGTTTTTTTCATGCAGCCAATATGGACAACTACTTACAAAAACGACCTTGTCGAACAAAAATAATGAGTTTTGACACCGAATTATAAGCAATAGACCCTAATTCGACTGCCTATTATTTAGATATTAGTAATGAGCAACCATTACTGAGATTTTGCTGGGACGCCACACTAATGTAAAAAAAACTAATTACAATTGATTAAAAAACCACTTGTTTACAAAAATCCTGATATATAATAAGCTATAATCAGGGATGGAAAAAGCCCTCAAGTGAGCCAAAAATATAAACTTTTTCTAAAAAGCTAAAATGCGGAATGCGAAAAAACGCGTATATAAATTGAATTAAAAAACTTAGTCAGCGATTTACATTCTGCAAACAAATATACTGATGCAAACATTTTTCTTTTTGCTAAATTTTTATTTGCCGATTTTTTTTGCAATTTAACCACCAAACTTTGGTATGATATATGTATAGGTAAAATAGAGTCCCTAGATTATGAATTAAAAACACAAACGACTCGCAAAAATTTGCAAAATAATGGCGGAATGCGAATTAAGTCTTTAAGATACAAAAAGTTAATTAGAAAACTTAATGGGCGATTTACATTTTGCGAACGAATGTATTGATGGAAAAAATTTCCTTTTGTCAAAAACTTTTTTCCGCGATATTTTTTTTTTTTTTTGCAAACTAACCACCAAGCAATCTTTGGTAAAATGGGTAGGCACTAAAAAATTGCAAAATAATTGCGGAACGCGAAAAAAAGACTTTATGGTACAAAAAATCAATTAAAAACCTTAACCAGCGATTTACATTCTGCAAACAAATACACTGATGCAAAAAATTTTCTTTTTGCAAAAGTTTTTTTTTTTTGCAAACTAACCACCGAAGAAACTTTGGTGTCTGAAATGGGTATTTTAGTCCCTAGATTACAAATTTTAAAAAAGCCGCACTTAAAAATTGCAAAATAATGGCGGTACGCGAAAAAAGGCATTATGGTACAAAAAATGAATTAAAAAACTAATTAAGAAATTTAATCAGCGATTTACATTCTGCAAACGAATATAATGATGCAAAAATATTACTTTTTACAAAGTTTTCGCGAATTTTTTTTTTCGATCTAACCAGCAAACTTTGATATAAGATATAGGTATTATAGTCCCTAGATTATGAATTGACAAGAACGACTCGTATTGCAAAATGCGAGAAAAGTCCCTGTGGTACAAAAAATTAGTTAAAAAAATTTAATCAGCGATTCAAATTCTGCAAACGAATATATTGATGAAAGATTTTCTTTTTAAGAAAAATTTTTTTGCAAACTAACCACCAAACTTTGGTACAAGAAATGGGTATTATAGCCCTTGGATTATGAATTTTAAAAAGCAACACTTAATAGTAATTTACTAAATAATAACTTTTCTGGTTACATACACTGAGAGAATTATCCTTCATGATATTAACGATATAATTTCATAGAATTTTTTTCGTAGAAGCAATGAATAATTTCATTATGTATATAATATTTAATTAATATTATGAAACTTTTCATAACTTTTCTTTCATAAAATTTCATAATTTCATTAAAAAAATTCATTGAATTTCATAAATTAGATCTCCATAAATTGAAAAATGTTCTTTATATACATATATGAAATTGTGCAATAGTATTTACTTTTTTTTTTATAAAATGTCGTCATTTCCTGAGGAAATAATCTTTTTTAATTTTAATTTTTTTTTAAATTAATTTTTTATTATTAATTTTGAATTATGAAATTTTTTTATAAATCATATTAATTTTTTCGAAATTTTTTTTTATGACCCTTTTTTATTTAATGAATTTTTTCTTTACCTATATTTTGTACATCCGTAAAATATGCTACGATTTATTTACGCCTTTTGCATTTGCTAAGTAAATTTTATTTATCCACTCCAGCTTACCAACGACAACAACCAACTATAATAAATAATAGTAAATGAAATTACTTCATAGGTTTTATGAAGCTCTGCATTGGCTGAATGATTTATTCATTGGACAAATGGCCTATTAATTTTATGAAGAGTTTCATTAATTTTATGAACTTTTCATAAACATTGACTTTAATGAAACCTGTTTCACAGATTCTATGAAAAGTTTCAATGGACGAGTTCCAGTGATAATTTTCATAGAAACTATGAAGAAATTCATTACTGAAATTTTGATAATTCTCTTAGTGTACAATTTTTCAATGAGCATCTTTCCAACCCTGATTTCACCGAATTTCCTGCGAAAAGCTTATCTGTCAATGGTAATTATTTTTTTTAATCGATACATTATCAATGGTACTGAAATTAAAGACCATTGTCATTATTCAATGAAATCAAATTCCGAAATCATTAACATTAATTTGACACAATGGTAACGAAAATAATTTCATTACCATTGATATCAATCAATGTTAATGAAATCGTCAATTAATTAGTTCACCTAATTCATTAGTCCCAAGTATGCTCAAATATAATTAAAAGTCTGTAAATTTAACAGTTTTATTTTGTGTTGTTCTGATTTTATTAATATTTCGCAAAAAAAAAATTCTAATTTCAACAGTTTTTTCTGCAGGGTAATTTTTAAGCAATTTGGAATAGCTTTATTTAGGGTGCGGCTAAAAAAAATTGTAGGTAACTTCTTTGCTTGTGAATATCTCATATTTTTTTTCTATTTCAGGAATTAAATTTGGGAGAATATAAAAATGGAACGCTATACAATTGCGCAAAGGACTTTATTTTAATCATTTAATTTTTTGTTTTTTTCATTCCATTTAATATTTATTTAAAAACCAAATCATATATCTAGTTACTTTAGCCGCACCCTATAAAAATTTACGTTAAGGATTAAAACTTATAAACTTCGCCCTTACTATATAAATTTTTTAGACGTATATTTTAGTTAAAGTCGACTTTAGTGGCAGTACAAAATGAACAAAACCGTATGATTAAAAATAAAGTCGACTTTAAACTTAAAATACTCTTTTATAGTAAGGGCCTTTGAGTTTTCAAAATTTAAAATTTTACGTGAATTTTCACTTCAAACACATTTTTGTGTTCCTTTAGTTTTTTTTGTTTAATTCCTTACACTAAACCATTATAGGGTTAAATATCGTAAAAACAGTGAATTAAAAAAAAAAGTTCCTTTATTGTGGCTGCTGCTATTGTTGTTTTTGCCTGGAACTATAGTACCGTTATAGCAAAATTATGATTATGAGTTGTGTTTACACACTTTATTAACAAATTAACGCATTGTAATATAATTTTCTGCATCATACAATTTTTAATGGTGTAAACATAACTGAAAATTCATTGAACAACAAACAAAACAAAGAAAAAAAAAATAAATAAATAAACACATAAAAACTGAACCGGATGCATTTCTTCGATATCGTATATATTGGTTATTACAAGTTGTTTTATTTGTTAAAGTTGGTTGGATAATACACATGTTCATCCATAATATATACTTATATCCCATATATGTACGTACTGCTTACTATACTTCCTTTTTGGTGGGGAGGTGGTTTTTGTTTTACTTCAGTTGCTGCTGTGTACTACGTACTATAACAATAAGACTGCTGCTGCTGCTTCTGCTGCTGTTTGCATATTCCAACTCCATGTGCAAATTAATGCAAGTGTAAACCATGCAAGTGCAATTGTTTGTAATTACATTTTAATTAAAATTTAACGGTAATCGAAACATGTGTTTGTCTTTACTATCTATAAACATTTTATATTTTAATTAAATGTTCAATGAAGATAATTATAGGATTAAATAATAGTTACACACAAAATAATACTTCAGTTAAAACAACTGAAAATTTAGTAAGTTTAAAGAAAATTCAATTTTTTTCGGCTAATGATCAGTGTTACCCAGTGTTACCATATATTTTTTTAGAAAAACTGTAAAGAAAAACTGTTTTTCGAAAAAATTTTAAAAATCAGAAGAAATTCTGGGATTTCGAAGTATCTTCGGACTAAAATATTATCCCAGGGTCTTAATTTTCAAAATATCGAGATTTCAATTAGTTATGCCTAAATAGTAGGCATTTATAGTAATCGACTTTTTGCACAGCTTCCTAATTAAAGTTTTTTTTAAAGAATTTTGGTCTCCTAGGCCCGAATCTGAAGTTAAAAAAAGTTAATCGAATCCGAGATGTGAACCTTTTTCAATTTCAGCATTTTTTGATAAGACATTGTTTTAAAAATTTTTTAAAAAAAATATAAATTTCTAAATTATCCTTCATTTAGAAGTGATCAGAAAAGTTCGGCTAAAAATGTCTGTCGGATCTATGACGTGTCAGATATGGTTTAGCCAATTTTATTCCGTACTAATTTTTGATGAAATTAGTTATACAAATTTTAAATTTTTCCATTTATGTTTCGATTTGTACCAAATTTTTTATCATAAAATAAATTCAACAAATTCAGATTATTATGCATAAGCACTTTTATATTTTAATTCTTAAATTTTAGTTAAAAAAATAATAAAAACGAGTAAAAAGGTTACCAAATTTCATCAAAATATTTTAATATTTGCGACCTGCAGCGTATAAACAATATAATATTGGGGGGACCCTTATATGGGCACTAGGTCTAAACATGGACCGATGTTCACCAAAATCAATAGGCTGCGTTATTGGGCCAACATAGGTCTGTGTACCAAATTTCATCAAAATATCTTAATATTTGCGACCTGAAGCGTATAAACAATATAATTTTGGTAGGACCCTTATATGGGCACTAGGTCTAAACATGGACCGATGTTTACCAAAATCAATAGGCTTCGTCCTTGGGCCGACATACATAAGTCAGTGTACCAAATTTCATCAAAATATCTTAATATTTGCGACCTGCAGGGTATAAACAATATAATTTTGGTAGGACCCTTATATGGGCACTAGGTCTAAACATGGACCGATGTTCACCAAAATCAATAGGCTTCGTCCTTGGGCCAACGTAGGTCTGTGTACCATATTTCATCAAAATATCTTAATATTTGCGACCTGCAGCGTATAAACAATATAATTTTGGTAGGACCCTTATATGGGCACTAGGTCTAAACATGGACCGATGTTCTCCAAAATCAAGAGGCGTCGTCCTTGAGCCGACATAAGTCGGTGTACCAAGTTTCATCAAAATATCTTAATATTTGCGACCTGTAGAGTGCGCACAAGAATGCATGCACAGACAGACAGACGGACGGACGGACGGACAGACGGACATCGTTAAATCGAAATAAAAAAAATTCTGAGCCGATCGGTATACTATAAGGTGGGTCTAGGACCAGTATTTTTTGGTGTTACAAACATCAGCACAAACTTATAATACCCTGACCCTGGTGCAGGGTATAAAAACTGTAAAAAATCCATGAATTTAAAAAAAAAACTGTTTTTTACATGAAGACACTGGAAAATTGTTAGGCATCCCAAAAAACTGTAAAAAAACAGTTAAAACTGGCTATATGGCAACACTGCTAATGATAGCTATACTCAACAATAACTTTACCGTAAAACATCAACAGTTCCCAGTGTAGAAACGGTAATGACATATCATTATTTTTTGACTACCAGTAATGACACCCACTTACCTTCTGTATTATTTTAAAACATATAATAATGAGTTACTGATAATTACTTATTTTTATCATTATTTCAAATAGAAAATAATTTTTTAAATTTTTTTGAAAATTTTTTTAAATCTATTTTTAGACTCAATATTTTTAAACACTGGTAAGAATATATGTATGTTTGCGAGTAAGTTTACTTCTGTGCAGCAGGTCAATTATGTTTTTATCTATTAAATATTACATGTCGATATAGCTCTGATCGTAGAGCTATTGACTGGCAATCTGTAGACCCAGGTTCGATTCCCGCACCAGCAAATTTTATTTAAAAAAAAAATACAATAAAAATAATTTTTTTTATGTAATTTATTTTTTTGAAAATCTATTTTTAGACTCATTATTTTTGTCAGTACTGGTAAGCACATATGTAACGATATATTTTTTGATTTTTCGTATGCTGGTGTGTAACGACAACTCATTATTTTTCGCGACATCGCCATATAAAGGTAATAAGAAATGTAATAACAAAAGGAACTAGTTACCATTACCAAGTATGTAGTTACATAACCACATATCTGGTAATGATTTTCTACACTGGATTATTAATATTTAAAAAGTAACCCCTAAATTCATAAACGCTTTGTAAAATTATAGGAGGTTTATTGAACAAATTTTGTATGAAAATGACGTTTTGTAAACCTTCTATAACTTTACAAAGCATTTATGAATTCAGGGGTAAATCAGTAAAGTTGTATCAATTAAATAAGAAATATTTTTTAAATTGCAAAGAAATGTATTATTTAACTTTTTCTATCAGTCATTCAGTAAACAAAATACACAAAAATACGGAATTTCGGTATAAGTTTAGTCAAAATTTTCTGTTAAAAACAATCAGTTCTTAAAATATAATTCATTTTATTATAAAATATATGAGAGATCCATTTGTAAATTTATTAGTTCTAGTTCGGGGCCAATTTCCATATTATGAATTAACATAATAAGTACTTTTTTCCAAAAACTGCTATTATTCTTCATCAGGCTACTCTTCTGACAAATACTACTTCACAGAGTTTTTGCTTTCAAAAACCTCTGCACTTTCAGGAATGAAGAGACGATTATTTCGGGGATTTTCCAGGTCCCCTTCATCAGTTTTCTTTAGAAAGTGGTGGCATCAAAATCTCATATTTAATGTAGTCTAGAACTAGAATTAATAAATTTCTAATTTAAAAAAAACAACATTTTGAAATCCATTTATTTTATCGACTTTGCGAGTTATTTTTAATTAACAATTAAAAATACAATTGTTTTAAATGAAAAGTAACTTATTTTTAATTGTTTTAATGAACATATTCGGTAGACTTTAATGAAAAAATATTGTGAGTGTACATATTTTTTTTATACATTAATGAATCGGCTGTAAAATATATCTTTCCAAAGTGAGATTATAATATCTTAGCTGTTTGTGAATTTTTACTATATCCTGAAGGAAGATTTGATGCACTCTAAAAAGTGATATGTATAACAAAATATTAAGTAAGTTTTTGGCCCCATTTTAGACACTTTTGGGACACCTATATTTTTGGGTGCATAGTTTGCCAGTACTTGAAATTCAATAATTCGGTATGTAGCCATATAATACATCAATTAAAATAAATAAGTCCAACATCATTTATTAATTTAACTTAAAATATCAGATATATTTTTTATTAATATGATGCATAGCAAATTGAAATAAAAATTAACAACAATGTATGTATTAATAAAAAAAAATTTATTTTCCAGATTTAATTAACACACTCAAATTAAGGTAGTATGTTATTAAAAGTACGAAATAGCAAAAACAAGTGAATGTCTGACCACGACAACACTTTTTATTGTACAGAATATTAAAGTAATTTATTCGACAAGTTTAAATCTTATATGATAAAATTGAAAACTAATTTTAATCATACAGAAATTGTATATACACTTAAAATAATACGTTACTTGAAAAATCTGTCAAACGGGTGTTTTTTTTATATTCCTAAAAATCGATATAATAAATTAAAAAAACCGGATTACCCTTGACCCCACTTTTCCAATATAAACTTTGGGTTTAGCATCTGAAAATATATTTGTTCCATAGATTTTTGTTCTTCAGAATGCATTTAAGTTTCAACTCCTTCCATAAGCGCAGATTTTTGGTCGTTTTTCCTAGAGGGCAAGAAGAGCTGAATTTATATGAAATTTGATTTTACCATCCCGACCAAAAAAACAATATACATATATAGCATATGTAGTCATATCTCATTTGATATAGATCGACATTTAATCTTATCTAATTTCATCTCAAAATTGGGGTATCCAGTAATATCCAATAAGATCCCACAAATATATTACAGGATTAAATTAGATCCAAATATATCTCAAAATTGGGAGATCCAATAATATCAAATAATATAAAATTGAGATCCTGATAGATCCCAAAATATCCCATGGGATTAATTTAGATACAAATGGATAGGATAAATTTGGCAGATCGAATTGGATAATTTGAGATCAAAATTTATCCTATGATATATTTTGCATTATTTAAATTTTAATAAAATTTTAAAAATAACACAAAAAATATTTATTTATTAAAAAAATATTTATTTCATAAAAAAAACTCCGTCGGCAAGATTCGAACCCAGATTTCTGGAGTTGTAGTCGGTCACTTAACTCACTCAGCCATATACTGCTATACATAATGACTGACTATATTAGACAACATTGTTATATATAGTTGTATAAATTTGTATTATATATACCCAAGTAAAAAAGTTTTGTTATAGTGATATATTATCATATGAAGTTTTATATAATTATATATTGGAACATATATACCAAGATATAGCTATATAAAATTATACAAAATTATATCCTAAATATATAACTATATCTTGTTATATATTGCACAATATATTGTATAACATATTACAATATCCAATTATATATAGACCTATATATAGTTATATATGCCTCATATAATTATGTATAATTGTATCGAATTATATACCATTATATCTAGTTGGATATGATTATATTATATTTGATACATTTGGATGAGGACAAAATCCGGATAAAATTGTATCAAACCATATCTTATTTCATCAAGTTAGATCTAATTGTGTCAAATACGATCTAATTTGATACAATTAGATGTTCTCATTTTTCGGAAATAATTATATATAATATCAAAAGTCATATAATTTTTTTTAGTAGGGTATATATTTATAAAAATCTTAAATGTTTTTCACTCACGGAATTTTTTTTTGCGTAGAAGATAAAAAAAATGTTTGTTCGAGGGTCTAGGCCACGATTTATATGGGTCAAAAGTGTAAATATCAACGAAATTAATAATGGCATAAAACAATATACATGTTGTTGAAAAGGTAATATAAATGTCTTTTAAATAAAGTATGACACGTACAAACTTAGCAATCCCTTGGAAAAAATACTCTTATCCAATACTATTTATTGAAAACATAATTTGCAGATGCTGTTTACAAAAAATGGTATAATTTTTTTAAGATCTGTTAAAAAAATATTTATAAGTAAATCAAATTGAGTTAGAAAAAGTAAAAAAAAAAATTTTTTTTGTGCCCGATGTGGGATTCGATAATAGGATGTCAGTCGCATATATAATTATGTGTGGGGTTATATATGACAATATATAAATACAGATTAAAATATTATTAACCCCAAGTTGCGGTAAACATAACTTTCAGGTGCAATTGGCAGAAAATGGGTTAATTTTTTTAAGATCTGTAAAATAAATATTTACAAGTAAATTCAATTGAGTTAAAAAAGTAAAAAGAATGTCCGAGCTGGGATTCTATAAAAACATCTTACATCATACAACCAAAAAAATTTTATAAGAGGACATATATCATTATATCTCAAAATATATGGCTTATATGCCACCATATGTGATCGTATGTTATGTTATATATGATCATTTATTATTACATATGACAATAAATCTGTCATATCTCATTATGTATAGCATATATGGTTGGTATCTAATTTTATAAAAGACAAAATATAAAAATATATGGTTATATAAGGTTCAACATAAGAAACATATAATTATATATGGCTATTCACGACAACATATATATTCACATATTATAAGATAAAACAAGATATTATTATATATTACTATATATGCATTTTTTTGATCGGGATTCGATTCTACAGCAAAAATTATTAAAAACCAGTAGTTTTTTTTTCACACAATGAAAATGACTTCCCGGTTGAGAAAAATGGTATATAAATTTTCGATATATCGCGACCCATTAAAAAATAGTTTTTAACATAACAAAACTCATATCAAAATACCCTATTTTTAAAATTTTTATACCAAATAACTAAAATACTTTTTCATTGAATATGTTAACAACAATTTTTGTTTACAAAACTGTTAACTTTTTAATGGGTCGCGATATTTCGAAAATTTGTGTAGCATTTTTCTTAGACGGGAATGAATTTTCATCGTGTGTGTTAAAAAAATGTCGGTCTATATCAAATGAGATATGACTACATTTTTTTTTTTTTTTTTTTTTTAAGAGAAGCAACACCCAGGAAATTTTTCCTATTAATTAACGTGTTGCTTCCTTAGGAAAGGGGATAGAGAAGAAATGAAAGGTGGTGAAAGATGAAGGGCTTCAAATATGGCAACACTGTAATTGCGCGAGATGTTGAATTTTAGAACAGTTGTTGCGCGCCATGTGATGGTGAGTTGGCGAACTTTGTTGAAGCTATTTAGTTCATATCCCTGTTATATTAGTTTACTTCGGTGGGGTTAAGTGCTATGGGAACACCGAAGGAGGACGCAGCGTTATGTATGAGGGATAGTAAAAATTTTTCATAAATTGATGTTGCCTTGGTTGGGGCTCGAACCCGCAACCTCACGTGTAACAGTTCAACGCGGTAACCATTACACCACAGCGCCCACATATGCTAGATATAATGTTTTTTGATTGAGTTTTTATTTAGTGTATACATTTTTTAATTCAACTCCATATTTAATACAAATATTTATTTTAAAATTATTGCATTCTTTTAGTACTACAACAGTATCGCTGTTTAACAAAAAACTAATAAAATTTTAATTTGAAAACTAAAAAATACAAATCGAAATTTTTTATTATACTCATTAAATTCATTATCTATGGTTGAATATCACAATAAATATAGCATAAACTAAAATTGTTTATTTAATGAAATAAATTGTGAAGTTAGTTCCTTTTTCTCTTTTTTGCCTTGTCTTAACAGTTTGATATTTAAGATAAACTAAACCACCGACTGTAACTGAAACTAACAACTTAATTATATTTACGGATACGAAGTAAAATGAACTTTTAGCTGTATGTATTCAAAATCAACTTATTTTTTAAACACCAACTAATTATTTTTATTAAAGGGTGTTAGAGTCAAAGTTTACATATACATAGATTTTAACAGAAACTCAATGTGTTCAGAATTTGTATTATTAACTTCACTTTGTTAATACACTAATATACCAGGGCAAAAAGAGCAATTCTAGTTGGTTTTATAATATGAGTCTGATTTGCAGATTAATGTGTTTATAACTTTGAAAAAATGTTTATTTTTGTTCTTAACCTCAAACCTACATTATGAATATAGTTTTTATTTTGGCGAATTATACCATAAAATGGATATTGTAGTAAATCTAAAAAAAATATTAGGCTGTAATAATATACACATATGCATTTTTAAAATAATAGCCCAGCAAGTTATCGAATATAAGGGCATAATAAACCTCTTTTAGCGGTAGCAATTTTCTGATGTTCACCCACATGATAATCAAGGCCATACTTTCTATATAAGATAATATAATGCTTATTCCATTTCGTATATTAGTTCTAAATTACGAATTTTATAAATCTAAACTTTATATTTTTTTAAATTTACAGATAACAGAATACTTAAAATTTTGTTGATTAGTTTGAGCATAATTATCAATAAATGTGAATATTAGTCAGCCAAAACACATTACTTCTGAATGAATTTTGGTGCAAGTCAAAACTTGAAATAAATTAAATAAAAGTAATTTTCTTGTTCAAAATATCTACGAGAAATTTGTCGGATTTTAAAATACATCGGTTTGTCAAATTTTGGTAGTTTCCCAGTAGCAAATGGTCGAATTAGTTCTAAAAACTACTGGTTTTTTGACTAGTAATTACAGAACTAGTTCTCACAATAATCATTTTGAACCAGTTGTGTACTAGTTAAATACGATTTATATAGATACTAGGGGTTTTTATATAAACTCCTTAATTCCTTGTAAACCTTGTATAAATACACAAATTTTTTATTTATGAAGTTGACATTAAACTCATTAACATTACACCGTTTACGAGTAGAATACCAATTTATATGAAAACATCTACTGTAAAAAAATACCTAAATTAAAATATGAGATTTGAAATTTTTTTTTGCATTTATATTTAATACAAAAATCAGAGTTTGCAAATAAACACTTAAAATTTTTTATTGTGAATTAAATTGAGGTGTAAATCAACTGCTACAATACTGGTGCCAAAGAGTCACTCCATAACTAGTTTAGTAAATTTCTTAAAAGTACCAGGATAAAAGGATAGTTTCCTGTTTTTCTTCCTAAAAAAATAATCTTTAATAATTTGTGTACCTAACAGTTTCATTGAAACTATGCAGAGACTGTTTCCAAAAATTTTTTTAAATACGAGTTTTGAAATACTAGTTTGGTAACATTTGCTTTTTAATAATACATTCTGAGTTTGCAAATAAACACTAAAATATTTTATTGTCAAAAATGGCACAAAAAAAGTTGAAATTTGACAGGCAAAATAGCACAAAATAATAGTAAAATTGGCACAAAAAACGCAAAAATTAAAATTTATTAAATATTAAAAAAATATCTTTTTTTTTGTAAATTTTTTCCAAAAATTATTTACAAAGATTGAGTTTTTACTGAATTTTATTGCATTTTTTTAATGAAAAGTCTAAAAAAAATAGACAAAATGGTTTTTTTTTCGGCAAGGATTTGTAAAAATTGCATTTTCACAAAATAAGTGAAAAAATGGCATTTAATGGCAAATGCCAAAAAAACTTGCCCTGGTCATTACAAATCATAAATACAAAATATTTTAAATTTCAATGAATATAATTATCTAAGTAAGAGGAAACTATTGGTCTAATCTGCGTTTTATCAAAGGAAAACCTTTGTTTTTATCTATACAATTCAGGTAGCAACCAACTGGTACAGTACTATTTCCAAAGAGTCACTTCGGAACTGGTTCCGCGAGTGTCATATTAGTACCAGTTTCGGTCCCTATTTTTCATCCTTAATTTGTAATTTCCAATCTAGTTCTACAACTAGTACCAAAGTGGCAGTTTGGCGACAATTGCCCCCATCCCTATGACATCTCCATGTTAAATTCTACAGTTGTTTGTATGGAGAGGCGGTAGAACTCGTACTAGTTGCCTGGTTCAAACAAACTAGTACATAACTGGTTCTAAACTAGTATTTTTTGCTACTGGGTTATTAGTTTACAGTGTAGAATCAAAGACAAATGCACAAAAAAACTATTCAAAGTGGTCGAATGTGTACT
Source organism: Leucophora obtusa (assembly GCA_949987735.1). NCBI lineage: Eukaryota > Metazoa > Arthropoda > Insecta > Diptera > Anthomyiidae > Leucophora > Leucophora obtusa. The sequence goes on from OX465296.1 coordinate 183,358,567, forward strand.
CATACAAAAATTGTAGCATAAGTACGCGTGACCAGACAATGTGTTTTCAGAGTGTTCCAAAAGTTCAACAAGTACCCAAAAATTTAAAGAAAGCCTGAAACGTGTAAAGAAAAAGGATTCAGAAAAAACCCAAAAGCGAAAAGGTGGAGACGCTAGTGCGGACTATTCCAAACATTTTTGGCGGCGAAGTAGCACGGTGCGCGTAATTTTCAAAACTTTTTTGCGTAGAGTAAAAGCTAAAGTTGGACTTCATACATCTAAAGTTTGTGACAGAAATGCTAAGAAGAACGTTGATACCAAAAAAAAAAAACAAGCAAAACTCCGTGTTGCATTTTTTAGTGGCGCACTTTTATTAAATAAAATATATGATTGTAAAACAAACATGTATTTTTTATTCAAGGTGTGTTTCTTAATTTAAAAATAAATTAAAATCAACAAATTCGATTTTTAAATTTTGCTTTGAATTTCAACAAACAAATAACAAACATGTTGTTTGTATTTACAGAATCAATTAAAGGAGCAATTTCAATTAAAAGTTTAATTGTATTTACAAAAATTTTAATTGTATTTATAAACTAGTTTTATCTGTGTAGTTCTTCTTTAGCCGCATTTACACATGAGAGAAAACTTCTAGAGATAAAATGTTCTACAGAAATGTTCCTCGTATTATTTGATTTTGTTGTACAATGTAATCAATTAGAGCTACAGTGCGTATGATTAATATATATAATGTTAATCATACGCAGTGTGGTTCTGACATCCCACAAAAAAAAATAGAAGTCATGCTTTACCATAGATGGGCACTTTGCAGTACCAGTAAAATTATAGTAAAAATTTATTTTTGTACTGATATTGCAATTTAATTTTAATTACTATTAAATTTTTACTGATTATACTATGCGACAGTCAAAATCGGGATGGGATGAAACCAACGGGAAATGTTATATCGGTCAAAAACAAGTTATACGTGTCCCGGCGTTTCGCTGGGTCACCCCTAGGAATCGAGATATATCTTTTTTTTGACATAACTCGAGAACCACTAGTCTGATTTTTCTCAAACAATTTTTAAAAAATTAAAAATTACAATTCCTTTAATCTATTCATATAACGTTTTTCTATATACTCAACAGTTTTGCCGGTAATAAGGTGTCTAAACTGTGGCAATTGGTCATTTCCAATGACAACGCCATGTTAAAGTGATATGTCTCTTTCAAACAAAAAGACCGATCAACGACCGGTCTCCGCCCACTTGGGACCTATCTTGCGTGTCATCTGGGACCGGTCCCTTTTCCTGTAGGGTAGGAATAGGCACGCTAGTTTGCATTACCAGTAAATTTTTACTGATTACTTAAAAAAATTCATTAATCAGTAAATTTTTACTTATAATAGAAGTTAGTTTGCATTACCAATAAAAAAATTTACTGATTGCTGCAATTTTTAAGGGGGGTAAATACTGTAACTACAGCATTTTAAAGGGCATATTTGAACGGTTGTCAAAAATTCAATTAACAATATTTTTAATATTTTATTTTTTATTTAAAAACCATGTTGTTTTAGTATTTTCTAAAAATATCAGTTTTATATGTCCCCAGCCAAAATCGCTAGAGTTGCCACTTCATTACAGGCCTTTTTTAAAAAAGGCAAAATCGGCTGCCACTGTGCAGCCTTCATTAATTATCGGAAAATAAAAATGTAAAGTGATTCTTAATCCCAGATAAATTCTCTAGTCCTGATCGTGGCCCGATTTTTATTTAAAAATTAATTTTTTAACAAAGTTGCCACACAAACTTCAAAATTCCAAAAATTTGCTTGGGGATATAAAATTTATTTGACCACAATTCATAAAAAGAGCCACGAAAGGGCTAGAGTTTTTTGTTGCCTACGAAAAAAAAACCGGGTCGAAATCGGTTAACCCGCCTTGGTGTACAGTGGCAGCCGATTTTGAACTCAGGAATGTGGGAAAATGCGTTTAAAGTTTAAAATTAATTTTACGCTAAGAAAACAGCAAAATTTCAAAAAACCGTGTATTAACAAAATTTACATCTCGCAGTTTTCTATACATGTACCAAATTTAGGAAGGATCGGATAAAGTGTATTTTATATATTAACCCAAATATTCTTAAAAACGATGTTAAAGAATTTATTTATTTATTAATTAGTTTTGTATTTGTTTTTTATCTTTTATATACATTGATTACTTTTATGGCTTATAAAAAGCCATCAGTACATTCCTCATATAACGTGCCTTCGCCCACCATCGAGGAATCGTCATTGGCTTTTCTTTACTGCGTGCAATTCTTCCATCCTTGGACGTAGGTTTTTTCTTTTTGTTCTGCTGTTTTATGCGAAATAAGATTTCTAATAAAGACAATGATAAAAAAACGCTCCCAAAAAATTTTTTATACAAATTTAATGCATAGGGTATTACTTTGTGACTAAAATATATTTTACAAAAAAATATGTGGAAATTTTGTTTCTTCGAATTTTCTATTTGTATTTTCTGAGCATATACTGAAGAGTATGCTCTATCCAAATAAAATATAAAAAATTCGAAATCGGAACTCCGATTCAAGTAAGCAATTCCACTGTGTCACGAATTGCAACTCGGCATTAGGCTCGCGGTTATATTCATAGGAATGTAGGAAGTGGAAGACGCCGAAAAACAATTAAAAGGCAGGACAGAAATATGATCTCTATTGATAAAGCGACCCCAATAAGACCGCCGTAGATGTTAGGCAGTATGCTTCAGAAAATTTGGGCGCAACCGTCGGAGTTCCTACCGTACATAGATGCTTAAAGGAAGCAAACTTGTTAGCAAGACGTCCAGAAAAGAAACCCTTCATTAGTACAATTAATACAAGGAAGCGCCTCGATTTAGGAAAGCGTCAAAGGCGCTGGGCAAAAAAGCAATGAGCAAAGGTTGACGGAACAAAATAAAATTTATTTGGATCCGATACAAGAAACAACGCGTTAAACACGGCGGAGGATCCCTTATGCTGTGGGGTATGAAATCGTTGTATTAATTATAACACACTTGTTTAAATATTTATTTTAAAGTGCAGTCTCCCGTGATGGTTTGGACCAGAAGTCAAAATTGATGACAGAATAAACGCAGAGGGTTACTACAAGATCACATGCTTTCTCACATGCAAGAAACCCCACAGTGCTGTAGACAGCGAAATACGAAAGAACAATCGTTCAAATTTAAGGGATTTCGAAATTGTTGCCAAACAGGTGTACCTTAAAAAAAAATTGGTTGCGATCGTGAATTCCATTGCTTCACGAATGAAAGGAGTAACTAAAAACAATGGCTATTCCACTAAATAATAAAAGTCTAATTAATATGCTGAATTTTTTAACAAATAAAATCGATTAAATGTAAAATACATAAAAGTTGAATTTTTTTGCTCGCACAAAATAGGCACTACCCAGGGAAATTTTCTGTTCCAAAGAATCGGTTGTAGAATAGCTACCCAGAAAAATTTTCTGTTCCAAAGAATCGGTTGTACAATAGCTACTTTTCATTCACAACCCCTTCTACTGTCGATTCTAACACCGATTCTTTTTGTTTGAAATTGTCCCAAAAGCAACCCCTTCTATGGCTCCAAAGTGGAACCGGTTGCTCTAGAATCAGTTCTAGAACTAGTTCTGGAATTGATTCTACGTCACCCACACCTTCCATATAGGATCCCAGGAACTGGTTCCGGAACCAGTTCCATAGAATTGGTTGCAGTGGAACCAGTTGTAGAATGGGTGTGGTTGGCTACCGATTGTAAAAAATTTTCCTGGGTACTTTTCATTCACAACCCCTTCTACTGTCGATTCTAATGCCGATTCTTTTTGTTTGAAATTGTCCCAAAAGCAACCCCTTCTATGGCTCCAAAGTGTAACCGGTTGCTCTAGAATCAGTTCTGTAACTAGTTCTGGAACTGATTCTACGTCACCCACACCTTCCATATAGGATCCCAGGAACTGGTTCCGGAACCAGTTCCATGGAATCGGTTGCAGTGGAACCAGTTGTAGAATGGGTGGGGTTGGCTACCGATTGTAAAAAATTTTCCTGGGTAGTTTCAAAAAAAAGTTCGTAAAAACTAATTCACATAAATAAATGCAAATCAAACGACTTAAAATATGAACCTAGACATCAACGGATAACGAAAGATAAGCGCAAATAAAAAACCATTAGAAGAAATCAAAGCATACTTAGATGATTTAGCGTAACGTTGCATTTTTATGCTCGCAACTGTATATAAGTGATTATCTTAAGTCCAATATATTAAAAATCTTAAAATTCACTGCTGCCATCTTGGATCTGCCATTTTGAATTTTTTATTTCAGATTCATAATCAGCAACTTCCAAACCACTCTTTGTGATATTTTTTTGTTCTCATATACTACATATTCCTAGTTTGGCTAAAATTCTATGATGCTAGCCCACAGGGCCCTGGTCCAGATGGGTGCAAAAGTATATACAGTGTTAAAAAGGCCACTTTCACTTTTCTTTGGCTGGTTTAGTTATCCTGGTCCCTTTTGGTCTTCAAAAATTCTATTCCTCTAAAATTGAAATTTGACAAAAATGTAGTAGCTTTAAAAATATTTCATAACACCCCAAATATAAATGGTACAGTGGTTACATACACCATTTTTCAAAGACTACAATCCTACCAACCCAGTAGAAAAGAGCGCAGCCCATTATCGATGATAGTTTGCTAGGAATAGTAATTTCTTTCTGATCAAATTAAAAAAAAAGTATTTTTTTTTTAAATAATGTAATACATTTATATGTAAAAGAATACCACGCCCCCAATTACCAATATTTTGACCTAATTTTTTGGCTACCTTAGTTTCGTTATGTTTACTATTAAATGGAATTAAAATTTTGGAAATCGGTGACAACAAAAATTTAGGTTTTATCCAACTAACTAAATTCCTAAGCCACAGCGCGGCGTAGGTTTTTTTTATTTATTTTTTTTTTTTGGATTTAGTAATATTTTTGTAATGTTAATAAAGTGAAACTTTAACGTATTTCAATTTTCTTGGATAAAAAAAAAATTCTTTAGATGTCGCCCAATCGCATTTAAAAAAATTTTAGTTAAAATTTTTTTTTCAAATTTCCTTTAAGTTTAAGTGGAATTTTTAATTTTTTTCTACTAAGCTCTTCATTATTCGCATTTTTAATATGAATATTGTCAATAATATAGAATACATTAAATCTTATTAATAAATAAATCACAAAGTAAAATTTTCACTAACAAATGTTGAACATTCCATAGGCTTGCGCTAGCTGGATATTTTTTTAGACGGCTGAAATTTTCAGCATATACACTCGAAACATACGCAAACTTTTTGGTGTGGTACCATTTTGAAATAATAAAAAAAGCAAAAGTTAAAAAACGATCCATCTTAATATATAAATTCTAAGAACTGTTTGTCTTTAAAATAATAGAGGTTTTCATATAAATTCCTTGTAAATACAAACCATATTTTTTATGTATGGAGTTTGACATTAAACTCATAAACATACCAGTTTTACACCGTTTACGAGTAGAATACGAGTTTATATAAAAACCCCTAATATTTTAACTTAATATTTTATTAGAAAGTTCATATTTTTTTGTATTTTGTTGATTAAAATATTGGTAGAAAAATTTATATTTCTTTTTAATTTTACTACTTATTCAATTAAAAACAACTTTACTGATTTTCTTTTTAAATAATTATTCTACAAATATGTTGTGAGTGTATATAACACTACTTAAAAAAAAGTTCTAAAATTTGCTGCCAACCTATTATACAGAGTATCTACAAATTACATGACCACTTCTGTACTCGTGACAGGCGTGAATTACTGAATACAATTAATGAGAATTTTACATGGAATATAACTAGAGTTTCTACGTTTTCTTTAAAAATAATGACAATTATTTTATTTATTCTACAACTAAATTATTTCATTTATGACAATTAACATAAAAATACATATTCTGGCAACAATGTTGCTTTTAAATTAACCGGATTGTCAAACGATTTTTGCCGATTAAACGTACAAATGAACATATCCCAGCAAAACCTTGGTAATGACTGGTCATTACTACATGCATTACTTAGATCTTATATCTCATTACCCGTTGAATTACTTTTAAACTGAATGTAATGAGTTACCGATAATTATACCCCACACATTACTATTTCACAATAGCTGAAACCAATAATATATGTTCTAAATCATTAAAAACCATAACTATGGCGTAGCCTAGTGGTTATCGTTTTTGCCTGACAGACATGAGGATCGTTGCTCAACTCGTGTTAGCTTCCATTGTTGTTTTTTTTTTGTAATTTATATTAAACATCTATTTATAGAAATGTTGATGTTCATTAAGCAGTATTTAGTAACAACAAGTTTTGTGAAAATAGACATGTATAACAGTTGCCACAATAAATGTGTACATAAGTTAAAGCAATAAAAATCATAGTGATGTCGTGGTCTAATGGTTAGAGTGTTTGCCTGACAATCGTGGGGTACGCTGATCAATACGTGTCAGCTCCTATTGGTTTTTAAATTTTTATACTTTTTTAAATCTATATTCAACATCTATTTATAGAACAGCTGATAAACTACTTACAGGTAACATCAGTGTAATGACTTTCCTCCAATGACATCACCATGTTAAAATAAGTAGTTTAGTAATTAAAAGGTAACTAGTGAACACTTAAGATTTCAATACCTAAAACTCATTACATGGTAATGAAAGGTTTTGCTGGGATATTTTGTGTGACAATATGTATGGCTTATTAATGGTTGATTTTTTACAATTAATTATCAAATAAAATCAATTTGTTTCAACATTTCTAATATAATTGTTGTTGCCATTGTGTTTTGAAATAAAAAATTCCTGCCAACAATGTAACTGGCATTCATTTCCTTAATACAGCAAAACAAAAAAAAAAAAAAATAACGGTCATAGAGGTTTTGATTTTTATCTTAAATATATTTTTATATTTATAAAGTGGTATTTTTTTACTCTAAAAAAAGAAAGAAATACAAACTTGCAAGTATTTTGTATGCATCTGATGGACAAGCAACGATCAAAAGATCAAACAACAATATGTTGTTCATACATACATAACATGCAACATACACAAAAAGAATAGCAGCAACAACAAAAGCTCTCACAACAATAGTCGTATTAGCTGCATGTTGCCAACCAGCAAAGTATTGTTACATGGAAAATGTTATGGTTATAGCCTGGAATGACTGCTAATGTTTTGTGGCCCTTTTGAACTTTTACAAAATTCGCTTAGCATTTTAATGTCATGCGTTTTTGTTGGATTTTCCAATGCGAATTTAATCTTTAAGACAGACTTATAGAAAAATGTTAGTTAAAAATATTTTAAAATTGTTAGTAATTTCAAAATCGAATTTAAAAGTTATTTTTAATTTAAAAACGGTTTTAATTTAATTTTAAGTCCGAAATTTTGTTTTTTACTAATTATAGCCATTATCTATAGCTTTCCCGTTTTCGTTCCTATAGACATCGAGATTTTTTCTTACTTATTTTGGAAAATTCAAAACGAGCTTTCAACTTCGGTTTTTTTTTATATTTAACAATTTAAGCTACACCCAAAAAGGTCCATACACCAATAGAAAAAAGTCTGTTAAAATTTTAGTTAAAACTAATAAAAATTAGTAAAAAATGACATTGCAGAAAAAAACTGTTGAAATTAGCAGATCATTTTTGTAAAACATTAGTAAGATAGTAACAGCAAAAATAAAACTGTTAAATATGCAAAACTTTAGTTATATTTAAGTTCAATTTAAGTTAATAGAAAATAACAATTTAACCTGCCAAAATTAACAAAAAATTTTGCTAAATTATTAGTAGACTAAAAAATTACAAAAAAAATAAAATTTTCAGAATTTTTTATTATTATTTTTTAAAGCAAATAAAAATCTAGCCTTGTGAAATCAGCAGTTTACTATTTTTTTAGAAAATATTTCTGTTGATGCTACACTGAACCAAAAGTCGTAAGTGAAATCAACATAAAAATTTTGTTACTTTTTGATGAAACGAATTGTTAAAACAATATATTTTTTATTCAAATTAATGTGTGTTTTTTTTTAAATCAACTCCTTTTTTTTTAATGAACATACTTATTTCCGTCAATAATTCTCTACAAAACAATTGTTGTTTTGATAATTTTTTTGTCCATTTTTTAACAAAATTTAATTTGTTAACTCTAAAAAATTTTGTAAAAAGGCTGCAACGTAAATTTGATATAATTTTTCTTCAATTTGAAAAAAGAGTATTAAATCTGTGGAAAAAAGTTTAGTGAGGTTAGTTTTGTCGCGTCATTACTCGTGCTAGCATGTGTATTTGTAATTTTCGGAAATGTCAATAAATTGACATTAAGTGTTTTTGTTTTTAAAAGTATAGATAATTAACAAATTCAGTGATTTAAAGTGAATTGCTAATTGAAGATTTATTAATTTTAATTTAAATAAATTTATATAATTTTGAACGTTCTCAATTAAATCGTACATTCAAATTTCTGTCATTAATTTTGATATTATTATCTATCTTTTTGTTATTTTGTTTAAGGCAAACTATTAATGAAAGTTATATAATGTATTTGAATTATTAATTTAAATAAAGTTATATGTTTTTGTATATAAAATTTAGTATATGCTATATTATAATTTCAATTTTATATTTCATTATCTCTATATATAAAAGAATAACGTGACTAACTGACTGACTCAACATCGCCCAGCCCAAACCGCTGAAGCTAGGAAGTTGAAATTTGGTATGTAGGTTCTTCTTTCGGCGTACACGTCCGCTAAGACGGAATTTTTGGAAATTCCTACCGGAACGGGCAAAAAGGGGCAAAGTCTCCCCCTTGGCGGCCTGCCAAAACCCCTTTGGCCAGAAAGCTGAAATTTAAGATATGTGTTCCTTGGAGTATGGGCTAACTTTTCTGGAAAGTACTTTCTGGAATTTTGGACAGGGACGTTGTAAAAATGGGGGTTAAAAAGGGGAAAAAGGCCCCCCTTGACGGCCTGCCCAAACCGCTGGAGGTAGGAAGTTGAAATTTGGTATAAAGGTTCCTCCACTATCGTAGACATCCACCAAGACGGGAGTTTTGGAAATTTTTACAGGGACGGGCAAAAAGGGGAAAAAGTCTCCCCCTTGATGGCCTACTCAAACTGCAGGAGCTATGAAGTTGAAATTTGGTATGTAGGTTCCTCGACCGGTGTAGACGTCCGTTGAGACGGCATTTTTGGAAATTCTTATCGGGAGGGGCAAAAAGGGGACAAAAAAAGTACTTTTTTCCAAAAAAGTACCTTTTCCCAAAAAATGTACCTTTTTCCAAAAAAGTACCTTTTCCCAAAAAATGTACATTTTTCCAAAAAAAGTACATTTTTCCAAAAAAAGTACATTTTTCCTAAAAAGGACCTTTTTCCAAAAAAAGTACCTTTTTCCAAAAAAGTACCTTTTTCCAAAAAAGTACCTTTTTCCAAAAAAGTACCTTTTTCCAAAAAAAGTACCTTTTTCAAAAAAAGTACCTTTTCCCAAAAAAAGTACCTTTTCCAAAAAAAAAGTACCTTTTTCCAAAAAAAGTACCTTTTTCCTAAAAAGTACCTTTTTCCAAAAAAGTACCTTTTTCCAAAAAAAGTACCTTTTTCCAAAAAAAGTACCTTTTTCCAAAAAAAAATTCCTTTTTCCAAAAAAAGTACCTTTTCCGAATTTTGGAAATTCCTACCGGGAGGGGTAAAAACGGAATAATTCTCCCCCTTGATGGCCTAACCGAACCCTTCTGCTAGAAACCTGTAATCTATAATATGTTTTCCTTGGAGTATGGGCCAACTTATCGACAAGGCATTTTTAGGACTTTGGACAGGAACGTGGTAAAAATGGTGGTTCAAAAGGGGATAATTCCCCCCCCCCCCCCTTAACGTCAGCGTCTTTAGCTAGAAACCTAAAACTTAAAGAATAAGTGGGAACACTAAAATTAAGAAACTAAATAAGAAACGAGTGGAGTTGGAACACTACACAAGTGGAACGAAATGGATATAAACTTTGAACGAGTGGACTTCAAATTATAGACAATGGAAATGGATTGGAAGAGGGAACGAAATGGAATGGACTATAGAACGAAATGGAATGAGGAGCGAGATGGCAAAGAATGGGGAACGAGTGGAATTGAAACACTGCAGTTAAAAGTGGAATGGAACGGAGAAAGTGCAAAGAAATGGAATGGAAAGCGAAGCGACTGATATCAATATCGATACACAAGACAGTAGGAACGAAATGGAATGAAACGGGGAACGAGTGGAGTTGGAATAACAGATAATGGCAACGAAATGCAATGGAATGGTGAAGGAAATGGAATCTTGGAAGGAGTTGCATTGGAACACTAAAATTGTTAAACAAAATGGAATGGAATTTGAATAACTCAAACTGCCGGAGTTTGGTACTTGAAATTTCGCGTGCGATTGAGGCAAGATTACATATATTTGGGATTTTTACTGGGAGGAACAAAAAGGGGTGAAGAACTCCTTTTAATTACCTGTTCAAACACTATCCACGGAATATGAAACTTATGTAGCATTGAAACATACTCTCCAAAAAGTTAAACAATTTTCTAAAAGAGAAAAACCTTAGAAAATTAATGGAACTTATATATTCTGATATTTAAACTGCAGGTAACAAAGCACCGGTGGAAGAAACCGACACAGTAAATTTTCCAACTGAATTTGTGAATTTACTTGAATTGCCAGGTCTACCTTTACATAAACTGGAATTAAAAAAAAAAACTTTAAGGCACGCTAACAACGTAGCGGGCTTTGCCCGCTATTTTTAATATTATAAAATGCTTTCCAACCCTGCTTTCATTATTTATTTTCATTCAAAACACAAATGAACAAAACTACTTACGGGTCTATCTACCTAAGTTCGCACTTTACCAAATTATCTTAACATACACACGTATATTGCAATTTATTATGGATTCATTACTAACAATACACTTTCATGAGAAAAAGTGATCAAATATTTATTTATTTTAAACCCATTGTTGTGCAGAATTATTTATTTGTGGTGGCAGGGTGAAGGCTTTTATTATAAAAACTGTACTTTAAATAAAAAAACGAATTTAAAAAACATTGATCAAACAAAGATGATCATTAATGACTCAGAAATGAGCTCCAAAAACTAAACTTTTTTCAACTTTTCCTATGAAAGTGGTCCATCCAAAAGAGCCCCCCGTGTACTCAGAAATGACTCAGCAAAAAGAACATATAAAATCGAAATTTTCCTCATAAATATAAATAATTTTGAAATCTTCTTTGAATCCGAAAAATTAACCCTCATTTTGAGACAGCTTTTTAGATTGCAAACACAACTTTCTGGATTGTTTTCTGAGGGTTCATATTTTCTACCAAAAAAAGAGTGTTTTCAAAAAAACAATAATCATTTCTATGATCTATTTAATAATTTTATTTATGAGTGCTCCGAAATTGCTGGCTGGGTACAATAAATATTTTTTCTTACGGATTTTGTAGTTAATTTTTTGAAAGTTAAAAAAATAAAATAAATGAAAAATCATTGGTTTTTTTAAGAATTTTTAGTTAACTTGTATTGTATTGTAATCTTTCTGTTTAAATTATTTTCAAATTAAAGAAAGATGATACAATTTGTCATTCACATTCATTCATTTACCGAAATAAGAGATCAACTAAAAACATTCCCCTGATTGTAATCTTTATTTAATAATAATAATAATAATAATAATAATAATAATAATAATAATAATAATATATAATAAATAAAGAAGAAAGTAAATTAAAAACAATTATTAAAAGTCGTCTGTTATATATATTTTAACAAATATTATGTTGTTCAAACTAAATTGTTTTTACAAAAATTCATTCAATTCAGTGGAACATAGGGCCGCAAATAGATCATTAGTTACATACTTGTATAGCCTATTTCATACATCGGGTATTTCAAGATTTAAAATATCTATTAATTCGGTATCATCGATATATAGTTTACCTAAATGTCTGATTCTGAATTCAGCGAGTATTGGGCATTTTGCCATAAAGTGTTGTAAAGTTTCTTCTTCCCTTGTGTTACATAAACTGCATCTTTTACTTTCCTTACTACCATTAAATGTATTACTGTTCAATGGTAAAATGTCACACCTGGTTTTTAAAATTGTTTTGATATAGAGTATACTTCTGGAGTTTTGGATATATTCTGATCCTTTATTGTGATTCAAGTATTTGTAAAATCTGTCATCACTGTTCAGAGCTTTTTCTTGCATTTGTGTAATATGTTTTTATTTCATATTTTGCAGTAACACGGTACCCCTTTTAAGGCAGTAACGTTCCCTCTAATGTGCGGAGATGTTCTCTACACACCTTAAAAATATTTCACATGTTTGTAAATTTAAAATTTTTATAAATTTTCCGAGGGTTCTATAATATATCCTCACATCAGTCACTTAAGTAGATCGTGTACTGTTGTGATGTATTTTGTATACCTACACGATGTTCAAGACTACATACACGATGTTCCTACGAAAATAAATGTTATTACTACTGTGCTAGTAACAAGCAAAAGAAACATTTGTTCAACAGAATTAAGAGCACAGTCCTGCTAGGAAAAAATATTTGCTGAGCAACATAGTTTAAACACATATATATGTTATAAATGTGCTGCAATTTGTTGTGAATAAATTAATAAAAAAAACACAATGTTGCAGAGAAAACACGCATACATAGAAAAACATATTGTGCAAAGAAAACAACTGCACATTACTAATAAATAAGGCTAGAGCTTGCAAGAAATATTTATTTTTTGAATCAATTCGTATAAAAGTGTATACATTTTATGAATCAGTGAATAATTTATAGTCATAGTAAGTAAGTAAAATCTAAGAAAAAATCTGACTACAAAATATAGGAAATCAAAATAGCAAACAAATTAAATATTATTGCCTCATTACAGAGATGAAATATTTGCTTTTAATTTGTTATTAATGAATTTAATTTTTTTAAAATTTTTCTTCATTTTGCGGAAAAGTAAATGCTAATTACTTAAGAATTAAATAAAAGGAAATATTTCAAACAAAAATTAACTTCCTAATTTTTCAGCTCTGCTCTACGCACAAAAAAATAAAAACTAAATTCAGTCATAAAAACCGCCTACTCAATAAATTTTATCGTTGAAATTCCTCCAATCACAGAAATTGTCCATTCAATTAAAAATTTATAGCTCTTTAATTGAATAAATTTTCAATAAAATAGTGATACATATGATTAGGATTTTTATTGGTTTTTTTATATGTATTTGATTAAAAATTAATTCATTGGATTAAAAATTGATCAATATTGTATACCTTCTAAATAGCATATTATATGCATTTGATTAAAAATTAATCCATTGGATTAAAAATTGATCAATATTGTATAAATTCTAAATAAGACTCTAATCAGCTGGATAAAGTGGTAGTTGTCATGCCAACTATAAAAAAATATATTTCTTTATTTTTTGCTTGAATTTCATAACATTGAATTTTATTAAAAGAAAACATGCATGCAATTTTCATTCAGTTGATATATTTATTTATACTTATGTGAAAAGTTCTCTCGCAGAAATTAGTTTTATTCTTTTTTCTGAAGCATAAGGACTCTGTCAAAATTTTTTTTGAAAACTGAATAAAATATATTTTATTTAAAATAATTTTTAATTTATGTTTTTGCGATTTTTTATTTAAAAAAATTTTTATTTTTTTAAATAAAATTTCAAAAATTACATTACTATTTTACAGTAATGTTCTAGAATAAATGAATATTCAGATTTAGTATGGTAGAATTAAAATATTTAACTAAATAAAATAATAAACTCAACGAGAATTTATAAAATTTGATACAAAATAATTTAAAATATCAGTTACTAATGCATAAACATTTATAAAAACAACTACATAAATAAAATAAATGAAACACAACAACAATGTGCTGATGTTTTTCTCCTGTTTTATGAAATACTTTTGAACGATAGAATAAAAAATGCCAAGCAAATTGCAGTTTTGAGCAATTATTTAATCGATTGGATTAATTTTTAATTGACACCTTTTGAAATAATTTAGCAAATCCTTTTAATTGAAGAAAGTTGAACAATATTTTTTTGTGTGTATTGTAACCGAAAAAACCTAAAAATAATACACTACTTGTTATCCAAAAAAATAACAATTAATTTCAAAATGGAAATCAAACTCAAATGATTCTTTCTGCAAATTAAAAAATTGCAATTTCTTTTTAAAGCTTTATTTGAAATTAAAAAAATTAACATAATAACCAAAGAACAGCTCTTGTATTTTGTAACTAGCAATTTTAAATGAAAAAATGTCTTTTGAAGTTCAAAAAATACCAAATTGAAATTAAAAAATATTATTTCAAATTCAAAAAACACCATTTGAAATTAAAAAAAAAAAAAAAAAAATACGGAATAAAAGAACACAAATAAAATTTAAAAAATACAAATTTTTATTCACAAAATTTTAAATGAAATAAGAAAACACCAATACCGTTTAATATTAAACAAATATCAATTCGAAATCAAAAAACACCATTTGCTATTAAAAAATACCAATTGAAATTAAAAAAAAGCAAAAAACCAAATGAAATTGAAAAATATCAATTGCAATTCAAAAATACCCAGCAAAATTGTCGAATGCAAAGAACCGGTTGTAGAACAACTTATACTTGCATGCAACCTGTTATAATTTATGTTCTATCATCGGTGATTTTTGTTTGATTTTGTCCCAAAAGCAACAGGTTCTCTTCCTACAAACTAGAACAGGTTGCTTTGGAACCAGTTATAGAACCGGTTCTGCGACAGTGAAGCCTTCCATTTTGACTTCCAGGAATCAGTTCTAGAACCTGTTCCACGGAACCGGTGGTAAAAACACGATTTTAACCAAAATCAATTTTGGTTAAAATCGGTCCATGTTTAGACCTAGTGCCCATATAATGGTCCCCCCAAAATTATATTGTTTATACGCTGCAGATCGCAAATTTTAAGATATTTTCATGAAATTTGGTACACAGACCTATGTTGGCCCAATAACGCAGCCTATTGATTTTGGTGAACATCGGTCCATGTTTAGACCTAGCGCCCATATAAGGGTCCAACCAAAATTATAATGTTTATACGCTGCAGGTCGCAAATATTAAGATATTTTGATGAAATTTGGTACACCGACCTATGTCAGCCCAAGGACGAATCCTATTGATTTTGGTTAACAGCGGTCCATATTTAGACCTAGTGCCCATATAAGGGTCCCCCCAAATTTGGCTTGGTTACAAACTGCAGGTCGCAAATATTAAGATATTTTAATGAAATTTGGTGCGCTGACTCATATTATAGAAAATTTTGACACAAGCCCCATTTTAACCCATTCGAATTTCGGATCCAAACATTAGTTGGCTTTTACCCAGACTGGTGTAGGGTATTGTATAGTCGGCATTCCCGACTTTAACCTTTTTACTCGTTTTTATATTGAAAAATACTTTTAAAAATATAGTTAATATGTAAGTTTAACGTATAGAAGTAGCTAACTCTGTCCAATATTAGAGCATAATTCGGAGTAAACTTTGGTAATTTAAGAATTCTTTTGATAAAATAGCGCAGTAGCTTATCGAGATCACAAATAACAAACAACACCAAACCTGAGTTGAGTATGCTTGGATAGTCCGGCATACAGATTGAAAAAGTTTCCATTTACATTCGAGCGTTATATTTGGCTTGTTGAGAAAACTACTGCACGTAAAATTGATGCTATTCCTTGCTGATTTATTTCTTTTTTCAAGATAATATTTGTACTACCATTTTTCTGAAACTTTTTTTTGATATAAATGTAGCCACTACACTATCACGAAAATGGTCTCAAATGTGGTTTTCGAGATGAAAGACTAATCGGAATATGTTAAAATTTTTACAGTAGATAGATATTGATGTTGTTAGTTGATTTCTTGCAAAAAGTGAAATTTTAAAAATTTTGAGTTAATACCCTCTTGTTGATTAAGTGCGATATGTGTTATTCCCATTTACATTTTTGCAACACAGTTCATAAACGAGATTCCTCAGTAATTTTTCGGGCAATTTAAATCTCACTTTTTATGTATTGGCAATATAATACAAATGTTTCATCTTACAAATGTTTCATCTATTTTTGCCCGTTTCCAAAATTATACTGAAGGTGTTAGCCAACTCATTAAGAAATTCTGCTGTCGCGTTTTTAAACACTTCATAAGGAACCCTATCTGCTCCAGGAGCTTTGTTAGGTTTCGTTAACTGTAGTACTTTTGTATCTTCAGCTGCTGTTATAAAAACATCTAGGTCATCATCATCTATGGGCAACCAGGCGGTATTCGTCGCTTTCTTCGAATTGACATTTTGTATCGAAAAATGTTAGCCTTTACAGACATGTGTAATTCATATGGTAACATTTTTCGATACAAAATAAGAAGCGAGTGAGTTAACGGATGTGGAGTGAGTTGGTACCTATTTTAATTACATGCTCGTTGATGCACCATTGGTTAAGTAAATTCTGAAAGTATTCCTTGAAATCAGCCGCTGTTACAATTGCCCCCACTTGAAAACTTTCGCCTCTTATTTCTTTAGCTAGCTCCCACCAATGTTTTCCATCATTTGTTTTATTAACTTTGTTATTTAGATCGATTTATTTTTGATTTTTACATTCGTTAACATAACGCTGTTTGGCTTCAAGATATTTATTCTTTATCATGTTGATCTTTTGTGTTTCAGAAAACATTAAGAAGATCAAGAGAAGTTTCTCCAGCTTTTAGACATTTATAATTGAACCACCTATTTTTGAATATGGATCCATTTTTAGTTTGATTTTGTTTTGGTAGTCATAATTTTACTACATTGACTAGCTGATCTAGAGTGTAAAAATTACCTTGTATTGGTTGTAGACTCAGATTCACATTTAATTTTTCTTTGTATATTTCTTTTTCATTTTCTTTCCATTTTAATTTTGGCAATAATTTCATCGGTTTTACTAATTCGTGCAAACATATAAGGGATATTTTTAGCTTTTGAGGCATATAATCATACCAGATTTTGGCTTCAATTTGATATTTCTCAACATATTGCAGCGCTTCTTGTGCTATTGCGCATATATCATTGACAGAATTTCCCTGTGTATTAAAATACGTGAAGCAGGCATTTTGATCGCCATTGATGCATCCACTTAAAATGTATAACCCACAATTATTACAAAATTCGATCAGCTGTCTACCGTTTCCATTGACTATTTTATCATCATTGCTTTATGAGGTTAAGAAGAAGAAGAATAAACATTTTTTTCCAATTCGCAAATCAGACTAGATCTAGTTTCTGCCTTTTTATGGACAGGCTTCATCAGTGATTTTCCATTAAATTGTATTACTGTTTATATTCTATTGTCAGATTGTCTCTATATGATGATTTTTTCAACAACCTGTCCGCTGTAGGAATCGAACCCATGCATTCCTACATTACAAACGTAACTATAATAGAGTTCGAGATGGCTAAGCATCTCACCCACGGTAAGGCCTTGCTTATAGTGTGGCTAATTCATAGTTTTCTTTTCTATTCAGCTTTCTGTTATTGTTTTTACTCTCAGAAGTGATCAAACAGACACGCAAATATTCTACTTTAGATTTTTTTTTGTTTATCTTCTTATCTCCTCCTTGTCACCTTTTTCGCAAATGTTGCCACACTGACATATGGTTTTATGTTCAAGTACAGGCAATTTGTGTATATCAGAGACGGACTGCCAGCAGGGCATTTTTATATTTTTTTAGTAAAGTGTTGTTTTTTCAAACGCGTCATATAAACCAACTGCAATTAATATTGTAATTAATACGCATTTTTATTAATTTTAATTTAGTAGGTTTGAGGTTAAGGTTCCAAAGTTATAAACACATTATTAATTTGCAATTCAGACTAGATCTAGTTTCTGCCCTTTTATGGACAGGCTTCATTAGTGATTTTCCATTAAATTGTATTATCGTTTATATTTTAGTGTCAAATTGTCTCTATATGATAATTATTTCAATAATTTTACTGTTTTATTTAAAAATTATTGCAGTGTTTTCAAAAATTTTTAGTTTTAAATTCCGCCAACCATAGTCGACAGGGTTGCCACTTCATTATGGCCATTTTTAAAAAAATAAAAAATTGGCCACAACTGTACCGTACCACCTTACAGGCAAAAAAAGGTGCGCGGATGGCAATTTCTAAAAAAAAATTATTTTGCGGAACATAATGAAAAAAAAAAAATAAAAAAATTTTCTGATGGAATTATCGAAAAACTTCCTTAGCAAAAGTTCATTGATTTTTTGCGAGTTTTAGTTTTCTGTCATTAGGACGGTACATTAGGGGGGCAGGAACTGAGATCTGGTGGGTAAACACTCAAATGGGATACTTGAGGTTAATGGCCCTTAGAGAAAAACATTCGTCCCCTCGAAACAAAAACGTCGATGTATCATACTGTAAGATCCGACTGTAAATGCCAAAGATATAACGAAAAATTTAAAAAGGCGACCCCTACGTTCGGAAAAAAAGGCGTCGCCTTTTTTAATTTTTCGTTATAATTCGAGACAAAAATATTGATGTATCATACTTTAAGACCCCACTGTAAATGCCAAAGACATAACGAAAAATTTAAAAAGGCGCCCTTACGTTCGGCAAAAAAAAAAATAATTTAGAATTGACGGTGTACGGCTAACTTTTTTTTGTGGTACGGTCTAATATACAAGTCTCATCAAAATCTACATGTACCTCTTGGGGTAGTTTCCTTGTAAGTCATTCACGTTGCGGTATCTCTGCTCATCAATAAACAAAAGCACACACAATATTGCTTTATAAATGCCAAAACTTATTTGACCAACAATTACTGTCAAAAACTCTTCTGAGTTATTTTTATGCATTTTTGTTAGACAAACAAAACCAAATCATATAAATGTCATAATAACTTTAGTTTAAAATATGATAAACTTTCAATATTTTAGAAATTCCAGTCATACCAATCGTTAAAGGTTTTTGTATTTTTTCAATTCTAACAAACGGTGATAAAATGTAATACTTTATTATTTAAAACTGATTTTAAAATAGACACTTGTAACGTAAAATAAATACAGGTTGATGTAATTTTTTTTTGTCTATTTAACAAACAAGTGGGTTTCTTGTTGGTTGTAAATATCACAAAATTTGAAAAAAAAAATATAGGTTTTAAATGAGATTCATTCTACAATTTCTGTTTATCAGGTTATTAGTCTGTATGGTCGGTATAAAGGTAGGCTGTGTGACAAATAAGAAGCCTAAAAATAAAACTAATTAGTAAGGCCAACAAAAGTAAGAACAAAATAAATGATGAAATGTCACTTGATTAGAGGCCTAAACTCAAACTAAGATGATCAAAATTGGGAACAAAAATTACAGTTTTCACGTATTGTTTACGTTTCTGTCAAAAAAAAAAAATCAAGCACTTGCATACCACTTGGTACCATGTGATAAAAAAAAAGGCTGGCAGAACGTTCATTTGGGACGCTACACCTGCGTTTATAAAATGCATTTTCTCAGTATTTATTTTATAAAAATTTCATTAAAAACAAGTACAAATATAGTCAATTTTACAGTTTGGTAAAAACAAATGTAATATCAGTCAATTTTATTACTTTGTTAGTTAATTTTTTTATATGTGTATTAAAAAAAGTGTAATAATAACAATAAATTTTTATTATTTCGTAAGACATTTCTGTTAGTAAAAATATATGAAAAAAACATTTATTTTGTGTATTTTTATTATTTTTTACAATAAGAAAATGACAATAAAATTAATGCTACTTATTGTCTGCAATTTATATAGCTTGCTCGCAATGACTTACAAATATTTTTAAATATAATTTTTCATTAACAAATAAATTCTTTTGCACTTGAATTTAAAAAACTTAAATACTACTGAAACAACTAACAAATATTGAATATAGAAGTTCTATGGGTGTGTTTTGAAAAAAAACAGTAAAAAAAATTGGCTTATATTGTTATTCCAACGTTTTCAAAAAGTGGTTATCGAGTCAAAAAATTGTCAACGCTATAAAATCAATGCATTGGTAGAGCAATGATTTTAAAAAATTATGACGCATTGTTAAAAAAATTTTGTAGTCAGAAGGTTCAAATCCAACTGCAAGCAATTTTTGGATTTCTTTAATTAAAAAAAAAATAATTTTATAAAATTATTTTGTGTTTATGTAATAACCTGAATAAAAAAAAACTAGCATATATGATCATATCTCATTTGATATATATCGACATTTAATCTTATCCAAGTTCACCTCAAAATTGGGGTATACTGTATACTTCTAAACCAAAGGACGTTGGTTCGAATCTTGGCTGGTGTTGGAACAAAACAATATTGCTTTGAATTTAAATTAAAGAAAATTAAATTAAAGAGAAATAAAAAAATAAACAAAGAGAAAGGTAAAAAAAGAAAAGAAAAATGTTTTTTTTTCATTTTATTAATCATATTTTTCCTCGAAAAATATTCGTTGTTTCGATGAAATATCGAATCTATAAATCAACAATTTTTCGGATCTATATCACCTTGCACGCCACGCTCGACTCATTTGGCATACTGGGTAATATCCAATAAGACCCCTCAAATATATTACAGGATTAAATTAGATCCAAATAGACCCCAGAGTTTTGAGATCCAATAATATCAAATTAAAATCCTTATAGATGCAAAAATATCCCATGCGATTAAAATAGATCCAATTAGATACAAATGGATAAGCTAATTTTTGCAGATCGAGTTGGATATTTTGAGATCAAAATTTATCCTATAATAACACAACGCTCCGTAGGATGACACGAAGGTGGTGCCACTAATAAGAAATCCATATGATTTTTTATAACTACTAACCTTCAGATGATGATACCTGTCAAAATTTAATGACAATTCGTTCATTGGTGAACAAGTTACAGCTGTTTTAGTGATGCTAATTTTGCTTTTGCTCACAGTGCACCAAAAACAACAATGATTCTCGATGATTCTGAGAGCTGTTTCGGCGGGACAGAAAGGACCTTTTGCATCGGTATATAACAATAGACGAAGTTTGAACTTGTCACTTCACTCCAGGGTCCAATCGGTAGTCAGCTGAGTGGACTGCAACTGGCAAACCTCGCCCGAAGAAGCCGAGTCGCAACAGTCAGCTGATAATGTTACGGTAGAAGTATTTTGGGAAACGGCTGGAATTTGTACATTAATTGCCTTGAGAAAAGCCAGACAACCAATAGCGATCGCTTCATGGCCCAACTGGTGCATTTGAAGGAGGAAATCGCAAAAAATGGCCCCATATGAAAAAGAAAAAAGTGCTCTTTGACCAAGACTATGCGCCGTGTCACAAGTCGTTGGCTAACATGGCCAAGTTGCAGGAATTACACTTTCAATTGCTTCCGTATCCAGAGTTGGCTCCCAGCGATTTTTACCTGTTTGCAGACTTCAAAAAAATGGTCACTGGGAGGAGATTTGGTGCGAATGAAGAGGTCATTGCCGAAACAGAGGCCTATTTTGAGGACAAAGAAACGTCATTCTATAAAAAAGTATTGAAATCTAAGAAAGGCGTTGGAGTGATTGAATCGCTCTTGAAGAAGACTATGTGGATGAATAAAGTCGAATTTTGCCAAAAAAAAAAAATGTTGTTTTACTGGTTATCTTATGGCCTTTTCAGCAGATGTGATGTATTTGGAATTATTTAAATTTTAATAAAAGTAAAAATATAACACAAAAAATTAAAAAAAAAATATTGATTCATTAAAACGAGTAAAAAGGTTAAAGTCGGGCATGCCGACTATACAATACCCTACACCACTCTGGTGTATTGTTTGGATCCGAAATTCGAATGGGTTAAAATGGGGCTTGTGTCAAAATTTTCTATAATGTGAGTCAGCGCACCAAATTTCATTAAAATATCTTAATATTTGCGACCTGCAGTTTGTAACCAAGCCAATTTTGGGGGGACCCTTATATGGGCACTAGTTCTAAACATGGACCGATGTTCACCAAAATCAATAGGCTTCGTCCTTGGGCCAACATAGGTCTATGTACCAAATTTCATCAAAATATCTTAATATTTGCGACCTGCAGCGTATAAACAATATAATTTTGGTGGGACCCTTATATGGGCACTAGGTCTGAACATGGACCGATGTTCACCAAAATCAATAGGCAGCATTATTGGGCCAATATAGGTCTGTGTACCAAATTTCATCAAAATATCTTAATATTTGCGAGCTGCAGCGTATAAAGAGTATAATTTTGGTAGGACCCTTATATGGGCACTAGGTCTAAACATGGACCGATGTTCACCAAAATCAATAGGCTGCGTTATTGGGCTAACATAGGTCTGTGTACCAAATTTCGTCAAAACATCTTAATATTTACGACCTGCAGCGTATAAAAAATATAATTTTGGTAGGACCCTTATATGGGCACTAGGTCTAAACATGGACCGATGTTCACCAAAATCAATAGGCTGCGTTATTGGGCCAATATAGGTCTGTGTACCAAATTTCATCAAAATATCTTAATATTTGCGACCTGTAGAGTGCGCACAAGATTGTATGGACAGACAGACAGACAGACGGACAGACGGACATCGTTAAATCGAAATAAAAAAAAATTCTGAACCGATCGGTATACTATAAGGTGGGTCTACGACCAATATTTTTTGGTGTTACAAACATCAGCACAAACTTATAATACCCTGACCACATAGTGGTGTAGGGTATAAAAATTTTCTGTCTGAAATTTCTTTCACCCTAATTTTTAATACCGAATTCGATGATGAAGGATTTTACTTTAACTTTTAATTTATAATTATATTTTACATAAAACAGCGATAAACAGTCTGCCTTTTCAGTTTTATCACTTCAATTTATATTTTTACACAATTGAAAACTTCCATTGCAATATTTAATATTCGCTAATTGGATTTAATTAAATTACTTACTGTAGAGTGAAAAATTGCCATTTCTATTTGAGCTATTTCTCCATGTCCAAGATGAAAAATATGTATTTGGTGAGGTGTAGTTTATTTTTCTAAACATATTTCATAAAAAAATTTAATAAAAGCCTTTTATTTGTTAGTTTTTAAATTTTTTTGTTTCTCTTTTAATTTTCAGTCGTATTTTTTTGTGACATTAAATTAATAGGCTGTTTCATATATTTGTGCTTTTATTGTGGATTTATTAAATCCAGCTTTTTTTGGAGTTAATAAATCCATTTTTTGTATAAAAAATTCTAAATCCAGGTGATTAAAAAACACGCTAAATATTTCGATGAAGTGGATATAAGTGATGAAGATTTCTGGACGAATACAGTGTGCAGTAATTGCTACAGCAATATTTTGTGTTGGTTTCATCGACGAATAGGACACATGCATTTTGCTAAGCCGGTAATATGGGTAAAAGATCCATATGCTTCATGATAAAAGAAGGTGCTACGCATGCATTAATTATGATGTTGGAACAAATAAGAAGAAGTTGAAGACAAAAGCATATGTTGCAGTAACACGTTCTGATGGTGTCGAACCGCCTATACCTCCGAGTCCTCACATTATGTCCGCTTGGGCACTCTAAAGTGTTTTCTCCTTGCCATACAATTTGCAAGATCCCGATTATGCGCCCAATGTAGAAGATGATGAACCAAAAGCGCTAACACATACCGAAATGGATTACATTCTACCTAATTTGGGGTTACCCAAAAGGAGTTCAGAATTCTGGACTTCATTTTTGGAGCGCAGAAAACTCACACGGCATGCCGGAAACACCAAGCCGAATTTCAGCATTTGTATATCGATGACGATAAAAAATATTTTCACTTACCGCAATGACATCAAAGGTTTAGTGAAAAAATTGGGAACGGAATATAACGCTGACGATTATTCATTGACGGCTCAGTTTCAAGTTTCAAGGTTGTGCTGTTGCACAAAACAAACAAAAAACCGTCAATTCCATTAGCATTGGGCACAAATATGAAGGAATCCTATAAAGCATTGGACAATATATTGCAGAAAATCAAATATAATGAATATAATTGGCAGCTTTGCTGTGACCTGGAAGTTGTAAACAAACTGCAAGGTGTTATTTCAAAAGGTTGTTTTCCGAAATTCTTTTGTTTTCGTTGTGATTGGGATTCGCGAAGCAAAGTCGATCACTATCAGTGTAACGACTGGAGAAAAAGAACTCTCGAAAACGAAAAACAGTTAAAATTGATTAATGAACCTTTAATAAAGAATATAGATGATATATTGCTGCGGCCGATGCATACAAAATTGGGAATTGCTAAGAAATTCATCGAAATGGCCGTCAAAGATAATGAGGAAGTTTTTGACTGTTTGACAAATATCTTTCCAAAACTCAGCAATGAAAATATTAAAAACGGTATTGTTGCCTATTTAAATATTATCATATCTATGTTTGTCCACTTTCTTACTTTCAACAGGTGTTCTCAATGGGCCGGATATAAAAAATTAATGAAAAGCGAAGCATTCACGAATGTGCTGACAAATAACCACCGGAGAGCCTGGGATGCACTAAATGCTGTTTTAGTTTTAGGAAAGAATCGTGTACAGTAGACCGTACTGCAAAAAAAGTTCGCCGTACAACCTCCAATATAAAGTACTTTTGCAAGGCAATTTAGAATTGCCTTGGATCATTGACAGCCCGTTCTAGTAGTTACCCACCACATCTCAGTTGCTACCACCTAATGTCAGAAAATTAAAGCTCGCAAAAAATCATTAAACTTTTGCTAAGGAAGTTTTTCGATAAACCCAGTAGAATATTTTTTTTATTTTTTTTTTTTTGCCGAACGTAGGGGTCGTTTTTTAAATTTTTCGTTATAGCTTCGGCGTTTAAAGTCAGATTTTAAAGTGTGATATATTAATTTTTTGCCTCAAGGAGATCAGTGTTTTGCTATAAATGTAAAATCCAATGAAAAAAATAATTTAAAAGGCGACCCCTACGTTCGGCAACCAAAAAAATAAAAAAAATTCTACTGGGTTTATCGAAAAACTTCCTTAGCAAAAGTTTAATGATTTTTTTGCGAAATTTTATTTTCTGACATTAGAGTGGTACCTACATTGGGGTGGTAGCAACTCAGATCTGGTGGGTAACTACTAGAACGGACTACTTGAGGCCAATGGCCCTTAGAGCTGGTCTCCTCGAGAGAAAAAAACATGGATGGTACGGTCTAGTGTACAGCCAGACGAAGCAAAGAAATTGGTGAAAACACTCCTGATTTAATTTTCAAAAAAATTTCACAATTGGGAAACAAAATTTACATTTAATATCATTGTTATTATTCACTTTTGATGAATATGCATAATAATATGAATTTTTAGCAAAATATGCATTAAAATTACAATTTGTAGCAAAATATGTTAAAATATGAATTAACAGCAAAATATGTATGCGTTAACACATCGATGCCATTTTGTTGCAAATTTGTTGATTCTCAAAGATATTTGGAAAACGTTCTTCTCTAGCTAACGAAAACAAACATATATTTACATGAACTTGCAAGCCCTAGTTATAACATTCGCATCTAGATGGTCTAATACAGCGTTTCCACTTTTTGAATAATTATTCAAAAACGGGACTGTTTACACATTCCTTGGATAATTTTTGAATTATGACATTTTTGTGTAGTTTTTGTGTAATTTCACTGTTTACTAAAAAGTTTACTTAATTCCATACTTTCAAGTCCCACAGTTGATAAAATGAGTTTATTTGTAGAACATCTTGCACAAATTTTAAGTTTCTGGTTAATTATTTTTGTAAAGTTCCCAGCAAAATATTGGCAATGACACCTCATTACTATCTGTTTTACCAAAAATGATATATCATTACCTTTTGCATTATTTTATAATATAAAATAATGACTTTCTAATAACGGCTTATTGTATTCATTGTTTCTAAATATAAAATAATGACTTACTCGTATTAGTTTAAATAAGTACTTTTTACACAGTTAAATTTTTTTATTATATGTAAATATGTTTTATGTTTAAATTTTTATAGCGAGTCCTAAAATTACACACTAGAGAAAACTAAAATTTTTCTGAATGTATTTCCTTAGGCTAATAGTATTTGCCTAACTCCTTATTTTTAACAATCAAGTAAGCAATCGGATAACCACTTATAATTAAACTTTTTGTAAGCATGTGTGTAACCACTTATTATTCAAAATCTTATAACTACTTATTTCTCATTTTTTCGTAAGCGAGTGGGTAAGCGTGACTACTTATAAAAACGACCACGCCAAACAAAAATAAGGAGTTTAGACGCCAAAAAATAAGTTGTTCGGAGCTATGAATTTCTATTATATAACCACTTATTTGGTAATGAAAGATTTTGCTGGGTTGTTCTACGCGAAACCCAATTTAGTTGGGGGAAGTCAAAAAAGTAGTTTTTTATATTATTTGTATATAAACTCAATATTATGTTAATATTTTGAGAAAATATTTGTCAAACTGAATGCAAAATAAATAAATATTTTTGTTTAGGGTGGCATTTGAAATTAAGCAAACGAAATTTGGTTTTGTTATGATTGTGACTTTCTCATGAGCGATAAATTTGAGGGATTTGATCAGACAATAATTTTCTTACGGCAGTACAGTGGGGCAGATAAAAATATCTTTTAAATAATTCATTAATTCAGTCTTAGTTAATATGCAAAGGCTATTTTTACTATAAGTGGCACTCTATAA
Organism: Leucophora obtusa; assembly: GCA_949987735.1. Classification (NCBI taxonomy): domain Eukaryota; kingdom Metazoa; phylum Arthropoda; class Insecta; order Diptera; family Anthomyiidae; genus Leucophora; species Leucophora obtusa. The sequence goes on from OX465296.1 coordinate 183,385,418, forward strand.
TTGATTTATAAGACCTTTGTAGGTAAACTGTGGATAAATGTTATCAGATTTTCTCCAAATTAAGAACATATTGGTAGAATGTAATTCAAATAGCATTTGCGAACTTTCTGGTAATGATAGTTTTTTTGTTACGTTTTTAAAATATGTTGATAAATTGAAAAATTGCAAGCTTTAAAAATGTTCACATTTTAGTGATGCCTTTCTTTGTAACTGAGTGGCACAGCTCCCGTTCGGTCTATGGTTTCAGGCCTCAAAACTTAAGCTCTCTGACAGTGTGAAATTTCACAGCAACTTAGCCAGCCGATAAGAAGTGCATTATTTCCAAATTATTGTATTTTGATTCTGGCCCACTGTGCGCAGGAGAGGGCCACATATGTGCATGTATTATTTTTTTTTTTTATAAAAATAACGATTATTTTAAACTAATAAAAATAATATTAATTTGTTGTGTAATTTCATACGGTTTTGGATAATTTTTGACCTACGGCTGTGTATTTTTTTGCTTTACTGGTGGCAACACTGGTCTAACAACACTGCATGTGTTTGCTTTCAGCGATTCAATTGGCTAAAACCTTAAAAAACCGTAAAAATCCATCTATTTATTGCATTGCAAAATTTTTGTGTATAAAAAACTAAATGGAAAATCGCCAAACTTTAAAAATCTGTACCATTGATCGAAAAATAAAGTACACCATTGTAATTAGCATGTCCGAAATATGTAGAACTGATGATCAGATCTCCATTAATTTTTTGAGTGTCATGCAGTGTAATTTGAATATTAGAGGACAATACATATTTAAGTAAACATAATTTTAAATCAGTATACAAATTTAATACATTTAATATAATAGTGTGTCACAAAATCGGGGGACGATTTCAAGGGTATGGCATCACCAAAAAAATGAATAACGTAATCGTTATCACTAGGTGCCACTTTGTTCAGTAAACTGACACTTTTCTTTTTTTACTTAAATTTAAATAATAAGATACAAAAGACCAAAAAATAATATATATATTTCAAAATTTATTATTCGAATATACGTATGTAGCACTGTTTTTTTTTATTTTGCGCAGTTTGTAGCACTTTTTCAGTTTCCAAATATAAGCAGAGCTAATACCAAACCGATACTAAATAGTTGCTCAGGTAATATTAAAAGTAAGTAGAACAAGTGGACGACTTTGACCCCCCGTTTTTATAAAGTGAACGCAATTATTCCTCCAGAGGAATGTGTGTATTTTGTTTTTGTTACAATAACAAAATACACACATTCCTCAGGCGGAATTATTCCGCTCGCTTTATAAAAACAGGGGGTGATACTCACAAATTTTGCATTTCGTTTTAAAAATCTCTGTTGGACATAGATTTTCCTTGTGTAGGAATTTTTATATCAATTTATATTTATGAACGCTCAAAAACGACGGGGACATTTGTAATATAAATTTAGCCACATTTATGACTTTTTTCAAATACTAAACGTTTGCCATAAAATTATGCTTAAAAATTAGCAAACAACTGTCGTTACTTTTATCCGTTGATTTGTTTTTGTTTATTTGTAAATATAAGTATATAATATTATTATCATACATTTGTGATCATGACAATTTCTTTGCCAATTTTATTAATCTTGAAATTACAATTTACAATCAACATTTCAACTGTCACAACCTTAAAAGCCAGCGCAATTGAAATTTGATATTTATGCCTGCAAATTTTTGTAGATTTTCTTCTGATTTTTGCTTTTTTCATTTTTGGTTCTTAACAAAGTCTAACATTAATTTAATAGTGATTTTGTTTCATGGCAACAGGTTTCTTTATAGATCCAGGTTTTTCTTTCAGATATTTTTTTTTGTACTTCCACTACTAAGATTTGTGCATAATAAACTTTTTGTTTAGAATCTTGTTTTGTATGTATTTTATTTTCTATTAATTGCAGCAAATATGGTAGTTTAAAGATTTGGCTGATTAAGAAAATAGCTTATTTATAATAATAAACTTAAGGTATTATTATTTTGTTTCCGACTAAAATATCTTTTAAATTGATATGAATAATCGTAAATATAACGATTTAAGAATATCAAATAACTCCTAATTAGACAGAAATACACTTTTTTCTAGATTTTATTTTCCATATTTTTATAGTTTTTAAAAGTTACAACGACACGTTAGATCTGCTAATTATAGTATGTAAAAAATTTATGGCTCTAGTCTTAACCCTCTAACCGCCTTATACTTTTTTTGCAATGAAATTTATACCATATGTTCGGCACGAAAAATAAACAATAACTTTAGGCGACATGACCCAAATTTAGAGGGGGGACCTCTAAAGCTAGTGCATAAAAATAAGTAGGTTTAGACACAAATTATTTCAGTTACCCAGATATAACTATAATCCAAAAATTAGATTTTTTGCAGTCACTTAAGAAAATGCAGCGATTTTTGTTTTTGCTCCACATGCTAAATACCATACTTTGCGAATTTTTCATTGGCCTTGAAATTTAATTGGCATTACTTGATCTCAATGCCAATGCCAAAAAATTTCATTACCATTCAATGCCAATGAAAATGTATTTGGTCTATACGACGCGTTTGAAAAAACAACACTTTACTATAAAAAATTTTTTTCAATTGGCATAGATAAGAACAATGGTAATGAAATGTACACGTAATGGTAATGACATGTACATATAATTGAAGAAAAAAGCATTGTATACAAAAAATATTGTTTTATAAAAAAGAATTTTAAGGCATGTAAAATTTCTGAGCTATAAACACTATAAATATTCGCTATTTTATCAAGTATACTGCTGTTCACTCTTCTTTTAACACTGGTTAGTCTAGATGCCCTAAGGGGAATGATGAGTCAATTGCCCTCCAAGGACCTATCCCGTGACCGGTCAACCGAAGGCATATTACTAAATTATTACAAATATGAACCAAAGAGAAAGAATTAATTTTCTAAGTATTTTCTGATTAGTCACTTTCACTGTTGCTTTTAAAAAAAATTGACCGATACCGAAATAAAAAATAAAATTCGCGGCATATTTTTAAAATATGTTTTTAATTATTTTGAACTTTATTTTTTACGATTTGCTTATTTTAGCTCTTCTTTTAAATTTCTATAATATTTGCTAAAAAATTTTAAGTTTTGTATTTTCAACGTTTTTTAATGTTAAAGCTGTTTTAGTTTTAACAATTGGTATTTCATTTAATTTTCTTTTTAGCTTAAGGGAAATTTTTTAAATTTTTATTTATATTATTATCAGAGTTTTTGAGGTAATTTTCTAATTTTTAATTGATTTTTTAATTTAATTATGGCCAACGCAAAAAACGAGTCAACTGCCATTAAAGGACCTATTCCGTGACCGGTAAATCGGGGGCATACTGAAGGCACTTCCACTATATTTGTGTGTGTGTGTTAGTGTTGTTTTCTTTTCTATTTTTTGCTTTTCCATTTTTTTATTTGCTTGTAGTGTTTGTTTTTTCTTTTTTATTTGAACAGAAACGAAAAATATGTAACTTTACCATCAGCCAGCCAGCATCACGCATAAGCAACATTAGCTCAGACGGTAGAGCGTTTGCCACGCCAAGTAGATTATTTTTAATTCTTAATTTTTTATTAGTTTATTTGAAAAGCTATTTTTAGACACACCACCTTACTGTCACAAGGTGTCTAAACTATGGCAATTGGTCATTTCCAATGACAACGCCATGTTAAAGTGATATGTCTCTTTCAAACAAAAATACCGATCAACGACCGGTCTCCGCCCCCTTGGGACATATCCTGCGTGTCATCTGGGACCGGTCCCTTTCCCCGTAGGGTGGATTAGCCTCTAGTAATTTAAACTTGACAAAATAGCGAATATAAGATAAAAAACACGCGAATGTTAAATTTTTTTTCTTAATTTGCTTTTTTATCGAAACATGAAACAAATGCTCTTTTAATCAATTATAATTGGGCATTTAGGCATTGAACAATGCCAGTTGCAAAAAAATTGCATTGGCATTGATCAATTGTAATGTTAAAAAATTTCATTGGCATTGGTCAATTGTAATGCCAATTAAATCATCAATTAATTGGTTCATTAAATTAACTAGTCCCAACTTGGGACTCCCAAGTATGCTCTCTGCTAGCGTTACTTAAATAATTTCAGTTACCTGAAAATACCATTCTCGAAATACCCTTATCCCTAAAATGCCGATACCGAAATAAATAAAATAGCGTAAGTCAGAAAATACCATTTTCGAAATATTAAAAATTAGCATGTTAATCGGTACAAAAATACTAATAAATACTTACCGATTCAAAACCTCCTCAAAGCACTGTATTTAACCTTAAAATATCGCTAACGAAATAGCTTAATTTTTAAGAGGCGGGATGAATCTACAACCCTAACCTAACTGGAATAAGTTGGAATTGAAAAAAAGTATTTAATGTATATTTTATATAAAAACAAATATCAGTTGTGTTCGTTTACGCGTAATTCAAAATTTTTACTAGTTTTATTTAAAAATCTTTTGAGTATAAAATATGAAAAACGATTAAAAAATGTTATAGTCGGGCATGTCGACTATATGATAACCTACACCAGTCTGGTTGAAAGTCAACTAATGATTAAATCCAAAATTTTATTAGGTTGAAATGGAATTGTCTTAAAATTTCTCTATACATTCTATCATATATCAAGTGGTTTTGTCCGTTGTCCGATATGAGACTGTGTACCAAATTTCATTAAAAAAAACCTGCGAAGAAATATAAAAGCCTATTTTTTCGAACCTTTATATGGGCAATAGCTCTAACCAGGGACCAATTCCAATCACAATCAGCAGGCTTTATACTATATGAGACAACATTGTTCGTATCATTGGGTTATATATAGTTATATAAATTTATATATACAGTGGTGGCCACGAATTTAAGGACATTCAAGTTTTTTTAATTTTATTGTTGTTGCCTTTATTTTTAAAGATCAAAATGGTGGCTAAATTCGCCACGAAAGGCAAGGACATGGTTCAGAAAATTGTACAGAATTTTAGCGTAATGTTGGTTTTTTCATATTGTCACTTGTTTTAAGTGAGCGCGGCTTTTAACGAAAAATTAGCGATATCAACCTTTTATCAAATTTCATAGTAACATTTAGGCAGTACTGATCGGGTCTGTACAAACTGTATATTTTTGGAAATCCCATAAAATTTCCTTAAGTCTTGCATTATTTTTATCTACAAATAGTCGCCATACTTAAAATTGCAGCACTTTAAACATGACCAAATTTTTCTTTCTTTTTAGCGATTTTACTATGAAATTTGATAAAAGGTTTATATCGCTAATTTTTCGTTAAAAGCCACGCCCACTTAAAACAAGTGACAAAATGAAAAAAAGACATGACGTTAAAATTCTGTACAACTTTCTGAAACATGTTCTTGCCTTTCATGGCGAATTTAGCCACTATTTTGATTTTTAAAAATAAAGGCAACAACAATAAAATTAAAAAAAACTTGAATGTCCTTAAATTCGTGGCCACCACTGTATATATATCATTATATTTTTCATATATGATTATATATTATATTAAATGCACTAATATACAGTTATATATTATTCCATATGCGATGCAAGATTAACAATATAATTTGAGATATGATTATATATGGTCCCACATCAATTATGTTTTCTATGTGTTTAATATATGGCTTAGATGCCACCATATGTGATCATATATTATGTTATATAAGATCATTTCTTATTACATATGACAACAGATCTGTCATATCTCATTAGGTACAGTATATATGGTTGGTATCTAATTTTATAAAAGACAATATACAACAATATATGGTTATATAAGGTACAACATAAGAAACATAAAATTATATATGGCTATTCATGACAACGTATATATTCACATATTATAAGATACAACAAGATATTACTATATATGACTATATATGAATTTTTTTGATCGGGTTACTGAACGGCATAAAACAGGCTTTGAATTCAGTGAACGTAATTTTTGTTTTACAATTCAGTGAGCTTATTTTTTTTTCAATTCAGTGAACGTATTTTTTTTTTTTTCTTTTAATTCAGTAAATGTAATTTTTTTTCAATTCAGTGAACGTATTTTTTTTTTTAGTTCAGTGAACGTGTTTTTTTTTTTATTTCACTAAACGAAAATTATGGAAAAACTTGATAACTTGTAAAAAAAAACTTAGGCATTATATATAACGAACTCCTCATTTGACGAACAAATTATTTTTTCAGTTTTATGTCGAAAGTTTTTGACATGCGGTAGCACAAAAAAGTATATATATTTGTTCCTTTTACTTCTGGCCAAAATAATGAAACAGGCTCTTCTTGGATTTCCATTCTTTATCAAGTATTCAAATATCATAAAAATCTGAAAGTATCGTATGAAATATTTTCCTTATTAGTATACACCATGTACAATTTCCGTATTTAAATTTCTGTTTCTTTAATTATCCATAATAGAAAATTTTATATATTTTTTTCTATACATATTTTATAAATCTTATTTCTACATGGCATCCGACTTTAATTTATTTGCACATAAAACAACAGTAACTGCTTTAAAAAGCCAATTCTGGTTTTTAGCAAATTTGTCAAATAATGACAAGTATTAGTGACTCTCAATTGAATGAATAGTTTTTCATTTTTTTTCCTGCATCGTTTCGTAGCACTATACTTGGATTGGTCAAACCCTTATTATGTTCAAACACATATGATGAATAAATAAATCTAAAGACGAAACCACTAAATGGTTTTTTAAATTGCCATTTGCATGGTAGCCAAAGTTTATTTTTTGTTTTGCTAAAACACATCCTTTTGCAAACAATTCCAGTAGATGGAGTCTTTGCAAATAAGTTTAATGTTGCAAGTTGTAGTGGACAATTTTTACTAAAGAATGGGGCAATTGCCGAATGATAGTCACCACTTAACGTTTGCAAGTTGCTGTTGTGGTAGAACTCTATTACCACTGGAACAAGTACATGTGCTAGAAGTAAGTAGTTCTATAAAAAGCCTGATGGCTGGTTGGAAACACAAACGAACAGAAGAAAAAAATTCAAAAATTTATTAAAAGACTGGACGACTTTAGTGGACATAAGCGAATTTATGGTTTCCCTATTACATCTTTGACATGTATTGCGAATTATTTTTAGATTTATTGATTACGAGCACCCTGCAAACAAACAACAACACTTACATATAACTTTTGTAGTAGAAATTCAGTTGCAGTTGCATCAGCACAACAACATTGCATGAAGCAGCTAGCAACTTATCTAGTTTTTATGCATGAGAGTGTTTTTCGATTGGCATGTATGCATACATCCATGCATACATGTATATGTGGGACGTTTGTTTAAATGACTACGAGAATTTAACTATTGCTACTGCATCTGTGTTTAATAATTTAACTAGCCTTTGGCTAAAACTATTCTTGGTCATGTTCCCCTTTATTTATTTTTTAATATTTAACATTATACCAGCCAAAGCCCTAAGAATTGCTAAGAACTTAACGATCAATGTACTAACTGCATAATGGGACACATAACTTTGCTAGATAAAGTAAAATTATATATTTTATTTTGCATCTGCAATTATTAAAAAAAAACTTGTTTTGATCGATAAAGTATAGACGCAGCTTTCAAAATACACTAATAATTTATACCTATATGGTCTGAGGGACTATGGACATCCAGCTTAAAATAAAATAATTATACCCTACAAAAATAAGCACAGTGCTTTGTCCCATGGCAAAATTAAAAAAAAATGTATGCGGAACGTTAGTGACTTGTACATTTTTGAAGAGGTGACATAATACCATAAATAAATAAATATGAAAGAGGAATTCAGTATATCCTCTTTTTGGGCGCTAAGGTCAAAAAAATTTTGATAGTTAAACGAAAATCTAATTTTAACTGCTTAACAAAAAAATTGGCAAAAATTAATTTTTAAAGATAATGCTTTGAAACACGGTGGTTTTGTTAGTCACCATATTCGCAATAAGCAGAAATTATCTTAAGTGAAAATTTTGTATAGAATAATATTTGGTGGCATCGAAAACTTTAGACATTTTTTGACTGGAAATCCCAAAGTTTCTTAAGTTTGGTAGAGTAAAAAAAAATATGGAAAAACGGGTCTTTTTTATTTATGATTTTAGAACATCTTGAAGCTCTTTAATAGAATTTGAAAAAAAATTAAAATAATAAGGTTTTTTAAAAAAAAAGAACTTGAAAACTGAAACACAAGCTTCGTTTTTATGTGGTGTAAAAATAAAAAAAAAATTCAAGAAACTTAAAAAAAAATTTTAAGTAATAACACTTTTTTTGCGGAAAATCTAATCTTTTGAAATGGATAAGTAAAAATGTTTGAATTTGCTTCTCAAATGCTTTTCTCTGAAATTTAACATATATATACAAAAAACTAAAATCTACATTATAGCCTAGAGAGAACCCCATAAAGACAATCTGATGATAGTAAATTTGGTAACACTTGAAAATGCATTAATTGTCAACCATTGGTTCTAGGAAAGTTTTTCTTCATAAGTTTTTTCTCTATTGGTTGTAAAATAAATTGTAAATTCTATTTGGAATTTGTAATATTTGATCTTAAACCGAATAAAAATAACACTCATTGTAACAATCTTCAGATCAACTAAAAATCTACAAGAAAATCTAAAATTTTATAAAGTTCAGTGAAATTTAAAAAAAAAAAAAAATTAAATATTAAAAAAAAATATTTTTTTACGATTTAGATAGTACATTATGAGGTACAATTTTCTGTAATAAAAACATTAAAATTTTGAACCGCAAATTTTAAATTTTTAACTTTTTCTACATATCCCAATTTTTTAATTTTATGTAGATATATAGTGTATGTATGTGTGTAGATGTATATGCTGTCCCTTAAAATACGATTTATCGATTTTCATTCATTACACAGCCAATTTTTCATCTAGTAGGTTCAAAATTGAAGAATTTAATTTTTTTTTAGAAAACTTTAAACTGAATTGCGGCCGAAAATGGCCCATTTTTGAAAAAGAAAATAGCATATCAATTAAAAATTGACAAAATTCGAATTTTTTGCAAACACTAGTATTTTCTTTAACTTGTTCATTAAATATACTTAAAATTATTCAGATACGGAATTTTGGTTTCGCTGGATATCATTAACCCACTTTAACCTAGAACCGAAATTCCCATAAATTTAATAGAAATGCAAAAACGGCTTTTATTATTTATTTGTCAATTTTTTTTTAAAATACATAATTTGGAAATGTCAAAAGCTATTTTTGTAATTTAATAGATATTATTAAAGAAAAATAATAAATTGAAAAATGACAATTCGGGTTTTGTGTGTCAAAAACTGTTTTCACTAAATTCTAGCAAGTTACCAATATTTTTGACCATGTGTATGTCATATTGAAGGTTTTGCTAAAATAAAAAAAAACATTGCACCATAAAAAAACTTGTAAAAATTGAGTAATAATACTGCTCGTCTGTGGCGCCCTTAAAATTGATAATGATATATCCTTGCACCGAATGAAACGAAATTTGCCACAGAGATAAAAAGTATAATTTTATAAACTATTGTAAGTTTCTAGTGCATTCTGATCTTAAATCTGGCCAAAATATAGTTTTTGAGAAAAAGGATATATGGGAGGTATTCATGTCCTTTCACCGAATGAAACAAAATTTGCCAAAGAGCTAAAAAGTATTATTTTAGGAACTATTTTAAGTTTTTGGTGCATTCTGATCATAAATGTAGCCAAAATCTTGTTTTTTAGAAAAAGGATATATGGGAGGTAGTCATGTCCTTGCCCCGAATGAAACAAAATTAACTACTGAGTTAAAGGAGATAATTTGACTGGCAGTAACCAATTTTCGCTTTATTCTGTTTATAATTGTAGCTAAACTTAAAAATTTTAGATTAAGAATGTATGGGAGGTAGTCATAGCCTTCCACCGATTTTGCCGAAACTTCGAATTTTTCTTAATTTTCATGTTCTGAACTAGCACACCGAATTTCATTCTTCTACGATAACTCCTCTAATTTTGCCGATTTGCTATATGGGGACGAAGGACTGTGCTACATGGACAGGGTATAATAAGTTTTTACTGATGTTTCTAACAAAAAAATATACCACCTTTTGATATACAGTTCGTTTCAGAATCACATTTTGTTTCGATTTTACTATGTCCGTCTGTCCAGGTCTGTACAGGTCGTAAATATCAAGATATTTTGATAAAATTTTGTACACTGACTTATTTCTGCTCAAGAACAAAGCCTATTGATTTTGCCTAAAATCGGTCCATATAATGGTCGATCCAAAATTATATTTTCGCACGCAACGGGTCGCAAATACGAATAAATTTCAATAAAATTTGGTATACTGATTCACATGGGCTCATGAATATAACCTATTGATTTTATTTGGATTCGTTCCATGTTTAGATCTAGTGCCCGTATAAAGGTCCCCCAAAAATGGGCATATTCGCACGTTACAGGTCAAAAATATTAAAAAATTGTATGAAATTTGGTGCGCAGATTTATATCGGCCAAAGGGCGAATGGTATTGATTTTGATTAAAATCGGCCAATGTTTTGCCCTAGTGCTCATATAAGGATCCCCCCAAAATTGGTTTGTTCGTAAGCTACAGGTCACAGCTGCAAAGACATTTTAACGAAATTTGGTACCCTAATCTGATAAATGTTATTATGTAAATTTCCTAGCGGGTCTTGCTTTTTTGAAAAGTGAGAACATTAACCCTATATGGATCAAGTTACTCAAAATAATAATTTTTATCAAGTGGAACAATTTTATTTTTTATTCATTCAAAGCGACCTTTTTCCGAAAATTAAGAAAGGTATTATTCTGTAAATTTCCTATTGGGTTGTTTTTGGCCAAAAGTTTAAAAACTAACCCCATATGGATCACGTTACATAAAATAATTATTTTTATCCAGTTGAGATTTTTTTTGATCAATTTAATAATGGCTTTACAATCTCGTAGTCATAATTAATATTAAGTTTCATGGGACTTTTTTGACCCCAGGCCACTAAGGGGTAAAGATTTTTTTAAACAAATCTGGTCTAGTCTAACCAAATTTAAGTGATAGTTTTTCGAAAACTATGTCAAATTTGATGAAAACATTAAAATTTTGTTAAATTTTTGACAAAATAAGCAATTTTTGTAAAATGTCCTGGAAAGCAGTTGCTCCAAACACAATATCGAATTATCATTTTTCCAATTTATTTTTTTTCTTTAATATTAACTATTATGTGGTACAACTAGCATTCGACATCTCCAAACTAGGCATTTTAAAAAATATTTAAAATTAATTTAAAAAAACACGTTTTTGCATTTTTATCAAAATCGTGGGTTAATGATATCCGATGAAGTCAAAATTCCATGTCTGAATCGTTTTGACTATATTAAATGAATAAATGAAACAAAATACAAACTTTTCCAAATTTAGAATTTTGGGAATTTTTAATAAAAATACACTTTTTTCCAAATTGGGCCATTTTCGGCCGCAACTCGGCACGGGTTAACTTTTTCCAAAAAAAAAAAAAAATAAAAAATCGATTTTGTTAATTTGGGACCATTTGTAAGAAAATTGGGGAGTATGCGTGTCGAAAATCGACCAAGCACTTTATAAGGGACACCCTAATATACATATATGAACCTAATTTTGAACTGAAAGTTTTTCCAGGTGAGCCATGGGTGCCAAAATATATCTGCCGAAATAACGGCTTGATGGTGGGGTCTAAAAGTAATACAAGTTTTGATTGATGTTCTTATATAAATATAAATGTTCCCGTCGATCCTATAAAGAGCTTAGGGCCTCAATAAATTGGGTGAACATATCCTCTGCTAACGCTCTCACTTCGCTCCAGCTTTTACCCATATTTTTGCATCGCTTTGACTTCTCCACCTATGAGCTGGACGTCCCTTCTTCTGCTGCCTTGCGGATTCCATTCAATTGCATTTCTTGTGATGTCATTCCATGACCTTCTCAATGCATGGCTAATCCATCGCCATTTACATCTTTTTATTTCTAAGGCTGTTGATTAGATTATTCCCAGAGCCTAATATTGGATATCACCATTGGCCAGAATATTCGCAAGATCCTGTGAAGATTGTATTTAGGGTTATGTTAAACAGAAGTGGTGATAAAACACAGCTGGCATTTTGGTAAAGGCAAATAAAGTAATACCACGCCAGTTATTTGAGTTTGTAAGATCTCCCTTCTTTGGGATGTTTATTACTATGCCTTCTATCAATTTGTCAGGTAGACTTTCATTTTCCCAGAAGGTGCAGATAAGTGGGTGTATTATTTTGGCGCTTATATGAGAATCTGCCTTTAATAATTCAGCAGATATTTCATCTACACCTGGTGATTTATTGGATTTAAGGTTTTGATTGAGTTTGTGATCACATCTACGGTGGGACAAACTAAAGATATATTTACATCGTTTGTATGAGATTCACATTCACAGCTGATGTGAGCACTGTGTCTATTTGAGGATAGCACGTCAGTGTAGAAATCCTCGGAAGATGTTGCAAGTATTCCGTTCCGTTTTCTTAAGGGCCTTTGTGCCGTCGCATATTCATTGTTAAGTTTTCTCAAACGCCTATACATATCACTGATACGATGCGTTTCCGCTGCCGCTTGTGCTTCCTTGCCGATGTCATCGATCCATTTGCGTTTGTCGCGTCATGCGCTTCCCTTAACCATTTTGTCGAGTTCGGCACCACGAGTTTTCGCTCTGATAAGATCAGTTTACGTTATTCAATAATACACCAAGTCTCATCCGATATCCTTTCTTTCAGTAGGTTTTCTTTACAGCCAAGAATATCATTGATGGGGTTCATAAAAACTGACTTAATTGCTTCCCACCCGTTTAAGCCGTTCTCCTGTGATGCAATAAAAGTTTGGCTTAATACCTCGGAATATGCAGTGGTTACTACTGGATTTTTTAGTCTTTGCATGTTGACAGGTCTGGTATTGCTGTTGATGTTGCTGACGTTTTGTATTGCCGCAAGTTTTATGCATATTTCTGCAACGAATAGGTGGTGGTCTGTTGCCATATCGACGCCTCTGCGCATATCCAATTGCCATATCCCGCCATTGTCTGCTTATTGTTACGTGGTAAGTTTTATTCTCTGTCCTTTGAAAAAAAAATACTCAAGTTATCTTGTGTATTGTTTTGCTAGATGCACACATTTTCAGGATGCACACATTTTCGCCCTAGTCCATGAGTGTCCATAGTTGCGTTTATGTTGGTATTGTCTGGTCCAATCTGATTAATATGTCACCGCGGTTGCTCTCGCTCATTGCCTTGTCAAGGATATTATAAAATTCCTCCTTGATGGCGCGTTCGGCAGCATGTGTGTGGGCGTAGTATTGGGTGTAGTTAACATGTCGTGTGCGGGTGCGGAATTTTTCTCTGTCGGAGAACGAAGAGATAAGAGCATTTTTTGCTCTCTTTGTTAAGAGAAATCCAACACCACTTAATCTGGGAAGGTTTTCAGGTTTGAGCGAGTATAAAAAGGTGAGATCATCGGAAGTAATGTGCAAGCGGGTTCCTGAGATTCATACAAATAGGAGATTGTAGTTAAGCATTCCTTTGCAGAGCTGTACTAGGAGTGATGGTTTCAAAAGCGTTCGTAGATACCAGGATCCAAATCGTGTCCTTGTATTCATGCTAAATGTCGTCAACTGTAGATCGGACTGATCATTTGTTTTGTTTGAGGTTTCGTTAATCGTAATATCCCGGATGAGCAGATGAATAGTCTACTGTATCATAGTCTGATGATGGGGCTGCTATCTAAGCCAACAGACTGGCTTTTCATATATCACGTTTGTATAGCGAACTGCTTAATGAAAGTACAGACGTGCGCTTGCAGCCGCACCAATTAGGAGAACAAACGTTGCGATAGTTCTGGTAATTTCCGGTTCTGGGAGTACAAATTGAAAGGTGGTACTTACTCACCTTGTCGATGTTGCCAACAAGGCAAACATCTTTATACTTTTTAAAATATGCTGCAAACCGAGAAAAATTAGAGTAAATGAGAAAGCTGTGAAATTTAAACCATCAATATAGAACAGATTTTATTCTGGCGAAATAGATAGATTCTATTCTATCAGTAACCCGAAGAATCTTTGAGTTTCATACAAAATGTATGGGTAATTTTTTTCGCTTTTATTTTAAACCTTGATTGTGGTTTACTCTATTGCAGAAATAATTTAAATTTTAGCACAACCATAATTAAATCAAAAATAGAATCTTGGCCCATTGTGAATCTTGCACTGACTTTATACTTTCGTAAAGCAGGAAGGAGTAACAGCAGGAGCTGTTACGGCTTCTGATTGCTTACCATTCGGTTTGTTGTATTTTTCTTTTGTAAATTTTTTTTAAATTCTACATGCCGCTAACTTGGCATTCAGTCAATGTCCGCAAAATTCTTCAAACAGTTTTCTTAGTTATTTTATCTAAAAGCCCAAGTTGTATTCATTCGTCGTTCTTGTATCTCTTAGTTATTGAGTGTACTTAAAAGAAATATAAAATTGCAAGGATCAAACCAAGAAACAAATTAAAATAACTCTGTAAAATTTTTCTTTATAATACCAAATAAACACTTTGCACGATCTTTAAAGTTTTCTTTATTTTTATGGCTACAGCGGAAAGATGAAAAAAAGATTAAATATTTGTAAGAACTGAAAATCAGATCTTAACGATATTTAATATATACTTATTATTATAAAAACAGCTGGATTTAAGTAAAAAAGCATATTTTTATACGTAATTCAGTAAGTAAAATTTCACTGACTTAAAATATAAATATTTCTTAATTAGTAAACATCTTTATTTGTTTTTGTTAGTCTTAAAGATAATCTAAAAATAGTTGCAATAGGAAATTGGATTTTGCGCAAATTGAAACTACTAAACTAACTAAAGTACTTAACCAGTGGTGCTAAATATTTTTTATATTTAATTAATGCGGTCATTATGAAGTGTTTCGTACAGTTAATAATAAATATCCGCTAAACAAATTTGTTGTCCAAAATTTTTATATAGAAATAGAAGCAATCTTTCCTGGAATAATGAAGATAGAAGCAAATTTGTAGAATGTAGTTCGTATTACATTCTATTGTAATTGAATACTGGTGAAATTTACATAAACTATAGTAACGAAAGAGTATAGACTTACTAGATAAACTATACACTATTCACCGATTTTTGTTGTTATCCGAGCGCCTCGAGAAAGCAAATGAAAATATTTTTTATATGCAAATTGCTTCTCCAGAAGTTAATGGTATTTTTTTTATATAATTTAATACAGCATTTATTTACTTCAAATTACATAACCAAAGCCCTGGGGCCATATATGATTAATAAAAGCTACTACAAAAAAATAATTTAAATAAAGATAATAAAAATAAATAATAATAAAAATAAATAATAATAAAAATAAATAATAAAAAAAATAAGTAAAAAATACATTAAAGCTATCATATAAAAAAAATACTGAAAACATTATTTTGAATAATATAAATAGATATTTAAAAAAATAATAATACAATCACCAGATTTTCCTAAGTGCAGCGATAATAAAAAAAGAAAATATCGAGAGAGATAAAAATAGTAGCACAAATAAAAAGCTATAACTCATGAATAGCTACATAATCCTTAAGCTTTCGCCTAAAGACCTGGGGTGAAAAAGCAAAACCTCTCAGGTATAGAGGTAGATCGTTCCATATTCTTGAAAGCCTAATCTGAAATGATCGCTCGTACATAGTAGTATGATGTGTTGGATAAACCATTTGGGGGTTTCTTTCCGAGTTGGACAAAAGAAAGTTGTCAACTATATAGTCCGGAAACCCATTAACCATTGCTTTGTAAAAAAATATCAATAACCTCATACTTACATAATTAACAAAAGAGCACCCAAGAAATTGGATTACGTACGGAGTCACATGAGAGCGAAGTCTTAGCCCAAAAACATATCTAATAATTCTATTGAAAATCTTGGTAAACCTATTAAATTCACCGCCTGTGGTACCAGAAAATACTTCGACACAATATAATATATGAGGCATCAACAAGGCATGTACCACACGCATCCTAATTGAGAGAGGCAGATATAAGTCAAGAGAATACAACCTTCTTTTTTTTTTTTTTTTTTTTTTTTTGTAGTTGTCATAAATGAATGTTTTTGCATATTTATTTATTTATTTATTTATTTATTTATTGATTTCCTGCACAACAAGACTAAGCCTTATAATTATAGTACAGGATTTTAAAAGTGTACAAATATACTTTGCCAAATTAAATAAAATATTGAATAATATATATATATAAATATTATAAATAAATATTGAATTAATAAAAAGTTTAAACATGAAATTATATAAAAAAAAAATTACTAGTAGTATAAAAAATAAGCAAAAAATAAATAAAAACAGTAAGTTTTTTAATAAAAATAATAAAAATAAAAGAACAAACATTTAAAGAAAGAGAAAAAAAAATCATAATTAATTAAAATGATCAAAAAGAAAATTTTTAAAACTTATTGCGTTGCTATTTATTTGTTGGTTATGCGGAAGAGCATTCCAAAGACGTGTAGCATTTATAAAGAACTGCCATTCAGAAACAAGACATCGAAATTTGGGAAATATGATCCTTTTGCCTCTTGACGATCTTGCAAAATGTATATTTTGAAATATGTAATTCGGTTTTTTTATGTATATAACTTTTTGTAAAAATATTAGTATTCTTATCTTTAAGAGATTTTCAAATGATACATTATATAGAGTTTTCGAATAGGACGATACTTGATCCCGTCGTTTAAGTCTGTAAATATAACGTATAATATTGTTATATAAAACTTGGAGTTTTTTCCTACTAATAGAATCGCAATTAGAAAACAATTGGCAACCGTAAGTAAGACTTGGCACCTAATAGGCCTTTGCGAGTAATATTCTTACTTTCAGCGGCGTAAAGTACTGCACAGACCACAACGTTCTTAATTTCACATATATTTGTGCAACCAGTGCATTGATATGATCTGACCAAGTTAAATTACTGTTAAATACTATGCCCAGATTTTTTGCCGTACGTACGATTTCAATTTTCTCATTGTTTATGACAATATCATCTTCTATGAGTGGATTTGCCGTTTTACTGTGAATCACCAAACATTTGGATTTTCGTGGATTTAAACACAGGCCATTTGCAGATGCCCAACAATATATGTTATTTAAGTCATGATTAAGTTTGCTAACGTTTTCTCTGATTGATCGAGCTGGACTGCTG
The DNA here is from genome assembly GCA_949987735.1 of Leucophora obtusa. Classification (NCBI taxonomy): domain Eukaryota; kingdom Metazoa; phylum Arthropoda; class Insecta; order Diptera; family Anthomyiidae; genus Leucophora; species Leucophora obtusa. The sequence continues at coordinate 183,402,755 of OX465296.1, forward strand.
AGATATAATTGTACATCATCTGCATACATGTGGACTCTACAGTGAAATAAATGTCGTGGCAAATCATTGGCATAAATAGAGAAAAGTAGTGGTCCTAAAATAGATCCCTGAGGTACCCCTCTTGCAAGTGTTATGGGATTGGACTTAATGCCGTTTACACATACTGATTGAATGCGGTCAGTGAGGTAAGATGGTACAAGTTGTGCCGATGTTGATGAAAATTTGAAATGATGCCTTAATTTGGTACATAATATTTGATGGTTAACTGTATCAAAAGCCTTAGAGTGATCGAGAAGCACTAAGAAGTTAATCTTGCCATCATCCAGATCACGCCTTATACTCTCTGATACATCAATTAACCTTCTCAACAAGAATGTTATTTTCGAAGAAACGTTATTAATATGCGATGAGAAATTTAAATGATTGTCAATTAAAACTCCAAGACATTTAATCTTATCCACAAATTCAACTCTCATGCCATCGAGAGTAACCATTATATTATCAGTATCGAAACCAAAACCCATTAACTTCGTCTTTCTTGGATTGACAACAAAACCATTGCCAGAAGACCAAGATATAACCTCATGTATGATGAAATTTACACCCTCTTCCAAGACATCTACAAATTGCGAATCGGCATAGCAAAGAAACTGAACATCATCCGCATAAACGTAAGACTGACATGATAGACCATTCCCAAATGTAAGAAGATCATTCAAGTAAATCATGAACAGTAGTGGGCCAATACAGACCCCTGAGGTACACCACTGGTTATTGGTTTCGTTAATGAAAAAGAATCGCCAATCGAAACAAACTGACTTCTACAACTCAGATAAGAGGATATAAGTTTACAAGCTTGTGATGAAAAATCAAACAAATTAAACAGTTTGTCCACAAGTTTCGAATGTATCACTCGGTCAAAAGCTTTAGATAAATCCAGTGAAAGAAGAACTACATTTTTACCATTATCCAAAAATTTTCTAATCGAATCCGTTAGACCAAGAAGAAGCGCACCAGTACTATACCTGAGACTGAGGACTAGACTACTATAGACTGACTGAGATGAGTGTATTAAAGAGTTACTATCAAGGTGTAGGATCATTTGATCCTTTACAATATGCTCAACCACCTTCGAGAGAATCGGAAGGACAGATATCGGACGCAAATTATCCAAAGAGTTGGAAAGACCTTCCTTTTTTATGGGTATCACCCTAGCTTTCTTCCAATCGTTAGGAAAGACGGAAGTAGTAAAAATAGAATTAACCAACCGAAGAATATGGGAAGACACAAACGGAAAAACTAAATTAATAAATTTCAATGGTAAATAATCATTACCTGCAGCATTAGATTTAATCTTCCCCAATGCTGCGCGCAATTCTCCCAGATTCACACAACGAAACGAAAAACCACCACCTAAAGTACCCCCTGAAAAATCCATTGAATTGGGATTATCATCTATCTGACACGAAACAAAATAGTCATTTACCTCGTCAGCATTAGCAGAGATAAACTGATTATCAGTCTCCAAACAACCATTTCCCCTTAAATAGCTCCACATTTGTCTAGGACTAAGATCCCCAAACATGCTTGAATAGGCACGCCTCTTAGCTACCCTAATAACTCTCTTTGACGATTTCTGTGCTCACAATAAACAGCCCAATTCAGTGAACTTCTGTTCAGAAGGTAATATTTGTAGGCTAAGTCTCGTAAAGATATATGATAGACAATATTAGGGGAGTTAAACCAGTCAACAGACTTAAAAACTATCTTACGCCGTACGACAGGCACTAAGGAGTGTAAAACATAGAGGTTAGTCATAAAAACCTCCAATTGAAGATTTACATTATCCGTTGCATACATTCCACTAAAATCAAGAGAATGAACAGTTCGTTCTAAAACTTCCATATTCACAGAATTATAGTCCAAGTAGGACACATATTGTTGGGAAGTAGGTTTCGGAATATCGACAGCAATAAAAATTAGTGAATGGTGCGATACTCCTGGACGCTGCATTTGACCAGATGTACTCACAACAAGAGAAGGACTCATTAGAAAATAATCAATAAGGGACGTAGAATCCTTATTAATATCATAATGAGTGGGGGCTGAGTTGTGATGGCACACTAAGTCCAGCCTACTACACATTAGCCGAACCAAATTAGATTTCCTACTACAAAACATATTCATATTAAAATCACCCATAATGCAAACATTTGCATATTCAACAAGAATATCTCCCATAGATTCCTCAAAAACATTTAAATTACCATTAGGCAAGTAACTCACACCAATTAAAATTTTCATGCCCCGAAGGATCACTTCAGCGAATATAGATTCTGATTCCCCATACCTATCAGACCTAAAAACTACCCTATATTCAATCCTCTTCGAAATAAGTAAAGCCACTCCACCACCCCTTTTAGGCTTTGGGCGATCACTTCTACAAATATCATATCCCGGAATATTAACACTCTCGGACAATATATCAGGTTTAAGCCATGTCTCACTTAAACCAACAATATCCATAATATTTCCCTCAAGTATGTTCCTTATTTCATTCAATTTGAATGTCGAAGAAGAAGTATTAAAGCTGTTTATATTGTAATGACCTAACTCTCTCTCAAAAGTTATAAATTTATTACGAATTACAGAGTTATCACTGCAAACAGGACCTAAATTTATAAAGCTATTCATCTTAAAATGTATAAAGGAAAAAAGAAAATAAATAAAACTGGCAATTGTATAAAAGATAAACAATTAAAAATTCGAATAAATAGCAATCTGACGCCAAGGAAATTAATTGCAAGAAATCATCAGATACGTTATTAAGAAAATTGGTTTAAAAAATTATAAATGCAAATAAAAATACTATTGTTAAAAAAAGCATTAACTAATCAAAAGATAACTTATGACCAAAGAAGACAAAAAAAAGCAAAATCCAGCTTGTTTAAAGAAAAAAATTACTCACGAAAAAAGTAAAAGTAATAAAACTTATAAAAACAACTAGTCTTAAAAAAAGCAGCTTAAAGCTCAATAATTTTAAGAAAAAATTATTTTGGAGCAAAAAATCCAAAAAAAAAAATTTAAAAAGAAGCAAATATGAGTAAAAAACTATCAAAAACAGTAAATTTTGTCTTCTCTACTTCTGACAACAGATATAGCAGTAGAGTGCGCCAAAAGCTACTATATATATATATATATATATACACACATATACATATATATTAGGGCGGGTCGATTTAATAATCGCCCATGGCTCAGTGAAAATCGTATTCTAGGGATCAAAATAAGAAACTTTGCCGAAGGAACCATACCTCTAAAACGAATTCTACTACCCCCAACTGTTGACTTTTGTCCCGTAGGGTCAAGTTTTGAAAAATCCCACTTTGACCCATTTAGAGTGCCCCAATCGAGTCCAAATGTATGACCGACCCCCACTAACTTTGGAGGGCCGATCCACCCATGCCAGTGGTACACCCCCTGGAACTCCCCTGGGGGGTTCCCCATACAAACATTTTAAAAAATCACCATTTTTGGCACTTTATTTTATTATTTTTTATTTATTTTATTTATTTTTATTATTTTATTTATTTTTTCTCCTTAGAAATTTATTTAGTCAGAACATATGTAAATGAAAAAATTAATTTAACTTAGTAATAGAAAAGAAAAAATGCCCAGACTTGAAAGCAAAAAAGACTTCAAACAGTAATTTTTTTTATTTTCTTTTCTATTACTAAGTTAAATTAATTTTTTCATTTACATATGTTCTGACTAAATAAATTTCTAAAGAGAAAAAATAAATAAAATAATAAAAATAAATAAAATAAATAAAAAATAATAAAATAAAGTGCCAAAAATGGTGATTTTTTAAAATGTTTGTATGGGGAACCCCCCAGGGGAGTTCCAGGGGGTGTGCCACTGGCATGGGTGGATCGGCCCTCCAAAGTTAGTGGGGGTCGGTCATACATTTGGACTCGATTGGGGCACTCTAAATGGGTCAAAGTGGGATTTTTCAAAACTTGACCCTACGGGACAAAAGTCAACAGTTAGGGGTAGTAGAATTCGTTTTAGAGGTATGGTTCCTTCGGCAAAGTTTCTTATTTTGATCCCTAGAATACGATTTTCCCTGAGCCATGGGCGATTTTTTTGCCTCCCCACAAATCGACCCAGCCTAATATATATATATAATATATATATATATATATAATATATATAATATACATACATATATATACACATACATATACATAATAATACATACTTATAACAATAGACTAATAATACAAACAACATAAGAGCAGAAACTATCATGCATATTTACTATTTTGCATATTTAGACCAAATATAATAGACAAGCATAACTAATTATAAGTTAAGAACGCTGCTTTTATTAATTTCACTTCACAAAAAAATTGATAAAATTCATATTCAATGATTTAAGACATATTTCGTATAAAATTAGGGTTGCCATCCGTCCTCTTTTCCCCGGACACCGTCCTCTTTTTTAGGGCGTCCAGGGCAGTCCTCCTTCTTTTTCAGTAAGTGTCCGGGGGTGTCCTACTTTTTGCACTTTTCTCCGTAACTTTTTTTTATTGCTTCTAAACTTTTCAATTGTTGGCATCGCTACTTTGTCGCTGTTATTTCAATTGACTTTCAGAAATTCAGATTTTGTTTACTGACCAGCATTGGTGAATCACATTTTCATGGAGCAACTTCACAAAAAACTGATAGGATATAAGTGTGATACACCCAAATGTTTGTATGAGTAAGGCCTATTAGTGCCCATATTTAGAAATGCGGCGACTAATCTAGGTATTTCAGAAATTCAGATTTTGTTTACTGACCACCATTGGTGAATCACATTTTCATGGAGCAACTCCACAAAAAACTGACAGGATATAAGTGTGATACACCAAAATGTTTGTATGAGTAAGGCCTATTAGTGCCCATATTTAGAAATGCGGCGACTGGTCTAGGTATTTCAGAAATTCAGATTTTGTTTACTGACCACCATTGGTGAATCACATTTTCATGGAGCAACTCCACAAAAAACTGATAGGATATAAGTGTGATACACCAAAATGTTTGTATGAGTAAGGCCTATTAGCACCCATACTTGGAAATGCGGCGACTGGTCTAGGTATTTCAGAAATTCAGATTTTGTTTACTGACCACCATTGGTGAATCACATTTTCATGGAGCAACTCCACAAAAAACTGATAGGATATAAGTGTGATACACCAAAATGTTTGTATGAGTAAGGCCTATTAGTACCCATACTTAGAAATGCGGCGACTGGTCTAGGTATTTCAGAAATTCAGATTTTGTTTACTGACCACCATTGGTGAATCACATTTTCATGGAGCAACTCCACAAAAAACTGATAGGATATAAGTGTGATACACCAAAATGTTTGTATGAGTAAGGCCTATTAGTGCCCATATTTAGAAATGCGGCGACTAATCTAGGTATTTCAGAAATTCAGATTTTGTTTACTGACCACCATTGGTGAATCACATTTTCATGGAGCAACTCCACAAAAAACTGATAGGATATAAGTGTGATACACCAAAATGTTTGTATGAGTAAGGCCTATTAGTGCCCATATTTAGAAATGCGGCGACTAATCTAGGTATTTCAGAAATTCAGATTTTGTTTACTGACCACCATTGGTGAATCACATTTTCATGGAGCAACTCCACAAAAAACTGATAGGATATAAGTGTGATACACCAAAATATTTATATGAGTAAGGCCTATTAGTACCCATACTTAGAAATGCGGCGACTGGTCTAGGTATTTCAGAAATTCAGATTTTGTTTACTGACCACCATTGGTGAATCACATTTTCATGGAGCAACGCCACAAAAAACTGATAGGATATAAGTGTGATACACCAAAATATTTATATGAGTAAGCCCTATTAGTACCCATACTTAGAAATGCGGCGACTGGTCTAGGTATTTCAGAAATTCAGATTTTGTTTACTGACCACCATTGGTGAATCACATTTTCATGGAGCAACTCCACAAAAAACTGATAGGATATAAGTGTGATACACCAAAATATTTATATGAGTAAGGCCTATTAGTACCCATACCTAGAAATGCGGCGACTGGTCTAGGTATTTCAGAAATTCAGATTTTGTTTACTGACCACCATTGGTGAATCACATTTTCATGGAGCAACTCCACAAAAAACTGATAGGACATAAGTGTGATACACCAAAATGTTTGTATGAGTAAGGCCTATTAGTGCCCATATTTAGAAATGCGGCGACTAATCTAGGTATTTCAGAAATTCAGATTTTGTTTACTGACCACCATTGGTGAATCACATTTTCATGGAGCAACTCCACAAAAAACTGATAGGATATAAGTGTGATACACCAAAATATTTATATGAGTAAGCCCTATTAGTACCCATACTTAGAAATGCGGCGACTGGTCTAGGTATTTCAGAAATTCAGATTTTGTTTACTGACCACCATTGGTGAATCACATTTTCATGGAGCAACTCCACAAAAAACTGATAGGATATAAGTGTGATACACCAAAATATTTATATGAGTAAGGCCTATTAGTACCCATACTTAGAAATGCGGCGACTGGTCTAGGTATTTCAGAAATTCAGATTTTGTTTACTGACCACCATTGGTGAATCACATTTTCATGGAGCAACTCCACAAAAAACTGATACGATATAAGTGTGATACACCAAAATGTTTGTATGAGTAAGGCCTATTAGTGTCCATATTTAGAAATGCGGCGACTAATCTAGGTATTTCAGAAATTCAGATTTTGTTTACTGAGCACCATTGGTGAATCACATTTTCATGGAGCAACTTCACAAAAAACTGATAGGATATAAGTGTGATACACCAAAATGTTTGTATGAGTAAGGCCTATTAGTTCCCATATTTAGAAATGCGGCGACTAATCTAGGTATTTCAGAAATTCAGATTTTGTTTACTGACCACCATTGGTGAATCACATTTTCATGGAGCAACTCCACAAAAAACTGATAGGATATAAGTGTGATACACCAAAATATTTATATGAGTAAACCCTATTAGTACCCATACTTAGAAATGCGGCGACTGGTCTAGGTATTTCAGAAATTCAGATTTTGTTTACTGACCACCATTGGTGAATCACATTTTCATGGAGCAACTCCACAAAAAACTGATAGGATATAAGTGTGATACACCAAAATGTTTGTATGAGTAAGGCCTATTAGTACCCATACTTAGAAATGCGGCGACTGGTCTAGGTATTTCAGAAATTCAGATTTTGTTTACTGACCACCATTGGTGAATCACATTTTCATGGACCAACTCCACAAAAAACTGATAGGATATAAGTGTGATACACCAAAATGTTTGTATGAGTAAGGCCTATTAGTACCCATACTTAGAAATGCGGCGACTGGTCTAGGTATTTCAGAAATTCAGATTTTGTTTACTGACCACCATTGGTGAATCACATTTTCATGGAGCAACTCCACAAAAAACTGATAGGATATAAGTGTGATACACCAAAATGTTTGTATGAATAAGGCCTATTAGTTCCCATAATTAGAAATGCGGCGACTGGTCTAGGTATTTCAGAAATTCAGATTTTGTTTACTGACCACCATTGGTGAATCACATTTTCATGGAGCAACTCCACAAAAAACTGATAGGATATAAGTGTGATACACCAAAATGTTTGTATGAGTAAGGCCTATTAGTGCCCATATTTGGAAATGCGGCGCCTATTCTAGGTATTTCAGAAATTCAGATTTTATTTACTGACCACCATTGGTGAATCACATTTTCATGGAGCAACTCCACAAAAAACTGATAGGATATAAGTGTGATACACCAAAATGTTTGTATGAATAAGGCCTATTAGTTCCCATAATTAGAAATGCGGCGACTGGTCTAGGTATTTCAGAAATTCATATTTTATTTACTGACCACCATTGGTGAATCACATTTTCATGGAGCAACTCCACAAAAAACTGATAGGATATAAGTGTGATACACCAAAATGTTTGTATGAATAAGGCCTATTAGTATCCATACTTAGAAATGCGGCGACTGGTCTAGGTATTTCAGAAATTCAGATTTTGTTTACTGACCACCATTGGTGAATCACATTTTCATGGAGCAACTCCACAAAAAACTGATAGGATATAAGTGTGATACACCAAAATATATATCTGAGTAAGGCCTATTAGCACCCATACTTAGAAATGCGGCGACTGGTCTAGGTATTTCAGAAATTCAGATTTTGTTTACTGACCACCATTGGTGAATCACATTTTCATGGAGCAACTCCACAAAAAACTGATAGGATATAAGTGTGATACACCAAAATGTTTGTATGAATAAGGCCTATTAGTACCCATACTTAGAAATGCGGCGACTGGTCTAGGTATTTCAGAAATTGAGATTTTGTTTACTGACCACCATTGGTGAATCACATTTTCATGGAGCAACTCCACAAAAAACTGATAGGATATAAGTGTGATACACCAAAATGTTTGTATGAGTAAGGCCTATTAGTGCCCATATTTAGAAATTCGGCGACTAATCTAGGTATTTCAGAAATTCAGATTTTGTTTACTGACCACCATTGGTGAATCACATTTTCATGGAGCAACTCCACAAAAAACTGATAGGATATAAGTGTAATACACCAAAATATTTATATGAGTAAGCCCTATTAGTACCCATACTTAGAAATTCGGCGACTGGTCTAGGTATTTTAGAAATTCAGATTTTGTTTACTGACCACCATTGGTGAATCACATTTTCATGGAGCAACTCCACAAAAAACTGATAGGATATAAGTGTGATACACCAAAATATATATCTGAGTAAGGCCTATTAGCACCCATACTTAGAAATGCGGCGACTGGTCTAGGTATTTCAGAAATTCAGATTTTGTTTACTGACCACCATTGGTGAATCACATTTTCATGGAGCAACTCCACAAAAAACTGATAGGATATAAGTGTGATACACCAAAATGTTTGTATGAGTAAGGCCTATTAGTGCCCATATTTAGAAATTCGGCGACTAATCTAGGTATTTCAGAAATTCAGATTTTGTTTACTGACCACCATTGGTGAATCACATTTTCATGGAGCAACTCCACAAAAAACTGATAGGATATAAGTGTGATACACCAAAATGTTTGTATGAGTAAGGCCTATTAGTGCCCATATTTAGAAATGCGGCGACTAATCTAGGTATTTCAGAAATTCAGATTTTGTTTATTGACCACCATTGGTGAATCACATTTTCATGGAGCAACTCCACAAAAAACTGATACGATATAAGTGTGATACACCAAAATGTTTGTATGAGTAAGGCCTATTAGTGCCCATATTTAGAAATGCGGCGACTAATCTAGGTATTTCAGAAATTCAGATTTTGTTTACTGACCACCATTGGTGAATCACATTTTCATGGAGCAACTCCACAAAAAACTGATAGGATATAAGTGTGATACACCAAAATGTTTGTATGAGTAAGGCCTATTAGTGCCCATATTTAGAAATGCGGCGACTAATCTAGGTATTTCAGAAATTCAGATTTTGTTTACTGACCACCATTGGTGAATCACATTTTCATGGACCAACTCCACAAAAAACTGATAGGATATAAGTGTGATACACCAAAATGTTTGTATGAGTAAGGCCTATTAGTGCCCATATTTAGAAATGCGGCGACTAATCTAGGTATTTCAGAAATTCAGATTTTGTTTACTGACCACCATTGGTGAATCACATTTTCATGGAGCAACTCCACAAAAAACTGATAGGATATAAGTGTGATACACCAAAATGTTTGTATGAGTAAGGCCTATTAGCACCCATACTTAGAAATGCGGCGACTGGTCTAGGTATTTCAGAAATTCAGATTTTGTTTACTGACCACCATTGGTGAATCACATTTTCATGGAGCAACTCCACAAAAAACTGATAGGATATAAGTGTGATACACCAAAATATTTATATGAGTAAGCCCTATTAGTACCCATACTTAGAAATGCGGCGACTGGTCTAGGTATTTTAGAAATTCAGATTTTGTTTACTGACCACCATTGGTGAATCACATTTTCATGGAGCAACTCCACAAAAAACTGATAGGATATAAGTGTGATACACCAAAATGTTTGTATGAGTAAGGCCTATTAGTACCCATACTTAGAAATGCGGCGACTGGTCTAGGTATTTCAGAAATTCAGATTTTGTTTACTGACCACCATTGGTGAATCACATTTTCATGGAGCAACTCCACAAAAAACTGATACGATATAAGTGTGATACACCAAAATGTTTATATGAGTAAGCCCGATTAGCACCCATACTTAGAAATGCGGCGACTGGTCTAGGTATTTCAGAAATTCAGATTTTGTTTACTGACCACCATTGGTGAATCACATTTTCATGGAGCAACTCCACAAAAAACTGATACGATATAAGTGTGATACACCAAAATATTTATATGAGTAAGCCCGATTAGCACCCATACTTAGAAATGCGGCGACTGGTCTAGGTATTTCAGAAATTCAGATTTTGTTTACTGACCACCATTGGTGAATCACATATTCATGGACCAACTCCACAAAAAACTGATAGGATATAAGTGTGATACACCAAAATATTTATATGAGTAGGGCCTATTAGCACCCATACTTAGAAATGCAGCGACTGGTCTAGGTATTTCAGAAATTCAGATTTTGTTTACTGACCACCATTGGTGAATCACATTTTCATGGAGCAACTCCACAAAAAACTGATACGATATAAGTGTGATACACCAAAATATTTATATGAGTAAGCCCGATTAGCACCCATACTTAGAAATGCGGCGACTGGTCTAGGTATTTCAGAAATTCAGATTTTGTTTACTGACCACCATTGGTGAATCATATATTCATGGACCAACTCCACAAAAAACTGATAGGATATAAGTGTGATACACCAAAATATTTGTATGAGTAAGGCCTATTAGTTCCCATATTTAGAAATGCGGCGACTAATCTAGGTATTTCAGAAATTCAGATTTTGTTTACTGACCACCATTGGTGAATCACATTTTCATGGAGCAAGTCCACAAAAAACTGATAGGATATAAGTGTGATACACTAAAATATTTATATGAGTAAGGCCTATTATTACCCATACTTAGAAATGCGGCGACTGGTCTAGGTATTTCAGAAATTCAGATTTTGTTTACTGACCACCATTGGTGAATCACATTTTCATGGAGCAACTCCACAAAAAACTGATAGGATATAAGTGTGATACACCAAAATATTTATATGAGTAAGGCCTATTATTACCCATACTTAGAAATGCGGCGACTGGTCTAGGTATTTCAGAAATTCAGATTTTGTTTACTGACCACCATTGGTGAATCACATTTTCATGGAGCAACTCCACAAAAAACTGATAGGATATAAGTGTGATACACCAAAATGTTTGTATGAGTAAGCCCTATTAGTACCCATACTTAGAAATTCGGCGACTGGTCTAGGTATTTTAGAAATTCAGATTTTGTTTACTGACCACCATTGGTGAATCACATTTTCATGGAGCAACTCCACAAAAAACTGATAGGATATAAGTGTGATACACCAAAATATATATCTGAGTAAGGCCTATTAGCACCCATACTTAGAAATGCGGCGACTGGTCTAGGTATTTCAGAAATTCAGATTTTGTTTACTGACCACCATTGGTGAATCACATTTTCATGGAGCAACTCCACAAAAAACTGATAGGATATAAGTGTGATACACCAAAATGTTTGTATGAGTAAGGCCTATTAGTGCCCATATTTAGAAATTCGGCGACTAATCTAGGTATTTCAGAAATTCAGATTTTGTTTACTGACCACCATTGGTGAATCACATTTTCATGGAGCAACTCCACAAAAAACTGATAGGATATAAGTGTGATAAACCAAAATGTTTGTATGAGTAAGGCCTATTAGTGCCCATATTTAGAAATTCGGCGACTAATCTAGGTATTTCAGAAATTCAGATTTTGTTTACTGACCACCATTGGTGAATCACATTTTCATGGAGCAACTCCACAAAAAACTGATAGGATATAAGTGTGATACACCAAAATGTTTGTATGAGTAAGGCCTATTAGTGCCCATATTTAGAAATGCGGCGACTAATCTAGGTATTTCAGAAATTCAGATTTTGTTTACTGACCACCATTGGTGAATCACATTTTCATGGAGCAACTCCACAAAAAACTGATAGGATATAAGTGTGATACACCAAAATGTTTGTATGAGTAAGGCCTATTAGTGCCCATATTTAGAAATTCGGCGACTAATCTAGGTATTTCAGAAATTCAGATTTTGTTTACTGACCACCATTGGTGAATCACATTTTCATGGAGCAACTCCACAAAAAACTGATAGGATATAAGTGTGATACACCAAAATGTTTGTATGAGTAAGGCCTATTAGTGCCCATATTTAGAAATGCGGCGACTAATCTAGGTATTTCAGAAATTCAGATTTTGTTTATTGACCACCATTGGTGAATCACATTTTCATGGAGCAACTCCACAAAAAACTGATACGATATAAGTGTGATACACCAAAATGTTTGTATGAGTAAGGCCTATTAGTGCCCATATTTAGAAATGCGGCGACTAATCTAGGTATTTCAGAAATTCAGATTTTGTTTACTGACCACCATTGGTGAATCACATTTTCATGGAGCAACTCCACAAAAAACTGATAGGATATAAGTGTGATACACCAAAATGTTTGTATGAGTAAGGCCTATTAGTGCCCATATTTAGAAATTCGGCGACTAATCTAGGTATTTCAGAAATTCAGATTTTGTTTACTGACCACCATTGGTGAATCACATTTTCATGGAGCAACTCCACAAAAAACTGATAGGATATAAGTGTGATACACCAAAATGTTTGTATGAGTAAGGCCTATTAGTGCCCATATTTAGAAATGCGGCGACTAATCTAGGTATTTCAGAAATTCAGATTTTGTTTACTGACCACCATTGGTGAATCACATTTTCATGGAGCAACTCCACAAAAAACTGATAGGATATAAGTGTGATACACCAAAATGTTTGTATGAGTAAGGCCTATTAGTGCCCATATTTAGAAATGCGGCGACTAATCTAGGTATTTCAGAAATTCAGATTTTGTTTACTGACCACCATTGGTGAATCACATTTTCATGGAGCAACTCCACAAAAAACTGATAGGATATAAGTGTGATACACCAAAATGTTTGTATGAGTAAGGCCTATTAGTGCCCATATTTAGAAATTCGGCGACTAATCTAGGTATTTCAGAAATTCAGATTTTGTTTACTGACCACCATTGGTGAATCACATTTTCATGGACCAACTCCACAAAAAACTGATAGGATATAAGTGTGATACACCAAAATGTTTGTATGAGTAAGGCCTATTAGTGCCCATATTTAGAAATGCGGCGACTAATCTAGGTATTTCAGAAATTCAGATTTTGTTTACTGACCACCATTGGTGAATCACATTTTCATGGAGCAACTCCACAAAAAACTGATAGGATATAAGTGTGATACACCAAAATGTTTGTATGAGTAAGGCCTATTAGCACCCATACTTAGAAATGCGGCGACTGGTCTAGGTATTTCAGAAATTCAGATTTTGTTTACTGACCACCATTGGTGAATCACATTTTCATGGAGCAACTCCACAAAAAACTGATAGGATATAAGTGTGATACACCAAAATATTTATATGAGTAAGCCCTATTAGTACCCATACTTAGAAATGCGGCGACTGGTCTAGGTATTTTAGAAATTCAGATTTTGTTTACTGACCACCATTGGTGAATCACATTTTCATGGAGCAACTCCACAAAAAACTGATAGGATATAAGTGTGATACACCAAAATGTTTGTATGAGTAAGGCCTATTAGTACCCATACTTAGAAATGCGGCGACTGGTCTAGGTATTTCAGAAATTCAGATTTTGTTTACTGACCACCATTGGTGAATCACATTTTCATGGAGCAACTCCACAAAAAACTGATACGATATAAGTGTGATACACCAAAATGTTTGTATGAGTAAGGCCTATTAGTGCCCATATATTTAGAAATTCGGCGACTAATCTAGGTATTTCAGAAATTCAGATTTTGTTTACTGACCACCATTGGTGAATCACATTTTCATGGAGCGACTCCACAAAAAACTGATAGGATATAAGTGTGATACACCAAAATGTTTGTATGAGTAAGGCCTATTAGTACCCATATTTAGAAATGCGGCGACTAATCTAGGTATTTCAGAAATTCAGATTTTGTTTACTGACCACCATTGGTGAATCACATTTTCATGGAGCAACTCCACAAAAAACTGACAGGATATAAGTGTGATACACCAAAATATTTATATGAGTAAGGCCTATTAGCACCCATACTTAGAAATGCAGCGACTGGTCTAGGTATTTCAGAAATTCAGATTTTGTTTACTGACCACCATTGGTGAATCACATTTTCATGGAGCAACTCCACAAAAAACTGATAGGATATAAGTGTGATACACTAAAATGTTTGTATGAGTAAGGCCTATTAGTGCCCATATTTAGAAATGCGGCGACTAATCTAGGTATTTCAGAAATTCAGATTTTGTTTACTGACCACCATTGGTGAATCACATTTTCATGGAGCAACTCCACAAAAAACTGATAGGATATAAGTGTGATACACCAAAATGTTTGTATGAGTAAGGCCTATTAGTGCCCATATATTTAGAAATTCGGCGACTAATCTAGGTATTTCAGAAATTCAGATTTTGTTTACTGACCACCATTGGTGAATCACATTTTCATGGAGCGACTCCACAAAAAACTGATAGGATATAAGTGTGATACACCAAAATATTTATATGAGTAAGGCCTATTAGTACCCATACTTAGAAATGCGGCGACTGGTCTAGGTATTTCAGAAATTCAGATTTTGTTTACTGACCACCATTGGTGAATCACATTTTCATGGAGCAACTCCACAAAAAACTGATAGGATATAAGTGTGATACACCAAAATGTTTGTATGAGTAAGGCCTATTAGTACCCATATTTAGAAATGCGGCGACTGGTCTAGGTATTTCAGAAATTCAGATTTTGTTTACTGACCACCATTGGTGAATCACATTTTCATGGACCAACTCCACAAAAAACTGATAGGATATAAGTGTGATACACCAAAATGTTTGTATGAGTAAGGCCTATTAGTACCCATATTTAGAAATGCGGCGACTGGTCTAGGTATTTCAGAAATTCAGATTTTGTTTACTGACCACCATTGGTGAATCACATTTTCATGGACCAACTCCACAAAAAACTGATAGGATATAAGTGTGATACACCAAAATGTTTGTATGAGTAAGGCCTATTAGCACCCATACTTAGAAATGCGGCGACTAGTCTAGGTATTTCAGAAATTCAGATTTTGTTTACTGACCACCATTGGTGAATCACATTTCCATGGAGCAACTCCACAAAAAACTGATAGAATATAAGTGTGATACACCAAAATGTTTATATGAGTAAGGCCTATTAGTACCCATACTTAGAAATGCGGCGACTCGTCTAGGTATTTCAGAAATTCAGATTTTGTTTACTGACCACCATTGGTGAATCACATTTTCATGGAGCAACTCCACAAAAAACTGATAGGATATAAGTGTGATACACCAAAATGTTTGTATGAGTAAGGCCTATTAGTACCCATACTTAGAAATGCGGCTACTGGTCTAGGGATTTTAGAAATTCAGATTTTGTTTACTGACCACCATTGGTGAATCACATTTTCATGGAGCAACTCCACAAAAAACTGATAGGATATAAGTGTGATACACCAAAATATTTATATGAGTAAGGCCTATTAGTACCCATATTTAGAAATGCGGCGACTAATCTAGGTATTTCAGAAATTCAGATTTTCTTTACTGACCACCATTGGTGAATCACATTTTCATGGAGCAACTCCACAAAAAACTGATAGGATATAAGTGTGATACACCAAAATATTTATATGAGTAAGCCCTATTAGTACCCATACTTAGAAATGCGGCGACTAATCTAGGTATTTCAGAAATTCAGATTTTGTTTACTGACCACCATTGGTGAATCACATTTTCATGGACCAACTCCACAAAAAACTGATAGGATATAAGTGTGATACACCAAAATGTTTGTATGCGTAAGGCCTATTAGTACCCATATTTAGAAATGCGGCGACTGGTCTAGGTATTTCAGAAATTCAGATTTTGTTTACTGACCACCATTGGTGAATCACATTTTCATGGAGCAACTCCACAAAAAACTGATAGGATATAAGTGTGATACACCAAAATGTTTGTATGAGTAAGGCCTATTAGTGCCCATATTTAGAAATGCGGCGACTAATCTAGGTATTTCAGAAATTCAGATTTTGTTTACTGACCACCATTGGTGAATCACATTTTCATGGAGCAACTCCACAAAAAACTGACAGGATATAAGTGTGATACACCAAAATGTTTATATGAGTAAGGCCTATTAGTACCCATACTTAGAAATGCGGCGCCTGGTCTAGGTATTTCAGAAATTCAGATTTTGTTTACTGACCACCATTGGTGAATCACATTTTCATGGAGCAACTCCACAAAAAACTGATAGGATATAAGTGTGATACACCAAAATGTTTGTATGAGTAAGGCCTATTAGTACCCATACTTAGAAATGCGGCGACTGGTCTAGGTATTTCAGAAATTCAGATTTTGTTTACTGACCACCATTGGTGAATCACATTTTCATGGAGCAACTCCACAAAAAACTGATAGGATATAAGTGTGATACACCAAAATGTTTGTATGAGTAAGGCCTATTAGTGCCCATATTTAGAAATGCGGCGACTAATCTAGGTATTTCAGAAATTCAGATTTTGTTTACTGACCACCATTGGTGAATCACATTTTCATGGACCAACTCCACAAAAAACTGATAGGATATAAGTGTGATACACCAAAATGTTTGTATGCGTAAGGCCTATTAGTACCCATATTTAGAAATGCGGCGACTGGTCTAGGTATTTCAGAAATTCAGATTTTGTTTACTGACCACCATTGGTGAATCACATTTTCATGGAGCAACTCCACAAAAAACTGATAGGATATAAGTGTGATACACCAAAATGTTTGTATGAGTAAGGCCTATTAGTGCCCATATTTAGAAATGCGGCGACTAATCTAGGTATTTCAGAAATTCAGATTTTGTTTACTGACCACCATTGGTGAATCACATTTTCATGGAGCAACTCCACAAAAAACTGACAGGATATAAGTGTGATACACCAAAATGTTTGTATGAGTAAGGCCTATTAGTGCCCATATTTAGAAATGCGGCGACTGGTCTAGGTATTTCAGAAATTCAGATTTTGTTTACTGACCACCATTGGTGAATCACATTTTCATGGACCAACTCCACAAAAAACTGATAGGATATAAGTGTGATACACCAAAATGTTTGTATGAGTAAGGCCTATTAGTACCCATACTTAGAAATGCGGCGACTGGTCTAGGTATTTCAGAAATTCAGATTTTGTTTACTGACCACCATTGGTGAATCACATTTTCATGGAGCAACTCCACAAAAAACTGATAGGATATAAGTGTGATACACCAAAATGTTTGTATGAGTAAGGCCTATTAGTACCCATACTTAGAAATGCGGCGACTGGTCTAGGTATTTCAGAAATTCAGATTTTGTTTACTGACCACCATTGGTGAATCACATTTTCATGGAGCAACTCCACAAAAAACTGATAGGATATAAGTGTGATACACCAAAATGTTTGTATGAGTAAGGCCTATTAGTACCCATACTTAGAAATGCGGCTACTGGTCTAGGGATTTTAGAAATTCAGATTTTGTTTACTGACCACCATTGGTGAATCACATTTTCATGGAGCAACTCCACAAAAAACTGATAGGATATAAGTGTGATACACCAAAATATTTATATGAGTAAGGCCTATTAGTACCCATACTTAGAAATGCGGCGACTGGTCTAGGTATTTCAGAAATTCAGATTTTGTTTACTGACCACCATTGGTGAATCACATTTTCATGGAGCAACTCCACAAAAAACTGATAGGATATAAGTGTGATACACCAAAATGTTTGTATGAGTAAGGCCTATTAGTACCCGTATTTAGAAATGCGGCGACTGGTCTAGGTATTTCAGAAATTCAGATTTTGTTTACTGACCACCATTGGTGAATCACATTTCCATGGACCAACTCCACAAAAAACTGATAGGATATAAGTGTGATACACCAAAATGTTTATATGAGTAAGGCCTATTAGTACCCATACTTAGAAATGCGGCGACTGGTCTAGGTATTTCAGAAATTCAGATTTTGTTTACTGACCACCATTGGTGAATCACATTTTCATGGAGCAACTCCACAAAAAACTGATAGGATATAAGTGTGATACACCAAAATATTTATATGAGTAAGGCCTATTAGCGCCCATATTTAAAAATGCGGCGACTAATCTAGGTATTTCAGAAATTCAGATTTTGTTTACTGACCACCATTGGTGAATCACATTTTCATGGAGCAACTCCACAAAAAACTGATAGGATATAAGTGTGATACACCAAAATGTTTGTATGAGTAAGGCCTATTAGCACCCATACTTAGAAATGCGGCGACTGGTCTAGGTATTTCAGAAATTCAGATTTTGTTTACTGACCACCATTGGTGAATCACATTTTCATGGAGCAACTCCACAAAAAACTGATAGGATATAAGTGTGATACACCAAAATATTTATATGAGTAAGGCCTATTAGTGCCCATATTTAAAAATGCGGCGACTAATCTAGGTATTTCAGAAATTCAGATTTTGTTTACTGACCACCATTGGTGAATCACATTTTCATGGAGCAACTCCACAAAAAACTGATAGGATATAAGTGTGATACACCAAAATGTTTGTATGAGTAAGGCCTATTAGTACCCATATTTAGAAATGCGGCGACTGGTCTAGGTATTTCAGAAATTCAGATTTTGTTTACTGACCACCATTGGTGAATCACATTTTCATGGACCAACTCCACAAAAAACTGATAGGATATAAGTGTGATACACCAAAATGTTTGTATGAGTAAGGCCTATTAGTACCCATACTTAGAAATGCGGCGACTGGTCTAGGTATTGTTATGGCAGACGTGTACTTGACGTACAAAGTGGACTGTAATGCACTATAGCCCCAGCTAGTCTTGGCGGAGTGGCGAGGTTCTTTTCCACTTTCGTCCCCATACAAAGAAAACATAAGTGCACTGTAACGTTGAAGCAGCCAGACTAAATCGTAGGAGTCGAGTCGGTTCGGATGGTGGGTAGCTAGATGATGAGTACCCACCGTGGCCCACCCTTTGGATTCTCTATGAAATCCCCAAATGGCGACTTACCTGATTCGCGCCCCTATACAGCCACGGCTTGGTCAGCCGCGCCTATACGTTACCCGTTTACTTTCAAATAACTTAGCACATGACGAGGTCAAAACAAGTTGTTTAAATACTTACACCGATAAATTTTCTTTTATTTTCATTTCTCTTTATATTTGCTTATGAATTAGTTTTGTAGTGTTTTCTTTTTTCTTATATTTAATTTTGTTTCCGTAATTCAAAACGACTACAATCTATTATACCAAGACTTGGTACCGTTCCTTCACTGTTATTAATACTAGCTGTATTTTGTCTATTGCCTATCTACGTTACGTAATTGAATCGAATCTGCGTTAAACTAATTGCGGTATAATCAAATTGTAAACTGGTTATGTTTACGATTTTACCGTTACAATCGAACGTACATCAGCAAAAGTTTTTAGGAATAGCGCGAATAAGTTACGTTGCATGCGAAAATGTATAACGTTGGGTTTTTAATGCGGATAATTATCCGCGATGAAAGTTACCGACCTTACGAAAAGTAACGTGTTAGTTTTGTCTAAACCGTGTTTTTATGCACTTTAAGTTTTTATGAGTTAACGGACATAGTTAGGTTGAAAACACAGCTAGTATCAATACTTATTTACAAGGCAATGGTATATTATGGGTAAATATTATAAATGTGTTTTATTCTTTTCTTTCTTTCTTTATACGGCCGTAAAGTTGTTTTTCTTATTTTAAATTTTCTCTCTTATTTTACATTATCTAAACTCTATTCCCATTTTAAGTCACTTTATTTCTAGGGATTCTTAAAAATTCGGGTAGATGCTTTTATTTATAGCTACTCTACCATGACTAAACTAAATACATATAAAATATATTAGAAAATAATGTAAAAAGGTATATTTACGTGAAAGTTGTAATTGCAGTTGGTCGTTGTTTCTGTAGCTTGGGGCTGCTGCGGCCGACGTGGCTGTGGCAGTTTTGTTGTTGTTGTTGCTGCTGCTGTGGGGTGTTATTTCTGCTGAAGTTGCTGCCGATGTTGCTGTGGCAGTTTTGCTGTTGCTGCGGCCGATTACGTTATTGCAGTTTCGCTGTTGTTTCTGCCGTTGATATTGTGGCAGTTTTGCTGTCGTTGCTGCCGATGACGTTATTGCAGTTTCGCTGTTGTTGCTGCCGTTGATACTGTGGCAGTTTTGCTGCTGAGGCTGCCAATGCTGTTGTGGCAGTTTTGCTGTTGCTGACGGTGTTACTGTGTCGGTGCGGCTGCTGATGTTGTTATGGCAGTTACTGTTGTTAATGCTACTGCTGATGTTGTTACGGCCGTTATTGTTGCTAATGCTGCTGCTGATGTTGTTGCGGCAGTTTTTGCTGGTGAAGCTGCCAATGACGTAGTGGTGGCGGTTTTGCTGTCGAAGCTGCCGATGTTACGGTGGCAGTTGTTGTTGGCTTATAGCAACTATCAGATCATCATCACGATTTTATTTATGAAGATTTGCCGTAATCGCACTCTTTCTGATGAAAATTTTCACAATTTTTGCAAATATTAGCTATTTCTTCTTAATTTTGGTGTAAAATTAAATATATATTATTAACAATCGCAAATATTCTTATTTAAATATTTTATTTCTGCTCTTTTCACAATATACGAGGGTTTTTATGATGTCTTTTGAAGTTCCTTTCTTTGTCGCGCGGCGGTTCACGGTTTTTCTTTATTTGGTTGTGTGCGGATTATATTTAGAGTCTTAAAACAGCCACGAATATTTAAGGCTAAACCAATTTCATTAGACTATTTTATATAAAAAATAGGATCATAAACTTATAAAACGACATAACTTGCAATTTATATATATTTTTTTGGTTATACCTAATAAGAAAACATAAGGTAATTCTTATAGTTACTGCAATGTTTAAAAATGGTTTCTTTAAACCCACTCTAATGTCAAGTATTCTTCGTTTTTCTATTTTTCAATGTTAATTTTACTTTAGCACTATTTCCAATAGATTCTTTTTAAGTGATTTCTTTTGCTATTAAACACTTTCTTATGCCTTGCTGGCATGAGTTGTTAATCTATATTTTTTTTATAAGTTATTGCAATTTTCTATCCGTATATTTTATTTTTAATTCAACAAATTGTGCACTCGATTTTTTCGCCATATATTTTTTTCCTCGCAGCGTAGTTGAATCTATTACCGTCTTTATCCGCACGTCACCAGAAAAGAAGAACGCATTTCTACCGCGCCCGGTCATATAGCAAACGAAAAATATTCACTACTCCCGTTTGTAATGAAAGAAAAATATTATGGCTCCCGTTTTGGCCCGATTGACCAATCAACGATCGCCACATACAAGAAAAGAATGATGGCCGGCTACCGCGTTGCCATCGATCTAAAACTCGAGTGTCAAAGAACGACTCAGTTTTTGAATCGACAACTCTGCATATCGTCCTGGTTGCATTTTAGCCGGGCGTCTTCACCTGCCATGACGATAGCAATCAGATGCTATCGTGATTTCATCTCGAGGCGAACACTTGCCAGCCAAGGTGACATAACAAACCCGATCAGGCACCGAAGTCCTGATGAAGAGTGGCTGAGTCGGGCTGTCAACCTTGAACGTGACGTAACCAAACGTGGGGAAGAACTGCGACCCTGAGATTAAGCCGGGCAGAATGAAAGCCCTTACTTCACGGGTACCATATGCTGCAAGTCCTTGGCATGATATACCCCTATGCTCTTTCCTGCCAGGTTCTCAACTTCGTAGAGGCTTTTCCCGATCTGTCGCACTATCCTACATTTAACAAATTTTTTACATAATTTTGAATTTAAATTTTTAGACGCATCGCTCAAAACGAAATTTCGACGCAAAATTTCCTGCCCCGGTAGGAACTTAACGATCCTAGACCGAACGTTGTACCTAGCGGCGCTCCGCTCATAAGCTGAATGTAAATTTTCCTTGATGTTATGCCTGACCAATTCTAACAAATTGCTCTTCGATAAAATTTCTATATCACCCTCCTCTAAGGTGCCTAATTGTTTAGCGATACCGTACGCGCTGCCATGCGTAATCATGTTCATCCCGAACAGGGAAAAATACGGAGAGAAACCAGACGAGCTGTGTACTGTCGAACGCAAGGAGCATTCAATGGACGATAAATGACGATCCCAGTCACGTTGATCACTTGAAACATATGCTCGAATAGACGATACAATCGAACGATTTACTCTCTCCGAGGCGTTTGCCTGCGGAGAATACACGGCATTACGAATATGTTGGCAACCATACTTTGACAAGAACGATGAAAATTCTAGGGAGACAAATTGCTTGCCGTTGTCCGAATGGACCATTTGAGGCACGCCAAATTTGTGGAAGATTTCGCTTTCCAAAAATTTCACTACGTTGCCAGAAGTAGCATTACGCATTGCTTTCAATACAACAAATTTTGTGAGGTGGTCAAGAGCTATAAAAACGAACGTATTACCAAGCTTAGATCGAGGGAAGGGTCCAAGAAAATCTATAAAAATCTTTTGCCAAGGCCTATGAGTAACGGTTTCGGATCCCATTTCGGGCCGTAAAACTTTATTCGGAGACTTAATTTCCTTACACAAAATGCAATTGTTAATATATTCTCTAACCTGAATAGCCATTCTAGGAAAATAAAAATATTGTTTTAACAGAGCAATAACTTTCCCCATACCGCAATGCGACTTGACCGTTGGTTCGTGAGCATTAGCGATAAGCTGACCAGTGAGGCTGGGTGGTACCCAAAGTTTCCAAATAAAATTCTCATTAATTTCCTGACCATCCGCAGGTAAAGTCTTTTTATAAATTAAATTGTCCTGGATCCTTAAATCGGGTAGAACGTCAATATTCTCCTCGATGTTCTTCCGCAACTCGCTGTACTCCTGACTTTGAAACTCAGGTGAACTCATATCTATCAGAGGTTTCTCGTTTACAAAGAGGTTAACCTCATCTACGTGCAGGCGGGATAACGTATCAGCGACGACGTTTTGACTCCCTTTGCGGTGTTGGATATCGAATTGGTAGCCTTGCAGCTTGAGGCTCCAGCGGGCAAGTCGACCGCTTAAATCTTTCTGGCCCATAAGCCACTTTAAAGCGCTGTGATCAGTCAAAACTGTGAAAGGCATCAGTTCAATAAAAGGGCGAAATTTTTTTATGGCACTAATAACCGCTAAGCATTCGCGCTCCGTAACGCTGTAATTGCGTTGCGCATTCGATAATTGAGCGGAATGAAAAGCTATAGGACGTTCTAAGCCTTCCGCGTCGAGCTGATACAATACGGCTCCAATTCCAAGATTGGAAGCGTCGCACTGAACATAAAAACGTTTATCGAAATCGGGGTGTGTTAAAATTGGGCTTGTAGTTAAAGCAGTTTTCAATTTCTGAAAAGCCGCAACGGCATCGTCATCGAACACGAAAATTTTCGATTTTCGGAGTGTTCGTGTTATAGGAGCGGTTATAGTCGCATAATCTTTAATAAAACGCCTAAACCACGCGGTAAGGCCAAGAAAACGGCGAACATCACGGGTACATTTTGGGATGGGTATTTTCGTAATTCCCGAAATTTTCTCGGGGTCAGCTTTAAGCTTTCCCTCACCAACGATGTATCCCAGATATCGCAAATCCTTTTTACAGAATTTCGATTTCTTTAAGTTGATAGTCAAATTTGCATACGACAACAAGTCACCAACCTTTTTCAAAAGAGATATGTGTGTGTCAAAATCTGGCGAAACGACCAGCAAGTCATCGAGGTACACGAATACCTTCTGCCTTAGTTCCGGGGGGATCACTCTATCCATCAGTCGACATAACCGCTGAGCTGCATTACACAACCCAAACGGCATGACGGTGAAGTGATAGTGAGGTCGCCCCGGCACTGTAAACGCCGTCTTTAGCCTACTATCTTCGGCAAGCGGAATCTGCCAGAACGCGTCCTTCAAATCTATGCTAGAAATAAAGTACGTGTCCTGCAGACGTCCGAGGAGAGCGTCAATAAATGGGAGTGGATACGCATCTTTAACCGTGCGTTCATTGAGTTTACGGGCATCCAGGCACAGTCTTTTCTTTTCACCACGACGAACTAGCGTTACGGGTGAATTCCAAGGGCTGTTGCTGGGTTCCACTACTCCCAAACTCACCATGCGGTCCAGCTCCTCGTATATTAACGCCTCCATTGCCGGGGATACCGGGTAATGACGTTGTTTGAGCGGCGCCGCATCCGCTGTATCGATGACGTGCTCTTCCATCCACGTTTTACCAAGGCCATGTTTTTCAAAATCTAAAAAGTGACTTTTAGCCTTCTCTAAGGCAACTGACTGGTCCGATGTTAAAATGTGGGTGCTCGAATCAAAATTCTCGAAATTAATGTCGATACTATTAATCAGTTTTGGTGCAACACCAAAAATTTTCCAAAAATCGACTCCACAGTACATCTCCTTCTCCAAATTTGGTACCAAGTAAATGTCAAGATTATGCCTTTGATTATCATACGAAAGATCAACTCTAACTCTACCTATACACGAAACACGATTACCGTTGGCTGTACCAACGCTACAATTGTAAACCGGATAAACTTTCAGGTTCAATTTTTCCACAAGGTCCTCGCAATTTTTACCCAGGCACGTAACGGTAGCCCCGCTATCGAACAAAGCTAGGATTTCAGTACCGTTAACCGAAACTTTGCGAAAAGGTCTGGGGTCAGATCCCAAATAACTAGAAAAACAAGCAGACGATATTAAAAGTTTCCGTAAGCGCCTACGCTTATATCTTTCGCGAGCTTTCTCGATTCTACTAGACTTTGATGGTTCAATTGAAGCTTCGTCACTAAAAATTCGTTTTCGCACCTTTAAGTAATTTGCTAAACGAACATGAAAAGGTTTTCGCAAGATTTGGGTTCTACTATTGCGTTCGATGAGATCTAAATTATTTCCGGATGTTGAAGTGGGGTTAGTTTCAGTTGAATTATCTACAGAAGTGCTGGTATACTTATCAGCTGTTTCTGCAGAAACCTTCGCCTGCAATTCTAATCTATTGTTTGAGTCGAACGCGACTCCCCACTGTTCGCGCTCGAAAAGCGGTTTCCCTGGTTACATTTGCTGCATTGCGGAGTCACGACTCCCGGTGTGCCACACCGATAGCAAAAAATTGAACGTTGAGCAGAAGTGCATAGCTTAAAGGTATGACCAACACTGTGGCAATTCCAACATGTGGTTGAATCTATATTCGAATTAGGCTTAGAAACCTTAGCAAATTGTCGATGCCTAATCTCTTCGACTGCTACCTCTGAATTATCAAAATTGTCCCATGAAAGTTCGCTTACCGCGCGAGCAGACATATTTTGACGGGAGCGTTGTTGGAACTCGTGTTCCAACAAATCTTCTGCCTTTCTACACTCCATACGGAAATGTTCTACGGAATAAATTTGGATGGCAAATACTAATTGGGCAATTCTTGGTCTTAAATTCTTTTTCATTATGTCTATCAGCTGGTAATCGGGCATCGGTTCTCGCAGCTGATTTCTTAAGCTTATAATGGCATCGATAAATGCACTAGATCTCTCATCACGCAACTGTACCCTATCCATAATGCGACGAATAACGTCCATGCTCGTCTGAAATTGCTGAAATTTTAATACTATGTCCAATTTCAGATTGTTCCAGTTGATACCGGGGCGATCCCGGATATGATCCCAGTACCACTTTTCTGCCTGGCCCTCCAACAAATGATGGAAACCATCCATGACTACATTCCATGGACATTCATGGCTCCTTTGCAAACGTTCAACGCGAAAAATAAAATCTTCGACTAGCATGGTCTTATTAGTACCGTCGTATTTCAAACCCCATTTATAAAGTTCTGGGTATCTTGGTCTATATCTGAAAATATTCTCTAGAGGTGGATCTATGTTTGGAACTCGTGAAGGATTAATATTCGGTAACGCATTCGCGTTTGCATTTTGATGACGTGTGCTATTGCCCGCTGGTGGCATTTCGTGTGGCCAGTTTACACCATCCCGTGAAGTTGTGGGATTATTAACCGGACCTCCTGAACCTGACAGTGCCGATTTGACAGCTTCGACCACTGCTACCCTCACTTCACTACGCATTAATTGCATTATTTGTGCCTGAGCTGCACCGACAGCGGCATCTACGACCTCGAAAACCCCTGTATCACCTCTTCTACTGTCGTTGTTATCGAGAGCGGTTAAAGGGCTAAAAGATGGTGGTGTGACCGTTCTAGAGGCATTCTCACCCGTCTGTGAAACTCCTCCACTATTACCCGTATTGTTGGCACGGTTCTCTGACAAACTAGGATTTCGTCCGCCCTCCATTTTCGATGAATTTATTACAAAACGACGCGTATCTGACTTAGGCAAGTTACCGAAAAGAAACTTAGCAAATAAATTCCGATCGAGCAGCGGAACGCGCAAAAGAAAGTCAAAATTTATATTGAGACCAAAACTTAGGCAATCTACCTAAGCGAGCAAATGCCGAGTATACCGAGTTTATTCGCGTTGACTTACGACCTAAACCGCGAAAATAGCAAACCGTGATTTGTACAAAAAGCAAAGCAAAATAATAAATGTGTATAAAAAATGTCTATATAATAAATGTATATATATATATTACTTATAATGTATATAATAAATTGTGTAATGTTCCAAATTTATTAATTTCATGTAAAATTTAGGGTAACGTACAGTAACGGCTTTTTACCAATCCGTGACTGCGAACCTTCTCACTCCTCCTGACATATACTTCAACTAACCTCTCAAAATAAATCGTCGCTATTGG
The DNA here is from genome assembly GCA_949987735.1 of Leucophora obtusa. NCBI lineage: Eukaryota > Metazoa > Arthropoda > Insecta > Diptera > Anthomyiidae > Leucophora > Leucophora obtusa. The sequence continues at coordinate 183,430,048 of OX465296.1, forward strand.
ACTGTACTGACGTACCCCTGCCCAATGACTTACGATATAAAAGTTTAAATTGGAAAAACTGAAAAAATTTTTAACGTCGCATTTGACTTCGGTCATAAAAAACCAAAACATAATCAAAGTGTTACGTTAAACTTTAAACAGACTGAAAAATAAAATACAAAAGTAGTCGTTTCGTAGCTATTGACCGCTGACATAACATCACCGAAATCAAGTCTACGCAAACACTTTAAATTGTTATAGAAAAAGAAGTTAAACTTTGGTTAAACAGCGTTTAACCGCAGCCAAACGTTGGGCGCCATTTGTTATGGCAGACGTGTACTTGACGTACAAAGTGGACTGTAATGCACTATAGCCCCAGCTAGTCTTGGCGGAGTGGCGAGGTTCTTTTCCACTTTCGTCCCCATACAAAGAAAACATAAGTGCACTGTAACGTTGAAGCAGCCAGACTAAATCGTAGGAGTCGAGTCGGTTCGGATGGTGGGTAGCTAGATGATGAGTACCCACCGTGGCCCACCCTTTGGATTCTCTATGAAATCCCCAAATGGCGACTTACCTGATTCGCGCCCCTATACAGCCACGGCTTGGTCAGCCGCGCCTATACGTTACCCGTTTACTTTCAAATAACTTAGCACATGACGAGGTCAAAACAAGTTGTTTAAATACTTACACCGATAAATTTTCTTTTATTTTCATTTCTCTTTATATTTGCTTATGAATTAGTTTTGTAGTGTTTTCTTTTTTCTTATATTTAATTTTGTTTCCGTAATTCAAAACGACTACAATCTATTATACCAAGACTTGGTACCGTTCCTTCACTGTTATTAATACTAGCTGTATTTTGTCTATTGCCTATCTACGTTACGTAATTGAATCGAATCTGCGTTAAACTAATTGCGGTATAATCAAATTGTAAACTGGTTATGTTTACGATTTTACCGTTACAATCGAACGTACATCAGCAAAAGTTTTTAGGAATAGCGCGAATAAGTTACGTTGCATGCGAAAATGTATAACGTTGGGTTTTTAATGCGGATAATTATCCGCGATGAAAGTTACCGACCTTACGAAAAGTAACGTGTTAGTTTTGTCTAAACCGTGTTTTTATGCACTTTAAGTTTTTATGAGTTAACGGACATAGTTAGGTTGAAAACACAGCTAGTATCAATACTTATTTACAAGGCAATGGTATATTATGGGTAAATATTATAAATGTGTTTTATTCTTTTCTTTCTTTCTTTATACGGCCGTAAAGTTGTTTTTCTTATTTTAAATTTTCTCTCTTATTTTACATTATCTAAACTCTATTCCCATTTTAAGTCACTTTATTTCTAGGGATTCTTAAAAATTCGGGTAGATGCTTTTATTTATAGCTACTCTACCATGACTAAACTAAATACATATAAAATATATTAGAAAATAATGTAAAAAGGTATATTTACGTGAAAGTTGTAATTGCAGTTGGTCGTTGTTTCTGTAGCTTGGGGCTGCTGCGGCCGACGTGGCTGTGGCAGTTTTGTTGTTGTTGTTGCTGCTGCTGTGGGGTGTTATTTCTGCTGAAGTTGCTGCCGATGTTGCTGTGGCAGTTTTGCTGTTGCTGCGGCCGATTACGTTATTGCAGTTTCGCTGTTGTTTCTGCCGTTGATATTGTGGCAGTTTTGCTGTCGTTGCTGCCGATGACGTTATTGCAGTTTCGCTGTTGTTGCTGCCGTTGATACTGTGGCAGTTTTGCTGCTGAGGCTGCCAATGCTGTTGTGGCAGTTTTGCTGTTGCTGACGGTGTTACTGTGTCGGTGCGGCTGCTGATGTTGTTATGGCAGTTACTGTTGTTAATGCTACTGCTGATGTTGTTACGGCCGTTATTGTTGCTAATGCTGCTGCTGATGTTGTTGCGGCAGTTTTTGCTGGTGAAGCTGCCAATGACGTAGTGGTGGCGGTTTTGCTGTCGAAGCTGCCGATGTTACGGTGGCAGTTGTTGTTGGCTTATAGCAACTATCAGATCATCATCACGATTTTATTTATGAAGATTTGCCGTAATCGCACTCTTTCTGATGAAAATTTTCACAATTTTTGCAAATATTAGCTATTTCTTCTTAATTTTGGTGTAAAATTAAATATATATTATTAACAATCGCAAATATTCTTATTTAAATATTTTATTTCTGCTCTTTTCACAATATACGAGGGTTTTTATGATGTCTTTTGAAGTTCCTTTCTTTGTCGCGCGGCGGTTCACGGTTTTTCTTTATTTGGTTGTGTGCGGATTATATTTAGAGTCTTAAAACAGCCACGAATATTTAAGGCTAAACCAATTTCATTAGACTATTTTATATAAAAAATAGGATCATAAACTTATAAAACGACATAACTTGCAATTTATATATATTTTTTTGGTTATACCTAATAAGAAAACATAAGGTAATTCTTATAGTTACTGCAATGTTTAAAAATGGTTTCTTTAAACCCACTCTAATGTCAAGTATTCTTCGTTTTTCTATTTTTCAATGTTAATTTTACTTTAGCACTATTTCCAATAGATTCTTTTTAAGTGATTTCTTTTGCTATTAAACACTTTCTTATGCCTTGCTGGCATGAGTTGTTAATCTATATTTTTTTTATAAGTTATTGCAATTTTCTATCCGTATATTTTATTTTTAATTCAACAAATTGTGCACTCGATTTTTTCGCCATATATTTTTTTCCTCGCAGCGTAGTTGAATCTATTACCGTCTTTATCCGCACGTCACCAGAAAAGAAGAACGCATTTCTACCGCGCCCGGTCATATAGCAAACGAAAAATATTCACTACTCCCGTTTGTAATGAAAGAAAAATATTATGGCTCCCGTTTTGGCCCGATTGACCAATCAACGATCGCCACATACAAGAAAAGAATGATGGCCGGCTACCGCGTTGCCATCGATCTAAAACTCGAGTGTCAAAGAACGACTCAGTTTTTGAATCGACAACTCTGCATATCGTCCTGGTTGCATTTTAGCCGGGCGTCTTCACCTGCCATGACGATAGCAATCAGATGCTATCGTGATTTCATCTCGAGGCGAACACTTGCCAGCCAAGGTGACATAACAGTATTTCAGAAATTCAGATTTTGTTTACTGACCACCATTGGTGAATTACATTTTCATGGAGCAACTCCACAAAAAACTGATAGGATATAAGTGTGATACACCAAAATGTTTGTATGAGTAAGGCCTATTAGTACCCATAATTAGAAATGCGGCGACTGGTCTAGGTATTTCAGAAATTCAGATTTTGTTTACTGACCACCATTGGTGAATCACATTTTCATGGACCAACTCCACAAAAAACTGATAGGATATAAGTGTGATACACCAAAATATTTATATGAGTAAGGCCTATTAGCACCCATACTTAGAAATGCGGCGACTGGTCTAGGTATTTCAGAAATTCAGATTTTGTTTACTGACCACCATTGGTGACTCACATTTTCATGGAGCAACTCCACAAAAAACTGATAGGATATAAGTGTGATACACCAAAATATTTATATCAGTAAGGCCTATTAGTACCCATACTTAGAAATGCGGCGACTGGTCTAGGTATTTCAGAAATTCAGATTTTGTTTACTGACCACCATTGGTGAATCACATTTTCATGGAGCAACTCCACAAAAAACTGATAGGATATAAGTGTGATACACCAAAATATTTATATGAGTAAGGCCTATTAGTGCCCATATTTAAAAATGCGGCGACTAATCTAGGTATTTCAGAAATTCAGATTTTGTTTACTGACCACCATTGGTGAATCACATTTTCATGGAGCAACTCCACAAAAAACTGATAGGATATAAGTGTGATACACCAAAATGTTTGTATGAGTAAGGCCTATTAGTACCCATACTTAGAAAAGCGGCGACTGGTCTAGGTATTTCAGAAATTCAGATTTTGTTTACTGACCACCATTGGCGAATCACATTTTCATGGAGCAACTCCACAAAAAACTGATAGGATATAAGTGTGATACACCAAAATATTTATATCAGTAAGGCCTATTAGTACCCATACTTAGAAATGCGGCGACTGGTCTAGGTATTTCAGAAATTCAGATTTTGTTTACTGACCACCATTGGTGAATCACATTTTCATGGAGCAACTCCACAAAAAACTGATAGGATATAAGTGTGATACACCAAAATATTTATATGAGTAAGGCCTATTAGTGCCCATATTTAAAAATGCGGCGACTAATCTAGGTATTTCAGAAATTCAGATTTTGTTTACTGACCACCATTGGCGAATCACATTTTCATGGAGCAACTCCACAAAAAACTGATAGGATATAAGTGTGATACACCAAAATGTTTGTATGAGTAAGGCCTATTAGTACCCATACTTAGAAATGCGGCTACTGGTCTAGGGATTTTAGAAATTCAGATTTTGTTTACTGACCACCATTGGTGAATCACATTTTCATGGAGCAACTCCACAAAAAACTGATAGGATATAAGTGTGATACACCAAAATGTTTGTATGAGTAAGGCCTATTAGTACCCATACTTAGAAAAGCGGCGACTGGTCTAGGTATTTCAGAAATTCAGATTTTGTTTACTGACCACCATTGGTGAATCACATTTTCATGGAGCAACTCCACAAAAAACTGATAGGATATAAGTGTGATATACCAAAATGTTTGTATGAGTAAGGCCTATTAGTACCCATACTTAGAAAAGCGGCGACTAATCTAGGTATTTCAGAAATTCAGATTTTGTTTACTGACCACCATTGGTGAATCACATTTTCATGGAGCAACTCCACAAAAAACTGATAGGATATAAGTGTGATATACCAAAATGTTTGTATGAGTAAGGCCTATTAGTACCCATACTTAGAAATGCGGCTACTGGTCTAGGGATTTTAGAAATTCAGATTTTGTTTACTGACCACCATTGGTGAATCACATTTTCATGGAGCAACTCCACAAAAAACTGATAGGATATAAGTGTGATACACCAAAATGTTTGTATGAGTAAGGCCTATTAGTACCCATACTTAGAAAAGCGGCGACTGGTCTAGGTATTTCAGAAATTCAGATTTTGTTTACTGACCACCATTGGTGAATCACATTTTCATGGAGCAACTCCACAAAAAACTGACAGGATATAAGTGTGATATACCAAAATGTTTGTATGAGTAAGGCCTATTAGTACCCATACTTAGAAAAGCGGCGACTAATCTAGGTATTTCAGAAATTCAGATTTTGTTTACTGACCACCATTGGTGAATCACATTTTCATGGAGCAACTCCACAAAAAACTGATAGGATATAAGTGTGATATACCAAAATGTTTGTATGAGTAAGGCCTATTAGTACCCATACTTAGAAATGCGGCTACTGGTCTAGGGATTTTAGAAATTCAGATTTTGTTTACTGACCACCATTGGTGAATCACATTTTCATGGAGCAACTCCACAAAAAACTGATAGGATATAAGTGTGATACACCAAAATATTTATATGAGTAAGGCCTATTAGCACCCATACTTAGAAATGCGGCGACTGGTCTAGGTATTTCAGAAATTCAGATTTTGTTTACTGACCACCATTGGTGAATCACATTTTCATGGAGCAACTCCACAAAAAACTTATAGGATATAAGTGTGATACACCAAAATGTTTGTATGAGTAAGGCCTATTAGTGCCCATATTTAGAAATGCGGCGACTAATCTAGGTATTTCAGAAATTCAGATTTTGTTTACTGACCACCATTGGTGAATCACATTTTCATTAAGCAACTCCACAAAAAACTGATAGGATATAAGTGTGATACACCAAAATGTTTGTATGAGTAAGGCCTATTAGTGCCCATATTTAGAAATGCGGCGACTAATCTAGGTATTTCAGAAATTCAGATTTTGTTTACTGACCACCATTGGTGAATCACATTTTCATGGAGCAACTCCACAAAAAACTGATAGGATATAAGTGTGATACACCAAAATATTTATATGAGTAAGGCCTATTAGTACCCATACTTAGCAATGCGGCGACTGGTCTAGGTATTTCAGAAATTCAGATTTTGTTTACTGACCACCATTGGTGAATCACATTTTCATGGAGCAACTCCACAAAAAACTGATAGGATATAAGTGTGATATACCAAAATGTTTGTATGAGTAAGGCCTATTAGTACCCATACTTAGAAATGCGGCTACTGGTCTAGGGATTTTAGAAATTCAGATTTTGTTTACTGACCACCATTGGTGAATCACATTTTCATGGAGCAACTCCACAAAAAACTGATAGGATATAAGTGTGATACACCAAAATGTTTGTATGAGTAAGGCCTATTAGTACCCATACTTAGAAAAGCGGCGACTGGTCTAGGTATTTCAGAAATTCAGATTTTGTTTACTGACCACCATTGGTGAATCACATTTTCATGGAGCAACTCCACAAAAAACTGATAGGATATAAGTGTGATACACCAAAATGTTTGTATGAGTAAGGCCTATTAGTGCCCATATTTAAAAATGCGGCGACTAATCTAGGTATTTCAGAAATTCAGATTTTGTTTACTGACCACCATTGGTGAATCACATTTTCATGGAGCAACTCCACAAAAAACTGATAGGATATAAGTGTGATATACCAAAATGTTTGTATGAGTAAGGCCTATTAGTACCCATACTTAGAAATGCGGCTACTGGTCTAGGGATTTTAGAAATTCAGATTTTTTTTACTGACCACCATTGGTGAATCACATTTTCAAGGAGCAACTCCACAAAAAACTGATAGGATATAAGTGTGATACACCAAAATGTTTGTATGAGTAAGGCCTATTAGTACCCATACTTAGAAAAGCGGCGACTGGTCTAGGTATTTCAGAAATTCAGATTTTGTTTACTGACCACCATTGGTGAATCACATTTTCATGGAGCAACTCCACAAAAAACTGATAGGAGATAAGTGTGATATACCAAAATGTTTGTATGAGTAAGGCCTATTAGTACCCATACTTAGAAAAGCGGCGACTAATCTAGGTATTTCAGAAATTCAGATTTTGTTTACTGACCACCATTGGTGAATCACATTTTCATGGAGCAACTCCACAAAAAACTGATAGGATATAAGTGTGATATACCAAAATGTTTGTATGAGTAAGGCCTATTAGTACCCATACTTAGAAATGCGGCTACTGGTCTAGGGATTTTAGAAATTCAGATTTTGTTTACTGACCACCATTGGTGAATCACATTTTCATGGAGCAACTCCACAAAAAACTGATAGGATATAAGTGTGATACACCAAAATATTTATATGAGTAAGGCCTATTAGCACCCATACTTAGAAATGCGGCGACTGGTCTAGGTATTTCAGAAATTCAGATTTTGTTTACTGACCACCATTGGTGAATCACATTTTCATGGAGCAACTCCACAAAAAACTGATAGGATATAAGTGTGATACACCAAAATGTTTGTATGAGTAAGGCCTATTAGTGCCCATATTTAGAAATGCGGCGACTAATCTAGGTATTTCAGAAATTCAGATTTTGTTTACTGACCACCATTGGTGAATCACATTTTCATGGAGCAACTCCACAAAAAACTGATAGGATATAAGTGTGATACACCAAAATATTTATATGAGTAAGCCCTATTAGCACCCATACTTAGAAATGCGGCGACTCGTCTAGGTATTTTAGAAATTCAGATTTTGTTTACTGACCACCATTGGTGAATCACATTTTCATGGAGCAACTCCACAAAAAACTGATAGGATATAAGTATGATACACCAAAATATTTATATGAGTAAGGCCTATTAGCACCCATACTTAGAAATGCGGCGACTGGTCTAGGTATTTCAGAAATTCAGATTTTGTTTACTGACCACCATTGGTGAATCACATTTTCATGGAGCAACTCCACAAAAAACTGATAGGATATAAGTGTGATACACCAAAATGTTTGTATGAGTAAGGCCTATTAGTGCCCATATTTAGAAATGCGGCGACTAATCTAGGTATTTCAGAAATTCAGATTTTGTTTACTGACCACCATTGGTGAATCACATTTTCATGGAGCAACTCCACAAAAAACTGATAGGATATAAGTGTGATACACCAAAATATTTATATGAATAAGGCCTATTAGCACCCATACTTAGAAATGCGGCGACTCGTCTAGGTATTTTAGAAATTCAGATTTTGTTTACTGACCACCATTGGTGAATCACATTTTCATGGACTATTAGCACCCATACTTAGAAATGCGGCGACTCGTCTAGGTATTTTAGAAATTCAGATTTTGTTTACTGACCACCATTGGTGAATCACATTTTCATGGAGCAACTCCACAAAAAACTGATAGGATATAAGTATGATACACCAAAATATTTATATGAGTAAGGCCTATTAGCACCCATACTTAGAAATGCAGCGACTGGTCTAGGTATTTCAGAAATTCAGATTTTGTTTACTGACCACCATTGGTGAATCACATTTTCATGGAGCAACTCCACAAAAAACTGATAGGATATAAGTGTGATACACCAAAATATTTATATGAGTAAGGCCTATTAGTACCCATACTTAGAAAAGCGGCGACTGGTCTAGGTATTTCAGAAATTCAGATTTTGTTTACTGACCACCATTGGTGAATCACATTTTCATGGAGCAACTCCACAAAAAACTGATAGGATATAAGTGTGATATACCAAAATGTTTGTATGAGTAAGGCCTATTAGTACCCATACTTAGAAAAGCGGCGACTAATCTAGGTATTTCAGAAATTCAGATTTTGTTTACTGACCACCATTGGTGAATCACATTTTCATGGAGCAACTCCACAAAAAACTGATAGGATATAAGTGTGATACACCAAAATGTTTGTATGAGTAAGGCCTATTAGTACCCATACTTAGAAAAGCGGCGACTGGTCTAGGTATTTCAGAAATTCAGATTTTGTTTACTGACCACCATTGGTGAATCACATTTTCATGGAGCAACTCCACAAAAAACTGATAGGATATAAGTGTGATATACCAAAATGTTTGTATGAGTAAGGCCTATTAGTACCCATACTTAGAAAAGCGGCGACTAATCTAGGTATTTCAGAAATTCAGATTTTGTTTACTGACCACCATTGGTGAATCACATTTTCATGGAGCAACTCCACAAAAAACTGATAGGATATAAGTGTGATATACCAAAATGTTTGTATGAGTAAGGCCTATTAGTACCCATACTTAGAAATGCGGCTACTGGTCTAGGGATTTTAGAAATTCAGATTTTGTTTACTGACCACCATTGGTGAATCACATTTTCATGGAGCAACTCCACAAAAAACTGATAGGATATAAGTGTGATACACCAAAATATTTATATGAGTAAGGCCTATTAGCACCCATACTTAGAAATGCGGCGACTGGTCTAGGTATTTCAGAAATTCAGATTTTGTTTACTGACCACCATTGGTGAATCACATTTTCATGGAGCAACTCCACAAAAAACTGATAGGATATAAGTGTGATACACCAAAATATTTATATGAATAAGGCCTATTAGCACCCATACTTAGAAATGCGGCGACTCGTCTAGGTATTTTAGAAATTCAGATTTTGTTTACTGACCACCATTGGTGAATCACATTTTCATGGACTATTAGCACCCATACTTAGAAATGCGGCGACTCGTCTAGGTATTTTAGAAATTCAGATTTTGTTTACTGACCACCATTGGTGAATCACATTTTCATGGAGCAACTCCACAAAAAACTGATAGGATATAAGTATGATACACCAAAATATTTATATGAGTAAGGCCTATTAGCACCCATACTTAGAAATGCAGCGACTGGTCTAGGTATTTCAGAAATTCAGATTTTGTTTACTGACCACCATTGGTGAATCACATTTTCATGGAGCAACTCCACAAAAAACTGATAGGATATAAGTGTGATACACCAAAATATTTATATGAGTAAGGCCTATTAGCACCCATACTTAGAAATGCGGTGACTGGTCTAGGTATTTCAGAAATTCAGATTTTGTTTACTGACCACCATTGGTGAATCACATTTTCATGGAGCAACTCCACAAAAAACTGATAGGATATAAGTGTGATACACCAAAATGTTTGTATGAGTAAGGCCTATTAGTGCCCATATTTAGAAATGCGGCGACTAATCTAGGTATTTCAGAAATTCAGATTTTGTTTACTGACCACCATTGGTGAATCACATTTTCATGGAGCAACTCCACAAAAAACTGATAGGATATAAGTGTGATACACCAAAATATTTATATGAGTAAGGCCTATTAGCACCCATACTTAGAAATGCGGCGACTAATCTAGGTATTTCAGAAATTCAGATTTTGTTTACTGACCACCATTGGTGAATCACATTTTCATGGAGCAACTCCACAAAAAACTGATAGGATATAAGTGTGATACACCAAAATATTTATATGAGTAAGGCCTATTAGCACCCATACTTGGAAATGCGGCGAATGGTCTAGGTATTTCAGAAATTCAGATTTTGTTTACTGACCACCATTGGTGAATCACATTTTCATGGAGCAACTCCACAAAAAACTGATAGGATATAAGTGTCATACACCAAAATGTTTGTATGAGTAAAGCCTATTAGCACCCATACTTAGAAATGCGGCGACTGGTCTAGGTATTTCAGAAATTCAGATTTTGTTTACTGACCACCATTGGTGAATCACATTTTCATGGAGCAACTCCACAAAAAACTGATAGGATATAAGTGTGATACACCAAAATGTTTGTATGAGTAAGGCCTATTAGTGCCCATATTTAGAAATGCGGCGACTAATCTAGGTATTTCAGAAATTCAGATTTTGTTTGCTGACCACCATTGGTGAATCACATTTTCATGGAGCAACTCCACAAAAAACTGATAGGATATAAGTGTGATACACCAAAATATTTATATGAGTAAGCCCTATTAGCACCCATACTTAGAAATGCGGCGACTGGTCTAGGTATTTCAGAAATTCAGATTTTGTTTACTGACCACCATTGGTGAATCACATTTTCATGGAGCAACTCCACAAAAAACTGATAGGATATAAGTGTGATACTCCAAAATATTTATATGAGTAAGGCCTATTAGCACCCATACTTAGAAATGCGGCGACTGGTCTAGGTATTTCAGAAATTCAGATTTTGTTTACTGACCACCATTGGTGAATCACATTTTCATGGAGCAACTCCACAAAAAACTGATAGGATATAAGTGTCATACACCAAAATGTTTGTATGAGTAAAGCCTATTAGTGCCCATATTTAGAAATGCGGCGACTAATCTAGGTATTTCAGAAATTCAGATTTTGTTTACTGACCACCATTGGTGAATCACATTTTCATGGAGCAACTCCACAAAAAACTGATAGGATATAAGTGTGATACACCAAAATGTTTGTATGAGTAAGGCCTATTAGCACCCATACTTAGAAATGCGGCTACTGGTCTAGGGATTTTAGAAATTCAGATTTTGTTTACTGACCACCATTGGTGAATCACATTTTCATGGAGCAACTCCACAAAAAACTGATAGGATATAAGTGTGATACACCAAAATATTTATATGAGTAAGGCCTATTAGCACCCATACTTAGAAATGCGGCGACTGGTCTAGGTATTTCAGAAATTCAGATTTTGTTTACTGACCACCATTGGTGAATCACATTTTCATGGAGCAACTCCACAAAAAACTTATAGGATATAAGTGTGATACACCAAAATGTTTGTATGAGTAAGGCCTATTAGTGCCCATATTTAGAAATGCGGCGACTAATCTAGGTATTTCAGAAATTCAGATTTTGTTTACTGACCACCATTGGTGAATCACATTTTCATTAAGCAACTCCACAAAAAACTGATAGGATATAAGTGTGATACACCAAAATGTTTGTATGAGTAAGGCCTATTAGTGCCCATATTTAGAAATGCGGCGACTAATCTAGGTATTTCAGAAATTCAGATTTTGTTTACTGACCACCATTGGTGAATCACATTTTCATGGAGCAACTCCACAAAAAACTGATAGGATATAAGTGTGATACACCAAAATATTTATATGAGTAAGGCCTATTAGTACCCATACTTAGAAATGCGGCGACTGGTCTAGGTATTTCAGAAATTCAGATTTTGTTTACTGACCACCATTGGTGAATCACATTTTCATGGAGCAACTCCACAAAAAACTGATAGGATATAAGTGTGATATACCAAAATGTTTGTATGAGTAAGGCCTATTAGTACCCATACTTAGAAATGCGGCTACTGGTCTAGGGATTTTAGAAATTCAGATTTTGTTTACTGACCACCATTGGTGAATCACATTTTCATGGAGCAACTCCACAAAAAACTGATAGGATATAAGTGTGATACACCAAAATGTTTGTATGAGTAAGGCCTATTAGTACCCATACTTAGAAAAGCGGCGACTGGTCTAGGTATTTCAGAAATTCAGATTTTGTTTACTGACCACCATTGGTGAATCACATTTTCATGGAGCAACTCCACAAAAAACTGATAGGATATAAGTGTGATACACCAAAATGTTTGTATGAGTAAGGCCTATTAGTGCCCATATTTAAAAATGCGGCGACTAATCTAGGTATTTCAGAAATTCAGATTTTGTTTACTGACCACCATTGGTGAATCACATTTTCATGGAGCAACTCCACAAAAAACTGATAGGATATAAGTGTGATATACCAAAATGTTTGTATGAGTAAGGCCTATTAGTACCCATACTTAGAAATGCGGCTACTGGTCTAGGGATTTTAGAAATTCAGATTTTTTTTACTGACCACCATTGGTGAATCACATTTTCAAGGAGCAACTCCACAAAAAACTGATAGGATATAAGTGTGATACACCAAAATGTTTGTATGAGTAAGGCCTATTAGTACCCATACTTAGAAAAGCGGCGACTGGTCTAGGTATTTCAGAAATTCAGATTTTGTTTACTGACCACCATTGGTGAATCACATTTTCATGGAGCAACTCCACAAAAAACTGATAGGAGATAAGTGTGATATACCAAAATGTTTGTATGAGTAAGGCCTATTAGTACCCATACTTAGAAAAGCGGCGACTAATCTAGGTATTTCAGAAATTCAGATTTTGTTTACTGACCACCATTGGTGAATCACATTTTCATGGAGCAACTCCACAAAAAACTGATAGGATATAAGTGTGATATACCAAAATGTTTGTATGAGTAAGGCCTATTAGTACCCATACTTAGAAATGCGGCTACTGGTCTAGGGATTTTAGAAATTCAGATTTTGTTTACTGACCACCATTGGTGAATCACATTTTCATGGAGCAACTCCACAAAAAACTGATAGGATATAAGTGTGATACACCAAAATATTTATATGAGTAAGGCCTATTAGCACCCATACTTAGAAATGCGGCGACTGGTCTAGGTATTTCAGAAATTCAGATTTTGTTTACTGACCACCATTGGTGAATCACATTTTCATGGAGCAACTCCACAAAAAACTGATAGGATATAAGTGTGATACACCAAAATGTTTGTATGAGTAAGGCCTATTAGTGCCCATATTTAGAAATGCGGCGACTAATCTAGGTATTTCAGAAATTCAGATTTTGTTTACTGACCACCATTGGTGAATCACATTTTCATGGAGCAACTCCACAAAAAACTGATAGGATATAAGTGTGATACACCAAAATATTTATATGAATAAGGCCTATTAGCACCCATACTTAGAAATGCGGCGACTCGTCTAGGTATTTTAGAAATTCAGATTTTGTTTACTGACCACCATTGGTGAATCACATTTTCATGGACTATTAGCACCCATACTTAGAAATGCGGCGACTCGTCTAGGTATTTTAGAAATTCAGATTTTGTTTACTGACCACCATTGGTGAATCACATTTTCATGGAGCAACTCCACAAAAAACTGATAGGATATAAGTGTGATACACCAAAATATTTATATGAGTAAGGCCTATTAGTACCCATACTTAGAAAAGCGGCGACTGGTCTAGGTATTTCAGAAATTCAGATTTTGTTTACTGACCACCATTGGTGAATCACATTTTCATGGAGCAACTCCACAAAAAACTGATAGGATATAAGTGTGATATACCAAAATGTTTGTATGAGTAAGGCCTATTAGTACCCATACTTAGAAAAGCGGCGACTAATCTAGGTATTTCAGAAATTCAGATTTTGTTTACTGACCACCATTGGTGAATCACATTTTCATGGAGCAACTCCACAAAAAACTGATAGGATATAAGTGTGATACACCAAAATGTTTGTATGAGTAAGGCCTATTAGTACCCATACTTAGAAAAGCGGCGACTGGTCTAGGTATTTCAGAAATTCAGATTTTGTTTACTGACCACCATTGGTGAATCACATTTTCATGGAGCAACTCCACAAAAAACTGATAGGATATAAGTGTGATATACCAAAATGTTTGTATGAGTAAGGCCTATTAGTACCCATACTTAGAAAAGCGGCGACTAATCTAGGTATTTCAGAAATTCAGATTTTGTTTACTGACCACCATTGGTGAATCACATTTTCATGGAGCAACTCCACAAAAAACTGATAGGATATAAGTGTGATATACCAAAATGTTTGTATGAGTAAGGCCTATTAGTACCCATACTTAGAAATGCGGCTACTGGTCTAGGGATTTTAGAAATTCAGATTTTGTTTACTGACCACCATTGGTGAATCACATTTTCATGGAGCAACTCCACAAAAAACTGATAGGATATAAGTGTGATACACCAAAATATTTATATGAGTAAGGCCTATTAGCACCCATACTTAGAAATGCGGCGACTGGTCTAGGTATTTCAGAAATTCAGATTTTGTTTACTGACCACCATTGGTGAATCACATTTTCATGGAGCAACTCCACAAAAAACTGATAGGATATAAGTGTGATACACCAAAATGTTTGTATGAGTAAGGCCTATTAGTGCCCATATTTAGAAATGCGGCGACTAATCTAGGTATTTCAGAAATTCAGATTTTGTTTACTGACCACCATTGGTGAATCACATTTTCATGGAGCAACTCCACAAAAAACTGATAGGATATAAGTGTGATACACCAAAATATTTATATGAGTAAGCCCTATTAGCACCCATACTTAGAAATGCGGCGACTCGTCTAGGTATTTTAGAAATTCAGATTTTGTTTACTGACCACCATTGGTGAATCACATTTTCATGGAGCAACTCCACAAAAAACTGATAGGATATAAGTATGATACACCAAAATATTTATATGAGTAAGGCCTATTAGCACCCATACTTAGAAATGCAGCGACTGGTCTAGGTATTTCAGAAATTCAGATTTTGTTTACTGACCACCATTGGTGAATCACATTTTCATGGAGCAACTCCACAAAAAACTGATAGGATATAAGTGTGATACACCAAAATATTTATATGAGTAAGGCCTATTAGCACCCATACTTAGAAATGCGGTGACTGGTCTAGGTATTTCAGAAATTCAGATTTTGTTTACTGACCACCATTGGTGAATCACATTTTCATGGAGCAACTCCACAAAAAACTGATAGGATATAAGTGTGATACACCAAAATGTTTGTATGAGTAAGGCCTATTAGTGCCCATATTTAGAAATGCGGCGACTAATCTAGGTATTTCAGAAATTCAGATTTTGTTTACTGACCACCATTGGTGAATCACATTTTCATGGAGCAACTCCACAAAAAACTGATAGGATATAAGTGTGATACACCAAAATATTTATATGAGTAAGGCCTATTAGCACCCATACTTAGAAATGCGGCGACTAATCTAGGTATTTCAGAAATTCAGATTTTGTTTACTGACCACCATTGGTGAATCACATTTTCATGGAGCAACTCCACAAAAAACTGATAGGATATAAGTGTGATACACCAAAATATTTATATGAGTAAGGCCTATTAGCACCCATACTTGGAAATGCGGCGAATGGTCTAGGTATTTCAGAAATTCAGATTTTGTTTACTGACCACCATTGGTGAATCACATTTTCATGGAGCAACTCCACAAAAAACTGATAGGATATAAGTGTCATACACCAAAATGTTTGTATGAGTAAAGCCTATTAGCACCCATACTTAGAAATGCGGCGACTGGTCTAGGTATTTCAGAAATTCAGATTTTGTTTACTGACCACCATTGGTGAATCACATTTTCATGGAGCAACTCCACAAAAAACTGATAGGATATAAGTGTGATACACCAAAATGTTTGTATGAGTAAGGCCTATTAGTGCCCATATTTAGAAATGCGGCGACTAATCTAGGTATTTCAGAAATTCAGATTTTGTTTGCTGACCACCATTGGTGAATCACATTTTCATGGAGCAACTCCACAAAAAACTGATAGGATATAAGTGTGATACACCAAAATATTTATATGAGTAAGCCCTATTAGCACCCATACTTAGAAATGCGGCGACTGGTCTAGGTATTTCAGAAATTCAGATTTTGTTTACTGACCACCATTGGTGAATCACATTTTCATGGAGCAACTCCACAAAAAACTGATAGGATATAAGTGTGATACTCCAAAATATTTATATGAGTAAGGCCTATTAGCACCCATACTTAGAAATGCGGCGACTGGTCTAGGTATTTCAGAAATTCAGATTTTGTTTACTGACCACCATTGGTGAATCACATTTTCATGGAGCAACTCCACAAAAAACTGATAGGATATAAGTGTCATACACCAAAATGTTTGTATGAGTAAAGCCTATTAGTGCCCATATTTAGAAATGCGGCGACTAATCTAGGTATTTCAGAAATTCAGATTTTGTTTACTGACCACCATTGGTGAATCACATTTTCATGGAGCAACTCCACAAAAAACTGATAGGATATAAGTGTGATACACCAAAATGTTTGTATGAGTAAGGCCTATTAGCACCCATACTTAGAAATGCGGCGACTGGTCTAGGTATTTCAGAAATTCAGATTTTGTTTACTGACCACCATTGGTGAATCACATTTTCATGCAGCAACTCCACAAAAAACTGATAGGATATAAGTGCGATACAGCAAAATGTTTGTATGAGCAAGGCCTATTAGTGCCCATATTTAGAAATGCGGCGACTAATCTAGGTATTTCAGAAATTCAGATTTTGTTTACTGACCACCATTGGTGAATCACATTTTCATGGAGCAACTCCACAAAAAACTGATAGGATAAAAGTGTGATACAGCAAAATGTTTGTATGAGTAAGGCCTATTAGCGCCCATATTTAGAAATGCGGCGACTAATCTAGGTATTTCAGAAATTCAGATTTTGTTTACTGAACACCATTGGTGAATCACATTTTCATGAAGCAACTCCACAAAAAACTGATAGGATATAAGTGTGATACACCAAAATATTTATATGAGTAAGGCCGACTAGCACCCATACTTAGAAATGCGGCGACTGGTCTAGGTATTTCAGAAATTCAGATTTTGTTTACTGACCACCATTGGTGAATCACATTTTCATGGAGCAACTCCACAAAAAACTGATAGGATATAAGTGTGATACAGCAAAATGTTTGTATGAGCAAGGCCTATTAGTGCCCATATTTAGAAATGCGGCGACTAATCTAGGTATTTCAGAAATTCAGATTTTGTTTACTGACCACCATTGGTGAATCACATTTTCATGGAGCAACTCCACAAAAAACTGATAGGATATAAGTGTGATACACCAAAATGTTTGTATGAGTAAGGCCTATTAGTGCCCATATTTAGAAATGCGGCGACTAATCTAGGTATTTCAGAAATTCAGATTTTGTTTACTGACCACCATTGGTGAATCACATTTTCATGGAGCAACTCCACAAAAAACTGATAGGATATAAGTGTGATACACCAAAATATTTATATGAGTAAGGCCTATTAGTGCCCATATTTAGAAATGCGGCGACTAATCTAGGTATTTCAGAAATTCAGATTTTGTTTACTGACCACCATTGGTGAATCACATTTTCATGGAGCAACTCCACAAAAAACTGATAGGGTATAAGTGTGATACACCAAAATATTTATATGAGTAAGCCCTATCAGTACCCATACTTAGAAATGCGGCGACTGGTCTAGGTATTTTAGAAATTCAGATTTTGTTTACTGACCACCATTGGTGAATCACATTTTCATGGAGCAACTCCACAAAAAACTGATAGGATATAAGTGTGATACAGCAAAATGTTTGTATGAGCAAGGCCTATTAGTGCCCATATTTAGAAATGCGGCGACTAATCTAGGTATTTCAGAAATTCAGATTTTGTTTACTGACCACCATTGGTGAATCACATTTTCATGGAGCAACTCCACAAAAAACTGATAGGATATAAGTGTGATACACCAAAATGTTTGTATGAGTAAGGCCTATTAGTGCCCATATTTAGAAATGCGGCGACTAATCTAGGTATTTCAGAAATTCAGATTTTGTTTACTGACCACCATTGGTGAATCACATTTTCATGGAGCAACTCCACAAAAAACTGATAGGATATAAGTGCGATACAGCAAAATGTTTGTATGAGCAAGGCCTATTAGTGCCCATATTTAGAAATGCGGCGACTAATCTAGGTATTTCAGAAATTCAGATTTTGTTTACTGACCACCATTGGTGAATCACATTTTCATGGAGCAACTCCACAAAAAACTGATAGGATATAAGTGTGATACACCAAAATGTTTGTATGAGTAAGGCCTATTAGTGCCCATATTTAGAAATGCGGCGACTGGTCTAGGTATTTTAGAAATTCAGATTTTGTTTACTGACCACCATTGGTGAATCACATTTTCATGGAGCAACTCCACAAAAAACTGATAGGATATAAGTGTGATACAGCAAAATGTTTGTATGAGTAAGGCCTATTAGTGCCCATATTTAGAAATGCGGCGACTAATCTAGGTATTTCAGAAATTCAGATTTTGTTTACTGACCACCATTGGTGAATCACATTTTCATGGAGCAACTCCACAAAAAACTGATAGGATATAAGTGCGATACAGCAAAATGTTTGTATGAGCAAGGCCTATTAGTGCCCATATTTAGAAATGCGGCGACTAATCTAGGTATTTCAGAAATTCAGATTTTGTTTACTGACCACCATTGGTGAATCACATTTTCATGGAGCAACTCCACAAAAAACTGATAGGATATAAGTGTGATACACCAAAATGTTTGTATGAGTAAGGCCTATTAGTGCGCATATTTAGAAATGCGGCGACTAATCTAGGTATTTCAGAAATTCAGATTTTGTTTACTGACCACCATTGGTGAATCACATTTTCATGGAGCAACTCCACAAAAAACTGATAGGATATAAGTGTGATACAGCAAAATGTTTGTATGAGCAAGGCCTATTAGTGCCCGTATCTAGAAATGCGGTGACTAATCTAGGTATTTCAGAAATTCAGATTTTGTTTACTGACCACCATTGGTGAATCACATTTTCATGGAGCAACTCCACAAAAAACTGATAGGATATAAGTGTGATACACCAAAATATTTATATGAGTAAGGCCTATTAGCACCCATACTTGGAAATGCGGCGACTGGTCTAGGTATTTCAGAAATTCAGATTTTGTTTACTGACCACCATTGGTGAATCACATTTTCATGGAGCAACTCTACAAAAAACTGATAGGATATAAGTGTGATACAGCAAAATGTTTGTATGAGCAAGGCCTATTAGTGCCCATATTTAGAAATGCGGCGACTAGTCTAGGTATTTCAGAAATTCAGATTTTGTTTACTGACCACCATTGGTGAATCACATTTTCATGGAGCAACTCCACAAAAAACTGATAGGATATAAGTGTGATACACCAAAATGTTTGTATGAGTAAGGCCTATTAGTGCCCATATTTAGAAATGCGGCGACTAATCTAGGTATTTCAGAAATTCAGATTTTGTTTACTGACCACCATTGGTGAATCACATTTTCATGGAGCAACTCCACAAAAAACTGATAGGATATAAGTGTGATACACCAAAATGTTTGTATGAGTAAGGCCTATTAGTGCGCATATTTAGAAATGCGGCGACTAATCTAGGTATTTCAGAAATTCAGATTTTGTTTACTGACCACCATTGGTGAATCACATTTTCATGGAGCAACTCCACAAAAAACTGATAGGATATAAGTGTGATACACCAAAATGTTTGTATGAGTAAGGCCTATTAGTGCGCATATTTAGAAATGCGGCGACTAATCTAGGTATTTCAGAAATTCAGATTTTGTTTACTGACCACCATTGGTGAATCACATTTTCATGGAGCAACTCCACAAAAAACTGATAGGATATAAGTGTGATACACCAAAATGTTTGTATGAGTAAGGCCTATTAGTGCCCATATTTAGAAATGCGGCGACTAATCTAGGTATTTCAGAAATTCAGATTTTGTTTACTGACCACCATTGGTGAATCACATTTTCATGGAGCAACTCCACAAAAAACTGATAGGATATAAGTGCGATACAGCAAAATGTTTGTATGAGCAAGGCCTATTAGTGCCCATATTTAGAAATGCGGCGACTAATCTAGGTATTTCAGAAATTCAGATTTTGTTTACTGACCACCATTGGTGAATCACATTTTCATGGAGCAACTCCACAAAAAACTGATAGGATATAAGTGTGATACACCAAAATGTTTGTATGAGTAAGGCCTATTAGTGCCCATATTTAGAAATGCGGCGACTGGTCTAGGTATTTTAGAAATTCAGATTTTGTTTACTGACCACCATTGGTGAATCACATTTTCATGGAGCAACTCCACAAAAAACTGATAGGATATAAGTGTGATACAGCAAAATGTTTGTATGAGTAAGGCCTATTAGTGCCCATATTTAGAAATGCGGCGACTAATCTAGGTATTTCAGAAATTCAGATTTTGTTTACTGACCACCATTGGTGAATCACATTTTCATGGAGCAACTCCACAAAAAACTGATAGGATATAAGTGCGATACAGCAAAATGTTTGTATGAGCAAGGCCTATTAGTGCCCATATTTAGAAATGCGGCGACTAATCTAGGTATTTCAGAAATTCAGATTTTGTTTACTGACCACCATTGGTGAATCACATTTTCATGGAGCAACTCCACAAAAAACTGATAGGATATAAGTGTGATACACCAAAATGTTTGTATGAGTAAGGCCTATTAGTGCCCATATTTAGAAATGCGGCGACTAATCTAGGTATTTCAGAAATTCAGATTTTGTTTACTGACCACCATTGGTGAATCACATTTTCATGGAGCAACTCCACAAAAAACTGATAGGATATAAGTGTGATACACCAAAATGTTTGTATGAGTAAGGCCTATTAGTGCGCATATTTAGAAATGCGGCGACTAATCTAGGTATTTCAGAAATTCAGATTTTGTTTACTGACCACCATTGGTGAATCACATTTTCATGGAGCAACTCCACAAAAAACTGATAGGATATAAGTGTGATACAGCAAAATGTTTGTATGAGCAAGGCCTATTAGTGCCCGTATCTAGAAATGCGGCGACTAATCTAGGTATTTCAGAAATTCAGATTTTGTTTACTGACCACCATTGGTGAATCACATTTTCATGGAGCAACTTCACAAAAAACTGATAGGATATAAGTGTGATACACCAAAATATTTATATGAGTAAGGCCTATTAGCACCCATACTTGGAAATGCGGCGACTGGTCTAGGTATTTCAGAAATTCAGATTTTGTTTACTGACCACCATTGGTGAATCACATTTTCATGGAGCAACTCTACAAAAAACTGATAGGATATAAGTGTGATACAGCAAAATGTTTGTATGAGCAAGGCCTATTAGTGCCCATATTTAGAAATGCGGCGACTAGTCTAGGTATTTCAGAAATTCAGATTTTGTTTACTGACCACCATTGGTGAATCACATTTTCATGGAGCAACTCCACAAAAAACTGATAGGATATAAGTGTGATACACCAAAATGTTTGTATGAGTAAGGCCTATTAGTGCCCATATTTAGAAATGCGGCGACTAATCTAGGTATTTCAGAAATTCAGATTTTGTTTACTGACCACCATTGGTGAATCACATTTTCATGGAGCAACTCCACAAAAAACTGATAGGATATAAGTGTGATACACCAAAATGTTTGTATGAGTAAGGCCTATTAGTGCGCATATTTAGAAATGCGGCGACTAATCTAGGTATTTCAGAAATTCAGATTTTGTTTACTGACCACCATTGGTGAATCACATTTTCATGGAGCAACTCCACAAAAAACTGATAGGATATAAGTGTGATACAGCAAAATGTTTGTATGAGCAAGGCCTATTAGTGCCCATATCTAGAAATGCGGCGACTAATCTAGGTATTTCAGAAATTCAGATTTTGTTTACTGACCACCATTGGTGAATCACATTTTCATGGAGCAACTCCACAAAAAACTGATAGGATATAAGTGTGATACACCAAAATATTTATATGAGTAAGGCCTATTAGCACCCATACCTAGAAATGCGGCGACTGGTCTAGGTATTTCAGAAATTCAGATTTTGTTTACTGACCACCATTGGTGAATCACATTTTCATGGAGCAACTCCACAAAAAACTGATAGGATATAAGTGTGATACACCAAAATATTTATATGAGTAAGGCCTATTAGCACCCATACTTAGAAATGCGGCGACTGGTCTAGGTATTTCAGAAATTCAGATTTTGTTTACTGACCACCATTGGTGAATCACATTTTCATGGAGCAACTCCACAAAAAACTGATAGGATATAAGTGTGATACACCAAAATATTTATATGAGTAAGGCCTATTAGCACCCATACTTAGAAATGCGGCGACTGGTCTAGGTATTTCAGAAATTCAGATTTTGTTTACTGACCACCATTGGTGAATCACATTTTCATGGAGCAACTCCACAAAAAACTGATAGGATATAAGTGTGATACACAAAAATGTTTGTATGAGTAAGGCCTATTAGTGCCCATATCTAGAAATGCGGCGACTAATCTAGGTATTTCAGAAATTCAGATTTTGTTTACTGACCACCATTGGTGAATCACATTTTCATGGAGCAACTCCACAAAAAACTGATAGGATATAAGTGTGATACACCAAAATATTTATATGAATAAGGCCTATTAGCACCCATACTTAGAAATGCGGCGACTGGTCTAGGTATTTCAGAAATTCAGATTTTGTTTACTGACCACCATTGGTGAATCACATTTTCATGGAGCAACTCCACAAAAAACTGATAGGATATAAGTGTGATACAGCAAAATGTTTGTATGAGCAAGGCCTATTAGTGCCCATATTTAGAAATGCGGCGACTAGTCTAGGTATTTCAGAAATTCAGATTTTGTTTACTGACCACCATTGGTGAATCACATTTTCATGGAGCAACTCCACAAAAAACTGATAGGATATAAGTGTGCTACACCAAAATATTTATATGAGTAAGGCCTATTAGCACCCATACTTAGAAATGCGGCGACTGGTCTAGGTATTTCAGAAATTCAGATTTTGTTTACTGACCACCATTGGTGAATCACATTTTCATGGAGCAACTCCACAAAAAACTGATAGGATATAAGTGTGATACACCAAAATGTTTATATGAGTAAGGCCTATTAGCACCCATACTTAGAAATGCGGCGACTGGTCTAGGTATTTCAGAAATTCAGATTTTGTTTACTGACCACCATTGGTGAATCACATTTTCATGGAGCAACTCCACAAAAAACTGATAGGATATAAGTGTGATACACCAAAATGTTTATATGAGTAAGGCCTATTAGCACCCATACTTAGAAATGCGGCGACTGGTCTAGGTATTTCAGAAATTCAGATTTTGTTTACTGACCACCATTGGTGAATCACATTTTCATGGAGCAACTCCACAAAAAACTGATAGGATATAAGTGTGATACAGCAAAATGTTTGTATGAGCAAGCCCTATTAGTGCCCATATTTAGAAATGCGGCGACTAATCTAGGTATTTCAGAAATTCAGATTTTGTTTACTGACCACCATTGGTGAATCACATTTTTATGGAGCAACTCCACAAAAAACTGATAGGATATAAGTGTGATACACCAAAATGTTTGTATGAGTAAGGCCTATTAGTGCCCATATTTAGAAATGCGGCGACTAATCTAGGTATTTCAGAAATTCAGATTTTGTTTACTGACCACCATTGGTGAATCACATTTTCATGGAGCAACTCCACAAAAAACTGATAGGATATAAGTGTGATACAGCAAAATGTTTGTATGAGCAAGGCCTATTAGTGCCCATATCTAGAAATGCGGCGACTAATCTAGGTATTTCAGAAATTCAGATTTTGTTTACTGACCACCATTGGTGAATCACATTTTCATGGAGCAACTCCACAAAAAACTGATAGGATATAAGTGTGATACACCAAAATATTTATATGAGTAAGGCCTATTAGCACCCATACCTAGAAATGCGGCGACTGGTCTAGGTATTTCAGAAATTCAGATTTTGTTTACTGACCACCATTGGTGAATCACATTTTCATGGAGCAACTCCACAAAAAACTGATAGGATATAAGTGTGATACACCAAAATATTTATATGAGTAAGGCCTATTAGCACCCATACTTAGAAATGCGGCGACTGGTCTAGGTATTTCAGAAATTCAGATTTTGTTTACTGACCACCATTGGTGAATCACATTTTCATGGAGCAACTCCACAAAAAACTGATAGGATATAAGTGTGATACACCAAAATATTTATATGAGTAAGGCCTATTAGCACCCATACTTAGAAATGCGGCGACTGGTCTAGGTATTTCAGAAATTCAGATTTTGTTTACTGACCACCATTGGTGAATCACATTTTCATGGAGCAACTCCACAAAAAACTGATAGGATATAAGTGTGATACACAAAAATGTTTGTATGAGTAAGGCCTATTAGTGCCCATATTTAGAAATGCGGCGACTAATCTAGGTATTTTAGAAATTCAGATTTTGTTTACTGACCACCATTGGTGAATCACATTTTCATGGAGCAACTCCACAAAAAACTGATAGGATATAAGTGCGATACAGCAAAATGTTTGTATGAGCAAGGCCTATTAGTGCCCATATTTAGAAATGCGGCGACTAATCTAGGTATTTCAGAAATTCAGATTTTGTTTACTGACCACCATTGGTGAATCACATTTTCATGGAGCAACTCCACAAAAAACTGATAGGATATAAGTGTGATACACCAAAATGTTTGTATGAGTAAGGCCTATTAGTGCCCATATTTAGAAATGCGGCGACTAATCTAGGTATTTCAGAAATTCAGATTTTGTTTACTGACCACCATTGGTGAATCACATTTTCATGGAGCAACTCCACAAAAAACTGATAGGATATAAGTGTGATACACCAAAATATTTATATGAGTAAGGCCTATTAGTACCCATACTTAGAAATGCGGCGACTGGTCTAGGTATTTCAGAAATTCAGATTTTGTTTACTGACCACCATTGGTGAATCACATTTTCATGGAGCAACTCCACAAAAAACTGATAGGATATAAGTGTGATACAGCAAAATGTTTGTATGAGTAAGGCCTATTAGTGCCCATATTTAGAAATGCGGCGACTAATCTAGGTATTTCAGAAATTCAGATTTTGTTTACTGACCACCATTGGTGAATCACATTTTCATGGAGCAACTCCACAAAAAACTGATAGGATATAAGTGTGATACAGCAAAATGTTTGTATGAGCAAGGCCTATTAGTGCCCATATCTAGAAATGCGGCGACTAATCTAGGTATTTCAGAAATTCAGATTTTGTTTACTGGCCACCATTGGTGAATCACATTTTCATGGAGCAACTCCACAAAAAACTGATAGGATATAAGTGTGATACACCAAAATATTTATATGAGTAAGGCCTATTAGCACCCATACTTAGAAATGCGGCGACTGGTCTAGGTATTTCAGAAATTCAGATTTTGTTTACTGACCACCATTGGTGAATCACATTTTCATGGAGCAACTCCACAAAAAACTGATAGGATATAAGTGTGATACAGCAAAATGTTTGTATGAGCAAGGCCTATTAGCGCCCATATCTAGAAATGCGGCGACTAATCTAGGTATTTCAGAAATTCAGATTTTGTTTACTGGCCACCATTGGTGAATCACATTTTCATGGAGCAACTCCACAAAAAACTGATAGGATATAAGTGTGATACACCAAAATATTTATATGAGTAAGGCCTATTAGCACCCATACTTAGAAATGCGGCGACTGGTCTAGGTATTTCAGAAATTCAGATTTTGTTTACTGACCACCATTGGTGAATCACATTTTCATGGAGCAACTCCACAAAAAACTGATAGGATATAAGTGTGATACACCAAAATGTTTACATGAGTAAGGCCTATTAGCACCCATACTTAGAAATGCGGCGACTGGTCTAGGTATTTCAGAAATTCAGATTTTGTTTACTGACCACCATTGGTGAATCACATTTTCATGGAGCAACTCCACAAAAAACTAATAGGATATAAGTGTGATACACCAAAATGTTTATATGAGTAAGGCCTATTAGCACCCATAGTTAGAAATGCGGCGACTGGTCTAGGTATTTCAGAAATTCAGATTTTGTTTACTGACCACCATTGGTGAATCACATTTTCATGGAGCAACTCCACAAAAAACTGATAGGATATAAGTGCGATACAGCAAAATGTTTGTATGAGCAAGGCCTATTAGTGCCCATATTTAGAAATGCGGCGACTAATCTAGGTATTTCAGAAATTCAGATTTTGTTTACTGACCACCATTGGTGAATCACATTTTCTTGGAGCAACTCCACAAAAAACTGATAGGATATAAGTGTGATACAGCAAAATGTTTGTATGAGCAAGCCCTATTAGTGCCCATATTTAGAAATGCGGCGACTAATCTAGGTATTTCAGAAATTCAGATTTTGTTTACTGACCACCATTGGTGAATCACATTTTCATGGAGCAACTCCACAAAAAACTGATAGGATATAAGTGTGATACACCAAAATGTTTGTATGAGTAAGGCCTATTAGTGCCCATATTTAGAAATGCGGCGACTAATCTAGGTATTTCAGAAATTCAGATTTTGTTTACTGACCACCATTGGTGAATCACATTTTCATGGAGCAACTCCACAAAAAACTGATAGGATATAAGTGTGATACAGCAAAATGTTTGTATGAGCAAGCCCTATTAGTGCCCATATTTAGAAATGCGGCGACTAATCTAGGTATTTCAGAAATTCAGATTTTGTTTACTGACCACCATTGGTGAATCACATTTTCATGGAGCAACTCCACAAAAAACTGATAGGATATAAGTGTGATACACCAAAATGTTTGTATGAGTAAGGCCTATTAGTGCCCATATTTAGAAATGCGGCGACTGGTCTAGGTATTTCAGAAATTCAGATTTTGTTTACTGACCACCATTGGTGAATCACATTTTCATGGAGCAACTCCACAAAAAACTGATAGGATATAAGTGTGATACACCAAAATGTTTGTATGAGTAAGGCCTATTAGTGCCCATATTTAGAAATGCGGCGACTAATCTAGGTATTTCAGAAATTCAGATTTTGTTTACTGACCACCATTGGTGAATCACATTTTCATGGAGCAACTCCACAAAAAACTGATAGGATATAAGTGTGATACACCAAAATATTTATATGAGTAAGGCCTATTAACACCCATACTTGGAAATGCGGCGACTGGTCTAGGTATTTCAGAAATTCAGATTTTGTTTACTGACCACCATTGGTGAATCACATTTTCATGGAGCAACTCCACAAAAAACTGATAGGATATAAGTGTGATACAGCAAAATGTTTGTATGAGTAAGGCCTATTAGCACCCATATTTAGAAATGCGGCGACTGGTCTAGGTATTTCAGAAATTCAGATTTTGTTTACTGACCACCATTGGTGAATCACATTTTCATGGAGCAACTCCACAAAAAACTGATAGGATATAAGTGTGATACTCCAAAATATTTATATGAGTAAGGGCTATTAGCACCCATACTTAGAAATGCGGCGACTGGTCTAGGTATTTCAGAAATTCAGATTTTGTTTACTGACCACCATTGGTGAATCACATTTTCATGGAGCAACTCCACAAAAAACTGATAGGATATAAGTGTGATACAGCAAAATGTTTGTATGAGTAAGGCCTATTAGCACCCATACTTAGAAATGCGGCGACTGGTCTAGGTATTTCAGAAATTCAGATTTTGTTTACTGACCACCATTGGTGAATCACATTTTCATGGAGCAACTCCACAAAAAACTGATAGGATATAAGTGTGATACTCCAAAATATTTATATGAGTAAGGGCTATTAGCACCCATACTTAGAAATGCGGCGACTGGTCTAGGTATTTCAGAAATTCAGATTTTGTTTACTGACCACCATTGGTGAATCACATTTTCATGGAGCAACTCCACAAAAAACTGATAGGATATAAGTGTGATACAGCAAAATGTTTGTATGAGTAAGGCCTATTAGCACCCATACTTAGAAATGCGGCGACTGGTCTAGGTATTTCAGAAATTCAGATTTTGTTTACTGACCACCATTGGTGAATCACATTTTCATGGAGCAACTCCACAAAAAACTGATAGGATATAAGTGTGATACTCCAAAATATTTATATGAGTAAGGGCTATTAGCACCCATACTTAGAAATGCGGCGACTGGTCTAGGTATTTCAGAAATTCAGATTTTGTTTACTGACCACCACTGGTGAATCACATTTTCATGGAGCAACTCCACAAAAAACTGATAGGATATAAGTGTGATACACCAAAATGTTTGTATGAGTAAGACCTATTAGTACCCATACTTAGAAATGCGGCGACTGGTCTAGGTATTTCAGAAATTCAGATTTTGTTTACTGACCACCATTGGTGAATCACATTTTCATGGAGCAACTCCACAAAAAACTGATAGGATATAAGTGTGATACACCAAAATGTTTGTATGAGTAAGGCCTATTAGTGCCCATATTTAGAAATGCGGCGACTAATCTAGGTATTTCAGAAATTCAGATTTTGTTTACTGACCACCATTGGTGAATCACATTTTCATGGAGCAACTCCACAAAAAACTGATAGGATATAAGTGTGATACACCAAAATATTTATATGAGTAAGCCCTATTAGCACCCATACTTAGAAATGCGGCGACTCGTCTAGGTATTTTAGAAATTCAGATTTTGTTTACTGACCACCATTGGTGAATCACATTTTCATGGAGCAACTCCACAAAAAACTGATAGGATATAAGTGTGATACACCAAAATGTTTGTATGAGTAAGACCTATTAGTGCCCATATTTAGAAATGCGGCGACTAATCTAGGTATTTCAGAAATTCAGATTCTGTTTACTGACCACCATTGGTGAATCACATTTTCATGGAGCAACTCCACAAAAAACTGATAGGATATAAGTGTGATACACCAAAATATTTATATGAGTAAGCCCTATTAGCACCCATACTTAGAAATGCGGCGACTGGTCTAGGTATTTCAGAAATTCAGATTTTGTTAACTGACCACCATTGGTGAATCACATTTTCATGGAGCAACTCCACAAAAAACTGATAGGATATAAGTGTGATACACCAAAATATTTATATGAGCAAGGCCTATTAGCACCCATACTTAGAAATGCGGCGACTCGTCTAGGTATTTTAGAAATTCAGATTTTGTTTACTGACCACCATTGGTGAATCACATTTTCATGGAGCAACTCCACAAAAAACTGATAGGATATAAGTGTGATACACCAAAATGTTTGTATGAGTAAGGCCTATTAGTGCCCATATTTAGAAATGCGGCGACTAATCTAGGTATTTCAGAAATTCAGATTTTGTTTACTGACCACCATTGGTGAATCACATTTTCATGGAGCAACTCCACAAAAAACTGATAGGATATAAGTGTGATACACCAAAATATTTATATGAGTAAGGCCTATTAGTACCCATACTTAGAAATGCGGCGACTGGTCTAGGTATTTCAGAAATTCAGATTTTGTTTACTGACAACCATTGGTGAATCACATTTTCATGGAGCAACTCTACAAAAAACTGATGGGATATAAGTGTGATACACCAAAATGTTTGTATGAGTAAGGCCTATTAGTGCCCATATTTAGAAATGCTGCGACTAATCTAGGTATTTCAGAAATTCAGATTTTGTTTACTGACCACCATTGGTGAATCACATTTTCATGGAGCAACTCCACAAAAAACTGATAGGATATAAGTGTGATACACCAAAATGTTTGTATGAGTAAGGCCTATTAGTACCCATATTTAGAAATGCGGCGACTAATCTAGGTATTTCAGAAATTCAGATTTTGTTTACTGACCACCATTGGTGAATCACATTTTCATGGAGCAACTCCACAAAAAACTGACAGGATATAAGTGTGATACACCAAAATGTTTGTATGAGTAAGGCCTATTAGTGCCCATATTTAGAAATGCGGCGACTAATCTAGGTATTTCAGAAATTCAGATTTTGTTTACTGACCACCATTGGTGAATCACATTTTCATGGAGCAACTCCACAAAAAACTGATAGGATATAAGTGTGATACACCAAAATATTTATATGAGTAAGGCCTATTAGCACCCATACCTAGAAATGCGGCGACTGGTCTAGGTATTTCAGAAATTCAGATTTTGTTTACTGACCACCATTGGTGAGTCACATTTTCATGGAGCAACTCCACAAAAAACTGATAGGATATAAGTGTGATACACCAAAATATTTATATGAGTAAGGCCTATTAGCACCCATACTTAGAAATGCGGCGACTGGTCTAGGTATTTCAGAAATTCAGATTTTGTTTACTGACCACCATTGGTGAATCACATTTTCATGGAGCAACTCCACAAAAAACTGATAGGATATAAGTGTGATACACCAAAATATTTATATGAGTAAGGCCTATTAGCACCCATACTTAGAAATGCGGCGACTGGTCTAGGTATTTCAGAAATTCAGATTTTGTTTACTGACCACCATTGGTGAATCACATTTTCATGGAGCAACTCCACAAAAAACTGATAGGATATAAGTGTGATACACAAAAATGTTTGTATGAGTAAGGCCTATTAGTGCCCATATTTAGAAATGCGGCGACTAATCTAGGTATTTTAGAAATTCAGATTTTGTTTACTGACCACCATTGGTGAATCACATTTTCATGGAGCAACTCCACAAAAAACTGATAGGATATAAGTGCGATACAGCAAAATGTTTGTATGAGCAAGGCCTATTAGTGCCCATATTTAGAAATGCGGCGACTAATCTAGGTATTTCAGAAATTCAGATTTTGTTTACTGACCACCATTGGTGAATCACATTTTCATGGAGCAACTCCACAAAAAACTGATAGGATATAAGTGTGATACAGCAAAATGTTTGTATGAGTAAGGCCTATTAGTGCCCATATTTAGAAATGCGGCGACTAATCTAGGTATTTCAGAAATTCAGATTTTGTTTACTGACCACCATTGGTGAATCACATTTTCATGGAGCAACTCCACAAAAAACTGACAGGATATAAGTGTGATACACCAAAATGTTTGTATGAGTAAGGCCTATTAGTGCCCATATTTAGAAATGCGGCGACTAATCTAGGTATTTCAGAAATTCAGATTTTGTTTACTGACCACCATTGGTGAATCACATTTTCATGGAGCAACTCCACAAAAAACTGATAGGATATAAGTGTGATACACCAAAATATTTATATGAGTAAGGCCTATTAGTACCCATACTTAGAAATGCGGCGACTGGTCTAGGTATTTCAGAAATTCAGATTTTGTTTACTGACAACCATTGGTGAATCACATTTTCATGGCGCAACTCTACAAAAAACTGATAGGATATAAGTGTGATACACCAAAATGTTTGTATGAGTAAGGCCTATTAGTACCCATACTTAGAAATGCGGCGACTGGTCTAGGTATTTCAGAAATTCAGATTTTGTTTACTGACCACCATTGGTGAATCACATTTTCATCGAGCAACTCCACAAAAAACTGATAGGATATAAGTGTGATACAGCAAAATGTTTGTATGAGTAAGGCCTATTAGTGCCCATATTTAGAAATGCGGCGACTAATCTAGGTATTTCAGAAATTCAGATTTTGTTTACTGACCACCATTGGTGAATCACATTTTCATGGAGCAACTCCACAAAAAACTGACAGGATATAAGTGTGATACACCAAAATGTTTGTATGAGTAAGGCCTATTAGTGCCCATATTTAGAAATGCGGCGACTAATCTAGGTATTTCAGAAATTCAGATTTTGTTTACTGACCACCATTGGTGAATCACATTTTCATGGAGCAACTCCACAAAAAACTGATAGGATATAAGTGTGATACACCAAAA
Source organism: Leucophora obtusa (assembly GCA_949987735.1). Lineage (NCBI taxonomy): Eukaryota > Metazoa > Arthropoda > Insecta > Diptera > Anthomyiidae > Leucophora > Leucophora obtusa. The sequence goes on from OX465296.1 coordinate 183,462,565, forward strand.
TATTTATATGAGTAAGGCCTATTAGTACCCATACTTAGAAATGCGGCGACTGGTCTAGGTATTTCAGAAATTCAGATTTTGTTTACTGACAACTAGGGATGCCGAACGGGACTGGTTTTTACAAATCCCGGGATTCGGGATTTTAAAAATTGAAATCCCGGGATCCCGGGATTTTTCGGGATCCCGGGATTTATCGGGATCCCGGGATTTATCGGGATCCCGGGATTTTTCGGGATTTCGGGATTTTTTTGTTTCATCATATTTTTAATTTTAAAAATAAATAGCTGAAATAAATCCTACAAATTAAAATAATTCATTTAAAATGTACTTATTATTTCTTGCAGTATGAAGAAATAAACAAATTAAGCCGGATTCACAATGCTGTAGTACTCAACGCTGCAGAGTGCAGTGTGTAAAATAGAAATAAAAACTATGTAAGTGCAAAAAAGAAAGGAACAAAATCCACTCAGAGTGGAGTACTACAGCATTGTGAATCTGGCTTTAAACAGAAACTACACTCATAGAAATAAGTATGTAAAAATAGCAGAAAAAGCTACTAAAAATAAGCAAAAAAGTTCCGCGATTAAAACTATACTTATGAGTTAAATTTAAGCAAATTTCAAATCACAATTTACCTCTGAAGAAACTTTTTAACTAAAAGTTTTTACTAAAACACTGCAAATTTTTAGTTATATTTGGCTAAAATTAATTGAATGCAAATACAAACTACTCTGCTGAAATCATCAGAAATATTTAGTGACTATTAGTTTTTTTTTAAATCAACTAACATAAAATATTAAGCTGATTTCAGAAAGGCAGATTGTTAGATTTTTCTAATTTAACAAGAATTTGCTGTTTTTAGTCGGCAAAATTATTTTGCATGAAGTTATGATTTTAGCAAATCATCAATAAAATAAATAAAAACATGTCCTTTAAGAGATTAAATAAACCTGAATTCAAAAGTTTCACAGCTGAATAAAAGTTTTTAAATTATTAAATTCAGATTTATTTAATCCGTAATCAATTATTTGAATGATTCAATTGCCAAATCGATTAACTCCATATAGAAAAATAAATTAGTATTAGTGAGAAAAATTAAAAAATATTATATGTGACAGCGCATAGAGAATGGGACCTAAGGGTAAAAAAATCATTTTTTTTTTGTGGACAACATCTGAGCATCGAATGAGACCGATCCCATGCTCTCCTGACCTTAGGTCCCTTTCTATCCTTAGGTCCCTTTCTATTTTGCGCGTCACATATACTGTTTTTTAAAATTCCCGTTAAATTCTAGATTTTGTAATTTAGTAGTGTTAATATTTCTTATCAGAGAAATTTGTTTTGAATATTTCACAGTTAGTCAATAAAGGGGTTTGAAATTAAAATTTTATAAAGTTCAGAAAATGGAGTTAATCGATTTGGCAAAGGAAGCATTCATTTATGAATGGGAAAAATTATTTCTTTAATAACATTTAATAAGATATTACATTTATGTGATTTAGGTCGAATATATAACAATAAAAAAATACAAAAAGAGATAAAATATGGCAAATAATGAAATCGGAAATCCCGGGATTTTTTCAAGACCAATCCCGGGATTTCGGGATTTCTAAATCCCGAAAATCCCGGGATTTTCGGGATCGGGATTTCGGGATCGGTATCCCTACTGACAACCATTGGTGAATCACATTTTCATGGAGCAACTCTACAAAAAACTGATAGGATATAAGTGTGATACACCAAAATGTTTGTATGAGTAAGGCCTATTAGTGCCCATATTTAGAAATGCTGCGACTAATCTAGGTATTTCAGAAATTCAGATTTTGTTTACTGACCACCATTGGTGAATCACATTTTCATGGAGCAACTCCACAAAAAACTGATAGGATATAAGTGTGATACACCAAAATATTTATATGAGTAAGGCCTATTAGCACCCATACTTAGAAATGCGGCGACTGGTCTAGGTATTTCAGAAATTCAGATTTTGTTTACTGACCACCATTGGTGAATCACATTTTCATGGAGCAACTCCACAAAAAACTGATAGGATATAAGTGTGATACACCAAAATATTTATATGAGTAAGGCCTATTAGCACCCATACTTAGAAATGCGGCGACTGGTCTAGGTATTTCAGAAATTCAGATTTTGTTTACTGACCACCATTGGTGAATCACATTTTCATGGAGCAACTCCACAAAAAACTGATAGGATATAAGTGTGATACACAAAAATGTTTGTATGAGTAAGGCCTATTAGTGCCCATATTTAGAAATGCGGCGACTAATCTAGGTATTTCAGAAATTCAGATTTTGTTTACTGACCACCATTGGTGAATCACATTTTCATGGAGCAACTCCACAAAAAACTGATAGGATATAAGTGTGATACACCAAAATGTTTGTATGAGTAAGGCCTATTAGTGCGCATATTTAGAAATGCGGAGACTAATCTAGGTATTTCAGAAATTCAGATTTTGTTTACTGACCACCATTGGTGAATCACATTTTCATGGAGCAACTCCACAAAAAACTGATAGGATATAAGTGTGATACACCAAAATGTTTGTATGAGTAAGGCCTATTAGTGCGCATATTTAGAAATGCGGAGACTAATCTAGGTATTTCAGAAATTCAGATTTTGTTTACTGACCACCATTGGTGAATCACATTTTCATGGAGCAACTCCACAAAAAACTGATAGGATATAAGTGTGATACAGCAAAATGTTTGTATGAGCAAGGCCTATTAGTGCCCATATCTAGAAATGCGGCGACTAATCTAGGTATTTCAGAAATTCAGATTTTGTTTACTGACCACCATTGGTGAATCACATTTTCATGGAGCAACTCCACAAAAAACTGATAGGATATAAGTGTGATACACCAAAATATTTATATGAATAAGGCCTATTAGCACCCATACTTAGAAATGCGGCGACTGGTCTAGGTATTTCAGAAATTCAGATTTTGTTTACTGACCACCATTGGTGAATCACATTTTCATGGAGCAACTCCACAAAAAACTGATAGGATATAAGTGCGATACAGCAAAATGTTTGTATGAGCAAGGCCTATTAGTGCCCATATTTAGAAATGCGGCGACTAATCTAGGTATTTCAGAAATTCAGATTTTGTTTACTGACCACCATTGGTGAATCACATTTTCATGGAGCAACTCCACAAAAAACTGATAGGATATAAGTGTGATACACCAAAATGTTTGTATGAGTAAGGCCTATTAGTGCCCATATTTAGAAATGCGGCGACTAATCTAGGTATTTCAGAAATTCAGATTTTGTTTACTGACCACCATTGGTGAATCACATTTTCATGGAGCAACTCCACAAAAAACTGATAGGATATAAGTGTGATACAGCAAAATGTTTGTATGAGCAAGGCCTATTAGTGCCCATATCTAGAAATGCGGCGACTAATCTAGGTATTTCAGAAATTCAGATTTTGTTTACTGACCACCATTGGTGAATCACATTTTCATGGAGCAACTCCACAAAAAACTGATAGGATATAAGTGTGATACACCAAAATATTTATATGAATAAGGCCTATTAGCACCCATACTTAGAAATGCGGCGACTGGTCTAGGTATTTCAGAAATTCAGATTTTGTTTACTGACCACCATTGGTGAATCACATTTTCATGGAGCAACTCTACAAAAAACTGATAGGATATAAGTGTGATACAGCAAAATGTTTGTATGAGCAAGGCCTATTAGTGCCCATATTTAGAAATGCGGCGACTAGTCTAGGTATTTCAGAAATTCAGATTTTGTTTACTGACCACCATTGGTGAATCACATTTTCATGGAGCAACTCCACAAAAAACTGATAGGATATAAGTGTGCTACACCAAAATATTTATATGAGTAAGGCCTATTAGCACCCATACTTAGAAATGCGGCGACTGGTCTAGGTATTTCAGAAATTCAGATTTTGTTTACTGACCACCATTGGTGAATCACATTTTCATGGAGCAACTCCACAAAAAACTGATAGGATATAAGTGTGCTACACCAAAATGTTTATATGAGTAAGGCCTATTAGCACCCATACTTAGAAATGCGGCGACTGGTCTAGGTATTTCAGAAATTCAGATTTTGTTTACTGACCACCATTGGTGAATCACATTTTCATGGAGCAACTCCACAAAAAACTAATAGGATATAAGTGTGATACACCAAAATGTTTATATGAGTAAGGCCTATTAGCACCCATAGTTAGAAATGCGGCGACTGGTCTAGGTATTTCAGAAATTCAGATTTTGTTTACTGACCACCATTGGTGAATCACATTTTCATGGAGCAACTCCACAAAAAACTGATAGGATATAAGTGCGATACAGCAAAATGTTTGTATGAGCAAGGCCTATTAGTGCCCATATTTAGAAATGCGGCGACTAATCTAGGTATTTCAGAAATTCAGATTTTGTTTACTGACCACCATTGGTGAATCACATTTTCATGGAGCAACTCCACAAAAAACTGATAGGATATAAGTGTGATACAGCAAAATGTTTGTATGAGCAAGCCCTATTAGTGCCCATATTTAGAAATGCGGCGACTAATCTAGGTATTTCAGAAATTCAGATTTTGTTTACTGACCACCATTGGTGAATCACATTTTCATGGAGCAACTCCACAAAAAACTGATAGGATATAAGTGTGATACACCAAAATGTTTGTATGAGTAAGGCCTATTAGTGCCCATATTTAGAAATGCGGCGACTAATCTAGGTATTTCAGAAATTCAGATTTTGTTTACTGACCACCATTGGTGAATCACATTTTCATGGAGCAACTCCACAAAAAACTGATAGGATATAAGTGTGATACACCAAAATATTTATATGAGTAAGGCCTATTAACACCCATACTTGGAAATGCGGCGACTGGTCTAGGTATTTCAGAAATTCAGATTTTGTTTACTGACCACCATTGGTGAATCACATTTTCATGGAGCAACTCCACAAAAAACTGATAGGATATAAGTGTGATACACCAAAATATTTATATGAGTAAGGCCTATTAACACCCATACTTGGAAATGCGGCGACTGGTCTAGGTATTTCAGAAATTCAGATTTTGTTTACTGACCACCATTGGTGAATCACATTTTCATGGAGCAACTCCACAAAAAACTGATAGGATATAAGTGTGATACTCCAAAATATTTATATGAGTAAGGGCTATTAGCACCCATACTTAGAAATGCGGCGACTGGTCTAGGTATTTCAGAAATTCAGATTTTGTTTACTGACCACCATTGGTGAATCACATTTTCATGGAGCAACTCCACAAAAAACTGATAGGATATAAGTGTGATACAGCAAAATGTTTGTATGAGTAAGGCCTATTAGCACCCATACTTAGAAATGCGGCGACTGGTCTAGGTATTTCAGAAATTCAGATTTTGTTTACTGACCACCATTGGTGAATCACATTTTCATGGAGCAACTCCACAAAAAACTGATAGGATATAAGTGTGATACTCCAAAATATTTATATGAGTAAGGGCTATTAGCACCCATACTTAGAAATGCGGCGACTGGTCTAGGTATTTCAGAAATTCAGATTTTGTTTACTGACCACCATTGGTGAATCACATTTTCATGGAGCAACTCCACAAAAAACTGATAGGATATAAGTGTGATACACCAAAATATTTATATGAGTAAGGCCTATTAGTACCCATACTTAGAAATGCGGCGACTGGTATAGGTATTTCAGAAATTCAGATTTTGTTTACTGACCACCATTGGTGAATCACATTTTCATGGAGCAACTCCACAAAAAACTGATAGGATATAAGTGTGATACTCCAAAATATTTATATGAGTAAGGGCTATTAGCACCCATACTTAGAAATGCGGCGACTGGTCTAGGTATTTCAGAAATTCAGATTTTGTTTACTGACCACCATTGGTGAATCACATTTTCATGGAGCAACTCCACAAAAAACTGATAGGATATAAGTGTGATACAGCAAAATGTTTGTATGAGTAAGGCCTATTAGTGCCCATATTTAGAAATGCGGCGACTAATCTAGGTATTTCAGAAATTCAGATTTTGTTTACTGACCACCACTGGTGAATCACATTTTCATGGAGCAACTCCACAAAAAACTGATAGGATATAAGTGTGATACACCAAAATGTTTGTATGAGTAAGACCTATTAGTACCCATACTTAGAAATGCGGCGACTGGTCTAGGTATTTCAGAAATTCAGATTTTGTTTACTGACCACCATTGGTGAATCACATTTTCATGGAGCAACTCCACAAAAAACTGATAGGATATAAGTGTGATACACCAAAATGTTTGTATGAGTAAGGCCTATTAGTGCCCATATTTAGAAATGCGGCGACTAATCTAGGTATTTCAGAAATTCAGATTTTGTTTACTGACCACCATTGGTGAATCACATTTTCATGGAGCAACTCCACAAAAAACTGATAGGATATAAGTGTGATACACCAAAATATTTATATGAGTAAGCCCTATTAGCACCCATACTTAGAAATGCGGCGACTCGTCTAGGTATTTTAGAAATTCAGATTTTGTTTACTGACCACCATTGGTGAATCACATTTTCATGGAGCAACTCCACAAAAAACTGATAGGATATAAGTGTGATACACCAAAATGTTTGTATGAGTAAGACCTATTAGTGCCCATATTTAGAAATTCGGCGACTAATCTAGGTATTTCAGAAATTCAGATTCTGTTTACTGACCACCATTGGTGAATCACATTTTCATGGAGCAACTCCACAAAAAACTGATAGGATATAAGTGTGATACAGCAAAATGTTTGTATGAGTAAGGCCTATTAGCACCCATACTTAGAAATGCGGCGACTGGTCTAGGTATTTCAGAAATTCAGATTTTGTTTACTGACCACCATTGGTGAATCACATTTTCATGGAGCAACTCCACAAAAAACTGATAGGATATAAGTGTGATACACCAAAATGTTTGTATGAGTAAGGCCTATTAGTGCCCATATCTAGAAATGCGGCGACTAATCTAGGTATTTCAGAAATTCAGATTTTGTTTACTGACCACCATTGGTGAATCACATTTTCATGGAGCAACTCCACAAAAAACTGATAGGATATAAGTGTGATACACCAAAATATTTATATGAGTAAGCCCTATTAGCACCCATACTTCGAAATGCGGCGACTCGTCTAGGTATTTTAGAAATTCAGATTTTGTTTACTGACCACCATTGGTGAATCACATTTTCATGGAGCAACTCCACAAAAAACTGATAGGATATAAGTGTGATACACCAAAATGTTTGTATGAGTAAGACCTATTAGTGCCCATATTTAGAAATGCGGCGACTAATCTAGGTATTTCAGAAATTCAGATTCTGTTTACTGACCACCATTGGTGAATCACATTTTCATGGAGCAACTCCACAAAAAACTGATAGGATATAAGTGTGATACACCAAAATATTTATATGAGTAAGCCCTATTAGCACCCATACTTAGAAATGCGGCGACTGGTCTAGGTATTTCAGAAATTCAGATTTTGTTAACTGACCACCATTGGTGAATCACATTTTCATGGAGCAACTCCACAAAAAACTGATAGGATATAAGTGTGATACACCAAAATATTTATATGAGTAAGGCCTATTAGCACCCATACTTAGAAATGCGGCGACTCGTCTAGGTATTTTAGAAATTCAGATTTTGTTTACTGACCACCATTGGTGAATCACATTTTCATGGAGCAACTCCACAAAAAACTGATAGGATATAAGTGTGATACACCAAAATGTTTGTATGAGTAAGGCCTATTAGTGCCCATATTTAGAAATGCGGCGACTAATCTAGGTATTTCAGAAATTCAGATTTTGTTTACTGACCACCATTGGTGAATCACATTTTCATGGAGCAACTCCACAAAAAACTGATAGGATATAAGTGTGATACACCAAAATATTTATATGAGTAAGCCCTATTAGCACCCATACTTCGAAATGCGGCGACTCGTCTAGGTATTTTAGAAATTCAGATTTTGTTTACTGACCACCATTGGTGAATCACATTTTCATGGAGCAACTCCACAAAAAACTATAGGATATAAGTGTGATACACCAAAATGTTTGTATGAGTAAGGCCTATTAGTGCCCATATTTAGAAATGCGGCGACTAATCTAGGTATTTCAGAAATTCAGATTTTGTTTACTGACCACCATTGGTGAATCACATTTTCATGGAGCAACTCCACAAAAAACTGACAGGATATAAGTGTGATACACCAAAATGTTTGTATGAGTAAGGCCTATTAGTGCCCATATTTAGAAATGCGGCGACTAATCTAGGTATTTCAGAAATTCAGATTTTGTTTACTGACCACCATTGGTGAATCACATTTTCATGGAGCAACTCCACAAAAAACTGATAGGATATAAGTGTGATACACCAAAATATTTATATGAGTAAGGCCTATTAGTACCCATACTTAGAAATGCGGCGACTGGTCTAGGTATTTCAGAAATTCAGATTTTGTTTACTGACCACCATTGGTGAATCACATTTTCATCGAGCAACTCCACAAAAAACTGATAGGATATAAGTGTGATACAGCAAAATGTTTGTATGAGTAAGGCCTATTAGTGCCCATATTTAGAAATGCGGCGACTAATCTAGGTATTTCAGAAATTCAGATTTTGTTTACTGACCACCATTGGTGAATCACATTTTCATGGAGCAACTCCACAAAAAACTGACAGGATATAAGTGTGATACACCAAAATGTTTGTATGAGTAAGGCCTATTAGTGCCCATATTTAGAAATGCGGCGACTAATCTAGGTATTTCAGAAATTCAGATTTTGTTTACTGACCACCATTGGTGAATCACATTTTCATGGAGCAACTCCACAAAAAACTGATAGGATATAAGTGTGATACACCAAAATATTTATATGAGTAAGGCCTATTAGTACCCATACTTAGAAATGCGGCGACTGGTCTAGGTATTTCAGAAATTCAGATTTTGTTTACTGACAACCATTGGTGAATCACATTTTCATGGAGCAACTCTACAAAAAACTGATAGGATATAAGTGTGATACACCAAAATGTTTGTATGAGTAAGGCCTATTAGTGCCCATATTTAGAAATGCTGCGACTAATCTAGGTATTTCAGAAATTCAGATTTTGTTTACTGACCACCATTGGTGAATCACATTTTCATGGAGCAACTCCACAAAAAACTGATAGGATATAAGTGTGATACACCAAAATGTTTGTATGAGTAAGGCCTATTAGTACCCATATTTAGAAATGCGGCGACTAATCTAGGTATTTCAGAAATTCAGATTTTGTTTACTGACCACCATTGGTGAATCACATTTTCATGGAGCAACTCCACAAAAAACTGACAGGATATAAGTGTGATACACCAAAATGTTTGTATGAGTAAGGCCTATTAGTGCCCATATTTAGAAATGCGGCGACTAATCTAGGTATTTCAGAAATTCAGATTTTGTTTACTGACCACCATTGGTGAATCACATTTTCATGGAGCAACTCCACAAAAAACTGATAGGATATAAGTGTGATACACCAAAATATTTATATGAGTAAGGCCTATTAGCACCCATACCTAGAAATGCGGCGACTGGTCTAGGTATTTCAGAAATTCAGATTTTGTTTACTGACCACCATTGGTGAATCACATTTTCATGGAGCAACTCCACAAAAAACTGATAGGATATAAGTGTGATACACCAAAATATTTATATGAGTAAGGCCTATTAGCACCCATACTTAGAAATGCGGCGACTGGTCTAGGTATTTCAGAAATTCAGATTTTGTTTACTGACCACCATTGGTGAATCACATTTTCATGGAGCAACTCCACAAAAAACTGATAGGATATAAGTGTGATACACCAAAATATTTATATGAGTAAGGCCTATTAGCACCCATACTTAGAAATGCGGCGATTGGTCTAGGTATTTCAGAAATTCAGATTTTGTTTACTGACCACCATTGGTGAATCACATTTTCATGGAGCAACTCCACAAAAAACTGATAGGATATAAGTGTGATACACAAAAATGTTTGTATGAGTAAGGCCTATTAGTGCCCATATTTAGAAATGCGGCGACTAATCTAGGTATTTTAGAAATTCAGATTTTGTTTACTGACCACCATTGGTGAATCACATTTTCATGGAGCAACTCCACAAAAAACTGATAGGATATAAGTGCGATACAGCAAAATGTTTGTATGAGCAAGGCCTATTAGTGCCCATATTTAGAAATGCGGCGACTAATCTAGGTATTTCAGAAATTCAGATTTTGTTTACTGACCACCATTGGTGAATCACATTTTCATGGAGCAACTCCACAAAAAACTGATAGGATATAAGTGTGATACACCAAAATATTTATATGAGTAAGGCCTATTAGTACCCATACTTAGAAATGCGGCGACTGGTCTAGGTATTTCAGAAATTCAGATTTTGTTTACTGACCACCATTGGTGAATCACATTTTCATGGAGCAACTCCACAAAAAACTGATAGGATATAAGTGTGATACAGCAAAATGTTTGTATGAGTAAGGCCTATTAGTGCCCATATTTAGAAATGCGGCGACTAATCTAGGTATTTCAGAAATTCAGATTTTGTTTACTGACCACCATTGGTGAATCACATTTTCATGGAGCAACTCCACAAAAAACTGATAGGATATAAGTGTGATACACCAAAATGTTTGTATGAGTAAGGCCTATTAGTGCGCATATTTAGAAATGCGGAGACTAATCTAGGTATTTCAGAAATTCAGATTTTGTTTACTGACCACCATTGGTGAATCACATTTTCATGGAGCAACTCCACAAAAAACTGATAGGATATAAGTGTGATACACCAAAATATTTATATGAGTAAGGCCTATTAGTACCCATACTTAGAAATGCGGCGACTGGTCTAGGTATTTCAGAAATTCAGATTTTGTTTACTGACCACCATTGGTGAATCACATTTTCATGGAGCAACTCCACAAAAAACTGATAGGATATAAGTGTGATACAGCAAAATGTTTGTATGAGTAAGGCCTATTAGTGCCCATATTTAGAAATGCGGCGACTAATCTAGGTATTTCAGAAATTCAGATTTTGTTTACTGACCACCATTGGTGAATCACATTTTCATGGAGCAACTCCACAAAAAACTGATAGGATATAAGTGTGATACAGCAAAATGTTTGTATGAGCAAGGCCTATTAGTGCCCATATCTAGAAATGCGGCGACTAATCTAGGTATTTCAGAAATTCAGATTTTGTTTACTGACCACCATTGGTGAATCACATTTTCATGGAGCAACTCCACAAAAAACTGATAGGATATAAGTGTGATACACCAAAATATTTATATGAATAAGGCCTATTAGCACCCATACTTAGAAATGCGGCGACTGGTCTAGGTATTTCAGAAATTCAGATTTTGTTTACTGACCACCATTGGTGAATCACATTTTCATGGAGCAACTCTACAAAAAACTGATAGGATATAAGTGTGATACAGCAAAATGTTTGTATGAGCAAGGCCTATTAGTGCCCATATTTAGAAATGCGGCGACTAGTCTAGGTATTTCAGAAATTCAGATTTTGTTTACTGACCACCATTGGTGAATCACATTTTCATGGAGCAACTCCACAAAAAACTGATAGGATATAAGTGTGCTACACCAAAATATTTATATGAGTAAGGCCTATTAGCACCCATACTTAGAAATGCGGCGACTGGTCTAGGTATTTCAGAAATTCAGATTTTGTTTACTGACCACCATTGGTGAATCACATTTTCATGGAGCAACTCCACAAAAAACTGATAGGATATAAGTGTGCTACACCAAAATGTTTATATGAGTAAGGCCTATTAGCACCCATACTTAGAAATGCGGCAACTGGTCTAGGTATTTCAGAAATTCAGATTTTGTTTACTGACCACCATTGGTGAATCACATTTTCATGGAGCAACTCCACAAAAAACTAATAGGATATAAGTGTGATACACCAAAATGTTTATATGAGTAAGGCCTATTAGCACCCATAGTTAGAAATGCGGCGACTGGTCTAGGTATTTCAGAAATTCAGATTTTGTTTACTGACCACCATTGGTGAATCACATTTTCATGGAGCAACTCCACAAAAAACTGATAGGATATAAGTGCGATACAGCAAAATGTTTGTATGAGCAAGGCCTATTAGTGCCCATATTTAGAAATGCGGCGACTAATCTAGGTATTTCAGAAATTCAGATTTTGTTTACTGACCACCATTGGTGAATCACATTTTCATGGAGCAACTCCACAAAAAACTGATAGGATATAAGTGTGATACAGCAAAATGTTTGTATGAGCAAGCCCTATTAGTGCCCATATTTAGAAATGCGGCGACTAATCTAGGTATTTCAGAAATTCAGATTTTGTTTACTGACCACCATTGGTGAATCACATTTTCATGGAGCAACTCCACAAAAAACTGATAGGATATAAGTGTGATACACCAAAATGTTTGTATGAGTAAGGCCTATTAGTGCCCATATTTAGAAATGCGGCGACTGGTCTAGGTATTTCAGAAATTCAGATTTTGTTTACTGACCACCATTGGTGAATCACATTTTCATGGAGCAACTCCACAAAAAACTGATAGGATATAAGTGTGATACACCAAAATGTTTGTATGAGTAAGGCCTATTAGTGCCCATATTTAGAAATGCGGCGACTAATCTAGGTATTTCAGAAATTCAGATTTTGTTTACTGACCACCATTGGTGAATCACATTTTCATGGAGCAACTCCACAAAAAACTGATAGGATATAAGTGTGATACAGCAAAATGTTTGTATGAGTAAGGCCTATTAGCACCCATATTTAGAAATGCGGCGACTGGTCTAGGTATTTCAGAAATTCAGATTTTGTTTACTGACCACCATTGGTGAATCACATTTTCATGGAGCAACTCCACAAAAAACTGATAGGATATAAGTGTGATACTCCAAAATATTTATATGAGTAAGGGCTATTAGCACCCATACTTAGAAATGCGGCGACTGGTCTAGGTATTTCAGAAATTCAGATTTTGTTTACTGACCACCATTGGTGAATCACATTTTCATGGAGCAACTCCACAAAAAACTGATAGGATATAAGTGTGATACAGCAAAATGTTTGTATGAGTAAGGCCTATTAGCACCCATACTTAGAAATGCGGCGACTGGTCTAGGTATTTCAGAAATTCAGATTTTGTTTACTGACCACCATTGGTGAATCACATTTTCATGGAGCAACTCCACAAAAAACTGATAGGATATAAGTGTGATACTCCAAAATATTTATATGAGTAAGGGCTATTAGCACCCATACTTAGAAATGCGGCGACTGGTCTAGGTATTTCAGAAATTCAGATTTTGTTTACTGACCACCATTGGTGAATCACATTTTCATGGAGCAACTCCACAAAAAACTGATAGGATATAAGTGTGATACACCAAAATATTTATATGAGTAAGGCCTATTAGTACCCATACTTAGAAATGCGGCGACTGGTATAGGTATTTCAGAAATTCAGATTTTGTTTACTGACCACCATTGGTGAATCACATTTTCATGGAGCAACTCCACAAAAAACTGATAGGATATAAGTGTGATACTCCAAAATATTTATATGAGTAAGGGCTATTAGCACCCATACTTAGAAATGCGGCGACTGGTCTAGGTATTTCAGAAATTCAGATTTTGTTTACTGACCACCATTGGTGAATCACATTTTCATGGAGCAACTCCACAAAAAACTGATAGGATATAAGTGTGATACAGCAAAATGTTTGTATGAGTAAGGCCTATTAGTGCCCATATTTAGAAATGCGGCGACTAATCTAGGTATTTCAGAAATTCAGATTTTGTTTACTGACCACCACTGGTGAATCACATTTTCATGGAGCAACTCCACAAAAAACTGATAGGATATAAGTGTGATACACCAAAATGTTTGTATGAGTAAGACCTATTAGTACCCATACTTAGAAATGCGGCGACTGGTCTAGGTATTTCAGAAATTCAGATTTTGTTTACTGACCACCATTGGTGAATCACATTTTCATGGAGCAACTCCACAAAAAACTGATAGGATATAAGTGTGATACACCAAAATATTTATATGAGTAAGGCCTATTAGCACCCATACTTAGAAATGCGGCGACTGGTCTAGGTATTTCAGAAATTCAGATTTTGTTTACTGACCACCATTGGTGAATCACATTTTCATGGAGCAACTCCACAAAAAACTGATAGGATATAAGTGTGATACACAAAAATGTTTGTATGAGTAAGGCCTATTAGTGCCCATATTTAGAAATGCGGCGACTAATCTAGGTATTTTAGAAATTCAGATTTTGTTTACTGACCACCATTGGTGAATCACATTTTCATGGAGCAACTCCACAAAAAACTGATAGGATATAAGTGCGATACAGCAAAATGTTTGTATGAGCAAGGCCTATTAGTGCCCATATTTAGAAATGCGGCGACTAATCTAGGTATTTCAGAAATTCAGATTTTGTTTACTGACCACCATTGGTGAATCACATTTTCATGGAGCAACTCCACAAAAAACTGATAGGATATAAGTGTGATACACCAAAATGTTTGTATGAGTAAGGCCTATTAGTGCCCATATTTAGAAATGCGGCGACTAATCTAGGTATTTCAGAAATTCAGATTTTGTTTACTGACCACCATTGGTGAATCACATTTTCATGGAGCAACTCCACAAAAAACTGATAGGATATAAGTGTGATACACCAAAATGTTTGTATGAGTAAGGCCTATTAGTGCGCATATTTAGAAATGCGGAGACTAATCTAGGTATTTCAGAAATTCAGATTTTGTTTACTGACCACCATTGGTGAATCACATTTTCATGGAGCAACTCCACAAAAAACTGATAGGATATAAGTGTGATACACCAAAATATTTATATGAGTAAGGCCTATTAGTACCCATACTTAGAAATGCGGCGACTGGTCTAGGTATTTCAGAAATTCAGATTTTGTTTACTGACCACCATTGGTGAATCACATTTTCATGGAGCAACTCCACAAAAAACTGATAGGATATAAGTGTGATACAGCAAAATGTTTGTATGAGTAAGGCCTATTAGTGCCCATATTTAGAAATGCGGCGACTAATCTAGGTATTTCAGAAATTCAGATTTTGTTTACTGACCACCATTGGTGAATCACATTTTCATGGAGCAACTCCACAAAAAACTGATAGGATATAAGTGTGATACAGCAAAATGTTTGTATGAGCAAGGCCTATTAGTGCCCATATCTAGAAATGCGGCGACTAATCTAGGTATTTCAGAAATTCAGATTTTGTTTACTGACCACCATTGGTGAATCACATTTTCATGGAGCAACTCCACAAAAAACTGATAGGATATAAGTGTGATACACCAAAATATTTATATGAATAAGGCCTATTAGCACCCATACTTAGAAATGCGGCGACTGGTCTAGGTATTTCAGAAATTCAGATTTTGTTTACTGACCACCATTGGTGAATCACATTTTCATGGAGCAACTCTACAAAAAACTGATAGGATATAAGTGTGATACAGCAAAATGTTTGTATGAGCAAGGCCTATTAGTGCCCATATTTAGAAATGCGGCGACTAGTCTAGGTATTTCAGAAATTCAGATTTTGTTTACTGACCACCATTGGTGAATCACATTTTCATGGAGCAACTCCACAAAAAACTGATAGGATATAAGTGTGCTACACCAAAATATTTATATGAGTAAGGCCTATTAGCACCCATACTTAGAAATGCGGCGACTGGTCTAGGTATTTCAGAAATTCAGATTTTGTTTACTGACCACCATTGGTGAATCACATTTTCATGGAGCAACTCCACAAAAAACTAATAGGATATAAGTGTGATACACCAAAATGTTTATATGAGTAAGGCCTATTAGCACCCATAGTTAGAAATGCGGCGACTGGTCTAGGTATTTCAGAAATTCAGATTTTGTTTACTGACCACCATTGGTGAATCACATTTTCATGGAGCAACTCCACAAAAAACTGATAGGATATAAGTGCGATACAGCAAAATGTTTGTATGAGCAAGGCCTATTAGTGCCCATATTTAGAAATGCGGCGACTAATCTAGGTATTTCAGAAATTCAGATTTTGTTTACTGACCACCATTGGTGAATCACATTTTCATGGAGCAACTCCACAAAAAACTGATAGGATATAAGTGTGATACAGCAAAATGTTTGTATGAGCAAGCCCTATTAGTGCCCATATTTAGAAATGCGGCGACTAATCTAGGTATTTCAGAAATTCAGATTTTGTTTACTGACCACCATTGGTGAATCACATTTTCATGGAGCAACTCCACAAAAAACTGATAGGATATAAGTGTGATACAGCAAAATGTTTGTATGAGTAAGGCCTATTAGTGCCCATATTTAGAAATGCGGCGACTAATCTAGGTATTTCAGAAATTCAGATTTTGTTTACTGACCACCATTGGTGAATCACATTTTCATGGAGCAACTCCACAAAAAACTGATAGGATATAAGTGTGATACAGCAAAATGTTTGTATGAGCAAGGCCTATTAGTGCCCATATCTAGAAATGCGGCGACTAATCTAGGTATTTCAGAAATTCAGATTTTGTTTACTGACCACCATTGGTGAATCACATTTTCATGGAGCAACTCCACAAAAAACTGATAGGATATAAGTGTGATACACCAAAATATTTATATGAATAAGGCCTATTAGCACCCATACTTAGAAATGCGGCGACTGGTCTAGGTATTTCAGAAATTCAGATTTTGTTTACTGACCACCATTGGTGAATCACATTTTCATGGAGCAACTCTACAAAAAACTGATAGGATATAAGTGTGATACAGCAAAATGTTTGTATGAGCAAGGCCTATTAGTGCCCATATTTAGAAATGCGGCGACTAGTCTAGGTATTTCAGAAATTCAGATTTTGTTTACTGACCACCATTGGTGAATCACATTTTCATGGAGCAACTCCACAAAAAACTGATAGGATATAAGTGTGCTACACCAAAATATTTATATGAGTAAGGCCTATTAGCACCCATACTTAGAAATGCGGCGACTGGTCTAGGTATTTCAGAAATTCAGATTTTGTTTACTGACCACCATTGGTGAATCACATTTTCATGGAGCAACTCCACAAAAAACTAATAGGATATAAGTGTGATACACCAAAATGTTTATATGAGTAAGGCCTATTAGCACCCATAGTTAGAAATGCGGCGACTGGTCTAGGTATTTCAGAAATTCAGATTTTGTTTACTGACCACCATTGGTGAATCACATTTTCATGGAGCAACTCCACAAAAAACTGATAGGATATAAGTGCGATACAGCAAAATGTTTGTATGAGCAAGGCCTATTAGTGCCCATATTTAGAAATGCGGCGACTAATCTAGGTATTTCAGAAATTCAGATTTTGTTTACTGACCACCATTGGTGAATCACATTTTCATGGAGCAACTCCACAAAAAACTGATAGGATATAAGTGTGATACAGCAAAATGTTTGTATGAGCAAGCCCTATTAGTGCCCATATTTAGAAATGCGGCGACTAATCTAGGTATTTCAGAAATTCAGATTTTGTTTACTGACCACCATTGGTGAATCACATTTTCATGGAGCAACTCCACAAAAAACTGATAGGATATAAGTGTGATACACCAAAATGTTTGTATGAGTAAGGCCTATTAGTGCCCATATTTAGAAATGCGGCGACTAATCTAGGTATTTCAGAAATTCAGATTTTGTTTACTGACCACCATTGGTGAATCACATTTTCATGGAGCAACTCCACAAAAAACTGATAGGATATAAGTGTGATACACCAAAATGTTTGTATGAGTAAGGCCTATTTGTGCCCATATTTAGAAATGCGGCGACTGGTCTAGGTATTTCAGAAATTCAGATTTTGTTTACTGACCACCATTGGTGAATCACATTTTCATGGAGCAACTCCACAAAAAACTGATAGGATATAAGTGTGATACAGCAAAATGTTTGTATGAGCAAGCCCTATTAGTGCCCATATTTAGAAATGCGGCGACTAATCTAGGTATTTCAGAAATTCAGATTTTGTTTACTGACCACCATTGGTGAATCACATTTTCATGGAGCAACTCCACAAAAAACTGATAGGATATAAGTGTGATACAGCAAAATGTTTGTATGAGCAAGCCCTATTAGTGCCCATATTTAGAAATGCGGCGACTAATCTAGGTATTTCAGAAATTCAGATTTTGTTTACTGACCACCATTGGTGCATCACATTTTCATGGAGCAACTCCACAAAAAACTGATAGGATATAAGTGTGATACACCAAAATGTTTGTATGAGTAAGGCCTATTAGTGCCCATATTTAGAAATGCGGCGACTGGTCTAGGTATTTCAGAAATTCAGATTTTGTTTACTGACCACCATTGGTGAATCACATTTTCATGGAGCAACTCCACAAAAAACTGATATGATATAAGTGTGATACACCAAAATGTTTGTATGAGTAAGGCCTATTAGTGCCCATATTTAGAAATGCTGCGACTAATCTAGGTATTTCAGAAATTCAGATTTTGTTTACTGACCACCATTGGTGAATCACATTTTCATGGAGCAACTCCACAAAAAACTGATAGGATATAAGTGTGATACACCAAAATATTTATATGAGTAAGGCCTATTAGTACCCATACTTAGAAATGCGGCGACTGGTCTAGGTATTTCAGAAATTCAGATTTTGTTTACTGACCACCATTGGTGAATCACATTTTCATGGAGCAACTCCACAAAAAACTGATAGGATATAAGTGTGATACACCAAAATGTTTGTATGAGTAAGACCTATTAGTACCCATACTTAGAAATGCGGCGACTGGTCTAGGTATTTCAGAAATTCAGATTTTGTTTACTGACCACCATTGGTGAATCACATTTTCATGGAGCAACTCCACAAAAAACTGATAGGATATAAGTGTGATACACCAAAATATTTATATGAGTAAGGCCTATTAGCACCCATACTTAGAAATGCGGCGACTGGTCTAGGTATTTCAGAAATTCAGATTTTGTTTACTGACCACCATTGGTGAATCACATTTTCATGGAGCAACTCCACAAAAAACTGATAGGATATAAGTGTGATACACCAAAATGTTTGTATGAGTAAGGCCTATTAGTGCCCATATTTAGAAATGCGGCGACTAATCTAGGTATTTCAGAAATTCAGATTTTGTTTACTGACCACCAGTGGTGAATCACATTTTCATGGAGCAACTCCACAAAAAACTGATAGGATATAAGTGTGATACAGCAAAATGTTTGTATGAGCAAGGCCTATTAGTGCCCATATCTAGAAATGCGGCGACTAATCTAGGTATTTCAGAAATTCAGATTTTGTTTACTGACCACCATTGGTGAATCACATTTTCATGGAGCAACTCCACAAAAAACTGATAGGATATAAGTGTGATACACCAAAATATTTATATGAATAAGGCCTATTAGCACCCATACTTAGAAATGCGGCGACTGGTCTAGGTATTTCAGAAATTCAGATTTTGTTTACTGACCACCATTGGTGAATCACATTTTCATGGAGCAACTCTACAAAAAACTGATAGGATATAAGTGTGATACAGCAAAATGTTTGTATGAGCAAGGCCTATTAGTGCCCATATTTAGAAATGCGGCGACTAGTCTAGGTATTTCAGAAATTCAGATTTTGTTTACTGACCACCATTGGTGAATCACATTTTCATGGAGCAACTCCACAAAAAACTGATAGGATATAAGTGTGCTACACCAAAATATTTATATGAGTAAGGCCTATTAGCACCCATACTTAGAAATGCGGCGACTGGTCTAGGTATTTCAGAAATTCAGATTTTGTTTACTGACCACCATTGGTGAATCACATTTTCATGGAGCAACTCCACAAAAAACTGATAGGATATAAGTGTGCTACACCAAAATGTTTATATGAGTAAGGCCTATTAGCACCCATACTTAGAAATGCGGCAACTGGTCTAGGTATTTCAGAAATTCAGATTTTGTTTACTGACCACCATTGGTGAATCACATTTTCATGGAGCAACTCCACAAAAAACTAATAGGATATAAGTGTGATACACCAAAATGTTTATATGAGTAAGGCCTATTAGCACCCATAGTTAGAAATGCGGCGACTGGTCTAGGTATTTCAGAAATTCAGATTTTGTTTACTGACCACCATTGGTGAATCACATTTTCATGGAGCAACTCCACAAAAAACTGATAGGATATAAGTGCGATACAGCAAAATGTTTGTATGAGCAAGGCCTATTAGTGCCCATATTTAGAAATGCGGCGACTAATCTAGGTATTTCAGAAATTCAGATTTTGTTTACTGACCACCATTGGTGAATCACATTTTCATGGAGCAACTCCACAAAAAACTGATAGGATATAAGTGTGATACAGCAAAATGTTTGTATGAGCAAGCCCTATTAGTGCCCATATTTAGAAATGCGGCGACTAATCTAGGTATTTCAGAAATTCAGATTTTGTTTACTGACCACCATTGGTGAATCACATTTTCATGGAGCAACTCCACAAAAAACTGATAGGATATAAGTGTGATACACCAAAATGTTTGTATGAGTAAGGCCTATTAGTGCCCATATTTAGAAATGCGGCGACTGGTCTAGGTATTTCAGAAATTCAGATTTTGTTTACTGACCACCATTGGTGAATCACATTTTCATGGAGCAACTCCACAAAAAACTGATAGGATATAAGTGTGATACACCAAAATGTTTGTATGAGTAAGGCCTATTAGTGCCCATATTTAGAAATGCGGCGACTAATCTAGGTATTTCAGAAATTCAGATTTTGTTTACTGACCACCATTGGTGAATCACATTTTCATGGAGCAACTCCACAAAAAACTGATAGGATATAAGTGTGATACAGCAAAATGTTTGTATGAGTAAGGCCTATTAGCACCCATATTTAGAAATGCGGCGACTGGTCTAGGTATTTCAGAAATTCAGATTTTGTTTACTGACCACCATTGGTGAATCACATTTTCATGGAGCAACTCCACAAAAAACTGATAGGATATAAGTGTGATACTCCAAAATATTTATATGAGTAAGGGCTATTAGCACCCATACTTAGAAATGCGGCGACTGGTCTAGGTATTTCAGAAATTCAGATTTTGTTTACTGACCACCATTGGTGAATCACATTTTCATGGAGCAACTCCACAAAAAACTGATAGGATATAAGTGTGATACAGCAAAATGTTTGTATGAGTAAGGCCTATTAGCACCCATACTTAGAAATGCGGCGACTGGTCTAGGTATTTCAGAAATTCAGATTTTGTTTACTGACCACCATTGGTGAATCACATTTTCATGGAGCAACTCCACAAAAAACTGATAGGATATAAGTGTGATACTCCAAAATATTTATATGAGTAAGGGCTATTAGCACCCATACTTAGAAATGCGGCGACTGGTCTAGGTATTTCAGAAATTCAGATTTTGTTTACTGACCACCATTGGTGAATCACATTTTCATGGAGCAACTCCACAAAAAACTGATAGGATATAAGTGTGATACACCAAAATATTTATATGAGTAAGGCCTATTAGTACCCATACTTAGAAATGCGGCGACTGGTATAGGTATTTCAGAAATTCAGATTTTGTTTACTGACCACCATTGGTGAATCACATTTTCATGGAGCAACTCCACAAAAAACTGATAGGATATAAGTGTGATACTCCAAAATATTTATATGAGTAAGGGCTATTAGCACCCATACTTAGAAATGCGGCGACTGGTCTAGGTATTTCAGAAATTCAGATTTTGTTTACTGACCACCATTGGTGAATCACATTTTCATGGAGCAACTCCACAAAAAACTGATAGGATATAAGTGTGATACAGCAAAATGTTTGTATGAGTAAGGCCTATTAGTGCCCATATTTAGAAATGCGGCGACTAATCTAGGTATTTCAGAAATTCAGATTTTGTTTACTGACCACCACTGGTGAATCACATTTTCATGGAGCAACTCCACAAAAAACTGATAGGATATAAGTGTGATACACCAAAATGTTTGTATGAGTAAGACCTATTAGTACCCATACTTAGAAATGCGGCGACTGGTCTAGGTATTTCAGAAATTCAGATTTTGTTTACTGACCACCATTGGTGAATCACATTTTCATGGAGCAACTCCACAAAAAACTGATAGGATATAAGTGTGATACAGCAAAATGTTTGTATGAGTAAGGCCTATTAGCACCCATACTTAGAAATGCGGCGACTGGTCTAGGTATTTCAGAAATTCAGATTTTGTTTACTGACCACCATTGGTGAATCACATTTTCATGGAGCAACTCCACAAAAAACTGATAGGATATAAGTGTGATACACAAAAATGTTTGTATGAGTAAGGCCTATTAGTGCCCATATTTAGAAATGCGGCGACTAATCTAGGTATTTTAGAAATTCAGATTTTGTTTACTGACCACCATTGGTGAATCACATTTTCATGGAGCAACTCCACAAAAAACTGATAGGATATAAGTGCGATACAGCAAAATGTTTGTATGAGCAAGGCCTATTAGTGCCCATATTTAGAAATGCGGCGACTAATCTAGGTATTTCAGAAATTCAGATTTTGTTTACTGACCACCATTGGTGAATCACATTTTCATGGAGCAACTCCACAAAAAACTGATAGGATATAAGTGTGATACACCAAAATGTTTGTATGAGTAAGGCCTATTAGTGCCCATATTTAGAAATGCGGCGACTAATCTAGGTATTTCAGAAATTCAGATTTTGTTTACTGACCACCATTGGTGAATCACATTTTCATGGAGCAACTCCACAAAAAACTGATAGGATATAAGTGTGATACACCAAAATGTTTGTATGAGTAAGGCCTATTAGTGCGCATATTTAGAAATGCGGAGACTAATCTAGGTATTTCAGAAATTCAGATTTTGTTTACTGACCACCATTGGTGAATCACATTTTCATGGAGCAACTCCACAAAAAACTGATAGGATATAAGTGTGATACACCAAAATATTTATATGAGTAAGGCCTATTAGTACCCATACTTAGAAATGCGGCGACTGGTCTAGGTATTTCAGAAATTCAGATTTTGTTTACTGACCACCATTGGTGAATCACATTTTCATGGAGCAACTCCACAAAAAACTGATAGGATATAAGTGTGATACAGCAAAATGTTTGTATGAGTAAGGCCTATTAGTGCCCATATTTAGAAATGCGGCGACTAATCTAGGTATTTCAGAAATTCAGATTTTGTTTACTGACCACCATTGGTGAATCACATTTTCATGGAGCAACTCCACAAAAAACTGATAGGATATAAGTGTGATACACCAAAATATTTATATGAATAAGGCCTATTAGCACCCATACTTAGAAATGCGGCGACTGGTCTAGGTATTTCAGAAATTCAGATTTTGTTTACTGACCACCATTGGTGAATCACATTTTCATGGAGCAACTCTACAAAAAACTGATAGGATATAAGTGTGATACAGCAAAATGTTTGTATGAGCAAGGCCTATTAGTGCGCATATTTAGAAATGCGGCGACTAGTCTAGGTATTTCAGAAATTCAGATTTTGTTTACTGACCACCATTGGTGAATCACATTTTCATGGAGCAACTCCACAAAAAACTGATAGGATATAAGTGTGCTACACCAAAATATTTATATGAGTAAGGCCTATTAGCACCCATACTTAGAAATGCGGCGACTGGTCTAGGTATTTCAGAAATTCAGATTTTGTTTACTGACCACCATTGGTGAATCACATTTTCATGGAGCAACTCCACAAAAAACTAATAGGATATAAGTGTGATACACCAAAATGTTTATATGAGTAAGGCCTATTAGCACCCATAGTTAGAAATGCGGCGACTGGTCTAGGTATTTCAGAAATTCAGATTTTGTTTACTGACCACCATTGGTGAATCACATTTTCATGGAGCAACTCCACAAAAAACTGATAGGATATAAGTGCGATACAGCAAAATGTTTGTATGAGCAAGGCCTATTAGTGCCCGTATTTAGAAATGCGGCGACTAATCTAGGTATTTCAGAAATTCAGATTTTGTTTACTGACCACCATTGGTGAATCACATTTTCATGGAGCAACTCCACAAAAAACTGATAGGATATAAGTGTGATACAGCAAAATGTTTGTATGAGCAAGCCCTATTAGTGCCCATATTTAGAAATGCGGCGACTAATCTAGGTATTTCAGAAATTCAGATTTTGTTTACTGACCACCATTGGTGAATCACATTTTCATGGAGCAACTCCACAAAAAACTGATAGGATATAAGTGTGATACACCAAAATGTTTGTATGAGTAAGGCCTATTAGTGCCCATATTTAGAAATGCGGCGACTGGTCTAGGTATTTCAGAAATTCAGATTTTGTTTACTGACCACCATTGGTGAATCACATTTTCATGGAGCAACTCCACAAAAAACTGATAGGATATAAGTGTGATACACCAAAATGTTTGTAAGAGTAAGGCCTATTAGTGCCCATATTTAGAAATGCGGCGACTAATCTAGGTATTTCAGAAATTCAGATTTTGTTTACTGACCACCATTGGTGAATCACATTTTCATGGAGCAACTCCACAAAAAACTGATAGGATATAAGTATGATACACCAAAATATTTATATGAGTAAGGCCTATTAACACCCATACTTGGAAATGCGGCGACTGGTCTAGGTATTTCAGAAATTCAGATTTTGTTTACTGACCACCATTGGTGAATCACATTTTCATGGAGCAACTCCACAAAAAACTGATAGGATATAAGTGTGATACAGCAAAATGTTTGTATGAGTAAGGCCTATTAGCACCCATATTTAGAAATGCGGCGACTGGTCTAGGTATTTCAGAAATTCAGATTTTGTTTACTGACCACCATTGGTGAATCACATTTTCATGGAGCAACTCCACAAAAAACTGATAGGATATAAGTGTGATACTCCAAAATATTTATATGAGTAAGGGCTATTA
The DNA here is from genome assembly GCA_949987735.1 of Leucophora obtusa. Taxonomy (NCBI): domain Eukaryota; kingdom Metazoa; phylum Arthropoda; class Insecta; order Diptera; family Anthomyiidae; genus Leucophora; species Leucophora obtusa. The sequence goes on from OX465296.1 coordinate 183,487,785, forward strand.
GCACCCATACTTAGAAATGCGGCGACTGGTCTAGGTATTTCAGAAATTCAGATTTTGTTTACTGACCACCATTGGTGAATCACATTTTCATGGAGCAACTCCACAAAAAACTGATAGGATATAAGTGTGATACAGCAAAATGTTTGTATGAGTAAGGCCTATTAGCACCCATACTTAGAAATGCGGCGACTGGTCTAGGTATTTCAGAAATTCAGATTTTGTTTACTGACCACCATTGGTGAATCACATTTTCATGGAGCAACTCCACAAAAAACTGATAGGATATAAGTGTGATACACCAAAATATTTATATGAGTAAGGCCTATTAGTACCCATACTTAGAAATGCGGCGACTGGTATAGGTATTTCAGAAATTCAGATTTTGTTTACTGACCACCATTGGTGAATCACATTTTCATGGAGCAACTCCACAAAAAACTGATAGGATATAAGTGTGATACTCCAAAATATTTATATGAGTAAGGGCTATTAGCACCCATACTTAGAAATGCGGCGACTGGTCTAGGTATTTCAGAAATTCAGATTTTGTTTACTGACCACCATTGGTGAATCACATTTTCATGGAGCAACTCCACAAAAAACTGATAGGATATAAGTGTGATACAGCAAAATGTTTGTATGAGTAAGGCCTATTAGTGCCCATATTTAGAAATGCGGCGACTAATCTAGGTATTTCAGAAATTCAGATTTTGTTTACTGACCACCACTGGTGAATCACATTTTCATGGAGCAACTCCACAAAAAACTGATAGGATATAAGTGTGATACACCAAAATGTTTGTATGAGTAAGACCTATTAGTACCCATACTTAGAAATGCGGCGACTGGTCTAGGTATTTCAGAAATTCAGATTTTGTTTACTGACCACCATTGGTGAATCACATTTTCATGGAGCAACTCCACAAAAAACTGATAGGATATAAGTGTGATACAGCAAAATGTTTGTATGAGTAAGGCCTATTAGCACCCATACTTAGAAATGCGGCGACTGGTCTAGGTATTTCAGAAATTCAGATTTTGTTTACTGACCACCATTGGTGAATCACATTTTCATGGAGCAACTCCACAAAAAACTGATAGGATATAAGTGTGATACACAAAAATGTTTGTATGAGTAAGGCCTATTAGTGCCCATATTTAGAAATGCGGCGACTAATCTAGGTATTTTAGAAATTCAGATTTTGTTTACTGACCACCATTGGTGAATCACATTTTCATGGAGCAACTCCACAAAAAACTGATAGGATATAAGTGTGATACAGCAAAATGTTTGTATGAGTAAGGCCTATTAGCACCCATATTTAGAAATGCGGCGACTGGTCTAGGTATTTCAGAAATTCAGATTTTGTTTACTGACCACCATTGGTGAATCACATTTTCATGGAGCAACTCCACAAAAAACTGATAGGATATAAGTGTGATACTCCAAAATATTTATATGAGTAAGGGCTATTAGCACCCATACTTAGAAATGCGGCGACTGGTCTAGGTATTTCAGAAATTCAGATTTTGTTTACTGACCACCATTGGTGAATCACATTTTCATGGAGCAACTCCACAAAAAACTGATAGGATATAAGTGTGATACAGCAAAATGTTTGTATGAGTAAGGCCTATTAGCACCCATACTTAGAAATGCGGCGACTGGTCTAGGTATTTCAGAAATTCAGATTTTGTTTACTGACCACCATTGGTGAATCACATTTTCATGGAGCAACTCCACAAAAAACTGATAGGATATAAGTGTGATACACCAAAATATTTATATGAGTAAGGCCTATTAGTACCCATACTTAGAAATGCGGCGACTGGTATAGGTATTTCAGAAATTCAGATTTTGTTTACTGACCACCATTGGTGAATCACATTTTCATGGAGCAACTCCACAAAAAACTGATAGGATATAAGTGTGATACTCCAAAATATTTATATGAGTAAGGGCTATTAGCACCCATACTTAGAAATGCGGCGACTGGTCTAGGTATTTCAGAAATTCAGATTTTGTTTACTGACCACCATTGGTGAATCACATTTTCATGGAGCAACTCCACAAAAAACTGATAGGATATAAGTGTGATACACCAAAATGTTTGTATGAGTAAGACCTATTAGTACCCATACTTAGAAATGCGGCGACTGGTCTAGGTATTTCAGAAATTCAGATTTTGTTTACTGACCACCATTGGTGAATCACATTTTCATGGAGCAACTCCACAAAAAACTGATAGGATATAAGTGTGATACACCAAAATGTTTGTATGAGTAAGGCCTATTAGTGCCCATATTTAGAAATGCGGCGACTAATCTAGGTATTTCAGAAATTCAGATTTTGTTTACTGACCACCATTGGTGAATCACATTTTCATGGAGCAACTCCACAAAAAACTGATAGGATATAAGTGTGATACACCAAAATATTTATATGAGTAAGCCCTATTAGCACCCATACTTAGAAATGCGGCGACTGGTCTAGGTATTTCAGAAATTCAGATTTTGTTTACTGACCACCATTGGTGAATCACATTTTCATGGAGCAACTCCACAAAAAACTGATAGGATATAAGTGTGATACACCAAAATATTTATATGAGTAAGGCCTATTAGCACCCATACTTAGAAATGCGGCGACTGGTCTAGGTATTTCAGAAATTCAGATTTTGTTTACTGACCACCATTTGTGAATCACATTTTCATGGAGCAACTCCACAAAAAACTGATAGGATATAAGTGTGATACACAAAAATGTTTGTATGAGTAAGGCCTATTAGTGCCCATATTTAGAAATGCGGCGACTAATCTAGGTATTTTAGAAATTCAGATTTTGTTTACTGACCACCATTGGTGAATCACATTTTCATGGAGCAACTCCACAAAAAACTGATAGGATATAAGTGCGATACAGCAAAATGTTTGTATGAGCAAGGCCTATTAGTGCCCATATTTAGAAATGCGGCGACTAATCTAGGTATTTCAGAAATTCAGATTTTGTTTACTGACCACCATTGGTGAATCACATTTTCATGGAGCAACTCCACAAAAAACTGATAGGATATAAGTGTGATACACCAAAATGTTTGTATGAGTAAGGCCTATTAGTGCCCATATTTAGAAATGCGGCGACTAATCTAGGTATTTCAGAAATTCAGATTTTGTTTACTGACCACCATTGGTGAATCACATTTTCATGGAGCAACTCCACAAAAAACTGATAGGATATAAGTGTGATACACCAAAATGTTTGTATGAGTAAGGCCTATTAGTGCGCATATTTAGAAATGCGGAGACTAATCTAGGTATTTCAGAAATTCAGATTTTGTTTACTGACCACCATTGGTGAATCACATTTTCATGGAGCAACTCCACAAAAAACTGATAGGATATAAGTGTGATACACCAAAATATTTATATGAGTAAGGCCTATTAGTACCCATACTTAGAAATACGGCGACTGGTCTAGGTATTTCAGAAATTCAGATTTTGTTTACTGACCACCATTGGTGAATCACATTTTCATGGAGCAACTCCACAAAAAACTGATAGGATATAAGTGTGCTACACCAAAATATTTATATGAGTAAGGCCTATTAGCACCCATACTTAGAAATGCGGCGACTGGTCTAGGTATTTCAGAAATTCAGATTTTGTTTACTGACCACCATTGGTGAATCACATTTTCATGGAGCAACTCCACAAAAAACTAATAGGATATAAGTGTGATACACCAAAATGTTTATATGAGTAAGGCCTATTAGCACCCATAGTTAGAAATGCGGCGACTGGTCTAGGTATTTCAGAAATTCAGATTTTGTTTACTGACCACCATTGGTGAATCACATTTTCATGGAGCAACTCCACAAAAAACTGATAGGATATAAGTGTGATACAGCAAAATGTTTGTATGAGCAAGCCCTATTAGTGCCCATATTTAGAAATGCGGCGACTAATCTAGGTATTTCAGAAATTCAGATTTTGTTTACTGACCACCATTGGTGAATCACAATTTCATGGAGCAACTCCACAAAAAACTGATAGGATATAAGTGTGATACACCAAAATGTTTGTATGAATAAGGCCTATTAGTGCCCATATTTAGAAATGCGGCGACTAATCTAGGTATTTCAGAAATTCAGATTTTGTTTACTGACCACCATTGGTGAATCACATTTTCATGGAGCAACTCCACAAAAAACTGATAGGATATAAGTGTGATACAGCAAAATGTTTGTATGAGCAAGCCCTATTAGTGCCCATATTTAGAAATGCGGCGACTAATCTAGGTATTTCAGAAATTCAGATTTTGTTTACTGACCACCATTGGTGAATCACAATTTCATGGAGCAACTCCACAAAAAACTGATAGGATATAAGTGTGATACACCAAAATGTTTGTATGAATAAGGCCTATTAGTGCCCATATTTAGAAATGCGGCGACTAATCTAGGTATTTCAGAAATTCAGATTTTGTTTACTGACCACCATTGGTGAATCACATTTTCATGGAGCAACTCCACAAAAAACTGATAGGATATAAGTGTGATACAGCAAAATGTTTGTATGAGCAAGCCCTATTAGTGCCCATATTTAGAAATGCGGCGACTAATCTAGGTATTTCAGAAATTCAGATTTTGTTTACTGACCACCATTGGTGAATCACATTTTCATGGAGCAACTCCACAAAAAACTGATAGGATATAAGTGTGATACAGCAAAATGTTTGTATGAGCAAGCCCTATTAGTGCCCATATTTAGAAATGCGGCGACTAATCTAGGTATTTCAGAAATTCAGATTTTGTTTACTGACCACCATTGGTGAATCACAATTTCATGGAGCAACTCCACAAAAAACTGATAGGATATAAGTGTGATACACCAAAATGTTTGTATGAATAAGGCCTATTAGTGCCCATATTTAGAAATGCGGCGACTAATCTAGGTATTTCAGAAATTCAGATTTTGTTTACTGACCACCATTGGTGAATCACATTTTCATGGCGCAACTCCACAAAAAACTGATAGGATATAAGTGTGATACAGCAAAATGTTTGTATGAGCAAGCCCTATTAGTGCCCATATTTAGAAATGCGGCGACTAATCTAGGTATTTCAGAAATTCAGATTTTGTTTACTGACCACCATTGGTGAATCACATTTTCATGGAGCAACTCCACAAAAAACTGATAGGATATAAGTGTGATACACCAAAATGTTTGTATGAGTAAGGCCTATTAGTGCCCATATTTAGAAATGCGGCGACTAATCTAGGTATTTCAGAAATTCAGATTTTGTTTACTGACCACCATTGGTGAATCACATTTTCATGGAGCAACTCCACAAAAAACTGATAGGATATAAGTGTGATACACCAAAATGTTTGTATGAGTAAGGCCTATTAGTGCCCATATTTAGAAATGCGGCGACTAATCTAGGTATTTCAGAAATTCAGATTTTGTTTACTGACCACCATTGGTGAATCACATTTTCATGGAGCAACTCCACAAAAAACTGATAGGATATAAGTGTGATACACCAAAATATTTATATGAGTAAGGCCTATTAACACCCATACTTGGAAATGCGGCGACTGGTCTAGGTATTTCAGAAATTCAGATTTTGTTTACTGACCACCATTGGTGAATCACATTTTCATGGAGCAACTCCACAAAAAACTGATAGGATATAAGTGTGATACAGCAAAATGTTTGTATGAGTAAGGCCTATTAGCACCCATATTTAGAAATGCGGCGACTGGTCTAGGTATTTCAGAAATTCAGATTTTGTTTACTGACCACCATTGGTGAATCACATTTTCATGGAGCAACTCCACAAAAAACTGATAGGATATAAGTGTGATACTCCAAAATATTTATATGAGTAAGGGCTATTAGCACCCATACTTAGAAATGCGGCGACTGGTCTAGGTATTTCAGAAATTCAGATTTTGTTTACTGACCACCATTGGTGAATCACATTTTCATGGAGCAACTCCACAAAAAACTGATAGGATATAAGTGCGATACAGCAAAATGTTTGTATGAGCAAGGCCTATTAGTGCCCATATTTAGAAATGCGGCGACTAATCTAGGTATTTCAGAAATTCAGATTTTGTTTACTGACCACCATTGGTGAATCACATTTTCATGGAGCAACTCCACAAAAAACTGATAGGATATAAGTGTGATACAGCAAAATGTTTGTATGAGTAAGGCCTATTAGCACCCATACTTAGAAATGCGGCGACTGGTCTAGGTATTTCAGAAATTCAGATTTTGTTTACTGACCACCATTGGTGAATCACATTTTCATGGAGCAACTCCACAAAAAACTGATAGGATATAAGTGTGATACTCCAAAATATTTATATGAGTAAGGGCTATTAGCACCCATACTTAGAAATGCGGCGACTGGTCTAGGTATTTCAGAAATTGAGATTTTGTTTACTGACCACCATTGGTGAATCACATTTTCATGGAGCAACTCCACAAAAAACTGATAGGATATAAGTGTGATACACCAAAATGTTTGTATGAGTAAGGCCTATTAGTGCCCATATTTAGAAATGCGGCGACTAATCTAGGTATTTCAGAAATTCAGATTTTGTTTACTGACCACCATTGGTGAATCACATTTTCATGGAGCAACTCCACAAAAAACTGATAGGATATAAGTGTGATACACCAAAATATTTATATGAGTAAGCCCTATTAGCACCCATACTTAGAAATGCGGCGACTCGTCTAGGTATTTTAGAAATTCAGATTTTGTTTACTGACCACCATTGGTGAATCACATTTTCATGGAGCAACTCCACAAAAAACTGATAGGATATAAGTGTGATACACCAAAATGTTTGTATGAGTAAGACCTATTAGTGCCCATATTTAGAAATGCGGCGACTAATCTAGGTATTTCAGAAATTCAGATTCTGTTTACTGACCACCATTGGTGAATCACATTTTCATGGAGCAACTCCACAAAAAACTGATAGGATATAAGTGTATACACCAAAATGTTTGTATGAGTAAGGCCTATTAGTGCCCATATTTAGAAATGCGGCGACTAATCTAGGTATTTCAGAAATTCAGATTTTGTTTACTGACCACCATTGGTGAATCACATTTTCATGGAGCAACTCCACAAAAAACTGATAGGATATAAGTGTGATACACCAAAATATTTATATGAGTAAGCCCTATTAGCACCCATACTTCGAAATGCGGCGACTCGTCTAGGTATTTTAGAAATTCAGATTTTGTTTACTGACCACCATTGGTGAATCATATTTTCATGGAGCAACTCCACAAAAAACTGATAGGATATAAGTGTGATACACCAAAATATTTATATGAGTAAGCCCTATTAGCACCCATACTTAGAAATGCGGCGACTCGTCTAGGTATTTTAGAAATTCAGATTTTGTTTACTGACCACCATTGGTGAATCACATTTTCATGGAGCAACTCCACAAAAAACTGATAGGATATAAGTGTATACACCAAAATGTTTGTATGAGTAAGGCCTATTAGTGCCCATATTTAGAAATGCGGCGACTAATCTAGGTATTTCAGAAATTCAGATTTTGTTTACTGACCACCATTGGTGAATCACATTTTCATGGAGCAACTCCACAAAAAACTGATAGGATATAAGTGTGATACACCAAAATATTTATATGAGTAAGCCCTATTAGCACCCATACTTCGAAATGCGGCGACTCGTCTAGGTATTTTAGAAATTCAGATTTTGTTTACTGACCACCATTGGTGAATCACATTTTCATGGAGCAACTCCACAAAAAACTGATAGGATATAAGTGTGATACACCAAAATATTTATATGAGAAAGGCCTATTAGTACCCATACTTAGAAATGCGGCGACTGGTCTAGGTATTTCAGAAATTCAGATTTTGTTTACTGACCACCATTGGTGAATCACATTTTCATCGAGCAACTCCACAAAAAACTGATAGGATATAAGTGTGATACAGCAAAATGTTTGTATGAGTAAGGCCTATTAGTGCCCATATTTAGAAATGCGGCGACTAATCTAGGTATTTCAGAAATTCAGATTTTGTTTACTGACCACCATTGGTGAATCACATTTTCATGGAGCAACTCCACAAAAAACTGATAGGATATAAGTGTGATACAGCAAAATGTTTGCATGAGTAAGGCCTATTAGTGCCCATATTTAGAAATGCGGCGACTAATCTAGGTATTTCAGAAATTCAGATTTTGTTTACTGACCACCATTGGTGAATCACATTTTCATGGAGCAACTCCACAAAAAACTGACAGGATATAAGTGTGATACACCAAAATGTTTGTATGAGTAAGGCCTATTAGTGCCCATATTTAGAAATGCGGCGACTAATCTAGGTATTTCAGAAATTCAGATTTTGTTTACTGACCACCATTGGTGAATCACATTTTCATGGAGCAACTCCACAAAAAACTGATAGGATATAAGTGTGATACACCAAAATATTTATATGAGTAAGGCCTATTAGTGCCCATATTTAGAAATGCGGCGACTAATCTAGGTATTTCAGAAATTCAGATTTTGTTTACTGACCACCATTGGTGAATCACATTTTCATGGAGCAACTCCACAAAAAACTGATAGGATATAAGTGTGATACACCAAAATGTTTGTATGAGTAAGGCCTATTAGTGCCCATATTTAGAAATGCGGCGACTAATCTAGGTATTTCAGAAATTCAGATTTTGTTTACTGACCACCATTGGTGAATCACATTTTCATGGAGCAACTCCACAAAAAACTGATAGGATATAAGTGTGATACACCAAAATATTTATATGAGTAAGGCCTATTAGTACCCATACTTAGAAATGCGGCGACTGGTCTAGGTATTTCAGAAATTCAGATTTTGTTTACTGACAACCATTGGTGAATCACATTTTCATGGAGCAACTCTACAAAAAACTGATAGGATATAAGTGTGATACACCAAAATGTTTGTATGAGTAAGGCCTATTAGTGCCCATATTTAGAAATGCTGCGACTAATCTAGGTATTTCAGAAATTCAGATTTTGTTTACTGACCACCATTGGTGAATCACATTTTCATGGAGCAACTCCACAAAAAACTGATAGGATATAAGTGTGATACACCAAAATATTTATATGAGTACGGCCTATTAGCACCCATACTTAGAAATGCGGCGACTGGTATAGGTATTTCAGAAATTCAGATTTTGTTTACTGACCACCATTGGTGAATCACATTTTCATCGAGCAACTCCACAAAAAACTGATAGGATATAAGTGTGATACAGCAAAATGTTTGTATGAGTAAGGCCTATTAGTGCCCATATTTAGAAATGCGGCGACTAATCTAGGTATTTCAGAAATTCAGATTTTGTTTACTGACCACCATTGGTGAATCACATTTTCATGGAGCAACTCCACAAAAAACTGATAGGATATAAGTGTGATACAGCAAAATGTTTGCATGAGTAAGGCCTATTAGTGCCCATATTTAGAAATGCGGCGACTAATCTAGGTATTTCAGAAATTCAGATTTTGTTTACTGACCACCATTGGTGAATCACATTTTCATGGAGCAACTCCACAAAAAACTGACAGGATATAAGTGTGATACACCAAAATGTTTGTATGAGTAAGGCCTATTAGTGCCCATATTTAGAAATGCGGCGACTAATCTAGGTATTTCAGAAATTCAGATTTTGTTTACTGACCACCATTGGTGAATCACATTTTCATGGAGCAACTCCACAAAAAACTGATAGGATATAAGTGTGATACACCAAAATATTTATATGAGTAAGGCCTATTAGTACCCATACTTAGAAATGCGGCGACTGGTCTAGGTATTTCAGAAATTCAGATTTTGTTTACTGACCACCATTGGTGAATCACATTTTCATGGAGCAACTCCACAAAAAACTGATAGGATATAAGTGTGATACACCAAAATGTTTGTATGAGTAAGGCCTATTAGTGCCCATATTTAGAAATGCTGCGACTAATCTAGGTATTTCAGAAATTCAGATTTTGTTTACTGACCACCATTGGTGAATCACATTTTCATGGAGCAACTCCACAAAAAACTGATAGGATATAAGTGTGATACACCAAAATATTTATATGAGTAAGGCCTATTAGCACCCATACTTAGAAATGCGGCGACTGGTCTAGGTATTTCAGAAATTCAGATTTTGTTTACTGACCACCATTGGTGAATCACATTTTCATGGAGCAACTCCACAAAAAACTGATAGGATATAAGTGTGATACACCAAAATATTTATATGAGTAAGGCCTATTAGTACCCATACTTAGAAATGCGGCGACTGGTATAGGTATTTCAGAAATTCAGATTTTGTTTACTGACCACCATTGGTGAATCACATTTTCATGGAGCAACTCCACAAAAAACTGATAGGATATAAGTGTGATACACCAAAATGTTTGTATGAGTAAGGCCTATTAGTGCCCATATTTAGAAATGCGGCGACTAATCTAGGTATTTCAGAAATTCAGATTTTGTTTACTGACCACCATTGGTGAATCACATTTTCATGGAGCAACTCCACAAAAAACTGATAGGATATAAGTGTGATACACCAAAATGTTTGTATGAGTAAGGCCTATTAGTGCCCATATTTAGAAATGCGGCGACTGGTCTAGGTATTTCAGAAATTCAGATTTTGTTTACTGACCACCATTGGTGAATCACATTTTCATGGAGGAACTCCACAAAAAACTGATAGGATATAAGTGTGATACACCAAAATATTTATATGAGTAAGGCCTATTAGTACCCATACTTAGAAATGCGGCGACTGGTCTAGGTATTTCAGAAATTCAGATTTTGTTTACTGACCACCATTGGTGAATCACATTTTCATGGAGCAACTCCACAAAAAACTGATAGGATATAAGTGTGATACACCAAAATGTTTGTATGAGTAAGACCTATTAGTGCCCATATTTAGAAATGCGGCGACTAATCTAGGTATTTCAGAAATTCAGATTCTGTTTACTGACCACCATTGGTGAATCACATTTTCATGGAGCAACTCCACAAAAAACTGATAGGATATAAGTGTATACACCAAAATGTTTGTATGAGTAAGGCCTATTAGTGCCCATATTTAGAAATGCGGCGACTAATCTAGGTATTTCAGAAATTCAGATTTTGTTTACTGACCACCATTGGTGAATCACATTTTCATGGAGCAACTCCACAAAAAACTGATAGGATATAAGTGTGATACACCAAAATATTTATATGAGTAAGCCCTATTAGCACCCATACTTCGAAATGCGGCGACTCGTCTAGGTATTTTAGAAATTCAGATTTTGTTTACTGACCACCATTGGTGAATCACATTTTCATGGAGCAACTCCACAAAAAACTGATAGGATATAAGTGTGATACACCAAAATATTTATGTGAGTAAGCCCTATTAGCACCCATACTTAGAAATGCGGCGACTCGTCTAGGTATTTTAGAAATTCAGATTTTGTTTACTGACCACCATTGGTGAATCACATTTTCATGGAGCAACTCCACAAAAAACTGATAGGATATAAGTGTGATACAGCAAAATGTTTGCATGAGTAAGGCCTATTAGTGCCCATATTTAGAAATGCGGCGACTAATCTAGGTATTTCAGAAATTCAGATTTTGTTTACTGACCACCATTGGTGAATCACATTTTCATGGAGCAACTCCACAAAAAACTGATAGGATATAAGTGTGATACACCAAAATGTTTGTATGAGTAAGGCCTATTAGTACCCATATTTAGAAATGCGGCGACTAATCTAGGTATTTCAGAAATTCAGATTTTGTTTACTGACCACCATTGGTGAATCACATTTTCATGGAGCAACTCCACAAAAAACTGACAGGATATAAGTGTGATACACCAAAATGTTTGTATGAGTAAGGCCTATTAGTGCCCATATTTAGAAATGCGGCGACTAATCTAGGTATTTCAGAAATTCAGATTTTGTTTACTGACCACCATTGGTGAATCACATTTTCATGGAGCAACTCCACAAAAAACTGACAGGATATAAGTGTGATACAGCAAAATGTTTGTATGAGTAAGGCCTATTAGCACCCATACTTAGAAATGCGGCGACTGGTCTAGGTATTTCAGAAATTCAGATTTTGTTTACTGACCACCATTGGTGAATCACATTTTCATGGAGCAACTCCACAAAAAACTGATAGGATATAAGTGTGATACTCCAAAATATTTATATGAGTAAGGGCTATTAGCACCCATACTTAGAAATGCGGCGACTGGTCTAGGTATTTCAGAAATTCAGATTTTGTTTACTGACCACCATTGGTGAATCACATTTTCATGGAGCAACTCCACAAAAAACTGATAGGATATAAGTGTGATACACCAAAATGTTTGTATGAGTAAGGCCTATTAGTGCCCATATTTAGAAATGCGGCGACTAATCTAGGTATTTCAGAAATTCAGATTTTGTTTACTGACCACCATTGGTGAATCACATTTTCATGGAGCAACTCCACAAAAAACTGATAGGATATAAGTGTGATACACCAAAATATTTATATGAGTAAGCCCTATTAGCACCCATACTTAGAAATGCGGCGACTCGTCTAGGTATTTTAGAAATTCAGATTTTGTTTACTGACCACCATTGGTGAATCACATTTTCATGGAGCAACTCCACAAAAAACTGATAGGATATAAGTGTGATACACCAAAATGTTTGTATGAGTAAGACCTATTAGTGCCCATATTTAGAAATGCGGCGACTAATCTAGGTATTTCAGAAATTCAGATTCTGTTTACTGACCACCATTGGTGAATCACATTTTCATGGAGCAACTCCACAAAAAACTGATAGGATATAAGTGTATACACCAAAATGTTTGTATGAGTAAGGCCTATTAGTGCCCATATTTAGAAATGCGGCGACTAATCTAGGTATTTCAGAAATTCAGATTTTGTTTACTGACCACCATTGGTGAATCACATTTTCATGGAGCAACTCCACAAAAAACTGATAGGATATAAGTGTGATACACCAAAATATTTATATGAGTAAGCCCTATTAGCACCCATACTTCGAAATGCGGCGACTCGTCTAGGTATTTTAGAAATTCAGATTTTGTTTACTGACCACCATTGGTGAATCACATTTTCATGGAGCAACTCCACAAAAAACTGATAGGATATAAGTGTGATACACCAAAATATTTATATGAGTAAGCCCTATTAGCACCCATACTTAGAAATGCGGCGACTCGTCTAGGTATTTTAGAAATTCAGATTTTGTTTACTGACCACCATTGGTGAATCACATTTTCATGGAGCAACTCCACAAAAAACTGATAGGATATAAGTGTATACACCAAAATGTTTGTATGAGTAAGGCCTATTAGTGCCCATATTTAGAAATGCGGCGACTAATCTAGGTATTTCAGAAATTCAGATTTTGTTTACTGACCACCATTGGTGAATCACATTTTCATGGAGCAACTCCACAAAAAACTGATAGGATATAAGTGTGATACACCAAAATATTTATATGAGTAAGCCCTATTAGCACCCATACTTCGAAATGCGGCGACTCGTCTAGGTATTTTAGAAATTCAGATTTTGTTTACTGACCACCATTGGTGAATCACATTTTCATGGAGCAACTCCACAAAAAACTGATAGGATATAAGTGTGATACACCAAAATGTTTGTATGAGTAAGGCCTATTAGTGCCCATATTTAGAAATGCGGCGACTAATCTAGGTATTTCAGAAATTCAGATTTTGTTTACTGACCACCATTGGTGAATCACATTTTCATGGAGCAACTCCACAAAAAACTGATAGGATATAAGTGTGATACACCAAAATATTTATATGAGAAAGGCCTATTAGTACCCATACTTAGAAATGCGGCGACTGGTCTAGGTATTTCAGAAATTCAGATTTTGTTTACTGACCACCATTGGTGAATCACATTTTCATCGAGCAACTCCACAAAAAACTGATAGGATAAAAGTGTGATACACCAAAATGTTTGTATGAGTAAGGCCTATTAGTACCCATATTTAGAAATGCGGCGACTAATCTAGGTATTTCAGAAATTCAGATTTTGTTTACTGACCACCATTGGTGAATCACATTTTCATGGAGCAACTCCACAAAAAACTGATAGGATATAAGTGTGATACACCAAAATGTTTGTATGAGTAAGGCCTATTAGTACCCATATTTAGAAATGCGGCGACTAATCTAGGTATTTCAGAAATTCAGATTTTGTTTACTGACCACCATTGGTGAATCACATTTTCATGGAGCAACTCCACAAAAAACTGACAGGATATAAGTGTGATACACCAAAATGTTTGTATGAGTAAGGCCTATTAGTGCCCATATTTAGAAATGCGGCGACTAATCTAGGTATTTCAGAAATTCAGATTTTGTTTACTGACCACCATTGGTGAATCACATTTTCATGGAGCAACTCCACAAAAAACTGATAGGATATAAGTGTGATACAGCAAAATGTTTGCATGAGTAAGGCCTATTAGTGCCCATATTTAGAAATGCGGCGACTAATCTAGGTATTTCAGAAATTCAGATTTTGTTTACTGACCACCATTGGTGAATCACATTTTCATGGAGCAACTCCACAAAAAACTGACAGGATATAAGTGTGATACACCAAAATGTTTGTATGAGTAAGGCCTATTAGTGCCCATATTTAGAAATGCGGCGACTAATCTAGGTATTTCAGAAATTCAGATTTTGTTTACTGACCACCATTGGTGAATCACATTTTCATGGAGCAACTCCACAAAAAACTGATAGGATATAAGTGTGATACACCAAAATATTTATATGAGTAAGGCCTATTAGCACCCATACTTAGAAATGCGGCGACTGGTCTAGGTATTTCAGAAATTCAGATTTTGTTTACTGACCACCATTGGTGAATCACATTTTCATGGAGCAACTCCACAAAAAACTGATAGGATATAAGTGTGATACACCAAAATATTTATATGAGTAAGGCCTATTAGTACCCATACTTAGAAATGCGGCGACTGGTCTAGGTATTTCAGAAATTCAGATTTTGTTTACTGACCACCATTGGTGAGTCACATTTTCATGGAGCAACTCCACAAAAAACTGATAGGATATAAGTGTGATACACCAAAATGTTTGTATGAGTAAGGCCTATTATTGCCCATATTTAGAAATGCGGCGACTAATCTAGGTATTTCAGAAATTCAGATTTTGTTTACTGACCACCATTGGTGAATCACATTTTCATGGAGCAACTCCACAAAAAACTGATAGGATATAAGTGTGATACACCAAAATGTTTGTATGAGTAAGGCCTATTAGTGCCCATATTTAGAAATGCGGCGACTAATCTAGGTATTTCAGAAATTCAGATTTTGTTTACTGACCACCATTGGTGAATCACATTTTCATGGAGCAACTCCACAAAAAACTGATAGGATATAAGTGTGATACACCAAAATGTTTGTATGAGTAAGGCCTATTAGTGCCCATATTTAGAAATGCGGCGACTGGTCTAGGTATTTCAGAAATTCAGATTTTGTTTACTGACCACCATTGGTGAATCACATTTTCATGGAGGAACTCCACAAAAAACTGATAGGATATAAGTGTGATACACCAAAATATTTATATGAGTAAGGCCTATTAGCACCCATACTTAGAAATGCGGCGACTGGTCTAGGTATTTCAGAAATTCAGATTTTGTTTACTGACCACCATTGGTGAATCACATTTCCATGGAGCAACTCCACAAAAAACTGATAGGATATAAGTGTGATACACCAAAATGTTTGTATGAGTAAGGCCTATTAGTGCCCATATTTAGAAATGCGGCGACTGGTCTAGGTATTTCAGAAATTCAGATTTTGTTTACTGACCACCATTGGTGAATCACATTTTCATGGAGGAACTCCACAAAAAACTGATAGGATAAAAGTGTGATACACCAAAATATTTATATGAGTAAGGCCTATTAGTACCCATACTTAGAAATGCGGCGACTGGTCTAGGTATTTCAGAAATTCAGATTTTGTTTACTGACCACCATTGGTGAATCACATTTTCATGGAGGAACTCCACAAAAAACTGATAGGATATAAGTGTGATACACCAAAATATTTATATGAGTAAGGCCTATTAGTACCCATACTTAGAAATGCGGCGACTGGTCTAGGTATTTCAGAAATTCAGATTTTGTTTACTGACCACCATTGGTGAATCACATTTTCATGGAGGAACTCCACAAAAAACTGATAGGATATAAGTGTGATACACCAAAATATTTATATGAGTAAGGCCTATTAGTACCCATACTTAGAAATGCGGCGACTGGTCTAGGTATTTCAGAAATTCAGATTTTGTTTACTGACCACCATTGGTAAATCACATTTTCATGGAGCAACTCCACAAAAAACTGATAGGATATAAGTGTGATCCACCAAAATGTTTGTATGAGTAAGGCCTATTAGTGCCCATATTTAGAAATGCGGCGACTGGTCTAGGTATTTCAGAAATTCAGATTTTGTTTACTGACCACCATTGGTGAATCACATTTTCATGGAGGAACTCCACAAAAAACTGATAGGATATAAGTGTGATACACCAAAATATTTATATGAGTAAGGCCTATTAGTACCCATACTTAGAAATGCGGCGACTGGTCTAGGTATTTCAGAAATTCAGATTTTGTTTACTGACCACCATTGGTGAATCACATTTTCATGGAGCAACTCCACAAAAAACTGATAGGATATAAGTGTGATACACCAAAATATTTGTATGAGTAAGGCCTATTAGTGCCCATATTTAGAAATGCGGCGACTAATCTAGGTATTTCAGAAATTCAGATTTTGTTTACTGACCACCATTGGTGAATCACATTTTCATGGAGCAACTCCACAAAAAACTGATAGGATATAAGTGTGATACACCAAAATATTTATATGAGTAAGGCCTATTAGTACCCATACTTAGAAATGCGGCGACTGGTATAGGTATTTCAGAAATTCAGATTTTGTTTACTGACCACCATTGGTGAATCACATTTTCATGGAGCAACTCCACAAAAAACTGATAGGATATAAGTGTGATACACCAAAATGTTTGTATGAGTAAGGCCTATTAGTGCCCATATTTAGAAATGCGGCGACTAATCTAGGTATTTCAGAAATTCAGATTTTGTTTACTGACCACCATTGGTGAATCACATTTTCATGGAGCAACTCCACAAAAAACTGATAGGATATAAGTGTGATACACCAAAATGTTTGTATGAGTAAGGCCTATTAGTGCCCATATTTAGAAATGCGGCGACTGGTCTAGGTATTTCAGAAATTCAGATTTTGTTTACTGACCACCATTGGTGAATCACATTTTCATGGAGGAACTCCACAAAAACTGATAGGATATAAGTGTGATACACCAAAATATTTATATGAGTAAGGCCTATTAGTACCCATACTTAGAAATGCGGCGACTGGTCTAGGTATTTCAGAAATTCAGATTTTGTTTACTGACCACCATTGGTGAATCACATTTTCATGGAGCAACTCCACAAAAAAACTGATAGGATATAAGTGTGATACACCAAAATGTTTGTATGAGTAAGGCCTATTAGTGCCCATATTTAGAAATGCGGCGACTAATCTAGGTATTTCAGAAATTCAGATTTTGTTTACTGACCACCATTGGTGAATCACATTTTCATGGAGCAACTCCACAAAAAAACTGATAGGATATAAGTGTGATACACCAAAATGTTTGTATGAGTAAGGCCTATTAGTGCCCATATTTAGAAATGCGGCGACTAATCTAGGTATTTCAGAAATTCAGATTTTGTTTACTGACCACCATTGGTGAATCACATTTTCATGGAGCAACTCCACAAAAAACTGATAGGATATAAGTGTGATACACCAAAATATTTATATGAGTAAGGCCTATTAGTACCCATACTTAGAAATGCGGCGACTGGTCTAGGTATTTCAGAAATTCAGATTTTGTTTACTGACCACCATTGGTGAATCACATTTTCATGGAGCAACTCCACAAAAAACTGATAGGATATAAGTGTGATACACCAAAATGTTTGTATGAGTAAGGCCTATTAGTGCCCATATTTAGAAATGCGGCGACTAATCTAGGTATTTCAGAAATTCAGATTTTGTTTACTGACCACCATTGGTGAATCACATTTTCATGGAGCAACTCCACAAAAAACTGATAGGATATAAGTGTGATACACCAAAATATTTATATGAGTAAGGCCTATTAGTACCCATACTTAGAAATATGGCGACTGGTATAGGTATTTCAGAAATTCAGATTTTGTTTACTGACCACCATTGGTGAATCACATTTTCATGGAGCAACTCCACAAAAAACTGATAGGATATAAGTGTGATACACCAAAATATTTGTATGAGTAAGGCCTATTAGTGCCCATATTTAGAAATGCGGCGACTAATCTAGGTATTTCAGAAATTCAGATTTTGTTTACTGACCACCATTGGTGAATCACATTTTCATGGAGCAACTCCACAAAAAACTGATAGGATATAAGTGTGATACAGCAAAATGTTTGTATGAGCAAGGCCTATTAGTGCCCATATTTAGAAATGCGGCGACTAATCTAGGTATTTCAGAAATTCAGATTTTGTTTACTGACCACCATTGGTGAATCACATTTTCATGGAGCAACTCCACAAAAAACTGATAGGATATATGTGTGATACACCAAAATGTTTGTATGAGTAAGGCCTATTAGTGCCCATATTTAGAAATGCGGCGACTAATCTAGGTATTTCAGAAATTCAGATTTTGTTTACTGACCACCATTGGTGAATCACATTTTCATGGAGCAACTCCACAAAAAACTGATAGGATATAAGTGTGATACACCAAAATATTTATATGAATAAGGCCTATTAGCACCCATACTTATAAATGCGGCGACTGGTCTAGGTATTTCAGAAATTCAGATTTTGTTTACTGACCACCATTGGTGAGTCACATTTTCATGGAGCAACTCCACAAAAAACTGATAGGATATAAGTGTGATACACCAAAATATTTATATGAATAAGGCCTATTAGCACCCATACTTATAAATGCGGCGACTGGTCTAGGTATTTCAGAAATTCAGATTTTGTTTACTGACCACCATTGGTGAATCACATTTTCATGGAGCAACTCTACAAAAAACTGATAGGATATAAGTGTGATACAGCAAAATGTTTGTATGAGCAAGGCCTATTAATGCCCATATTTAGAAATGCGGCGACTAGTCTAGGTATTTCAGAAATTCAGATTTTGTTTACTGACCACCATTGGTGAATCACATTTTCATGGAGCAACTCCACAAAAAACTGATAGGATATAAGTGTGCTACACCAAAATATTTATATGAGTAAGGCCTATTAGCACCCATACTTAGAAATGCGGCGACTGGTCTAGGTATTTCAGAAATTCAGGTTTTGTTTACTGACCACCATTGGTGAATCACATTTTCATGGAGCAACTCCACAAAAAACTGATAGGATATAAGTGTGATACACCAAAATGTTTATATGAGTAAGGCCTATTAGCACCCATACTTAGAAATGCGGCGACTGGTCTAGGTATTTCAGAAATTCAGATTTTGTTTACTGACCACCATTGGTGAATCACATTTTCATGGAGCAACTCCACAAAAAACTAATAGGATATAAGTGTGATACACCAAAATGTTTATATGAGTAAGGCCTATTAGCACCCATAGTTAGAAATGCGGCGACTGGTCTAGGTATTTCAGAAATTCAGATTTTGTTTACTGACCACCATTGGTGAATCACATTTTCATGGAGCAACTCCACAAAAAACTGATAGGATATAAGTGCGATACAGCAAAATGTTTGTATGAGCAAGGCCTATTAGTGCCCATATTTAGAAATGCGGCGACTAATCTAGGTATTTCAGAAATTCAGATTTTGTTTACTGACCACCATTGGTGAATCACATTTTCATGGAGCAACTCCACAAAAAACTGATAGGATATAAGTGTGATACACCAAAATGTTTGTATGAGTAAGGCCTATTAGTGCCCATATTTAGAAATGCGGCGACTGGTCTAGGTATTTCAGAAATTCAGATTTTGTTTACTGACCACCATTGGTGAATCACATTTTCATGGAGCAACTCCACAAAAAACTGATAGGATATAAGTGTGATACACCAAAATGTTTGTATGAGTAAGGCCTATTAGTGCCCATATTTAGAAATGCGGCGACTAATCTAGGTATTTCAGAAATTCAGATTTTGTTTACTGACCACCATTGGTGAATCACATTTTCATGGACCAACTCCACAAAAAACTGATAGGATATAAGTGTGATACACCAAAATGTTTGTATGAGTAAGGCCTATTAGTGCCCATATTTAGAAATGCGGCGACTAATCTAGGTATTTCAGAAATTCAGATTTTGTTTACTGACCACCATTGGTGAATCACATTTTCATGGAGCAACTCCACAAAAAACTGATAGGATATAAGTGTGATACACCAAAATGTTTGTATGAGTAAGGCCTATTAGTGCCCATATTTAAAAATGCGGCGACTAATCTAGGTATTTCAGAAATTCAGATTTTGTTTACTGACCACCATTGGTGAATCACATTTTCATGGACCAACTCCACAAAAAACTGATAGGATATAAGTGTGATACACCAAAATGTTTGTATGAGTAAGGCCTATTAGTGCCCATATTTAGAAATGCGGCGACTAATCTAGGTATTTCAGAAATTCAGATTTTGTTTACTGACCACCATTGGTGAATCACATTTTCATGGAGCAACTCCACAAAAAACTGATAGGATATAAGTGTGATACACCAAAATATTTATATGAGTAAGGCCTATTAACACCCATACTTGGAAATGCGGCGACTGGTCTAGGTATTTCAGAAATTCAGATTTTGTTTACTGACCACCATTGGTGAATCACATTTTCATGGAGCAACTCCACAAAAAACTGATAGGATATAAGTGTGATACAGCAAAATGTTTGTATGAATAAGGCCTATTAGCACCCATATTTAGAAATGCGGCGACTGGTCTAGGTATTTCAGAAATTCAGATTTTGTTTACTGACCACCATTGGTGAATCACATTTTCATGGAGCAACTCCACAAAAAACTGATAGGATATAAGTGTGATACTCCAAAATATTTATATGAGTAAGGGCTATTAGCACCCATACTTAGAAATGCGGCGACTGGTCTAGGTATTTCAGAAATTCAGATTTTGTTTACTGACCACCATTGGTGAATCACATTTTCATGGAGCAACTCCACAAAAAACTGATAGGATATAAGTGTGATACAGCAAAATGTTTGTATGAGTAAGGCCTATTAGCACCCATACTTAGAAATGCGGCGACTGGTCTAGGTATTTCAGAAATTCAGATTTTGTTTACTGACCACCATTGGTGAATCACATTTTCATGGAGCAACTCCACAAAAAACTGATAGGATATAAGTGTGATACACCAAAATATTTATATGAGTAAGGCCTATTAGTACCCATACTTAGAAATACGGCGACTGGTATAGGTATTTCAGAAATTCAGATTTTGTTTACTGACCACCATTGGTGAATCACATTTTCATGGAGCAACTCCACAAAAAACTGATAGGATATAAGTGTGATACACCAAAATGTTTGAATGAGTAAGGCCTATTAGTGCCCATCTTTAGAAATGCGGCGACTAATCTAGGTATTTCAGAAATTCAGATTTTGTTTACTGACCACCATTGGTGAATCACATTTTCATGGAGCAACTCCACAAAAAACTGATAGGATATAAGTGTGATACACCAAAATGTTTGTATGAGTAAGGCCTATTAGTGCCCATATTTAGAAATGCGGCGACTAATCTAGGTATTTCAGAAATTCAGATTTTGTTTACTGACCACCATTGGTGAATCACATTTTCATGGAGCAACTCCACAAAAAACTGATAGGATATAAGTGTGATACACCAAAATATTTATATGAGTAAGGCCTATTAGTACCCATACTTAGAAATGCGGCGACTGGTCTAGGTATTTCAGAAATTCAGATTTTGTTTACTGACCACCATTGGTGAATCACATTTTCATGGAGCAACTCCACAAAAAACTGATAGGATATAAGTGTGATACACCAAAATATTTATATGAGTAAGGCCTATTAGTACCCATACTTAGAAATGCGGCGACTGGTATAGGTATTTCAGAAATTCAGATTTTGTTTACTGACCACCATTGGTGAATCACATTTTCATGGAGCAACTCCACAAAAAACTGATAGGATATAAGTGTGATACACCAAAATGTTTGTATGAGTAAGGCCTATTAGTGCCCATATTTAGAAATGCGGCGACTAATCTAGGTATTTCAGAAATTCAGATTTTGTTTACTGACCACCATTGGTGAATCACATTTTCATG
Organism: Leucophora obtusa; assembly: GCA_949987735.1. Taxonomy (NCBI): domain Eukaryota; kingdom Metazoa; phylum Arthropoda; class Insecta; order Diptera; family Anthomyiidae; genus Leucophora; species Leucophora obtusa. The sequence continues at coordinate 183,510,341 of OX465296.1, forward strand.
GAGCAACTCCACAAAAAACTGATAGGATATAAGTGTGATACACCAAAATATTTATATGAGTAAGGCCTATTAGTACCCATACTTAGAAATGCGGCGACTGGTCTAGGTATTTCAGAAATTCAGATTTTGTTTACTGACCACCATTGGTGAATCACATTTTCATGGAGCAACTCCACAAAAAACTGATAGGATATAAGTGTGATACACCAAAATGTATGTATGAGTAAGGCCTATTAGTGCCCATATTTAGAAATGCGGCGACTAATCTAGGTATTTCAGAAATTCAGATTTTGTTTACTGACCACCATTGGTGAATCACATTTTCATGGAGCAACTCCACAAAAAACTGATAGGATATAAGTGTGATACACCAAAATATTTATATGAGTAAGGCCTATTAGTACCCATACTTAGAAATACGGCGACTGGTATAGGTATTTCAGAAATTCAGATTTTGTTTACTGACCACCATTGGTGAATCACATTTTCATGGAGCAACTCCACAAAAAACTGATAGGATATAAGTGTGATACACCAAAATGTTTGTATGAGTAAGGCCTATTAGTGCCCATCTTTAGAAATGCGGCGACTAATCTAGGTATTTCAGAAATTCAGATTTTGTTTACTGACCACCATTGGTGAATCACATTTTCATGGAGCAACTCCACAAAAAACTGATAGGATATAAGTGTGATACACCAAAATATTTATATGAGTAAGGCCTATTAGTACCCATACTTAGAAATGCGGCGACTGGTATAGGTATTTCAGAAATTCAGATTTTGTTTACTGACCACCATTGGTGAATCACATTTTCATGGAGCAACTCCACAAAAAACTGATAGGATATAAGTGTGATACACCAAAATATTTATATGAATAAGGCCTATTAGCACCCATACTTATAAATGCGGCGACTGGTCTAGGTATTTCAGAAATTCAGATTTTGTTTACTGACCACCATTGGTGAATCACATTTTCATGGAGCAACTCTACAAAAAACTGATAGGATATAAGTGTGATACAGCAAAATGTTTGTATGAGCAAGGCCTATTAATGCCCATATTTAGAAATGCGGCGACTAGTCTAGGTATTTCAGAAATTCAGATTTTGTTTACTGACCACCATTGGTGAATCACATTTTCATGGAGCAACTCCACAAAAAACTGATAGGATATAAGTGTGCTACACCAAAATATTTATATGAGTAAGGCCTATTAGCACCCATACTTAGAAATGCGGCGACTGGTCTAGGTATTTCAGAAATTCAGGTTTTGTTTACTGACCACCATTGGTGAATCACATTTTCATGGAGCAACTCCACAAAAAACTGATAGGATATAAGTGTGATACACCAAAATGTTTATATGAGTAAGGCCTATTAGCACCCATACTTAGAAATGCGGCGACTGGTCTAGGTATTTCAGAAATTCAGATTTTGTTTACTGACCACCATTGGTGAATCACATTTTCATGGAGCAACTCCACAAAAAACTAATAGGATATAAGTGTGATACACCAAAATGTTTATATGAGTAAGGCCTATTAGCACCCATAGTTAGAAATGCGGCGACTGGTCTAGGTATTTCAGAAATTCAGATTTTGTTTACTGACCACCATTGGTGAATCACATTTTCATGGAGCAACTCCACAAAAAACTGATAGGATATAAGTGCGATACAGCAAAATGTTTGTATGAGCAAGGCCTATTAGTGCCCATATTTAGAAATGCGGCGACTAATCTAGGTATTTCAGAAATTCAGATTTTGTTTACTGACCACCATTGGTGAATCACATTTTCATGGAGCAACTCCACAAAAAACTGATAGGATATAAGTGTGATACACCAAAATGTTTGTATGAGTAAGGCCTATTAGTGCCCATATTTAGAAATGCGGCGACTGGTCTAGGTATTTCAGAAATTCAGATTTTGTTTACTGACCACCATTGGTGAATCACATTTTCATGGAGCAACTCCACAAAAAACTGATAGGATATAAGTGTGATACACCAAAATGTTTGTATGAGTAAGGCCTATTAGTGCCCATATTTAGAAATGCGGCGACTAATCTAGGTATTTCAGAAATTCAGATTTTGTTTACTGACCACCATTGGTGAATCACATTTTCATGGACCAACTCCACAAAAAACTGATAGGATATAAGTGTGATACACCAAAATGTTTGTATGAGTAAGGCCTATTAGTGCCCATATTTAGAAATGCGGCGACTAATCTAGGTATTTCAGAAATTCAGATTTTGTTTACTGACCACCATTGGTGAATCACATTTTCATGGAGCAACTCCACAAAAAACTGATAGGATATAAGTGTGATACACCAAAATATTTATATGAGTAAGGCCTATTAACACCCATACTTGGAAATGCGGCGACTGGTCTAGGTATTTCAGAAATTCAGATTTTGTTTACTGACCACCATTGGTGAATCACATTTTCATGGAGCAACTCCACAAAAAACTGATAGGATATAAGTGTGATACAGCAAAATGTTTGTATGAATAAGGCCTATTAGCACCCATATTTAGAAATGCGGCGACTGGTCTAGGTATTTCAGAAATTCAGATTTTGTTTACTGACCACCATTGGTGAATCACATTTTCATGGAGCAACTCCACAAAAAACTGATAGGATATAAGTGTGATACTCCAAAATATTTATATGAGTAAGGGCTATTAGCACCCATACTTAGAAATGCGGCGACTGGTCTAGGTATTTCAGAAATTCAGATTTTGTTTACTGACCACCATTGGTGAATCACATTTTCATGGAGCAACTCCACAAAAAACTGATAGGATATAAGTGTGATACAGCAAAATGTTTGTATGAGTAAGGCCTATTAGCACCCATACTTAGAAATGCGGCGACTGGTCTAGGTATTTCAGAAATTCAGATTTTGTTTACTGACCACCATTGGTGAATCACATTTTCATGGAGCAACTCCACAAAAAACTGATAGGATATAAGTGTGATACAGCAAAATGTTTGTATGAGTAAGGCCTATTAGCACCCATACTTAGAAATGCGGCGACTAATCTAGGTATTTCAGAAATTCAGATTTTGTTTACTGACCACCATTGGTGAATCACATTTTCATGGAGCAACTCCACAAAAAACTGATAGGATATAAGTGTGATACTCCAAAATATTTATATGAGTAAGGGCTATTAGCACCCATACTTAGAAATGCGGCGACTGGTCTAGGTATTTCAGAAATTCAGATTTTGTTTACTGACCACCATTGGTGAATCACATTTTCATGGAGCAACTCCACAAAAAACTGATAGGATATAAGTGTGATACAGCAAAATGTTTGTATGAGTAAGGCCTATTAGCACCCATACTTAGAAATGCGGCGACTGGTCTAGGTATTTCAGAAATTCAGATTTTGTTTACTGACCACCATTGGTGAATCACATTTTCATGGAGCAACTCCACAAAAAACTGATAGGATATAAGTGTGATACACCAAAATATTTATATGAGTAAGGCCTATTAGTACCCATACTTAGAAATACGGCGACTGGTATAGGTATTTCAGAAATTCAGATTTTGTTTACTGACCACCATTGGTGAATCACATTTTCATGGAGCAACTCCACAAAAAACTGATAGGATATAAGTGTGATACACCAAAATGTTTGAATGAGTAAGGCCTATTAGTGCCCATCTTTAGAAATGCGGCGACTAATCTAGGTATTTCAGAAATTCAGATTTTGTTTACTGACCACCATTGGTGAATCACATTTTCATGGAGCAACTCCACAAAAAACTGATAGGATATAAGTGTGATACACCAAAATGTTTGTATGAGTAAGGCCTATTAGTGCCCATATTTAGAAATGCGGCGACTAATCTAGGTATTTCAGAAATTCAGATTTTGTTTACTGACCACCATTGGTGAATCACATTTTCATGGAGCAACTCCACAAAAAACTGATAGGATATAAGTGTGATACACCAAAATATTTATATGAGTAAGGCCTATTAGTACCCATACTTAGAAATGCGGCGACTGGTCTAGGTATTTCAGAAATTCAGATTTTGTTTACTGACCACCATTGGTGAATCACATTTTCATGGAGCAACTCCACAAAAAACTGATAGGATATAAGTGTGATACACCAAAATATTTATATGAGTAAGGCCTATTAGTACCCATACTTAGAAATGCGGCGACTGGTATAGGTATTTCAGAAATTCAGATTTTGTTTACTGACCACCATTGGTGAATCACATTTTCATGGAGCAACTCCACAAAAAACTGATAGGATATAAGTGTGATACACCAAAATGTTTGTATGAGTAAGGCCTATTAGTGCCCATATTTAGAAATGCGGCGACAAATCTAGGTATTTCAGAAATTCAGATTTTGTTTACTGACCACCATTGGTGAATCACATTTTCATGGAGCAACTCCACAAAAAACTGATAGGATATAAGTGTGATACACCAAAATATTTATATGAGTAAGGCCTATTAGTACCCATACTTAGAAATGCGGCGACTGGTCTAGGTATTTCAGAAATTCAGATTTTGTTTACTGACCACCATTGGTGAATCACATTTTCATGGAGCAACTCCACAAAAAACTGATAGGATATAAGTGTGATACACCAAAATGTATGTATGAGTAAGGCCTATTAGTGCCCATATTTAGAAATGCGGCGACTAATCTAGGTATTTCAGAAATTCAGATTTTGTTTACTGACCACCATTGGTGAATCACATTTTCATGGAGCAACTCCACAAAAAACTGATAGGATATAAGTGTGATACACCAAAATATTTATATGAGTAAGGCCTATTAGTACCCATACTTAGAAATACGGCGACTGGTATAGGTATTTCAGAAATTCAGATTTTGTTTACTGACCACCATTGGTGAATCACATTTTCATGGAGCAACTCCACAAAAAACTGATAGGATATAAGTGTGATACACCAAAATGTTTGTATGAGTAAGGCCTATTAGTGCCCATCTTTAGAAATGCGGCGACTAATCTAGGTATTTCAGAAATTCAGATTTTGTTTACTGACCACCATTGGTGAATCACATTTTCATGGAGCAACTCCACAAAAAACTGATAGGATATAAGTGTGATACACCAAAATGTTTGTATGAGTAAGGCCTATTAGTGCCCATATTTAGAAATGCGGCGACTAATCTAGGTATTTCAGAAATTCAGATTTTGTTTACTGACCACCATTGGTGAATCACATTTTCATGGAGCAACTCCACAAAAAACTGATAGGATATAAGTGTGATACACCAAAATGTTTGTATGAGTAAGGCCTATTAGTGCCCATATTTAGAAATGCGGCGACTAATCTAGGTATTTCAGAAATTCAGATTTTGTTTACTGACCACCATTGGTGAATCACATTTTCATGGAGCAACTCCACAAAAAACTGATAGGATATAAGTGTGATACACCAAAATATTTATATGAGTAAGGCCTATTAGTACCCATACTTAGAAATGCGGCGACTGGTCTAGGTATTTCAGAAATTCAGATTTTGTTTACTGACCACCATTGGTGAATCACATTTTCATGGAGCAACTCCACCAAAAACTGATAGGATATAAGTGTGATACACCAAAATGTTTGTATGAGTAAGGCCTATTAGTGCCCATATTTAGAAATGCGGCGACTAATCTAAGTATTTCAGAAATTCAGATTTTGTTTACTGACCACCATTGGTGAATCACATTTTCATGGAGCAACTCCACAAAAAACTGATAGGATATAAGTGTGATACACCAAAATGTTTGTATAAGTAAGGCCTATTAGTGCCCATATTTAGAAATGCGGCGACTAATCGAGGTATTTCAGAAATTCAGATTTTGTTTACTGACCACCATTGGTGAATCACATTTTCATGGAGCAACTCCACAAAAAACTGATAGGATATAAGTGTGATACACCAAAATATTTATATGAGTAAGGCCTATTAGCACCCATACTTAGAAATGCGGCGACTGGTCTAGGTATTTCAGAAATTCAGATTTTGTTTACTGACCACCATTGGTGAAACACATTTTCATGGAGCAACTCCACAAAAAACTGATAGGATATAAGTGTGATACACCAAAATGTTTGTATGAGTAAGGCCTATTAGTGCCCATATTTAGAAATGCGGCGACTAATCTAGGTATTTCAGAAATTCAGATTTTGTTTACTGACCACCATTGGTGAATCACATTTTCATGGAGCAACTCCACAAAAAACTGATAGGATATAAGTGTGATACACCAAAATGTTTGTATGAGTAAGGCCTATTAGTGCCCATATTTAGAAATGCGGCGACTAATCTAGGTATTTCAGAAATTCAGATTTTGTTTACTGACCACCATTGGTGAATCACATTTTCATGGAGCAACTCCACAAAAAACTGATAGGATATAAGTGTGATACACCAAAATGTTTGTATGAGTAAGGCCTATTAGTGCCCATATTTAGAAATGCGGCGACTAATCTAGGTATTTCAGAAATTCAGATTTTGTTTACTGACCACCGTTGGTTAATCACATTTTCATGGAGCAACTCCACAAAAAACTGATAGGATATAAGTGTGATACAGCAAAATGTTTGTATGAGCAAGGCCTATTAGTGCCCATATTTAGAAATGCGGCGACTAATCTAGGTATTTCAGAAATTCAGATTTTGTTTACTGACCACCATTGGTGAATCACATTTTCATGGAGCAACTCCACAAAAAACTGATAGGATATAAGTGTGATACACCAAAATATTTATATGAATAAGGCCTATTAGCACCCATACTTAGAAATGCGGCGACTGGTCTAGGTATTTCAGAAATTCAGATTTTGTTTACTGACCACCATTGGTGAATCACATTTTCATGGAGCAACTCCACAAAAAACTGATAGGATATAAGTGTGATACACCAAAATGTTTGTATGAGTAAGGCCTATTAGTGCCCATATTTAAAAATGCGGCGACTAATCTAGGTATTTCAGAAATTCAGATTTTGTTTACTGACCACCATTGGTGAATCACATTTTCATGGAGCAACTCCACAAAAAACTGATAGGATATAAGTGTGATACACCAAAATATTTATATGAGTAAGCCCTATTAGCACCCATACTTAGAAATGCGGCGACTCGTCTAGGTATTTCAGAAATTCAGATTTTGTTTACTGACCACCATTGGTGAATCACATTTTCATGGAGCAACTCCACAAAAAACTGATAGGATATATTTATATGAGTAAGGCCTATTAGCACCCATACTTAGAAATGCGGCGACTGGTCTAGGTATTTCAGAAATTCAGATTTTGTTTACTGACCACCATTGGTGAATCACATTTTCATGGAGCAACTCCACAAAAAACTGATAGGATATAAGTGTGATACACCAAAATATTTATATGAGTAAGCCCTATTAGCACCCATACTTAGAAATGCGGCGACTCGTCTAGGTATTTCAGAAATTCAGATTTTGTTTACTGACCACCATTGGTGAATCACATTTTCATGGAGCAACTCCACAAAAAACTGATAGGATATATTTATATGAGTAAGGCCTATTAGCACCCATACTTAGAAATGCGGCGACTCGTCTAGGTATTTTAGAAATTCAGATTTTGTTTACTGACCACCATTGGTGAATCACATTTTCATGGAGCAACTCCACAAAAAACTGATAGGATATAAGTATGATACACCAAAATATTTATATGAGTAAGCCCTATTAGCACCCATACTTAGAAATGCGGCGACTCGTCTAGGTATTTCAGAAATTCAGATTTTGTTTACTGACCACCATTGGTGAATCACATTTTCATGGAGCAACTCCACAAAAAACTGATAGGATATAAGTGTGATACACCAAAATATTTATATGAATAAGGCCTATTAGCACCCATACTTAGAAATGCGGCGACTAATCTAGGTATTTCAGAAATTCAGATTTTGTTTACTGACCACCATTGGTGAATCACATTTTCATGGAGCAACTCCACAAAAAACTGATAGGATATAAGTGTGATACACCAAAATGTTTGTATGAGAAAGGCCTATTAGTGCCCATATTTAGAAATGCGGCGACTAATCTAGGTATTTCAGAAATTCAGATTTTGTTTACTGACCACCATTGGTTAATCACATTTTCATGGAGCAACTCTACAAAAAACTGATAGGATATATTTATATGAGTAAGGCCTATTAGCACCCATACTTAGAAATGCGGCGACTGGTCTAGGTATTTCAGAAATTCAGATTTTGTTTACTGACCACCATTGGTGAATCACATTTTCATGGAGCAACTCCACAAAAAACTGATAGGATATAAGTGTGATACACCAAAATATTTATATGAATAAGGCCTATTAGCACCCATACTTAGAAATGCGGCGACTAATCTAGGTATTTCAGAAATTCAGATTTTGTTTACTGACCACCATTGGTGAATCACATTTTCATGGAGCAACTCCACAAAAAACTGATAGGATATAAGTGTGATACACCAAAATATTTATATGAGTAAGGCCTATTAGCACCCATACTTAGAAATGCGGCGAGTGGTCTAGGTGTTTCAGAAATTCAGATTTTGTTTACTGACCACCATTGGTGAATCACATTTTCATGGAGCAACTCCACAAAAAACTGATAGGATATAAGTGCGATACAGCAAAATGTTTGTATGAGCAAGGCCTATTAGTGCCCATATTTAGAAATGCGGCGACTAATCTAGGTATTTCAGAAATTCAGATTTTGTTTACTGACCACCATTGGTGAATCACATTTTCATGGAGCAACTCCACAAAAAACTGATAGGATATAAGTGTGATACAGCAAAATGTTTGTATGAGTAAGGCCTATTAGTGCCCATATTTAGAAATGCGGCGACTAATCTAGATATTTCAGAAATTCAGATTTTGTTTACTGACCACCTTTGGTGAATCACATTTTCATGGAGCAACTCCACAAAAAACTGATAGGATATAAGTGCGATACAGCAAAATGTTTGTATGAGCAAGGCCTATTAGTGCCCATATTTAGAAATGCGGCGACTAATCTAGGTATTTCAGAAATTCAGATTTTGTTTACTGACTACCATTGGTGAATCACATTTTCATGGAGCAACTCCACAAAAAACTGATAGGATATAAGTGTGATACAGCAAAATGTTTGTATGAGTAAGGCCTATTAGTGCCCATATTTAGAAATGCGGCGACTAATCTAAGTATTTCAGAAATTCAGATTTTGTTTACTGACCACCATTGGTGAATCACATTTTCATGGAGCAACTCCACAAAAAACTGATAGGATATAAGTGCGATACAGCAAAATGTTTGTATGAGCAAGGCCTATTAGTGCCCATATTTAGAAATGCGGCGACTAATCTAGGTATTTCAGAAATTCAGATTTTGTTTACTGACTACCATTGGTGAATCACATTTTCATGGAGCAACTCCACAAAAAACTGATAGGATATAAGTGTGATACAGCAAAATGTTTGTATGAGTAAGGCCTATTAGTGCCCATATTTAGAAATGCGGCGACTAATCTAGATATTTCAGAAATTCAGATTTTGTTTACTGACCACCATTGGTGAATCACATTTTCATGGAGCAACTCCACAAAAAACTGATAGGATATAAGTGCGATACAGCAAAATGTTTGTATGAGCAAGGCCTATTAGTGCCCATATTTAGAAATGCGGCGACTAATCTAGGTATTTCAGAAATTCAGATTTTGTTTACTGACCACCATTGGTGAATCACATTTTCATGGAGCAACTCCACAAAAAACTGATAGGATATAAGTGTGATACAGCAAAATGTTTGTATGAGTAAGGCCTATTAGTGCCCATATTTAGAAATGCGGCGACTAATCTAGATATTTCAGAAATTCAGATTTTGTTTACTGACCACCATTGCTGAATCACATTTTCATGGAGCAACTCCACAAAAAACTGATAGGATATAAGTGCGATACAGCAAAATGTTTGTATGAGCAAGGCCTATTAGTGCCCATATTTAGAAATGCGGCGACTAATCTAGGTATTTCAGAAATTCAGATTTTGTTTACTGACCACCATTGGTGAATCACATTTTCATGGAGCAACTCCACAAAAAACTGATAGGATATAAGTGTGATACAGCAAAATGTTTGTATGAGTAAGGCCTATTAGTGCCCATATTTAGAAATGCGGCGACTAATCTAGGTATTTCAGAAATTCAGATTTTGTTTACTGACCACCATTGGTGAATCACATTTTCATGGAGCAACTCCACAAAAAACTGATAGGATATAAGTGTGATACAGCAAAATGTTTGTATGAGTAAGGCCTATTAGTGCCCATATTTAGAAATGCGGTGACTAATCTAGGTATTTCAGAAATTCAGATTTTGTTTACTGACCACCATTGGTGAATCACATTTTCATGGAGCAACTCCACAAAAAACTGATAGGATATAAGTGCGATACAGCAAAATGTTTGTATGAGCAAGGCCTATTAGTGCCCATATTTAGAAATGCGGCGACTAATCTAGGTATTTCAGAAATTCAGATTTTGTTTACTGACCACCATTGGTGAATCACATTTTCATGGAGCAACTCCACAAAAAACTGATAGGATATAAGTGTGATACAGCAAAATGTTTGTATGAGTAAGGCCTATTAGCGCCCATATTTAGAAATGCGGCGACTAATCTAGGTATTTCAGCAATTCAGATTTTGTTTACTGACCACCATTGGTGAATCACATTTTCATGGAGCAACTCCACAAAAAACTGATAGGGTATAAGTGTGATACACCAAAATATTTATATGAGTAAGGCCTATTAACACCCATACTTAGAAATGCGGCGACTGGTCTAGGTATTTCAGAAATTCAGATTTTGTTTACTGACCACCATTGGTGAATCACATTTTCATGCAGCAACTCCACAAAAAACTGATAGGATATAAGTGCGATACAGCAAAATGTTTGTATGAGCAAGGCCTATTAGTGCCCATATTTAGAAATGCGGCGACTAATCTAGGTATTTCAGAAATTCAGATTTTGTTTACTGACCACCATTGGTGAATCACATTTTCATGGAGCAACTCCACAAAAAACTGATAGGATATAAGTGTGATACACCAAAATATTTATATGAGTAAGGCCTATTAGCACCCATACTTAGAAATGCGGCGACTGGTCTAGGTATTTCAGAAATTCAGATTTTGTTTACTGACCACCATTGGTGAATCACATTTTCATGCAGCAACTCCACAAAAAACTGATAGGATATAAGTGCGATACAGCAAAATGTTTGTATGAGCAAGGCCTATTAGTGCCCATATTTAGAAATGCGGCGACTAATCTAGGTATTTCAGAAATTCAGATTTTGTTTACTGACCACCATTGGTGAATCACATTTTCATGGAGCAACTCCACAAAAAACTGATAGGATATAAGTGTGATACAGCAAAATGTTTGTATGAGTAAGGCCTATTAGTGCCCATATTTAGAAATGCGGCGACTAATCTAGGTATTTCAGAAATTCAGATTTTGTTTACTGAACACCATTGGTGAATCACATTTTCATGAAGCAACTCCACAAAAAACTGATAGGATATAAGTGTGATACACCAAAATATTTATATGAGTAAGGCCGACTAGCACCCATACTTAGAAATGCGGCGACTGGTCTAGGTATTTCAGAAATTCAGATTTTGTTTACTGACCACCATTGGTGAATCACATTTTCATGGAGCAACTCCACAAAAAACTGATAGGATATAAGTGTGATACAGCAAAATGTTTGTATGAGCAAGGCCTATTAGTGCCCATATTTAGAAATGCGGCGACTAATCTAGGTATTTCAGAAATTCAGATTTTGTTTACTGACCACCATTGGTGAATCACATTTTCATGGAGCAACTCCACAAAAAACTGATAGGATATAAGTGTGATACACCAAAATGTTTGTATGAGTAAGGCCTATTAGTGCCCATATTTAGAAATGCGGCGACTAATCTAGGTATTTCAGAAATTCAGATTTTGTTTACTGACCACCATTGGTGAATCACATTTTCATGGAGCAACTCCACAAAAAACTGATAGGATATAAGTGCGATACAGCAAAATGTTTGTATGAGCAAGGCCTATTAGTGCCCATATTTAGAAATGCGGCGACTAATCTAGGTATTTCAGAAATTCAGATTTTGTTTACTGACCACCATTGGTGAATCACATTTTCATGGAGCAACTCCACAAAAAACTGATAGGATATAAGTGTGATGCAGCAAAATGTTTGTATGAGTAAGCCCTATTAGCACCCATACTTAGAAATGCGGCGACTCGTCTAGGTATTTTAGAAATTCAGATTTTGTTTACTGACCACCATTGGTGAATCACATTTTCATGGAGCAACTCCACAAAAAACTGATAGGATATAAGTATGATACACCAAAATATTTATATGAGTAAGCCCTATTAGCACCCATACTTAGAAATGCGGCGACTCGTCTAGGTATTTCAGAAATTCAGATTTTGTTTACTGACCACCATTGGTGAATCACATTTTCATGGAGCAACTCCACAAAAAACTGATAGGATATAAGTGTGATACACCAAAATATTTATATGAATAAGGCCTATTAGCACCCATACTTAGAAATGCGGCGACTAATCTAGGTATTTCAGAAATTCAGATTTTGTTTACTGACCACCATTGGTGAATCACATTTTCATGGAGCAACTCCACAAAAAACTGATAGGATATAAGTGTGATACACCAAAATGTTTGTATGAGAAAGGCCTATTAGTGCCCATATTTAGAAATGCGGCGACTAATCTAGGTATTTCAGAAATTCAGATTTTGTTTACTGACCACCATTGGTTAATCACATTTTCATGGAGCAACTCTACAAAAAACTGATAGGATATATTTATATGAGTAAGGCCTATTAGCACCCATACTTAGAAATGCGGCGACTGGTCTAGGTATTTCAGAAATTCAGATTTTGTTTACTGACCACCATTGGTGAATCACATTTTCATGGAGCAACTCCACAAAAAACTGATAGGATATAAGTGTGATACACCAAAATATTTATATGAATAAGGCCTATTAGCACCCATACTTAGAAATGCGGCGACTGGTCTAGGTATTTCAGAAATTCAGATTTTGTTTACTGACCACCATTGGTGAATCACATTTTCATGGAGCAACTCCACAAAAAACTGATAGGATATAAGTGTGATACAGCAAAATGTTTGTATGAGTAAGGCCTATTAGTGCCCATATTTAGAAATGCGGCGACTAATCTAGGTATTTCAGAAATTCAGATTTTGTTTACTGACCACCATTGGTGAATCACATTTTCATGGAGCAACTCCACAAAAAACTGATAGGATATAAGTGTGATACACCAAAATATTTATATGAGTAAGGCCTATTAGCACCCATACTTAGAAATGCGGCGACTGGTCTAGGTGTTTCAGAAATTCAGATTTTGTTTACTGACCACCATTGGTGAATCACATTTTCATGGAGCAACTCCACAAAAAACTGATAGGATATAAGTGTGATACAGCAAAATGTTTGTATGAGTAAGGCCTATTAGTGCCCATATTTAGAAATGCGGCGACTAATCTAGGTATTTCAGAAATTCAGATTTTGTTTACTGACCACCATTGGTGAATCACATTTTCATGGAGCAACTCCACAAAAAACTGATAGGATATAAGTGTGATACACCAAAATATTTATATGAGTAAGGCCTATTAGCACCCATACTTAGAAATGCGGCGACTGGTCTAGGTGTTTCAGAAATTCAGATTTTGTTTACTGACCACCATTGGTGAATCACATTTTCATGGAGCAACTCCACAAAAAACTGATAGGATATAAGTGCGATACAGCAAAATGTTTGTATGAGCAAGGCCTATTAGTGCCCATATTTAGAAATGCGGCGACTAATCTAGGTATTTCAGAAATTCAGATTTTGTTTACTGACCACCATTGGTGAATCACATTTTCATGGAGCAACTCCACAAAAAACTGATAGGATATAAGTGTGATACAGCAAAATGTTTGTATGAGTAAGGCCTATTAGTGCCCATATTTAGAAATGCGGCGACTAATCTAGATATTTCAGAAATTCAGATTTTGTTTACTGACCACCTTTGGTGAATCACATTTTCATGGAGCAACTCCACAAAAAACTGATAGGATATAAGTGCGATACAGCAAAATGTTTGTATGAGCAAGGCCTATTAGTGCCCATATTTAGAAATGCGGCGACTAATCTAGGTATTTCAGAAATTCAGATTTTGTTTACTGACTACCATTGGTGAATCACATTTTCGTGGAGCAACTCCACAAAAAACTGATAGGATATAAGTGTGATACAGCAAAATGTTTGTATGAGCAAGGCCTATTAGTGCCCATATTTAGAAATGCGGCGACTAATCTAGGTATTTCAGAAATTCAGATTTTGTTTACTGACCACCATTGGTGAATCACATTTTCATGGAGCAACTCCACAAAAAACTGATAGGATATAAGTGTGATACACCAAAATGTTTGTATGAGTAAGGCCTATTAGTGCCCATATTTAGAAATGCGGCGACTAATCTAGGTATTTCAGAAATTCAGATTTTGTTTACTGACCACCATTGGTGAATCACATTTTCATGGAGCAACTCCACAAAAAACTGATAGGATATAAGTGTGATGCAGCAAAATGTTTGTATGAGTAAGCCCTATTAGCACCCATACTTAGAAATGCGGCGACTCGTCTAGGTATTTTAGAAATTCAGATTTTGTTTACTGACCACCATTGGTGAATCACATTTTCATGGAGCAACTCCACAAAAAACTGATAGGATATAAGTATGATACACCAAAATATTTATATGAGTAAGCCCTATTAGCACCCATACTTAGAAATGCGGCGACTCGTCTAGGTATTTCAGAAATTCAGATTTTGTTTACTGACCACCATTGGTGAATCACATTTTCATGGAGCAACTCCACAAAAAACTGATAGGATATAAGTGCGATACAGCAAAATGTTTGTATGAGCAAGGCCTATTAGTGCCCATATTTAGAAATGCGGCGACTAATCTAGGTATTTCAGAAATTCAGATTTTGTTTACTGACTACCATTGGTGAATCACATTTTCATGGAGCAACTCCACAAAAAACTGATAGGATATAAGTGTGATACAGCAAAATGTTTGTATGAGTAAGGCCTATTAGTGCCCATATTTAGAAATGCGGCGACTAATCTAGATATTTCAGAAATTCAGATTTTGTTTACTGACCACCATTGGTGAATCACATTTTCATGGAGCAACTCCACAAAAAACTGATAGGATATAAGTGCGATACAGCAAAATGTTTGTATGAGCAAGGCCTATTAGTGCCCATATTTAGAAATGCGGCGACTAATCTAGGTATTTCAGAAATTCAGATTTTGTTTACTGACCACCATTGGTGAATCACATTTTCATGGAGCAACTCCACAAAAAACTGATAGGATATAAGTGTGATACAGCAAAATGTTTGTATGAGTAAGGCCTATTAGTGCCCATATTTAGAAATGCGGCGACTAATCTAGGTATTTCAGAAATTCAGATTTTGTTTACTGACCACCATTGGTGAATCACATTTTCATGGAGCAACTCCACAAAAAACTGATAGGATATAAGTGCGATACAGCAAAATGTTTGTATGAGCAAGGCCTATTAGTGCCCATATTTAGAAATGCGGCGACTAATCTAGGTATTTCAGAAATTCAGATTTTGTTTACTGACTACCATTGGTGAATCACATTTTCATGGAGCAACTCCACAAAAAACTGATAGGATATAAGTGTGATACAGCAAAATGTTTGTATGAGTAAGGCCTATTAGTGCCCATATTTAGAAATGCGGCGACTAATCTAGATATTTCAGAAATTCAGATTTTGTTTACTGACCACCATTGGTGAATCACATTTTCATGGAGCAACTCCACAAAAAACTGATAGGATATAAGTGCGATACAGCAAAATGTTTGTATGAGCAAGGCCTATTAGTGCCCATATTTAGAAATGCGGCGACTAATCTAGGTATTTCAGAAATTCAGATTTTGTTTACTGACCACCATTGGTGAATCACATTTTCATGGAGCAACTCCACAAAAAACTGATAGGATATAAGTGTGATACAGCAAAATGTTTGTATGAGTAAGGCCTATTAGTGCCCATATTTAGAAATGCGGCGACTAATCTAGATATTTCAGAAATTCAGATTTTGTTTACTGACCACCATTGCTGAATCACATTTTCATGGAGCAACTCCACAAAAAACTGATAGGATATAAGTGCGATACAGCAAAATGTTTGTATGAGCAAGGCCTATTAGTGCCCATATTTAGAAATGCGGCGACTAATCTAGGTATTTCAGAAATTCAGATTTTGTTTACTGACCACCATTGGTGAATCACATTTTCATGGAGCAACTCCACAAAAAACTGATAGGATATAAGTGTGATACAGCAAAATGTTTGTATGAGTAAGGCCTATTAGTGCCCATATTTAGAAATGCGGCGACTAATCTAGGTATTTCAGAAATTCAGATTTTGTTTACTGACCACCATTGGTGAATCACATTTTCATGGAGCAACTCCACAAAAAACTGATAGGATATAAGTGTGATACAGCAAAATGTTTGTATGAGTAAGGCCTATTAGTGCCCATATTTAGAAATGCGGTGACTAATCTAGGTATTTCAGAAATTCAGATTTTGTTTACTGACCACCATTGGTGAATCACATTTTCATGGAGCAACTCCACAAAAAACTGATAGGATATAAGTGCGATACAGCAAAATGTTTGTATGAGCAAGGCCTATTAGTGCCCATATTTAGAAATGCGGCGACTAATCTAGGTATTTCAGAAATTCAGATTTTGTTTACTGACCACCATTGGTGAATCACATTTTCATGGAGCAACTCCACAAAAAACTGATAGGATATAAGTGTGATACAGCAAAATGTTTGTATGAGTAAGGCCTATTAGCGCCCATATTTAGAAATGCGGCGACTAATCTAGGTATTTCAGCAATTCAGATTTTGTTTACTGACCACCATTGGTGAATCACATTTTCATGGAGCAACTCCACAAAAAACTGATAGGGTATAAGTGTGATACACCAAAATATTTATATGAGTAAGGCCTATTAGCACCCATACTTAGAAATGCGGCGACTGGTCTAGGTATTTCAGAAATTCAGATTTTGTTTACTGACCACCATTGGTGAATCACATTTTCATGCAGCAACTCCACAAAAAACTGATAGGATATAAGTGCGATACAGCAAAATGTTTGTATGAGCAAGGCCTATTAGTGCCCATATTTAGAAATGCGGCGACTAATCTAGGTATTTCAGAAATTCAGATTTTGTTTACTGACCACCATTGGTGAATCACATTTTCATGGAGCAACTCCACAAAAAACTGATAGGATATAAGTGTGATACACCAAAATATTTATATGAGTAAGGCCTATTAGCACCCATACTTAGAAATGCGGCGACTGGTCTAGGTATTTCAGAAATTCAGATTTTGTTTACTGACCACCATTGGTGAATCACATTTTCATGCAGCAACTCCACAAAAAACTGATAGGATATAAGTGCGATACAGCAAAATGTTTGTATGAGCAAGGCCTATTAGTGCCCATATTTAGAAATGCGGCGACTAATCTAGGTATTTCAGAAATTCAGATTTTGTTTACTGACCACCATTGGTGAATCACATTTTCATGGAGCAACTCCACAAAAAACTGATAGGATATAAGTGTGATACAGCAAAATGTTTGTATGAGTAAGGCCTATTAGTGCCCATATTTAGAAATGCGGCGACTAATCTAGGTATTTCAGAAATTCAGATTTTGTTTACTGAACACCATTGGTGAATCACATTTTCATGAAGCAACTCCACAAAAAACTGATAGGATATAAGTGTGATACACCAAAATATTTATATGAGTAAGGCCGACTAGCACCCATACTTAGAAATGCGGCGACTGGTCTAGGTATTTCAGAAATTCAGATTTTGTTTACTGACCACCATTGGTGAATCACATTTTCATGGAGCAACTCCACAAAAAACTGATAGGATATAAGTGTGATACAGCAAAATGTTTGTATGAGCAAGGCCTATTAGTGCCCATATTTAGAAATGCGGCGACTAATCTAGGTATTTCAGAAATTCAGATTTTGTTTACTGACCACCATTGGTGAATCACATTTTCATGGAGCAACTCCACAAAAAACTGATAGGATATAAGTGTGATACACCAAAATGTTTGTATGAGTAAGGCCTATTAGTGCCCATATTTAGAAATGCGGCGACTAATCTAGGTATTTCAGAAATTCAGATTTTGTTTACTGACCACCATTGGTGAATCACATTTTCATGGAGCAACTCCACAAAAAACTGATAGGATATAAGTGTGATACAGCAAAATGTTTGTATGAGCAAGGCCTATTAGTGCCCATATTTAGAAATGCGGCGACTAATCTAGGTATTTCAGAAATTCAGATTTTGTTTACTGACCACCATTGGTGAATCACATTTTCATGGAGCAACTCCACAAAAAACTGATAGGATATAAGTGTGATACACCAAAATATTTATATGAGTAAGGCCTATTAGCACCCATACTTAGAAATGCGGCGACTGGTCTAGGTGTTTCAGAAATTCAGATTTTGTTTACTGACCACCATTGGTGAATCACATTTTCATGGAGCAACTCCACAAAAAACTGATAGGATATAAGTGCGATACAGCAAAATGTTTGTATGAGCAAGGCCTATTAGTGCCCATATTTAGAAATGCGGCGACTAATCTAGGTATTTCAGAAATTCAGATTTTGTTTACTGACCACCATTGGTGAATCACATTTTCATGGAGCAACTCCACAAAAAACTGATAGGATATAAGTGTGATACAGCAAAATGTTTGTATGAGTAAGGCCTATTAGTGCCCATATTTAGAAATGCGGCGACTAATCTAGATATTTCAGAAATTCAGATTTTGTTTACTGACCACCTTTGGTGAATCACATTTTCATGGAGCAACTCCACAAAAAACTGATAGGATATAAGTGCGATACAGCAAAATGTTTGTATGAGCAAGGCCTATTAGTGCCCATATTTAGAAATGCGGCGACTAATCTAGGTATTTCAGAAATTCAGATTTTGTTTACTGACTACCATTGGTGAATCACATTTTCGTGGAGCAACTCCACAAAAAACTGATAGGATATAAGTGTGATACAGCAAAATGTTTGTATGAGCAAGGCCTATTAGTGCCCATATTTAGAAATGCGGCGACTAATCTAGGTATTTCAGAAATTCAGATTTTGTTTACTGACCACCATTGGTGAATCACATTTTCATGGAGCAACTCCACAAAAAACTGATAGGATATAAGTGTGATACACCAAAATGTTTGTATGAGTAAGGCCTATTAGTGCCCATATTTAGAAATGCGGCGACTAATCTAGGTATTTCAGAAATTCAGATTTTGTTTACTGACCACCATTGGTGAATCACATTTTCATGGAGCAACTCCACAAAAAACTGATAGGATATAAGTGCGATACAGCAAAATGTTTGTATGAGCAAGGCCTATTAGTGCCCATATTTAGAAATGCGGCGACTAATCTAGGTATTTCAGAAATTCAGATTTTGTTTACTGACCACCATTGGTGAATCACATTTTCATGGAGCAACTCCACAAAAAACTGATAGGATATAAGTGTGATGCAGCAAAATGTTTGTATGAGTAAGCCCTATTAGCACCCATACTTAGAAATGCGGCGACTCGTCTAGGTATTTTAGAAATTCAGATTTTGTTTACTGACCACCATTGGTGAATCACATTTTCATGGAGCAACTCCACAAAAAACTGATAGGATATAAGTATGATACACCAAAATATTTATATGAGTAAGCCCTATTAGCACCCATACTTAGAAATGCGGCGACTCGTCTAGGTATTTCAGAAATTCAGATTTTGTTTACTGACCACCATTGGTGAATCACATTTTCATGGAGCAACTCCACAAAAAACTGATAGGATATAAGTGTGATACACCAAAATATTTATATGAATAAGGCCTATTAGCACCCATACTTAGAAATGCGGCGACTAATCTAGGTATTTCAGAAATTCAGATTTTGTTTACTGACCACCATTGGTGAATCACATTTTCATGGAGCAACTCCACAAAAAACTGATAGGATATAAGTGTGATACACCAAAATGTTTGTATGAGAAAGGCCTATTAGTGCCCATATTTAGAAATGCGGCGACTAATCTAGGTATTTCAGAAATTCAGATTTTGTTTACTGACCACCATTGGTTAATCACATTTTCATGGAGCAACTCTACAAAAAACTGATAGGATATATTTATATGAGTAAGGCCTATTAGCACCCATACTTAGAAATGCGGCGACTGGTCTAGGTATTTCAGAAATTCAGATTTTGTTTACTGACCACCATTGGTGAATCACATTTTCATGGAGCAACTCCACAAAAAACTGATAGGATATAAGTGTGATACACCAAAATATTTATATGAATAAGGCCTATTAGCACCCATACTTAGAAATGCGGCGACTGGTCTAGGTATTTCAGAAATTCAGATTTTGTTTACTGACCACCATTGGTGAATCACATTTTCATGGAGCAACTCCACAAAAAACTGATAGGATATAAGTGTGATACAGCAAAATGTTTGTATGAGTAAGGCCTATTAGTGCCCATATTTAGAAATGCGGCGACTAATCTAGGTATTTCAGAAATTCAGATTTTGTTTACTGACCACCATTGGTGAATCACATTTTCATGGAGCAACTCCACAAAAAACTGATAGGATATAAGTGTGATACACCAAAATATTTATATGAGTAAGGCCTATTAGCACCCATACTTAGAAATGCGGCGACTGGTCTAGGTGTTTCAGAAATTCAGATTTTGTTTACTGACCACCATTGGTGAATCACATTTTCATGGAGCAACTCCACAAAAAACTGATAGGATATAAGTGTGATACAGCAAAATGTTTGTATGAGTAAGGCCTATTAGTGCCCATATTTAGAAATGCGGCGACTAATCTAGATATTTCAGAAATTCAGATTTTGTTTACTGACCACCTTTGGTGAATCACATTTTCATGGAGCAACTCCACAAAAAACTGATAGGATATAAGTGCGATACAGCAAAATGTTTGTATGAGCAAGGCCTATTAGTGCCCATATTTAGAAATGCGGCGACTAATCTAGGTATTTCAGAAATTCAGATTTTGTTTACTGACTACCATTGGTGAATCACATTTTCGTGGAGCAACTCCACAAAAAACTGATAGGATATAAGTGTGATACAGCAAAATGTTTGTATGAGTAAGGCCTATTAGTGCCCATATTTAGAAATGCGGCGACTAATCTAGGTATTTCAGAAATTCAGATTTTGTTTACTGACCACCATTGGTGAATCACATTTTCATGGAGCAACTCCACAAAAAACTGATAGGATATAAGTGTGATACAGCAAAATGTTTATATGAGTAAGGCCTATTAGTGCCCATATTTAGAAATGCGGTGACTAATCTAGGTATTTCCGAAATTCAGATTTTGTTTACTGACCACCATTGGTGAATCACATTTTCATGGAGCAACTCCACAAAAAACTGATAGGATATAAGTGTGATACACCAAAATATTTATATGAGTAAGGCCTATTAGCACCCATACTTAGAAATGCGGCGACTGGTCTAGGTATTTCAGAAATTCAGATTTTGTTTACTGACCACCATTGGTGAATCACATTTTCATGGAGCAACTCCACAAAAAACTGATAGGATATAAGTGCGATACAGCAAAATGTTTGTATGAGCAAGCCCTATTAGTGCCCATATTTAGAAATGCGGCGACTAATCTAGGTATTTCAGAAATTCAGATTTTGTTTACTGACCACCATTGGTGAATCACATTTTCATGGAGCAACTCCACAAAAAACTGATAGGATATAAGTGTGATACACCAAAATATTTATATGAGTAAGGCCTATTAGCACCCATACTTAGAAATGCGGCGACTGGTCTAGGTATTTCAGAAATTCAGATTTTGTTTACTGACCACCATTGGTGAATCACATTTTCATGGAGCAACTCCACAAAAAACTGATAGGATATAAGTGTGATACAGCAAAATGTTTGTATGAGTAAGGCCTATTAGTGCCCATATTTAGAAATGCGGTGACTAATCTAGGTATTTCAGAAATTCAGATTTTGTTTACTGACCACAATTGGTGAATCACATTTTCATGGAGCAACTCCACAAAAAACTGATAGGATATAAGTGTGATACAGCAAAATGTTTGTATGAGTAAGGCCTATTAGTACCCATATTTAGAAATGCGGCGACTAATCTAGATATTTCAGAAATTCAGATTTTGTTTACTGACCACCTTTGGTGAATCACATTTTCATGGAGCAACTCCACAAAAAACTGATAGGATATAAGTGCGATACAGCAAAATGTTTGTATGAGCAAGGCCTATTAGTGCCCATATTTAGAAATGCGGCGACGAATCTAGGTATTTCAGAAATTCAGATTTTGTTTACTGACTACCATTGGTGAATCACATTTTCATGGAGCAACTCCACAAAAAACTGATAGGATATAAGTGTGATACAGCAAAATGTTTGTATGAGTAAGGCCTATTAGTGCCCATATTTAGAAATGCGGCGACTAATCTAGGTATTTCAGAAATTCAGATTTTGTTTACTGACCACCATTGGTGAATCACATTTTCATGGAGCAACTCCACAAAAAACTGATAGGATATAAGTGTGATACAGCAAAATGTTTATATGAGTAAGGCCTATTAGTGCCCATATTTAGAAATGCGGCGACTAATCTAGGTATTTCAGAAATTCAGATTTTGTTTACTGACCACCATTGGTGAATCACATTTTCATGGAGCAACTCCACAAAAAACTGATAGGATATAAGTGTGATACACCAAAATATTTATATGAGTAAGGCCTATTAGCACCCATACTTAGAAATGCGGCGACTGGTCTAGGTATTTCAGAAATTCAGATTTTGTTTACTGACCACCATTGGTGAATCACATTTTCATGGAGCAACTCCACAAAAAACTGATAGGATATAAGTGTGATACAGCAAAATGTTTGTATGAGTAAGGCCTATTAGTGCCCATATTTAGAAATGCGGTGACTAATCTAGGTATTTCAGAAATTCAGATTTTGTTTACTGACCACAATTGGTGAATCACATTTTCATGGAGCAACTCCACAAAAAACTGATAGGATATAAGTGTGATACAGCAAAATGTTTGTATGAGTAAGGCCTATTAGTACCCATATTTAGAAATGCGGCGACTAATCTAGATATTTCAGAAATTCAGATTTTGTTTACTGACCACCTTTGGTGAATCACATTTTCATGGAGCAACTCCACAAAAAACTGATAGGATATAAGTGCGATACAGCAAAATGTTTGTATGAGCAAGGCCTATTAGTGCCCATATTTAGAAATGCGGCGACGAATCTAGGTATTTCAGAAATTCAGATTTTGTTTACTGACTACCATTGGTGAATCACATTTTCATGGAGCAACTCCACAAAAAACTGATAGGATATAAGTGTGATACAGCAAAATGTTTGTATGAGTAAGGCCTATTAGTGCCCATATTTAGAAATGCGGCGACTAATCTAGGTATTTCAGAAATTCAGATTTTGTTTACTGACCACCATTGGTGAATCACATTTTCATGGAGCAACTCCACAAAAAACTGATAGGATATAAGTGTGATACACCAAAATATTTATATGAGTAAGGCCTATTAGCACCCATACTTAGAAATGCGGCGACTGGTCTAGGTATTTCAGAAATTCAGATTTTGTTTACTGACCACCATTGGTGAATCACATTTTCATGGAGCAACTCCACAAAAAACTGATAGGATATAAGTGTGATACACCAAAATATTTATATGAGTAAGGCCTATTAGCACCCATACTTAGAAATGCGGCGACTGGTCTAGGTATTTCAGAAATTCAGATTTTGTTTACTGACCACCATTGGTGAATCACATTTTCATGGAGAAACTCCACAAAAAACTGATAGGATATAAGTGTGATACAGCAAAATGTTTGTATGAGTAAGGCCTATTAGTGCCCATATTTAGAAATGCGGTGACTAATCTAGGTATTTCAGAAATTCAGATTTTGTTTACTGACCACAATTGGTGAATCACATTTTCATGGAGCAACTCCACAAAAAACTGATAGGATATAAGTGTGATACAGCAAAATGTTTGTATGAGTAAGGCCTATTAGTGCCCATATTTAGAAATGCGGCGACTAATCTAGATATTTCAGAAATTCAGATTTTGTTTACTGACCACCTTTGGTGAATCACATTTTCATGGAGCAACTCCACAAAAAACTGATAGGATATAAGTGCGATACATCAAAATGTTTGTATGAGCAAGGCCTATTAGTGCCCATATTTAGAAATGCGGCGACTAATCTAGGTATTTCAGAAATTCAGATTTTGTTTACTGACCACCATTGGTGAATCACATTTTCATGGAGCAACTCCACAAAAAACTGATAGGATATAAGTGTGATACAGCAAAATGTTTGTATGAGTAAGGCCTATTAGTGCCCATATTTAGAAATGCGGTGACTAATCTAGGTATTTCCGAAATTCAGATTTTGTTTACTGACCACAATTGGTGAATCACATTTTCATGGAGCAACTCCACAAAAAACTGATAGGATATAAGTGTGATACAGCAAAATGTTTGTATGAGTAAGGCCTATTAGTGCCCATATTTAGAAATGCGGCGACTAATCTAGATATTTCAGAAATTCAGATTTTGTTTACTGACCACCTTTGGTGAATCACATTTTCATGGAGCAACTCCACAAAAAACTGATAGGATATAAGTGCGATACATCAAAATGTTTGTATGAGTAAGGCCTATTAGTGCCCATATTTAGAAATGCGGCGACTAATCTAGGTATTTCAGAAATTCAGATTTTGTTTACTGACCACCATTGGTGAATCACATTTTCATGGAGCAACTCCACAAAAAACTGATAGGATATAAGTGTGATACAGCAAAATGTTTGTATGAGTAAGGCCTATTAGTGCCCATATTTAGAAATGCGGTGACTAATCTAGGTATTTCCGAAATTCAGATTTTGTTTACTGACCACCATTGGTGAATCACATTTTCATGGAGCAACTCCACAAAAAACTGATAGGATATAAGTGTGATACACCAAAATATTTATATGAGTAAGGCCTATTAGCACCCATACTTAGAAATGCGGCGACTGGTCTAGGTATTTCAGAAATTCAGATTTTGTTTACTGACCACCATTGGTGAATCACATTTTCATGGAGCAACTCCACAAAAAACTGATAGGATATAAGTGCGATACAGCAAAATGTTTGTATGAGCAAGGCCTATTAGTGCCCATATTTAGAAATGCGGCGACTGGTCTAGGTATTTCAGAAATTCAGATTTTGTTTACTGACCACCATTGGTGAATCACATTTTCATTTAGCAACTCCACAAAAAACTGATAGGATATAAGTGTGATACACCAAAATATTTATATGAATAAGGCCTATTAGCACCCATACTTAGAAATGCGGCGACTTGTCTAGGTATTTCAGAAATTCAGATTTTGTTTACTGACCACCATTGGTGAATCACATTTTCATGGAGCAACTCCACAAAAAACTGATAGGATATAAGTGTGATACACCAAAATGTTTGTATGAGTAAGGCCTATTAGTGCCCATATTTAGAAATGCGGCGACTAATCTAGGTATTTCAGAAATTCAGATTTTGTTTACTGACCACCATTGGTGAATCACATTTTCATGGAGCAACTCCACAAAAAACTGATAGGATATAAGTGTGATACACCAAAATATTTATATGAGTAAGGCCTATTAGCACCCATACTTAGAAATGCGGCGACTGGTCTAGGTATTTCAGAAATTCAGATTTTGTTTACTGACCACCATTGGTGAATCACATTTTCATGGAGCAACTCCACAAAAAACTGATAGGATATAAGTGTGATACAGCAAAATGTTTGTATGAGCAAGCCCTATTAGCGCCCATATTTAGAAATGCGGCGACTAATCTAGGTATTTCAGAAATTCAGATTTTGTTTACTGACCACCAATGGTGAATCACATTTTCATGGAGCAACTCCACAAAAAACTGATAGGATATAAGTGTGATACAGCAAAATGTTTGTATGAGTAAGGCCTATTAGTGCCCATATTTAGAAATGCGGTAACTAATCTAGGTATTTCAGAAATTCAGATTTTGTTTACTGACCACCATTGGTGAATCACATTTTCATGGAGCAACTCCACAAAAAACTGATAGGATATAAGTGTGATACAGCAAAATGTTTATATGAGTAAGGCCTATTAGTGCCAATATTTAGAAATGCGGCGACTAATCTAGGTATTTCAGAAATTCAGATTTTGTTTACTCACCACCATTGGTGAATCACATTTTCATGGAGCAACTCCACAAAAAACTGATAGGATATAAGTGTGATACAGCAAAATGTTTGTATGAGCAAGCCCTATTAGCGCCCATATTTAGAAATGCGGCGACTAATCTAGGTATTTCAGAAATTCAGATTTTGTTTACTGACCACCAATGGTGAATCACATTTTCATGGAGCAACTCCACAAAAAACTGATAGGATATAAGTGTGATACAGCAAAATGTTTGTATGAGTAAGGCCTATTAGTGCCCATATTTAGAAATGCGGTAACTAATCTAGGTATTTCAGAAATTCAGATTTTGTTTACTGACCACCATTGGTGAATCACATTTTCATGGAGCAACTCCACAAAAAACTGATAGGATATAAGTGCGATACAGCAAAATGTTTATATGAGTAAGGCCTATTAGTGCCCATATTTAGAAATGCGGCGACTAATCTAGGTATTTCAGAAATTCAGATTTTGTTTACTCACCACCATTGGTGAATCACATTTTCATGGAGCAACTCCACAAAAAACTGATAGGATATAAGTGTGATACAGCAAAATGTTTGTATGAGTAAGGCCTATTAGTGCCCATATTTAGAAATGCGGCGACTAATCTAGATATTTCAGAAATTCAGATTTTGTTTACTGAACACCATTGGTGAATCACATTTTCATGGAGCAACTCCACAAAAAACTGATAGGATATAAGTGTGATACAGCAAAATGTTTATATGAGTAAGGCCTATTAGTGCCCATATTTAGAAATGCGGTGACTAATCTAGGTATTTCCGAAATTCAGATTTTGTTTACTGACCACCATTGGTGAATCACATTTTCATGGAGCAACTCCACAAAAAACTGATAGGATATAAGTGTGATACACCAAAATATTTATATGAGTAAGGCCTATTAGCACCCATACTTAGAAATGCGGCGACTGGTCTAGGTATTTCAGAAATTCAGATTTTGTTTACTGACCACCATTGGTGAATCACATTTTCATGGAGCAACTCCACAAAAAACTGATAGGATATAAGTGTGATACACCAAAATATTTATATGAGTAAGGCCTATTAGCACCCATACTTAGAAATGCGGCGACTGGTCTAGGTATTTCAGAAATTCAGATTTTGTTTACTGACCACCATTGGTGAATCACATTTTCATGGAGCAACTCCACAAAAAACTGATAGGATATAAGTGTGATACAGCAAAATGTTTGTATGAGTAAGGCCTATTAGTGCCCATATTTAGAAATGCGGTGACTAATCTAGGTATTTCAGAAATTCAGATTTTGTTTACTGACCACAATTGGTGAATCACATTTTCATGGAGCAACTCCACAAAAAACTGATAGGATATAAGTGTGATACAGCAAAATGTTTGTATGAGTAAGGCCTATTAGTGCCCATATTTAGAAATGCGGCGACTAATCTAGATATTTCAGAAATTCAGATTTTGTTTACTGACCACCTTTGGTGAATCACATTTTCATGGAGCAACTCCACAAAAAACTGATAGGATATAAGTGCGATACAGCAAAATGTTTGTATGAGCAAGGCCTATTAGTGCCCATATTTAGAAATGCGGCGACTAATCTAGGTATTTCAGAAATTCAGATTTTGTGTACTGACTACCATTGGTGAATCACATTTTCATGGAGCAACTCCACAAAAAACTGATAGGATATAAGTGTGATACAGCAAAATGTTTGTATGAGTAAGGCCTATTAGTGCCCATATTTAGAAATGCGGCGACTAATCTAGGTATTTCAGAAATTCAGATTTTGTTTACTGACCACCATTGGTGAATCACATTTTCATGGAGCAACTCCACAAAAAACTGATAGGATATAAGTGTGATACAGCAAAATGTTTGTATGAGTAAGGCCTATTAGTGCCCATATTTAGAAATGCGGTGACTAATCTAGGTATTTCCGAAATTCAGATTTTGTTTACTGACCACCATTGGTGAATCACATTTTCATGGAGCAACTCCACAAAAAACTGATAGGATATAAGTGTGATACACCAAAATATTTATATGAGTAAGGCCTATTAGCACCCATACTTAGAAATGCGGCGACTGGTCTAGGTATTTCAGAAATTCAGATTTTGTTTACTGACCACCATTGGTGAATCACATTTTCATGGAGCAACTCCACAAAAAACTGATAGGATATAAGTGCGATACAGCAAAATGTTTGTATGAGCAAGGCCTATTAGTGCCCATATTTAGAAATGCGGCGACTGGTCTAGGTATTTCAGAAATTCAGATTTTGTTTACTGACCACCATTGGTGAATCACATTTTCATTTAGCAACTCCACAAAAAACTGATAGGATATAAGTGTGATACACCAAAATATTTATATGAATAAGGCCTATTAGCACCCATACTTAGAAATGCGGCGACTGGTCTAGGTATTTCAGAAATTCAGATTTTGTTTACTGACCACCATTGGTGAATCACATTTTCATGGAGCAACTCCACAAAAAACTGATAGGATATAAGTGTGATACAGCAAAATGTTTGTATGAGCAAGCCCTATTAGCGCCCATATTTAGAAATGCGGCGACTAATCTAGGTATTTCAGAAATTCAGATTTTGTTTACTGACCACCATTGGTGAATCACATTTTCATGGAGCAACTCCACAAAAAACTGATAGGATATAAGTGTGATACACCAAAATATTTATATGAGTAAGGCCTATTAGCACCCATACTTAGAAATGCGGCGACTGGTCTAGGTATTTCAGAAATTCAGATTTTGTTTACTGACCACCATTGGTGAATCACATTTTCATGGAGCAACTCCACAAAAAACTGATAGGATATAAGTGTGATACAGCAAAATGTTTGTATGAGCAAGCCCTATTAGCGCCCATATTTAGAAATGCGGCGACTAATCTAGGTATTTCAGAAATTCAGATTTTGTTTACTGACCACCAATGGTGAATCACATTTTCATGGAGCAACTCCACAAAAAACTGATAGGATATAAGTGTGATACAGCAAAATGTTTGTATGAGTAAGGCCTATTAGTGCCCATATTTAGAAATGCGGTAACTAATCTAGGTATTTCAGAAATTCAGATTTTGTTTACTGACCACCATTGGTGAATCACATTTTCATGGAGCAACTCCACAAAAAACTGATAGGATATAAGTGTGATACAGCAAAATGTTTATATGAGTAAGGCCTATTAGTGCCCATATTTAGAAATGCGGCGACTAATCTAGGTATTTCAGAAATTCAGATTTTGTTTACTGACCACCATTGGTGAATCACATTTTCATGGAGCAACTCCACAAAAAACTGATAGGATATAAGTGTGATACAGCAAAATGTTTGTATGAGTAAGGCCTATTAGTGCCCATATTTAGAAATGCGGCGACTAATCTAGATATTTCAGAAATTCAGATTTTGTTTACTGAACACCATTGGTGAATCACATTTTCATGGAGCAACTCCACAAAAAACTGATAGGATATAAGTGTGATACAGCAAAATGTTTATATGAGTAAGGCCTATTAGCACCCATACATAGAAATGCGGCGACTGGTCTAGGTATTTCAGAAATTCAGATTTTGTTTACTGACCACCATTGGTGAATCACATTTTCATGGAGCAACTCCACAAAAAACTGATAGGATATAAGTGCGATACAGCAAAATGTTTGTATGAGCAAGGCCTATTAGTGCCCATATTTAGAAATGCGGCGACTAATCTAGGTATTTCAGAAATTCAGATTTTGTTTACTCACCACCATTGGTGAATCACATTTTCATGGAGCAACTCCACAAAAAACTGATAGGATATAAGTGTGATACAGCAAAATGTTTGTATGAGTAAGGCCTATTAGTGCCCATATTTAGAAATGCGGCGACTAATCTAGGTATTTCAGAAATTCAGATCTTGTTTACTGACCACCATTGGTGAATCACATTTTCATGGAGCAACTCCACAAAAAACTGATAGGATATAAGTGTGATACACCAAAATATTTATATGAGTAAGGCCTATTAGCACCCATACTTAGAAATGCGGCGACTGGTCTAGGTATTTCAGAAATTCAGATTTTGTTTACTGACCACCATTGGTGAATCACATTTTCATGGAGCAACTCCACAAAAAACTGATAGGATATAAGTGTGATACAGCAAAATGTTTGTATGAGCAAGGCCTATTAGTGCCCATATTTAGAAATGCGGCGACTAATCTAGGTATTTCAGAAATTCAGATTTTGTTTACTGACCACCATTGGTGAATCACATTTTCATGGAGCAACTCCACAAAAAACTGATAGGATATAAGTGCGATACAGCAAAATGTTTGTATGAGCAAGGCCTATTAGTGCCCATATTTAGAAATGCGGCGACTAATCTAGGTATTTCAGAAATTCAGATTTTGTTTACTGACCACCATTGGTGAATCACATTTTCATGGAGCAACTCCACAAAAAACTGATAGGATATAAGTGTGATACACCAAAATGTTTGTATGAGTAAGGCCTATTAGTGCCCATATTTAGAAATGCGGCGACTAATCTAGGTATTTCAGAAATTCAGATTTTGTTTACTGACCACCATTGGTGAATCACATTTTCATGGAGCAACTCCACAAAAAACTGATAGGATATAAGTGTGATACACCAAAATATTTATATGAGTAAGGCCTATTAGCACCCATACTTAGAAATGCGGCGACTGGTCTAGGTATTTCAGAAATTCAGATTTTGTTTACTGACCACCA
This sequence comes from Leucophora obtusa, assembly GCA_949987735.1. Lineage (NCBI taxonomy): Eukaryota > Metazoa > Arthropoda > Insecta > Diptera > Anthomyiidae > Leucophora > Leucophora obtusa. The sequence goes on from OX465296.1 coordinate 183,541,713, forward strand.
TTGGTGAATCACATTTTCATGGAGCAACTCCACAAAAAACTGATAGGATATAAGTGTGATACAGCAAAATGTTTGTATGAGCAAGCCCTATTAGCGCCCATATTTAGAAATGCGGCGACTAATCTAGGTATTTCAGAAATTCAGATTTTGTTTACTGACCACCAATGGTGAATCACATTTTCATGGAGCAACTCCACAAAAAACTGATAGGATATAAGTGTGATACAGCAAAATGTTTGTATGAGTAAGGCCTATTAGTGCCCATATTTAGAAATGCGGTAACTAATCTAGGTATTTCAGAAATTCAGATTTTGTTTACTGACCACCATTGGTGAATCACATTTTCATGGAGCAACTCCACAAAAAACTGATAGGATATAAGTGTGATACAGCAAAATGTTTATATGAGTAAGGCCTATTAGTGCCCATATTTAGAAATGCGGCGACTAATCTAGGTATTTCAGAAATTCAGATTTTGTTTACTGACCACCATTGGTGAATCACATTTTCATGGAGCAACTCCACAAAAAACTGATAGGATATAAGTGTGATACAGCAAAATGTTTGTATGAGTAAGGCCTATTAGTGCCCATATTTAGAAATGCGGCGACTAATCTAGATATTTCAGAAATTCAGATTTTGTTTACTGAACACCATTGGTGAATCACATTTTCATGGAGCAACTCCACAAAAAACTGATAGGATATAAGTGTGATACAGCAAAATGTTTATATGAGTAAGGCCTATTAGCACCCATACATAGAAATGCGGCGACTGGTCTAGGTATTTCAGAAATTCAGATTTTGTTTACTGACCACCATTGGTGAATCACATTTTCATGGAGCAACTCCACAAAAAACTGATAGGATATAAGTGCGATACAGCAAAATGTTTGTATGAGCAAGGCCTATTAGTGCCCATATTTAGAAATGCGGCGACTAATCTAGGTATTTCAGAAATTCAGATTTTGTTTACTCACCACCATTGGTGAATCACATTTTCATGGAGCAACTCCACAAAAAACTGATAGGATATAAGTGTGATACAGCAAAATGTTTGTATGAGTAAGGCCTATTAGTGCCCATATTTAGAAATGCGGCGACTAATCTAGGTATTTCAGAAATTCAGATCTTGTTTACTGACCACCATTGGTGAATCACATTTTCATGGAGCAACTCCACAAAAAACTGATAGGATATAAGTGTGATACACCAAAATATTTATATGAGTAAGGCCTATTAGCACCCATACTTAGAAATGCGGCGACTGGTCTAGGTATTTCAGAAATTCAGATTTTGTTTACTGACCACCATTGGTGAATCACATTTTCATGGAGCAACTCCACAAAAAACTGATAGGATATAAGTGTGATACAGCAAAATGTTTGTATGAGCAAGGCCTATTAGTGCCCATATTTAGAAATGCGGCGACTAATCTAGGTATTTCAGAAATTCAGATTTTGTTTACTGACCACCATTGGTGAATCACATTTTCATGGAGCAACTCCACAAAAAACTGATAGGATATAAGTGCGATACAGCAAAATGTTTGTATGAGCAAGGCCTATTAGTGCCCATATTTAGAAATGCGGCGACTAATCTAGGTATTTCAGAAATTCAGATTTTGTTTACTGACCACCATTGGTGAATCACATTTTCATGGAGCAACTCCACAAAAAACTGATAGGATATAAGTGTGATACACCAAAATGTTTGTATGAGTAAGGCCTATTAGTGCCCATATTTAGAAATGCGGCGACTAATCTAGGTATTTCAGAAATTCAGATTTTGTTTACTGACCACCATTGGTGAATCACATTTTCATGGAGCAACTCCACAAAAAACTGATAGGATATAAGTGTGATACACCAAAATGTTTGTATGAGTAAGGCCTATTAGTGCGCATATTTAGAAATGCGGCGACTAATCTAGGTATTTCAGAAATTCAGATTTTGTTTACTGACCACCATTGGTGAATCACATTTTCATGGAGCAACTCCACAAAAAACTGATAGGATATAAGTGTGATACAGCAAAATGTTTGTATGAGTAAGGCCTATTAGTGCCCATATTTATAAATGCGGCGACTAATCTAGGTATTTCAGAAATTCAGATTTTGTTTACTGACCACCATTGGTGAATCACATTTTCATGGAGCAACTCCACAAAAAACTGATAGGATATAAGTGTGATACACCAAAATGTTTGTATGAGTAAGGCCTATTAGTGCCCATATTTAGAAATGCGGCGACTAATCTAGGTATTTCAGAAATTCAGATTTTGTTTACTGACCACCATTGGTGAATCACATTTTCATGGAGCAACTCCACAAAAAACTGATAGGATATAAGTGTGATACAGCAAAATGTTTGTATGAGCAAGGCCTATTAGTGCCCATATCTAGAAATGCGGCGACTAATCTAGGTATTTCAGAAATTCAGATTTTGTTTACTGACCACCATTGGTGAATCACATTTTCATGGAGCAACTCCACAAAAAACTGATAGGATATAAGTGTGATACACCAAAATATTTATATGAATAAGGCCTATTAGCACCCATACTTAGAAATGCGGCGACTGGTCTAGGTATTTCAGAAATTCAGATTTTGTTTACTGACCACCATTGGTGAATCACATTTTCATGGAGCAACTCTACAAAAAACTGATAGGATATAAGTGTGATACAGCAAAATGTTTGTATGAGCAAGGCCTATTAGTGCCCATATTTAGAAATGCGGCGACTAATCTAGGTATTTCAGAAATTCTGATTTTGTTTACTGACCACCATTGGTGAATCACATTTTCATGGAGCAACTCCACAAAAAACTGATAGGATATAAGTGTGATACACCAAAATATTTATATGAGTAAGGCCTATTAGCACCCATACTTAGAAATGCGGCGACTGGTCTAGGTATTTCAGAAATTCAGATTTTGTTTACTGACCACCATTGGTGAATCACATTTTCATGGAGCAACTCCACAAAAAACTGATAGGATATAAGTGCGATACAGCAAAATGTTTGTATGAGCAAGGCCTATTAGTGCCCATATTTAGAAATGCGGCGACTAATCTAGGTATTTCAGAAATTCTGATTTTGTTTACTGACCACCATTGGTGAATCACATTTTCATGGAGCAACTCCACAAAAAACTGATAGGATATAAGTGTGATACACCAAAATGTTTGTATGAGTAAGGCCTATTAGTGCCCATATTTAGAAATGCGGCGACTAATCTAGGTATTTCAGAAATTCAGATTTTGTTTACTGACCACCATTGGTGAATCACATTTTCATGGAGCAACTCCACAAAAAACTGATAGGATATAAGTGTGATACACCAAAATGTTTGTATGAGTAAGGCCTATTAGTGCGCATATTTAGAAATGCGGCGACTAATCTAGGTATTTCAGAAATTTAGATTTTGTTTACTGACCACCATTGGTGAATCACATTTTCATGGAGCAACTCCACAAAAAACTGATAGGATATAAGTGTGATACAGCGAAATGTTTGTATGAGTAAGGCCTATTAGTGCCCATATTTAGAAATGCGGCGACTAATCTAGGTATTTCAGAAATTCAGATTTTGTTTACTGACCACCATTGGTGAATCACATTTTCATGGAGCAACTCCACAAAAAACTGATAGGATATAAGTGTGATACACCAAAATGTTTGTATGAGTAAGGCCTATTAGTGCCCATATTTAGAAATGCGGCGACTAATCTAGGTATTTCAGAAATTCAGATTTTGTTTACTGACCACCATTGGTGAATCACATTTTCATGGAGCAACTCCACAAAAAACTGATAGGATATAAGTGTGATACAGCAAAATGTTTGTATGAGCAAGGCCTATTAGTGCCCATATCTAGAAATGCGGCGACTAATCTAGGTATTTCAGAAATTCAGATTTTGTTTACTGACCACCATTGGTGAATCACATTTTCATGGAGCAACTCCACAAAAAACTGATAGGATATAAGTGTGATACACCAAAATATTTATATGAATAAGGCCTATTAGCACCCATACTTAGAAATGCGGCGACTGGTCTAGGTATTTCAGAAATTCAGATTTTGTTTACTGACCACCATTGGTGAATCACATTTTCATGGAGCAACTCCACAAAAAACTGATAGGATATAAGTGTGATACACCAAAATATTTATATGAGTAAGGCCTATTAGCACCCATACTTAGAAATGCGGCGACTGGTCTAGGTATTTCAGAAATTCAGATTTTGTTTACTGACCACCATTGGTGAATCACATTTTCATGGAGCAACTCCACAAAAAACTGACAGGATATAAGTGTGATACACAAAAATGTTTGTATGAGTAAGGCCTATTAGTGCCCATATTTAGAAATGCGGCGACTAATCTAGGTATTTCAGAAATTCAGATTTTGTTTACTGACCACCATTGGTGAATCACATTTTCATGGAGCAACTCCACAAAAAACTGATAGGATATAAGTGTGATACACCAAAATATTTATATGAGTAAGGCCTATTAGTACCCATACTTAGAAATGCGGCGACTGGTCTAGGTATTTCAGAAATTCAGATTTTGTTTACTGACCACCATTGGTGAATCACATTTTCATGGAGCAACTCCACAAAAAACTGATAGGATATAAGTGTGATACAGCAAAATGTTTGTATGAGTAAGGCCTATTAGTGCCCATATTTAGAAATGCGGCGACTGATCTAGGTATTTCAGAAATTCAGATTTTGTTTACTGACCACCATTGGTGAATCACATTTTCATGGAGCAACTCCACAAAAAACTGATAGGATATAAGTGTGATACAGCAAAATGTTTGTATGAGCAAGGCCTATTAGTGCCCATATCTAGAAATGCGGCGACTAATCTAGGTATTTCAGAAATTCAGATTTTGTTTACTGACCACCATTGGTGAATCACATTTTCATGGAGCAACTCCACAAAAAACTGATAGGATATAAGTGTGATACAGCAAAATGTTTGTATGAGCAAGGCCTATTAGTGCCCATATCTAGAAATGCGGCGACTAATCTAGGTATTTCAGAAATTCAGATTTTGTTTACTGACCACCATTGGTGAATCACATTTTCATGGAGCAACTCCACAAAAAACTGATAGGATATAAGTGTGATACACCAAAATATTTATATGAGTAAGGCCTATTAGCACCCATACTTAGAAATGCGGCGACTGGTCTAGGTATTTCAGAAATTCAGATTTTGTTTACTGACCACCATTGGTGAATCACATTTTCATGGAGCAACTCCACAAAAAACTGATAGGATATAAGTGCGATACAGCAAAATGTTTGTATGAGCAAGGCCTATTAGTGCCCATATTTAGAAATGCGGCGACTAGTCTAGGTATTTCAGAAATTCAGATTTTGTTTACTGACCACCATTGGTGAATCACATTTTCATGGAGCAACTCCACAAAAAACTGATAGGATATAAGTGTGATACACCAAAATATTTATATGAGTAAGGCCTATTAGCACCCATACTTAGAAATGCGGCGACTGGTCTAGGTATTTCAGAAATTCAGATTTTGTTTACTGAGCACCATTGGTGAATCACATTTTCATGGAGCAACTCCACAAAAAACTGATAGGATATAAGTGCGATACACCAAAATGTTTGTATGAGCAAGGCCTATTAGTGCCCATATTTAGAAATGCGGCGACTAATCTAGGTATTTCAGAAATTCAGATTTTGTTTACTGACCACCATTGGTGAATCACATTTTCATGGAGCAACTCCACAAAAAACTGATAGGATATAAGTGTGATACAGCAAAATGTTTGTATGAGTAAGGCCTATTAGTGCCCATATTTAGAAATGCGGCGACTAATCTAGGTATTTCAGAAATTCAGATTTTGTTTACTGAACACCATTGGTGAATCACATTTTCATGGAGCAACTCCACAAAAAACTGATAGGATATAAGTGTGATACAGCAAAATGTTTGTATGAGCAAGGCCTATTAGTGCCCATATTTAGAAATGCGGCGACTAATCCAGGTATTTCAGAAATTCAGATTTTGTTTACTGACCACCATTGGTGAATCACATTTTCATGGAGCAACTCCACAAAAAACTGACAGGATATAAGTGTGATACACAAAAATGTTTGTATGAGTAAGGCCTATTAGTGCCCATATTTAGAAATGCGGCGACTAATCTAGGTATTTCAGAAATTCAGATTTTGTTTACTGACCACCATTGGTGAATCACATTTTCATGGAGCAACTCCACAAAAAACTGATAGGATATAAGTGTGATACACCAAAATATTTATATGAGTAAGGCCTATTAGTACCCATACTTAGAAATGCGGCGACTGGTCTAGGTATTTCAGAAATTCAGATTTTGTTTACTGACCACCATTGGTGAATCACATTTTCATGGAGCAACTCCACAAAAAACTGATAGGATATAAGTGTGATACAGCAAAATGTTTGTATGAGTAAGGCCTATTAGTGCCCATATTTAGAAATGCGGCGACTGATCTAGGTATTTCAGAAATTCAGATTTTGTTTACTGACCACCATTGGTGAATCACATTTTCATGGAGCAACTCCACAAAAAACTGATAGGATATAAGTGTGATACAGCAAAATGTTTGTATGAGCAAGGCCTATTAGTGCCCATATCTAGAAATGCGGCGACTAATCTAGGTATTTCAGAAATTCAGATTTTGTTTACTGACCACCATTGGTGAATCACATTTTCATGGAGCAACTCCACAAAAAACTGATAGGATATAAGTGTGATACAGCAAAATGTTTGTATGAGCAAGGCCTATTAGTGCCCATATCTAGAAATGCGGCGACTAGTCTAGGTATTTCAGAAATTCAGATTTGGTTTACTGACCACCATTGGTGAATCACATTTTCATGGAGCAACTCCACAAAAAACTGATAGGATATAAGTGTGCTACACCAAAATATTTATATGAGTAAGGCCTATTAGCACCCATACTTAGAAATGCGGCGACTGGTCTAGGTATTTCAGAAATTCAGATTTTGTTTACTGACCACCATTGGTGAATCACATTTTCATGGAGCAACTCCACAAAAAACTGATAGGATATAAGTGCGATACAGCAAAATGTTTGTATGAGCAAGGCCTATTAGTGCCCATATTTAGAAATGCGGCGACTAGTCTAGGTATTTCAGAAATTCAGATTTTGTTTACTGACCACCATTGGTGAATCACATTTTCATGGAGCAACTCCACAAAAAACTGATAGGATATAAGTGTGATACACCAAAATATTTATATGAGTAAGGCCTATTAGCACCCATACTTAGAAATGCGGCGACTGGTCTAGGTATTTCAGAAATTCAGATTTTGTTTACTGAGCACCATTGGTGAATCACATTTTCATGGAGCAACTCCACAAAAAACTGATAGGATATAAGTGCGATACACCAAAATGTTTGTATGAGCAAGGCCTATTAGTGCCCATATTTAGAAATGCGGCGACTAATCTAGGTATTTCAGAAATTCAGATTTTGTTTACTGACCACCATTGGTGAATCACATTTTCATGGAGCAACTCCACAAAAAACTGATAGGATATAAGTGTGATACAGCAAAATGTTTGTATGAGTAAGGCCTATTAGTGCCCATATTTAGAAATGCGGCGACTAATCTAGGTATTTCAGAAATTCAGATTTTGTTTACTGAACACCATTGGTGAATCACATTTTCATGGAGCAACTCCACAAAAAACTGATAGGATATAAGTGTGATACAGCAAAATGTTTGTATGAGCAAGGCCTATTAGTGCCCATATTTAGAAATGCGGCGACTAATCCAGGTATTTCAGAAATTCAGATTTTGTTTACTGACCACCATTGGTGAATCACATTTTCATGGAGCAACTCCACCCAAAACTGATAGGATATAAGTGTGATAAACCAAAATGTTTGTATGAGTAAGGCCTATTAGTGCCCATATTTAGAAATGCGGCGACTAATCTAGGTATTTCAGAAATTCAGATTTTGTTTACTGACCACCATTGGTGAATCACATTTTCATGGAGCAACTCCACAAAAAACTGATAGGATATAAGTGTGATACAGCAAAATGTTTGTATGAGTAAGGCCTATTAGTGCCCATATTTAGAAATGCGGCGACTAATCTAGGTATTTCAGAAATTCAGATTTTGTTTACTGACCACCATTGGTGAATCACATTTTCATGGAGCAACTCCACAAAAAACTGATAGGATATAAGTGTGATACACCAAAATGTTTGTATGAGTAAGGCCTATTAGTGCCCATATTTAGAAATGCGGCGACTAATCTAGGTATTTCAGAAATTCAGATTTTGTTTACTGACCACCAGTGGTGAATCACATTTTCATGGAGCAACTCCACAAAAAACTGATAGGATATAAGTGTGATACAGCAAAATGTTTGTATGAGCAAGGCCTATTAGTGCCCATATCTAGAAATGCGGCGACTAATCTAAGTATTTTAGAAATTCAGATTTTGTTTACTGACCACCATTGGTGAATCACATTTTCATGGAGCAACTCCACAAAAAACTGATAGGATATAAGTGTGATACACCAAAATGTTTGTATGAGTAAGGCCTATTAGTGCCCATATTTAGAAATGCGGCGACTAATCTAGGTATTTCAGAAATTCAGATTTTGTTTACTGACCACCATTGGTGAATCACATTTTCATGGAGCAACTCCACAAAAAACTGATAGGATATAAGTGTGATACAGCAAAATGTTTGTATGAGTAAGGCCTATTAGTGCCCATATTTAGAAATGCGGCGACTAATCTAGGTATTTCAGAAATTCAGATTTTGTTTACTGACCACCATTGGTGAATCACATTTTCATGGAGCAACTCCACAAAAAACTGATAGGATATAAGTGCGATACAGCAAAATGTTTGTATGAGCAAGGCCTATTAGTGCCCATATTTAGAAATGCGGCGACTAATCTAGGTATTTCAGAAATTCAGATTTTGTTTACTGACCACCATTGGTGAATCACATTTTCATGGAGCAACTCCACAAAAAACTGATAGGATATAAGTGTGATACAGCAAAATGTTTGTATGAGTAAGGCCTATTAGTGCCCATATTTAGAAATGTGGTGACTAATCTAGGTATTTCAGAAATTCAGATTTTGTTTACTGACCACCATTGGTGAATCACATTTTCATGGAGCAACTCCACAAAAAACTGATAGGATATAAGTGCGATACAGCAAAATGTTTGTATGAGCAAGGCCTATTAGTGCCCATATTTAGAAATGCGGCGACTAATCTAGGTATTTCAGAAATTCAGATTTTGTTTACTGACCACCATTGGTGAATCACATTTTCATGGAGCAACTCCACAAAAAACTGATAGGATATAAGTGTGATACAGCAAAATGTTTGTATGAGTAAGGCCTATTAGTGCCCATATTTAGAAATGCGGCGACTAATCTAGGTATTTCAGCAATTCAGATTTTGTTTACTGACCACCATTGGTGAATCACATTTTCATGGAGCAACTCCACAAAAAACTGATAGGGTATAAGTGTGATACACCAAAATATTTATATGAGTAAGGCCTATTAGCACCCATACTTAGAAATGCGGCGACTGGTCTAGGTATTTCAGAAATTCAGATTTTGTTTACTGACCACCATTGGTGAATCACATTTTCATGGAGCAACTCCACAAAAAACTGATAGGATATAAGTGCGATACAGCAAAATGTTTGTATGAGCAAGGCCTATTAGTGCCCATATTTAGAAATGCGGCGACTAATCTAGGTATTTCAGAAATTCAGATTTTGTTTACTGACCACCATTGGTGAATCACATTTTCATGGAGCAACTCCACAAAAAACTGATAGGGTATAAGTGTGATACACCAAAATATTTATATGAGTAAGCCCTATCAGTACCCATACTTAGAAATGCGGCGACTGGTCTAGGTATTTTAGAAATTCAGATTTTGTTTACTGACCACCATTGGTGAATCACATTTTCATGGAGCAACTCCACAAAAAACTGATAGGATATAAGTGTGATACAGCAAAATGTTTGTATGAGCAAGCCCTATTAGTGCCCATATTTAGAAATGCGGCGACTAATCTAGGTATTTCAGAAATTCAGATTTTGTTTACTGACCACCATTGGTGAATCACATTTTCATGGAGCAACTCCACAAAAAACTGATAGGATATAAGTGCGATACAGCAAAATGTTTGTATGAGCAAGGCCTATTAGTGCCCATATTTAGAAATGCGGCGACTAATCTAGGTATTTCAGAAATTCAGATTTTGTTTACTGACCACCATTGGTGAATCACATTTTCATGGAGCAACTCCACAAAAAACTGATAGGATATAAGTGTGATACAGCAAAATGTTTGTATGAGTAAGGCCTATTAGTGCCCATATTTAGAAATGCGGCGACTAATCTAGGTATTTCAGAAATTCAGATTTTGTTTACTGAACACCATTGGTGAATCACATTTTCATGAAGCAACTCCACAAAAAACTGATAGGATATAAGTGTGATACACCAAAATATTTATATGAGTAAGGCCGACTAGCACCCATACTTAGAAATGCGGCGACTGGTCTAGGTATTTCAGAAATTCAGATTTTGTTTACTGACCACCATTGGTGAATCACATTTTCATGGAGCAACTCCACAAAAAACTGATAGGATATAAGTGTGATACAGCAAAATGTTTGTATGAGCAAGGCCTATTAGTGCCCATATTTAGAAATGCGGCGACTAATCTAGGTATTTCAGAAATTCAGATTTTGTTTACTGACCACCATTGGTGAATCACATTTTCATGGAGCAACTCCACAAAAAACTGATAGGATATAAGTGTGATACACCAAAATGTTTGTATGAGTAAGGCCTATTAGTGCCCATATTTAGAAATGCGGCGACTAATCTAGGTATTTCAGAAATTCAGATTTTGTTTACTGACCACCATTGGTGAATCACATTTTCATGGAGCAACTCCACAAAAAACTGATAGGATATAAGTGTGATACACCAAAATGTTTGTATGAGTAAGGCCTATTAGTGCGCATATTTAGAAATGCGGCGACTAATCTAGGTATTTCAGAAATTCAGATTTTGTTTACTGACCACCATTGGTGAATCACATTTTCATGGAGCAACTCCACAAAAAACTGATAGGATATAAGTGTGATACACCAAAATGTTTGTATGAGTAAGGCCTATTAGTGCCCATATTTAGAAATGCGGCGACTAATCTAGGTATTTCAGAAATTCAGATTTTGTTTACTGACCACCATTGGTGAATCACATTTTCATGGAGCAACTCCACAAAAAACTGATAGGATATAAGTGTGATACAGCAAAATGTTTGTATGAGCAAGGCCTATTAGTGCCCATATCTAGAAATGCGGCGACTAATCTAGGTATTTCAGAAATTCAGATTTTGTTTACTGACCACCATTGGTGAATCACATTTTCATGGAGCAACTCCACAAAAAACTGATAGGATATAAGTGTGATACACCAAAATATTTATATGAATAAGGCCTATTAGCACCCATACTTAGAAATGCGGCGACTGGTCTAGGTATTTCAGAAATTCAGATTTTGTTTACTGACCACCATTGGTGAATCACATTTTCATGGAGCAACTCCACAAAAAACTGATAGGATATAAGTGTGATACACCAAAATATTTATATGAGTAAGGCCTATTAGCACCCATACTTAGAAATGCGGCGACTGGTCTAGGTATTTCAGAAATTCAGATTTTGTTTACTGACCACCATTGGTGAATCACATTTTCATGGAGCAACTCCACAAAAAACTGACAGGATATAAGTGTGATACACAAAAATGTTTGTATGAGTAAGGCCTATTAGTGCCGATATTTAGAAATGCGGCGACTAATCTAGGTATTTCAGAAATTCAGATTTTGTTTACTGACCACCATTGGTGAATCACATTTTCATGGAGCAACTCCACAAAAAACTGATAGGATATAAGTGTGATACACCAAAATATTTATATGAGTAAGGCCTATTAGTACCCATACTTAGAAATGCGGCGACTGGTCTAGGTATTTCAGAAATTCAGATTTTGTTTACTGACCACCATTGGTGAATCACATTTTCATGGAGCAACTCCACAAAAAACTGATAGGATATAAGTGTGATACAGCAAAATGTTTGTATGAGTAAGGCCTATTAGTGCCCATATTTAGAAATGCGGCGACTAATCTAGGTATTTCAGAAATTCAGATTTTGTTTACTGAACACCATTGGTGAATCACATTTTCATGAAGCAACTCCACAAAAAACTGATAGGATATAAGTGTGATACACCAAAATATTTATATGAGTAAGGCCGACTAGCACCCATACTTAGAAATGCGGCGACTGGTCTAGGTATTTCAGAAATTCAGATTTTGTTTACTGACCACCATTGGTGAATCACATTTTCATGGAGCAACTCCACAAAAAACTGATAGGATATAAGTGTGATACAGCAAAATGTTTGTATGAGTAAGGCCTATTAGTGCCCATATTTAGAAATGCGGCGACTAATCTAGGTATTTCAGAAATTCAGATTTTGTTTACTGAACACCATTGGTGAATCACATTTTCATGAAGCAACTCCACAAAAAACTGATAGGATATAAGTGTGATACACCAAAATATTTATATGAGTAAGGCCGACTAGCACCCATACTTAGAAATGCGGCGACTGGTCTAGGTATTTCAGAAATTCAGATTTTGTTTACTGACCACCATTGGTGAATCACATTTTCATGGAGCAACTCCACAAAAACTGATAGGATATAAGTGTGATACAGCAAAATGTTTGTATGAGCAAGGCCTATTAGTGCCCATATTTAGAAATGCGGCGACTAATCTAGGTATTTCAGAAATTCAGATTTTGTTTACTGACCACCATTGGTGAATCACATTTTCATGGAGCAACTCCACAAAAAACTGATAGGATATAAGTGTGATACACCAAAATGTTTGTATGAGTAAGGCCTATTAGTGCCCATATTTAGAAATGCGGCGACTAATCTAGGTATTTCAGAAATTCAGATTTTGTTTACTGACCACCATTGGTGAATCACATTTTCATGGAGCAACTCCACAAAAAACTGATAGGATATAAGTGTGATACACCAAAATGTTTGTATGAGTAAGGCCTATTAGTGCGCATATTTAGAAATGCGGCGACTAATCTAGGTATTTCAGAAATTCAGATTTTGTTTACTGACCACCATTGGTGAATCACATTTTCATGGAGCAACTCCACAAAAAACTGATAGGATATAAGTGTGATACACCAAAATGTTTGTATGAGTAAGGCCTATTAGTGCCCATATTTAGAAATGCGGCGACTAATCTAGGTATTTCAGAAATTCAGATTTTGTTTACTGACCACCATTGGTGAATCACATTTTCATGGAGCAACTCCACAAAAAACTGATAGGATATAAGTGTGATACAGCAAAATGTTTGTATGAGCAAGGCCTATTAGTGCCCATATTTAGAAATGCGGCGACTAATCTAGGTATTTTAGAAATTCAGATTTTGTTTACTGACCACCATTGGTGAATCACATTTTCATGGAGCAACTCCACAAAAAACTGATAGGATATAAGTGTGATACACCAAAATGTTTGTATGAGTAAGGCCTATTAGTGCCCATATTTAGAAATGCGGCGACTAATCTAGGTATTTCAGAAATTCAGATTTTGTTTACTGACCACCATTGGTGAATCACATTTTCATGGAGCAACTCCACAAAAAACTGATAGGATATAAGTGTGATACACCAAAATATTTATATGAGTAAGGCCTATTAGTACCCATACTTAGAAATGCGGCGACTGGTCTAGGTATTTCAGAAATTCAGATTTTGTTTACTGACCACCATTGGTGAATCACATTTTCATGGAGCAACTCCACAAAAAACTGATAGGATATAAGTGTGATACAGCAAAATGTTTGTATGAGTAAGGCCTATTAGTGCCCATATTTAGAAATGCGGCGACTAATCTAGGTATTTCAGAAATTCAGATTTTGTTTACTGACCACCATTGGTGAATCACATTTTCATGGAGCAACTCCACAAAAACTGATAGGATATAAGTGCGATACAGCAAAATGTTTGTATGAGCAAGGCCTATTAGTGCCCATATTTAGAAATGCGGCGACTAATCTAGGTATTTCAGAAATTCAGATTTTGTTTACTGACCACCATTGGTGAATCACATTTTCATGGAGCAACTCCACAAAAAACTGATAGGATATAAGTGTGATACACCAAAATGTTTGTATGAGTAAGGCCTATTAGTGCCCATATTTAGAAATGCGGCGACTAATCTAGGTATTTCAGAAATTCAGATTTTGTTTACTGACCACCAGTGGTGAATCACATTTTCATGGAGCAACTCCACAAAAAACTGATAGGATATAAGTGTGATACAGCAAAATGTTTGTATGAGCAAGGCCTATTAGTGCCCATATCTAGAAATGCGGCGACTAATCTAAGTATTTTAGAAATTCAGATTTTGTTTACTGACCACCATTGGTGAATCACATTTTCATGGAGCAACTCCACAAAAAACTGATAGGATATAAGTGTGATACACCAAAATGTTTGTATGAGTAAGGCCTATTAGTGCCCATATTTAGAAATGCGGCGACTAATCTAGGTATTTCAGAAATTCAGATTTTGTTTACTGACCACCATTAGTGAATCACATTTTCATGGAGCAACTCCACAAAAAACTGATAGGATATAAGTGTGATACAGCAAAATGTTTGTATGAGTAAGGCCTATTAGTGCCCATATTTAGAAATGCGGCGACTAATCTAGGTATTTCAGAAATTCAGATTTTGTTTACTGACCACCATTGGTGAATCACATTTTCATGGAGCAACTCCACAAAAAACTGATAGGATATAAGTGCGATACAGCAAAATGTTTGTATGAGCAAGGCCTATTAGTGCCCATATTTAGAAATGCGGCGACTAATCTAGGTATTTCAGAAATTCAGATTTTGTTTACTGACCACCATTGGTGAATCACATTTTCATGGAGCAACTCCACAAAAAACTGATAGGATATAAGTGTGATACAGCAAAATGTTTGTATGAGTAAGGCCTATTAGTGCCCATATTTAGAAATGCGGTGACTAATCTAGGTATTTCAGAAATTCAGATTTTGTTTACTGACCACCATTGGTGAATCACATTTTCATGGAGCAACTCCACAAAAAACTGATAGGATATAAGTGCGATACACCAAAATATTTATATGAGTAAGGCCGACTAGCACCCATACTTAGAAATGCGGCGACTGGTCTAGGTATTTCAGAAATTCAGATTTTGTTTACTGACCACCATTGGTGAATCACATTTTCATGGAGCAACTCCACAAAAAACTGATAGGATATAAGTGTGATACAGCAAAATGTTTGTATGAGTAAGGCCTATTAGTGCCCATATTTAGAAATGCGGCGACTAATCTAGGTATTTCAGAAATTCAGATTTTGTTTACTGAACACCATTGGTGAATCACATTTTCATGAAGCAACTCCACAAAAAACTGATAGGATATAAGTGTGATACACCAAAATATTTATATGAGTAAGGCCGACTAGCACCCATACTTAGAAATGCGGCGACTGGTCTAGGTATTTCAGAAATTCAGATTTTGTTTACTGACCACCATTGGTGAATCACATTTTCATGGAGCAACTCCACAAAAACTGATAGGATATAAGTGTGATACAGCAAAATGTTTGTATGAGCAAGGCCTATTAGTGCCCATATTTAGAAATGCGGCGACTAATCTAGGTATTTCAGAAATTCAGATTTTGTTTACTGACCACCATTGGTGAATCACATTTTCATGGAGCAACTCCACAAAAAACTGATAGGATATAAGTGTGATACACCAAAATGTTTGTATGAGTAAGGCCTATTAGTGCCCATATTTAGAAATGCGGCGACTAATCTAGGTATTTCAGAAATTCAGATTTTGTTTACTGACCACCATTGGTGAATCACATTTTCATGGAGCAACTCCACAAAAAACTGATAGGATATAAGTGTGATACAGCAAAATGTTTGTATGAGCAAGGCCTATTAGTGCCCATATTTAGAAATGCGGCGACTAATCTAGGTATTTTAGAAATTCAGATTTTGTTTACTGACCACCATTGGTGAATCACATTTTCATGGAGCAACTCCACAAAAAACTGATAGGATATAAGTGTGATACACCAAAATGTTTGTATGAGTAAGGCCTATTAGTGCCCATATTTAGAAATGCGGCGACTAATCTAGGTATTTCAGAAATTCAGATTTTGTTTACTGACCACCATTGGTGAATCACATTTTCATGGAGCAACTCCACAAAAAACTGATAGGATATAAGTGTGATACACCAAAATATTTATATGAGTAAGGCCTATTAGTACCCATACTTAGAAATGCGGCGACTGGTCTAGGTATTTCAGAAATTCAGATTTTGTTTACTGACCACCATTGGTGAATCACATTTTCATGGAGCAACTCCACAAAAAACTGATAGGATATAAGTGTGATACAGCAAAATGTTTGTATGAGTAAGGCCTATTAGTGCCCATATTTAGAAATGCGGCGACTAATCTAGGTATTTCAGAAATTCAGATTTTGTTTACTGACCACCATTGGTGAATCACATTTTCATGGAGCAACTCCACAAAAACTGATAGGATATAAGTGCGATACAGCAAAATGTTTGTATGAGCAAGGCCTATTAGTGCCCATATTTAGAAATGCGGCGACTAATCTAGGTATTTCAGAAATTCAGATTTTGTTTACTGACCACCATTGGTGAATCACATTTTCATGGAGCAACTCCACAAAAAACTGATAGGATATAAGTGTGATACACCAAAATGTTTGTATGAGTAAGGCCTATTAGTGCCCATATTTAGAAATGCGGCGACTAATCTAGGTATTTCAGAAATTCAGATTTTGTTTACTGACCACCAGTGGTGAATCACATTTTCATGGAGCAACTCCACAAAAAACTGATAGGATATAAGTGTGATACAGCAAAATGTTTGTATGAGCAAGGCCTATTAGTGCCCATATCTAGAAATGCGGCGACTAATCTAAGTATTTTAGAAATTCAGATTTTGTTTACTGACCACCATTGGTGAATCACATTTTCATGGAGCAACTCCACAAAAAACTGATAGGATATAAGTGTGATACACCAAAATGTTTGTATGAGTAAGGCCTATTAGTGCCCATATTTAGAAATGCGGCGACTAATCTAGGTATTTCAGAAATTCAGATTTTGTTTACTGACCACCATTAGTGAATCACATTTTCATGGAGCAACTCCACAAAAAACTGATAGGATATAAGTGTGATACAGCAAAATGTTTGTATGAGTAAGGCCTATTAGTGCCCATATTTAGAAATGCGGCGACTAATCTAGGTATTTCAGAAATTCAGATTTTGTTTACTGACCACCATTGGTGAATCACATTTTCATGGAGCAACTCCACAAAAAACTGATAGGATATAAGTGCGATACAGCAAAATGTTTGTATGAGCAAGGCCTATTAGTGCCCATATTTAGAAATGCGGCGACTAATCTAGGTATTTCAGAAATTCAGATTTTGTTTACTGACCACCATTGGTGAATCACATTTTCATGGAGCAACTCCACAAAAAACTGATAGGATATAAGTGTGATACAGCAAAATGTTTGTATGAGTAAGGCCTATTAGTGCCCATATTTAGAAATGCGGTGACTAATCTAGGTATTTCAGAAATTCAGATTTTGTTTACTGACCACCATTGGTGAATCACATTTTCATGGAGCAACTCCACAAAAAACTGATAGGATATAAGTGCGATACAGCAAAATGTTTGTATGAGCAAGGCCTATTAGTGCCCATATTTAGAAATGCGGCGACTAATCTAGGTATTTCAGAAATTCAGATTTTGTTTACTGACCACCATTGGTGAATCACATTTTCATGGAGCAACTCCACAAAAAACTGATAGGGTATAAGTGTAATACACCAAAATATTTATATGAGTAAGGCCTATTAGCACCCATACTTAGAAATGCGGCGACTGGTCTAGGTATTTCAGAAATTCAGATTTTGTTTACTGACCACCATTGGTGAATCACATTTTCATGGAGCAACTCCACAAAAAACTGATAGGATATAAGTGCGATACAGCAAAATGTTTGTATGAGCAAGGCCTATTAGTGCCCATATTTAGAAATGCGGCGACTAATCTAGGTATTTCAGAAATTCAGATTTTGTTTACTGACCACCATTGGTGAATCACATTTTCATGGAGCAACTCCACAAAAAACTGATAGGGTATAAGTGTGATACACCAAAATATTTATATGAGTAAGCCCTATCAGTACCCATACTTAGAAATGCGGCGACTGGTCTAGGTATTTTAGAAATTCAGATTTTGTTTACTGACCACCATTGGTGAATCACATTTTCATGGAGCAACTCCACAAAAAACTGATAGGATATAAGTGTGATACAGCAAAATGTTTGTATGAGCAAGCCCTATTAGTGCCCATATTTAGAAATGCGGCGACTAATCTAGGTATTTCAGAAATTCAGATTTTGTTTACTGACCACCATTGGTGAATCACATTTTCATGGAGCAACTCCACAAAAAACTGATAGGATATAAGTGCGATACAGCAAAATGTTTGTATGAGCAAGGCCTATTAGTGCCCATATTTAGAAATGCGGCGACTAATCTAGGTATTTCAGAAATTCAGATTTTGTTTACTGACCACCATTGGTGAATCACATTTTCATGGAGCAACTCCACAAAAAACTGATAGGATATAAGTGTGATACAGCAAAATGTTTGTATGAGTAAGGCCTATTAGTGCCCATATTTAGAAATGCGGCGACTAATCTAGGTATTTCAGAAATTCAGATTTTGTTTACTGAACACCATTGGTGAATCACATTTTCATGAAGCAACTCCACAAAAAACTGATAGGATATAAGTGTGATACACCAAAATATTTATATGAGTAAGGCCGACTAGCACCCATACTTAGAAATGCGGCGACTGGTCTAGGTATTTCAGAAATTCAGATTTTGTTTACTGACCACCATTGGTGAATCACATTTTCATGGAGCAACTCCACAAAAAACTGATAGGATATAAGTGCGATACAGCAAAATGTTTGTATGAGCAAGGCCTATTAGTGCCCATATTTAGAAATGCGGCGACTAATCTAGGTATTTCAGAAATTCAGATTTTGTTTACTGACCACCATTGGTGAATCACATTTTCATGGAGCAACTCCACAAAAAACTGATAGGATATAAGTGTGATACACCAAAATGTTTGTATGAGTAAGGCCTATTAGTGCCCATATTTAGAAATGCGGCGACTAATCTAGGTATTTCAGAAATTCAGATTTTGTTTACTGACCACCATTGGTGAATCACATTTTCATGGAGCAACTCCACAAAAAACTGATAGGATATAAGTGTGATACACCAAAATATTTATATGAATAAGGCCTATTAGCACCCATACTTAGAAATGCGGCGACTGGTCTAGGTATTTCAGAAATTCAGATTTTGTTTACTGACCACCATTGGTGAATCACATTTTCATGGAGCAACTCTACAAAAAACTGATAGGATATAAGTGTGATACAGCAAAATGTTTGTATGAGCAAGGCCTATTAGTGCCCATATTTAGAAATGCGGCGACTAGTCTAGGTATTTCAGAAATTCAGATTTTGTTTACTGACCACCATTGGTGAATCACATTTTCATGGAGCAACTCCACAAAAAACTGATAGGATATAAGTGCGATACAGCAAAATGTTTGTATGAGCAAGGCCTATTAGTGCCCATATTTAGAAATGCGGCGACTAATCTAGGTATTTCAGAAATTCAGATTTTGTTTACTGACCACCATTGGTGAATCACATTTTCATGGAGCAACTCTACAAAAAACTGATAGGATATAAGTGTGATACAGCAAAATGTTTGTATGAGCAAGGCCTATTAGTGCCCATATCTAGAAATGCGGCGACTAATCTAGGTATTTCAGAAATTCAGATTTTGTTTACTGACCACCATTGGTGAATCACATTTTCATGGAGCAACTCCACAAAAAACTGATAGGATATAAGTGTGATACACCAAAATATTTATATGAATAAGGCCTATTAGCACCCATACTTAGAAATGCGGCGACTGGTCTAGGTATTTCAGAAATTCAGATTTTGTTTACTGACCACCATTGGTGAATCACATTTTCATGGAGCAACTCTACAAAAAACTGATAGGATATAAGTGTGATACAGCAAAATGTTTGTATGAGCAAGGCCTATTAGTGCCCATATTTAGAAATGCGGCGACTAGTCTAGGTATTTCAGAAATTCAGATTTTGTTTACTGACCACCATTGGTGAATCACATTTTCATGGAGCAACTCCACAAAAAACTGATAGGATATAAGTGCGATACAGCAAAATGTTTGTATGAGCAAGGCCTATTAGTGCCCATATTTAGAAATGCGGCGACTAATCTAGGTATTTCAGAAATTCTGATTTTGTTTACTGACCACCATTGGTGAATCACATTTTCATGGAGCAACTCCACAAAAAACTGATAGGATATAAGTGTGATACACCAAAATGTTTGTATGAGTAAGGCCTATTAGTGCCCATATTTAGAAATGCGGCGACTAATCTAGGTATTTCAGAAATTTAGATTTTGTTTACTGACCACCATTGGTGAATCACATTTTCATGGAGCAACTCCACAAAAAACTGATAGGATATAAGTGTGATACAGCAAAATGTTTGTATGAGTAAGGCCTATTAGTGCCCATATTTAGAAATGCGGCGACTAATCTAGGTATTTCAGAAATTCAGATTTTGTTTACTGACCACCATTGGTGAATCACATTTTCATGGAGCAACTCCACAAAAAACTGATAGGATATAAGTGTGATACACCAAAATATTTATATGAATAAGGCCTATTAGCACCCATACTTAGAAATGCGGCGACTGGTCTAGGTATTTCAGAAATTCAGATTTTGTTTACTGACCACCATTGGTGAATCACATTTTCATGGAGCAACTCTACAAAAAACTGATAGGATATAAGTGTGATACAGCAAAATGTTTGTATGAGTAAGGCCTATTAGTGCCCATATTTAGAAATGCGGCAACTAATCTAGGTATTTCAGAAATTCAGATTTTGTTTACTGACCACCATTGGTGAATCACATTTTCATGGAGCAACTCCACAAAAAACTGATAGGATATAAGTGTGATACACCAAAATGTTTGTATGAGTAAGGCCTATTAGTGCCCATATTTAGAAATGCGGCGACTAATCTAGGTATTTCAGAAATTCAGATTTTGTTTACTGACCACCATTGGTGAATCACATTTTCATGGAGCAACTCCACAAAAAACTGATAGGATATAAGTGTGATACACCAAAATATTTATATGAATAAGGCCTATTAGCACCCATACTTAGAAATGCGGCGACTGGTCTAGGTATTTCAGAAATTCAGATTTTGTTTACTGACCACCATTGGTGAATCACATTTTCATGGAGCAACTCTACAAAAAACTGATAGGATATAAGTGTGATACAGCAAAATGTTTGTATGAGCAAGGCCTATTAGTGCCCATATTTAGAAATGCGGCGACTAGTCTAGGTATTTCAGAAATTCAGATTTTGTTTACTGACCACCATTGGTGAATCACATTTTCATGGAGCAACTCCACAAAAAACTGATAGGATATAAGTGCGATACAGCAAAATGTTTGTATGAGCAAGGCCTATTAGTGCCCATATTTAGAAATGCGGCGACTAATCTAGGTATTTCAGAAATTCTGATTTTGTTTACTGACCACCATTGGTGAATCACATTTTCATGGAGCAACTCCACAAAAAACTGATAGGATATAAGTGTGATACACCAAAATGTTTGTATGAGTAAGGCCTATTAGTGCGCATATTTAGAAATGCGGCGACTAATCTAGGTATTTCAGAAATTTAGATTTTGTTTACTGACCACCATTGGTGAATCACATTTTCATGGAGCAACTCCACAAAAAACTGATAGGATATAAGTGTGATACAGCAAAATGTTTGTATGAGTAAGGCCTATTAGTGCCCATATTTAGAAATGCGGCGACTAATCTAGGTATTTCAGAAATTCAGATTTTGTTTACTGACCACCATTGGTGAATCACATTTTCATGGAGCAACTCCACAAAAAACTGATAGGATATAAGTGTGATACACCAAAATGTTTGTATGAGTAAGGCCTATTTGTGCCCATATTTAGAAATGCGGCGACTAATCTAGGTATTTCAGAAATTCAGATTTTGTTTACTGACCACCATTGGTGAATCACATTTTCATGGAGCAACTCCACAAAAAACTGATAGGATATAAGTGTGATACAGCAAAATGTTTGTATGAGCAAGGCCTATTAGTGCCCATATCTAGAAATGCGGCGACTAATCTAGGTATTTCACAAATTCAGATTTTGTTTACTGACCACCATTGGTGAATCACATTTTCATGGAGCAACTCCACAAAAAACTGATAGGATATAAGTGTGATACACCAAAATATTTATATGAATAAGGCCTATTAGCACCCATACTTAGAAATGCGGCGACTGGTCTAGGTATTTCAGAAATTCAGATTTTGTTTACTGACCACCATTGGTGAATCACATTTTCATGGAGCAACTCCACAAAAAACTGATAGGATATAAGTGTGATACACCAAAATATTTATATGAATAAGGCCTATTAGCACCCATACTTAGAAATGCGGCGACTGGTCTAGGTATTTCAGAAATTCAGATTTTGTTTACTGACCACCATTGGTGAATCACATTTTCATGGAGCAACTCTACAAAAAACTGATAGGATATAAGTGTGATACAGCAAAATGTTTGTATGAGTAAGGCCTATTAGTGCCCATATTTAGAAATGCGGCAACTAATCTAGGTATTTCAGAAATTCAGATTTTGTTTACTGACCACCATTGGTGAATCACATTTTCATGGAGCAACTCCACAAAAAACTGATAGGATATAAGTGTGATACACCAAAATGTTTGTATGAGTAAGGCCTATTAGTGCCCATATTTAGAAATGCGGCGACTAATCTAGGTATTTCAGAAATTCAGATTTTGTTTACTGACCACCATTGGTGAATCACATTTTCATGGAGCAACTCCACAAAAAACTGATAGGATATAAGTGTGATACACCAAAATATTTATATGAATAAGGCCTATTAGCACCCATACTTAGAAATGCGGCGACTGGTCTAGGTATTTCAGAAATTCAGATTTTGTTTACTGACCACCATTGGTGAATCACATTTTCATGGAGCAACTCTACAAAAAACTGATAGGATATAAGTGTGATACAGCAAAATGTTTGTATGAGCAAGGCCTATTAGTGCCCATATTTAGAAATGCGGCGACTAGTCTAGGTATTTCAGAAATTCAGATTTTGTTTACTGACCACCATTGGTGAATCACATTTTCATGGAGCAACTCCACAAAAAACTGATAGGATATAAGTGCGATACAGCAAAATGTTTGTATGAGCAAGGCCTATTAGTGCCCATATTTAGAAATGCGGCGACTAATCTAGGTATTTCAGAAATTCTGATTTTGTTTACTGACCACCATTGGTGAATCACATTTTCATGGAGCAACTCCACAAAAAACTGATAGGATATAAGTGTGATACACCAAAATGTTTGTATGAGTAAGGCCTATTAGTGCGCATATTTAGAAATGCGGCGACTAATCTAGGTATTTCAGAAATTTAGATTTTGTTTACTGACCACCATTGGTGAATCACATTTTCATGGAGCAACTCCACAAAAAACTGATAGGATATAAGTGTGATACAGCAAAATGTTTGTATGAGTAAGGCCTATTAGTGCCCATATTTAGAAATGCGGCGACTAATCTAGGTATTTCAGAAATTCAGATTTTGTTTACTGACCACCATTGGTGAATCACATTTTCATGGAGCAACTCCACAAAAAACTGATAGGATATAAGTGTGATACACCAAAATGTTTGTATGAGTAAGGCCTATTAGTGCCCATATTTAGAAATGCGGCGACTAATCTAGGTATTTCAGAAATTCAGATTTTGTTTACTGACCACCATTGGTGAATCACATTTTCATGGAGCAACTCCACAAAAAACTGATAGGATATAAGTGTGATACAGCAAAATGTTTGTATGAGCAAGGCCTATTAGTGCCCATATCTAGAAATGCGGCGACTAATCTAGGTATTTCAGAAATTCAGATTTTGTTTACTGACCACCATTGGTGAATCACATTTTCATGGAGCAACTCCACAAAAAACTGATAGGATATAAGTGTGATACACCAAAATATTTATATGAATAAGGCCTATTAGCACCCATACTTAGAAATGCGGCGACTGGTCTAGGTATTTCAGAAATTCAGATTTTGTTTACTGACCACCATTGGTGAATCACATTTTCATGGAGCAACTCCACAAAAAACTGATAGGATATAAGTGTGATACACCAAAATATTTATATGAGTAAGGCCTATTAGCACCCATACTTAGAAATGCGGCGACTGGTCTAGGTATTTCAGAAATTCCGATTTTGTTTACTGACCACCATTGGTGAATCACATTTTCATGGAGCAACTCCACAAAAAACTGACAGGATATAAGTGTGATACACAAAAATGTTTGTATGAGTAAGGCCTATTAGTGCCCATATTTAGAAATGCGGCGACTAATCTAGGTATTTCAGAAATTCAGATTTTGTTTACTGACCACCATTGGTGAATCACATTTTCATGGAGCAACTCCACAAAAAACTGATAGGATATAAGTGTGATACACCAAAATATTTATATGAGTAAGGCCTATTAGTACCCATACTTAGAAATGCGGCGACTGGTCTAGGTATTTCAGAAATTTAGATTTTGTTTACTGACCACCATTGGTGAATCACATTTTCATGGAGCAACTCCACAAAAAACTGATAGGATATAAGTGTGATACAGCAAAATGTTTGTATGAGTAAGGCCTATTAGTGCCCATATTTAGAAATGCGGCGACTGATCTAGGTATTTCAGAAATTCAGATTTTGTTTACTGACCACCATTGGTGAATCACATTTTCATGGAGCAACTCCACAAAAAACTGATAGGATATAAGTGTGATACAGCAAAATGTTTGTATGAGCAAGGCCTATTAGTGCCCATATCTAGAAATGCGGCGACTAATCTAGGTATTTCAGAAATTCAGATTTTGTTTACTGACCACCATTGGTGAATCACATTTTCATGGAGCAACTCCACAAAAAACTGATAGGATATAAGTGTGATACACCAAAATGTTTGTATGAGTAAGGCCTATTAGTGCCCATATTTAGAAATGCGGCGACTAATCTAGGTATTTCAGAAATTCAGATTTTGTTTACTGACCACCATTGGTGAATCACATTTTCATGGAGCAACTCCACAAAAAACTGATAGGATATAAGTGTGATACACCAAAATATTTATATGAATAAGGCCTATTAGTGCCCATATTTAGAAATGCGGCGACTAATCTAGGTATTTCAGAAATTCAGATTTTGTTTACTGACCACCATTGGTGAATCACATTTTCATGGAGCAACTCCACAAAAAACTGATAGGATATAAGTGTGATACAGCAAAATGTTTGTATGAATAAGGCCTATTAGTGCCCATATTTAGAAATGCGGCGACTAATCTAGGTATTTCAGAAATTCAGATTTTGTTTACTGACCACCATTGGTGAATCACATTTTCATGGAGCAACTCCACAAAAAACTGATAGGATATAAGTGTGATACAGCAAAATGTTTGTATGAGTAAGGCCTATTAGTGCGCATATTTAGAAATGCGGCGACTAATCTAGGTATTTCAGAAATTTAGATTTTGTTTACTGACCACCATTGGTGAATCACATTTTCATGGAGCAACTCCACAAAAAACTGATAGGATATAAGTGTGATACAGCAAAATGTTTGTATGAGTAAGGCCTATTAGTGCCCATATTTAGAAATGCGGCGACTAATCTAGGTATTTCAGAAATTCAGATTTTGTTTACTGACCACCATTGGTGAATCACATTTTCATGGAGCAACTCCACAAAAAACTGATAGGATATAAGTGTGATACACCAAAATGTTTGTATGAGTAAGGCCTATTAGTGCCCATATTTAGAAATGCGGCGACTAATCTAGGTATTTCAGAAATTCAGATTTTGTTTACTGACCACCATTGGTGAATCACATTTTCATGGAGCAACTCCACAAAAAACTGATAGGATATAAGTGTGATACAGCAAAATGTTTGTATGAGTAAGGCCTATTAGTGCCCATATTTAGAAATGCGGCGACTGATCTAGGTATTTCAGAAATTCAGATTTTGTTTACTGACCACCATTGGTGAATCACATTTTCATGGAGCAACTCCACAAAAAACTGATAGGATATAAGTGTGATACAGCAAAATGTTTGTATGAGCAAGGCCTATTAGTGCCCATATCTAGAAATGCGGCGACTAATCTAGGTATTTCAGAAATTCAGATTTTGTTTACTGACCACCATTGGTGAATCACATTTTCATGGAGCAACTCCACAAAAAACTGATAGGATATAAGTGTGATACAGCAAAATGTTTGTATGAGCAAGGCCTATTAGTGCCCATATCTAGAAATGCGGCGACTAATCTAGGTATTTCAGAAATTCAGATTTTGTTTACTGACCACCATTGGTGAATCACATTTTCATGGAGCAACTCCACAAAAAACTGATAGGATATAAGTGTGATACACCAAAATATTTATATGAATAAGGCCTATTAGCACCCATACTTAGAAATGCGGCGACTGGTCTAGGTATTTCAGAAATTCAGATTTTGTTTACTGACCACCATTGGTGAATCACATTTTCATGGAGCAACTCTACAAAAAACTGATAGGATATAAGTGTGATACAGCAAAATGTTTGTATGAGCAAGGCCTATTAGTGCCCATTTTTAGAAATGCGGCGACTAGTCTAGGTATTTCAGAAATTCAGATTTTGTTTACTGACCACCATTGGTGAATCACATTTTCATGGAGCAACTCCACAAAAAACTGATAGGATATAAGTGTGATACACCAAAATATTTATATGAGTAAGGCCTATTAGCACCCATACTTAGAAATGCGGCGACTGGTCTAGGTATTTCAGAAATTCAGATTTTGTTTACTGAGCACCATTGGTGAATCACATTTTCATGGAGCAACTCCACAAAAAACTGATAGGATATAAGTGCGATACACCAAAATGTTTGTATGAGCAAGGCCTATTAGTGCCCATATTTAGAAATGCGGCGACTAATCTAGGTATTTCAGAAATTCAGATTTTGTTTACTGACCACCATTGGTGAATCACATTTTCATGGAGCAACTCCACAAAAAACTGATAGGATATAAGTGTGATACAGCAAAATGTTTGTATGAGTAAGGCCTATTAGTGCCCATATTTAGAAATGCGGCGACTAATCTAGGTATTTCAGAAATTCAGATTTTGTTTACTGAACACCATTGGTGAATCACATTTTCATGAAGCAACTCCACAAAAAACTGATAGGATATAAGTGTGATACACCAAAATATTTATATGAGTAAGGCCGACTAGCACCCATACTTAGAAATGCGGCGACTGGTCTAGGTATTTCAGAAATTCAGATTTTGTTTACTGACCACCATTGGTGAATCACATTTTCATGGAGCAACTCCACAAAAAACTGATAGGATATAAGTGTGATACAGCAAAATGTTTGTATGAGCAAGGCCTATTAGTGCCCATATTTAGAAATGCGGCGACTAATCCAGGTATTTCAGAAATTCAGATTTTGTTTACTGACCACCATTGGTGAATCACATTTTCATGGAGCAACTCCACCCAAAACTGATAGGATATAAGTGTGATAAACCAAAATGTTTGTATGAGTAAGGCCTATTAGTGCCCATATTTAGAAATGCGGCGACTAATCTAGGTATTTCAGAAATTCAGATTTTGTTTACTGAACACCATTGGTGAATCACATTTTCATGAAGCAACTCCACAAAAAACTGATAGGATATAAGTGTGATACACCAAAATATTTATATGAGTAAGGCCGACTAGCACCCATACTTAGAAATGCGGCGACTGGTCTAGGTATTTCAGAAATTCAGATTTTGTTTACTGACCACCATTGGTGAATCACATTTTCATGGAGCAACTCCACAAAAAACTGATAGGATATAAGTGTGATACAGCAAAATGTTTGTATGAGTAAGGCCTATTAGTGCCCATATTTAGAAATGCGGCGACTAATCTAGGTATTTCAGAAATTCAGATTTTGTTTACTGACCACCATTGGTGAATCACATTTTCATGGAGCAACTCCACAAAAAACTGATAGGATATAAGTGTGATACACCAAAATGTTTGTATGAGTAAGGCCTATTAGTGCCCATATTTAGAAATGCGGCGACTAATCTAGGTATTTCAGAAATTCAGATTTTGTTTACTGACCACCAGTGGTGAATCACATTTTCATGGAGCAACTCCACAAAAAACTGATAGGATATAAGTGTGATACAGCAAAATGTTTGTATGAGCAAGGCCTATTAGTGCCCATATCTAGAAATGCGGCGACTAATCTAAGTATTTTAGAAATTCAGATTTTGTTTACTGACCACCATTGGTGAATCACATTTTCATGGAGCAACTCCACAAAAAACTGATAGGATATAAGTGTGATACACCAAAATGTTTGTATGAGTAAGGCCTATTAGTGCCCATATTTAGAAATGCGGCGACTAATCTAGGTATTTCAGAAATTCAGATTTTGTTTACTGACCACCATTGGTGAATCACATTTTCATGGAACAACTCCACAAAAAACTGATAGGATATAAGTGTGATACAGCAAAATGTTTGTATGAGTAAGGCCTATTAGTGCCCATATTTAGAAATGCGGCGACTAATCTAGGTATTTCAGAAATTCAGATTTTGTTTACTGACCACCATTGGTGAATCACATTTTCATGGAGCAACTCCACAAAAAACTGATAGGATATAAGTGTGATACACCAAAATGTTTGTATGAGCAAGCCCTATTAGTGCCCATATTTAGAAATGCGGCGACTAATCTAGGTATTTCAGAAATTCAGATTTTGTTTACTGACCACCATTGGTGAATCACATTTTCATGGAGCAACTCCACAAAAAACTGATAGGATATAAGTGTGATACACCAAAATATTTATATGAGTAAGGCCTATTAGCACCCATACTTAGAAATGCGGCGACTGGTCTAGGTATTTCAGAAATTCAGATTTTGTTTACTGACCACCATTGGTGAATCACATTTTCATGGAGCAACTCCACAAAAAACTGATAGGATATAAGTGTGATACACCAAAATATTTATATGAGTAAGGCCTATTAGCACCCATACTTAGAAATGCGGCGACTGGTCTAGGTATTTCAGAAATTCAGATTTTGTTTACTGACCACCATTGGTGAATCACATTTTCATGGAGCAACTCCACAAAAAACTGATAGGATATAAGTGTGATACACCAAAATGTTTGTATGAGTAAGGCCTATTAGTGCGCATATTTAGAAATGCGGCGACTAATCTAGGTATTTCAGAAATTCAGATTTTGTTTACTGACCACCATTGGTGAATCACATTTTCATGGAGCAACTCCACAAAAAACTGATAGGATATAAGTGTGATACACCAAAATATTTATATGAATAAGGCCTATTAGCACCCATACTTAGAAATGCGGCGACTGGTCTAGGTATTTCAGAAATTCAGATTTTGTTTACTGACCACCATTGGTGAATCACATTTTCATGGAGCAACTCTACAAAAAACTGATAGGATATAAGTGTGATACAGCAAAATGTTTGTATGAGCAAGGCCTATTAGTGCCCATATTTAGAAATGCGGCGACTAGTCTAGGCATTTCAGAAATTCAGATTTTGTTTACTGACCACCATTGGTGAATCACATTTTCATGGAGCAACTTCACAAAAAACTGATAGGATATAAGTGTGATACACCAAAATGTTTGTATGAGTAAGGCCTATTAGTGCCCATATTTAGAAATGCGGCGACTAATCTAGGTATTTCAGAAATTCAGATTTTGTATACTGACCACCATTGGTGAATCACATTTTCATGGAGCAACTCCACAAAAAACTGATAGGATATAAGTGTGATACACCAAAATGTTTGTATGAGTAAGGCCTATTAGTGCCCATATTTAGAAATGCGGCGACTAATCTAGGTATTTCAGAAATTCAGATTTTGTTTACTGACCATCATTGGTGAATCACATTTTCATGGAGCAACTCCACAAAAAACTGATAGGATATAAGTGCGATACACCAAAATGTTTGTATGAGTAAGGCCTATTAGTTCCCATATTTAGAAATGCGGCGACTAATCTAAGTATTTTAGAAATTCAGATTTTGTTTACTGACCACCATTGGTGAATCACATTTTCATGGAGCAACTCCACAAAAAACTGATAGGATATAAGTGTGATACACCAAAATATTTATATGAATAAGGCCTATTAGCACCCATACTTAGAAATGCGGCGACTGGTCTAGGTATTTCAGAAATTCAGATTTTGTTTACTGACCACCATTGGTGAATCACATTTTCATGGAGCAACTCCACAAAAAACTGATAGGATATAAGTGTGATACACCAAAATGTTTGTATGAGTAAGGCCTATTAGTGCCCATATTTAGAAATGCGGCGACTAATCTAGGTATTTCAGAAATTCAGATTTTGTTTACTGACCACCAGTGGTGAATCACATTTTCATGGAGCAACTCCACAAAAAACTGATAGGATATAAGTGTGATACAGCAAAATGTTTGTATGAGCAAGGCCTATTAGTGCCCATATCTAGAAATGCGGCGACTAATCTAAGTATTTTAGAAATTCAGATTTTGTTTACTGACCACCATTGGTGAATCACATTTTCATGGAGCAACTCCACAAAAAACTGATAGGATATAAGTGTGATACACCAAAATGTTTGTATGAGTAAGGCCTATTAGTGCCCATATTTAGAAATGCGGCGACTAATCTAGGTATTTCAGAAATTCAGATTTTGTTTACTGACCACCATTGGTGAATCACATTTTCATGGAGCAACTCCACAAAAAACTGATAGGATATAAGTGTGATACAGCAAAATGTTTGTATGAGTAAGGCCTATTAGTGCCCATATTTAGAAATGCGGCGACTAATCTAGGTATTTCAGAAATTCAGATTTTGTTTACTGACCACCATTGGTGAATCACATTTTCATGGAGCAACTCCACAAAAAACTGATAGGATATAAGTGTGATACACCAAAATATTTATATGAGTAAGGCCTATTAGCACCCATACTTAGAAATGCGGCGACTGGTCTAGGTATTTCAGAAATTCAGATTTTGTTTACTGACCACCATTGGTGAATCACATTTTCATGGAGCAACTCCACAAAAAACTGATAGGATATAAGTGTGATACACCAAAATATTTATATGAGTAAGGCCTATTAGTACCCATACTTAGAAATGCGGCGACTGGTCTAGGTATTTCAGAAATTCAGATTTTGTTTACTGACCACCATTGGTGAATCACATTTTCATGGAGCAACTCCACAAAAAACTGATAGGATATAAGTGTGATACACCAAAATATTTATATGAGTAAGGCCTATTAGCACCCATACTTAGAAATGCGGCGACTGGTCTAGGTATTTCAGAAATTCAGATTTTGTTTACTGACCACCATTGGTGAATCACATTTTCATGGAGCAACTCCACAAAAAACTGATAGGATATAAGTGTGATACACCAAAATGTTTGTATGAGTAAGGCCTATTAGTGCCCATATTTAGAAATGCGGCGACTAATCTAGGTATTTCAGAAATTCAGATTTTGTTTACTGACCACCATTGGTGAATCACATTTTCATGGAGCAACTCCACAAAAAACTGATAGGATATAAGTGTGATACACCAAAATATTTATATGAGTAAGGCCTATTAGCACCCATACTTAGAAATGCGGCGACTGGTCTAGGTATTTCAGAAATTCAGATTTTGTTTACTGACCACCATTGGTGAATCACATTTTCATGGAGCAACTCCACAAAAAACTGATAGGATATAAGTGTGATACACCAAAATGTTTGTATGAGTAAGGCCTATTAGTGCCCATATTTAGAAATGCGGCGACTAATCTAGGTATTTCAGAAATTCAGATTTTGTTTACTGACCACCATTGGTGAATCACATTTTCATGGAGCAACTCTAC
The DNA here is from genome assembly GCA_949987735.1 of Leucophora obtusa. Classification (NCBI taxonomy): domain Eukaryota; kingdom Metazoa; phylum Arthropoda; class Insecta; order Diptera; family Anthomyiidae; genus Leucophora; species Leucophora obtusa. Next base: position 183,574,214 of record OX465296.1, read on the forward strand.
AAAAAACTGATAGGATATAAGTGTGATACAGCAAAATGTTTGTATGAGCAAGGCCTATTAGTGCCCATATTTATAAATGCGGCGACTAGTCTAGGCATTTCAGAAATTCAGATTTTGTTTACTGACCACCATTGGTGAATCACATTTTCATGGAGCAACTTCACAAAAAACTGATAGGATATAAGTGTGATACACCAAAATGTTTGTATGAGTAAGGCCTATTAGTGCCCATATTTAGAAATGCGGCGACTAATCTAGGTATTTCAGAAATTCAGATTTTGTATACTGACCACCATTGGTGAATCACATTTTCATGGAGCAACTTCACAAAAAACTGATAGGATATAAGTGTGATACACCAAAATGTTTGTATGAGTAAGGCCTATTAGCACCCATACTTAGAAATGCGGCGACTGGTCTAGGTATTTCAGAAATTCAGATTTTGTTTACTGACCACCATTGGTGAATCACATTTTCATGGAGCAACTCCACAAAAAACTGATAGGATATAAGTGTGATACACCAAAATGTTTGTATGAGTAAGGCCTATTAGTGCCCATATTTAGAAATGCGGCGACTAATCTAGGTATTTCAGAAATTCAGATTTTGTTTACTGACCACCATTGGTGAATCACATTTTCATGGAGCAACTCCACAAAAAACTGATAGGATATAAGTGCGATACACCAAAATGTTTGTATGAGTAAGGCCTATTAGTGCCCATATTTAGAAATGCGGCGACTAATCTAAGTATTTTAGAAATTCAGATTTTGTTTACTGACCACCATTGGTGAATCACATTTTCATGGAGCAACTCCACAAAAAACTGATAGGATATAAGTGTGATACACCAAAATATTTATATGAATAAGGCCTATTAGCACCCATACTTAGAAATGCGGCGACTGGTCTAGGTATTTCAGAAATTCAGATTTTGTTTACTGACCACCATTGGTGAATCACATTTTCATGGAGCAACTCCACAAAAAACTGATAGGATATAAGTGTGATACACCAAAATGTTTGTATGAGTAAGGCCTATTAGTGCCCATATTTAGAAATGCGGCGACTAATCTAGGTATTTCAGAAATTCAGATTTTGTTTACTGACCACCATTGGTGAATCACATTTTCATGGAGCAACTCCACAAAAAACTGATAGGATATAAGTGCGATACACCAAAATGTTTGTATGAGTAAGGCCTATTAGTGCCCATATTTAGAAATGCGGCGACTAATCTAAGTATTTTAGAAATTCAGATTTTGTTTACTGACCACCATTGGTGAATCACATTTTCATGGAGCAACTCCACAAAAAACTGATAGGATATAAGTGTGATACACCAAAATATTTATATGAGTAAGGCCTATTAGCACCCATACTTAGAAATGCGGCGACTGGTCTAGGTATTTCAGAAATTCAGATTTTGTTTACTGACCACCATTGGTGAATCACATTTTCATGGAGCAACTCCACAAAAAACTGATAGGATATAAGTGTGATACACCAAAATGTTTGTATGAGTAAGGCCTATTAGTGCCCATATTTAGAAATGCGGCGACTAATCTAGGTATTTCAGAAATTCAGATTTTGTTTACTGACCACCATTGGTGAATCACATTTTCATGGAGCAACTCTACAAAAAACTAATAGGATATAAGTGTGATACAGCAAAATGTTTGTATGAGCAAGGCCTATTAGTGCCCATATTTATAAATGCGGCGACTAGTCTAGGCATTTCAGAAATTCAGATTTTGTTTACTGACCACCATTGGTGAATCACATTTTCATGGAGCAACTTCACAAAAAACTGATAGGATATAAGTGTGATACACCAAAATGTTTGTATGAGTAAGGCCTATTAGTGCCCATATTTAGAAATGCGGCGACTAATCTAGGTATTTCAGAAATTCAGATTTTGTATACTGACCACCATTGGTGAATCACATTTTCATGGAGCAACTTCACAAAAAACTGATAGGATATAAGTGTGATACACCAAAATATTTATATGAATAAGGCCTATTAGCACCCATACTTAGAAATGCGGCGACTGGTCTAGGTATTTCAGAAATTCAGATTTTGTTTACTGACCACCATTGGTGAATCACATTTTCATGGAGCAACTCCACAAAAAACTGATAGGATATAAGTGTGATACACCAAAATGTTTGTATGAGTAAGGCCTATTAGTGCCCATATTTAGAAATGCGGCGACTAATCTAGGTATTTCAGAAATTCAGATTTTGTTTACTGACCACCATTGGTGAATCACATTTTCATGGAGCAACTCCACAAAAAACTGATAGGATATAAGTGCGATACACCAAAATGTTTGTATGAGTAAGGCCTATTAGTGCCCATATTTAGAAATGCGGCGACTAATCTAAGTATTTTAGAAATTCAGATTTTGTTTACTGACCACCATTGGTGAATCACATTTTCATGGAGCAACTCCACAAAAAACTGATAGGATATAAGTGTGATACACCAAAATATTTATATGAATAAGGCCTATTAGCACCCATACTTAGAAATGCGGCGACTGGTCTAGGTATTTCAGAAATTCAGATTTTGTTTACTGACCACCATTGGTGAATCACATTTTCATGGAGCAACTCCACAAAAAACTGATAGGATATAAGTGTGATACACCAAAATGTTTGTATGAGTAAGGCCTATTAGTGCCCATATTTAGAAATGCGGCGACTAATCTAGGTATTTCAGAAATTCAGATTTTGTTTACTGACCACCATTGGTGAATCACATTTTCATGGAGCAACTCCACAAAAAACTGATAGGATATAAGTGTGATACAGCAAAATGTTTGTATGAGTAAGGCCTATTAGTGCCCATATTTAGAAATGCGGCGACTAATCTAGGTATTTCAGAAATTCAGATTTTGTATACTGACCACCATTGGTGAATCACATTTTCATGGAGCAACTTCACAAAAAACTGATAGGATATAAGTGTGCTACACCAAAATATTTATATGAGTAAGGCCTATTAGCACCCATACTTAGAAATGCGGCGACTGGTCTAGGTATTTCAGAAATTCAGATTTTGTTTACTGACCACCATTGGTGAATCACATTTTCATGGAGCAACTCCACAAAAAACTGATAGGATATAAGTGTGATACAGCAAAATGTTTGTATGAGCAAGGCCTATTAGTGCCCATATCTAGAAATGCGGCGACTAATCTAGGTATTTCAGAAATTCAGATTTTGTTTACTGACCACCATTGGTGAATCACATTTTCATGGAGCAACTCCACAAAAAACTGATAGGATATAAGTGTGATACAGCAAAATGTTTGTATGAGTAAGGCCTATTAGTGCCCATATTTAGAAATGCGGCGACTAATCTAGGTATTTCAGAAATTCAGATTTTGTATACTGACCACCATTGGTGAATCACATTTTCATGGAGCAACTTCACAAAAAACTGATAGGATATAAGTGTGATACACCAAAATGTTTGTATGAGTAAGGCCTATTAGTGCCCATATTTAGAAATGCGGCGACTAATCTAGGTATTTCAGAAATTCAGATTTTGTTTACTGACCACCATTGGTGAATCACATTTTCATGGAGCAACTCCACAAAAAACTGATAGGATATAAGTGTGATACAGCAAAATGTTTGTATGAGCAAGGCCTATTAGTGCCCATATCTAGAAATGCGGCGACTAATCTAGGTATTTCAGAAATTCAGATTTTGTTTACTGACCACCATTGGTGAATCACATTTTCATGGAGCAACTCCACAAAAAACTGATAGGATATAAGTGTGATACACCAAAATATTTATATGAATAAGGCCTATTAGCACCCATACTTAGAAATGCGGCGACTGGTCTAGGTATTTCAGAAATTCAGATTTTGTTTACTGACCACCATTGGTGAATCACATTTTCATGGAGCAACTCTACAAAAAACTGATAGGATATAAGTGTGATACAGCAAAATGTTTGTATGAGTAAGGCCTATTAGTGCCCATATTTAGAAATGCGGCGACTAATCTAGGTATTTCAGAAATTCAGATTTTGTTTACTGACCACCATTGGTGAATCACATTTTCATGGAGCAACTCCACAAAAAACTGATAGGATATAAGTGTGATACACCAAAATGTTTGTATGAGTAAGGCCTATTAGTGCCCATATTTAGAAATGCGGCGACTAATCTAGGTATTTCAGAAATTCAGATTTTGTTTACTGACCACCATTGGTGAATCACATTTTCATGGAGCAACTCCACAAAAAACTGATAGGATATAAGTGTGATACACCAAAATGTTTGTATGAGTAAGGCCTATTAGTGCCCATATTTAGAAATTCGGCGACTAATCTAGGTATTTCAGAAATTCAGATTTTGTTTACTGACCACCATTGGTGAATCACATTTTCATGGAGCAACTCCACAAAAAACTGATAGGATATAAGTGTGATACACCAAAATATTTATATGAGTAAGGCCTATTAGTACCCATACTTAGAAATGCGGCGACTGGTCTAGGTATTTCAGAAATTCAGATTTTGTTTACTGACCACCATTGGTGAATCACATTTTCATGGAGCAACTCCACAAAAAACTGATAGGATATAAGTGTGATACACCAAAATATTTATATGAGTAAGGCCTATTAGTACCCATACTTAGAAATGCGGCGACTGGTCTAGGTATTTCAGAAATTCAGATTTTGTTTACTGACCACCATTGGTGAATCACATTTTCATGGAGCAACTCCACAAAAAATTGATAGGATATAAGTGTGATACAGCAAAATATTTATATGAGTAAGGCCTATTAGCACCCCTACTTAGAAATGCGGCGACTGGTCTAGGTATTTCAGAAATTCAGATTTTGTTTACTGACCACCATTGGTGAATCACATTTTCATGGAGCAACTCCACAAAAAACTGATAGGATATAAGTGTGATACACCAAAATATTTATATGAGTAAGGCCTATTAGTACCCATACTTAGAAATGCGGCGACTGGTCTAGGTATTTCAGAAATTCAGATTTTGTTTACTGACCACCATTGGTGAATCACATTTTCATGGAGCAACTCCACAAAAAACTGATAGGATATAAGTGTGATACACCAAAATGTTTGTATGAGTAAGGCCTATTGGTACCCATACTTAGAAATGCGGCGACTGGTCTAGGTATTTCAGAAATTCAGATTTTGTTTACTGACCACCATTGGTGAATCACATTTTCATGGAGCAACTCCACAAAAAACTGATAGGATATAAGTGTGATACACCAAGATATTTATATGAGTAAGGCCTATTAGCACCCATACTTAGAAATGCGGCGACTGGTCTAGGTATTTCAGAAATTCAGATTTTGTTTACTGACCACCATTAGTGAATCACATTTTCATGGAGCAACTCCACAAAAAACTGATAGGATATAAGTGTGATACACCAAAATATTTATATGAGTAAGGCCTATTAGTGCCCATATTTAGAAATGCGGCGACTGGTCTAGGTATTTCAGAAATTCAGATTTTGTTTACTGACCACCATTGGTGAATCACATTTTCATGGAGCAACTCCACAAAAAACTGATAGGATATAAGTGTGATACACCAAAATATTTATATGAGTAAGGCCTATTAGTGCCCATATTTAGAAATGCGGCGACTGGTCTAGGTATTTCAGAAATTCAGATTTTGTTTACTGACCACCATTGGTGAATCACATTTTCATGGAGCAACTCCACAAAAAACTGATAGGATATAAGTGTGATACACCAAAATGTTTGTATGAGTTAGGCCTATTAGTGCCCATATTTAGAAATTCGGCGACTAATCTAGGTATTTCAGAAATTCAGATTTTGTTTACTGACCACCATTGGTGAATCACATTTTCATGGAGCAACTCCACAAAAAACTGATAAGATATAAGTGTGATACACCAAAATGTTTGTATGAGTTAGGCCTATTAGTGCCCATATTTAGAAATGCGGCGACTAATCTAGGTATTTCAGAAATTCAGATTTTGTTTACTGACCACCATTGGTGAATCACATTTTCATGGAGCAACTCCACAAAAAACTGATAGGATATAAGTGTGATACAGCAAAATGTTTGTATGAGTAAGGCCTATTAGTGCCCATATTTAGAAATTCGGCGACTAATCTAGGTATTTCAGAAATTCAGATTTTGTTTACTGACCACCATTGGTGAATCACATTTTCATGGAGCAACTCCACAAAAAACTGATAAGATATAAGTGTGATACACCAAAATGTTTGTATGAGTAAGGCCTATTAGTGCCCATATTTAGAAATGCGGCGACTAATCTAGGTATTTCAGAAATTCAGATTTTGTTTACTGACCACCATTGGTGAATCACATTTTCATGGAGCAACTCCACAAAAAACTGATAGGATATAAGTGTGATACACAAAACTGTTTGTATGAGTAAGGCCTATTAGTGCCCATATTTAGAAATTCGGCGACTAATCTAGGTATTTCAGAAATTCAGATTTTGTTTACTGACCACCATTGGTGAATCACATTTTCATGGAGCAACTCCACAAAAAACTGATAGGATATAAGCGTGATACACCAAAATGTTTGTATGAGTAAGGCCTATTAGTGCCCATATTTAGAAATGCGGCGACTAATCTAGGTATTTCAGAAATTCAGATTTTGTTTACTGACCACCATTGGTGAATCACATTTTCATGGAGCAACTCCACAAAAAACTGATAGGATATAAGTGTGATACACAAAACTGTTTGTATGAGTAAGGCCTATTAGCGCCCATATTTAGAAATTCGGCGACTAATCTAGGTATTTCAGAAATTCAGGTTTTGTTTACTGACCACCATTGGTGAATCACATTTTCATGGAGCAACTCCACAAAAAACTGATAGGATATAAGTGTGATACACCAAAATATTTGTATGAGTAAGGCCTATTAGTACCCATACTTAGAAATGCGGCGACTGGTCTAGGTATTTCAGAAATTCAGATTTTTTTTACTGACCACCATTGGTGAATCACATTTTCATGGAGCAACTCCACAAAAAACTGATAGGATATAAGTGTGATACACCAAAATGTTTGTATGAGTAAGGCCTATTAGTACCCATACTTAGAAATGCGGCGACTGGTCTAGGTATTTCAGAAATTCAGATTTTGTTTACTGACCACCATTGGTGAATCACATTTTCATGGAGCAACTCCACAAAAAATTGATAGGATATAAGTGTGATACAGCAAAATATTTATATGAGTAAGGCCTATTAGCACCCATACTTAGAAATGCGGCGACTGGTCTAGGTATTTCAGAAATTCAGATTTTGTTTACTGACCACCATTGGTGAATCACATTTTCATGGAGCAACTCCACAAAAAATTGATAGGATATAAGTGTGATACAGCAAAATATTTATATGAGTAAGGCCTATTAGCACCCATACTTAGAAATGCGGCGACTGGTCTAGGTATTTCAGAAATTCAGATTTTGTTTACTGACCACCATTGGTGAATCACATTTTCATGGAGCAACTCCACAAAAAATTGATAGGATATAAGTGTGATACAGCAAAATATTTATATGAGTAAGGCCTATTAGCACCCATACTTAGAAATGCGGCGACTGGTCTAGGTATTTTAGAAATTCAGATTTTGTTTACTGACCACCATTGGTGAATCACATTTTCATGGAGCAACTCCACAAAAAACTGATAGGATATAAGTGTGATACACCAAAATGTTTGTATGAGTAAGGCCTATTAGTGCCCATATTTAGAAATTCGGCGACTAATCTAGGTATTTCAGAAATTCAGATTTTGTTTACTGACCACCATTGGTGAATCACATTTTCATGGAGCAACTCCACAAAAAACTGATAGGATATAAGTGTGATACACCAAAATATTTATATGAGTAAGGCCTATTAGCACCCATACTTAGAAATGCGGCGACTGGTCTAGGTATTTCAGAAATTCAGATTTTGTTTACTGACCACCATTGGTGAATCACATTTTCATGGAGCCACTCCACAAAAAATTGATAGGATATAAGTGTGATACAGCAAAATATTTATATGAGTAAGGCCTATTAGCACCCATACTTAGAAATGCGGCGACTGGTCTAGGTATTTCAGAAATTCAGATTTTGTTTACTGACCACCATTGGTGAATCACATTTTCATGGAGCAACTCCACAAAAAACTGATAGGATATAAGTGTGATACACCAAAATATTTATATGAGTAAGGCCTATTAGTGCCCATATTTAGAAATGCGGCGACTGGTCTAGGTATTTCAGAAATTCAGATTTTGTTTACTGACCACCATTGGTGAATCACATTTTCATGGAGCAACTCCACAAAAAACTGATAGGATATAAGTGTGATACACCAAAATATTTATATGAGTAAGGCCTATTAGTGCCCATATTTAGAAATGCGGCGACTGGTCTAGGTATTTCAGAAATTCAGATTTTGTTTACTGACCACCATTGGTGAATCACATTTTCATGGAGCAACTCCACAAAAAACTGATAGGATATAAGTGTGATACACCAAAATATTTATATGAGTAAGGCCTATTAGCACCCATACTTAGAAATGCGGCGACTGGTCTAGGTATTTCAGAAATTCAGATTTTGTTTACTGACCACCATTGGTGAATCACATTTTCATGGAGCCACTCCACAAAAAATTGATAGGATATAAGTGTGATACAGCAAAATATTTATATGAGTAAGGCCTATTAGCACCCATACTTAGAAATGCGGCGACTGGTCTAGGTATTTCAGAAATTCAGATTTTGTTTACTGACCACCATTGGTGAATCACATTTTCATGGAGCAACTCCACAAAAAACTGATAGGATATAAGTGTGATACACCAAAATATTTATATGAGTAAGGCCTATTAGTGCCCATATTTAGAAATGCGGCGACTGGTCTAGGTATTTCAGAAATTCAGATTTTGTTTACTGAACTCCATTGGTGAATCACATTTTCATAAAGCAACTCCACAAAAAACTGATAGGATATAAGTGTGATACACCAAAATATTTATATGAGTAAGGCCTATTAGCACCCATACTTAGAAATGCGGCGACTGGTCTAGGTATTTCAGAAATTCAGATTTTGTTTACTGACCACCATTGGTGAATCACATTTTCATGGAGCAACTCCACAAAAAACTGATAGGATATAAGTGTGATACACCAAAATATTTATATGAGTAAGGCCTATTAGCACCCATACTTAGAAATGCGGCGACTGGTCTAGGTATTTCAGAAATTCAGATTTTGTTTACTGACCACCATTGGTGAATCACATTTTCATGGAGCCACTCCACAAAAAATTGATAGGATATAAGTGTGATACAGCAAAATATTTATATGAGTAAGGCCTATTAGCACCCATACTTAGAAATGCGGCGACTGGTCTAGGTATTTCAGAAATTCAGATTTTGTTTACTGACCACCATTGGTGAATCACATTTTCATGGAGCAACTCCACAAAAAACTGATAGGATATAAGTGTGATACACCAAAATATTTATATGAGTAAGGCCTATTAGTGCCCATATTTAGAAATGCGGCGACTGGTCTAGGTATTTCAGAAATTCAGATTTTGTTTACTGACCACCATTGGTGAATCACATTTTCATGGAGCAACTCCACAAAAAACTGATAGGATATAAGTGTGATACACCAAAATATTTATATGAGTAAGGCCTATTAGTGCCCATATTTAGAAATGCGGCGACTGGTCTAGGTATTTCAGAAATTCAGATTTTGTTTACTGACCACCATTGGTGAATCACATTTTCATGGAGCAACTCCACAAAAAACTGATAGGATATAAGTGTGATACAGCAAAATGTTGTATGAGTAAGGCCTATTAGTGCCCATATTTAGAAATTCGGCGACTAATCTAGGTATTTCAGAAATTCAGATTTTGTTTACTGACCACCATTGGTGAATCACATTTTCATGGAGCAACTCCACAAAAAACTGATAGGATATAAGCGTGATACACCAAAATGTTTGTATAAGTAAGGCCTATTAGTGCCCATATTTAGAAATGCGGCGACTAATCTAGGTATTTCAGAAATTCAGATTTTGTTTACTGACCACCATTGGTGAATCACATTTTCATGGAGCAACTCCACAAAAAATTGATAGGATATAAGTGTGATACACCAAAATGTTTGTATGAGTAAGGCCTATTAGCACCCATACTTAGAAATGCGGCGACTGGTCTAGGTATTTTAGAAATTCAGATTTTGTTTACTGACCACCATTGGTGAATCACATTTTCATGGAGCAACTCCACAAAAAACTGATAGGATATAAGTGTGATACACCAAAATGTTTGTATGAGTAAGGCCTATTAGTACCCATACTTAGAAATGCGGCGACTGGTCTAGGTATTTCAGAAATTCAGATTTTGTTTACTGACCACCATTGGTGAATCACATTTTCATGGAGCAACTCCACAACAAACTGATAGGATATAAGTGTGATACACCAAAATGTTTGTATGAGTAAGGCCTATTAGTACCCATACTTAGAAATGCGGCGACTGGTCTAGGTATTTCAGAAATTCAGATTTTGTTTACTGACCACCATTGGTGAATCACATTTTCATGGAGCAACTCCACAAAAAACTGATAGGATATAAGTGTGATACACAAAACTGTTTGTATGAGTAAGGCCTATTAGTGCCCATATTTAGAAATGCGGCGACTGGTCTAGGTATTTCAGAAATTCAGATTTTGTTTACTGACCACCATTGGTGAATCACATTTTCATGGAGCAACTCCACAAAAAACTGATAGGATATAAGTGTGATACAGCAAAATGTTGTATGAGTAAGGCCTATTAGTGCCCATATTTAGAAATGCGGCGACTAATCTAGGTATTTCAGAAATTCAGATTTTGTTTACTGACCACCATTGGTGAATCACATTTTCATGGAGCAACTCCACAAAAAACTGATAGGATATAAGTGTGATACACAAAACTGTTTGTATGAGTAAGGCCTATTAGTGCCCATATTTAGAAATTCGGCGACTAATCTAGGTATTTCAGAAATTCAGATTTTGTTTACTGACCACCATTGGTGAATCACATTTTCATGGAGCAACTCCACAAAAAACTGATAGGATATAAGCGTGATACACCAAAATGTTTGTATGAGTAAGGCCTATTAGTGCCCATATTTAGAAATGCGGCGACTAATCTAGGTATTTCAGAAATTCAGATTTTGTTTACTGACCACCATTGGTGAATCACATTTTCATGGAGCAACTCCACAAAAAACTGATAGGATATAAGTGTGATACACAAAACTGTTTGTATGAGTAAGGCCTATTAGCGCCCATATTTAGAAATTCGGCGACTAATCTAGGTATTTCAGAAATTCAGGTTTTGTTTACTGACCACCATTGGTGAATCACATTTTCATGGAGCAACTCCACAAAAAACTGATAGGATATAAGTGTGATACACCAAAATATTTGTATGAGTAAGGCCTATTAGTACCCATACTTAGAAATGCGGCGACTGGTCTAGGTATTTCAGAAATTCAGATTTTTTTTACTGACCACCATTGGTGAATCACATTTTCATGGAGCAACTCCACAAAAAACTGATAGGATATAAGTGTGATACACCAAAATGTTTGTATGAGTAAGGCCTATTAGTACCCATACTTAGAAATGCGGCGACTGGTCTAGGTATTTCAGAAATTCAGATTTTGTTTACTGACCACCATTGGTGAATCACATTTTCATGGAGCAACTCCACAAAAAATTGATAGGATATAAGTGTGATACAGCAAAATATTTATATGAGTAAGGCCTATTAGCACCCATACTTAGAAATGCGGCGACTGGTCTAGGTATTTCAGAAATTCAGATTTTGTTTACTGACCACCATTGGTGAATCACATTTTCATGGAGCAACTCCACAAAAAATTGATAGGATATAAGTGTGATACAGCAAAATATTTATATGAGTAAGGCCTATTAGCACCCATACTTAGAAATGCGGCGACTGGTCTAGGTATTTCAGAAATTCAGATTTTGTTTACTGACCACCATTGGTGAATCACATTTTCATGGAGCAACTCCACAAAAAATTGATAGGATATAAGTGTGATACAGCAAAATATTTATATGAGTAAGGCCTATTAGCACCCATACTTAGAAATGCGGCGACTGGTCTAGGTATTTTAGAAATTCAGATTTTGTTTACTGACCACCATTGGTGAATCACATTTTCATGGAGCAACTCCACAAAAAACTGATAGGATATAAGTGTGATACACCAAAATGTTTGTATGAGTAAGGCCTATTAGTGCCCATATTTAGAAATTCGGCGACTAATCTAGGTATTTCAGAAATTCAGATTTTGTTTACTGACCACCATTGGTGAATCACATTTTCATGGAGCAACTCCACAAAAAACTGATAGGATATAAGTGTGATACACCAAAATATTTGTATGAGTAAGGCCTATTAGTACCCATACTTAGAAATGCGGCGACTGGTCTAGGTATTTCAGAAATTCAGATTTTTTTTACTGACCACCATTGGTGAATCACATTTTCATGGAGCAACTCCACAAAAAACTGATAGGATATAAGTGTGATACACCAAAATGTTTGTATGAGTAAGGCCTATTAGTACCCATACTTAGAAATGCGGCGACTGGTCTAGGTATTTCAGAAATTCAGATTTTGTTTACTGACCACCATTGGTGAATCACATTTTCATGGAGCAACTCCACAAAAAACTGATAGGATATAAGTGTGATACACCAAAATATTTATATGAGTAAGGCCTATTAGCACCCATACTTAGAAATGCGGCGACTGGTCTAGGTATTTCAGAAATTCAGATTTTGTTTACTGACCACCATTGGTGAATCACATTTTCATGGAGCAACTCCACAAAAAATTGATAGGATATAAGTGTGATACAGCAAAATATTTATATGAGTAAGGCCTATTAGCACCCATACTTAGAAATGCGGCGACTGGTCTAGGTATTTCAGAAATTCAGATTTTGTTTACTGACCACCATTGGTGAATCACATTTTCATGGAGCAACTCCACAAAAAACTGATAGGATATAAGTGTGATACACCAAAATATTTATATGAGTAAGGCCTATTAGTGCCCATATTTAGAAATGCGGCGACTGGTCTAGGTATTTCAGAAATTCAGATTTTGTTTACTGAACTCCATTGGTGAATCACATTTTCATAAAGCAACTCCACAAAAAACTGATAGGATATAAGTGTGATACACCAAAATATTTATATGAGTAAGGCCTATTAGCACCCATACTTAGAAATGCGGCGACTGGTCTAGGTATTTCAGAAATTCAGATTTTGTTTACTGACCACCATTGGTGAATCACATTTTCATGGAGCAACTCCACAAAAAACTGATAGGATATAAGTGTGATACACCAAAATATTTATATGAGTAAGGCCTATTAGCACCCATACTTAGAAATGCGGCGACTGGTCTAGGTATTTCAGAAATTCAGATTTTGTTTACTGACCACCATTGGTGAATCACATTTTCATGGAGCCACTCCACAAAAAATTGATAGGATATAAGTGTGATACAGCAAAATATTTATATGAGTAAGGCCTATTAGCACCCATACTTAGAAATGCGGCGACTGGTCTAGGTATTTCAGAAATTCAGATTTTGTTTACTGACCACCATTGGTGAATCACATTTTCATGGAGCAACTCCACAAAAAACTGATAGGATATAAGTGTGATACACCAAAATATTTATATGAGTAAGGCCTATTAGTGCCCATATTTAGAAATGCGGCGACTGGTCTAGGTATTTCAGAAATTCAGATTTTGTTTACTGACCACCATTGGTGAATCACATTTTCATGGAGCAACTCCACAAAAAACTGATAGGATATAAGTGTGATACACCAAAATATTTATATGAGTAAGGCCTATTAGTGCCCATATTTAGAAATGCGGCGACTGGTCTAGGTATTTCAGAAATTCAGATTTTGTTTACTGACCACCATTGGTGAATCACATTTTCATGGAGCAACTCCACAAAAAACTGATAGGATATAAGTGTGATACAGCAAAATGTTGTATGAGTAAGGCCTATTAGTGCCCATATTTAGAAATTCGGCGACTAATCTAGGTATTTCAGAAATTCAGATTTTGTTTACTGACCACCATTGGTGAATCACATTTTCATGGAGCAACTCCACAAAAAACTGATAGGATATAAGCGTGATACACCAAAATGTTTGTATAAGTAAGGCCTATTAGTGCCCATATTTAGAAATGCGGCGACTAATCTAGGTATTTCAGAAATTCAGATTTTGTTTACTGACCACCATTGGTGAATCACATTTTCATGGAGCAACTCCACAAAAAACTGATAGGATATAAGTGTGATACACCAAAATATTTATATGAGTAAGGCCTATTAGCACCCATACTTAGAAATGCGGCGACTGGTCTAGGTATTTCAGAAATTCAGATTTTGTTTACTGACCACCATTGGTGAATCACATTTTCATGGAGCAACTCCACAAAAAATTGATAGGATATAAGTGTGATACAGCAAAATATTTATATGAGTAAGGCCTATTAGCACCCATACTTAGAAATGCGGCGACTGGTCTAGGTATTTCAGAAATTCAGATTTTGTTTACTGACCACCATTGGTGAATCACATTTTCATGGAGCAACTCCACAAAAAACTGATAGGATATAAGTGTGATACACCAAAATATTTATATGAGTAAGGCCTATTAGTGCCCATATTTAGAAATGCGGCGACTGGTCTAGGTATTTCAGAAATTCAGATTTTGTTTACTGAACTCCATTGGTGAATCACATTTTCATAAAGCAACTCCACAAAAAACTGATAGGATATAAGTGTGATACACCAAAATATTTATATGAGTAAGGCCTATTAGCACCCATACTTAGAAATGCGGCGACTGGTCTAGGTATTTCAGAAATTCAGATTTTGTTTACTGACCACCATTGGTGAATCACATTTTCATGGAGCAACTCCACAAAAAACTGATAGGATATAAGTGTGATACACCAAAATATTTATATGAGTAAGGCCTATTAGCACCCATACTTAGAAATGCGGCGACTGGTCTAGGTATTTCAGAAATTCAGATTTTGTTTACTGACCACCATTGGTGAATCACATTTTCATGGAGCCACTCCACAAAAAATTGATAGGATATAAGTGTGATACAGCAAAATATTTATATGAGTAAGGCCTATTAGCACCCATACTTAGAAATGCGGCGACTGGTCTAGGTATTTCAGAAATTCAGATTTTGTTTACTGACCACCATTGGTGAATCACATTTTCATGGAGCAACTCCACAAAAAACTGATAGGATATAAGTGTGATACACCAAAATGTTTGTATGTGTAAGGCCTATTAGTACCCATACTTAGAAATGCGGCGACTGGTCTAGGTATTTCAGAAATTCAGATTTTGTTTACTGACCACCATTGGTGAATCACATTTTCATGGAGCAACTCCACAACAAACTGATAGGATATAAGTGTGATACACCAAAATGTTTGTATGAGTAAGGCCTATTAGTACCCATACTTAGAAATGCGGCGACTGGTCTAGGTATTTCAGAAATTCAGATTTTGTTTACTGACCACCATTGGTGAATCACATTTTCATGGAGCAACTCCACAAAAAACTGATAGGATATAAGTGTGATACACCAAAATATTTGTATGAGTAAGGCCTATTAGTGCCCATATTTAGAAATTCGGCGACTAATCTAGGTATTTCAGAAATTCCAATTTTGTTTACTGACCACCATTGGTGAATCACATTTTCATGGAGCAACTCCACAAAAAACTGATAGGATATAAGTGTGATACACCAAAATATTTGTATGAGTAAGGCCTATTAGTACCCATACTTAGAAATGCGGCGACTGGTCTAGGTATTTCAGAAATTCAGATTTTGTTTACTGACCACCATTGGTGAATCACATTTTCATGGAGCAACTCCACAAAAAACTGATAGGATATAAGTGTGATACACCAAAATGTTTGTATGTGTAAGGCCTATTAGTACCCATACTTAGAAATGCGGCGACTGGTCTAGGTATTTCAGAAATTCAGATTTTGTTTACTGACCACCATTGGTGAATCACATTTTCATGGAGCAACTCCACAACAAACTGATAGGATATAAGTGTGATACACCAAAATATTTGTATGAGTAAGGCCTATTAGTACCCATACTTAGAAATGCGGCGACTGGTCTAGGTATTTCAGAAATTCAGATTTTTTTTACTGACCACCATTGGTGAATCACATTTTCATGGAGCAACTCCACAAAAAACTGATAGGATATAAGTGTGATACACCAAAATGTTTGTATGAGTAAGGCCTATTAGTACCCATACTTAGAAATGCGGCGACTGGTCTAGGTATTTCAGAAATTCAGATTTTGTTTACTGACCACCATTGGTGAATCACATTTTCATGGAGCAACTCCACAAAAAACTGATAGGATATAAGTGTGATACACCAAAATATTTATATGAGTAAGGCCTATTAGTGCCCATATTTAGAAATGCGGGGACTGGTCTAGGTATTTCAGAAATTCAGATTTTGTTTACTGACCACCATTGGTGAATCACATTTTCATGGAGCAACTCCACAAAAAACTGATAGGATATAAGTGTGATACACCAAAATGTTTGTATGAGTAAGGCCTATTAGTACCCATACTTAGAAATGCGGCGACTGGTCTAGGTATTTCAGAAATTCAGATTTTGTTTACTGACCACCATTGGTGAATCACATTTTCATGGAGCAACTCCACAAAAAACTGATAGGATATAAGTGTGATACACCAAAATGTTTGTATGTGTAAGGCCTATTAGTACCCATACTTAGAAATGCGGCGACTGGTCTAGGTATTTCAGAAATTCAGATTTTGTTTACTGACCACCATTGGTGAATCACATTTTCATGGAGCAACTCCACAACAAACTGATAGGATATAAGTGTGATACACCAAAATATTTGTATGAGTAAGGCCTATTAGTACCCATACTTAGAAATGCGGCGACTGGTCTAGGTATTTCAGAAATTCAGATTTTTTTTACTGACCACCATTGGTGAATCACATTTTCATGGAGCAACTCCACAAAAAACTGATAGGATATAAGTGTGATACACCAAAATGTTTGTATGAGTAAGGCCTATTAGTACCCATACTTAGAAATGCGGCGACTGGTCTAGGTATTTCAGAAATTCAGATTTTGTTTACTGACCACCATTGGTGAATCACATTTTCATGGAGCAACTCCACAAAAAACTGATAGGATATAAGTGTGATACACCAAAATATTTATATGAGTAAGGCCTATTAGTGCCCATATTTAGAAATGCGGGGACTGGTCTAGGTATTTCAGAAATTCAGATTTTGTTTACTGACCACCATTGGTGAATCACATTTTCATGGAGCAACTCCACAAAAAACTGATAGGATATAAGTGTGATACACCAAAATGTTTGTATGAGTAAGGCCTATTAGTACCCATACTTAGAAATGCGGCGACTGGTCTAGGTATTTCAGAAATTCAGATTTTGTTTACTGACCACCATTGGTGAATCACATTTTCATGGAGCAACTCCACAAAAAACTGATAGGATATAAGTGTGATACACCAAAATATTTATATGAGTAAGGCCTATTAGTGCCCATATTTAGAAATGCGGGGACTGGTCTAGGTATTTCAGAAATTCAGATTTTGTTTACTGACCACCATTGGTGAATCACATTTTCATGGAGCAACTCCACAAAAAACTGATAGGATATAAGTGTGATACACCGAAATATTTGTATGAGTAAGGCCTATTAATACCCATACTTAGAAATGCGGCGACTGGTCTAGGTATTTCAGAAATTCAGATTTTGTTTACTGACCACCATTGGTGAATCACATTTTCATGGAGCAACTCCACAAAAAACTGATAGGATATAAGTGTGAAAAATCAAAATATTTATATGAGTAAGCCCTA
This sequence comes from Leucophora obtusa, assembly GCA_949987735.1. Taxonomy (NCBI): domain Eukaryota; kingdom Metazoa; phylum Arthropoda; class Insecta; order Diptera; family Anthomyiidae; genus Leucophora; species Leucophora obtusa. The sequence goes on from OX465296.1 coordinate 183,592,308, forward strand.
CTAGTACCCATACTTAGAAATGCGGCGACTGGTCTAGGTATTTTAGAAATTCAGATTTTGTTTACTGACCACCATTGGTGAATCACATTTTCATGGAGCAACTCCACAAAAAATTGATAGGATATAAGTGTGATACAGCAAAATATTTATATGAGTAAGGCCTATTAGCACCCATACTTAGAAATGCGGCGACTGGTCTAGGTATTTCAGAACTTCAGATTTTGTTTACTGACCACCATTGGTGAATCATATTTTCATGGAGCAACTCCACAAAAAACTAATAGGATATAAGTGTGATACACCAAAATGTTTGTATGAGTAAGGCCTATTAGTGCCCATATTTAGAAATTCGGCGACTAATCTAGGTATTTCAGAAATTCCGATTTTGTTTACTGACCACCATTGGTGAATCACATTTTCATGGAGCAACTCCACAAAAAACTGATAGGATATAAGTGTGATACAGCAAAATGTTTGTATGAGTAAGGCCTATTAGTGCCCATATTTAGAAATGCGGCGCCTAATCTAGGTATTTCAGAAATTCAGATTTTGTTTACTGACCACCATTGGTGAATCACATTTTCATGGAGCAACTCCACAAAAAACTGATAGGATATAAGTGTGATACACCAAAATATTTATATGAGTAAGGCCTATTAGTGCCCATATTTAGAAATGCGGCGACTGGTCTAGGTATTTCAGAAATTCAGATTTTGTTTACTGACCACCATTGGTGAATCACATTTTCATGGAGCAACTCCACAAAAAACTGATAGGATATAAGTGTGATACAGCAAAATGTTGTATGAGTAAGGCCTATTAGTGCCCATATTTAGAAATTCGGCGACTAATCTAGGTATTTCAGAAATTCAGATTTTGTTTACTGACCACCATTGGTGAATCACATTTTCATGGAGCAACTCCACAAAAAACTGATAGGATATAAGTGTGATACACCAAAATATTTATATGAGTAAGGCCTATTAGCACCCATACTTAGAAATGCGGCGACTAATCTAGATATTTCAGAAATTCAGATTTTGTTTACTGACCACCATTGGTGAATCACATTTTCATGGAGCAACTCCACAAAAAACTGATAGGATATAAGTGTGATACACCAAAATATTTATATGAGTAAGGCCTATTAGCACCCATACTTAGAAATGCGGCGACTAATCTAGATATTTCAGAAATTCAGATTTTGTTTACTGACCACCATTGGTGAATCACATTTTCATGGAGCAACTCCACAAAAAACTGATAGGATATAAGTGTGATACACCAAAATGTTTGTATGAGTAAGGCCTATTAGTGCCCATATTTAGAAATGCGGCGACTAATCTAGGTATTTCAGAAATTCAGATTTTGTTTACTGACCACCATTGGTGAATCACATTTTCATGGAGCAACTCCACAAAAAACTGATAGGATATAAGTGTGATACACCAAAATGTTTGTATGAGTAAGGCCTATTAGTGCCCATATTTAGAAATGCGGCGACTAATCTAGGTATTTCAGAAATTCAGATTTTGTTTACTGACCACCATTGGTGAATCACATTTTCATGGAGCAACTCCACAAAAAACTGATAGGATATAAGTGTGATACACCATAATGTTTGTATGAGTAAGGCCACCATTGCTGAATCACATTTTCATGGAGCAACTCCACAAAAAACTGATAGGATATAAGTGTGATACACCAAAATGTTTGTATGAGTAAGGCCTATTAGTGCCCATATTTAGAAATGCGGCGACTAATCTAGGTATTTCAGAAATTCAGATTTTGTTTACTGACCACCATTGGTGAATCACATTTTCATGGAGCAACTCCACAAAAAACTGATAGGATATAAGTGTGATACACCAAAATATTTATATGAGTAAGGCCTATTAGCACCCATACTTAGAAATGCGGCGACTAATCTAGATATTTCAGAAATTCAGATTTTGTTTACTGACCACCATTGGTGAATCACATTTTCATGGAGCAACTCCACAAAAAACTGATAGGATATAAGTGTGATACACCAAAATGTTTGTATGAGTAAGGCCTATTAGTGCCCATATTTAGAAATGCGGCGACTAATCTAGGTATTTCAGAAATTCAGATTTTGTTTACTGACCACCATTGGTGAATCACATTTTCATGGAGCAACTCCACAAAAAACTGATAGGATATAAGTGTGATACACCAAAATGTTTGTATGAGTAAGGCCTATTAGTACCCATATTTAGAAATGCGGCGACTGGTCTAGGTATTTCAGAAATTCAGATTTTGTTTACTGACCACCATTGGTGAATCACATTTTCATGGAGCAACTCTACAAAAAACTGATAGGATATAAGTGTGATACACCAAAATGTTTGTATGAGTAAGGCCTATTAGTGCCCATATTTAGAAATGCGGCGACTAATCTAGGTATTTCAGAAATTCAGATTTTGTTTACTGACCACCATTGGTGAATCACATTTTCATGGAGCAACTCCACAAAAAACTGATAGGATATAAGTGTGATACACCAAAATGTTTGTATGAGTAAGGCCTATTAGTGCCCATATTTAGAAATGCGGCGACTAATCTAGGTATTTCAGAAATTCAGATTTGGTTTACTGACCACCATTGGTGAATCACATTTTCATGGAGCAACTCCACAAAAAACTGATAGGATATAAGTGTGATACACCAAAATATTTATATGAGTAAGGCCTATTAGCACCCATACTTAGAAATGCGGCGACTGGTCTAGGTATTTCAGAAATTCAGATTTTGTTTATTGACCACCATTGGTGAATCACATTTTCATGGAGCAACTCCACAAAAAACTGATAGGATATAAGTGTGATACACCAAAATGTTTGTATGAGTAAGGCCTATTAGTGCCCATATTTAGAAATGCGGCGACTAATCTAGGTATTTCAGTAATTCAGATTTTGTTTACTGACCACCATTGGTGAATCACATTTTCATGGAGCAACTCCACAAAAACCTGATAGGATATAAGTGTGATACACCAAAATGTTTGTATGAGTAAGGCCTATTAGTGCCCATATTTAGAAATGCGGCGACTAATGTAGGTATTTCAGAAATTCAGATTTTGTTTACTGACCACCATTGGTGAATCACATTTTCATGGAGCAACTCCACAAAAAACTGATAGGATATAAGTGTGATACACCAAAATGTTTGTATGAGTAAGGCCTATTAGTGCCCATATTTAGAAATGCGGCGACTAATCTAGGTATTTCAGAAATTCAGATTTTGTTTACTGACCACCATTGGTGAATCACATTTTCATGGAGCAACTCCACAAAAAACTGATAGGATATTAGTGTGATACAGCAAAATGTTTGTATGAGTGAGGCCTATTAGTGCCCATATTTAGAAATGCGGCGACTAATCTAGGTATTTCAGAAATTCAGATTTTGTTTACTGACCACCATTGGTGAATCACATTTTCATGGAGCAACTCCACAAAAAACTGATAGGATATAAGTGTGATACACCAAAATATTTATATGAGTAAGGCCTATTAGCACCCATACTTAGAAATGCGGCGACTGGTCTAGGTATTTCAGAAATTCAGATTTTGTTTACTGACCACCATTGGTGAATCACATTTTCATGGAGCAACTCCACAAAAAACTGATAGGATATAAGTGTGATACACCAAAATGTTTGTATGAGTGAGGCCTATTAGCGCCCATATTTAGAAATGCGGCGACTAATCTAGGTATTTCAGAAATTAAGATTTTGTTTACTGACCACCATTGGTGAATCACATTTTCATGGAGCAACTCCACAAAAAACTGATAGGATATAAGTGTGATACACCAAAATATTTATATGAGTAAGGCCTATTGGCACCCATACTTAGAAATGCGGCGACTGGTCTAGGTATTTCAGAAATTCAGATTTTGTTTACTGACCACCATTGGTGAATCACATTTTCATGGAGCAACTCCACAAAAAACTGATAGGATATAAGTGTGATACAGCAAAATGTTTGTATGAGTAAGGCCTATTAGTGCCCATATTTAGAAATGCGGCGACTAATCTAGATATTTCAGAAATTCAGATTTTGTTTACTGACCACCATTGGTGAATCACATTTTCATGGAGCAACTCCACAAAAAACTGATAGGATATAAGTGTGATACACCAAAATATTTATATGAGTAAGGCCTATTAGCACCCATACTTAGAAATGCGGCGACTGGTCTAGGTATTTCAGAAATTCAGATTTTGTTTACTGACCACCATTGGTGAATCACATTTTCATGGAGCAACTCCACAAAAAACTGATAGGATATAAGTGTGATACACCAAAATGTTTGTATGAGTAAGGCCTATTAGTGCCCATATTTAGAAATGCGGCGACTAATCTAGGTATTTCAGAAATTCAGATTTTGTTTACTGACCACCATTGGTGAATCACATTTTCATGGAGCAACTCCACAAAAAACTGATAGGATATAAGTGTGATACAGCAAAATGTTTGTATGAGTAAGGCCTATTAGTGCCCATATTTAGAAATGGGGCGACTAATCAAGGTATTTCAGAAATTCAGATTTTGTTTACTGACCACCATTGGTGAATCACATTTTCATGGAGCAACTCCACAAAAAACTGATAGGATATAAGTGTGATACACCAAAATGTTTGTATGAGTAAGGCCTATTAGCACCCATACTTAGAAATGCGGCGACTGGTCTAGGTATTTCAGAAATTCAGATTTTGTTTACTGACCACCATTGGTGAATCACATTTTCATGGAGCAACTCCACAAAAAACTGATAGGATATAAGTGTGATACACCAAAATGTTTGTATGAGTAAGGCCTATTAGCGCCCATATTTGGAAATGCGGCGACTAATCTAGGTATTTCAGAAATTCAGATTTTGTTTACTGACCACCATTGGTGAATCACATTTTCATGGAGCAACTCCACAAAAAACTGATAGGATATAAGTGTGATACACCAAAATGTTTGTATGAGTAAGGCCTATTAGTGCCCATATTTAGAAATGCGGCGACTAATCTAGGTATTTCAGAAATTCAGATTTTGTTTACTGACCACCATTGGTGAATCACATTTTCATGGAGCAACTCCACAAAAAACTGATAGGATATAAGTGTGATACACCAAAATATTTATATGAGTAAGGCCTATTAGCACCCATACTTAGAAATGCGGCGACTGGTCTAGGTATTTCAGAAATTCAGATTTTGTTTACTGACCACCATTGGTGAATCACATTTTCATGGAGCAACTCCACAAAAAACTGATAGGATATTAGTGTGATACAGCAAAATGTTTGTATGAGTGAGGCCTATTAGTGCCCATATTTAGAAATGCGGCGACTAATCCAGGTATTTCAGAAATTCAGATTTTGTTTACTGACCACCATTGGTGAATCACATTTTCATGGAGCAACTCCACAAAAAACTGATAGGATATTAGTGTGATACAGCAAAATGTTTGTATGAGTGAGGCCTATTAGTGCCCATATTTAGAAATGCGGCGACTAATCTAGGTATTTCAGAAATTCAGATTTTGTTCACTGACCACCATTGGTGAATCACATTTTCATGGAGCAACTCCACAAAAAACTGATAGGATATAAGTGTGATACACCAAAATATTTATATGAGTAAGGCCTATTAGCACCCATACTTAGAAATGCGGCGACTGGTCTAGGTATTTCAGAAATTCAGATTTTGTTTACTGACCACCATTGGTGAATCACATTTTCATGGAGCAACTCCACAAAAAACTGATAGGATATAAGTGTGATACAGCAAAATGTTTGTATGAGTGAGGCCTATTAGTGCCCATATTTAGAAATGCGGCGACTAATCTAGGTATTTCAGAAATTCAGATTTTGTTTACTGACCACCATTGGTGAATCACATTTTCATGGAGCAACTCCACAAAAAACTGATAGGATATAAGTGTGATTCACCAAAATATTTATATGAGCAAGGCCTATTAGCACCCATACTTAGAAATGCGGCGACTGGTCTAGGTATTTCAGAAATTCAGATTTTGTTTACTGACCACCATTGGTGAATCACATTTTCATGGAGCAACTCCACAAAAAACTGATAGGATATAAGTGTGATACACCAAAATATTTATATGAGCAAGGCCTATTAGCACCCATACGTAGAAATGCGGCGACTGGTCTAGGTATTTCAGAAATTCAGATTTTGTTTACTGACCACCATTGGTGAATCACATTTTCATGGAGCAACTCCACAAAAAACTGATAGGATATTAGTGTGATACAGCAAAATGTTTGTATGAGTGAGGCCTATTAGTGCCCATATTTAGAAATGCGGCGACTAATCCAGGTATTTCAGAAATTCAGATTTTGTTTACTGACCACCATTGGTGAATCACATTTTCATGGAGCAACTCCACAAAAAACTGATAGGATATTAGTGTGATACAGCAAAATGTTTGTATGAGTGAGGCCTATTAGTGCCCATATTTAGAAATGCGGCGACTAATCTAGGTATTTCAGAAATTCAGATTTTGTTCACTGACCACCATTGGTGAATCACATTTTCATGGAGCAACTCCACAAAAAACTGATAGGATATAAGTGTGATACACCAAAATATTTATATGAGTAAGGCCTATTAGCACCCATACTTAGAAATGCGGCGACTGGTCTAGGTATTTCAGAAATTCAGATTTTGTTTACTGACCACCATTGGTGAATCACATTTTCATGGAGCAACTCCACAAAAAACTGTTAGGATATAAGTGTGATACACCAAAATGTTTGTATGAGTGAGGCCTATTAGTGCCCATATTTAGAAATGCGGCGACTAATCTAGGTATTTCAGAAATTAAGATTTTGTTTACTGACCACCATTGGTGAATCACATTTTCATGGAGCAACTCCACAAAAAACTGATAGGATATAAGTGTGATACACCAAAATATTTATATGAGTAAGGCCTATTGGCACCCATACTTAGAAATGCGGCGACTGGTCTAGGTATTTCAGAAATTCAGATTTTGTTTACTGACCACCATTGGTGAATCACATTTTCATGGAGCAACTCCACAAAAAACTGATAGGATATAAGTGTAATACAGCAAAATGTTTGTATGAGTAAGGCCTATTAGTGCCCATATTTAGAAATGCGGCGACTAATCTAGATATTTCAGAAATTCAGATTTTGTTTACTGACCACCATTGGTGAATCACATTTTCATGGAGCAACTCCACAAAAAACTGATAGGATATAAGTGTGATACACCAAAATATTTATATGAGTAAGGCCTATTAGCACCCATACTTAGAAATGCGGCGACTGGTCTAGGTATTTCAGAAATTCAGATTTTGTTTACTGACCACCATTGGTGAATCACATTTTCATGGACCAACTCCACAAAAAACTGATAGGATATTAGTGTGATACAGCAAAATGTTTGTATGAGTGAGGTCTATTAGTGCCCATATTTAGAAATGCGGCGACTAATCTAGGTATTTCAGAAATTCAGATTTTGTTTACTGACCACCATTGGTGAATCACATTTTCATGGAGCAACTCCACAAAAAACTGATAGGATATAAGTGTGATACACCAAAATATTTATATGAGTAAGGCCTATTAGCACCCATACTTAGAAATGCGGCGACTGGTCTAGGTATTTCAGAAATTCAGATTTTGTTTACTGACCACCATTGGTGAATCACATTTTCATGAAGCAACTCCACAAAAAACTGATAGGATATAAGTGTGATACAGCAAAATGTTTGTATGAGTAAGGCCTATTAGTGCCCATATTTAGAAATGCGGCGACTAATCTAGATATTTCAGAAATTCAGATTTTGTTTACTGACCACCATTGGTGAATCACATTTTCATGGAGCAACTCCACAAAAAACTGATAGGATATAAGTGTGATACAGCAAAATGTTTGTATGAGTAAGGCCTATTAGTGCCCATATTTAGAAATGCGGCGACTAATCTAGGTATTTCAGAAATTCAGATTTTGTTTACTGACCACCATTGGTGAATCGCATTTTCATGGAGCAACTCCACAAAAAACTGATAGGATATAAGTGTGATACAGCAAAATGTTTGTATGAGTAAGGCCTATTAGTGCCCATATTTAGAAATGCGGCGACTAATCTAGGTATTTCAGAAACTCAGATTTTGTTTACTGACCACCATTGGTGAATCACATTTTCATGGAGCAACTCCACAAAAAACTGATAGGATATAAGTGTGATACAGCAAAATGTTTGTATGAGTAAGGCCTCTTAGTGCCCATATTTAGAAATGCGGCGACTAATCTAGGTATTTCAGAAATTCAGATTTTGTTTACTGACCACCATTGGTGAATCACATTTTCATGGAGCAACTCCACAAAAAACTGATAGGATATAAGTGTGATTCACCAAAATATTTATATGAGCAAGGCCTATTAGCACCCATACTTAGAAATGCGGCGACTGGTCTAGGTATTTCAGAAATTCAGATTTTGTTTACTGACCACCATTGGTGAATCACATTTTCATGGAGCAACTCCACAAAAATCTGATAGGATATAAGTGTGATACACCAAAATATTTATATGAGCAAGGCCTATTAGCACCCATACTTAGAAATGCGGCGATTGGTCTAGGTATTTCAGAAATTCAGATTTTGTTTACTGACCACCATTGGTGAATCACATTTTCATGGAGCAACTCCACAAAAAACTGATAGGATATAAGTGTGATTCACCAAAATATTTATATGAGCAAGGCCTATTAGCACCCATACTTAGAAATGCGGCGACTGGTCTAGGTATTTCAGAAATTCAGATTTTGTTTACTGACCACCATTGGTGAATCACATTTTCATGGAGCAACTCCACAAAAAACTGATAGGATATAAGTGTGATACACCAAAATATTTATATGAGCAAGGCCTATTAGCACCCATACTTAGAAATGCGGCGACTGGTCTAGGTATTTCAGAAATTCAGATTTTGTTTACTGACCACCATTGGTGAATCACATTTTCATGGAGCAACTCCACAAAAAACTGATAGGATATAAGTGTGATACAGCAAAATGTTTGTATGAGTAAGGCCTATTAGTGCCCATATTTAGAAATGCGGCGACTAATCTAGGTATTTCAGAAATTCAGATTTTGTTTACTGACCGCCATTGGTGAATCACATTTTCATGGAGCAACTCCACAAAAAACTGATAGGATATAAGTGTGGTACACCAAAATATTTATATGAGTAAGGCCTATTAGTGCCCATATTTAGAAATTCGGCGACTAATCTAGGTATTTCAGAAATTCAGATTTTGTTTACTGACCACCATTGGTGAATCACATTTTCATGGAGCAACTCCACAAAAAACTGATAGAATATAAGTGTGATACACCAAAATGTTTGTATGAGTAAGGCCTATTAGTGCCCATATTTAGAAATGCGGCGACTAGTCTAGGTATTTCAGAAATTCAGATTTTGTTTACTGACCACCATTGGTGAATCACATTTTCATGGAGCAACTCCACAAAAAACTGATAGAATATAAGTGTGATACACCAAAATGTTTGTATGAGTAAGGCCTATTAGTGCCCATATTTAGAAATGCGGCGAGTAGTCTAAGTATTTCAGAAATTCAGATTTTGTTTACTGACCACCATTGGTGAATCACATTTTCATGGAGCAACTCCACAAAAAACTGATAGGATATAAGTGTGATACACCAAAATGTTTGTATGAGTAAGGCCTATTAGTGCCCATATTTAGAAATGCGGCGACTAATCTAGGTATTTCAGAAATTCAGATTTTGTTTACTGACCACCATTGGTGAATCACATTTCCATGGAGCAACTCCACAAAAAACTGATAGGATATAAGTGTGATACACCAAAATGTTTGTATGAGAAAGGCCTATTAGCGCCCATATTTAGAAATGCGGCGACTAATCTAGGTATTTCAGAAATTCAGATTTTGTTTACTGACCACCATTGGTGAATCACATTTTCATGGAGCAACTCCACAAAAAACTGATAGGATATAAGTGTGATACACCAAAATGTTTGTATGAGTAAGGCCTATTAGTGCCCATATTTGGAAATGCGGCGACTAATCTAGGTATTTCAGAAATTCAGATTTTGTTTACTGACCACCATTGGTGAATCACATTTTCATTGAGCAACTCCACAAAAAACTGATAGGATATAAGTGTGATACACCAAAATGTTTGTATGAGTAAGGCCTATTAGTGCCCATATTTAGAAATGCGGCGACTAATCTAGGTATTTCAGAAATTCAGATTTTGTTTACTGACCACCATTGGTGAATCACATTTCCATGGAGCAACTCCACAAAAAACTGATAGGATATAAGTGTGATACACCAAAATGTTTGTATGAGTAAGGCCTATTAGCGCCCATATTTAGAAATGCGGCGACTAATCTAGGTATTTCAGAAATTCAGATTTTGTTTACTGACCACCATTGGTGAATCACATTTTCATGGAGCAACTCCACAAAAAACTGACAGCATATAAGTGTGATACACCAAAATGTTTGTATGAGTAAGGCCTATTAGTGCCCATATTTAGAAATGCGGCGACTAATCTAGGTATTTCAGAAATTCAGATTTTGTTTACTGACCACCATTGGTGAATCACATTTTCATGGAGCAACTCCACAAAAAACTGATAGGATATAAGTGTGATTCACCAAAATATTTATATGAGCAAGGCCTATTAGCACCCATACTTAGAAATGCGGCGACTGGTCTAGGTATTTCAGAAATTCAGATTTTGTTTACTGACCACCATTGGTGAATCACATTTTCATGGAGCAACTCCACAAAAAACTGATAGGATATAAGTGTGATACACCAAAATATTTATATGAGCAAGGCCTATTAGCACCCATACTTAGAAATGCGGCGATTGGTCTAGGTATTTCAGAAATTCAGATTTTGTTTACTGACCACCATTGGTGAATCACATTTTCATGGAGCAACTCCACAAAAAACTGATAGGATATAAGTGTGATTCACCAAAATATTTATATGAGCAAGGCCTATTAGCACCCATACTTAGAAATGCGGCGACTGGTCTAGGTATTTCAGAAATTCAGATTTTGTTTACTGACCACCATTGGTGAATCACATTTTCATGGAGCAACTCCACAAAAAACTGATAGGATATAAGTGTGATACACCAAAATATTTATATGAGCAAGGCCTATTAGCACCCATACTTAGAAATGCGGCGACTGGTCTAGGTATTTCAGAAATTCAGATTTTGTTTACTGACCACCATTTGTGAATCACATTTTCATGGAGCAACTCCACAAAAAACTGATAGGATATAAGTGTGATACAGCAAAATGTTTGTATGAGTAAGGCCTATTAGTGCCCATATTTAGAAATGCGGCGACTAATCTAGGTATTTCAGAAATTCAGATTTTGTTTACTGACCGCCATTGGTGAATCACATTTTCATGGAGCAACTCCACAAAAAACTGATAGGATATAAGTGTGGTACACCAAAATATTTATATGAGTAAGGCCTATTAGTGCCCATATTTAGAAATTCGGCGACTAATCTAGGTATTTCAGAAATTCAGATTTTGTTTACTGACCACCATTGGTGAATCACATTTTCATGGAGCAACTCCACAAAAAACTGATAGAATATAAGTGTGATACACCAAAATGTTTGTATGAGTAAGGCCTATTAGTGCCCATATTTAGAAATGCGGCGAGTAGTCTAAGTATTTCAGAAATTCAGATTTTGTTTACTGACCACCATTGGTGAATCACATTTTCATGGAGCAACTCCACAAAAAACTGATAGGATATAAGTGTGATACACCAAAATGTTTGTATGAGTAAGGCCTATTAGTGCCCATATTTAGAAATGCGGCGACTAATCTAGGTATTTCAGAAATTCAGATTTTGTTTACTGACCACCATTGGTGAATCACATTTCCATGGAGCAACTCCACAAAAAACTGATAGGATATAAGTGTGATACACCAAAATGTTTGTATGAGAAAGGCCTATTAGCGCCCATATTTAGAAATGCGGCGACTAATCTAGGTATTTCAGAAATTCAGATTTTGTTTACTGACCACCATTGGTGAATCACATTTTCATGGAGCAACTCCACAAAAAACTGATAGGATATAAGTGTGATACACCAAAATGTTTGTATGAGTAAGGCCTATTAGTGCCCATATTTGGAAATGCGGCGACTAATCTAGGTATTTCAGAAATTCAGATTTTGTTTACTGACCACCATTGGTGAATCACATTTTCATTGAGCAACTCCACAAAAAACTGATAAGATATAAGTGTGATACACCAAAATGTTTGTATGAGTAAGGCCTATTAGTGCCCATATTTAGAAATGCGGCGACTAATCTAGGTATTTCAGAAATTCAGATTTTGTTTACTGACCACCATTGGTGAATCACATTTCCATGGAGCAACTCCACAAAAAACTGATAGGATATAAGTGTGATACACCAAAATGTTTGTATGAGTAAGGCCTATTAGCGCCCATATTTAGAAATGCGGCGACTAATCTAGGTATTTCAGAAATTCAGATTTTGTTTACTGACCACCATTGGTGAATCACATTTTCATGGAGCAACTCCACAAAAAACTGATAGGATATAAGTGTGATACACCAAAATGTTTGTATGAGTAAGGCCTATTAGTGCCCATATTTGGAAATGCGGCGACTAATCTAGGTATTTCAGAAATTCAGATTTTGTTTACTGACCACCATTGGTGAATCATATTTTCATGGAGCAACTCCACAAAAAACTGATAGGATATAAGTGTGATACACCAAAATGTTTGTATGAGTAAGGCCTATTAGTGCCCATATTTGGAAATGCGGCGACTAATCTAGGTATTTCAGAAATTCAGATTTTGTTTACTGACCACCATTGGTGAATCACATTTTCATGGAGCAACTCCAGAAAAAACTGATAGGATATAAGTGTGATACACCAAAATGTTTGTATGAGTAAGGCCTATTAGTGCCCATATTTAGAAATGCGGCGACTAGTCTAGGTATTTCAGAAATTCAGATTTTGTTTACTGACCACCATTGGTGAATCACATTTTCATGGAGCAACTCCACAAAAAACTGATAGGATATAAGTGTGATACACCAAAATGTTTGTATGTGTAAGGCCTATTAGTGCCCATATTTGGAAATGCGGCGACTAATCTAGGTATTTCAGAAATTCAGATTTTGTTTACTGACCACCATTGGTGAATCACATTTTCATGGAGCAACTCCACAAAAAACTGATAGGATATAAGTGTGATACACCAAAATGTTTGTATGAGTAAGGCCTATTAGCGCCCATATTTAGAAATGCGGCGACTAATCTAGGTATTTCAGAAATTCAGATTTTGTTTACTGACCACCATTGGTGAATCACATTTTCATGGAGCAACTCCACAAAAAACTGATAGGATATAAGTGTGATACACCAAAATGTTTGTATGAGTAAGGCCTATTAGTGCCCATATTTGGAAATGCGGCGACTAATCTAGGTATTTCAGAAATTCAGATTTTGTTTACTGACCACCATTGGTGAATCACATTTTCATGGAGCAACTCCAGAAAAAACTGATAGGATATAAGTGTGATACACCAAAATGTTTGTATGAGTAAGGCCTATTAGTGCCCATATTTAGAAATGCGGCGACTAATCTAGGTATTTCAGAAATTCAGATTTTGTTTACTGACCACCATTGGTGAATCACATTTCCATGGAGCAACTCCACAAAAAACTGATAGGATATAAGTGTGATACACCAAAATGTTTGTATGAGTAAGACCTATTAGCGCCCATATTTAGAAATGCGGCGACTAATCTAGGTATTTCAGAAATTCAGATTTTGTTTACTGACCACCATTGGTGAATCACATTTTCATGGAGCAACTCCACAAAAAACTGATAGGATATAAGTGTGATACACCAAAATGTTTGTATGAGTAAGGCCTATTAGTGCCCATATTTGGAAATGCGGCGACTAATCTAGGTATTTCAGAAATTCAGATTTTGTTTACTGACCACCATTGGTGAATCACATTTTCATGGAGCAACTCCACAAAAAACTGATAGGATATAAGTGTGATACACCAAAATGTTTGTATGAGTAAGGCCTATTAGCGCCCATATTTAGAAATGCGGCGACTAATCTAGGTATTTCAGAAATTCAGATTTTGTTTACTGACCACCATTGGTGAATCACATTTTCATGGAGCAACTCTACAAAAAACTGATAGGATATAAGTGTGATACACCAAAATGTTTGTATGAGTAAGGCCTATTAGCGCCCATATTTAGAAATGCGGCGACTAATCTAGGTATTTCAGAAATTCAGATTTTGTTTACTGACCACCATTGGTGAATCACATTTTCATGGAGCAACTCCACAAAAAACTGATAGGATATAAGTGTGATACACCAAAATGTTTGTATGAGTAAGGCCTATTAGTGCCCATATTTAGAAATGCGGCGACTAGTCTAGGTATTTCAGAAATTCAGATTTTGTTTACTGACCACCATTGGTGAATCACATTTTCATGGAGCAACTCCACAAAAAACTGATAGGATATAAGTGTGATACACCAAAATGTTTGTATGAGTAAGGCCTATTAGTGCCCATATTTAGAAATGCGGCGACTAATCTAGGTATTTCAGAAATTCAGATTTTGTTTACTGACCACCATTGGTGAATCACATTTTCATGGAGCAACTCCACAAAAAACTGATAGGATATAAGTGTGATACACCAAAATGTTTGTATGAGTAAGGCCTATTAGTGCCCATATTTAGAAATGCGGCGACTAATCTAGGTATTTCAGAAATTCAGATTTTGTTTACTGACCACCATTGGTGAATCACATTTCCATGGAGCAACTCCACAAAAAACTGATAGGATATAAGTGTGATACACCAAAATGTTTGTATGAGTAAGGCCTATTAGCGCCCATATTTAGAAATGCGGCGACTAATCTAGGTATTTCAGAAATTCAGATTTTGTTTACTGACCACCATTGGTGAATCACATTTTCATGGAGCAACTCCATAAAAAACTGATAGCATATAAGTGTGATACACCAAAATGTTTGTATGAGTAAGGCCTATTAGCGCCCATATTTAGAAATGCGGCGACTAATCTAGGTATTTCAGAAATTCAGATTTTGTTTACTGACCACCATTGGTGAATCATATTTTCATGGAGCAACTCCACAAAAAACTGATAGGATATAAGTGTGATACACCAAAATGTTTGTATGAGTAAGGCCTATTAGCGCCCATATTTGGAAATGCGGCGACTAATCTAGGTATTTCAGAAATTCAGATTTTGTTTACTGACCACCATTGGTGAATCACATTTTCATGGAGCAACTCCACAAAAAACTGATAGGATATAAGTGTGATACACCAAAATGTTTGTATGAGTAAGGCCTATTAGTGCCCATATTTAGAAATGCGGCGACTAATCTAGGTATTTCAGAAATTCAGATTTTGTTTACTGACCACCATTGGTGAATCACATTTCCATGGAGCAACTCCACAAAAAACTGATAGGATATAAGTGTGATACACCAAAATGTTTGTATGAGTAAGGCCTATTAGCGCCCATATTTAGAAATGCGGCGACTAATCTAGGTATTTCAGAAATTCAGATTTTGTTTACTGACCACCATTGGTGAATCACATTTTCATGGAGCAACTCCACAAAAAACTGACAGCATATAAGTGTGATACACCAAAATGTTTGTATGAGTAAGGCCTATTAGTGCCCATATTTGGAAATGCGGCGACTAATCTAGGTATTTCAGAAATTCAGATTTTGTTTACTGACCACCATTGGTGAATCACATTTTCATGGAGCAACTCCACAAAAAACTGATAAGATATAAGTGTGATACACCAAAATGTTTGTATGAGTAAGGCCTATTAGTGCCCATATTTAGAAATGCGGCGACTAATCTAGGTATTTCAGAAATTCAGATTTTGTTTACTGACCACCATTGGTGAATCACATTTCCATGGAGCAACTCCACAAAAAACTGATAGGATATAAGTGTGATACACCAAAATGTTTGTATGAGTAAGGCCTATTAGCGCCCATATTTAGAAATGCGGCGACTAATCTAGGTATTTCAGAAATTCAGATTTTGTTTACTGACCACCATTGGTGAATCACATTTTCATGGAGCAACTCCACAAAAAACTGATAGGATATAAGTGTGATACACCAAAATGTTTGTATGAGTAAGGCCTATTAGTGCCCATATTTGGAAATGCGGCGACTAATCTAGGTATTTCAGAAATTCAGATTTTGTTTACTGACCACCATTGGTGAATCACATTTTCATGGAGCAACTCCACAAAAAACTGACAGCATATAAGTGTGATACACCAAAATGTTTGTATGAGTAAGGCCTATTAGTGCCCATATTTGGAAATGCGGCGACTAATCTAAGTATTTCAGAAATTCAGATTTTGTTTACTGACCACCATTGGTGAATCACATTTTCATGGAGCAACTCCACAAAAAACTGATAGGATATAAGTGTGATACACCAAAATGTTTGTATGAGTAAGGCCTATTAGTGCCCATATTTAGAAATGCGGCGACTAATCTAGGTATTTCAGAAATTCAGATTTTGTTTACTGACCACCATTGGTGAATCACATTTTCATGGAGCAACTCCACAAAAAACTGATAGGATATAAGTGTGATACACCAAAATGTTTGTATGAGTAAGGCCTATTAGTGCCCATATTTAGAAATGCGGCGACTAATCTAGGTATTTCAGAAATTCAGATTTTGTTTACTGACCACCATTGGTGAATCACATTTTCATGGAGCAACTCCACAAAAACCTGATAGGATATAAGTGTGATACACCAAAATGTTTGTATGAGTAAGGCCTATTAGTGCCCATATTTAGAAATGCGGCGACTAGTCTAGGTATTTCAGAAATTCAGATTTTGTTTACTGACCACCATTGGTGAATCACATTTCCATGGAGCAACTCCACAAAAAACTGATAGGATATAAGTGTGATACACCAAAATGTTTGTATGAGTAAGGCCTATTAGTGCCCATATTTAGAAATGCGGCGACTAATCTAGGTATTTCAGAAATTCAGATTTTGTTTACTGACCACCATTGGTGAATCACATTTTCATGGAGCAACTCCACAAAAAACTGATAGGATATAAGTGTGATACACCAAAATGTTTGTATGAGTAAGGCCTATTAGTGCCCATATTTAGAAATGCGGCGACTAGTCTAGGTATTTCAGAAATTCAGATTTTGTTTACTGACCACCATTGGTGAATCACATTTTCATGGAGCAACTCCACAAAAAACTGATAGGATATAAGTGTGATACACCAAAATGTTTGTATGAGTAAGGCCTATTAGTGCCCATATTTAGAAATGCGGCGACTAATCTAGGTATTTCAGAAATTCAGATTTTGTTTACTGACCACCATTGGTGAATCACATTTTCATGGAGCAACTCCACAAAAAACTGATAGGATATAAGTGTGATACACCAAAATGTTTGTATGAGTAAGGCCTATTAGTGCCCATATTTAGAAATGCGGCGACTAATCTAGGTATTTCAGAAATTCAGATTTTGTTTACTGACCACCATTGGTGAATCACATTTCCATGGAGCAACTCCACAAAAAACTGATAGGATATAAGTGTGATACACCAAAATGTTTGTATGAGTAAGGCCTATTAGCGCCCATATTTAGAAATGCGGCGACTAATCTAGGTATTTCAGAAATTCAGATTTTGTTTACTGACCACCATTGGTGAATCACATTTTCATGGAGCAACTCCACAAAAAACTGATAGGATATAAGTGTGATACACCAAAATGTTTGTATGAGTAAGGCCTATTAGTGCCCATATTTAGAAATGCGGCGACTAGTCTAGGTATTTCAGAAATTCAGATTTTGTTTACTGACCACCATTGGTGAATCACATTTTCATGGAGCAACTCCACAAAAAACTGATAGGATATAAGTGTGATACACCAAAATGTTTGTATGAGTAAGGCCTATTAGTGCCCATATTTAGAAATGCGGCGACTAATCTAGGTATTTCAGAAATTCAGATTTTGTTTACTGACCACCATTGGTGAATCACATTTTCATGGAGCAACTCCACAAAAAACTGATAGGATATAAGTGTGATACACCAAAATGTTTGTATGAGTAAGGCCTATTAGTGCCCATATTTAGAAATGCGGCGACTAATCTAGGTATTTCAGAAATTCAGATTTTGTTTACTGACCACCATTGGTGAATCACATTTCCATGGAGCAACTCCACAAAAAACTGATAGGATATAAGTGTGATACACCAAAATGTTTGTATGAGTAAGGCCTATTAGCGCCCATATTTAGAAATGCGGCGACTAATCTAGGTATTTCAGAAATTCAGATTTTGTTTACTGACCACCATTGGTGAATCACATTTTCATGGAGCAACTCCATAAAAAACTGATAGGATATAAGTGTGATACACCAAAATGTTTGTATGAGTAAGGCCTATTAGCGCCCATATTTAGAAATGCGGCGACTAATCTAGGTATTTCAGAAATTCAGATTTTGTTTACTGACCACCATTGGTGAATCATATTTTCATGGAGCAACTCCACAAAAAACTGATAGGATATAAGTGTGATACACCAAAATGTTTGTATGAGTAAGGCCTATTAGCGCCCATATTTGGAAATGCGGCGACTAATCTAGGTATTTCAGAAATTCAGATTTTGTTTACTGACCACCATTGGTGAATCACATTTTCATGGAGCAACTCCACAAAAAACTGATAGGATATAAGTGTGATACACCAAAATGTTTGTATGAGTAAGGCCTATTAGTGCCCATATTTAGAAATGCGGCGACTAATCTAGGTATTTCAGAAATTCAGATTTTGTTTACTGACCACCATTGGTGAATCACATTTCCATGGAGCAACTCCACAAAAAACTGATAGGATATAAGTGTGATACACCAAAATGTTTGTATGAGTAAGGCCTATTAGCGCCCATATTTAGAAATGCGGCGACTAATCTAGGTATTTCAGAAATTCAGATTTTGTTTACTGACCACCATTGGTGAATCACATTTTCATGGAGCAACTCCACAAAAAACTGACAGCATATAAGTGTGATACACCAAAATGTTTGTATGAGTAAGGCCTATTAGTGCCCATATTTGGAAATGCGGCGACTAATCTAGGTATTTCAGAAATTCAGATTTTGTTTACTGACCACCATTGGTGAATCACATTTTCATGGAGCAACTCCACAAAAAACTGATAAGATATAAGTGTGATACACCAAAATGTTTGTATGAGTAAGGCCTATTAGTGCCCATATTTAGAAATGCGGCGACTAATCTAGGTATTTCAGAAATTCAGATTTTGTTTACTGACCACCATTGGTGAATCACATTTCCATGGAGCAACTCCACAAAAAACTGATAGGATATAAGTGTGATACACCAAAATGTTTGTATGAGTAAGGCCTATTAGCGCCCATATTTAGAAATGCGGCGACTAATCTAGGTATTTCAGAAATTCAGATTTTGTTTACTGACCACCATTGGTGAATCACATTTTCATGGAGCAACTCCACAAAAAACTGATAGGATATAAGTGTGATACACCAAAATGTTTGTATGAGTAAGGCCTATTAGTGCCCATATTTGGAAATGCGGCGACTAATCTAGGTATTTCAGAAATTCAGATTTTGTTTACTGACCACCATTGGTGAATCACATTTTCATGGAGCAACTCCACAAAAAACTGACAGCATATAAGTGTGATACACCAAAATGTTTGTATGAGTAAGGCCTATTAGTGCCCATATTTGGAAATGCGGCGACTAATCTAGGTATTTCAGAAATTCAGATTTTGTTTACTGACCACCATTGGTGAATCACATTTTCATTGAGCAACTCCACAAAAAACTGATAGGATATAAGTGTGATACACCAAAATGTTTGTATGAGTAAGGCCTATTAGTGCCCATATTTAGAAATGCGGCGACTAATCTAGGTATTTCAGAAATTCAGATTTTGTTTACTGACCACCATTGGTGAATCACATTTCCATGGAGCAACTCCACAAAAAACTGATAGGATATAAGTGTGATACACCAAAATGTTTGTATGAGTAAGGCCTATTAGCGCCCATATTTAGAAATGCGGCGACTAATCTAGGTATTTCAGAAATTCAGATTTTGTTTACTGACCACCATTGGTGAATCACATTTTCATGGAGCAACTCCACAAAAAACTGACAGCATATAAGTGTGATACACCAAAATGTTTGTATGAGTAAGGCCTATTAGTGCCCATATTTGGAAATGCGGCGACTAATCTAGGTATTTCAGAAATTCAGATTTTGTTTACTGACCACCATTGGTGAATCACATTTTCATGGAGCAACTCCACAAAAAACTGATAAGATATAAGTGTGATACACCAAAATGTTTGTATGAGTAAGGCCTATTAGTGCCCATATTTAGAAATGCGGCGACTAATCTAGGTATTTCAGAAATTCAGATTTTGTTTACTGACCACCATTGGTGAATCACATTTCCATGGAGCAACTCCACAAAAAACTGATAGGATATAAGTGTGATACACCAAAATGTTTGTATGAGTAAGGCCTATTAGCGCCCATATTTAGAAATGCGGCGACTAATCTAGGTATTTCAGAAATTCAGATTTTGTTTACTGACCACCATTGGTGAATCACATTTTCATGGAGCAACTCCACAAAAAACTGATAGGATATAAGTGTGATACACCAAAATGTTTGTATGAGTAAGGCCTATTAGTGCCCATATTTGGAAATGCGGCGACTAATCTAGGTATTTCAGAAATTCAGATTTTGTTTACTGACCACCATTGGTGAATCATATTTTCATGGAGCAACTCCACAAAAAACTGATAGGATATAAGTGTGATACACCAAAATGTTTGTATGAGTAAGGCCTATTAGTGCCCATATTTGGAAATGCGGCGACTAATCTAGGTATTTCAGAAATTCAGATTTTGTTTACTGACCACCATTGGTGAATCACATTTTCATGGAGCAACTCCAGAAAAAACTGATAGGATATAAGTGTGATACACCAAAATGTTTGTATGAGTAAGGCCTATTAGTGCCCATATTTAGAAATGCGGCGACTAGTCTAGGTATTTCAGAAATTCAGATTTTGTTTACTGACCACCATTGGTGAATCACATTTTCATGGAGCAACTCCACAAAAAACTGATAGGATATAAGTGTGATACACCAAAATGTTTGTATGTGTAAGGCCTATTAGTGCCCATATTTGGAAATGCGGCGACTAATCTAGGTATTTCAGAAATTCAGATTTTGTTTACTGACCACCATTGGTGAATCACATTTTCATGGAGCAACTCCACAAAAAACTGATAGGATATAAGTGTGATACACCAAAATGTTTGTATGAGTAAGGCCTATTAGCGCCCATATTTAGAAATGCGGCGACTAATCTAGGTATTTCAGAAATTCAGATTTTGTTTACTGACCACCATTGGTGAATCACATTTTCATGGAGCAACTCCACAAAAAACTGATAGGATATAAGTGTGATACACCAAAATGTTTGTATGAGTAAGGCCTATTAGTGCCCATATTTGGAAATGCGGTGACTAATCTAGGTATTTCAGAAATTCAGATTTTGTTTACTGACCACCATTGGTGAATCACATTTTCATGGAGCAACTCCAGAAAAAACTGATAGGATATAAGTGTGATACACCAAAATGTTTGTATGAGTAAGGCCTATTAGTGCCCATATTTAGAAATGCGGCGACTAATCTAGGTATTTCAGAAATTCAGATTTTGTTTACTGACCACCATTGGTGAATCACATTTCCATGGAGCAACTCCACAAAAAACTGATAGGATATAAGTGTGATACACCAAAATGTTTGTATGAGTAAGACCTATTAGCGCCCATATTTAGAAATGCGGCGACTAATCTAGGTATTTCAGAAATTCAGATTTTGTTTACTGACCACCATTGGTGAATCACATTTTCATGGAGCAACTCCACAAAAA
Organism: Leucophora obtusa; assembly: GCA_949987735.1. Taxonomy (NCBI): domain Eukaryota; kingdom Metazoa; phylum Arthropoda; class Insecta; order Diptera; family Anthomyiidae; genus Leucophora; species Leucophora obtusa. The sequence goes on from OX465296.1 coordinate 183,614,487, forward strand.
ACTGATAGGATATAAGTGTGATACACCAAAATGTTTGTATGAGTAAGGCCTATTAGTGCCCATATTTGGAAATGCGGCGACTAATCTAGGTATTTCAGAAATTCAGATTTTGTTTACTGACCACCATTGGTGAATCACATTTTCATGGAGCAACTCCACAAAAAACTGATAGGATATAAGTGTGATACACCAAAATGTTTGTATGAGTAAGGCCTATTAGCGCCCATATTTAGAAATGCGGCGACTAATCTAGGTATTTCAGAAATTCAGATTTTGTTTACTGACCACCATTGGTGAATCACATTTTCATGGAGCAACTCCACAAAAAACTGATAGGATATAAGTGTGATACACCAAAATGTTTGTATGAGTAAGGCCTATTAGTGCCCATATTTAGAAATGCGGCGACTAATCTAGGTATTTCAGAAATTCAGATTTTGTTTACTGACCACCATTGGTGAATCACATTTTCATGGAGCAACTCCACAAAAACCTGATAGGATATAAGTGTGATACACCAAAATGTTTGTATGAGTAAGGCCTATTAGTGCCCATATTTAGAAATGCGGCGACTAGTCTAGGTATTTCAGAAATTCAGATTTTGTTTACTGACCACCATTGGTGAATCACATTTCCATGGAGCAACTCCACAAAAAACTGATAGGATATAAGTGTGATACACCAAAATGTTTGTATGAGTAAGGCCTATTAGCGCCCATATTTAGAAATGCGGCGACTAATCTAGGTATTTCAGAAATTCAGATTTTGTTTACTGACCACCATTGGTGAATCACATTTTCATGGAGCAACTCCACAAAAAACTGATAGGATATAAGTGTGATACACCAAAATGTTTGTATGAGTAAGGCCTATTAGTGCCCATATTTAGAAATGCGGCGACTAGTCTAGGTATTTCAGAAATTCAGATTTTGTTTACTGACCACCATTGGTGAATCACATTTTCATGGAGCAACTCCACAAAAAACTGATAGGATATAAGTGTGATACACCAAAATGTTTGTATGAGTAAGGCCTATTAGTGCCCATATTTAGAAATGCGGCGACTAATCTAGGTATTTCAGAAATTCAGATTTTGTTTACTGACCACCATTGGTGAATCACATTTTCATGGAGCAACTCCACAAAAAACTGATAGGATATAAGTGTGATACACCAAAATGTTTGTATGAGTAAGGCCTATTAGTGCCCATATTTAGAAATGCGGCGACTAATCTAGGTATTTCAGAAATTCAGATTTTGTTTACTGACCACCATTGGTGAATCACATTTCCATGGAGCAACTCCACAAAAAACTGATAGGATATAAGTGTGATACACCAAAATGTTTGTATGAGTAAGGCCTATTAGCGCCCATATTTAGAAATGCGGCGACTAATCTAGGTATTTCAGAAATTCAGATTTTGTTTACTGACCACCATTGGTGAATCACATTTTCATGGAGCAACTCCATAAAAAACTGATAGGATATAAGTGTGATACACCAAAATGTTTGTATGAGTAAGGCCTATTAGCGCCCATATTTAGAAATGCGGCGACTAATCTAGGTATTTCAGAAATTCAGATTTTGTTTACTGACCACCATTGGTGAATCATATTTTCATGGAGCAACTCCACAAAAAACTGATAGGATATAAGTGTGATACACCAAAATGTTTGTATGAGTAAGGCCTATTAGCGCCCATATTTGGAAATGCGGCGACTAATCTAGGTATTTCAGAAATTCAGATTTTGTTTACTGACCACCATTGGTGAATCACATTTTCATGGAGCAACTCCACAAAAAATTGATAGGATATAAGTGTGATACACCAAAATGTTTGTATGAGTAAGGCCTATTAGCGCCCATATTTAGAAATGCGGCGACTAATCTAGGTATTTCAGAAATTCAGATTTTGTTTACTGACCACCATTGGTGAATCATATTTTCATGGAGCAACTCCACAAAAAACTGATAGGATATAAGTGTGATACACCAAAATGTTTGTATGAGTAAGGCCTATTAGCGCCCATATTTGGAAATGCGGCGACTAATCTAGGTATTTCAGAAATTCAGATTTTGTTTACTGACCACCATTGGTGAATCACATTTTCATGGAGCAACTCCAGAAAAAACTGATAGGATATAAGTGTGATACACCAAAATGTTTGTATGAGTAAGGCCTATTAGTGCCCATATTTAGAAATGCGGCGACTAGTCTAGGTATTTCAGAAATTCAGATTTTGTTTACTGACCACCATTGGTGAATCACATTTTCATGGAGCAACTCCACAAAAAACTGATAGGATATAAGTGTGATACACCAAAATGTTTGTATGAGTAAGGCCTATTAGCGCCCATACTTAGAAATGCGGCGACTAATCTAGGTATTTCAGAAAATCAGATTTTGTTTACTGACCACCATTGGTGAATCACATTTTCATGGAGCAACTCCACAAAAAACTGATAGGATATAAGTGTGATACACCAAAATGTTTGTATGAGTTAGGCCTATTAGTGCCCATATTTGGAAATGCGGCGACTAATCTAGGTATTTCAGAAATTCAGATTTTGTTTACTGACCACCATTGGTGAATCACATTTTCATGGAGCAACTCCACAAAAAACTGATAGGATATAAGTGTGATACACCAAAATGTTTGTATGAGTAAGGCTTATTAGTGCCCATATTTAGAAATGCGGCGACTAATCTAGGTATTTCAGAAATTCAGATTTTTTTTACTGACCACCATTGGTGAATCATATTTTCATGGAGCAACTCCACAAAAAACTGATAGGATATAAGTGTGATACCCCAAAATGTTTGTATGAGTAAGGCCTATTAGTGCCCATATTTGGAAATGCGGCGACTAATCTAGGTATTTCAGAAATTCAGATTTTGTTTACTGACCACCATTGTTGAATCACATTTTCATGGAGCAACTCCAGAAAAAACTGATAGGATATAAGTGTGATACACCAAAATGTTTGTATGAGTAAGGCCTATTAGTGCCCATATTTAGAAATGCGGCGACTAGTCTAGGTATTTCAGAAATTCAGATTTTGTTTACTGACCACCATTGGTGAATCACATTTTCATGGAGCAACTCCACAAAAAACTGATAGGATATAAGTGTGATACACCAAAATGTTTGTATGAGTAAGGCCTATTAGTGCCCATATTTGGAAATGCGGCGACTAATCTAGGTATTTCAGCAATTCAGATTTTGTTTACTGACCACCATTGGTGAATCACATTTTCATGGAGCAACTCCACAAAAAACTGATAGGATATAAGTGTGATACACCAAAATGTTTGTATGAGTAAGGCCTATTAGCGCCCATATTTAGAAATGCGGCGACTAATCTAGGTATTTCAGAAATTCAGATTTTGTTTACTGACCACCATTGGTGAATCACATTTTCATGGAGCAACTCCACAAAAAACTGATAGGATATAAGTGTGATACACCAAAATGTTTGTATGAGTAAGGCCTATTAGCGCCCATATTTAGAAATGCGGCGACTAATCTAGGTATTTCAGAAATTCAGATTTTGTTTACTGACCACCATTGGTGAATCACATTTTCATGGAGCAACTCCACAAAAAACTGATAGGATATAAGTGTGATACACCAAAATGTTTGTATGAGTAAGGCCTATTAGTGCCCATATTTGGAAATGCGGCGACTAATCTAGGTATTTCAGAAATTCAGATTTTGTTTACTGACCACCATTGGTGAATCACATTTTCATGGAGCAACTCCACAAAAAACTGATAGGATATAAGTGTGATACACCAAAATGTTTGTATGAGTAAGTCTATTAGTGCCCATATTTAGAAATGCGGCGACTAATCTAGGTATTTCAGAAATTCAGATTTTGTTTACTGACCACCATTGGTGAATCACATTTTCATGGAGCAACTCCACAAAAACTGATAGGATATAAGTGTGATACACCAAAATGTTTGTATGAGTAAGGCCTATTAGTGCCCATATTTAGAAATGCGGCGACTAATCTAGGTATTTCAGAAATTCAGATTTTGTTTACTGACCACCATTGGTGAATCACATTTTCATGGAGCAACTCCACAAAAAACTGATAGGATATAAGTGTGATACACCAAAATGTTTGTATGAGTAAGGCCTATTAGTGCCCATATTTAGAAATGCGGCGACTAGTCTAGGTATTTCAGAAATTCAGATTTTGTTTACTGACCACCATTGGTGAATCACATTTTCATGGAGCAACTCCACAAAAAACTGATAGGATATAAGTGTGATACACCAAAATGTTTGTATGAGTAAGGCCTATTAGTGCCCATATTTAGAAATGCGGCGACTAGTCTAGGTATTTCAGAAATTCAGATTTTGTTTACTGACCACCATTGGTGAATCACATTTTCATTGAGCAACTCCACAAAAAACTGATAGGATATAAGTGTGATACACCAAAATGTTTGTATGAGTAAGGCCTATTAGTGCCCATATTTAGAAATGCGGCGACTAATCTAGGTATTTCAGAAATTCAGATTTTGTTTACTGACCACCATTGGTGAATCACATTTCCATGGAGCAACTCCACAAAAAACTGATAGGATATAAGTGTGATACACCAAAATGTTTGTATGAGTAAGGCCTATTAGCGCCCATATTTGGAAATGCGGCGACTAATCTAGGTATTTCAGAAATTCAGATTTTGTTTACTGACCACCATTGGTGAATCACATTTTCATGGAGCAACTCCAGAAAAAACTGATAGGATATAAGTGTGATACACCAAAATGTTTGTATGAGTAAGGCCTATTAGTGCCCATATTTAGAAATGCGGCGACTAGTCTAGGTATTTCAGAAATTCAGATTTTGTTTACTGACCACCATTGGTGAATCACATTTTCATGGAGCAACTCCACAAAAAACTGATAGGATATAAGTGTGATACACCAAAATGTTTGTATGAGTAAGGCCTATTAGTGCCCATATTTGGAAATGCGGCGACTAATCTAGGTATTTCAGAAATTCAGATTTTGTTTACTGACCACCATTGGTGAATCACATTTTCATTGAGCAACTCCACAAAAAACTGATAGGATATAAGTGTGATACACCAAAATGTTTGTATGAGTAAGGCCTATTAGTGCCCATATTTAGAAATGCGGCGACTAATCTAGGTATTTCAGAAATTCAGATTTTGTTTACTGACCACCATTGGTGAATCACATTTCCATGGAGCAACTCCACAAAAAACTGATAGGATATAAGTGTGATACACCAAAATGTTTGTATGAGTAAGGCCTATTAGCGCCCATATTTAGAAATGCGGCGACTAATCTAGGTATTTCAGAAATTCAGATTTTGTTTACTGACCACCATTGGTGAATCACATTTTCATGGAGCAACTCCAGAAAAAACTGATAGGATATAAGTGTGATACACCAAAATGTTTGTATGAGTAAGGCCTATTAGTGCCCATATTTAGAAATGCGGCGACTAGTCTAGGTATTTCAGAAATTCAGATTTTGTTTACTGACCACCATTGGTGAATCACATTTTCATGGAGCAACTCCACAAAAAACTGATAGGATATAAGTGTGATACACCAAAATGTTTGTATGAGTAAGGCATATTAGCGCCCATATTTAGAAATGCGGCGACTAATCTAGGTATTTCAGAAATTCAGATTTTGTTTACTGACCACCATTGGTGAATCACATTTTCATGGAGCAACTCCACAAAAACTGATAGGATATAAGTGTGATACACCAAAATGTTTGTATGAGTAAGGCCTATTAGTGCCCATATTTGGAAATGCGGCGACTAATCTAGGTATTTCAGAAATTCAGATTTTGTTTACTGACCACCATTGGTGAATCACATTTTCATGGAGCAACTCCAGAAAAAACTGATAGGATATAAGTGTGATACACCAAAATGTTTGTATGAGTAAGGCCTATTAGTGCCCATATTTAGAAATGCGGCGACTAGTCTAGGTATTTCAGAAATTCAGATTTTGTTTACTGACCACCATTGGTGAATCACATTTTCATGGAGCAACTCCACAAAAAACTGATAGGATATAAGTGTGATACAGCAAAATGTTTGTATGAGCAAGGCCTATTAGTGCCCATATTTGGAAATGCGGCGACTAATCTAGGTATTTCAGAAATTCAGATTTTGTTTACTGACCACCATTGTTGAATCACATTTTCATGGAGCAACTCCAGAAAAAACTGATAGGATATAAGTGTGATACACCAAAATGTTTGTATGAGTAAGGCCTATTAGTGCCCATATTTAGAAATGCGGCGACTAGTCTAGGTATTTCAGAAATTCAGATTTTGTTTACTGACCACCATTGGTGAATCACATTTTCATGGAGCAACTCCACAAAAAACTGATAGGATATAAGTGTGATACACCAAAATGTTTGTATGAGTAAGGCCTATTAGTGCCCATATTTGGAAATGCGGCGACTAATCTAGGTATTTCAGAAATTCAGATTTTGTTTACTGACCACCATTGGTGAATCACATTTTCATGGAGCAACTCCACAAAAAACTGATAGGATATAAGTGTGATACACCAAAATGTTTGTATGAGTAAGGCCTATTAGCGCCCATATTTAGAAATGCGGCGACTAATCTAGGTATTTCAGAAATTCAGATTTTGTTTACTGACCACCATTGGTGAATCACATTTTCATGGAGCAACTCCACAAAAAACTGATAGGATATAAGTGTGATACACCAAAATGTTTGTATGAGTAAGGCCTATTAGCGCCCATATTTAGAAATGCGGCGACTAATCTAGGTATTTCAGAAATTCAGATTTTGTTTACTGACCACCATTGGTGAATCACATTTTCATGGAGCAACTCCACAAAAAACTGATAGGATATAAGTGTGATACACCAAAATGTTTGTATGAGTAAGGCCTATTAGTGCCCATATTTGGAAATGCGGCGACTAATCTAGGTATTTCAGAAATTCAGATTTTGTTTACTGACCACCATTGGTGAATCACATTTTCATGGAGCAACTCCACAAAAAACTGATAGGATATAAGTGTGATACACCAAAATGTTTGTATGAGTAAGTCTATTAGTGCCCATATTTAGAAATGCGGCGACTAATCTAGGTATTTCAGAAATTCAGACTTTGTTTACTGACCACCATTGGTGAATCACATTTTCATGGAGCAACTCCACAAAAACTGATAGGATATAAGTGTGATACACCAAAATGTTTGTATGAGTAAGGCCTATTAGTGCCCATATTTAGAAATGCGGCGACTAATCTAGGTATTTCAGAAATTCAGATTTTGTTTACTGACCACCATTGGTGAATCACATTTTCATGGAGCAACTCCACAAAAAACTGATAGGATATAAGTGTGATACACCAAAATGTTTGTATGAGTAAGGCCTATTAGTGCCCATATTTAGAAATGCGGCGACTAGTCTAGGTATTTCAGAAATTCAGATTTTGTTTACTGACCACCATTGGTGAATCACATTTTCATGGAGCAACTCCACAAAAAACTGATAGGATATAAGTGTGATACACCAAAATGTTTGTATGAGTAAGGCCTATTAGTGCCCATATTTAGAAATGCGGCGACTAGTCTAGGTATTTCAGAAATTCAGATTTTGTTTACTGACCACCATTGGTGAATCACATTTTCATTGAGCAACTCCACAAAAAACTGATAGGATATAAGTGTGATACACCAAAATGTTTGTATGAGTAAGGCCTATTAGTGCCCATATTTAGAAATGCGGCGACTAATCTAGGTATTTCAGAAATTCAGATTTTGTTTACTGACCACCATTGGTGAATCACATTTCCATGGAGCAACTCCACAAAAAACTGATAGGATATAAGTGTGATACACCAAAATGTTTGTATGAGTAAGGCCTATTAGCGCCCATATTTGGAAATGCGGCGACTAATCTAGGTATTTCAGAAATTCAGATTTTGTTTACTGACCACCATTGGTGAATCACATTTTCATGGAGCAACTCCAGAAAAAACTGATAGGATATAAGTGTGATACACCAAAATGTTTGTATGAGTAAGGCCTATTAGTGCCCATATTTAGAAATGCGGCGACTAGTCTAGGTATTTCAGAAATTCAGATTTTGTTTACTGACCACCATTGGTGAATCACATTTTCATGGAGCAACTCCACAAAAAACTGATAGGATATAAGTGTGATACACCAAAATGTTTGTATGAGTAAGGCCTATTAGTGCCCATATTTGGAAATGCGGCGACTAATCTAGGTATTTCAGAAATTCAGATTTTGTTTACTGACCACCATTGGTGAATCACATTTTCATTGAGCAACTCCACAAAAAACTGATAGGATATAAGTGTGATACACCAAAATGTTTGTATGAGTAAGGCCTATTAGTGCCCATATTTAGAAATGCGGCGACTAATCTAGGTATTTCAGAAATTCAGATTTTGTTTACTGACCACCATTGGTGAATCACATTTCCATGGAGCAACTCCACAAAAAACTGATAGGATATAAGTGTGATACACCAAAATGTTTGTATGAGTAAGGCCTATTAGCGCCCATATTTAGAAATGCGGCGACTAATCTAGGTATTTCAGAAATTCAGATTTTGTTTACTGACCACCATTGGTGAATCACATTTTCATGGAGCAACTCCAGAAAAAACTGATAGGATATAAGTGTGATACACCAAAATGTTTGTATGAGTAAGGCCTATTAGTGCCCATATTTAGAAATGCGGCGACTAGTCTAGGTATTTCAGAAATTCAGATTTTGTTTACTGACCACCATTGGTGAATCACATTTTCATGGAGCAACTCCACAAAAAACTGATAGGATATAAGTGTGATACACCAAAATGTTTGTATGAGTAAGGCATATTAGCGCCCATATTTAGAAATGCGGCGACTAATCTAGGTATTTCAGAAATTCAGATTTTGTTTACTGACCACCATTGGTGAATCACATTTTCATGGAGCAACTCCACAAAAAACTGATAGGATATAAGTGTGATACACCAAAATGTTTGTATGAGTAAGGCCTATTAGCGCCCATATTTAGAAATGCGGCGACTAATCTAGGTATTTCAGAAATTCAGATTTTGTTTACTGACCACCATTGGTGAATCACATTTTCATGGAGCAACTCCACAAAAAACTGATAGGATATAAGTGTGATACACCAAAATGTTTGTATAAGTAAGGCCTATTAGCGCCCATATTTAGAAATGCGGCGACTAATCTAGGTATTTCAGAAATTCAGATTTTGTTTACTGACCACCATTGGTGAATCATATTTTCATGGAGCAACTCCACAAAAAACTGATAGGATATAAGTGTGATACCCCAAAATGTTTGTATGAGTAAGGCCTATTAGTGCCCATATTTGGAAATGCGGCGACTAATCTAGGTATTTCAGAAATTCAGATTTTGTTTACTGACCACCATTGGTGAATCACATTTTCATGGAGCAACTCCAGAAAAAACTGATAGGATATAAGTGTGATACACCAAAATGTTTGTATGAGTAAGGCCTATTAGTGCCCATATTTAGAAATGCGGCGACTAGTCTAGGTATTTCAGAAATTCAGATTTTGTTTACTGACCACCATTGGTGAATCACATTTTCATGGAGCAACTCCACAAAAAACTGATAGGATATAAGTGTGATACACCAAAATGTTTGTATGAGTAAGGCCTATTAGCGCCCATATTTAGAAATGCGGCGACTAATCTAGGTATTTCAGAAATTCAGATTTTGTTTACTGACCACCATTGGTGAATCACATTTTCATGGAGCAACTCCAGAAAAAACTGATAGGATATAAGTGTGATACACCAAAATGTTTGTATGAGTAAGGCCTATTAGTGCCCATATTTAGAAATGCGGCGACTAATCTAGGTATTTCAGAAATTCAGATTTTGTTTACTGACCACCATTGGTGAATCACATTTTCATGGAGCAACTCCACAAAAAACTGATAGGATATAAGTGTGATACACCAAAATGTTTGTATGAGTAAGGCCTATTAGCGCCCATATTTAGAAATGCGGCGACTAATCTAGGTATTTCAGAAATTCAGATTTTGTTTACTGACCACCATTGGTGAATCACATTTTCATGGAGCAACTCCACAAAAAACTGATAGGATATAAGTGTGATACACCAAAATGTTTGTATGAGTAAGGCCTATTAGTGCCCATATTTAGAAATGCGGCGACTGGTCTAGGTATTTCAGAAATTCAGATTTTGTTTACTGACCACCATTGGTGAATCACATTTTCATGGAGCAACTCCACAAAAAACTGATAGGATATAAGTGTGATACACCAAAATGTTTGTATGAGTAAGGCCTATTAGTGCCCATATTTAGAAATGCGGCGACTAGTCTAGGTATTTCAGAAATTCAGATTTTGTTTACTGACCACCATTGGTGAATCACATTTTCATGGAGCAACTCCACAAAAAACTGATAGGATATAAGTGTGATACACCAAAATGTTTGTATGAGTAAGGCCTATTAGTGCCCATATTTGGAAATGCGGCGACTAATCTAGGTATTTCAGAAATTCAGATTTTGTTTACTGACCACCATTGGTGAATCACATTTTCATTTAGCTGTAATGTTGTGTTTTAAATTTATTTCCCTACCTAGGGTTTTATTAGCCGGCGTTTCAAACGCCACTGGCTTAGATTGCCGGCACTAAAGAGCGCCAAGGCAAAGCACAATTGAGTGCTAAATTGAAAACTAATAGCCAACTGCTCGGCTGAGTTCTGATTTAAAACTTATCTTTATTTACAATTTCGTCCTTCTTATAAACTAAACTAACGGTACTTATAGTCTAGGATTTTATTTACATATTTATTTTCGTTAAGTTAAATTCAACAGATGTTATTTGTTTACAAATGAAAAAGGGTTCTTTCGTTAAATATAACATATGTTTTATGAACATATGTTCTTAGTGATGTGAGTAGCGTGATCGGTTATAACTCACCACACCCTCACCCTCTATTGAAAAAATGATTTTTGTATATTTATATAAAAAAATTATTTTTAATAGCTTAAATTATTTTTACATTCAAAATAAAATTTATAAAAAAATTTTTTAAATTATTAAATTATTTTTACATTTTTATGACATATTCATATTCATGATTTTTTTTTATTTTTTTTTTTTTTTTTTTCAGTTGTATCTTTTTAACATATTGTTATGAAATTTTCTTAGCTTACCGCCTATATCCAAAATAGAATTTACTCCTTGTCTCTCTATTATTTCATATGGCCCATGATATGGTGCCTGATTTTTCTTTCTATTAACTGTCCTCACTAGTACAAGATTTCCTGTCTCAATGGTAAGTGGGTTTATGTTCGTATCGTTTCGTACTCTACTGTCTTTAGCTATTTCTAGGTATTCTTTTGTTTTTTGTAGTGAAAATTTAAGCCGTTGTTTAAGTTCGTTTGCGTAATTTTCCGTGTTATAAAATTGTTTGTCTCGTCTAACCTCATCGTTTGGCAGATATGGTAGTTTTCCAAATACTAATTCGTATGGTGTGTAGTTTGTATCTACATGTGGTGTTGTATTGTATGCAAACGTGAAATAAGGGATCCAATAGTCCCATTCATTATCTTTACAAAAATTTAACAAAAATTCATTAAGTACTCTATGATTTCTCTCTATCGAGCCCAAAGTCTCATGATGGTAAGGTGCGCTAAAAATTTGTTTAATATCCAAAAGTCTACAAATTTCTGACATTAATTGGTTTTTAAATTCAGTACCTTTATCTGACTTTAAAATTTTAAAGTTACCGTATTTTAAAATAAACTGTTCTACCAATGTTTTTGCCACTGTTTTCGCCTCTTTGGTCTCCATAGGATATGCCACTACGTATTTTGTCAATTCACATTGAATTGTCAGTATGTATCGGTTATAGTTTGACAACCGCAAAGGACCTACCGTATCGATGGATACTACTTCAAAGCTGGTATTTGGAGTGTCTGTTAAAGTAAATTTTTCTTTCGTATGTTTAGTTAGTTTGTTTATCTTGCATTGTTTGCAATTTGATACATATTGTTTTATCATTTTGCTCATATTCTTCCATATGTAGCGTTGTTTTAGTTTCATAGCTGTTTTTCTGACACCTAAGTGCCCTCCGTGTAATGAATTGTGATATTCTTCAATCAGTTTTATCTGTGTTTCTTTGCAAATTATTCTTTTTGTTTCATTGTATAGCAGTATTTTTAAATTAGTTTTTGCTTTTAATTGTAAATTGTTATATAATTTTTTAAATTCTTCTGTGGCCATAGTATTAAATATTTCATTATTATTGCTGAGAGCTAGCTCGTTTATTCCTATATTATGCATTTTTGATATGAGTTTCTCCAAAGTCAACTTTGTGCTCGATGGATTATCACTGCATTTTGCTATAATTTCATAATTTGATGTATCAATTAAAATGTTTTTAAAATTTTTATTTATTTCAAACTTAAGTTTTCTTATTTTTTTTAAATCCGATAATGATGTACAGTCCCAGACAAAAAGTTGATCAGGCTTTTGCTCGGACGTGCACTTTGTATTGGTAATGTCAGGATTATTTATATTTTCTAATTGTTTTTCCATTATTATCGTTTCTATTATTATTTTTTTCTATAAACGTTGTTTTTATGTTGACTTAGGTTATTATTTCTCCCGTGTCGGCTATCTACGTGAAATAGATTCTTTTTATCAAAACCTAAATTTTTCTCTGCCGTCATACACCTTTCTACTGCATCATTAAAACTTGTTGGCATATTTGCCAAAAGAAGTGGTTGGTATTCAATATTGACACCTTTCATAAAAATATTGAGTGCAACACTGTCACCCATTTTGTATATGGCATCTTTAGTATCCTGAGTGGGGTTTGTTAAACCTCCAATTTCAAAATTACTCAATTGGTTAGAAAGTTCGGCAATTTTTTCCCTAAAATCAGATATAGTACTATTACTCTGTACCGTAGTCCCCAACTCTGTCAGAACCTGTTGTAGTGTTCTTGGATTTGGAAAAGCTTTTTCTAATGCTGTTTTCAATTCGATTAATGTTGTTGGCCGATTGGAACGACCTAAAATGCTACGCACTTGCGCCGTTAGCTTGAAATTATAAACGTATTTAATAAATATGGATTTATCTTCTTCTTTTAACAGGTCATGTAGTAATTCTGCCTGTGCAATAAAATCTTCCAAATCTTTGAATGAACCTTTGAAAATATGTAGGTTTTTACCCACCATAGAAATATCGAAACTAGCCATCTTTGGAAAACTATATCTTTGCCAAACTTGTTCAATCTTTTCGGTCTTTACGTTTAAATTTTCTATTGTCTCTTTCAATTCTTTATGTAAATCTGCAAATTCTATTTCCAGTTTTTTGGTATCGTCGTTGTCGCTATCCTCACAAAAGTTCTGCACAGTTTGCTCTAAAATTGCTAATCTTTCAAGTTTTTTCACTTTGTAAGACTCTTCGTAAACTCTATTTTTACTTTTCTTTATATTCGATTTAAGTTGTTTTAACTCGTCAATACATTCATTTATTGATTCCATTTACTTTAATTCTTAAAAAAAAATATTTAACAAATATGTATGTAAAAAAATATTCTAAAAATATAACTTATTTTTGTTTATTTCAATATTTTGTGTGTACCTTGTACTTAATTTGTACCATATGGGTACCGATTATTGGAAAAAATACAACTCTACAATATTTCGTTTAGTTTTAATATTTTGTGTGCACCTTGTGTCAATTTTCACTATATGGGTACCGATTACTCAAAAAAATATAACACTATTATATTTTACATTCATATAACAGCTGATTATTTTTGTGTTGTCATTCTTTTTCTTCAAGTCTTTTTTTCTTTTTCAAGTTCTCCTTTTAAATTAATAATTATATTTTGTATCTAGTGATACAATAATTCCTAAGAAAATTTAATTTTTTTTGTAATAAGTGTGTGTGTTTTTAATTATAGTTTTTTTTGTAATTCCTAAGAAAATTATAAAAATAATAATTTTTATGCATGTGTTTAATTAGATTTTAATTTTTACATTTCATATATATATATATTTTTTGTATATATTAATTGTTTTTTTTCTTTTTGGTCTTCAACTGCTCAGTTATGGCATCAATCTGTTGCCATAATTCACACGCCTGTTCCCAAGGTGGTGGAATCTCGGCTGTCACTCGCCTCTTCAGATCAGCTATAATCTTCAATGCTGATGGGCTGTGGCTGTTGCTTTTGACCAGTAGGTGATTTATTTCCAGTGGACATATATTCCAAATTTGGCAGGATCGCCATGTAATGTTGTGTTTTAAATTTATTTCCCTACCTAGGGTTTTATTAGCCGGCGTTTCAAACGCCACTGGCTTAGATTGCCGGCACTAAAGAGCGCCAAGGCAAAGCACAATTGAGTGCTAAATTGAAAACTAATAGCCAACTGCTCGGCTGAGTTCTGATTTAAAACTTATCTTTATTTACAATTTCGTCCTTCTTATAAACTAAACTAACGGTACTTATAGTCTAGGATTTTATTTACATATTTATTTTCGTTAAGTTAAATTCAACAGATGTTATTTGTTTACAAATGAAAAAGGGTTCTTTCGTTAAATATAACATATGTTTTATGAACATATGTTCTTAGTGATGTGAGTAGCGTGATCGGTTATGACTCACCACAGAGCAACTCCACAAAAAACTGATAGGATATAAGTGTGATACACCAAAATGTTTGTATGAGTAAGGCCTATTAGTGCCCATATTTAGAAATGCGGCGACTAATCTAGGTATTTCAGAAATTCAGATTTTGTTTACTGACCACCATTGGTGAATCACATTTCCATGGAGCAACTCCACAAAAAACTGATAGGATATAAGTGTGATACACCAAAATGTTTGTATGAGTAAGGCCTATTAGCGCCCATATTTAGAAATGCGGCGACTAATCTAGGTATTTCAGAAATTCAGATTTTGTTTACTGACCACCATTGGTGAATCACATTTTCATGGAGCAACTCCACAAAAAACTGATAGGATATAAGTGTGATACACCAAAATGTTTGTATGAGTAAGGCCTATTAGTGCCCATATTTGGAAATGCGGCGACTAATCTAGGTATTTCAGAAATTCAGATTTTGTTTACTGACCACCATTGGTGAATCACATTTCCATGGAGCAACTCCACAAAAAACTGATAGGATATAAGTGTGATACACCAAAATGTTTGTATGAGTAAGGCCTATTAGCGCCCATATTTAGAAATGCGGCGACTAATCTAGGTATTTCAGAAATTCAGATTTTGTTTACTGACCACCATTGGTGAATCACATTTTCATGGAGCAACTCCACAAAAAACTGATAGGATATAAGTGTGATACACCAAAATGTTTGTATGAGTAAGGCCTATTAGCGCCCATATTTAGAAATGCGGCGACTAATCTAGGTATTTCAGAAATTCAGATTTTGTTTACTGACCACCATTGGTGAATCACATTTTCATGGAGCAACTCCACAAAAAACTGATAGGATATAAGTCTGATACACCAAAATGTTTGTATGAGTAAGGCCTATTAGTGTCCATATTTAGAAATGCGGCGACTAATCTAGGTATTTCAGAAATTCAGATTTTGTTTACTGACCACCATTGGTGAATCACATTTTCATGGAGCAACTCCACAAAAAACTGATAGGATATAAGTGTGATACACCAAAATGTTTGTATGAGTAAGGCCTATTAGCGCCCATATTTAGAAATGCGGCGACTAATCTAGGTATTTCAGAAATTCAGATTTTGTTTACTGACCACCATTGGTGAATCACATTTTCATGGAGCAACTCCACAAAAAACTGATAGGATATAAGTGTGATACACCAAAATGTTTGTATGAGTAAGGCCTATTAGTGCCCATATTTGGAAATGCGGCGACTAATCTAGGTATTTCAGAAATTCAGATTTTGTTTACTGACCACCATTGGTGAATCACATTTTCATGGAGCAACTCCACAAAAAACTGATAGGATATAAGTGTGATACACCAAAATGTTTGTATGAGTAAGGCCTATTAGTGTCCATATTTAGAAATGCGGCGACTAATCTAGGTATTTCAGAAATTCAGATTTTGTTTACTGACCACCATTGGTGAATCACATTTTCATGGAGCAACTCCACAAAAAACTGATAGGATATAAGTGTGATACACCAAAATGTTTGTATGAGTAAGGCCTATTAGCGCCCATATTTAGAAATGCGGCGACTAATCTAGGTATTTCAGAAATTCAGATTTTGTTTACTGACCACCATTGGTGAATCACATTTTCATGGAGCAACTCCACAAAAAACTGATAGGATATAAGTGTGATACACCAAAATGTTTGTATGAGTAAGGCCTATTAGTGCCCATATTTGGAAATGCGGCGACTAATCTAGGTATTTCAGAAATTCAGATTTTGTTTACTGACCACCATTGGTGAATCACATTTTCATGGAGCAACTCCACAAAAAACTGATAGGATATAAGTGTGATACACCAAAATGTTTGTATGAGTAAGGCCTATTAGTGTCCATATTTAGAAATGCGGCGACTAATCTAGGTATTTCAGAAATTCAGATTTTGTTTACTGACCACCATTGGTGAATCACATTTTCATGGAGCAACTCCACAAAAAACTGATAGGATATAAGTGTGATACACCAAAATGTTTGTATGAGTAAGGCCTATTAGCGCCCATATTTAGAAATGCGGCGACTAATCTAGGTATTTCAGAAATTCAGATTTTGTTTACTGACCACCATTGGTGAATCACATTTTCATGGAGCAACTCCACAAAAAACTGATAGGATATAAGTGTGATACACCAAAATGTTTGTATGAGTAAGGCCTATTAGCGCCCATATTTAGAAATGCGGCGACTAATCTAGGTATTTCAGAAATTCAGATTTTGTTTACTGACCACCATTGGTGAATCACATTTTCATGGAGCAACTCCACAAAAAACTGATAGGATATAAGTGTGATACACCAAAATATTTATATGAGTACAGCCTATTAGTACCCATACTTAGAAATGCGGCGACTGGTCTAGGTATTTCAGAAATTCAGATTTTGTTTACTGACCATCATTGGTGAATCACATTTTCATGGAGCAACTCCACAAAAAACTGATAGGATATAAGTGTGATACACCAAAATATTTATATGAGTACAGCCTATTAGTACCCATACTTAGAAATGCGGCGACTGGTCTAGGTATTTCAGAAATTCAGATTTTGTTTACTGACCACCATTGGTGAATCACATTTTCATGGAGCAACTCCACAAAAAACTGATAGGATATAAGTGTGATACACCAAAATGTTTGTATGAGTAAGGCCTATTAGTGTCCATATTTAGAAATGCGGCGACTAATCTAGGTATTTCAGAAATTCAGATTTTGTTTACTGACCACCATTGGTGAATCACATTTTCATGGAGCAACTCCACAAAAAACTGATAGGATATAAGTGTGATACACCAAAATGTTTGTATGAGTAAGGCCTATTAGCGCCCATATTTAGAAATGCGGCGACTAATCTAGGTATTTCAGAAATTCAGATTTTGTTTACTGACCACCATTGGTGAATCACATTTTCATGGAGCAACTCCACAAAAAACTGATAGGATATAAGTGTGATACACCAAAATGTTTGTATGAGTAAGGCCTATTAGTACCCATACTTAGAAATGCGGCGACTGGTCTAGGTATTTCAGAAATTCAGATTTTGTTTACTGACCATCATTGGTGAATCACATTTTCATGGAGCAACTCCACAAAAAACTGATAGGATATAAGTGTGATACACCAAAATATTTATATGAGTACAGCCTATTAGTACCCATACTTAGAAATGCGGCGACTGGTCTAGGTATTTCAGAAATTCAGATTTTGTTTACTGACCATCATTGGTGAATCACATTTTCATGGAGCAACTCCACAAAAAACTGATAGGATATAAGTGTGATACACCAAAATGTTTGTATGAGTAAGGCCTATTAGTTCCCATATTTGGAAATGCGGCGACTAATCTAGGTATTTCAGAAATTCAGATTTTGTTTACTGACCACCATTGGTGAATCACATTTTCATGGAGCAACTCCACAAAAAACTGATAGGATATAAGTGTGATACACCAAAATGTTTGTATGAGTAAGGCCTATTAGTGTCCATATTTAGAAATGCGGCGACTAATCTAGGTATTTCAGAAATTCAGATTTTGTTTACTGACCACCATTGGTGAATCACATTTTCATGGAGCAACTCCACAAAAAACTGATAGGATATAAGTGTGATACACAAAAATATTTGTATGAGTAAGGCCTATTAGTGTCCATATTTAGAAATGCGGCGACTAATCTAGGTATTTCAGAAATTCAGATTTTGTTTACTGACCACCATTGGTGAATCACATTTTCATGGAGCAACTCCACAAAAAACTGATAGGATATAAGTGTGATACACCAAAATGTTTGTATGAGTAAGGCCTATTAGTGTCCATATTTAGAAATGCGGCGACTAATCTAGGTATTTCAGAAATTCAGATTTTGTTTACTGACCACCATTGGTGAATCACATTTTCATGGAGCAACTCCACAAAAAACTGATAGGATATAAGTGTGATACACCAAAATATTTATATGAGTACAGCCTATTAGCACCCATACTTAGAAATGCGGCGACTGGTCTAGGTATTTCAGAAATTCAGATTTTGTTTACTGACCACCATTGGTGAATCACATTTTCATGGAGCAACTCCACAAAAAACTGATAGGATATAAGTGTGATACACAAAAATATTTGTATGAGTAAGGCCTATTAGTGTCCATATTTAGAAATGCGGCGACTAATCTAGGTATTTCAGAAATTCAGATTTTGTTTACTGACCACCATTGGTGAATCACATTTTCATGGAGCAACTCCACAAAAAACTGATAGGATATAAGTGTGATACACCAAAATATTTATATGAGTACAGCCTATTAGCACCCATACTTAGAAATGCGGCGACTGGTCTAGGTATTTCAGAAATTCAGATTTTGTTTACTGACCACCATTGGTGAATCACATTTTCATGGAGCAACTCCACAAAAAACTGATAGGATATAAGTGTGATACACAAAAATATTTGTATGAGTAAGGCCTATTAGTGTCCATATTTAGAAATGCGGCGACTAATCTAGGTATTTCAGAAATTCAGATTTTGTTTACTGACCACCATTGGTGAATCACATTTTCATGGAGCAACTCCACAAAAAACTGATAGGATATAAGTGTGATACACCAAAATGTTTGTATGAGTAAGGCCTATTAGTGTCCATATTTAGAAATGCGGCGACTAATCTAGGTATTTCAGAAATTCAGATTTTGTTTACTGACCACCATTGGTGAATCACATTTTCATGGAGCAACTCCACAAAAAACTGATAGGATATAAGTGTGATACACCAAAATGTTTGTATGAGTAAGGCCTATTAGCGCCCATATTTGGAAATGCGGCGACTAATCTAGGTATTTCAGAAATTCAGATTTTGTTTACTGACCACCATTGGTGAATCACATTTCCATGGAGCAACTCCACAAAAAACTGATAGGATATAAGTGTGATACACCAAAATGTTTGTATGAGTAAGGCCTATTAGCGCCCATATTTAGAAATGCGGCGACTAATCTAGGTATTTCAGAAATTCAGATTTTGTTTACTGACCACCATTGGTGAATCACATTTTCATGGAGCAACTCCACAAAAAACTGATAGGATATAAGTGTGATACACCAAAATGTTTGTATGAGTAAGGCCTATTAGCGCCCATATTTAGAAATGCGGCGACTAATCTAGGTATTTCAGAAATTCAGATTTTGTTTACTGACCACCATTGGTGAATCACATTTTCATGGAGCAACTCCACAAAAAACTGATAGGATATAAGTGTGATACACCAAAATGTTTGTATGAGTAAGGCCTATTAGCGCCCATATTTAGAAATGCGGCGACTAATCTAGGTATTTCAGAAATTCAGATTTTGTTTACTGACCACCATTGGTGAATCACATTTTCATGGAGCAACTCCACAAAAAACTAATAGGATATAAGTGTGATACACCAAAATGTTTGTATGAGTAAGGCCTATTAGTGCCCATATTTAGAAATGCGGCGACTAATCTAGGTATTTCAGAAATTCAGATTTTGTTTACTGACCACCATTGGTGAATCACATTTTCATGGAGCAACTCCACAAAAAACTGATAGGATATAAGTGTGATACACCAAAATATTTATATGAGTACAGTCTATTAGTACCCATACTTAGAAATGCGGCGACTGGTCTAGGTATTTCAGAAATTCAGATTTTGTTTACTGACCACCATTGGTGAATCACATTTTCATGGAGCAACTCCACAAAAAACTGATAGGATATAAGTGTGATACACCAAAATGTTTGTATGAGTAAGGCCTATTAGCGCCCATATTTGGAAATGCGGCGACTAATCTAGGTATTTCAGAAATTCAGATTTTGTTTACTGACCACCATTGGTGAATCACATTTTCATGGAGCAACTCCACAAAAAACTGATAGGATATAAGTGTGATACACCAAAATGTTTGTATGAGTAAGGCCTATTAGCGCCCATATTTAGAAATGCGGCGACTAATCTAGGTATTTCAGAAATTCAGATTTTGTTTACTGACCACCATTGGTGAATCACATTTTCATGGAGCAACTCCACAAAAAACTGATAGGATATAAGTGTGATACACCAAAATGTTTGTATGAGTAAGGCCTATTAGCGCCCATATTTAGAAATACGACGACTAATCTAGGTATTTCAGAAATTCAGATTTTGTTTACTGACCACCATTGGTGAATCACATTTTCATGGAGCAACTCCACAAAAAACTGATAGGATATAAGTGTGATACACCAAAATGTTTGTATGAGTAAGGCCTATTAGTGCCCACATTTGGAAATGCGGCGACTAATCTAGGTATTTCAGAAATTCAGATTTTGTTTACTGACCACCATTGGTGAATCACATTTTCATGGAGCAACTCCACAAAAAACTGATAGGATATAAGTGTGATACACCAAAATGTTTGTATGAGTAAGGCCTATTAGTGTCCATATTTAGAAATGCGGCGACTAATCTAGGTATTTCAGAAATTCAGATTTTGTTTACTGACCACCATTGGTGAATCACATTTTCATGGAGCAACTCCACAAAAAACTGATAGGATATAAGTGTGATACACCAAAATGTTTGTATGAGTAAGGCCTATTAGCGCCCATATTTAGAAATGCGGCGACTAATCTAGGTATTCCAGAAATTCAGATTTTGTTTACTGACCACCATTGGTGAATCACATTTTCATGGAGCAACTCCACAAAAAACTGATAGGATATAAGTGTGATACACCAAAATGTTTGTATGAGTAAGGCCTATTAGCGCCCATATTTAGAAATGCGGCGACTAATCTAGGTATTTCAGAAATTCAGATTTTGTTTACTGACCACCATTGGTGAATCACATTTTCATGGAGCAACTCCACAAAAAACTGATAGGATATAAGTGTGATACACCAAAATGTTTGTATGAGTAAGGCCTATTAGTGCCCATATTTGGAAATGCGGCGACTAATCTAGGTATTTCAGAAATTCAGATTTTGTTTACTGACCACCATTGGTGAATCACATTTTCATGGAGCAACTCCACAAAAAACTGATAGGATATAAGTGTGATACACCAAAATGTTTGTATGAGTAAGGCCTATTAGTGTCCATATTTAGAAATGCGGCTACTAATCTAGGTATTTCAGAAATTCAGATTTTGTTTACTGACCACCATTGGTGAATCACATTTTCATGGAGCAACTCCACAAAAAACTGATAGGATATAAGTGTGATACACCAAAATGTTTGTATGAGTAAGGCCTATTAGCGCCCATATTTGGAAATGCGGCGACTAATCTAGGTATTTCAGAAATTCAGATTTTGTTTACTGACCACCATTGGTGAATCACATTTCCATGGAGCAACTCCACAAAAAACTGATAGGATATAAGTGTGATACACCAAAATGTTTGTATGAGTAAGGCCTATTAGCGCCCATATTTAGAAATGCGGCGACTAATCTAGGTATTTCAGAAATTCAGATTTTGTTTACTGACCACCATTGGTGAATCACATTTTCATGGAGCAACTCCACAAAAAACTGATAGGATATAAGTGTGATACACCAAAATGTTTGTATGAGTAAGGCCTATTAGCGCCCATATTTAGAAATGCGGCGACTAATCTAGGTATTTCAGAAATTCAGATTTTGTTTACTGACCACCATTGGTGAATCACATTTTCATGGAGCAACTCCACAAAAAACTGATAGGATATAAGTGTGATACACCAAAATGTTTGTATGAGTAAGGCCTATTAGCGCCCATATTTAGAAATGCGGCGACTAATCTAGGTATTTCAGAAATTCAGATTTTGTTTACTGACCACCATTGGTGAATCACATTTTCATGGAGCAACTCCACAAAAAACTGATAGGATATAAGTGTGATACACCAAAATGTTTGTATGAGTAAGGCCTATTAGCGCCCATATTGAGAAATGCGGCGACTAATCTAGGTATTTCAGAAATTCAGATTTTGTTTACTGACCACCATTGGTGAATCACATTTCCATGGAGCAACTCCACAAAAAACTGATAGGATATAAGTGTGATACACCAAAATGTTTGTATGAGTAAGGCCTATTAGCGCCCATATTTAGAAATGCGGCGACTAATCTAGGTATTTCAGAAATTCAGATTTTGTTTACTGACCACCATTGGTGAATCACATTTTCATGGAGCAACTCCACAAAAAACTGATAGGATATAAGTGTGATACACCAAAATATTTATATGAGTACAGCCTATTAGTACCCATACTTAGAATTGCGGCGACTGGTCTAGGTATTTCAGAAATTCAGATTTTGTTTACTGACCATCATTGGTGAATCACATTTTCATGGAGCAACTCCACAAAAAACTGATAGGATATAAGTGTGATACACCAAAATGTTTGTATGAGTAAGGCCTATTAGTGTCCATATTTAGAAATGCGGCGACTAATCTAGGTATTTCAGAAATTCAGATTTTGTTTACTGACCACCATTGGTGAATCACATTTTCATGGAGCAACTCCACAAAAAACTGATAGGATATAAGTGTGATACACCAAAATATTTATATGAGTAAGCCCTACTAGTACCCATACTTAGAAATGCGGCGACTGGTCTAGGTATTTTAGAAATTCAGATTTTGTTTACTGACCACCATTGGTGAATCACATTTTCATGGAGCAACTCCACAAAAAACTGATAGGATATAAGTGTGATACACCAAAATATTTATATGAGTAAGCCCTACTAGTACCCATACTTAGAAATGCGGCGACTGGTCTAGGTATTTTAGAAATTCAGATTTTGTTTACTGACCATCATTGGTGACTCACATTTTCATGGAGCAAATCCACAAAAAACTGATAGGATATAATTGTGATACACCAAAATATTTATATGAGTACAGCCTATTAGTACCCATACTTAGAAATGCGGCGACTGGTCTAGGTATTTCAGAAATTCAGATTTTGTTTACTGACCACCATTGGTGAATCACATTTTCATGGAGCAACTCCACAAAAAACTGATAGGATATAAGTATGATACACCAAAATGTTTGTATGAGTAAGGCCTATTAGTGTCCATATTTAGAAATGCGGCGACTAATCTAGGTATTTCAGAAATTCAGATTTTGTTTACTGACCACCATTGGTGAATCACATTTTCATGGAGCAACTCCACAAAAAACTGACAGGATATAATTGTGATACACCAAAATATTTATATGAGTACAGCCTATTAGTACCCATACTTAGAAATGCGGCGACTGGTCTAGGTATTTCAGAAATTCAGATTTTGTTTACTGACCACCATTGGTGAATCACATTTTCATGGAGCAACTCCACAAAAAACTGATAGGATATAAGTATGATACACCAAAATGTTTGTATGAGTAAGGCCTATTAGTGTCCATATTTAGAAATGCGGCGACTAATCTAGGTATTTTAGAAATTCAGATTTTGTTTACTGACCACCATTGGTGAATCACATTTTCATGGAGCAACTCCACAAAAAACTGATAGGATATAAGTGTGATACACCAAAATGTTTGTATGAGTAAGGCCTATTAGTGTCCATATTTAGAAATGCGGCGACTAATCTAGGTATTTCAGAAATTCAGATTTTGTTTACTGACCACCATTGGTGAATCACATTTTCATGGAGCAACTCCACAAAAAACTGACAGGATATAATTGTGATACACCAAAATATTTATATGAGTAAGCCCTATTAGTACCCGTACTTAGAGATGCGGCGACTGGTCTAGGTATTTTAGAAATTCAGATTTTGTTTACTGACCACCATTGGTGAATCACATTTTCATGGAGCAACTCCACAAAAAACTGATAGGATATAAGTGTGATACACCAAAATATTTATATGAGTAAGGCCTATTAGTACCCATACTTAGAAATGCGGCGACTGGTCTAGGTATTTCAGAAATTCAGATTTTGTTTACTGACCACCATTGGTGAATCACATTTTCATGGAGCAACTCCACAAAAAACTGATAGGATATAAGTGTGATACACCAAAATATTTATACGAGTAAGGCCTATTAGTACCCATACTTAGAAATGCGGCGACTGGTCTAGGTATTTCAGAAATTCAGATTTTGTTTACTGACCACCATTGGTGAATCACATTTTCATGGAGCAACTCCACAAAAAACTGATAGGATATAAGTGTGATACACCAAAATGTTTGTATGAGTAAGGCCTATTAGTGTCCATATTTAGAAATGCGGCGACTAATCTAGGTATTTCAGAAATTCAGATTTTGTTTACTGACCACCATTGGTGAATCACATTTTCATGGAGCAACTCCACAAAAAACTGATAGGATATAAGTGTGATATACCAAAATATTTATATAAGTAAGGCCTATTAGTACCTATACTTAGAAATGCGGCGACTGGTCTAGGTATTTCAGAAATTCAGATTTTGTTTACTGACCACCATTGGTGAATCACATTTTCATGGAGCACCTCCACAAAAAACTGATAGGATATAAGTGTGATACACCAAAATATTTATATGAGTAAGCCCTATTAGTACCCATACTTAGAGATGCGGCGACTGGTCTAGGTAATTTAGAAATTCAGATTTTGTTTACTGACCACCATTGGTGAATCACATTTTCATGGAGCACCTCCACAAAAAACTGATAGGATATAAGTGTGATACACCAAAATATTTATATGAGTAAGGCCTATTAGTACCCATACTTAGAAATGCGGCGACTGGTCTAGGTATTTCAGAAATTCAGATTTTGTTTACTGACCACCATTGGTGAATCACATTTTCATGGAGCAACTCCACAAAAAACTGATAGGATATAAGTGTGATACACCAAAATATTTATATGAGTAAGGCCTATTAGTACCCATACTTAGAAATGCGGCGACTGGTCTAGGTATTTCAGAAATTCAGATTTTGTTTACTGACCACCATTGGTGAATCACATTTTCATGGAGCACCTCCACAAAAAACTGATAGGATATAAGTGTGATACACCAAAATATTTATATGAGTAAGGCCTATTAGTACCCATACTTAGAAATGCGGCGACTGGTCTAGGTATTTCAGAAATTTAGATTTTGTTTACTGACCACCATTGGTGAATCACATTTTCATGGAGCACCTCCACAAAAAACTGATAGGATATAAGTGTGATACACCAAAATATTTATATGAGTAAGCCCTATTAGTACCCATACTTAGAGATGCGGCGACTGGTCTAGGTAATTTAGAAATTCAGATTTTGTTTACTGACCACCATTGGTGAATCACATTTTCATGGAGCACCTCCACAAAAAACTGATAGGATATAAGTGTGATACACCAAAATATTTATATGAGTAAGGCCTATTAGTACCCATACTTAGAAATGCGGCGACTGGTCTAGGTATTTCAGAAATTCAGATTTTGTTTACTGACCACCATTGGTGAATCACATTTTCATGGAGCAACTCCACAAAAAACTGATAGGATATAAGTGTGATACACCACAATGTTTGTATGAGTAAGGCCTATTAGTACCCATACTTAGAAATGCGGCGACTGGTCTAGGTATTTCAGAAATTCAGATTTTGTTTACTGACCACCATTGGTGAATCACATTTTCATGGAGCACCTCCACAAAAAACTGATAGGATATAAGTGTGATACACCAAAATATTTATATGAGTAAGGCCTATTAGTACCCATACTTAGAAATGCGGCGACTGGTCTAGGTATTTCAGAAATTCAGATTTTGTTTACTGACCACCATTGGTGAATCACATTTTCATGGAGCAACTCCACAAAAAACTGATAGGATATAAGTGTGATACACCAAAATGTTTGTATGAGTAAGGCCTATTAGTGCCCATATTTAGAAATGCGATGACTAATCTAGGTATTTCAGAAATTCAGATTTTGTTTACTGACCACCATTGGTGAATCACATTTTCATGGAGCAACTCCACAAAAAACTGATAGGATATAAGTGTGATACACCAAAATGTTTGTATGAGTAAGGCCTATTAGTGCCCATATTTGGAAATGCGGCGACTAATCTAGGTATTTCAGAAATTCAGATTTTGTTTACTGACCACTATTGGTGAATCACATTTTCATGGAGCAACTCCACGAAAAACTGATGGGATATAAGTGTGATACACCAAAATGTTTGTATGAGTAAGGCCTATTAGTGCCCATATTTAGAAATTCGGCGACTAATCTAGGTATTTCAGAAATTCAGATTTTGTTTACTGACCACCATTGGTGAATCACATTTTCATGGAGCAACTCCACAAAAAACTGATAGGATATAAGTGTGATACACCAAAATATTTATATGAGTAAGCCCTATTAGTACCCATACTTAGAAATGCGGCGACTGGTCTAGGTATTTTAGAAATTCAGATTTTGTTTACTGACCACCATTGGTGAATCACATTTTCATGGAGCAACTCCACAAAAAACTGATAGGATATAAGTGTGATACACCAAAATGTTTGTATGAGTAAGGCCTATTAGTACCCATATTTAGAAATGCGGCGACTGGTCTAGGTATTTCAGAAATTCAGATTTTGTTTACTGACCACCATTGGTGAATCACATTTTACTGGAGCAACTCCACAAAAAACTGATAGGATATAAGTGTGGCATCACTTACTTTGATTGCGAAAATGTGAAGCTTATCAGCAGTGAGCCAACTATTGAATATTTAAAAAAATTTAACATTGCTTTTAATGATGAAAATTTATTTAATGAATTCCTTATCCTGAAAAATTATGTAAAAACTTAAATTCAATTAAGACGACTGACAACAAGTTTTGGTGCGATTTTTTTTTATTAAAAATTATGTTTTCTATGAAATGAAAAACTTGTGGAGTTTTATATTTGCTTACCAGCACATAGGGCGAACATAAAACTAGAGCTTTAAAAAATTAATTCCTTTTTGAATGAATTCAATACCAATCGAATTCAATTTTATCTAGAATTGAATGAATTCCTTTTCTTAAGTAATTCACTGAATTCGTTCAACTGAGCGCGTTCATCAAACAACAAATTCAAAGAATTTGTTCAATTGCTATAGTTATTTTTATTAAATCAAATGAATTAATTCAGTGGTGAACGTTTAATTTAATTTTCGTTTAGTGAATTAAAAAAAATTAAAATTACGTTCAGTGAATAAAAAAAATACGTTTACTGAATTGAAAAAAACAATTACGTTCACAGAATTAAAAAAAAAATATGTTCATTGAATTGAAAAAAAAATTACGTTCACTGAATTGAAGAACAAAAATTACGTTCACTGAATTTAAAGCCTGTTTTCTGCCGTTCAGTAGAAGAAAACATTTATAAATAAAAGTTGTAATACGAGTACTAAGCAATTTTACAGCGTTTGCTAGTAAAAGTAAACAAATTATGTATTAAGTGTTAGAAAAACCCGATGTTTTTTGGAACTTGATTTTTTAATCATGTAGGTTGATAAACTGCATCGGGTTTCTCTAACACTTAGTATATAATTTGTTCATTTTTAATAGCAAACACTGTAAAAAGTTGCTTGGTACTCGTATTACAAATTTTATTTATAAATAAATGTGTTCTTCTACTGAATGGCAGAAAACAGGATTTGAATTCAGTGAACGTGTTTTTTTTATTAATTCAGTGAACGTATTTTTTTCAATTCACTGAACGTAATTTTTTTTTAATTCAGTGAACGTATGTTTTTTTTTTTTAATTCACTGAACGAAAATGAAATTGAACGAATTCAGTGGTGAATTAATTTACCTTCTTCCGTTCGATTTATAAAATTGAACGCGTTTACCAGTGAATTAATTCATTTGATTTAATAATAAAAACTACAGCAATTGAATTCATTCGTAACAAAATTAATCGAATGAAAAAAAATGTGAACTAATTCCATTCAATATATGATGCTTTGTGAATTAATTCATTGAATTTTTTATTCAGAATTGAAAAATTTAATTAAGTAATCAATTCTTTAAAGCTCTGAAACAAACACATTTAATTTGTACTGATTTAAAGTCAGAAGTAGATGGCTACCCTAATTTAATAAGTATCCCAGCAGAAATTCGGAAGCGGTAAAAATGATTAGTACTTCTTTTCTGCTTCGTTTACTGCTTCTGTGGATTTATAGCTTGCAGTAGTGTGTTAAAAAAAGGCAGTAGAGTTTTTTTACCACACTTTATCGCTCTAACAAAGCACGAAAGAATGCCAATGATAGCCGAATTTACTTGCTAAAAGCTGTGATTTCATGCCATTATTTGGAGCTATGATAGAATCGAACAAAAATCATGCCTTATATCACCAATAATGCAAGCGCTACACTATTTTCTTTCCCTGACGAACCTGCTTCCAAGCAAGCAGTATTTTTTGCTAAGATACAAAAAATTTTTTGTGGAAAATTTAAAAAAGGTATTGTTCTGCAAATTTTGACATATTTTTAAATATTTCTACTAATATGTCGCTTTGCTTCCATGCTAGTTTTTACTACTTTTACTATTTTTTTCTCATAAATTCGTTTTTAACATAAAATGTGCAATTTTTTAATTCGGTGGCTTCTATTTAATATCTTTGATACCATTTTCTTTCATTTCTCTTGAAAAGAAAATCAGTTTTGGTTATTCTTCGACACTTTCTAAGTTTACTAGTTTTTACCAGAAATGTAAACAAACATACCTAATTAGTTTAATATTTAATTACATTTCTAAACCCATTAACCTCAAATCATCGACCCAGCACTAACAATAAGTAAAAATTATTGGGTTAAATAAAAATGAATTGATATACTACTTTACGCAATTACTTTCATTTCGAATAGTCAGCTGGTTCCGGAGTCAGTTCTAGGAATCTGATATGGAAGGCATTAATGACGTAGAATCAGTTATATACCTAGTTCCAGAACTGGTTCTAGTTGCTTTTGGTACAATTTCAAACAAAAATCATCGGTGTTAGAATTGACAGTAGAAGGGGTTGTAAATGAAAAGTAACTATTCTATAAATGAATCTTTGGAATAGAAAATTTTCCTGGGTATATACAAATTTTACTACAATCCGTCGAATATTGAATTATTTTTAAAATATATTGAAATAGGCCAATATGCATAAGTTCTTTTGATCTACAGCAAGTCAATTAAAATCTTCAAATTTTTCAACATATTCTGTGGGATGGTGTCATTGAAATAGTCCACGAAAATTTTACTCCGAATCCTCTTATAACTAACTTTTCTGGATTTTGTTTTTATTGTATCTAGTTTTAGATTAAAAATTAAAATTCTTTCATATTAGAGTAATGACCAAATAGTCGAGGCTTTACTATTCGAGTATTATATTATTAGCAGTAGAAGAAGCATTATCTTAAACGCTAAATTACTAGACTCATTAAAGGCACCTGAGTTTTACACAATTCCGTGAACTTCCCTTAAGTCGATTTCACTTGCCTCAAGACAAGTGCAAACTCCAGTAGCAGCTATAACTGGTTTTTTACCTTAAAAAGAAAAGGAATTTTAATTTGACTTTTGAAAAGAATAGTGGTTTTACAATCCACAGTCTCCAAGAACAATCGAATATGAGAACATTTTTATACATTGCAATTATTTAACATGAATATAAAATTTATTGATACATATTTTGCGCCACGGCGCTATAAAACAAAAATGTGCTTCCTCTTAACCCTTTGATATTTTAAGTATTATATTTCACATAGACTTTTGTCTTTATGAACATTGTCGTGAATATGTAGATTGTTTAATTAGGGTATCACTTATTGCAAGCTATTTATTTCGATGGAGATATTTAATTAAATCATTCTTGGTGTCAAGGGAGCCGTAATGTATACAAATATTATTGTTAATTTTATAAGGGCTTAACGGCGTTAGGTAGTAATGGCCAAAGGCATGACGCCTAATTACAATATATAAATTCGCCCAAAAATTATGTTTGGCAATTGTCGTTGTAAAAGTTTTTGAATTTTTCGCAAGGTTGGTTACCGTTATCGTTATAATACAGTTATCGCTATATTACCGTTTCAAATTGAATACCGTTATCAATACCTCTAAAAAAAATTTACCAATACCGTTATCGTTACCGATACCGTTACTTTTGTGGATAGTTACCGGTATTTAACCGGTATTTAATAATTTATATAAAAAATACCAATTTTTAAATTTTTTTATCTTGATTTATTATTATTATTATTATTTTATTTCTATATTTTTACAAAAAATTTATAGATAATAATTTAACTTATTAAAACTACCAGCATTGAAGTTATAGGTTATAATCTGTATTTTTAAGATCTTAAATTAAAAATATGCTATCTTTTTACTCGCTTTTATATGGTTTTAATGTACTTTTTAATACCGGTACGTACCGGTAGTGCTATTTCGATAACGGTATACTGTTACCGAAACAGTCTTAAATACCGTTACTTTTACCGTTACCGAAACAAACAAAATTCGATACCGTTATCGTTACCCTTACCTTTATTCTTTTCGGTAACCAACCTTGATTTTTCGGCATTATGGTATAGATCAATACTTTACCACAAAATGTTTTATTTTTTTTTTTATTTTAAAAAGTTAATTTTTTAAAATTTTCTAAATTTTCACTTTACATGCTTCTCGCTTGAAAACCGTTGCCTATACAAAAAAAGTTTGAAGGCAAAAAAAGTAGGTATTTAAGTTTTCTATGGATATAATACAACTTATTTAATAAAATATTGTTATTTAGCAAAAAACTATTTAAAATCTGAAGACCGCCTTTTGGCGGCCTTGGGCATTAGAGGGTCAACATAAAAAAACGTTGAAAATACAAAACTTAAATTTTTTTAAATTATAGAAATTTAAAATAAGAGCTATAATAACCAAATCGTAAAAAATAAAGTTATAAATAAATAAAATGTAAAATAAATAAAAAAATATTTTTAAAAATATTCCGCGAATTTTGTTTTTTACTTCAGTATAGGTCAAGTTTTGAAAAGCAACTGTGAAAGTAACGAATCAGAAAATACTGGGAAAAGTAATTCATTCTCTTTGGTGCATATTTGTACTAACCCTACGGGGAAAAGGACCGGTCCCAGATGACACGCAGGATACATCCCAAGGGGGCAGAGACAGGGCGTTGATCGGTCTTTTTCTTTGAAAGAGACATATCACTCTAACATGGCGTTGTCATTGGAAATGACGTATTGCCACAGATTAGACACCTTTCGACATGTCGCAGGTCTAGCCCCAAAGGACATGTCGCCTAACTGACTTAAAGAGACATGTCACCGAAGTAACCCAAAAGGATCCTTCAAAGAATTAGTCACACTTTGTATATTTTGTGACATGTCACCCAACTAACCTAAAAGGAACTGATACAGATACAGAACCCATTACAAAACTGACAAAAACAGTGACAAAACTGAGGTGAATGGAAATTGTTATGGTTTTGGTATTATAAGTAAAATTTTCACAGCAAAACCATGACAAAATTGTTATGTAATAAAAAGCACAAATATTTTCATTTGTCAACAAATTAAAATATAAAAATTTGTTTTTTTTTTGAAGAATTTTGGTATGTTTTTTCACAGAAATAAAATATGAAATACATATTCCTTTTTTAAGATGTTCTTTTAAGATATAAGATATATATATGCGCCAAACCTTTTACCGATTCTAAAATTCCTGTTAAATCCTCCAAAAGAGTGGAGCTGAAGTTGTTAGCAATAAGCTCAGGGTTCTTGATGCTAAAATTTAAAGAAAACTCCAAGTGCTTAGATCTAGAACTAAAATTATCAAAAAATCGTAATTTGTGAAAAATAATTTTATTTAACGAAATTCTTCATTGAACTTACGAAAAAAATTCTATGAAATTGTTCATCATCAAGGATAATTCTATCAGTGTACTAAGAAACCGACCAATTGTGGGCGCTGTGGTGTAATGGTTAGCGCGTTGGAGTATTACACGTAAGGTTGCGGGTCCAATCCCCAACCAAGGCAACATCAATTTATGAAAAATATAAATATGTATGCGCTTTTCAATCCCTCATACATATCGCAGCGTCTTCCTTCGGTGTTGCCAGGGCTATGAGCTAAAAAGCTTCAACAAAGTTCGTCAAATCACCATCAGATGGAGCGCAAAAACTGTTCTAAAATTCAACATCTCGCACAATTACAGTGTTGCCATATTTGAAGCCCTTTCTTTCACCACCTTTCACTTCTTCTCTATCCCCATTCCAAAGGAAGCAACACGTTAATTAATAGGAAGAATTTCCTGAGTGTTGCTTCTCTTTAAAAAAAAATAAAATCTTACTTGCGGTTTTTTTTATAACACTTTTATCCAGTTAAGTGATATGTCCTCTTTGCACCAGCCTTGGGGCCAGTCCTTTAAGTATAATTGACAGCGCTTAACCCAGAGGAATAATAAATTATACCAGTCCTGCGACAAGACCATCTTTAACCACTCAAGGGATAGGTACTTTGAGGACGATTAAGTGGTATGCCACCGTTTCACCAGTCATGAGACTAGTCCTTTAAGCATACTTGTCACTGCTTAACCCACAGCAATGGTAAATTATACCAATCCTGTGACAAGTCTTGATTTAACCACTCATAGAATAGGTGCTTTCAGGGTAATTGACCCCTCATTCCCCGTAGGGAAATTAGTAATATGCATTCGGTTGACCGGTCACGGGATAGGTCCTTGGAGGGCAATTGACTCCTTATTCCCCGTAGGGTTGTTTCTATAAGGTTTAAACATTAACATTTTCATGATAGATAATACAAGTGTTTCGAATGCATCACTCCACTCATCAGTTGTCCGCAATAAGGCAATGATGATTGGAACACACTAACCGAGACATTAAATAAGTTGCAAAAATTCAATAACATAAGGACTTTGTACTTTTATATTCATAAGATAATAAAAGTAAATCAGAAAGTTAAAAAAAAATTTTGTATCGCCCTGGCTGGGATCGGAACCACCACGTGTAATTATATTGAATTATATCATCTGTCATTTCTAGGTTTTGTTGTCGCAAAATGGATTACATTTGGTAAAAAAAATATTAATAAGAAAATAACAATATATATAAAAACAAAATTTTTTTGTATCCGAGATCCGAAAACATTGGCATGGAACCACATATAATAATAATATCTAATCTAATTATATCTCATATAATATAAACAATTTCTAGATTCAGTTGCTCCGGAATGGGTTAAGTTTTAAAATTTTGTCAAAAAAGATAGTGATAAAGAACTAAAAATTAATTAAAAAACCAAAACAAACAAAAAATTACCTAAAAGTAGCGGATCCTCTCTTAATCAAATGGGAATATTTAAAACGCACTTTCTTTTTGTAATTTTAAAGGAATTTAAATAGTCTTCTCTTCAGTAGCGAATAAATTTTTATGAAACCAGCAAATATAATTGCCAATAAAAAAACCAGAGCATTTTTAAATTTTACCAATTTGTTACTGAATTTTTGATATAAAATAGTTAACATTTTAACCTGAGCTGCAGAATAAAGTCACTCTACAATTGTAAACGCGCCTTAAAGGCCTCGTGAATCGTAATTCCAATTGTCAAAATTAAAATTTTTTTTCATATTATAAAAAAGACACAAAGTAAACTCAAAATATGACTTTTTCACCAGAAAAATAAAAGCCTTGCATATTAAATATGCGTGAAAAGAAAGTCTCACAATTTTCACGTGCAGCTCATTATGGTGAAAAATTTCACTCGAACTCAAAAGGCCTCAAAAGTTAATTTGAGTTCCAAAACCTAATTATTTTTTATTTTACATTTGGAAGACACAATCAAATAAAGACAACATTTTACTTTTCCTCTAGAAAAATAGTAGTATTGTATATTAAAATAGAATGAAAACAAAATCTATACAATTTTCACATGAAACTAACTCATTATTAGAGTATTCAAAACCTAAAACTAAAAACCAGTTGACCGGGTTTTGCATTTGAAAAAAACCGACCAGCCTCGGTTTTTTGTATAAAATCGAATAAACCGAAAATTGTTTTTTTTTTATCTCGGTTAACCGGCTCTTTATTACAATATTAGCCTAAACTGCACTTTATTGAATTTCGTAAAAATATATAAAAGAAAAAAAAAACTGAAAATAATTGTAGGAGGGGTTTGCACCCTGGAGGCCCGTGGGGGCAAAAAACGGGGGAACATAGTAAATGATATGTAAGTGTGGGTACCCAAATTAAAGGAAATTGTCTCACAATTCCAAAAATTTTATTTTTTTATAACCATAAAACATAGCCCTAATTAGAGCCATTTTAGTCCCTTAAGAGGGGGGACTCAAATTGATGAGATTTTGTTGTATAGTAAAATGGTCTCAAATGATAGGAAATGCTCCCACGACTTCAATAATTATTTTATTTTTATTTTTCATAATCTATAAATGAATTAAAAATTTTGAAATTTAAAACAATTTTTGCCCGCGGGGCAAACAATTCCATTTTTATACCATCTAAAAAGTTTGGATATACACTCAAAATAATAAGTCTGTTGGCTGAACAAAAAAATTTGTTACTTTAACAAAATTTATTCCTGTTTTTTGGCTTAAAATAAAATTTGTTGATTTCAACAAATTCTTTTGTTAAATTTATCAAATCTAAATTTAGGTAAGAAATTGGCAAAACTACAGCTTCACTTGTAATCATACTGAGTTCTAAATTTTGTTCAAATTAGGGTCTCGGGAACCTCCCCGGTCCCAGTCCATATCATCTAAAGGCATGTAAAGTGACTCCCAAGTAGTAAACATTTTGTCCGTTTTGCTCTATCTAGCTTAGTTTTCAAGATATGGGCAATTTTATGAAGTGGAAAATTTTTATTAAAAATTTCCGAGGATCCAAGGCCCCACCATGGTCCATTTTGAATAGAGATAACCCCTTTCGCTGAGGTATCATACGGTTATGGGTAGTCGAAATTTTTGTCAATTTGCTCTATCTCTTTTAGTTTTCTAGATATGGGCCATTTTAAAAAATCGGGAGGGATAGAAATAGCGCCATCTTTAAAACTTCAGATACACTGGTGGCGCCATCTACCGGGTAATAACAGAAACATGAAAATATTATATTTTAACATTAAATTTTGTAAAATTTATCGAATGGGTTCTTAAAAATTAGTTATAAATAGTTTTGAAAATTAACACTCAAAATTAGTTAAAGTACTGAGGATTTTTAGTATAGTGTTAAATGAAGATAACTAAAATCTTTAGTTAAATCTGTGCTTCAACTACAAATTTCTTAAAAATTAGTCAAATCGATTTTAAACCCGTTTGACAGATTTTTCTACTAGCGTATTATTTTAAGTGTACCCAACAATAAAAAAAATAAAACTTTTCCTGCGGCGCACTTAAAAATCCTTCTACTGAACCGTCCTCATGGGTGCCTGCTGGAAACGGATGTTAAGTGGTACATGACTAAGGTCAGTGCTTTGATCATAGTGTCACAGTCTAATGCATATTGTTGGCATTACTATGATGGCCTCTGTGGAGGGCTTTGGGCTGCTATTAAAAACCGATTTCCAAAATCCAGGCGCGTCTGTTTTTCCATATTGCACGGCGTCCTGCTCGTTATCTTTTCCCAGTGGGTCGGCTATAATATACGCCCAAACGTTGCAGTTAGGAGTGACTGCGACCACCAGCGGGTACGGTGTAGAACCTTCCGCTCCTCTGCAAGTCGACAGCGGTCACACATTCTCTTCCGTGGTGGCGTCCTCTGGCGGTTATATCAAAGACGTCACGGCTAGGAACTTGACACGTATGGATGTTGATGTCGTCTCAAACTCAGATCTTGACAGTGTCAATACAAAGGATGAAAATGAGTTTTGAAGGCCTCTAGTATTCAACAAGGTGCTCCTCTTAATAAAAGGGAAAGACCGAAACGCAGTAAGGAGGGTCTTAAAGCTCTTGCTGAATACAAAGCTGCGATCAGAATTCAGCATCGCCTCGGTTCAATGACCAACCTTTCCTCTGAAGAGAAAGATCGGCTGCAATGGGTAACAAGAGCGATTGAGAAAGATCGAGCTCACTTTGAGGGGAACATAAAATATGCTGCCAGTAACTCGCGTTATCCTAATTGTATAGAGGAGGCTGTGTTTAAGAGCTTGCAGGAGACAAAACAGCGGTCGATTGATGAACCTCCGTCCGACACTAATCCAAGGAAACCGAAGTAGCGTAACCAACATCATGACGATGTCAGATCTAGCACTTCCAAAGCTGCCGCGGAATCTTTACCTAAGGTTGTTAAAGTTAGTGAGGTTGTCAAAGGCCATTTAAGCGTGGCTCTTCAAGCCATAAAAAATCGTTATGGTCAAATATCTAGTGAGCAATGGAATGTAGTTGAGACTTAAATCTTTGAGAAAATAGCTGCAAAGATGGAAGCTGAACCGGATTAACCGATGCCTTCTTTTGACGGAGCGGGTTGGTTCAGTGGAGTTATACTTATCAAATATAAGGACAATGCCACGCTGGGATGGGTGAAAAGAGTGTTTCCCAAGATAAAATACCTGTGGAAAGTCATTAAACTTAAGATTGTTGATAGAGCCAACATCCCTACAATCCCTAAAGGGTGAGTTAACCAGCCTCAAACGTGACTGTAACGAATCAGCTTTTTCGAAACCACAAGAAGAATTGCATACAAATGGTTACTGACGCGTAAATGTAAACGTACTTGACGGATCATTCTGTTGAAATCAGAATTTTCTATCCGTCATCGAAACAGCTGAATGATTTTAGTCGCAAAAATATGAAATGAAAAACGAAAATAAATAAATCATACAACAAATAAGAAATAACAATTAACAAATAAATGGAAAAATTTTGAATCAAATAAAAAACCTCATGAAATAGATGCTAAATAGTAATGTCATTTTCGGTATTTTATAAGTGTACTTTTTAGCTACGGCACGTTACGGTTACATCACATTTGCGTTTACGATCCCATTATCCGCCCTTAAGGATTTATATTGCGGACTAACCTACAAATTGCGAATAGAGGTAAGGTACATACATATATGGACCCACCTTTAGGAACGTCCTTGATTTGACATCACTTATGGGTGATATGGTAGAGGTGGACGACTGGAAGGTGCTCTCGCGGCCTTATTCTCTGACCACTGCTATATCGCTTTTTGGATAACATATACCATACCGGTTATCAAAGCATTTAGGAATCCTAGGAGAATTGACTGTACGAAATACGCGTCGTTGACAGTTACTAGTTCAGAAGAAATTGACTCTATTGTAGACGATTTGGTAGCGACCGTTATAGGTTCCTACGAGGCATCATGTCCTCTAACACGAACCAGGCGTAATTCTAAATCACCCTGGTGGAATTGGCTAGAATTGCTGACCGATTTGAGTGCTGGGGAGAACACAAAAATGCGCTAAGGATCTACAAACCGAAAACACGCAATGATTCTTCTTGTAAGTAGAAAATTTCTAGTAATTGTTAGCAGAGTAATTTCAATTTAAGGTCACATTCTTTTTTCGGCTAACCGTGAGATTTTTCTCTTTCATTTTCACCATTTTAGTCTTAGTTAAAACCAAACCCTTAAAAAAATAATTCTATCATCAGTAATAATTCAATTTCTAAACGAGTAAAAAGGTTAAAGTCGGGCATGCCGACTATACAATACCCTACACCAGTCTGGTGTATTGTTTGGATCCGAAATTCGAATGGGTTAAAATGGGGCTCGTGTCAAAATTTTCTATAATGTGAGTCAGCGCAACAAATTTCATTAAAATATCTTAATATTTGCGACCTGCAGTTTGTAACCAAGCCAATTTTGGGGGGACCCTTATATGGGCACTAGTTCTAAACATGGACCGATGTTCACCAAAATCAATAGGCTTCGTCCTTGGGCCAACATAGGTCTATGTAGCAAATTTCATCAAAATACCTTAATATTTGCGACCTACAGCGTATAAACAGTATAATTTTGGTAGGACCCTTATATGGGCACTAGGTCTAAACATGGACCGATGTTCACCAAAATCAATAGGCTGCGTTATTGGGCCAATATAGGTCTGTGTACCAAATTTCATCAAAATATCTTAATATTTGCGACCTGCAGCGTATAAACAGTATAATTTTGGTAGAACCCTTATATGGGCACTAGGTCTAAACATGCACCGATGTTCACCAAAATCAATAGGCTGCGTTATTGGGCCAATGTAGGTCTGTGTACCAAATTTCATCAAAATATCTTAATATTTACGACCTGCAGCGTATAAACAGTATAATTTTGGTAGGACTCTTATATGGGCAATAGGTCTAAACATGGACCTATGTTCACCAAAATCAATAGGCTGCGTTATTGGGCCAATATAGTTCTGTGTACCAAATTTCATCAAAATATCTTAATATTTACGACCTGCAGGGTATAAACAATATAATTTTGATAGGACCTTTATATGGGCACTAGGTCTAAACATGGACCGATGTTCACCAAAATCAAACTTGTTCGTCCTTGGGCCAACATAGGTCCGCGTACCAAATTTTATCAAAATATCTTAATATTTGCGACCTGTAGAGTGCGCACAAGATTGCATGAACAGACAGACAGACGGACGGGCGGACAGACGGACATCGTTAAATCGAAATAATTCTGAACCGATCGGTATACTATAAGGTGGGTCTACGACCAATATTTTTTGGTGTTACATACATCAGCACAAACTTATAATACCCTGACAACATAGTGGTGTAGGGTATAAAGAGAATCAATAAAATTTGTTTTTGATTCCCGAATTAAAAATATCTGCATTTATTTAATTCGTGCGAATTGTCATTTCATTTCTTTGTTCGCGGATTAAAATTTTATTTTTTTCACGAATCAATTTTAGTCATTAATATAGCTGTAAGAAATAAAATAAATTGAATGTATTGATTTAACAATCATTTTAAATACAAAATTATATTTGCTCATAATAAATCAATGTTTTTTTTACATTCTAATGGAGTCTTTTAAACGAATTAAAAAATTGACATCAATTCGCGAATCAAAACAAAAAAAATTGATTTACGAATCACAAAATATGAAAATAATCGCGCGATTTATCTTTATATTTTTTGATTCGCGAATTTATTAATCACTTTTCTTAAATCATACTTGCAAATAATTGTTGTTGAAACAACTACAATATAAACTTTAAGAGAGATTTAAAAATAAATGTCTACCTAATTGATATACAAATGTGTATATTGATGATCTTGATACTATGTCATGATTTATTTTT
Organism: Leucophora obtusa; assembly: GCA_949987735.1. Taxonomy (NCBI): domain Eukaryota; kingdom Metazoa; phylum Arthropoda; class Insecta; order Diptera; family Anthomyiidae; genus Leucophora; species Leucophora obtusa. The sequence continues at coordinate 183,654,499 of OX465296.1, forward strand.
AATGGTTTATTCTTTTAAATTGTAAAACTATAGTACGTTATATTTTGAGCTTGTAATCATGGCAGGTTGGTTGGTTGGTTAGTTTATACTTGAATAAGAACTACTAGAGATAGACCAACTCTTTATGCAAGTATTCTACTGCATTATTACTTGGTTAGTTGTTGTTTGGAAGTACCTACGTATAGTGATTGTGCTAGTTTTTAGTCAGTTTTCTAGTGGCAGTGGTTGAATATGATGATGATGGTGTTTATTTTAAGTCATACATTTAAATTGAATAGAGTATTATTTTATATATTTTTTTTTTGTTCTACTCGTGTTTACCAAGATGTAAGGACAGTGTGCAAAGTAATTGTTGGTAACACCTGCTTACAGATGTGGATTATGATGATGATGATGATGACGACCATGATGGTGTTGGAGTTTTTTTTTTCTCTTTTCTTGTTTTTTTAGCTGAATGGCCAGGCTAGATGACTGACTCGGTAGTAGAGGTTGTTGATGTTGAGTTAACTAGTGATCTAGTAAGATTTTCTTCAATGAGTTTTTGTGTTGGTTTTTAGCCTTTGTTTAGAGCTTTAGGACTTTTGTGTTAACTGTTTTCAGTGTTGATTTAGTTTAAAGTTTAGTTCAGCTAAAGTTACCAGTTGTTGATCTCGTTTGTTTATTGTTGTATTTTTTTTTTGTTTTTGTTGGTCGATTGTTTGTTTAAGTACTTTTGTTGCTGTTGTTTTTGTTCTCTTTCCATTTGATTTAGTTGTTGTTCTAAGTTCCGTGTTATTGTGAACATATTTTTTTTATTGTTTTTAACAACATGATCATTATTTTGTTAAGTTCTTCAACATGCTTCTTTAATTGTCTTAATATTATCCATTATTAAGTTTATGAGATTGACATTATTTTTTATTCTTAAAACTTCTCTCTATTATTATGTATGTTACTAAATGAAAATTTCTTTTAAAACTCACTGTTTATAGGTGGAACAAAAAAAGATCTTAATTGTTTCCTTGACATTAAAATATTAATAAACTAATATGGCAGAAAAAGTCAGCAAAAAAGTTTACTGAAGCTATTACAAATTTGTTAAAAACGTGTAAATTTAAAGTCGAGTAGGTCATTTGTATGATACCCTATACCAGTCTGGTTAGAAATCAACCAAAGTATGGATCTAAATTGATAATGAGTTAAAATGAATTTGTTTCTATAAACCGGTAAGAAGTTTTTCAATATTATTGATCAAGTTTTCAAATTCAACCAATCGGAACATTTTATTTTTAAATAATTTATTCAGATTGGTTGACTAGAAAAACATTGAACAATAATACAATATTGAACGTGTATACTTGCCTTAATTTTAGGTATATGCAAAGGCAACCATACCCGTTGAATATTATTGATCAATATTTTTAAAGTCAACCAATCAGAACCAAGTGTTCAAAACTAAAATCTTCTGATTTTTTAAAACTTGAGCAATAATATTGAAAGTGTACCTTAGAGCGTACCACCTTACAGGCAAAAAAAAAAAAAAGTGCGCCGTACACCCTCCAATATGAAGTATTTTTGCAAGGAGGTTTCAAAAAAAAATTTTTTATTTTTTTATGCCGAACGTAGGGGTCGCCATTTTACATTTTTCGTTATATCTTTGGCATTTACAGTCGGATCTTAAAGTATGATACATCGATGTTTTTCTCTCGAGGGGACCAGTGTTTTGCTCTAAGGGCATTTTGAGCTCAAGTATTCCGTTCTAGTAGTTACCCACCAGATCTCAGTTGCTACCACCCTAATGTACCACCCTAATGTCAGAAAATTAAAGCTCGCAAAAAATCATTAAACTTTTGTTAAGAAAGTTTTTCGCTAAACCCAGTAGAATTTTTTTTTTATATATTGGTTGCCGAACGTAGGGTCGCCTTTTCAAATTTTTTTTAATTGGATTTTTACTATATAGCAAGACACTGGTTTTCTCGAGGCAAAAAAATCGATATATCACACTTTAAAATCCGATTTTAAATGCCAAAGCTATAACAAAAAATTAAAAAAGGCGACCCCTACGGTTGGCAAAAAAAAATCGCCTTCCAAAAATACATCATATTGGAGGATGTACGGCGAACTTTTTTTTTGAGGTACGGTCTAGTGTACCTATACTTGCCTAAAGTGCAACATAAATTTTAAATATTTTTGATAAATTTTTTATTTTTTAAAAATTAATTGAAGATCTGTAGCCTGCATTAAAAGTTTATCAATCAAATTGAATAATTCAATATGACTTAGATTTTTGGTTTTCAGTTCTATAATATTGAGAAGTGTGGGACCAATATTGAAATGTTAGTTTTTTTAATTTGTTTTTTGTTGTTGAAAAATAAATAAATAAAATTTAAAAAGCATATAAATTATTGCAAAATAAAAATATTCAATGTAAAGGCGGTTTTATTTTAAAATCTGTTAAATTTAGCAATTATTTATAGAATGGAAAATATTGATAAATTTTAACTTTATTTATATATTTTTTTATTAATATTGAAAGTGTGACTAAAAGGATTAATACAATTTAAATAAATTATATCAACCGTTACCGAAATAACTGAAATACGTTATCCTTAAAAAACCGATACCATAATAATGCATTTTATTGTAAATTTAACAATGCTCACGATAAAGTTGATACACACTGAAAATACTCCCTACGGGGAATGATGAGTCAATTGCCCTCCAAGGTCTTATCCCGTGTTTTAGATTTTTCACAAACATTTTTTTTTGTTTTTAGAGAGAAGCAACACTCTGGAAATTCTTCCTATTAATTAACTTGTTGCTTCCTTTGGAAAGGGAATAGAGAAGAAGTGAAAGGTGGTGAAAGATGAAGGGCTGCAAATATGGCAAAACTGTAATTGTGCGAGATGTTGAATTTTTAGAACAGTTGTTGCGCGCCATCTGATAATGAGTTGGCGAACTTTGTTGAAGCTTTTTAGTTCATATCCCTGTTAAATTATTTTACTTCGGTGGGGTTAAGTGCTATGGAAACACCGAAGGAGGACGCTGCGATATGTATGAGTGATAGAAAAAACTCATACATATTACTATTTTTTATAAATTGATGTTGCCTTGGTTGGGGCTCGAACCCGCAACCTCACGTGTAACAGTCCAACGCGCTAATCATTAACACATACGAAGCAAAACCAAGATTTTTCTTATAACTGTTTAAAAAATCTGAGCTAAACTATAAGAATACTTTGTACAGAAGTGTCACCAATGCTCAAAAATGCTTTTTTGTGCATCAAGTGGATTTTTTTTATTAAAAAACTGGTATGTTGCCAAATGGCTACACCATGCATTTAAGGGTTAAATACGATTTTGCATAATTTATATAAAATAAAAAATATAAAATTTTGGATTTCAATCAAGATTACACACACTCTCAAAACAATACCGTTGTGACAACCGAATTCAGTTGTGGCAACCGAATTACGAGGTAGCGGCAACCGAATCAATTCGTCTGGCAAAAAAATTCGATTGCCACAACCGTGTTGATGTGAGAGTTCATATGTAAATTATGGTTTATTAATAATATATATTTTTTAACCCTTTAAAGATATACTTTTCTAAGATATGACATTTTCTCCTCAAAATGCCAAAAAATTACATTTTAAATCATTTTGAAAGCCCACATTATTACCTTCAAAATAAAGCCAAAACCAATTTTTTATCCTATTTATTTTCGGATTTTCCCATAAATACATATATGGCAACATTAAAAGTTGGAGCAATTTCAGAGAGGGTTCATTATTGATTATAATTTAACTCTTTAATAATATTTTTTTATTGAATAGAATGTCTAGATTTTTTAAAACGAATAATGTGAAGGGGCTGGACAATGATTTTAATTTTTTATTGTTTCGCGTTTTTTAAATAAATAAACCCATTATTTACTTTACTTTAGTGTATGAAAACTGAACACAATGGGACATCAGTTTTATGTATATGAATATTTTTTTTTCTTAATTCAACATGTAGAATGCAAAACAAATAAAAAACATTTTATGCATTTAAATTTTTGTTCATAATGAAACAAAACAAAGAATTAGTAGAACATACATATGTATGTATATGCAAAAGGGTGGGTCGATTTAGCAATCGATATTGCGCCATCAATTTTTCGATAGCTTTTGGCATGAGAAAAAAAAGTTCCACTACGACATATCAAAAAAATCATTTTCGAGGCGCTCAAATTCAAATTTTTTCCAATTTTCTAATAAATGCTAGATTAGCGCCGTCTTGCGGTGGCTTTTTGAAACAACTAATGAAGTTGTAAACAATATAACATTACAACCTTTCCAGAAAGGTATTATGAAAATCGGATAAAAAATGTGGCAACTAGAGGTAAAAATATATAAGTAAAATTATTTTCTGCTTGATGATGATATGATGATAATGATGATGAAATGATGATGTTGATGAAAACAAGCAGAAAATAATTTTACTTATATACTTTTACCTCTAGTTGCCACATTTTTTATCCGATTTTCATAAGTAATACCTTTCTGGAAAGGTTGTAATGTTATATTGTTTACAATTTCACTAGTTGTTTCAAAAAGACACCGCAAGATGGTGATAATCTAGCATTTATTAGAAAATTGCAAAAAATTGAAATTAGGGCGCCTCGAAAATGATTTTTTTGCTATGTCGTAGTGGAACTTTTTTTTTCTCATGACAAAAGCTATCGAAAAATCGAAGGCACAATATCAAAAAATGTTGGTCCATACAAATCGGCCCACTCTAATATGCAACAACAGCAATAATAGTAGTTGAACCAAAAGTCGATGCCACAGCTTTTTATTTGGTTTTTTTTTGTGTATGTTAAACGTAGTAGAACCACAATTCCAACTGTGAATGGGAGTGAAAGGTTTCAATCAAAAGCCATGATTTAACTACAAAATAACTGAAAAATTATAATATTGGAACTTAAAATAAATTGACAAACAAAACATTTTAAACGAAACAGAAAAACAGTATTCTCAAAGAACGTTTTGTAAAGTGATTTGCGCATGTAGAAGTGCTAGTACTGCCGGTGGTGATACTGGACTTTCAAACAGATTGTGTAAAACTGCAAGTTGCAATATAGTTTAATGATTTTTTTTAAAGTTTATTATAGTAAAATTTAAAACTTGAAAGGCTAATACAAATCACACAAAAATGAAAAAAATAAAAACAATCACGTCCGTTACACAAAAAAACTACAAAAAAGGTTTGTTAAAAAACGGATTCTAAAACTTTATCATGAACAACAAACAATATTATTATAGTGTCTGCCTATACAGTCCTGCCAGATACAAACACTTTTAAAAGCTTCCAGTTTATACCAGAACACGTGACATACGTTTAGTAGGTTTAAGGTTAAGAAGAAGAATAAATCTTTTTCTCTAAAAATGATAAACATAATAATTTTCAAATCAGATTACATCTAGTTTCAGGCTTTTTCAAAGGACAGGCTTCATCAGTGATTTTCCATTAAATTGTATTATTGTTTATATTTCATATTTTATTGTCAGATTGTCTCTATATGATAATTTTTTAACAACACTCACAATATTTTTTACGAAATACATATTAGGTCATTTGAACTAAATTTTAATAAATTTTGGGATAATTTGGCTTCAAAAAAAAAAATTACTTAAAACACACATTTCTTAAAAGCAATACAAACATTTCTTAAAAACAATTAAAAGCAATGAACTTGAAATAAAAAACTGTTTTCTTAAAAGTAGTAAGTTTTGTGTTAGGTTTTTTTAAATTTAACTAAAATTTAGAATGTATTTTACTTAAATTTAGTATAAAATTGTTCTTAAATTTAGTTAAAATATCTTTTTTAGACAAAAGTAAATTTGGCATAAAATTTAAGACGCTTGAACTTGTGCTAATAAATAATAATAATTTTTATTTTTCAATTTGATAATAAAAACAGTTTTTTCAACCTTTAATTCTGCAATGGAAAATTCTTTTATTCTTGTTCGAGGCCAATTATTTTCTAATTATGGAATAACATAATAAGTACCTTTCTCAAAAACTCTGTTATTTTTCTTTACCGGGATATACTCCTGATTTGATTTTTCTAGCATATGACTTTTCTCTCTATCAAATGGATCAATCCTACACTTTCAAGGATTTTAAAAATTTAAGCTACAATTTGTTTTACGAAAACTGCACAGCATTTATTTTATGACTTCTGTAGATGATCTACTGGCCTTTTTAGAGGATAATATACTTAAACTTTTTGATGACACTGTGCCTTTGATTAGGAAAAAAGTTGCAGTGAAGAAGAAACGATGGTTTTCTATCACCATCAAACAATCAATACAACGCAGAGACTTTGCATATACAATGGAAACGGTTTAAAACAATGGAACTTAAATCTGTATTTCGATCTGCTGGAAAGGAAGTTAATAATCAAATTAGAATGGCGGAATCTAATTATTACTCCAAACGTTTTAATTCAGCCCCTGAAACCAAATAAACTTGGAGTACGATACGGAAAATTGGTATTGGTAAGGATAACAAACGGAACATTCTTTCGGTTGATACTGATGATTTAAATAAATTTACACTAATATTCCCACAATACAAACAAATAACCCCAATATACAACACCATAATTACATTGGTTCTTTGGAATGCAATGATTTTGAATTCTCGTGTGTCACCCCGTGTGATGTAATATTTAGTTTTAAATCTGTGAAATCGAATGCTGTTGGATATGACAACATACACCCCAAATTTATAAAAATCCTCTTGCCAATACTGTTACTGTTACTCACACACTTTTTCAACACGATCATCATCGCGAGCTTTTTCCCATTTACTTGGAAGCTTACGAAGATAACCAGTTCCTAAAACAAGCACGGAGTGTCTTCCGATTGCAATTTTAAGTTTCCTGTCGAAAGTTTTAGAAAAGACATTAAAGTCTTAGATTAATAAACACATACAGGAGAAGGGCCTAATGACGGACAAGCAATTTGGTTTTCGTGGTAAACACAGTTGTGTTTCTGCATTAATTGATGTTTTTGAAAACATACACCGTGCGCTTGATGACGACAAAATAAATTTCTTAGTCCTTTTTGACCATTCTAAGGCGTTTGATACTGCTAACCATTCTACACTACATACAGGAAAAAAATTACCAACCGAATTGCTAAGCCTATTTTGGTTGCTACAACCAATAAATTCGATTGGTGAAACCATATTGGAATGTGATCCCTAAATATTTTGGGTATTGCAACTAAAATTCAGTTGTATAAACCGAATTTTGTTGTGATAACCAATATTCAGTTGCACCAACCTATTTTAGTAGATGTAACCGAATTTCTCTGTGTGTATGTTCTAAGCTCAGAAGATTTTTTAATTTCTCATTGACTTCAACGCAACTAATCGCAACTTATCTATCTAACCGCATTCGGTCGGTCTATGTTAATGGAAGAAACTCTAAACCACTAACAGTTACGAAGGGTGTTCCGCAAAGATCAATGCTGGGACTAATGCTTTTCTCACTGTACGCAATGATTTACCCCATCAACTGTCGTACTGCAAGACTGGTCACTTTTACATGGCGTTGTCATAGGAGGGGGAAATTGACCCCTTGTGACATGTCACAAGACAAATCCTAGGACAGGTTACTGAACTCTCATAAAAAACAAATTTCAGGGGCCTGTCCTGGGATTTGTCTTATGACATGTCACAAAGGGTCAATTTCCCCCTCCTATGACAACGCCATGTAAAAGTGACCAGTCTATTTCATATAAAGGGGCCAGTTCGGTGACAGTTTGTTAAAATTTCCCGTAGGGAAGTTACATTTAAACGCGGCAACATTTTTTCCGGACCAGAAAAAGCATGGCTTATGCTTTTTGACATATTTTTAACTGCATTATTACGTCGTTTTCCTATCTAAAGTTTTCTTCTTTTTAAAGTAGACATGTTTAAAGGCAAGTTGGCAAAAAAATGCGTTAAAGATGATAAATTTACTTTTTGCATTTTATTGTATAAAGGGAATTGTTCTGTGTCAGTTCCTTTTAGATTAGTTAGGAAGCTTGTCACAAAATGTGCTTCATTCTATATTGGTTTCTTTTTTTTTAGTTCGGTGACATGTCGCTTTAGATTAGCTATCGGACTTGTCCTTTTGAGTTAGTATTGTGACATATTAAAGTGTGCCTAACCCGTGGTAATTTTTCACATCCAATAACAACGCCATGTTAAAGTGATAACATATGTTGTTTTCAAATAAAAATGTTGATCAGCGACCTGCCTCTGCCCCCTTGGAACCTACCCTGCGTGTCCATTTGGGATCGTTCGCTTTTCCCGTAGGGTAGGAAACAAACAAGCCCTAAGATTTTTTGATTTATGATTTTTATTTACAATAGACTAACACTCAGGGATTGCCCCCTATTGATGCAAGTGCATTGTGTTAGAATTATGAAAATAAGTTATGGGAGGGAGGAAAGAGAGAGTAGTGTTTGTGGACATTTGACTTGAATTTCTCTATATTGTAAATGACTGGGAAGACTTCCGCGGGGAGTTTGTACATACGGCTTGTGCGACGATAAACGAATTTTCCCCGTAATGTGTTGTGCGATCAACGGGACAATCGACTACAAACTGATGTGGTGTACTAGAAAAGCGAGTATTCCGAACAAAAACCCTGGGCCTAGGAATCAGTTCACTAATCTCGGCAGAACACTTCCCATTGTAATATCGATAGAGCAGTGAGGCACAACCCACATTCCGACGATGCTCCAATGAGTCAATAGAGCTGAATGCCCTACTGTCATCGATGAGCGCCGACGCTCTCCTTTGAACACGGGCAAAAAGCTCCAAGATAGGCCTTGAAGCTCCTGCCCATATACGGAAGTTGTATTCCATCTTCGGTTGGATATAGGTGGTATAAATTGTAAGCAGATCAGATCGAGTGAAATATTTCCTACACAGTTTCAAGAAACCAAGACACTTAAATGCTTGTTTCGACACCTGAAAAACATGCTTATTCCAGCGGACATCACACAGAGTTCGCATGCCGAGAACATCAAGAGTTTTCGATTCCTTAATATCGATACCACCCATATAAACTGATGACCCTGAAGACCCTACAGACCTATGGATAATCATACAATATTGGGTCTTACGTGCATTGAAATCGACCCTATTCGCAGAACCCGAACTCCGAGATAGTCGAAAGGTCCCGATTGAGTGTGCCATTTATAATTTGCCTTTTGCCTACAACCTCGAAAAGGCTTGGCCTACGATCGAATGAAAATAAATGAAAAATATTGCTGTCATCAGCGAAGGAGTAGATAGGATTGAAAGTTTCATTCAGAAGATCATTGATAAAGATTACAAAAAGAGGGGGAGGAAGAACCGAACCTGGCGGTACCCCTGAATTAAGCTGAAACTCATTGGATAAGACCCCATCTATAACAACACGTTTAGTGCGCTGTCTGAGAAAGCTCGAAATAAAGCATGTATACGAAAATTTTTTTACAAATTCAAATGCGAATATCGCGATCAAAACAAACAATGCATCAAAAGTAGCGTTAATTTTTAAATTCTATGGTTTGTAAATAACAAAATGCATACCATGTTTTAGTTTAAAGTAACCGATTATGGCGTCAATATCAAAATTAGAAAAACAGAGAAAAAAAATTGTGGACACTTTTTAATTTACCCTAATGCCTCCTTTGCAGCTATAGCAAGGCTACCAGGTACGTCCCGAACGACTGCAAGGAACGTCATAAACCGGTTTAGCGAGACCCAATCCATTGAAAGAAAACGTGAATCTGGGCGAATTCCTGGATTTCTTAATAAAAAAATAGCGTTGAAAGTAAGGAATGCACTGGTATCTAAACCAAACATATCAGTTCGAGATTTAGCAACAATATTCAAAGTTCATCATATGAATATTGAAAAACTAAAAAAACCTTAATCTTAGATCATACAAGGTAATAAGATGTAAGAGCAAAAAAACGGACAGAAAACTATTGAAGACAGTTCTGAACAATTTTAAAGGCTATATAGTGATGGATGACGAAACATATGAGTAGCTGAGATGCAAAACTCGTTCGTTACACATTAACTAAATTTTGGGAAGAAGCAAAAAAACTTGTTGAGGCTAATTAAATTAACAAAATTAGTTGAATGCTTTTAATTCTTAAATGTTATGCCATTCTTGATTAAAAACTCAAAATTTGAAAAATCGAAAATCTTCTCACAAATCGCCTAAGAACTGGCAGAATCAATTATCATCTCGTTTTTTTTAATTTTTGTAACGAACGAGTTTTGCATCTCAGCTATTCATATGTCAAAGAGGATTTTAAACTAATTTCTGGATCTCAATACTATAGGAAAATAAGGAAAATATTTAAATATAAAAAGGTTGAAAAATTTGCAGAAAAGTTCTTATTATGGCAAGCATTTTGCAGCTATGAGCAATTCACTAACAATAAGCCTTTTGTACATTCAACAGGCAAATATACATAAAAGAGTGTTTGAAAAAACGTTTGTTGCCTTTGCATAAACTCCATTCTACCCCGCCAGAGAAACTGTCGAATGGTTCAGAAATAATAATATACAATTCGTGGAGAAAGAGAAACTGCCCTGAACTTCGTCCAGTGGAAAAATTTTGTGCTCAAATAAAAAAAATACTTCGAAAAACATCCAAAGTAGCTAAAACTAAGAAAAGTTTGTATTTCAGATGGAATAAAGTAGTTAATAAAATTGGTAGAAAAAGTGTGCAAAAACTTATGAGTGGCTTAAAGGGTACAATACGCACCAACGCAATATCTCGCCGCGAATTGTAAATTTTTTACTAGTTTTAGAAACTATGGATTAATGTTCTTAATTTGTGATTTTAAATTAAATTTTATTATTTTTATTCATATACGCATGAGGTGTTCTTTGATAACCGTACTACCTATATCTACAATATTGATATAGTTTTAAATTGTTGGTTTTCATTTTATACATTATTTAAAATTTTTTTTTTAAATGTCGAGTAACTATTTTAAAATTCAACACTGCAGTTCCAATATTTGTTTAAAAGCGACCCGTAACTAATATACTGAATTTAGATTTTTGGAATACGAAATGGCGATCCCAGATTATCTTAATTATTGTTTTTGTAACGCCATATACACTAATAGAAAAAAGTCTGTAAAAATTTGAGTTGAAAATTTTGGTAAATAATTAGTAGACTAAAAAACCACGACAAACATTGAAATTTTCAAAGTATTTTTCAGATTTTTTTTTATGCAAATAAAAATTTAGCCTTCTGAAATCAGTAGTTTACTATTATTTTTAGCGACTATTACTGTTGATTTTAGCAGGTTAGACTGCTATTTGAACTGAGCTAAATTTAACTTGAAAATAGTAAAATATTTCTGGATATAACATTTTGTTTTTGCTATTTTTAGTCTACTAATGTCTAGCAAAAACTTCTACAGATTTTACAGTATAATTTGTCTAAAAGATAACTCACATATAGCTAAAATTCTGTAAACTTAACAGTTTCGCTTTTGCTGTTCTTATTTTATTAGCATTTAGCAAAAAACTCAGCCATTTTCAGCGGTTTTTTGTGCAATGTAATTTTTAACTAATTTTTAATAGCTTTTTCTGATATTTTTACAGGGGTAGTTCTTTAAGTGTACATATCATATATCCATATATACAAACATATAAGTTTATACCAAGTTATATCAAGTTATATAAAACTTTTTTCGTCAGGATATTTTAACTCATATCATTTTTCGGGGATTAAAAATGTCAAAAATAAACTCGTTTTATATTAAAACGTGTCTGAAATTAAAGAAATTTTGATCTATTTGTACAAAACGTCAAAGCGCTCGAGAAAACAAAATTTTGAACCCAGGGTTGCCACTTTTTTGAAGTATTTGAAATACATGTTAAGAAAAGCTCTTTGGAAAAAGTCGCTGTAAAGCCGGACGTTGCGAATATTTTAAAAGGCTCATACGTCTTAACAATTAAAGTTAATATTCGTATGCTCTATTATAACATATCGGCTGACAAGTCCGTATGATGACACATATGTAGGTGGCGCAACTAATGAAAAATCCATATGATTTTTCGAACTATCAACCTTCAGATGATATTTGTCAAAATTTAATGAAAATTCGTTCATTAGTGAACAAGTTACAGCTGTGTTAGTGACGCTACTTATGCGATTTTGAAAACAATGGACTCAAAGCAATTTCGGCTGAAAAGTCGGTGTTCTCGGTGCACTGTGAGCAAAAGCTCACAAAAGTAGCTTCACTAAAAGAGCAGTAACTTGTTCACTAGACCGTACCTCAAAAAAAAATTCGCCGTACACCCTCCAAAATTAAGTATTTTTGCAAGGCAATTCCAAAAAAAAAAAATTTTTTTTTTGGCCGAACGTAGGGGTTGCCTTTTTAAATTTTTCGGTATAGCTTCGGTATTTACAATCGGATTTAAAGTGTATAAATAAAACTTTTTTGAAACCTCCTGGCAAAAATATTTCATATTGGAGGGTGTACGGCGCACTTTTTTTTGCCTGAAAGGTGGTACGCTCTATTGTTCACTAATGAACGCATTGTCATTAAATTTTGGCAGGTATCATCTGAAGGTTGGTAGTTCTAGAAAATCATATGGAGCTCTCATCAGTGGCGCCACCTATGTGTCATCCTACGGACTTTTCAGCCGATGTGTTATATAAATTTATACTCAAACTGAGAACAATTTGCTAAAAAAATATGGTATTCCAAAATAATTATAACTGAATAACAACTGGAAGTTTGACATGCTAGGGCATGTCTTATGTACCGAACAAAATGGGTAATTTTTGGCATCAGTTCCTAACACCCAATATGAGATTGGGCCGCTAAAAAATTGTCGTTATTTATTTTGTTCTTCTCTATTACATAGTCGAATTTCGATCAGAGCTAACCCATCGAAAGAGTTTCCTTATAAATTATAGAATTTAACAAAATTTAAGATTATCTGGTACTGGTCCAAAAGTATTCATAGGCCGTAGTTTTCCGCATTGCTCTAATTTTCTTAGATTAAGTGCATATTTTATTGTGGCAACTCTGTTTAAACTACTCATTGTTCAATATCATGTCATAGTCATGTCAATTTGAGTCAGGAAATCACAGCATGATTCATTTCCAAAAAAAAAATTGCTCATATTCATACACATATGGTACAAACGTGCATATAATTTTAATTCAACAATTTCAGTAGCAAAAAAAAACAAGAACAAAATACAAGCCTTATTTTTTCCTAGTTGCATTAAGCAAATGTTGTTATTCATACTACTCTATTGAAGTTACTCCCACTTTTTATGTTTGGACAATTCCAGAGCATCTTATTTTGTTTTACTTTGTTATAATGATAGCAACAAAAATAAAGTATGACTAACAGTAGTTCAATATTAAATCGTAAAAAAAAACAGAATTTGTTTAAAATTTAAATTGAACCTCGTTTTTTTATTTTCGGGCTGAATAGTTGCATACTCAGATTATGTTTACACTGTGCTACAAATTTAGATTTTCAGCATCAGCCATAATGGTTTCAACGCGAAATATATTGCAATGTCAACTCGGATTTTTATGGTATTACCTCTGCAAAAATATTCAAGACGGAAGATAAGTTGTTTATCTTTTGCCAGATTAAGTATTTTTTATTCTTCTGAGAGGTTTGTTATTAAAAGTTAAAAATCGGAACGTTAGGAACACTTAGGGGCTTTTCTCAAATATACTATTTGAAATGCAGATTTTAGAGGTGTTCTCACATTTTTATTCAAAACTTTAGAACCGCTAGATCGATTTTGATAATTTCTAACACTTAACCGCTGAAGAGAATAAGAAACCGCAATCAAATGTGGCTGCCATTAAAAAATTATATTTTAAGAAGCTATGGAAGTTCCGATTTAACTTCTCAAAATTCTTCGCAAATTACTTCACATTGGAACCACTGAAGCTGAAATTTCCAGTTGCACTGTGTTACTTTAATCCGAACAACCATTTATAGACATAATCGTACGTGTTTAGACAAAACTTTGTTCGAATAAGATCGAATGTTTATGGCAAATTCAATGACTCATATATTTTTGAAAAAGAAACTTTGATTGGTTTAATGGTATAATATAATAGTGCATATCTTGTGAATGTGGAACAAAAGATACGGTGATTGTGCCTTGTTTTCATAGAAAATGTTAAGATATATTAAAAAAATTTTCTTCTTTTGTTCTTTGGCTTAAAGGACTTGAACTTTTCGAAAAGTTGCCATTAGAAGACAGATTGTGATGTTTTCAATTATTATTGAGATCTAGGTTTACTTCTTTTATAACAGAAACACTATTTTTTTAACATAACAAAGGAATGAGTGCAAAGGAAACTCTATTTCAACAAATAACCGAGTGGCATTAAAACAGCACCTTTGTCAGTGCGAGATATTGTGTCTTAACTGTTCTTTTCAATAAAAGTACTTGTTCAATATTTTCCTTTCAGTACTATTTTCACCAGTGCACAAAATGTAATTTCTAATTATTTTTTTTTTAAATTTATTTTTGAAAATTGAAAAACATAAAAAACATTGAATTTAAAAAAATTAATTATATTTTATTAAAACAAAAAATAAGAATTATTTATCCCGTCAGGATTCCAACCAGCGATCATCTGTTTAGAAATAAACTGTATCCAAACTAAGATCACTTTTAAGCAATAATTCTCCGGAAGCAATAATGAATTTTTGGATGTTGCTTAGCATTACTGCAAAAAAGCTGTAAAAATATACTAACAGGGACCTTGGAAGCAATAAATGCAGTGGTTCGCAAAGCATGTCTTCCAATTTTTTTTTTTGCTGAGACTAAACAGGATTATGGCTGATTTCAGCAATAATCTTACAGAATATGCGAGATTACAAAATATATATACGTATATATATATAATATTATTATAATATATATAATATTTTAACCATTTTTTATATATGATTTCTAAACACGTGTACATTTGAAGAAAAATACCAAAAAAAATTTATTTTTAAAAAAAGGTTTTTTTTTTTTTTTTTTTTCGTGTTTTATTTATTTATTGAATCTTCACTAAATATGTGTGAACTAACAATAAGTATTCAAATCTTAAGACTAAATAAAAGTATTAAGTCCAGCCAGTGCCAGACAAAAATTTTGTGCTTTCATTCTAATTCCTTCTCTATAAGTGGACCAAGTCAGCAGTATGTCTCCTTCTTAGTCGCAGGTGACCACTGCTATTTAGAAGATTCCGGGCTAGTGTATTCGGATGTGTTTCTAGTTTCTTTAAATAGTTTTCGCTATGTCTTCTGATTTCATCTCTAACAAGGTTTACATTGAGATCCTTATGTATGTTGGAGTTTCTTATATACCAGGGTGCACACGTGATTTTTATTTAAAAATGTGTTTTTTGCCAAATAGCTAAATTGTGATTATTTTAAAGTGTATGAAAAAACAAAAAAAAAATCTATAAACTCTAATTTGTACATTTATTGTCTCCAAAATTAATTTTATTGCAAGAAACCCACTTTAAATATTTAAGCAAATTGTCAATTTTCAACTTTGGCAATTTTAATGTTTTTTTCAGGAATTATACACATTTTACAAACATCTGGTAACAAATAAATGAATTGTAAAACTTCCTAAGTTTATTTTAGGTCTCGTACATGAATTTTTTTATCATTTTCCCATAATGTAACTAAATATTGACAATTTTTTAAAAAGATAAGAAAAGAAAGTGATGTAACATAATGTACAAAAGAATTAATATTGTACCATTACAAAGTTATATTCTTAGATAATTTATATAAAAATTTAAGGGTTTGCTTTAAACTAAGCTAATGAAAACTATTTTTTTCTGTAGGAAATCGTTTTTGCCAAGAATGATTATATAATATTACATACGCTAATTTTTTGCGTGTAGCACTACATGCAGGCAAGCCGACGAAGTTTATAATATTCAAATCATCTTCATATTAGAGATTAATCTGAACTGGGTCGACAACACCAACGAGAATTGCTTTTTCATATATTTTGTATGGGAAGCAAAATGTCGCCATGTCGTCCGGCGATTTGTCGTCGTAATAGAATCTATTCTATTTTCTTGGCGACACACTAACACACACTCGAAATATTTGTCAAATTGTTGCCATATTTTTAACTAATTAATGGTTCCCATTAGAACAGAGTTGTAGAAATTCGTATTAGAGTTGCTAAAATACGTACTTGTTAACAAAAAAATTATTTTTTTGACAGCAGAAATATAATTGAAAATAAAAATACATAATTTAGTGCAAAAAAGCAAAACTAAATACAATAAAATGTAAAACAATAAGAATTAATGCAAAACCAATTGAATTTATTAATAATTGTGAGGAAACAAATACAACCACATTCTTGTTTTGCTTTCCTCTTTTCTAAACGTCAAAAAACATCGACGGTCGATTGTCGCTGAATTTAAATTAATCGTAACGGCTTTTGCTGTCGTCGGTCGACAATCGACCCAGTTGTGATTTATCTCTTATTTTTCCAATTTTTTCCTAAAATCTATTGGCGAATGATTTTTTTTTTTTTGGTAATTTTAATATTCCAATTAAAATTTTATTGTACGCCATTTTATTGAATTTTAAAATGCATTAAAATATTATGTCTGTTATATTGGATCCGTCATTTACAAAATGTCATTTATGATTTCAGATTCATAATCAGGGCCTTTTAAACCCTATAAATATTTGATATATTTATGTACACATATTCAACTCTTTCTTATAAAAGGACATAAATAACCCATGAAAAAGGTTTATTAAGGGTTAAAAAAATGTATACAATGTTCCTTGGCGATGCCAAATTTACCACCAGCTTACTAGTACATATATAAAAAATACAATCAGATATTTAAAAACAATGTACTCGTATGTCCGCTGGTTTTTCAAATCTGGAGTTATAATGGAAAAACCTGAAATGGCGAATACAATATGGCGGACATACGAGTACATTGTTTTTAAATATCTGATTGTATTTTTTATATATGTATTTAAAAACAATGTACTCGTATGTCCGCCATATTGTATTCGCCATTTCAGGTTTTTCCATTATAACTCCAGATTTGAAAAACCTTTAAAACGTTATATTTGATATAATAATCATATATTCCACTCTTTTTGAAAAAAAGACTCATATGACCCATGAAAGCGGTTTATAAATAGCTAAAAGTTCTATGAGCATATTAATTTTACAATTGGAATAAAGCCTCCCAACCACAAAACCTTTCTTAAAAGTTTGCAAATTTTTGTTACTTACTTTTTTAATAACTTTATGTCAAAAATAATTTTAAGTTTCATTTAGCGATAACATAAAAGTAAATCCTACCAGCGCCAATCGTTTTGGAGTTGTACTACACAAACCGAGAATTTACCTTTATTGTTAGAATTATCCACCCCACAGATCGTGACCTCAAATTTGTGTCATAGTATTATTTATACCAATAGAATATTTTGGACTTTATAATATTTTAATATTGTTTTATTTTATATAATTTTAGTTAATTGACATTTATTTTTAGTAAACTTCCATATATTTTCTCAAAAAATAATTAATCCCCAAACACCATTTGTTTTTAGTTGTTAGTTTTTACTTCAAACCCGACATACAATTTAAGAATTGCACACGTTCATTTGTTTTAACCAAAAATCAATGCTTATGAGAATCATATAGTGTATGAGTACGAACTAAAATATCGTAGTAAGTAGAGGTACTCAGTTTTTTTTTTTCTAAAGTTTCTATTAGAAGGTGATCATTAAAATTGAAGAAAAATCTCAACACAGCTGGTAGCAGTGATATGTTTGGGAATAGACATGCTGTGATATTGATTGCAATTGCCACTATAAGTTTATAATGTGATTTCGTAAGTGGTAATGAAAAAATAAGAAGCGGATTGATATCAATACAATACAGGTATGGTGCACTATTGATGGTAAGAAAAATGCTAGAAACTCAATTATAAAAATAAATATGAATTTCGAAAAAAGAAACAAACACATATGGACTGTTTTGTCCATTAGTATTAGAGTGGAACAAATAAAACAGCAACTAAATCAAAAACTTTACTTTTCTGAAATTTTTTTTATTAAATTGGTCCTTTCCTACTAATTTATTTTCAGCGAGCGGAAATATGTTACAATTAAAAGAATTCCGAAGAAAATGAAACTGCACAACAAATGGTTATAATAAAACGATTTTTCTTTTATACATTACCCCAGCTGGAAAATGTGTCTTAAAGACAATGTCAGCAGCGCCGTTTAAGTGACAAGTCAACAGGCGCAGACATCTACCAAAGAGGTCTTAAAGACATGTCTGCACTTTTTTACTTTATCTTAAGTGACGCTGACAAACTGCCTAGAATTTAGCCTTAACTCGTGCTCACTTACTAGCTATTTGTCATCAACGCAATAATTTTTTGTTAATTGGCGCTGACTAACTGCCCATTTGTCAGTATCGCGTCTTAATAAATGTATAAAAAAAAATTGTTTATCGTGCCAGCGATTTGAACCGCGAACCTCAAAACTACAAACATATCAATGTCTGTGCGTCTAGACATTTACACCAGGGGTATGGCATCACCAAAAAAAAAGGTCTAAAAATATTGGTATCACTAGATGGCACTTTGTTCAAAAAATTGACAATTTTCTTTTTTTATTTAAATTTAAATAATAACAAACAACAAAACAAAAAATAATCGGATATCACAAATTTTATTATTTGAATATATTCCACGCTTGTTTTTTCTTTATTTCGAGCAGTTTTCAGCAGTTTTTTGATTTTTTAAATATAGGCTCAACTGATACTAAATAGTTGCTCAGGTAATACTAAATTTCAGCGCCCTCTATCGGTGAGTAGTGTAAGTTTTGATTTCCTTTCTCTATAATTAATAGTCTTTGATTTACACCATAATCTATTTAAAACTTGTATGTACTTAATTTGAATTTAAAACAAAATTCAAATTTGAAAGAAACATTCATTTAAAATTAATATAATTTGAATTTGATTACAGGAAGATTCAAATACCAGAGAAGACAAAAATGCTATTTTAGCTTTTTATGCTTTTTATTGCTTGCTTTACTCATATTTGCTTCTTTTTGCTATTTTTGGATTTTCCAATTTTTAGCTTTAAAATAGCTTTTTCTTAAGATTTTTGAGCTTTGAATTGCTTTTTTTAAGACTTTTTTGCCCATGAATAATTTTTTGCTGACAAAAATTTATTTTTTTTCTTAACTTTGAATTTTTTTGATTTAAATCTGTTCTTTTTTGCAAGTTATTTTACTTTTGCTTTTTTATTGCTTTTTTTACAATATTTTTTTTGCTTTAAACACACCGGATTTTGCTTTTTTCTGTCTTCTCTGGTGAAAACTTTCTAAAGACATGTCATTTTTTTATTCATCACACTGACCTCCTGGTGACTTGTCGTGATGACATTTTTACATTTGTATGAAAATGTCAGCACCCGTGTAAAAAAGTTTAGATCTGATCAGATCTTTTTGGATCTAAATAGATATGAAATTTAATTAGATCCTGTACCAGATCTCATCAAATATGATCAGATATGGCAATTTGAGATCTAATTAGATCTGGTAAGATCTACTAAGATCTGGCCATATATGCCTAGATCTGATCAGATCTAATTAGATCTCTAATTTGTCCCTAATTTTGATATCTAATTAGATTTGGTAAGATCTACTGAGATCTGGCCAGATCTGATCTTTTTTACACATGCATATATCTTTAGGTATTTTATATAGAAATATATCCAAAATATCTTCCAAATGATAAAAGAAAGACAATTTCAGAATACTACTGGATTATTTTTTTTCAAATGAAAAACAGAAGATATCGCTTTATTATCTTATTGGAAGATATCTTGCAAATGTTTGCAGGGTATTTTTTCCAAATCTTTTTAATACTGAATTTAGACTGAGCAAAAACCAGATGGTTTTTGTACAAAACTAAATTACAAAAGCCGAAATTGTATGGAAAAACTAAATTAATTTTATAGTTTTCGGCTCAAAACCTAAAAATTCCCAAAAACTACCAGTTTTTGCCCAGTCTAAATATACTATAAGACTAAAAAAAACAATTATAAAAACTTTAAGGTAAATTTTTTAGAGATCTATAAAGCACATATTCTCAGGAAAATGTTCTGTTACAAAGAATCGATTATAGAATAGCTACTTTTCCTTTACAAAACTTTCTTCAGTCAATTCTAACACCGATTATTTTTGTTTGAAATTGTCCCAAGAGCAACTACTTCTATAGCTCCAAATTGGAAAGGGTTATCCTAGAATCAGTTCCGGAACTAGTTCTAGAACTGATAGCAAGTCAGTCATACCTTCCATATAGGATCCCTAGAACTGGTTCCGGAACCAGTTCCGTGGAATCGGTTGCTGTGTAACCAGTTGCAGAACTGGTGTTGTTGGCTACCGATTGTAAAAAATTTTCCTGGGTTGTTAATTACAAGGATATCTTAACAAAAATTTTCCAAAACCGGTTTTACTAATCAAAAGTCTCTTAAATTTTCTTATTGACAAAATAACTGAAGTAGATTTAAGTCGCTTTGTCAAAAGTATATTTCGCCCACTCTAACAAATACATATGTTCGCCATAGACATCTTAGCATGAACAGTAATATTATAGAGTCAAGTCAATTATTATTGAAAATGATTCTGCAAACAAACTACAAATTAAATAGACAAATATAGTTGATGGTATTTTAAGAAAAATATAGAATAGGCAATCCCATACACATTTATATTTGTATAAAAAAAAATTAAGGTCTTCACAGTTATAGTCTAGTTCTGTACTAATTAATCACACTTTTCTATTTTCATTTTCTATTTCTAATAAAAAAAAAGCCAATTTTGCGAAATTTTCAATAGAAATGTTACTGTGTACCCGCTTGTCGCGGTAGGCATACCTATATATTAGAGCGTACCACCTTACAGGCAAAAAAAAAAGTGCGCCGTACACCATCCAATATGAAGTATTTTTGCAAGGAGGTTTCAAAAAATTTTTTTTTATTTTTTTTATGCCGAACGTAGGGGTCGACATTTTGCATTTTTTGTTATATCTTTGGTATTTACAGTCGGATCTTAAAGTATGATACATCGATGTTTTTCTCTCGAGGAGACCAGTGTTCTGCTTTAAGGACATTTTGACCTCAAGTATCCCGTTCTAGTAGTTACCCACCAGATCTCAGTTGCTACCACCCTAATGTACAACCCTAATGTCAGAAAATTAAAGCTCGCAAAAAATCATTAAACTTTTGCTAAGGTAGTTTTTCGCTAAACCCAGTAGAAATTTTTTTGTATATTGGTTGCCGAACGTAGGGGTCGTCTTTTTAAATTTTTTTTAATTGGATTTTTACTATATAGCAAAACACTGGTCTCCTCGAGGCAAAAAATCGATATATCACACTTTAAAATCCGATTTTAAATGCCAAAGCTATAACAAAAAATTAAAAAAGGCGACCCCTACGGTCGGCAAAAAAAAATGGTTTTTGAAATCGCCTTCCAAAAATACATCATATTGGAGGGTGTACGGCTTTTTTTTTTGAGGTACGGTCTACTATACATATATATGTATGTATGCATACCGCACAAAACGGGACATGTTTTCCATCTGCACTTTACTCCGGAGACATTTGCTGAGTGTGTTATATAAACTTTTACAAAAAGAATATATGGAAAAACCGAGTCCTTCCAGGAAATAACATTATTGCAGCGATAAGAACCATAATTTTATAAATATTTACTAACTACATTCTGGTCATAACTGTAGCTAAAATGTAATTTTTTAAATTTACCTAGTGTCTTCATATGCAATGAAATGTGCAAAGAAATTTGAAAATAACACACAAAACAACAACAACAACGAAAATAATTTTGTTGTTGCCTGCCTGCCATATATCCTTAATTTTAAAAATTAAGTTTTAAATACAGTTTTTATCAAAAATGCAGCAGAAATTGTTTATTATTTTTAAAACTACGTTCTTTAGTTCTATTGATAATTTCATTGCAACTGGTGCAAGGACATGCCCTTAGCTAGTGTCTTCAAATGCAATGAGTGTGTTATTTTCAAATTTCTTTGCACATTTCATTGCATTTGAAGACACTAGCTAAGGGCATGTCCTTGCACCAGTTGCAATGAAATTATCAATAGAGCTAAAGAACGTAGTTTTAAAAATAATAATCAATTTCTGTTGCATTTTTGATAAAAACTGTATTTAAAACTTAATTTTTAAAAGGCAGGCATGTTCTTACCGTGATTGTTACGAAATTATCCACGCAGATAAAAAGAATATTTATAAATAAGTTACGAGTTTTCATTTCAGTCTGATTATAATTGTAGCTAAAATTAAACTTTTCAAATTAAGAATGTATTAATTTTTTTCTTAATTTTGATATCAAGTACCAGCCTACCAAATTAAATTTTTCTGCGATAACTCCTCTAGTTTTGTCGATTTACTATATGGGGACGAATCACTGTATGTCGTGGACACGGTGCAACATTTCTGTCTCACCTACTCTAGTAGGTAGCGATCATACATGGGACTAATTAATTAGGTGGACTAGTTAATTGATGATTTCATTACCATTACATTGATATCAATTGTAATGAAATTATTTTCATTACAATTTTTTTAATTAATGGTAATGATTCTAAAATTTAATTTCATTGATTAATGACAATGATTCTAAATTTCATTACCATTGATAATGAATAAATTAAAAAAAATAATTGCCATTGACAGAAAAACGTAAAAATGGAGTAAAAGTCGCTGAAATCGAAGATGGAATATGCTCATTCAGGATCATACTCATTTGAAATTAAATATTACTTTCCATTCCGTTGTTATTTGTATCCAGGTAAAGTTTAACGGAATTAAATGGATCCTCCTTAATAAATTATATTTTATAACTTCCCTGGCCAAACCAGTTGTTCGTTTTCATTTGGCTGAATTTTTTGTAAACAAATGGTTTTTAATCAATTGTAATTAGTTTTTTTATACATTAGTGTAATTTCATTACCATTAGTAATGATTTTTCTAATGAAAAATATTTCATTACCATTAAATGGTAATGGAATTTTTTTCATTGTCATTGGTATGAACTAATGGTAATGAAAATTCAATGGTAATGAAAAATTCCCATGTATGGTAGCGATATACCCCACCTACGTAACATAGAGAGGAATTCGCTGTCAAAAATTAAATCTAGGTACACTCTAATTTATTTCTGTTTAAATTTACCCAACTTATAGTAGTAAACTGGATTACTACTATAAATATTGTAAATTTACTCGCAGTGTGTAAATGAAAAAAAATTACACACATGATGTTTAAGTTAATTTTACACAAAATATGTAAATTAACATTGAAATCGCGTAAAAAATTGTAGAAACAAATTTGCAATTTTAGCATTTTTTGTGCATAAATTTACCACATAAAATACGTAATGTTGCCCAAAAATAAAAGAAAAAATTATTTTTAAAATATTTTATTAACACTAACCCCATTAACTCAATGTCTTGTTAGCAACTAACTAGGACTTTAACTGACACATTTGTTACTGTTTATTAAACATAAATTTAAATCTATATCTAAATTTAGCTTAAATTTTAGCTGGAAATGTTATCCGGACTAAATGTTATAATAATATTTAAGCCTCATATTCTGAGGAGATTTTTCTCTTTAAACACATTAGTTTCTGAGTACATTTTTCAGTGAAAAGATCTCAATTTCTGAACACTTTTTCGTATAGGAAAGCCTTGAATCTGAGCACTTTTTCCCAACAACAGGATATGAGAAATTTTTTCTATTAAAAATAAAATAGATTTTGAGCACTTTCTTCTATTGAAATTTCTCAGATTCAACGAACTTTTTGAAAGAGGAAAAAATTATTAGAATATGCGTTATATTCAATGGAACAAAGTCCTCAAAATTTGAGGTTTTTTCTGAGAGAAAAAGTTTTTCAGTCTGGATTATTTTCTAAAAAGGGTCTTCAGGATCCGGAAAATTGGCTCACAATTCCAGCGTTTTCCTTTAGGAAAAGGTCCTCAGAATCTTAAAAATTTTCTATAGAAAATATTTCGCATGGTCAACTTGGGCTTTTTTAAACGAAGTTTTCAGGGGTTTCTGTAGGTAAAAATCTTCAGAATCTAAGAATTTTTGAATAGAAAAAATTTCGCAGAATCTGAGGGATTTTTGTAGAAAATGTTATCACAATCTCAGGCTTGGTATTTAGCAAAAGTTCTAAACACCTCAGAGTTTTTCTATGGAAAACTCATAAAAATCAGAGGTACATATTTTCTGATGATTTCTTTTATATATTTAGTCCATCGATGAACTTATCACTTGTGCCTATTGAAAAGCTCTATATTTTGAACAATTTTTTCTTTTTCCTTATTTGCCAAAGTAACATTTTACAAGCCTTGAAAAAACGAGTAAAAAAGTTAAAGTCGAGGATGCCGACTATATAATACCCTATACAAGCCTGATTAAAAGCCAACTAATGTTTGGATCCTAAATTCGAATGGGTTAAAACGGACTTGTGTCAAAATGTTCTATCAAATGATAAAAGAAGAGAAAATCGAAAATAGAACCCATATGGGCGTTAGGTCCAAATATGGACCAATCCTATCGAGAATCAATAGGCTCTGTCCTTGGGACCATGTAAGTCAGCGAACCAAATTTCATTGAAATATATTCGTATTTGCGACATGTAGCGTTTGGGGGACCCTTATATGGCCACTAGGTCTAAACATGGACCGATTTTAACCAAGCGTCGCACAGTGCTTTGTACCATAGGCAAAATTAAAAAAAAAATTTATGCGGAACGGTAGTGACTTATACATTTTTGAAGTGGTGACATAATACCATAAATAAATATGAAAGAGGAATGCAGTATCTCCTATTTTTGTTATCAACGGAGGGCGCTAAAGTCAAAAAAACTTTGAGCTAAAATAGTTAAACGAAAATCTAATTTTAACTTCTTTACAAAAAAATTGGCAAGAATTCATTTTTAAAGATAATTCTTTGAAACACAATGGTTTTGTTATTCACTATATTCGCAATAAGCAGAAATTATTTCAAGTGAAAATTTTTTATAGAATAATATTTGGTGGCATCGAAAACTTTAGACATTTTTTGACTGGAAATCCCAAAGTTGCTTAAATTTGGAAGAGTAAAATAAAAAATATGGAAGAACGTCTTTTTATTTATTCATGATTTTAATAGAATTTGAAAAAAAAAATTTTTTTTTTAACCGCAAATTTAAAAATTTTATACATTTTCCAAACCCTTTTACCTGAATTTTAACAAAGCTAGAAAGAGCTAAATTTTAAGGTACCACCAAAAATTAAAATAATAACGTTTTTAAAAAAAAAAGAACTTTGAAATTGAAACATAAGCTTCGTTTTTATGTAGTGTAAAAATAAAAAAAAAAATTCAAAAAACTTGAAAAAAAAATTTTAAGTAATAACACTTTTTTTGCGGAAAACCTAAAATCTTATAAAGTTTAGTGAAATTTGAAAAAGATATAAAAAAACGTCGTTTTATAACGAAGACACAATCACAAAAAACACAAAATGTCACTTTTTCCAAAGAAAAATAACAGTCTTGTACATTAAATTTGCGTGAAAACAAACTCTACACAATTTTCACGTGAAACTCATTATTGTGAAAAATTATGTTTTTATATGGATAATTTTTGTTTCGATTTTTTCAAGTGAAATCGAAACAACTTACGGTGCTTTAGATAGTCCATTAGGATGCATAATTTTCTGTATGCTGTCCCTTAAAATACGATTTGTCGATTTTCATTCATTTCACAGACAAGTTTTGATCTAGTAGGTTCAAAATTAAAGAATTAAATTTTTTTTAGAAAACTTTAACCCGTGGTGATTGCGGCCGAAAATGGCCCATTTTTGAAAAAGAAAATAGCATGTCAATTAAAAATTCACAAAATTGGAATTTTTTGCAAACACTAGTTTTTTTATTTAACTTGTTCATTAAATATACTTAAAATAATTCAGATACGGAATTTTGGTTTCGCTGGATATTATTAACCCACTTTAACCTAGAACCGAAATGCCCATAAATTTAATAGAAATGCAAAAGTGGCTTTTTTTATTTATTTATTTGTCAAAGTTTTTTTAAAATACATAATTTGGAAATGTCAAAAGCTATTTTTGTAATATAATAGTTATTATTAAAGAAAAATAATAAATTGAAAAAATGATTATTCGGGTTTTGTGTGGGGAGCGACTCTTTCCGGGACATTTTATGAAAATTGATTATTTTATCAAAAATTGTTTTCACTAAATTTTAGCAAGTTACCAATATTTTTGACCATGTGTGTGTCATATTGAAGGTTTTGCTAAAATAAAATAACATTGCATCATAAAAAAACTTGTAGAAATTTAGCAATAATACTGCTCGTCTGTGGCGCCCTTCAAATTGATAATGAATGAGAAAAACGATATATGGGAGATAGTCATATCCTTGCAACGAATGAAACAAAATTTGCCATTGAGATAAAAAGTATAATTTTATAAACTATTGTAAGTTTCTAGTGCATTCTGATCTTAAATCTGGCCAAAATATAGTTTTTTTAGAAAAAAAATATATATGGGAGTTATTCATGTCCTTGCACTGAATGAAACAAAATTTGCCTAAGAGCTAAAAAGTATTATTTTACAAACTATTTTAAGTTTCTAGTGCATTCTGATCATAAGTGTAGGCAAAATATTGTTTTTTAGAAAAAGAATATATGGGAGGTAGTCATGCCCTTGCCCCGAATGAAACAAAATTAACCACTGAGTTAAAGGGCATAATTTGATCGGCAGTAACCAATTTTCGCTTTATTCTGTTTATAATTGTAGCTAAAATTAAAAATTTTAGATTAAGGATTTGTGGGAGGTAGTCATGTCCTTGCACCGATTTTGCTGAAACTTCGAATTTTTCTTTTTGCCGATTTGCTATATGGGGACGAAGCACTGTGCGTCGTCTCTGCGTCGGTGTACCAAATTTCATCAAAATATCTTAATATTTGCGATCTGTAGATTGCGCACAAAAATGCTTGGACAGACAGACAGACGGACATCGTTAAATCGAAATGAAAAGCGATTCTGAACCGATCGGTGTACTATAAGGTGGGTCTAGGTCAAATATTTTTTGGTGTTACAAACATCAGCATAAACTTATTAGACCCTCTCCAATTAGGTATCAAAATAATGTGATTCGAAATCTTTTAAAGACAAACAATATTTCCCATCAAAAACATAATCTCAACTCCTTACCAGCCTACTTACTCGCTTAATTACTTTTATTCGCGATGTTCTAAATGTAATGGAACATAACAACCCAGCAAAAATATTTCTATCAAAATCTGCTTTCAATTCCGCATTTTCATCGATGAATTTAACATGGCCTTGGGCATAAAAAGAAAGCATTATTTTGTGATTCCTTGAAAGTTGTTTAGATAAACAATTCTTTGGATATTGTTTTGAAGTATTTTTATTGCAATAGTTATTTATCAAGATAAGTTGCCGTTATCGTTATAATACCGTTATCGCTAAAATACCGTTTCAAATTGAATACCGTTAGCAATAACTCAAAAAAACAAAATTACAAATACCGATACTGTTATTTTTATGTGTAGTTAGTGGTTTTTTGCCGGTATTTATTAATTTATATAAAAATTATAATTTTTTAACTTTTTTATTTCATAATCTAGTGTTTTTTTAGAAAAAAAAATTTATTTTCATATATTTAGTTAGAATTGTCTTCCACCTCAAGTCCAAATTCTATTATTATTCTTATTGTGGACAACTGAAGAGTAGAGTGATGTCTACGAAACAATTGTATTATCTATCATGAAAATGATCAACCCCTTTTTGAAACAACAAATAAAATCTAATATGAAATATCATATTACAATTTGGACTAGAGGTAGAAGAATATTCTAACTAAATATATGAAAATATAGAAAGTCCGAAAAAACAATTTTTGTATTTTTTAATGCAAAAATTAAAATAATTGTTAAAAAATGTATAGATAATAATTTTACTTATTACTACCAGCACTGAATTTACAGCTTAAAACTGTATTTTCAGTACTTAAAAATATGCCATATTTTTACTTGTTTTTAAGGTAAATTTTAATACCCTTACATACCGCTATTACCATTTCGATAACGCAATACCCTTACCGAAACAGTATTAAATACCGTTACCTTTACCGTTACCGAAACAAATGAAATTCGAAACCGTTACCGTTTCGGTAACCAACCTTATTATTTATATTTATATACATAATTACAACATTAATATCGGATCGTCCTGATAAGTTTGTTGGTAGCGTGAATCCGGGGGTTGTGGGTCCGAGTCGATTAGGTTATTTGAATATATTTGCTTACTTTATGATTAAAAATAGTATAACGAAAAATATCTTAATTCATACATTCACAATTAGCGTGTTTTTTAATCACCTGGACTTAGAATTTTTCATACAAAAAGTGGATTTATTAAATCCAAAAAAAGCTGGATTTAATAAATCCATAATAAAGGCACAAATATATGAAACAGCCTATTAATTTAATGTCAGAAAAAAATACGAATGAAAATTAAAAGATAAACAAAAAAATTGAAAAACTAACAAATAAAAGGTTTTTATTAAATTGTTTTTATGAAATATGTTTAGAAAAAAAACTACACCTCACCAAATACATATTTTTAATCTTGGACATGGAGAAATAGCTGAAATAGAAATGGCAATTTTTAACTCTACAGTAAGTAATTTAATTAAATCCAATTAGTGAATATTAAATATTACAATGGAATTTTGCAATTGTGTAAAAATATAAATTGAAGTGATAAAACTAAAAAGGCAGACTGTTTATCGCTGTTTTATATAAAATATAATTAAAAATTAAAAGTTCAAGTAAAATCATTCATCATCGAATTCGGTATTAAAAATTAGGGTGAAATAAGTGTCGGATAGGGAGAATCTAACCCCATCTGTTGAGCACTTTTAGAAATACTTTTTGGATTTATTAAATGCAAGTGATTAGAAAAAACTGCTAATATATTTTCCATAACCGATTGAGGTTTTTTTAAAAAGTAATAGGTAAAGTTAGTTTTCAATTGAAGAATCAAGTAAAATACATTGAAACATATTGTTTAACTTTTTATATTCGTCAATAAAAAACAAACCAAAAAAAATATGTATCGTCTATAGGAGTTGTTATTTTCAGTCAAATATTCTATTTTTAGATTTCTATTTTTAGAAAAAATAATTTAAATAATTTCGTTGTTTTCTGTTTTAAAACAAAAAATTCAAATATTTTCGGTTTTCTTTTTTATTCAAATAGTTTGTATATATGGGTGAAATCAAAAAATGTGATAAGTTTTTGGGCCAAATTTGTGAGAAACAAAAAGTGTTAATATTTCGGTTTTTTCTTAATGGAATCAGTAAGTTTCGTCATTATAAACCTAATTGCAAAAAAGCTCTTCTACAAGTTGTCGCAATAACTTTTTTTGCAGAATTTTAATTTTTTTTTGTGGTAACGGAGTTTACATTTTCACAAGCAAAAGATATAACAAAAAAAATTGCGTATGAATTTTCTTCAATTTATTAGTTTTTCGTATTTGGGTTTTCAACATGCTTTTCATTAATATACAATTTGTGTTTATCAAATTGGCGGTTTCGCGAATAAAAATACAATTGATTCCGCGAAAAAAATTTTTATTTTTTTTTAATTTTGTATTTTTGCTCCTTTTAAATGCTTTTCAAATTTTTAAAATCCAGTCAGCGGTTGCGAAGTTACAAAATAATATACTAAGAACATAACATTTTGCGATCAAAGGATTCTTAAATTGTGTGAAACAAATATATTTTGTCAAACTAATGTCAGTAAAGATTCGAAATATCGATTCCAAACCAATGAAATTCAAAATCAATCGTTTTTCGCTCCAGCAGTTTAGGGAAAAAAACTAATAACTTTTTTTTGATTTGACGCAAAATTATTAGTTGAATCACTTCTGTTTATGGTTATTTTAAAATATTTTAAACATTTACCTACATTTTTTTTGAACGCAATCTGATGCAAACAATTTTGGTTACGGAGTTTACATTTGGTTACTTTTTTCGTTTTCTTTCAGAAACGCTTTGTCCGAATTTTCTTTCCGAAAGAAAATCGTATGATGCCTACAAGGTGAATCCATACATTCCATCGTTTTTTTACTCGTTAAATAGTTTGGTGTAAAAATTAAGAACAGAGTTTACAATATTTTTTCAAATCTTATTAAAGACATCCTTTTTCATCTCGAGAATGTTTCATGTTGCAGAAAAACTTCAAGTCTGTTATACTAGATGATTGTTTATAGTCTAACGATTATTTGAGTATAAATAACATTATACTTTTCGCAATATAATTAATAGATAACTCCAAAAATCGTGTGTATTTTAATAAAAAATTATGACGGAAAATCGTTACAGAATTGAAGTCGTGTTAGCATAGACATACTGAAAAGTGTGTAAAATATATTAATTTTTACTAAAAGCTTTACTTTTGCTCTTCATAAAAATATTAACCAGAAATTGGTCAGATTGTTATAAATTTTGTAAAACAGGTGACAATGCGCTGATATACATCGAAATATATAACTCAAATGTAATCCATGCATTATAAATTAGCTGGTTACATGGTTTTTATCACATTTTTTGATATCACCCATATACAAAATTATTTCAATTCAAATTACAAAAAATTCTTTACTCACACACACAAACATAGCGAATAAAAATATGAACGTGTGTGTTGTGTGGGAGTGTTTTGAAAATCCATACAAAAAAAAAAAACTTTCAAATATGAAAAAACAAACCACAAAATCGTTTTTTTACGTTTTGTTTGTTAAAAATTGATGATTGTTTTAATAGACTTATTCAATTATTTTCATTTCTTTTATGGATTGTTTAAACAGTGTTGGAAAATAAATAGCAAAATGGTTTGAATATAATGAAAAATCAGTAGTCCTTTTTTAATTGTGTTTTCAATTAATTTAATATGTATTTTAGGTTGTTTTTAACGATAAAATATGGTGAGTGTATGATTTCATTGTTACAAAAAATACTTACCTAATACCTAAGCTGTGAATACCTTTGATAAATAGAAGGAAACAAATAATACAGTAATTATAGACTATGGTTCGCATATACACAAACGTAAATACATTCACAATTATACAAATGGACGGACAGACAGTATGAGAAAAGAAATATAAATTGTACATTGAAATAGCATTGAAATAGCATTGAAAGGAAACCTTTCAATTTAACAACTTTTTTTTTAGATTGCACAATGTTACTTGCCAATCATTTCGTTATTACCAAATATGTAAAAACAGCAACAATGTTAAGATTTTCATTTATGTTTGTTTGTGTTTTGTTTCAATAATTGAATACAAATCACAAATTGACACTTTAACACTAACAACTTTCAATAAATTTCAATTGTTTACTTTGAATCATATGGTTATTTAGTTTCAGTTTTCTTTCCTCTATAAATATCGAACATGTATTTAATATCGTGTTATTATTGGTAAATATTTATAAAAATCAGAAACAACAAACTTTGCAAAAAGAAAAAAGAATTCTGTCAGCTATAATTTATAAACTCATACATAAATGCAGTATTAACAATTGTTGCTTGACTCTGACTCTGTCTGACAAACGATTGTTACATAGTCATCATATTAATTTGAATATGTTTAACAAGTTTAATTTATGTTTAAACATTATTATCAGTAAAACTATTATACCAACAAAAATATTTTGTTGGAAAACATTTGCAAATAACAGCTAAAATTCACTAGTAAAAAATTTTGCATTATATTAAGGGCCAAAAAGGATTTCTTTGAGGAAATATGTACACTCAAAAAAATAAGTTTGTAGAAAAATTAGTAAAAGGTCTTGTATATCAATTGTACTAGTTTTCAGCAATTAGCACTAAACTAATTTTGAACTAGTGTTTTACTAATTTATTTTGCTACAACAATTGTGCTGATAACCGCATTTATAGCGTGGACTACAACCATATAGACAAGATACAGATGTCGCAGCTTGCCTGGATGTAGTACAGACAACGAAAATGGTAATTAAAAAAAAAAAAACGACAAAATTTTACACCCTAAAATATACGTAGTTGATGAATACTATTTTTTCAACTATGTCATAGGTGAAATAACCCTCACTATGACATAGTTGATATGAAGTAGTGGAAGTTGACTATGGCTATTCGAAATCTACAAATCAACTACGGAGGTAGTTTTTGGTTACGATTTGCTAGTGAAAATTGAATAAAAATTAAACGTAATAGATATCAACTATATTATATTTGACAATAGTTAATACAAACCACGGATCTTGAATTTTGGCCTCCATTTTTTCCATTAAACAATATGCAATATTTGTAGCACTGGCTATTTATTTTTTAACACAGAGAGAAAATAAAATTTGTCACATAAATAAAACAATAATTCCATTAAAATGACTAAAATGCAGGTTGTAAAAACAGATGTTCAATTAAATTCAAATCATAGTGGTATTTCATACACTGTGGGCTGCTAATATCTTTTCGGAACCACATTCATGTTAAAATAATCGGCCGCATCTGTCCAGAATTTTCAACATCCTTGTATTCTATGAGAAAATTGTTTTTAATTAAAAATTAAAACAATATTACACAATACACGATTACCTGCTTAATTCGATTTATCGGTATAAAAATTGCATGGAATTATTTTTATTTATTGTTCTTAATAAGATCAGAAAACTTTCACGTGTTATAGTTTTCGATTTGAAGATAATTTTTTAATAAAATTTTGTTTTTTATTTCACTTGACATTCTTATATTAAATTGTTATTGACAGGGTAATTATAACATTGTTAATATTACCCAAATCATAGTTGTTTATAATTACAAAAAGTTATTTTAAATTTATTTGGTTTCAACTATGGATTTTGTTAACAATCCTACTATGGAATATTTTGGGTGTATATATAAATTTTCAGCAAATAAATTAACTAAAGTAAAATTTCGGTACAAGTTTTTTTAAGTTTTTTTCAGTCTACTGATATTTAGCAAAAACTTTAGTGATTTTAGCAAGGATTTTTTTTTTCATTTGCTATCGACTGAGTGTTAGCAAAACTTTTGCTGCGATTACAATTTTTTTTGGTAAAAATCAGCTCGCTGATTTTCAGCAAACCATTTGGTGAAATTACCAACTTTTTTGCAAGCACGCTCCTGACTAAAAATTTTGCTAACACAGCAACATTTTTTGCTGACTTTACTGCATTTAGTGGCGAAAAGGATTACACTATTAAAAAAAAATTTTAGTAAAACCTACAAAAAATTTTTTTTTAAATGACCTTGCAGAAAAAACTACTGAAATTATCAAATAATTTTTGCTAAATATTAGTAAGATAAGAATAGCAAAAATAAAACTTGGTAGAAAATAACAACTTAATCTGCTAAAATTTTAAAAAATTTTTGCTAAATAAATAGTAGATCAAAAAGTCACAAAACAGTTTAAAATTTTATAAATTTTTTTTGATTTTTTTTTTTATGCAAATAAAAATCGAGCCTTCTGAAATAAGCAGTTTACTTTTAACAAAAATTTCCGTTGAGTTTAGCAGGATAGCATTTAACTAAGTTTAACTAAAAATGACAAAAAATTTGTTGATTTAACAATTTCTCTTTACTATTTTTAGTCACTAGTTCTTAGCAAAATATTTTGCAGATTTTCCTGTATAATTTGTCATTTTTGATTAACTAAAAGTTATGTTAGTTAATGATCACTTTATGATTAACATTCTCTTATACAACCCAAACACTGAATTATTTATGTTAAAGTTAGTTTTATATTTCGTAAGTTAGTTTTATATTCCTTTTGTACACTCATAGAAAAAAGTTTGTAGAAAAGTTAGTAAAACTGTTAGTACTTCAACTTAACAAATTTTTAACTAATTTTTAGTTAAAATTTAATTTTTAGTTAATTTTTTTGCTACCTCCACATTACTAACTTACAAATTTTTTTGCTATTTTTTTTAGTTACTAATTTTTAAAAATAAATTTGCTAACTTTACAGTATTTTGCTGAATTTTAGTTACTAATTTTTAATAGAAGATTTGCTAATTTTACAAATTTTTTGTAAACTAAACCACCAATTTTGGAGCGCTTATAAAAAGAATGTTAAATGACTCATAAAAATTACTGCATATTTTTAACTCGCCAAAAATAATGCAAAAAGTTTTTAAATAAAGCTAAATTGAAATGGTTGAAAATTTGTCCTACTCATAAAATATCTAAATTATTAAAATTTATGAGAAAAGTTTCTATTTATCGAAATACATTAATTTTCAAAGATCAAGGTTTATTTTGGACGAACCATTTTAATATGAAAATTGTGATTAAAAGTATCTCTGGGGAGCAAGTGGAGTTTACGGGGATGACCCTAATTTTTTTCCCCCAATATTGTACTTTTTAAGCTTATTTAAAGAATACGATATTTTTAATCGGCCACACCTTCTTTCCTGTGGTTGGAGCTTTAGAGGTGAAAATGGAAACTCAAATAAATTCGGAAGTACATATCCGATCAGCAAACAATGAAAATCAAAAGAAGGGTTTCTGAAATACATTTTGTTATTGTTATTGTCTATAAATATTACCACTTTTACAAAGAATCATTCTTGGGAAATTTTCATTGGCATTGAAATATAATTGGCATTACTTTATCTCAATGTCAATGTCAACAAATTTCATCACCATTCAATGCCAATGAAATTTTTTTCAATTTGCATTGATGAAAACAATGGTAATGAAATGTACACATAATTGAAGAAAAAGCATTGTAATATAAAAAAATATAAGAAATACGCGAATTTTAAATTTTTTTTTTCTTAATTTATTCTTTTATTAAAACATGAAAACAAATACTTCTTTCATCAATTATAAATGGGCAATTAGGCATTGAACAATGCCAATTGAAAAAATTTCAATTAATTGACACATTCAATAAACTGGTCCCAAGTATGTTTTTAAATACACATTTATTTTTTATTTATTAATTTTCATTTCAGTTGCTCCTTTTTTACCTTTTTCCAGTCCACTAGTAATCTGCAGAAGTTTTGTTGATTTCAGAAAATTTTAGTAAAAATGTTGTAGATTTAACAGTTTTTTTTTTTGCTTTTTTCATTCTAATATTATTTAGCAATTTTTTGCTGATTTCAGCAAGTTAAATTGTTATTTGCAATTAACAAAAATTTAGATCAAATATTACTAAAATTCTGTAAATTTAACTGTTTTTTTTTTGCTGTTTTCATTTTATTAAAATTTAGCAAACTGATTCTGCTAATATTAGCAGTTTTTTCTGACGCATCATTTTTAACTAATTTTTAGTAACTTTTTCTGCTATTTTTACGGACTTATTTGTATGAGTGTACGTCAAGTACTATGTAAAACAATAATGGTGACAAAACACAGCCTTGACGAACACCTACGTTTACTCTGATGGGTTTACTTGCTGAACCCTCATGGAGTATGGAACAAAATGCGTTGTTGTATAGCTCCTTAATGAGATTAATTATCTTCTCAAGAAATCCTTTGCATCTTAGAGCTTCCCATATCGCATTGTGTTGTAATGTGTCAAATGCACGTTTGAAGTCAACGAACACTAAGTAAAGGAGTGAGCGCCATTCAACCGACCGTTCCACAATTATCCTCAAGCTGTTGATGTGAGCAATACATGATTTGTTTGGTCTAAAGCCCGCTTGTTCTCGTTTTAGCTGTGGTTCAATAATGGATGGAATGCGATTGTGCAGGATGTAGGCTATGATTTTGTTTATGATAAAGTAATAGACAATAAAGTTATCGTAAATCTGAACAAACAACTACAAACGCAGTCAAAGTATCAGACATAAAAATTATTGTAAAATAGTAACAACTACTCTTTTGTAAACTCCTGAAATTGCTAAAACTTATACCAGTTACTAATTTAATAAAAACATATTTATGTAAATACTCCTAACTTGAATTTATAATCCTAAATTGAAATTTTTCAATTACCACATGGCAGTTGTTTGTATAGTAATTAGTAGTGTTGATTTTACCCGTAATTGCTCTTGTTTTTCTACGCAAAGTGTAAAACAACTATTAACTGAGGAATTTAAAAAACAACTACCAAAATATTGCATTTTGTAACTGTTGTTTAAAGCAGTTATTTTTAATGTTATAATATATAACTGGAAAACAGTATTATTTCAGTAAATAGTTAATTTTTGTAATTATTTAAAAATTAAAAATTAGTCGAATTTTTTAAAATTCTTGTTAAATTTAATTTGCTATTATTAAATTTAATTATATATGTAGTTTCCAATTAAAAATCAGAAAATTTTATTGTACCTCCAATGCAAAAAAACGTCATAACTGGAGTACTAGAGAACGAAAAAATATTGTTTAATTAAAATATAGTTTTAGATAACCCGAAATAGTTAACCATAAACAGTTGTGGTCTAACTCCATTTTGTAGTTTTCTTAGCAGTAAAAAATAACTAAATTTGAAGTTATTTTAAAAGTAAGTATATTTGTCGCATTTCTACCCAGGTAGAAATTGCCAACGTTACAACAAAAGTTGTACTGGGAGAGCACTGTTTTTGACGAAATGCCGGTACTACTTAAAACGTGCTTTGCCAGTACTGTTTACTGAAATTTAACGAGCTTTTTTTAATTTGTTAAAATTAAAAATTTTATAAATTTTACGTATTTTTACATTTATTACACAATTATTTATGTAAGAGAGACATCGCCATTCTTTTCTTGTGAAGTTTCGAAAGAATACATTAAAAATCTGTGATCTACACTAAGAGGTCAGTAAAGTTCTAGCAAACTACTAAATTTGTTATTAAATGTACTGGGATAATACCAAAAAAATAAAATCCCAAGCCTGCGCCAACGTTGGGAACTAACTACGGCCAAGCGTTTATTGGTGTTATCATTTCGACAACATGCCAGTACAGTGAAAGTTAAAAATCCGACGCATTGCCAGTACATGTACTACCGCCTCCAATACCGGGCCAACATTGTGCCGTTTGTATTTTTCTACCTGGGTAACTATATAAAAAATAATGTTTTATTAAAATATAGTTGTAGATAACCGAAAATAGTTAACCATAAACAGTTGTCCATATTTTAGTTTTTTATGAGTAAAAAATAACTATATTTCTAGTTATTTTAAAAATAAATACATTTGCGCATTTCTAACTGCATTTATTATTGTTTTAAATGTCATTTTCGACAGATTATACCAACAAATTTTTCGAGTGCGGAGAACAATATTTACGATTAAATAAATTAATTATACCCTACACCACTGCGTGGATAAATCGAACTACGTTCGATTTAACGTTGTCCGTCCGTCCGTCCGTCCGTCCGTCTGCCTGTCTGTCTGTCTGTCCATGCATTCTTGTGAACACTCTACAGGTCGCAAATATTAAGATGTTTTGATGGTATTTGGTACACCGACTTACGTCAGCCCAAGGACAACGCCTATTGATTTTGGTTGACATCGGTCCATGTTTAGACCTAGTGCCCATATAAAGGTACCCCACAAAATTGTCTTTTTTACACGCTGCAGATCGCAAATACCAAGATATTTCAATGCAATTTGGTACACAGACCTATGTCGGGCCAAGAACGGATCCTATTGATTTTGGTTGAAATCGGTCCATGTTTAGACCTAGTGCCCATATAAGAGTACCACCCAAAATTTTCTTTTTCACACGCTGCAGGTCGCAAATACGAAGATATTTCAATGAAATTTGGTACACAGACCTATGTCAGCCCAAGGACGACGCCTATTGATTTTGGTTAAAATCGGTCCATGTTTAGACCTAGTGCCCATATAAGAGTACCGCCCAAAATTTTTTTTACACGCTGCAAGTCGCAAATACAAAGATATTTCAATGAAATTTGGTACATAGACCTATGTTGGCCCAATGACGAAGCCTATTAATTTTGGTTAAAATCGGTCCATGTTTAGACTTAGTGCCCATATAAGGGTCCCCCCAAAATTGGCTTCGTTACACGCTGCATGTCGCAAATACGAAGATATTTCAATGAAATTTGGTTCGTTGACTCACATGGTCCCAAGGAAAAAGCCTATTGATTCTAAATAGGATCGGTCCATATTTGGACCTATCGCCCATATGGGCTATATTTTCGATTTTCTCTTCTTTTATGATTTTATAGAAAATTTCGACACAAGTCTGTTTTAACCCATTCAAATTTCGGATCCAAACATTAGTTGGCTTTAAATCAGACTGGTGTAGGGTATTATATAGTCAGCATGCCCGACTTTAACTTTTTTACTTGTTTTTGTATAATATTAATCAACTTATAGTAGAAAGCTGGACTTCTACTATAATAAATTAATTAAACACAAAATGGGTAAATTTACATTGAGAATGCGTAAACAAGTTTCAAAAAAGGTGTAATTTTACTATTTTTGTGCGTAAATTCTCCAAAGAAAATACTTAATGCTGCCCAGAAATAAAAGAATAAAATTGGTTTTAAAATATTTTGTTAACAAAAAGTGTCAATAATATTTAAGCCTAATACAAGCCTCAGATTTTGAGTAGATTTTTCTCTCGAAACACACTTTTTCCTATTGAAAAAGCCTCAGATTCCGACTATCTTTTCTTATAGATTCAGGGCACTTTTTCCTAAGAACATCATATTATGAGAACTTTTTCCGGCTGTTTTTTGGCTTAAAATAAAATTTGTTGAATTTAACAAATTCTTTTGTTAAATTTAACAAATCTAAATTTAAGTAAAAAATTTGTAAAACTACAGTTTTATCTGTAATTATACTGAGTCGTAGAATTTATCCAAATTTAGGGTCCCGGGACCCTCCCCGGGCCTAGTACATATCAGTGAGGGCATAAGGGTACTCTAATGGAGCAAACATTTTGTCCGTTTAGTTTGCGCGATATGGGCCATTTTATTAAGTGGAAAATTTTTATTAAAAATTCCTGAGGATATACAGGGGTAGTCGAAATTTGCTCTATCTCTCTTAGTTTCCGAGATATGGGCCATTTTAAAAATCGGGAGGGAAAAAGCGCCATCATTAAAACTTCGGATACATTGGTGGCGCCATCTACCGGGTAATAACAGTAACATGAAAATATTATACTTTAACAATAAATTTTGTAAAATTTAACGAATGGGTTCTTAAAAATAAGTTTTAACTATTTTGAAAATTAACACTCACAATTAGTTAAATTACTGAGGATTTTTAGTATTGTGTTAAATAAAGATAATTAAAATCTTTGCTCAAATCAGTGTTTAAACTATGCTTATGCAAAAAATCAAAAATATGTGGTTACATATATCATTACAAATGTTGAAAAAATATTGAGTCTATAAATAGATTTCAGAAAAGTTCACAGAAAAATCTAGAACATCTAGGTCGTGGTAGATCCCTTGCGATTAATTTATGTTAAAAATAATGATGAAAATAAGCCATTATTATAATAATAATGGAAAAAGTAATTAGTTATTAGTAACTCATTATTATGTATTATAAAATATTGCAAAAAGTAGGTCGGAGCTATTAGTGATAGTCTAAAAAATATTGATGTGTCGTTACTGTTTCTACAATGGGGACAAGCATATCACCTAAATTGGATCACGAAATCATTGAAAGAAAAACATCTGTTTTACTTTGTTATCAGCACAAGATATTTCAAGTTAATGATTAGTTACAAAAAATCATTCAGTTTAATAAATTACACAAGTCTACAATTTTTTGCACAGATTTCTGCTAAAATTATTTTCAAATGCTTTGTTATCTTAAACATGAAGCTCAAGTCAAAAATGTTTCACCAAATCGCCTCTCAAATTTGTGGCCCCTTCTTTTTTTATAGCTCAACCTGGGATCGATAAAAAAAAGAAGGGGTCATTTTAATCGTATCCAAGTTCATCTTGGATAAGATTCAAATTTAATCTTATCCAAGTTCTTTTCAAATTGGGGCATCCAGTAATATCCAGTTAGATCTCTCAAATATTAAATTAAATCAAAACTGATCTCAAAATTGAGGAATCCAATAACATCAAATTAAGGTCGTGGTAGATCCAACAATAACCCGTGCGATTAATTTAGATCCAATTAAATACTAAATGATAATGACATATTGAATTAGATATTAGCTTACTCAGCCACACACTGCTATAAAACTGACTGACTTTATGAGACAACGTTATTGGGTTCTATATAATTATATAAATTTATATATCATAAATTCCAGGAAAAATCACAAAAATAGCATTTTTTAACCACATGTCTTCTGATTTTTATCAAATTCGGCATACGAATGCTCTATTTAAGCGTTAAGGTAAATCAATTCTTATTTCCTTAAAATTCCAAAAATTCTCGAATTTATTCACAATTTTCGTTTGTAAAAAAATTAAAAAATATTATAATTTGTCTGACTTTGAAACGCCTACAGCATAGATTTCATAGAAATCTCACTCTTCTTCTTCTTTTGTCAACAAACAAATTTTTACACATGCATTGAAATTTTTTCATGAGATACGTGCACTTACAGCGAATGTGAAAGAGTAAGATA
Source organism: Leucophora obtusa (assembly GCA_949987735.1). Taxonomy (NCBI): domain Eukaryota; kingdom Metazoa; phylum Arthropoda; class Insecta; order Diptera; family Anthomyiidae; genus Leucophora; species Leucophora obtusa. The sequence goes on from OX465296.1 coordinate 183,695,259, forward strand.
TCTATGTAATCTATGACCTACAGTTTCGATAGTTGAAACAACAAATAAAATCTAATATGACAATATCATATTAGAATTTAGACTTGAGGTAGAATATTTAATATGAAAATACAGAAATTCCGAAAAAACAATTTTTGTATTTTTTAATGCAAAAATTAAAAATAATTGTTGAATCGAAAGCATAACACGGCTGTCTCATTCAAAATATTTGTTTTGGGGTAAAGTTCGTTGTTTTTACAAAGTTATTGACAACGAACACACAAATTTACCTACAAATAGTACCCAAAGGGTACTTTTATGAAATTGTTGCTTTCAGAAAGGAATTGATTTATGGCTGATTTTAAAGTGTATTTGCAATTTGTTCTCCGCTTTAGGTTTTTATACCCTACACCACTACGTGGTCAGGGTATTATAAGTTTGTGCTGATGTTTGTAACAGCTTATTTTTTTGTAGTAGCTTTTATTAATCATATATGGCCCCCAGGGCTTTGGTTATGTAATTTGAAGTAAATAAATGCTGTATTTATTATTCAAAAAAAAAAAAAAAAAATAAAAAAAAACATATTGGTCCTAGACCCACCTTATAGTATACCGATCGGCTCAGAATTTTTTTTATTTCGATTTAACGATGTCCGTCCGTCTGTCCATGCATTCTTGTGCGCACTCTACAGGTCGTAAATATTAAGATATTTTAATGAAACTTGGTACACCGACTTATGTCGGCCTATTGATTTTGGTGAACATCGGTCCATGTTTAGACCTAGTCCCCATATAAGGGTCCCCCCAAAATTGGCTTGGTTACAAACTGCAGGTCGCAAATATTAAGATATTTTGATGAAATTTGGTATACCGACCTTTATCAGTCCAAGGACGAATCCTATTGATTTTGGTTAACACCGGTCCATGTTTAGACCTACTGCCCATATAAGGTCCCCCCAAAATTGGCTTGATTACAAACTGCAGGTCGCAAATATTAAGATATTTGAATGAAATTTGGTTCGCTGACTCACATTATAGAAAATTTTGACACAAGTCCCATTTTAACCCATTCGAATTTCGGATCCAAACATTAGTTGGCTTTTAACCAGACTGGTGTAGGGTATTGTATAGTCGGCATGCCCGACTATAACCTTTTTACTCGGTTTTAAATTAATTTATTTGAAAACCTTAGCATTTTTACTACAAACTAAATTTATCATTTTTTGGAATGAATGTGATAACAAAAAAAAAAGTGTAAACAATTTTCTTGATTATTCGTTATATTTCAAATATATTTAGCTCAACTAAATGGATGTGCTAGTTTGACCCATAAAGGTTTAATCCTGGGGCAGGTGTTGAAAAAGACTGCTTGAAATATGGAATTCCGATTTTAAGGAACTTTATTGACTTTAAATTCATGTTTAGCAGCTAAAATACTTTTGAAATATATTAGTAAAGTTAAGTGGAAACAATTTAATTTTTGTAGAGTAGTGTTATCAATTTAAACAAAGAAATTCCTATCATTTTCTTTATTTTCTATAAAATGCGTTATTGGAACATCTGTGCATCAACGTCTTTTATACAAGTCGATCAGAGCCGACTTTATGAAAAAGCTTAAACACATATTAAGTTTCTAACAATGGAATATATTGCCAAGTGGTAAGTAGTTGGCAAGTACTTCTTTTGAAAAAACAGCAGAATCTTTTGTAAAACAACTACTAAACGCGCATTTACACGCGAGAGAAAACTGCTAGTGAAAGAATCTAAATATATCTATTGTGAATGATTTAAGCTATTTAGGGGTGTTTACTCTTTGCTCTATGTTAGGAAAGCAAATTTTTCAAGCGTTCAGTGCTTTGGTAGTGTTTCTTATTTATAATACCAACCATAATGTTATGCTGGGTTATATATTAATAAGCAGATCTGTGCAACTTTGTGTAGGGTAAAATAATATTCAATAATTTGTTTAAGAAAATAATACAATTTAAATTTTTTCTATTTTTTTTTCTTATCAAAATATTTTGCATTCCATTGTTTAGAATAAAGAAAAACATAGACTAGAATATTTTCAACATTAGTAATATAGAAATTCGTGTCAGTTATTATTATTTTTTGTGCTCAGATTAGCAATTACCTAATTATTTAAAAATGCCATTCAGTCTGGAAGAATGTGCCAGCAAGTAAAAAAGTAAATACTTTTATGTATGTATGTACGTAGTTTTTATTATTAATTATTTAAAATGATTATTAAAAAACAGAGTGTGCGAGGTTGCAGAGATAAGAAATACCCAGCCATATACGTATTATGTATTTTTATAAATGTTATCATTTCATTTTAAAATAAAGTTGCCATAAAGGTAATTAACTCATTAAGAACACGTCATGGATCCGCTGGAAATTTTTTTTTTAATCAAACTGTTTTTTGTATAAAGCGCCTTCTGGTGGAACTATTGGCAACCAAAGTGGAAATTTCGTCAAGATATTAATATTTAACGCCTGACGATTTTTTCGAAATTTAAATTTTAAATATATTAATAACAAAATATTTATACACAAATATAAAAAATTCTTATTTTTTTGTGTTAACCGAATTTTCAAATTTTTTAAATATCGAGAACCTATATTCAATACGCTCTATCGGAAGATTTTTCGAAAATGATTTTTTCATCGCAAACCCTTCACTGATGACGGGTACATCTCTGACAAAAATTTCAGAAAGAAAAAATGTATTTTAGTATCCTTTTTTCATTATTTGTTATTCGTCTATCGGTTATAAGATTTTATTTTTTCGAATGCAATATGGTCTATCGGAACATTTTGGTAATCGACTTAATAAAACTATAATATTACTACACTCTTAGAAATAAATTTGTAAAAATAGCAGAAAAAGTTTCTAAAAATTAGTTAAAAATGATGCTGCAGAAAAAACTGCTAAAATTAGCAGATTTTTTTACTAAATACTAGTAAAATGAGAACATCAAAATTAAAACTGTTATATTTGCAGAATTTTAGTAATATTTAGGCTAACTTCTAGTTAATTGAAAATAGCAAATTGTACTGTAAAATCTGCAGAAAATTTTGCTAAATATTTGTAGACTAAAAATAGCAAAAATAAACTGTTATATCTACAAAATTTTTGCTATTTTTAAGTTAAATTTAGTTGAATGCAAATAGCAATCTATTCTGCTAAAATTAGCAGAAATATTTGCTAAAAAATTGTGAACTGCTGTTTTCAAAAGGCTCGATTTTATTTGCATTAAAAAAAAATTTTAAAAAAATCTTCGAAAATTTTAAATTTTTTGGTGATTTTTTAGGGTACTAATTATTTAGCAAAATTTTTTGCTGATTTTAGCAGGTTAATTTGCTATTGTCCATTTACAAAAATTTAGCTCAAATATAACTAAAATTCTGTATATTTAACAGTTTTATTTTTGCTGTTCCTATATTACTAATATATAGCAAAAATAATCTGCTAATTTAGCAGTTTTTTCTGCAGCAACATTCCTAACTAATTTTTAGTAGTTTTAACTAAATTTTTTACGGACTTTTTTCTATTAGTGTACATATAGTGAACAAAATTGTACCCCTAAAATACTTTTTCGGAATTTTGAAATTCGGTTTTCCATTTAAAAATTAATAGAACGACGCACAGTGTCGTGATTTCATATAACGAGTGGCCATAAATAGAAGGAGTGGTTGTAAAAAGTTGAAATTTGGCACACGTATTTGATTTGACAAAAGAAAAAAAATATTAAAATTTCAAAAACTTTGGAGGAAGGATTCGTGTCCTTCCCATATATCCTGAAATTAAAAAACGTCATAAAAGATAGAAAAAAAGTCCGAACTTTATGAAATTTAGTATAGTCGTTTAGTTTGATACCCTTAATGATTTGACCAAATTTTATCCAAATCGGGGCAAGGACACGCCCATCTCAAAAATGTCCTTTTTCAAAAAAGTAAAAAAAAATGAAGAAAAAGTAAAATTTTTAAATTAATTTCATACACGAAGCACTTGTTACAAGAAAAATGTGTGTGTCAAATTTTTTCCAATTCGCAGCAAGGACATGCACTCCCGGCCACCGCCTAAATCTTGTATTAAATTTTTTTAAAAACGAAAAAAATTCAATGAAAAAAATTCAAATGGAAAGAAAAGTAAATGTTACTTTTTAATATTTACACTTGTTTTATTATTTAAATAAATTATAAAAAATAATGTTTTGAACAATTTTTATTTATTAAATACAATAAAAAAGAAAGTGTTAGAATTTGTTTACTCTATTCATCCGAATCACTTTCTTCAAGCTGGTTTATTAAATTTTCTTGATTATCCGCATAAATATTATTTTCCTCAATAATGAAATCATTTATTTCTTCACAACTCCTTTTACTTATTTTATCTTCTTTTCTACGTATAGATAACTTTGGTTCAGACTGCAAAACCATTATTTCTATTAGGTCTTTATTAGTATTTGTACGACTATTTTTTCGAGTATGGTTTAAACGAGTTTTTCTAAACACTTTATGAGTGGCTTCTATAACTTCCTCAGATAACATACCTACTGGAATCTTGGAGTTTTTTATAAATTCTGCTCCATGAACTAGTATTTTGTGGACAGTAACAGGCATACAATACCAAGAATATTTTTGAACATATAAATTCCATGTTTCTCTAAGCAGCTGTTGAAAATTTATAATATTTATTGTTTTACTGCTTGAAATAGTTTTTAAAATCAAAGAAAAATTTTTAATTAGTGATGGGTCAACCTGCGTTATGCTAGATGAGACATCAATGTTGCTGAAAAACCGTCTTGCAGTATTCCCATCATTTGTTGTACCAAAACCGGTTTTAACTTTATCTACATTTAATCCAAGCTCCTTTTTAAAATCTTCCTGAATTTTAGATTTTCTTTGATTTAAAATTTGCTTATCATCATTTTTTGAAACTCTCCAAATTTTTAGAGGCAACCTGTAAGCTATGTGTAATATACACTCAAAGAATTTTATCCATGCATGTAATGTTGATAATCCGTGTTTATGTAATTCTTCTCTTTTTTTAAGGTCCCTCTCAAATACTTGAATTAAATTCATTTCAGTGGGTTTTGCACCGCAAACAGAACAAGAAGAACTGCTTTTGTTATCAGCTAACACATTAAGAACAGCTCCATCTACCATTGTTAATCTCATGTCAAAATGAACGGTAAGGTTTTTTTTATCAGAAACATAATCAAATGTTTGCAAATTATCTATTTCTTCCTCAATAATTGCCCTTGTAGTTTTAACCAAATCCGAATTTTCTTTTTCCATATAATAGCATATTGGACGACAATACCTTATTGAGGAATGTTTTAAATTATTCCATAAACTCTTTTCTGTAGCCCAGTCTAAAAATCTTAATGGAACAAATGAAGCAACAAATAAATATTCATCCCGCGAATTTGGATCATTAAACTTTTGTTTGTAATTGCTATGGCCTGAACTACCATCAAATCCCCATTTAATTTCCAAAACTACATCATTTTGGGTTTCAAAATCATTTAAATCTAATAAACTTTTGGCTGTCATATTTAGAAAATTTTGTAATGGTATTTTTACTGACGTTTCTGATATTGATATATTTTCCGGAATATATTTTTTCTTTGCTTTTTGTAGACTATAATATGATGGAAAACAGTTCTTGTGCACATCATTTACAACCGTTCGCATATTTTCATATTGTCTATACGATAGATCATTATCTATTAATAATGCTAAAGCCTTTTCTACGGAAATAGAAGTTTCTGGAGTTGGGCTAGATACTCTTTGAGCAGCTCTTCGTAATTGCTCAGGGCATGTAGACCTCACAAGATCATCTACCTTTCTTCTTTTGGTTCGTTCAGCACTTTCATTAAAGCCTACTCTTGGTCTTCCCTTAATAAATAAAAAAAACATGTTATATATTATATTATAAAAAATAAATATTCACATAATGATATTACAATGTATATATCTTCTTCTTCTTCCACTTCTTCTTCTTCTTCTACTTCTTCCACTTCTTCATCAACTTCTTCCACATCAAAAAATGAATTTAGCCAGAAAAAGTTTTTGTTTTCAAACACAGATTTCTTTCTGTAGCATTTTTCCCAACTTTTTTTTATTCTAGCTAGAATTGATTTAAGTCTTACAATACTTTTTTGTTGCAATTGTGTCTTAAATTTATCTTCTAAATGATTTTTAATTTCCATAAGGGCTAGGGAGTGTGTTGTATGTTTGTGCCAAATATTGAAAATTTGCCTAATTTGCACTTGCCTTGACACTGAAAAAGTGAAAAAAATTGACTATTCTGCCAAGCTCTGCAAAAGAGACCCATTTTTTTTTAATGTACATACTTGTATCAATATTATATTAAAGTATCAAAAATAAACTCGAATAAACTTTTTTTTAGACCTTCTATAAACTTGTAAGTTGTAAAAAATTTTCTCTCTGTTTACATTCAGAATAACGGTACAAAACACATGATGAATTAAATGTAAAAAAAAATATGTTACCATATTTTAGTAATGCCATTCTTTAATATTTATAAACAATTTAACTGCATTATCGACAATTTACGTTAAATTAACCCATTTGTATATACGCTATTTTTCACGTTTTTTGTTTGCATACTTACCAAAAACTTTCAACTTTGATTGGCTATAACTTTGTCAAAAATATTTTTTTTTTCAAAAATTCTTTTTCATTATTGTAATTTGAAATCTAGTTTATCAAACTGTTTTAACAGATTTTTAAAATTCCAAAAGTCGTTTTTTTTTATTTTTGGCCGCTGACACCACACAGTGCGACGTGCTCACTACGGGAAAACATAAAAAGTAACAGATTAATTTTTGAACACCGCTGCGATTTAAGAAAAAAATATAGTATTTTAATAAATGGTGCTTTTGGATATTGACTTCCCTATTATTTAAAACGATCTTTGGTGTAATTATACCCTACGTGGAGAGGGTATAATAAATTTGTACTGTTGTCTATAACATCAAAAAATATTGGAGCCAGACCCGCGTTATAGTATACCGATCGTCTCAGAATCACTTTTTATTTCGACTTAAAGATATCCGTCTGTCCGTCTGGCCGTCCGTCTGTCTGTCCATGCATTCTTGTGCGCACTCTACAGGTCACAAATATTAAGATATTTTGATGAAATTTGGTATACCGACTTACGTCGGCCCAAGGACGAAGCTTATTGATTTTGGTTAAAATCGGTCCATGTTTAGACCTAGTGTCCATATAAAGGTCCCCCCCCCCAAAATTGGTCTGTTTATACGCTGCAGGTCGCAAATACGAAGATATTTCAATGAAATTTGGTACGCTGACTCACACGGTCCCAGGGACAAAGCCTATTGATTCCAGATAGGATCAGTCCATATGATGATGAGATTTGGTATACCGAATTACGTCGGCCCAAGGACGAAGCTTATTGATTTTGGTTAAAATCGGTCCATGTTTAGACCTAGTGTCCATATAAAGGTCCCCCCCCCCCCAAAATTGGTTTGTTTACATGCTGCAGGTCGCAAATACGAAGACGGTCCAAGGGACAAAGCCTATTGATTCTAGATAGGATCGGTCCATATTTGGACCTATTGCTCATATGGGCTATATTTTCGATTTTCTCCTCTTCTATCATTTTTTAGAAAAATTTGACACAAGTCCATTTTAACCCATTCGAATTTCGGATCCAAACATTAGTTGGCTTTTAACCAGACTGGTGTAGGGTATTATATAGTCGGCATGCCCGACTTTAACTTTTTTACTCGTTTTAGTCTATCAGCCTGTTTTAGGATGTTTATAATGTACCTGAAATGGTGGACTAAAATAACATGTTTGTCTTAGTTAAGTAAATGAATTGCATGGTTTTTTTTTTAGAATTGTACCAAAATATTATACAAATCTGCTCTCACGTAGACCTTTGTATCAGAGAAGTCTATTAAATTCACCCTATCAAAAATTTTTATTCGAATGTTTTTTGATGACAAACTATTCAGTAAAAATTAATAATAGTATTCAATAAACCATTCGATGCAATGTATTTAAATAACAATTTTTTTAAAACTGCAATGATGCCAAACTTATTCGCTTTTCCAGATTTAGACTTGGTCGAGCCAAAAATGATCCAACATTTGCACAATTAAGATCACTAAAGTATTTTCCAAGTGGTGAAATTATGTTTAAAGTGAACTTTAATAATGAATACAATACCTTACCTACCCAAATTAAAGAATACGCAGGATATACTGAACCAAAACCCTTCCATATAGGTCAACTCCCAATTCAGCCTACTAAATGGAAACATCTACAAGATTTAAAGCCTGTTATACCACCAGAATATCATTACTTTTATGATAACACTGTGATACAAATGGTAGGGGTCAGTGATCGGGAAGGGTTCAAACTACCGGGGAAAGTTATATCGGTAAAAAAGAAGTTATACGTGTCCCGGCGTTTCGCTGGGTCAACCCTAGGGATCGAGATATATCTTTTTTTTGACATAACTCGAGAACCACTAGTCCGATTTTGCTCAAACAATTTTAAAAAAATTAAAAATTACAATTCCTTTAATCTGTTCATATAACATTTTTCTATATACTCAACAGTTTTGCCGGTAAAAATAAATGTATGAAGAAAAAAATATTTTTTGCCTAAAATATTAAAAAAAAAGTAATAAACAAAAGGTTATTGATTTTTATGGTAGCGGTAACAAACATTTATTTTTACCGGCAAAACTGTTGAGTATATAGAAAAATGTTATATGAACAGATTAAAGGAATTGTAATTTTTAATTTTTTTAAAATTGTTTGAGCAAAATCGGACTAGTGGTTCTCGAGTTATGTCAAAAAAAATATATATCTCGATTCCTAGGGGTGACCCAGCGAAGCGCAGGGACACGCATAACTTGTTTTTGACCGATATAACATTTCCCGTTGGTTTCATCCCATCCCGATTTTGACTGTCGCATAGTGTAATTTAGCTCAGATGAAGTCAAAGTAACAGCAAGAGATGAAGAAATGTCCAATTCTAATAATTTTTATAAATAAATCGTTATGCTCGAAGTCAATTTCAACCGAAAATCGTTCCGTTTGACATGGAATGACTCATATATTAACCCTTTCACTACCGACTTTTTGTTTGCGGATGTATCGTTATTTTGACTTTAGATTCTTGTTAAGGGTCCTCAAATTAGAAAAAAATTATGCAACATATTTTGCACCCTCCCCCTCCTACCCACAAAAATGACGGTCGAAAATCGATTTTTTCAAACTTCTGAGCCCCGTTTTACTTCTTAAACATTTGAGTAGCTAAAAATCTCATTCACATCATAAAACGAAGCTATATGCCAAATTTCAATTATCCATCTTCATTAGTTTAGGAGAAACACCAAAACCCTCTTTTCATGGAGATTATGATTTCTTCAAAAAATTAGACTTCATTAACAAATATCGCGACCATATTGTCATGTTGAACTGCTTATATATATAATGATTTTTATTTTAAGTCCAAGATCCTAATAAACTTATTTGTAAAAAGTATAAAGTTTTTTTGAACTATTAAATTTTATATATTCTTTTAAAGGTGCCCTACGGGGAAAGGGACCGGTCCCAGATGACACGCAGGATAGGTCCCAAGGGGGGGAAATGACCATTTGCCACAGTTTAGACACCTTGTGACAGTAAGGTGGTGTGTCTAAAAATAGCTTTTCAAATAAACTAAGTAAAAAAATTAAGAATTAAAAATAATCTACTTGGCGTCGAAGTAGGGCTCGATAACACAACCTCCTGCTTGTAAGGCAAACGCTCTACCGTCTGAGCTAATGTTGCTTATGCGTGATGCTGGCTGGCTGATCGTAAAGTTATATATTTTTCGCTTCTGTTCAAATAAAAAAGAAAAAGAAAAAACAAACAAAACCAGCAAATAAAAAAAAATGGAAAAGAAAGAAAATAGAAAAGAAAACAACACTAACACACACAAAAATATAGTGGAATTGGCTTCAGTATGCCCCCGATAGACCGGTCACGGGATAGGTCCTTTAATGGCAGTTGACTCGTTTTTTGCGTTGGCCATAATTAAATTAAAAATTAGAAAATTACCTCAAAAACTCTGATAATATAAATAAAAATTTTAAAAATTGCCCTTAGGTTAAAAAGAATATTAAATGAAATACCAATTGTTAAAATTAAAACAGCTTTAACATTAAAAATCGTTGAAAATACAAAACTTAAAATTTTTTAGAAAAAAATTATAAAAATTTAAAATGAGAGCAAAAATAAATAAATCGTAAAAAAATAAAATTCAAAATAAATAAAAGAGTAAAATAAATAAAAAAATATTTTAAAAAATATGCCGGGAATTTTGCTTTTTATTTCGGTATCGGTCCGTTAGAACATTAATATAATTGCAAATTATATCATAAAATATGAAATTTTCATATTTAACAAATATTGTGGAAGATAGATTACCTCATATTTAAGGAATTTAGAATAAAACAGTTTTCTCCTTGTCCTGAAAAATCGTCTTTTTTCCGATAGAGCGTATTGAATATAGGCTCTCGATATGTTGCTTTTCGATCTCTTTTAAAAAGCCTAACATTATAACCTTTACAAATGCACAGGGAAAACACCCAGGTAGAAAAATACAATCGGCACAATGTTGGCCCGCTATTAGAGGCGGTAGTACATGTACTGGCAATGCGTCGGATTTTTAACGTTCACTGTACTGGCATGTTGTCGAATTGATAACACCAATAAACGCTTGGCCGTAGTTATTTCCCAACGATGGCGCAGTCTTGGGATTTTATTTTTTTGGTATTATCCCAGTACATTTAATAACAAATTTAGTAGTTTGCTAGAACTTTACTGTCCTCTTCGTGTACATCACAGATTTTTAATGTATTCTTTCGAAACATCACAAGAAAAGAATGGCAATATCTCTCTTACATAAATAATTGTGTAATATATGTAAAAATACGTAAGATTTATAAAATTGTTAATTTTAATAAATTAAAAAAAGCTCGTTAATTTTCAGAAAACAGTACTGGCCAAGCACGTTTTAAGTAGTACCGGCATTTCGTAAAAAACAGTGCTCTCCCAGTACAACTTTTGTTGTAACGTCGGCAATTTCTACCTGGGCAGTTTTACTATGAGAACCGAATGGTTGGAGTCACCTACAAATTTGTTTTTGACAACAGAAATTTGGTCAACACAAAATGGTTTCGATTGAAACAGTACATTTGAATTGTGCCAGAAACACAATTGATTGCGACATCACAGTGGTTCCAAACAAAAAAAAATGGTAATAATCTTCTAAACTACTGAGACAATCGAAAAAAATGTTCACAGGAACTGGAAAGAAAGATCTAGGATTTTAGAAAATTAGTATCGTAGCCACGCTGTTTTATCACAGGGTGTGCTACAGGGTGACAAAGTTGACCATCTCGGGTATACAAAACCTTTATTGTGGTGCAACTTTTACAAATGCGAACCGGTTTTGCTGATTTTAGACTTCTTGTAATCTATGTTATAAGATAAATAAAAAAATGCTTCAAGTACCATAGTATCTCTTATAGTTTAAAAAATATTTAACTTTGAATTTCAAAATATTAATTTTTTACCTTGACTTTGTTTTGTTTTCTCCCAATAAGTTTTTCATTATCAGAACAAAATGTTTGAAATTTTGTTGTGTCATTGCCATTACCCTTCTAAATTTTATAATGAAAACTATTTTCAATTATCTCGAGCCGTTTATCACTGATAGTTTTTTAAAGTCAAAACTTTTATGCGTGTCCTGAAAATGGCATTTTTTTTTGCAAAAAGGGGGGGTTACTTCATTCACTTTTATATCCAAATTTTTGAAAGCTTTTTAACATTTTTGGATATTTTCTAAAAGCATGAGCTTCAGAAATGCTTAGTAGTCCAATTCAGAATATTGGTCGAAAATTATGAATTTTCTAACAAACTTTAATGTTTCTGAATGTGGCAAAAAAAGTCACGCCACTTATATCAATTTTTTTTAATTTTGAACAAACATGTTCCACAGGATTTGCCCCTAAATTTTCCGCCGCCAGCTTAAGAACATCGATAGGGGAGAAAACTTTGTGGAAAGGGTCATATTTTCAAAATCATTTTTTTATTTGTAAAAAAATATATGAAATTTACTTAGTTTTGTAAAATTTGTTTTTTTTTTGGTAAACAGTTGTCATACACTGAAAAAATCGTTTCCCCACTGTTAATAGTTATTTTTACATAGAAAGTTAATTTTCTATATAATATTTTGAAATAAAATGTATTGCAATTTTCTATATAATATTTGAAATAGTTTTTAATATTTTTTTATATTAACAAATTAGACTTATTTATCTATTCAACGATATATAAAATGTTTATATAATTTATTCCATCGAGTCAAACTAAAGCACTCAAAACAGACACCTCAGGTCAAAATTTAATATTCACTAATTTTTCTATGCTTAGTAGACTGGCCCTTATTTGTTACGTTGTTCCGAATCCCGCTCCCCGAGCCTTTTTTTCAGCTCAATTGAAGAATTTTTAAGCCATCCTTAAAAATTTTGAATGCGATTTACAAGGGGGAAAAATAGCTTTTTTGGCTTATTTTTAAAACACTGGCTCTTAAATAATCTAGACTGAATTATTTTTCTTAAAAGGCATAAAAATCCAAAATTGGTTGGAAAATATTGAAGTAATTGTAATTCGCCCAGACCATTGTAGGGTTAAAATGACATATATGTGTAATGAAAATCGAAAAAAATTAATAAGTTTTCAAAAACTTAAAATGTTATACTCAAGTTTTATTTCTAAGATCTATAAGTATTCAAATATAATTTATTGTCTCTCTTGAATTATGTTAACCTAGTCCCAGGCATGGCCAAATATGGGATATTTTTTTGTTATTAATTTTTGTTTTTTTAGCTAGCTCTAACATAATCTCTTTAAAGTTTTTACTAATTCAGTTAAAGGATATTGTTTTCTATGAAACTTTTTTTCTATGAAACTTCGACAACGTTAACCCTTTCTATACCAAGGTCAAAAGTGAAATATTCAAATTTTTTAAAATTGACCTTGGTATAGAAAGGGTTAACGTTTAAAGTCAGAAGGTCTTGAGTACAATCCCGTTCAATGACATAAAACTTGTTTTGTTTTTACATTATTTTATATTTTTTTTTATAAAATTATATTTTTTTATTACAACAAAACAACAATTTCTTAGCAAAATTCGACTATATTCATCAACATAGTCTCCTTCAAGAACGAAACAATCACTCCAACGCCTTTCTAACATCTCGAAACCTTTTCTGCAGAATGATTTATCCTTGGCTTTAAAATACGCCTCCATCTCGGCAATCACCTCTTCATTCAAACCAAATCTCTTTCCAGCGAGCATACCTTTGAATTCTGAAAACAGGTAAAAATTCGCTGGGAGCCAAATCTGGCGAATACGGTGAGTGCGGAAGCAATTGAAGGTGTAATCAATGGTACCCAACGACTTGTGACACTGCGCATTGTCTGGGTGGAAGAGCACTTTTTTCTTCTTGATATGGGGCCATTTTTTGCGATTTTCTCCTTGAAACGCACCATTTGGGCCATCACTATCATGATCGGTATCACCACATTCAAAATAATACGTCTGTTGGCTGGACAGAAAAATTTGTTACCTTAACAATATTTATTCCTTTTTGGCTTAAAATAAACTTTGTTGATTTTAGCACTTTTTTTTGTTAAATTTAACAACTCTAAATTTAAGTAAAAAATTTGTAAAACTACAGTTTTATCTGCAATTATACTGAGTCCTAGAATTTATATCAATTTTGCTCTATCTCTCTTAGTTTTCCAGATATGGGCCATTTTAAAAAATCGGGAGGGAAAGAAATAGCGCCATCTTTAAAACTTCGGATACACTGTTGACGCCATATAGCGGTTAATAACAGAAACATGAAAATATTATATTTTAACATTAAATTAGTTTTAAATAATTTTGAAAGTTAGCACTCAAAATTATTTGAATTATTTAATTGAAAAAAAAAAATTTTTTAATACGGGAAAATTAAAAGTTTTTCTCGCGGGTTTTTGTGTGTTTCTGGTCGTAAAAAATACTACGAGAGGTGATTTAATTAAATCCATTTGGTAAGTCTATAAAATAAAAGTGGATTATTGGAACTATTAATAAGTATTTCGTGCTAATCGAGAAAACCGCGGAAAGATTCGCGCATAAAATTTAAAAAAAAATAGTGGAAATTTTGTGATAGATTATCAAATTAAGGCAATTTATGTGATCAGCACATCAAAGTGAGTAGAAAAATAATCGCTGTGCATGATTTTGTATCTTTTTGTAATTGCGAGTCAAAACTGTGGGTTGTCCAGGGGTTCCTCACATACTTTTAAAATATTTAAAACATGATTGGTTCACATTTCATAAATTCGAGAGTGATTTCTATGCGCTTTTTTTATATTTAAGAATTAAATTCAGTAGTCTTGTACTTCATTCAGTAGTCTTGAGCTTTGATACATGATTCATTTTGCATTTGATAGGCTGATTCCAAATTCTTAAATGTAAGTTACCCAAAATTGATGGAACACTTGTTTTTCTGAGAGTGGTTTTCAAAAGAATTTTTTCCTATAACGGTACACAAATTAAGAAAATGTTGTTCTATGTATGTTAGAGAAAAAAATTCATTCTTTACTACCATCGTAACAAAAAGGCTTAAGCTATTTCAATGCGTTTTGTATAGTATTTTAAAATTCGTAGAAAGCTATTTTTCGCGTTTTTAATCACGATTTTCTCAAAATTGAGAGGTGATAGAGAATTCGGAATAGAGGTTTGGAATCAGCAAGTAAAATACTAAAAGTATGTATCAAGCTTCTACCAACAGCGACTTTTCATTTTGTACTAATAATAATTCGTTTCAAATTGTTGTAATATTGGTCACCATTTTTGGTTTTAATTATTCAAGACAGATTTTGGCTCCCTGAACCAATAAAAAAATTAATTTTTCCTATTTCCTTATAACGAGGCCAATTTCTGTAAACTATCACAGAAACCTAAACCCTAAATAGCAAAAATTTGTGCACGATTTTAAGTACTAATATAATTTTTATAAGTTTTGGTAAAGTAGGGGAAATGCACATCGAAAATACTTACATGTTTGGTTAAAGCTGCGCTTTAGATTTTTTTTTTTTTAATCATCATTACAAGTTTAATTTATTAAAATATCTTATGTAGGGTGAATTGTTCTAAAATAGCCTTGGTTAAATTTCTTAACCACAGAAATTTCTATGGTTAAATTTTAGCATTGATTAGAAGAAATGCTTGGTTAAAATTTAGATAAGTTATTCAAAAAATATGTTTACCAGTGGTTAAGGCTAGTGGAGGTCTTAACCAGGGTATAAATTGAGATAAGTTAACGGGCCTTAGAGAACTTTTTAAGTTCCAAAACGACTATTGTCTTTCAAAAATATATATCTTTAACGCCTCTAATTTAGCACCTTTTCTCTGAGAAAATAACGCCTCTAAAAATGGGAGAGTTGTAATAACCAAAAGAGTTATAAGTTTTTATATGATGTGGCTCTTGGCCTTCAAAGAGAAATCATTATAAGTATAAGCAGTTCAACATAGCGATATAGTCGTGATATTTGTTAATGAAGTCTAATTTTTTTAATACATCATAATCTCCCAGAAAAGGGGGTTTTGGTTTTTTTCATAAACTAATGAAGATAGATAATTGAAATTTGCTTTGTTTTATGACGAAAAGAAAATCAACCAAAGGATTTTTGGCTATTCGAATGTTTAAGGCGTAAAACGGGGATGAGAAGTTCCAAAAAATCGATTTTCGAACTTCATTTTTGTGGATAGGAGGGGGAGGGGGCAAACATGTTACATATTTTTTTTAATTTGAGTACCCTTAATAAGAATCTGAAGTCAAAATAACGGTAATATCCGCAAACAAAAAGTCGGTAGTGAAAACGTTAAAATTAAAAAAAAAAAATAAGAAAAACTCTAAAAAGAGGCCCTGCAAAAGAAACTGCCAAAACTAGCAGAATTGGTTTGCTAAATATTAGTAAGATAAAAACAGCAAGAACAAAATTCTAGCTATATTTGAGTTAACTGAAAATAACAATTCACCCTGCTAAAATCAGCAACAACTTTTGCTTAGTTTTATTCGACTGAAAACATCATAAATTTTTTAGTTTTCATACCATATGTAGATTTTTTTTAATATGAATTTTTTTAATATGAATTTAATATGAAATTAGGACTCCACTATTGTTAAGCAATTATTATTATTATTATTTTTTTGTTATTTTAACCTGCAAATTGTTACTTTCTTTCAACAAAATTTAACTTAAATATAACTAAAGCTTACACACTACATGTGTTTGTATGTTTTTCATACAAGAGTGTAGTTACGTCTTTTTGCATTAAGAAATGCAAAAAGACGTAACTACATGTAACTACATGCACTTGTAGTTACGTCCGTTTGAATTTATTTAATAAAGTCGCCATTTTTGATCGTAGAAGTCTAAAATTTTGTGTGAACATGTAGTTTGATAAAACGAACCATAATCAATAAAAAACTCGATTTCGAATTTTTGTGTAGTTACGTCCGTTTGCATTTAAGGTGACGATATAGTCATATCACTGAGGCATATAATGCCAATAAAATATCTTAAAAGGATAATATAAAGTAGTTTACATATGTATATCAAAAAATAAAATAAGTAAAAATTAATAAAAAAAAAATAAAAAAAGGAAAAAAAAAATTTTTTTCAATTTTATGTGTTTCATAAATCATTGGACGTTATTTTTCACATCGTTTTGAGATTTTTTTCTCCTCTTTATTCACACTTTTAAGTTTATTTCAGCAAAAAGTCCGTTTAATTCGTCTGTGCCACCATAACACCGTGTCGTCATTTTCGCACTTGTTTTGTCCGATGTCCAGTCCGATAAGGATTGCATCTCCTAATTTTATACCCTTCTTGATAAAACAAGAAGCAATGTGTAAACTTTAGTAAAATGTTTACTTTACATTCTAAAAGCAATCAAATGAATGCACCTACGTATAAACAGACTTATACAATTCGTTCAATCATATAGCAAACAGTTCATCCATCCATCCATCTATTTATCTATCCATAGCACCAACCAGTCATCTATCAGTTTAAAATGTCGATAAATAGCTGGCAGTGTAATACAAAATGGCAAATGACGACAAAGAGAATACAACTACGTACTCATACGAAGTGGTAAGTAAGTAAGTAGTTGGCTGAGTAAATGATATGAGTGATTTTTGCTACCACCGAAAAAAAAGAAAATGAATTGAATATTTGCACATCCATGTCATGCCACACCATCCTCGTAAAAATACACTTACACACCCTCAAAATGTCCAAGGCATGGTTGATAAATATTGAGCTTCCAATATTACAGAATTGGTTTAGAAATCTCATTACTATGATACGAGTATTTTATTTTGTTTTCTTACAAGGAAGGTCAGCGGTGTGGTTACCTAGTGTCTTGACTTGCAATAAAATGATAGCAACGAATTGTCAAAATGATTTCATTTCAAGTGAAGACACTCAATTTTAATTTTAATGCAATATCATGATTTCGCTGACATGCAAACGGCTCTTGAAATCACGCCTGCCATCAAATTTAAATTTTCGTTTTAAATTTAATTTTGTAATAAAAAATATAAGAAAATTTGGTAAAAAAAAGAATGGGAAAAAGTTAAGTTATTTAAATTTTTAGATAGAAATTAATGTTTGATAAAATTTTGTGTTTTTCGAAGAAAATTCTATGATATTTCTTAGCCATGAGATGGTCAAGTGTTCTCCACCACTTTGGAGTTAATAACATTTTAACGTCTCTATGCAATTGTTTTGACATTTCTTGTCATATAATTATGGCATTTGAAGACACCGGATTAGCTCAGATGTTGCTGAGATTTCGATATGTGATAGAAGAGACAGGAAAAATAATCATGGAGACCTCTTTAGCAGTCCCATACCATATTTTAGGAATAAAATGTGTGATGAAAAATTATCCCATTTTTCGTGTTTTCGATTTTTGTTTCATACTTGTTCAAAGTAAATATGTATATAAGGGTGGACCTTATTTTTCAACTTGCGATATAAGGCCGCCCCCCTCCACAATGCTTCGTCCCATGGACAAAAATATAAAAAAAAATTTTTGTCTCAAATTGCGATTAAAGAAGAATTTTTTTAAAGATTAGAAAATAACTCAAACAAATGTGAAAAAAATATTTGGTGTGATTGCCTTTGCCGCCAAGAGAGGGCGCTAGACTCTGAGAATTTTATGCAAAAATGACTTAACAGAAAAATGGGTTTTAATTGTTTAACGAAAATAATTCTCAAACATACATTTTTTAAAAACTTGTTCGAAGATTTGTTTTTTTAATACAGGGTTAAAATGTTCCACAAAAATGTTCCTTGTAGTGTTTTACATAAGTTCGCTGAACACATCCTATACCTAAAATGGAACACTCCTATGGTTTCTCCAAAAATCCAGGTTTGTGGGACATTTGAGCACCAATTCTGAATAAGTACGAAATTAACCCTTAAACACATTTTAAGTTTTTACTTATTACTGGCACTTAAGTTAAATTTTCAATGCTGATGTCTTCAAAGACTTATAGTAGAATTTCATGACAAATATTTTAGCGGAACATTTTAACCCTCTAACTCTTCAACTTACGGGACGTTTTTGTCCGTTTTAAAAAGGGGCCAAAAAAGTCCCTTTAATTGAAGAGTTACAAGGTTAAAATGTTCCACAAAAATATTCCTCGTCGTGTTTTACATAAGTTCACTGAACATACCTTATGACTAAAATGGAGGATTCACATGGTTTCCTATTTTAATCATATTTAATTTTTTGTTTTAGAAAAATCATTTTAAGCGTTTAAAACCAATTTTTTGTAAAAGGCATTTTTTTTTATTAATAAATCGATTTTACCCAAATTTATATCAATTAACGTGCTAAATTTCATCGCAATCGGATAATTTTTGCAGGTTTTATAAAGATTTTAAAATAAAGGATATATGGCAGGACTAAGAGTCCTTGGTTCGATTTTGATAAAAATTGACACAAATGTTTCCAGTTTTATTTGTATCTCAATGGATACTTTTTGTAATTTTACGTCCATTTATGTAGCTATAATATTTTTAAAATTCAGGATCTATGGGAGGTAGGCGTGTCCTTGGTCCGATATTTCCAAAAATCGAAATTTTTCTTAACTACGAAGTTCTATATTAATATACCAAATCTCAAAAAGCTGTCTCCACTCCTTCTATTTTTGTCCACTCGTTATATGGGATCAAAGCACTGTGCCCCTCCCCCCCACCCCGTTCTTGAAATATGCCTTTGGATATAAAAATACACCATGCAAAACAATAAAGTTATCGTATAACGGGAACACGTGCCGCATCGGCCCTAAAATTTGAACTTTTTTGGCTTTTTTGAAAATGCTGTCTCTCACATAACTATATTTTTGAAAATGTAAATATAATCATAATCTAGGCTGAATTAACTTTCTGGTAATTTATAAAAATCTAAAATGGGTTGGAAAATATTAAGGTAATTCCAATTTCCTCAGAACATTGTAGGGTTAAAATGAGATAGATTATGAAAATCGTAAAAAATTAAATATTTTTTCCCAAAATTTACAATGTTATACTCTAGTTTCATTTCTAAGATCCACAGCTATTGAGATATATATTTTTGTCTCTCTCGGGTTATGATAACCTAGCCATACCTGGGGCCAAAGATGGGATTTTTATACCCTACACCACTATGTGGTCAGGGTATTATAAGTTTGTGCTGATGTTTGTAACACCAAAAGATATTGGTCGTAGACCCACCTTATAGTATACCGATCGGTTCAGAATTTTTTTTATTTCGATTTAACGATGTCCGTCTGTCTGTCTGTCCATGCAATCTTGTGCGCACTCTACAGGTCGCAGCTATTAAGATATTTTGATGAAATTTGGTACGCAGACCTATGTTGGCCCAAGGACGAACAAGTTTGATTTTGGTGAACATCGGTCCATGTTTAGAACTAGTGCCCATATAAGGATCCCCCCAAAATTGGCTTGGTTACAAACTGCAGGTCGCAAATATTAAGATATTTTAATGAAATTTGGTGCGCTGACTCACATTATAGAAAATTTTGACATAAGCCCCATTTTAACCCATTCGAATTTCGGATCCAAACAATACACCAGACTGGTGTAGGGTATTGTATAGTCGGCATGCCCGACTTTAACCTTTTTACTCGTTTTTTATAAATATGCAAAACTCTAGTTTTGAGTTTTTTAAAATTTTGTTCAACAAAATATAAATAAAAGTAGTCAACACATAGTGGTTTATTAAATACATCTTCCCAGCAAAATCTTTCATTACCAAATAAGTGGTTATATAATGAAACTAAAATTTTTACTACTTATAATTCGGCGTCAGTACTAGTTATTTTTGTTAGGCGAAGCCGTTTTTTTAAGCAGTCTAGCTTACGCCCGACTACGTATTTATTTATAAAGATAATGCGAATTAGGTAACTACTTATTTTTTAACCACTAGTAAGTATATAAGTAAGTCGTATTATTTAACAACTTGTAACCACTTATTTATTAACTGCGTATAAGCACACGAATAACTACTTTTTTTGGTAACTACTTATTTTATATACTTTTGTAATGCAGCGGATAAGCGGGTGCACAAATTTTGTGCGTTTTTTCATGCAGCGAATATGGACAACTACTTACAAAAACGACCTTGTCGAACAAAAATAATGAGTTTTGACACCGAATTATAAGCAGTAGACCCTAATTCTACTGCTGATTATTTAGATATTAGTAATGAGCACCCATTACTGAGATTTTGCTGGGTTAGAAAATAATTTTACTGAAAATTACTCATATCCTTTTTTTAACTTTACAGTGACGGCGTTTTAAATTTGAAAATTTTATAGAACAGTGTGATTTTGGCCAACAATTTAGGTAATAGTGTTAATTTTTGTGTTTTTAGCTAGCTGCAACAAAATTATTTCCGATTTCTTTTAACTCTGAAACAGGAGATTGTTTTCCGAAAATTTTGTAAAACTCTGAGGACGTCAACGTTTTATTTACCAATGTCAAAGCAGAAATTTTTGTAGTTTTTCGATTTTTCATGGAAGTATATCAAAACAATGTGTTGTTACTTACGAGATTTGGTGAAAGTTGTCCAAATATATTTTCTAACACCAAATTTTATACATAGTAATAAAAAATTAGAAATTAACCCTTTTAGGCACATCGGTTAGAAATGACCCCACATTTTTTCAATGTAGAAAAGTGCCATTTGACATGGAAATCGATATAAAACCTTTAGCTAAGCATTTTCTAGAAAAAAAATAAAATTAACCTGTTTGAGAGCACGGTGTCAAACCATTTTTAATGTTAGATAACGCCGGTTGGTTGGAAAATTTATGAAGAAATTAGAAAGCATTCTTTTATTATTCTTCGGATATTGTTTTCCATGTTAAATCCATCGATGAAAATGCCGAATTATTTACAATGACTTTTTGATAGAAATATTTTTGCCGGATAAAAAATATAAATAGCATCCCAGCAAAAATGTTGAAGCAATAAAAACGATTACTGCTTTCTTACTGCTACTTTTACCGCTTCTAAAAATGTATAGCTTCGTAAACAGCACTAATGAAAGGCATAAGTTGATTAATTGTTTACATCGCTTTTTGCTGTGCTTTTCAAAAAGGCATGAAATGAGCAATACATTTTGATTGCTTAAATATTTTTGTGGTTCTTTTATCAAACTTTTTTAAAATGCGGAAAAAACTTATTTTAATGCAAATAAGAGGTTTTGCTAAAAATAAGAGGCATTTTCTCTTCACGGAAAAATATGCATAAATATTGTGCTTTTGAGAAGGCGTGATTTTAAATTGTTGAAAAGCTTTATAATATACACTTCCGAGAAGGCATGAATTATCGACATTTTAAAAGAAAAACAGGAGCACTAATTAAAAGCGGTGAATTCATGCCTTTTCGGATCTCGAAACAAGTGCTTTCACGCGAGCTATCTCGAACAAAAATCAGGCATGATATCATCAATAATGCAATTGCTTCACTGCTCAACTTTCCCTGACAAAACTGCTTCCAAGCAAGCAGTAATTTCTGCTGGGATCAGTAGTGCTCTTCATCAAATTCAACATCAACAAATTACAGCTTCACCACCACCAAAATCCATAATAAAAACCTAAAATTGTCCATGTTGAACTGAACGATAATTTTGGCGTAAGACTCTAATAATGTAGTGAGGCCCAAAAATTATCAAATAGCCTTTATCGTATACCATCCCTGACTATATTCCAAAGTTAATTCAACTAAATATTTTTTTTTTCTTTTATTCTGTTTCGAAGAGCTAATAGTGTTAATGAAACTTGAATCGATTGCATATCATATCGTAATGTATCATATCATGCCGTATCGTCATTGTACCGCATAAAATATCATACAAACAATGACAGATACACGCAGCCATTGATAACAAACGATAAATGTAGAAAATAATTTGCAGTTCATGTTTTCTTTAAAGAAGCTTATTGCAAATGTGCAAAGCAAAATGTGTTTTGTGTCCAGTATCCGACGAGTCAGGCCGTCATTCAGTCAGTCAAATACGTAAATGTGCAAAATGCTTTTACAAACTTTATAGCCAACGGCCAATGTCCACAAAACTAACCTACCATCATCATATTCATCGAATATACGAATATAAATGCACATATTTGTACTTACATACATTCATACATACATACATACAGGCTGGCCATACTTGGGTTTTGTCCCCAAATTTGGGGATTTTTTGTTGGTGGACAAAAATTTTCATTTGGGGACAGGGGATTTTTTTGGTGATTTGAAAAATATTTTGGCGATTTTTTGGGATATTTAAAATTTTGAAGGTTATATTAACTTTTTATAGTTTTCAGAAAACATCAGTCAAGTTTGCTCGCATAATTTAAAAAAAAAAAAGTAACAAATTCACCCTTTTATGGATTTTCTATATTAATTTAAAGTTTTTAACACAAATAAATACTATTTGCCTGAGATTTTTGTATGATTAATGTCCCAGAATCTAAAATATTGTTTATACAAAAAAACATCTATTGTATTCAACAGATGAACTTGAAAAATTCAAATCTGAAAATTCTTTAAAAATTTCCTTAAATTCTTGAAAATTACAAAATAAAATATGTTTAGGGTTCGATTGGTTTTTTTTAAATAATTTAATAAAAATTAAACGTTTTCTTCGTAAAAGTCCCTAGATTTTGGGAATTTTTCTAGCCATTTATACGAAAGCATTCCAATAATTTTTAAAATAGTTATTGTTAGTGCTATTTTTATATTTAATTGTAGTTTTTATGCGAATAATATTCACAATTTAAGGAAATTACATAAGCCAGGGCTGGCAAAACTATGACACGCGTGTCATTAGTGGCACGCCAGTGGATTTTAGGTGGCAAGCGACGTTTTGTTAAAAAATTTAAACTATTAGAAGACCAGCAAAAAATTTAGTTAAATGTTAAATTTTGCTAGAAAAATGTGTGATTTAACTCCACAATGGTGAAATTTTTCATAGAGCTTGTAAATAGTCTTTTAAAATAGGGAGTGAGATCATAAAAATGTTAAGACATATAAAGTTAAATAAAAAACAAACCACTGAATTTTAAGACTTCAAAACAAAGAAACCGCATGGAATTCTAACCACTACGAACAAAGTTATCCACTTTTTCCGGAAACCCTCCCATTAAGGCTTTTATGGTAGTTTCTGTCACCTTTTTAGAGCAGGTGGTCCATCTACATTTGAAATATTGCATATCCTGGGAGACCTTTTTTGTGCCCTTTAATTCTCTTTTAACAAGAGCCCAATATCTCTCCACTGGACTGAGCTCCGGGCAGTTTGGTGGATTTGCCTCTCTTAGAACAAAAACCACATTATTATCATTATACCACTCCAGCGCTTTCTTGCTGTAGTGACAAGATGCTAAATCGGGCCAAAAGTAAGTGGATACAGTGTGCTGACTCAAAAATGAAAGAAGTCTCTTCTGCAAATACTCC
The DNA here is from genome assembly GCA_949987735.1 of Leucophora obtusa. Lineage (NCBI taxonomy): Eukaryota > Metazoa > Arthropoda > Insecta > Diptera > Anthomyiidae > Leucophora > Leucophora obtusa. The sequence goes on from OX465296.1 coordinate 183,719,398, forward strand.
TTGATATAAATTTCACTGTTTATAGAGCCAGATGTAACAAATGACTGGCTTCTTTGGCCGCAGCTACATATAGCTTGCCATACTAAGAATTTTTTAGGGAATTTCGTTTGCTTTTTCGACCTAAATTTTTCCGCAACATTTCCTCGAACATCGGAAACATAAAATTCTTGACCAGGGAGCTGCAAAAAATCAGCCAGGACATAAGTTTCGTCGTATTACACTACAGTTGTATTTTTGTATAAAATTTGATTTCAATTTTCGAGCTCTGGTTTTGGCCTCCAAATTTTTAAAAGCATTTCTATCGGGAACTTTTTGAACTTTGTAGGACTTTATACCTGCCTTACGTTTCACTTTACGTACAAAAACTTCCGAGCATTGGACTAACCGAGCTGTTTTTCTGCCAGATGTGTTAGGAGCTCTCTTAATTTATTTTTAAGTTCTTTTGTTTTTATTTTTTTTGTGTTGTTGTTTTTTGATATTTGTTTTCGTAGTTGTTGTTTGCTTTTAAACTTTTACCCCTAAATTCATAAATGCTTTGTGAAGTTATAGCAGGTTTACAAAACGTCATTTCCATACAAAATTTGTTCAATAAACCTCCTATAATTTTACAAAGCGTTTATGAATTTAGGGGTTATTTTATATTCCCATTATAAACATTTAATATTTTCGAATTATTATACAAACGTTCTTTGTCAGTGCATTGAGAGTGAGAGGCTGCAACTCACTCATGCAAGCACAAAATAAGGTTGTATATGTTTGCGGATCCCTGCTTTAAACGAAAGTTATAGGCAAAAATGTGTGTTAACATTTTAATGATCTCACTCCTTAATTAAAACTCTCCATTGAAAATTCTGGTAAAATTTCTAAAATTCTAGATTGAAAGAAGTTTGAATGTTTCGATGAGAAAATGTCTCACAATCGGAGAGATAAAAAAAAGTACCCGAAAATTGCACAAAAATGGAAACCAACTTGTAATAAAATTGAATCTAAAAAATTAACTTTCTTTTAGAGGGAAAATAGGTGCTACGAAATAAGCCTTATTGAAATTAAGGCTGAAAATATGTTTCATAATGAAATAACTCCCTTGGCTGGAATTTGAAATTGGATTTTGATCGTGTTTTGCAGAGCCACTTCATCTGAAATAGAAATTTCTCTGTTCAAATCCATAATGTTCGCTATAAATAAAAATCACGCGATTTATTTTAACTAAATCAAATTTTTTGTTGAGGCACATTTTTCAACTAGTTTCTTACGTACCTAAATAATTGATGGCGCCCAAAAATTTAACTTTTTTTAACAAAATTAAATAACCACCAAAAATCGAATAACCACCCAAAAAAAATAAAAGGCAACAATGTCCAAACTATTTTAATTTTATTTCAATGGGGATTTTTTCATAATGAAATAATCTCAATTAAACCCAAAAAATTAAAATCCCTCAAACATTTTTACGTCATTTCTTGGATGTTACTTAATATTTCCCCTTCGGAATTATTATTTCATGTGGGTGATATCAAAAAATGTGATAAAAACCATGTAACCAGCTAATTTCTAATGCATGGATTATATTTTTTAAAATCTAAATCTCTTCTACAGGTTGTCGCAATAACTTCCCAGCAAAAACAGACATTACCGAGTAATTAAGCGAGTAAGTAGCACACAAAGGGTGTCACTACTTACCAGGCTATTTAATCGCAACATTACTTTTGTTCGCGATGTCCAAAAATTCATGGGTGGTTTTTTACCCTTTCGCTTACAAAAAAAGTGCGAATAATGAGTTACCCATAGTTAAAGAATAAGTAGTTACTCACAAAGATAGAATAAGTGGTTACTCAGAAGTTAAGAAATAATTGGTTACCCTACATTGTCAAATAGTTGGTCATATTGGCAATAAAAAAAACTTTTTACCTTGGAAAATTTCCTATTTAGTTCAAAACATATTTATAAATAACATTTTAATATAAAAAAATACTTAATCAGTACTTATTTAATCAATTACCATTAAGTGATTACTTTGCACGAATATAGAAGTACTTCTATAACTTATTAACGGTAAGTCATTATTTTGTATTTTAAGGTAATGCAAAAGGTAATGACCTATCATTACTTGGTAATCCGAATGGTAATGACCTGTCATTACCATGTTTTTGCTGGGTCTACTACCGTTTTCAACATTTTTTCTAGTTGGGGATTTTTTGAGATTTATTTGGGGACAACGAAAAACAGTAACTGGCAAGCCTGCATACATACGTGTATGTTTGTTGAAGTCAAGCCAAATAGACATGTAAATTTTACCATATGGGCCAACTTTAACTTTAAAAAAACGAATAAATACAAATGTGTATTTGTACTGGACGGTGACAAACATTGTGTGTTAAGTAGTATATGAATTTCCATGCCACCATCATCATCATCTTCATCACTATCGTCATCAGCATCATGCAACAAAATGACAACGACCTGCTGCTGCCGCTACTTTTCAACATTTAAATATATATGCAGTCAAACACTTTGGCATATTCTATTCTCGTTGTATAGAGATGTTCGTATAAATAGCACACTAAAGAAAAGAAGATTTAATTTGTTGCGCATATAGTTCTGGTATAGTTTTTCTAATTTTCCTAAAATTGACTTCGCTGGGGAAAGCTTTTCTGCATTTTCTCCCAGCCTGCAACGAGCTTAGTGGTACATCACGCATGGTCTGAAATCATGAATTACTAAAATAATACTAAAGAAAATTTTGTCTAGGGCTTTAAAGTGCCTTATTCCCACATTCAAATAAAATGATTTTAACAAGTCCAAAGATAATAGCCCCCGTAAAGCCCGGCCATGAGATATCCGACACAACAGTGTGGTTTAGGTCATATTCCGGGAAGAGGACCATATTCCGGAAAGTGACCTAATCCATATTACATGGGCGGAAAATTTAGCACAGTTGTGAGTATAGTTTAAAAAATTAATATGACTATCGAAAAAGTGAATTTACATTAATTTAACTCTATGTAACCCTAGACTTGGGAGCTCTAAAAACAGGGATTTTTCAAGATTTTTTGCTTTTTTTAAACAATTAAATTAAATTTAAAAAAAATTTAAACAATTAAAGAATATATTGCAACCGTTTTAGGTTTTTTAATACGCTTTAGTTTACAATTACCGGACTTTAGAGCAATTTTTCTCAAGCAAAGCCACATCAATTAAATTTTTTAACAGTTATCAGTAGTTATCTAAGAAAAAGAACAAGCTAAATTTATCATAATTTTTTTTAAGGACAGGTTGGGAGCACTTTTGTAATAATTTCCAACCCTTTTATTAAAAATATGATTAAACATTTTTGTGTTATCTTACCGTGCCCATGGAATTAATATGTAGCACTACGTTAGGGTGATTTAGAATGATAGTACAGAACTCTGCTACTATGCATTCTGTTGTAATATTTCACTTTTCTCTCATTTACAGATGATTTCGTAAGCCAAATAATTGATAATGAACGAGGAAAGATCGATGCAGGTGTCTCTTTGGCAAGAAAGACGGCTTTATGCCTAAAAAGTACTGATGATATCATAGATGTAGTAGAGCAAATAAAGGAACGTTTTGAGTCTCAATGTTGCTGAACCTATGGAAGATTGTAATGTAACTAAGATACCCTGGTTCCAAGTATAGATACTGTTATTATCATCCTAATGGAGGAGGAGGATAAACTTTTAAGCTTTCAACCCAAAGATCACATGAAGTAATTTCCACGTGACCAGTAGAAAACAATGGCTGGAAGAGTTAAGCTATGCGGATCTACTCTGAAACGCCTGTGGATATACCTAAACGAAGTAATTGACTATGCGTGCAGCCCGTAAGGAAAGTTTGAGATTTTATTCAAAATTTTAAATCAAGAGATCAATATCATCAGATGTTTTCAGTGATATGTTTTCCTAGTAGTGGCTGCTGATAAACTATCTGCATTTTAACCTATCCCTTGTGTTCCTCGACTGGGTGGTCATCTTGTCATAATTCAGAAGCTTAACTCATTGTGGCCTTATTGGAAGGAGTAATCTATCTCATTAGCAAATTACTCTCGTAAGGAATACCAGGGGGACTGACTGAAACCCCTGTTGACCAGGTATTAGCACCAGGCTTGGGAAATCGACAAGCGACTACTGCTGCGGATACCAATCTGCCCACTCGCAAAAATATTGGCCCGGCACCTAGACCAATAGGGATAGATTTGACCAAGGGTGGCTTGGGACATCAGGTCTCGTCGAAACTCTGCAACTCCAAGGCTGTGAAGTGCTGATTGTTATTGCACCACCCAGGTAAAAATCTTTATATGTGGTTACATACAAGTTTAATGTATGTTCGTGCATGCTCATAAACATGCCTTTATGTCCATTCATGGATACATAAATCACCATACGTGCATACGTGTGCATTAACGAAATTTGAGGTAATGTCTGCATGTACGATCAAACATTTTCATGCATGGTCATGAATGTTCATACATGAACATACATGTAGATATTACCTCAAATTTCGTTAATGCTCATATGTGAAGATATATGGATGCATGTATGGAGATTTATGTATCCATGTATGGAAAAGCATGCAGGTTCATGAGTAAGCACGAGCATTCATTAAACCTGTATGAATATGCCGATTTTTAGCCGGGCAGTCAAACTCTTTGCTTCCGGTGCTATAAAATATAAGGCGGGTAATTCATCCTCATCCTATCCTATCCTATAGCTTCCCATCCTGTTCTATAGACTCAAAAAACAGAAGGTGGTTACTCCGGGTTCATCAAGTTTACCTCCCTCAGCCATACCGGCCAAGAACGCGAACTCTCCGCACAAAACCCTTCGGGACAGTTGATTGACATCAAGCCGGTTTAAGAACTTTCAAGCAGGAGAAATTCTCACTCCAATGGGCTAAAGCTATATTTGAAGAGCAAAGAGGAAGATCATCGGCTCGGCCGGACGAAACGTCCAAAACACAAGCCTACATGGCTATTCAATAAGCCATTTAATGAGGTGGTGGGAACCCACCTCATACTAACTACTGTAGATAGGAATCTGGAGCATGGGATTATCACCCGAACATAATGGTAGACAGTTCAATTCAAATTACTGGAGGTGTTTGAGAAAACCCTCGAATCGGATAGCGGTCCAACCTCCCAATGCGATGATGGCGGTTGGATACTGTGGCACGTCAAAATAATTGCTTGTACAGACGATCGATCTGCAATACTGTAGATCGTTCGATCTACAACACAGTAGATCGTTCCCCTCGGGGAAATAGGGTAGGGCGCTAGGCATTAGATGGTTCCTCCAATTAAAATTCCTCGCAGGTCTAGTTCCACATCAAAAATTCCGGCTACGCCATCTGATCATATGGAGATACTGAGGATCCTGCAGAACAGCAACCCACAACTACCCGCCCATAATTGGAAGGTAGTTAAAGTTTCTGACCCAGTAGGAAATTCAAAAAGGGGTATCGAAATTATTGTATTTTGCCATCTATAAGCCGAGTTTTGTTTCATATACCATTATCAACATGCTGAAAAGCATAATAAAATGCTAAAGTACAACTTTGGAAAGAGTCCTAAAATGGGTTTTTTCTTTTAAAATTTAATTTTCAAATTACTTTTTACTCTGTTTTAATTATACCCTACACCACTACATAGACAGGCTATAACAAGTTTGTGCTTAGGTTTTGTTTCTATATATCGATATCCGTATGTCCGTCCGTCCGCCATGCATTTTTTTGCGCACTCTATGGGTCGCAAATTTTAAGATATTTGGACGAAGCCTAATAATTTTGGTTAAAATCGATCCATTTTTAGACCTAGTGCCCATATAAGGGTTTCCTAAAAAATTTGCTTGTTTAAACGCTGCAGGTCGCAAATACGAAGATATTTCAATGACATTTGGTTCGCTGACTCACAAAGGACATAGCCTATTGATTGTAGATAGGATCGGCCCATACTTTGACCTATCGCCGATATGGGCTATATTTCCGATTTTCTCTTCTTTTATCATTTTATAGAAAATTTTGACACAAGTCCATTTTAAGCCCTTCGAATTTCGGATCCAAACATTAGTTTGGCTTTTAACCAGACTGTTGTAGGGTATTATATAGTCGGCATGCCCGACTTTAACTTTTTTGCTCGTTTTTATTTATTTTGTATTCTCCTGCCACTCATTAAATAAGTATGGGAAAATTACACACAAATTTATTTCAGTGCATAGAAGCATAGAATTGAAGTTGTATGCGTTTGCCGATGCCTGCTGTCTGTAACGGGTATAGGTAAGCCAAGGACCTATATTAAGGCAAATAACACCAATTTTATAGTCAGAACTAAGAACAATTTTTTTTATAACATTTGACTTAAGTAAAATAATTTTTAAACGAAAATTTTCTAATTTAAGAAATATTGAAGATAAAAATCGTTGTTAGTTCCAGCTATAAAACCGGCCCTTAATGTTTCTGTTTAACCTGCTTACAGTGACAACAACTGTAACAGCTTTGAAAACTGGCCGTAGTAATCTTTCGCTGGTATCCAGGTATATGGAGCATGACCATGCTGAACAACCACCAAACAAACCGGTCAAACAAGCCAGCACCACCCACTCACCTCAATATTAGAGTTGAGTCACTTTTTCTCTTATTCTCGGAAGTAATTTTACTATGGCAAATGTAGGTAAGGAACCAACTTTCATTCTTGCGAATGACAATAGTGAGGGTAGGTCTCAGATGATTAGTGGATGGATTGTTTCAAGGGCTAGTTCCTTTTCGGATCATCAATACATCGTCCTCTCTGTTGACATTGCAAATCGGGAGAAGGACCCGTATATGAGTAGAAGGAGGACGAACTGGGATATGCAGTGTGATGTCCCCTCCAAGATTCTTCCACATAATCCGCCTCTCATAGGGAGCACGGTGGATATAGAAAACGTCGTGTACAGGCTAACTGAAGCGCTGACTTAGTCTACGTCAGTACGAGGGCAGTTCGAAATGTTCTTAGCCTAACAATGAAAAACAAGTGCTTGATTTTTAAAATTATTTTATTTTTCAATATAATCTCCTGAAACTTCAATACACTTAGCCCAACGTTTTTCTAGAAAATATATCCCTTGATTAAAATAATTTTCCTGAAGCTCCTCAAAATAATCGTTTACAGCAGCCATTTCATCTTCATCCGAGGTAAAACGTTTGCCAGCAAGGAATCTTTTTAGATTTGGGAACAGTTAGAAGTCAGAGGGAGCTAAGTAAGGAGAATAAGGTGCGTGTTCAAGCAATTCGTACTTTAATTCGTTGAGTTTTGAAATTTTCATTCGAATGCGTTTTTGGTCACCTGCAAACAAATGCGACACCCATCGTACAGAAAGCTTTTTCATCTGTAACAGAGTACAACAAAATTAGAAAAATTTAATGCATCCGGATTGCGACACATCATTTCTAATAGACTTTAGGCCACAGATCACGAATATGGCCCTAGTTAACTATAGCTAACTGTGAAGTTAGCAAAATTTGCAAATATTTCAACTAGAGCTAATTTTGAAATTTGGTGTTCACATTCGTGAAAATCATCCTAAAATCTATCAGAATTAATATGTCGCTTGCCCGATGTATTTTTAGTGTTGTACTGTGTAATTCTTGATGCAAAATAAAACCTACACGTTCATTTGAGGTGCCTATGGCATTACATATTTCACACACTTTCACTCGTCGATTGTCTAATACACACACAGAGAAAAAATATGCCATTTTCTAACTGAAATTCGGTTACATCTACTAAAATAGGTTGGTGCACCTGAATATTGGTTATCAAAATCAAATTCAGTTTATACAACTGAGTTTTAGTTGCAATACCCAAAATATTTAGGAATCACACTCCAAAATGGTTTCACCAACCAAATTTAATGGTTGTAGCAACCAAAATAGGCTTAACAATTCGGTTGGCAATTTTTTTTCCTGTGTGCATATCATGGACTTTAGCTGTTATTTCTGGCGTTGTTGCAGTTTATGGACGTTCACTTCGTGGTTCATCTTCAATGCTTCTACGACCACGTTTAAATTCAGTAACCCAATTTTTTACTGTTGCATATGAAGGAGCACTTTCACCTAACACTTTCACCATATCATTATGAATTTCTTGTCCCGATGAACCTTTCTTATGTAAATATTTAATCGCACAACGAATTTCTAATTTTTCCATTATAAAAAAAATCACTGAAGCGACTTTTTTGAACCCCTGTTAATAAACGAATGAGTTTACAGATCGAAATGAAGTTTAACATGTGTTCATATGACGGTAGAAAGTTTCCATTATACAAAGCTTTTTGCTGTTTATACCGCCATCTCTATGTCAGGCTAAGAACATTTCGTACTGCCCTCGTAGCATGCAAGCCCATTATTCGCAGTGGTATTAGCAAACCCACTACACACTTATATTGCCAACACACGGTCTGAGTATCGAGGATTATTCAGTAAGGTTTAAAGATGAGGCGACTGGCCTGCCTACATGACACAGTGAATAAATTCAATTATTTAATTAGAAAGCCGAAGCTAAAGTGTTGGAGAGGTTGATGTTGCGGTGATATCTTCTAAGATCCTGTCGAAAAACCCCAATAAACCGAGCTCCACGCAAAAGCAGTATAGCAGTTAGACCATGTGTAGACGAGTGTCATTAGAAGCTCTCATGGGTGCCTATTTTCGTGTTGTCTTCCTGTGACTGAAATCTTACAATTAATGGACTACTCGTTCAAATTGCCAATGTTGGACCCACGTAAGCTGGCCTTATTGTCGGTAGCCTCTTCTGTCCTAATTCGTTGTTTTGTCTGTCAGCGCTAAGTAGCGATTTTATTACATACTTACTTGCACAAATTCCTTTGACATAGATTTTGTTACTCCGAAGTCTATAAGATCCGATTTTCTGAACGCAAAAGTCCCGAGTTTGTTCTCCAAAAAAAAAGAGAACCCTCTGCTAACTTTATATCCTCATCTGAAAATGTGAATATTTGTTCGCATTGATGGAAATATTTACATTGACAAACATTGAAATAAATGAATGACTTAAAAATTCAACTATAACATCATACAAACAGATGGACAGTATATTCAGTTAGTTCCCGTTTGTTGTTTCTGTATCGTATATGTCTATTGGTCAAATACAGACAGTTATCGATGCAAATTTAATACGCAAACAAAATGATTAAATTGAAAATCTCATTTGTATTAAGTGATTCTTAAGCTAACATTACTTTTAATATCAATTGCTTTCTTTCTTTTTTTTTCTTGTTGTGTATAAATATATGTTATAAATAAACGTTTTACAGTGGTTAAAAAATTCTAAATACGTACGAATATGATAATTGAATTTGGTTTAAATTTTGCATAAAGTCATGTTGTATTGCATTTTTATCAATTGGCAAATATTTATTAGGGAAATTACAGTTTATTAAATTTAAGAAATAAAATAAACCAACATTCACAAAGTTTGTTCTCCATTGAGTGAACTCTATGATTTTCAATCATCACTATTTAAATGGCCGATCTTCCCAGCAAAATTTTTTAAGAACCGGTTACCTCTGTATCAATTACAGATTAGGTTACTTTACCTTGGGTAAAGGAACTTAATCTGATTCCTGAAACTCGAAATATAGCGTTCACTGTCCTAGATCCAGCTGCGTAGCTAGGTCTAGGACTGGTTCTAAAGCAACCTGTTCTAGTTTGGAGGAAAAAACCCAATGAATATAAGTCAAACTCGATACAAAACGAACCTGTTATAGAACCTATGCTAATGCAGTACTAGGTGTTCTGCAACCTGTTCTTTGGATTTTACCTTTTTGTGGGTGTATTATACATTTATCAGGGTGGGTCGGAGCAGAAAGTATATACTTTCCATAAAAAATATTCTATTCACTTTTCTCTAGCCAATTAGCGAGCTCGGGCCAAACTCCGACAAAGACAAAATTGCATAAGAAAATCTATTTATAAACAAGTGCGACCAAATAAATAGAGCGAGGTTTGAGTAAAATATAAACCCACTGGTCGGACTACACTTACATAACATATGTACTTATTAACCATTTCTTTTCAGATGCTATTTTCAAATTAATCCATCTTATCAGCTTTGCAATTCCATCTGAATATAAAATTAGTATTTTCTTTTCACAATTAGTTAAGTGTTTATAATGTCATGTTCATCTTTATCCGATCATCAATCATTTTAGTACCAAAATAAATACGTTCCTACGTATATTTCAAAAAGGTTGTCAAAATATTTATTTAAAAATTAACATAAAGGACTGATTACAGACTTGTAAAAGCCTAATAACTCTGGCTGAAATTAACTAAGGAATTGACCATTAAATTAAGAAACAACAAACAAGAATAGAAAGTACCTACATGAACAAGTGATAAGTGGTGGTCATTCGCAAAATACACCCCTTTTTGAGGTAAATTCAGCGAATTTTTCATATAACAGCATGAGTTTTAAATTGATAATTGTGCGTTTGTATGTAAATTTCTGTTCATGTATTGAGCTTGAACTGCTAAAAACACGCGATTTTAAGGTAATATATTTATAGCACATGTATCTTGTAATTTATAATTTATATTTTTGGGTAAAACGTATTTATTTAAAAGTGTTTATTTAAAAAAAATTTCCATTTGAACAATAATGATTAAAAAAGGGGTTGCACTTGATGAAAGTTTAAGGTTAAAACTCAGAAGAAGCAACATTTACCGTTGCTTATATCAGTTTATATAAATCGCTTGCTAAAAAATTCATTCAAGCGCGTGCAATAGCTGATGATGACCACGTAAATTGCAATTTGACTACATAATCATTATAGATATACATACATACATACAAAAATGTTAAGGGAGTAGGTCAAACTTACTTGTAAAGGGGACAGCCTAATTTAGAGCCTTCAAAATATCGAGGAATTTTTTGCTTGCATAAATCAAAGACATCATATTAAAATTTCAGAACAAACTCCAAAGTTATATGTAGTCTTTTAACTAAAAAATGTCTGTCAGATTGTGTGTGTTTTCAAATTTTAATAGGTTTTTTCTCAAACCATTTTTCGAAAATTAACTCCACTGTGTACACGATGGGGACGTAATTTTGATCCAAATTAAAAATAAAATGTATATAAGCTTCCCCGTGCAAAAAAGATTATATCTGATTAGATCTACTTGGACCTAATTAGATATGTTTGCCTATAATAAGATCTGGTGTCAGATCTGATCATATACAGGCGAGGATACAAGGCGGACTATGGGGGCTATAGTCCCCAGTACCAAAAACACTTTTTTTTTTGCAAATGGTGATATAATATACTATATGACTAATTTTTTTAATCAGACATTTCAGAATTTCTCATTAAACAAATTTGTTTATTTCGTGATTATGTGTAGATTCTTGGATACAAAATTTTTTTGTTCAGGAAAACTGGCAGATTCTAATTTTTCCCAAAATAATTCTCAAAATTATTTTAAAATGAGCCTTTTTTCTAGAAAGTTCTTACTAAATCATTAAATCATTTGCTATTAATCAAATGTTTTGAGGCATTTTACTGAAAAAATAATATTTAGGAGCAGTTTTATAGTCAGAACTAAGATAAATTTGTTTCTTAAATATTTCTTCAATAAGAACTTCGGTTTGCTTACAATAAATGTATATTCTCAAAATCTAATATTTCGGAGCCAAGACATTGGTTTTCATCCGATTCCTCTTCTTACTTCTATTTTTCCTTGTAATATTAGCTGTAGAATTTCGAATTTTGGCCTCTCATAATGTGACCAAAATATGACGTTATTCTGTTCTTAATATGGTGCAAAAGCTCGATTTGGTGACCAATTCTTCTTAAAGCCTTGTTTTTATTTACGTGTTCAGTAGACCGTACCTCAAAAAAAAAGTTCGCCGTACACCCTCCAATATGAAGTATTTTTGCAAGGCAATTTCAAAAATAAAATTTTGTTTTTTGCCGAACGTAAGGGTCGCCTTTTTCAATTTTTCGTTATAGCTTCGGCATTTAAAGTCGGATTTTAAAGTGTGATATATCGATTTTTTTGCCTCGAGGAGTACTAGTTGACCATTTGCTACTGGATAGTTACTTACGCAAAATAATGAGTTATGCTTACACAGAACATACGAAAAATATAAAAATATGTCATTACCTATATGCTGCCCAGTACTAACAAAAAGAAAGAGTCTAAAAATAGATTTTCAAAAAAATAAGTTTTATAAAAAAAATATTTTTTTATTGTAAAATCTTTTTTTAATAACATTTGTTGGTGCGGGAATCGAACCTGGGTCTTCAGGTTGCCAGTCAATAGCTCTACCCTCTCAGCTATATCGACATGTAATATTTGATAGATGAAAACATAATTGACATGCTGCCCACAAGTCAGCTTACTCACCAACATACAAAAATTTGAAAAATATGTGGTTACATATATGCTTACCAGTGTTGCAAAAATATTGAGTCTAAAAATAGATTTCAAAAAATTTACAAAAAATCCAGAAAATTACTTACTACTTGAAATAATGATAAAAATAAGTCATTATCAGTAACTCATTATTATATGTTTTAAAATAATGCAGAAGGTAAGTGGGTGTCATTACTGGTAGTCCAAAAAATAATAATATGTCATTACCGTTGATACACTGGGTTCTTATTACTTTTGCATGGCGATGTCGTGCAAAATAATGATTTATAGTTACACACCAGCATCCGAAAAATCAAAAAATATATCGTTACCTATGTGCTTACCAGTATTGACAAAAAAAAAAAAAAAAACGATTCTAAAAATAGATTTTCAAAAAACTAAATTTAAAAATAAAATATTTTTTTATTATAAATTGTTTTTTAATAAAATTTACTCGCTATCTCGACATGTAATATTTGACAGATAAAAACAATTTACCTTCTGTGCACAAGTTGGCTTACACGCCAACATACAAAAAATATGTGGTTATCCTATCCTGATGAAGAAAAATAGCCGTTTTTGAAAAAAGTACTTATTATGTTAATTCATAATAAGGAAATTGGCCTCGAACTGAATTAATAAATTTCTAATTAATCAATTAAAAAGGTCGAAAAAACAATTTTTAAAAATTAAAAACCAACATTTTGACAACACCCATAGTACGGAGAAAAAATGTTTTTGCTTCTTCTTATATTAGCAAAGAAGAAGTCTAAAAATAAAATTTGTATTTACTTATACCAATGGTATGAAATACAAAAACAAAAAACTTTCATAATATTTCTATTGTTGGCTATACTTTGCAGAAGACATATTTTATTGTTCGCTCCATTCCCATTTTGTTAATGTAGCAGACTACATTTAATATGAGATGTTGATGCTTCAAATTGCATTGCAATATTGCCACCACTTTCTAAAGAAAACTGATGAAGTGGACCTGGAAAATCCCCGAAACGATCGACTTTTCATTCCTGAAAGTGTAGAGGTTTTTGAAAGCAAAAACTCTGTGAAGTAGTTGTCAGGAGAGTATCCTGATGAAGAAAAATAGCAGTTTTGGAAAAAAGTACTTATTATGTTAATTCATAATAAGGAAATTGGCCTCGAACTGAATTAATAAATTTCTAATTAAAAATAGTTACTCAAATTTTCTTACATCTCCCATAAATTTTCCTTTGAAAACCTCCGTCAAAAGAACACTTAAATGAAAGGCTAATTTATGTAAATTTATAAGTGCTTATGCATAATAATTTAAAATCCTTATTACGCGTTTATAAAATGAATAATATATGAAAAATGTTTTCATATCTAACTTAGAAATTTTAAAAGTGATTATGCATTTGACCCATATTCTTCAAATAAACTTTATGGCTTTAAAATTCATATTTAAAAAACTAAGCAAATTATTATAAAAAAGGAGTATCGAAGAAAAAATATCAAAACCGCGATCAAGTAAAATTTATTTTATTGGAAAATTTGCATTTAGAACACCAAAGTTCATTAAAAAATATGTATTTCAAAAGGAATTTTCTTGTACTATTGCTGTTTTTTTTAATGAGAAGCAACAACACTCAGTAAATTCTTTCTATTAATTAAAGTGTTGCTTTCTTTGGAAAGTGTATAGAGAAAAAGTGAAAAGTGGTGAAAGATGAAGGGCTTTAAATATGGCAAGACTACAATTCCGCGAGATGTTGAATCTTAGAACAGTTATTTTGCGCCTTCTGATGAAGAGTTGGCGAACTTTGTTGAAGCTTTTTAGGTCATAGCCCTGTTATATTTTTTTCTTCGGTGGGGTTAAGTGCTATGGGAACACCGAAGGAGGTTGCTGCCATATGTATGAGGGATAGAAAAAACTCATACATATTGTTACAAAAAAAAATTTAATTGTTTTGTTTATTTAACTTTTTTATTTATCTAAGTTTTTATTATAAAATTTCTTTGAAATTAATTTCGTTCCCGAGAGGTAATTAATTTTATGGCCAGCTACCCAACCACAAAGCCACAGAATTTTCAGCAAAACGATTGATTAGATGAAGGGAAAAAAATTGACGAGGATAATTTTTACACCGGCTGCCAAATCTTCTTGACGTTCACTATCGATCTGCCTTTTTTTCTCTCCTCTGTCTATTAAATAAGGTTGTGTAACCTCGCTAATTTGACCTTATTTTCTCATTAGTTGACCTTAGTTTCCCATTGAAGTTAATAAAAAGATAATTGCTTGCTTAATTGTTTTACAGAAAAAATATTCAAGCACTTTTTTTACATCAACTTCTTCTTCTTTTTCACCATATTCTCATTTACTCATTTATTCTCATTTACTATCGATACTCGTTTGGGTCGTTACTACATGACAACAATCGAACCGTGCACGTTTTACTAAGCAGGGATGTTAAACAAAATAAAACAATCGTTAACGGTTTCGTTATTTATAAAATCGTAAATCGTAAATCCTATTTTTCATAAATTGATGTTGCCTTGGATGGGCATCGAACCCGCAACCTTATGTGTAGCAGTCCAACGCGCTAACCATTAGACTACAGCGGCCTAATGTAATAAGAACTACAAAATTTCCAAATATGAAACTTTCCATCATTCCAGATTGTCCTTTCCCCTTAGCTCAAACAAAAATATATACATTTGCTAAAATAAACTTGAAGTATGTTACAAAAATAAACCCTTCGTCTTTTATTTGGTGTTTGCTCATTTCGTTATTTTCAGAACACAACCGAAAATACCCTTTTGTGTTATCAGTTTTTAATATCATTATCACCATCATCAACATGTTTTGACCACCGTCATCATCATCAGTTTATTGAATAAAGGTCTACATGCAAAAACAAACACCTTCTTCTGAAAGAATACATTTACACTAACATACCCATTCAGAAATATCGTGTTATATCCTTACTATGAGTGAGGTACCAGTACAAGTTGAAGAGTGTTCTTCTTCAAAAATAAAATAATGTTTAGTGTTCACTGACTTGCATTCAACACCTTAATTTAGTTATATGTATGAATTTATTTAGCTTTTCTAGATGTTGTTGTTCTTGCTTGAAAATTGTTACAACCTTTTATTTGTTTACATACATGTCAGGATGAAAGTTGTAGATAAAATCCAATTACATGCGATTATCGACAAACAGTGAGGAACCCAAAAGCCCAATAAACATTCAACAAAAATACCCAAAATAAAAACAAGAATGTTGTAAAATACTATAAAATTATGAAACATATAATTTACAGTTAGAATAACAGTATGTGTTCAATTTCCTCATGTGCAGTTACATACATATGTATATACTCATAGTATAACAAAATTACTGACCATCAAAAAGGGGTTAAATAGGACTTTAAAATTTGTTTTTATTTTATGACCAAATAAAACAAAAAAAACATAGAAAGTACATTTTCTTAGTTTACTCAAAACAATAAACAACTATTTAGTCCATAGAAATTATATATGAAATATTAACTTCATCCAAATCAACTTCCACCATGGTAAAATGGCTTTGTCATTTTTACGTCGAGTTAAGCCTTGAAATTAACAAGCCTTTATTTTCGGCTAGCCTTAAGCCTCAGAAAGTGGATTTTAAAGTATTCGGATAACTACTGAATTATACTTTATTATATCCCATTCCGGAACTGAACATAAAGTCATTTCAGGTAGAGTCCAAAAAAATTGGCTCTACGACCCCAATAAAATAACCCCCAAACATCTAGTGCCCATATAAAAGTCACCCCAAATACGAAGATATTTTATTGAAATTTGTTACACGTATTCACATTGGCTCATGGACACAGCCTATTAATTTTGTTTAGAACCGGTCCATGGTTAGATCTATTACCCGTATAAAGGTCCCCAAAGGAGTTTTCGCACGGTACAATTTCTAAATATAAAGATATTTCAATGAAATGTGGTACACCGAATTATATCCGCTCAAGGAAGAAGCGCCTTGATGTTTGGCTAAAATCGGTCCATGTTTAGAACTTGCCATTACTTCATGTAATGGTAAAGACTAGTTAATTGAATGGATCAATTAATTGATGATTTCATTGGCATTCCAATTAACCAATGCCAATAAAATTTTTTGCCATTATAATTAATCAATGCCAATGAAATTTTTTTGAATTAGCTTTGTTCAATGCTTAAATGCACAATTATAATTGATGAAAAAACATTTGTTTTCATAAACCTTTTGTTTCGTTAAAAGAACAAATTAATAAAAAGGCTTAAAAATTTGAGTATTTCTTATCTTATATTCGATATTTCGTCAAGTTGACATTACTAGAGGCTGATCCATCTAGACTAACCAGTGTTAAAAGAAGAGTGAACAGTGTATACTTGATACAACTTGATAAAATAGCGAATATTTATAATGTTTATATCTCTGAGATTTTACATTCTTGTTTTAGTTTCATCGCTTAATCAATTCCAATTGAAAAAAACTTCATTGGCATTGAATGGTAATGAAACTTCTTGGCATTGAGATCAAGTAATGCCAATTAAACTTCAATGCCAATGAAAAACTTCCAAGCATGTATTATGGTAATGAAATTAGATTTTCATTTCCATTATTTTTTTGTAATGTAATGAAAAAAAAAATTCATTAATTGTAATGAAAGAAAAAAAATCATTACTTCAGTAAAAGTAAACTACGTTTGATTTTTCCTATAGTTGCGCCTTTATTGGAAAATTGACAATTTTGATATAAAATATTGTGGTTGAGAAGCACTTATGGGACATTTTATAGCTTCAGAACTCAAAATGTTTGCCTATTCGGCTTTAAGCGACGAATAGGCATAAAATGAATTTAAATTAAAGCACAGGAAAACAGAAAAATATTTACCGTTGTATAAAAGAAATTGTAGTGAAAATCTATGTCTAATTTGTTATGCAAATTAATTTCATTACAATTACTTGAATATAATGAAAATTAAAATAATATTTCATTACAAACTACTCATATGTAATGGTAATAAAAATAAATAATGATCATTAAAAAAATAATTACATACAACTCGGATACACAGAAAAAACTAAAAACGAATTTTAACAACGCAATTGATTATATCAATTAAAATTTTAATTGATTTTGCACCTATCATTCAAATGATATTATTAACTACTAAATATTGTATACGATTAATTGAAACAAATTTTGATTAAAGTAGTAATAATATCAATTAAAACATTAATTAAAAATAAAAAAAAATTATATGAAATTGTAAAAAAGTGTGTGTATGTCCTGTTTATATATTTGGAGTACTGCATATGTGTCTGTTTGTGAACTGCAAAGCTTTTGCTTTTTATACTAAAAATTTTCTATATAAGTATGCATACTAGAGCGTACCACCTTACAGGCAAAAAAAAAGTGCGCCGTACACCCTCCAATATGAAGTATTTTTGCAAGTACCCAGTGTAGAAAATCATTACCAGATATGTGGTTATGTAAGTACATACTTGGTAATGGTAACTACTTACTTTTGTTATTACATTTCTTATTACCTTTATATGGCGATGTCGCGAAAAATAATGAGTTGTCGTTACACACCAGCTTACGAAAAACCAAAAAATATATCGTTATCTATGTGCTTACCAGTACTGACAAAAATAATGAGTCTAAAAATAGATTTTCAAAAAAATTAATTACATAAAAAAAAATATTTTTTATTGTATTTTTTTTTTTTTTTTAATAAAATTTGCTGGTGCGGGAATCGAACCTGGGTCTACAGATTGCCAGTCAATAGCTCTACCATCTGAGCTATATCGATATGTAATATTTAATATATAAAAACATAATTGACCTGCTGCACACAAGTAAGCTTACTCGCCAACATACAAAAAATCAAAAAATATGTGGTTACATATATCCTTACCAGTTTTTAAAAAATATTGAGTCTAAAAATAGATTTCAAAAAATTTTCAAAAATATCTAAAAAATTATTTTCTATATGAAATAATGATAAAAATAAGTCATTATCAGTAACTCATTATTATATGTTTTAAAATAATGCAGAAGGTAAGTGGGTGTCATTACTGGTACTCCAAAAAATAATGATATGTCATTACCGTTTCTACACTGGGTAGGTTTCAAAAAAAAATTTTTTTTTTTTTTTGCCGAACGTAGGGGTCGCCATTTTACATTTTTTGTTATATCTTTGGTATTTACAGTCGGATCTTAAAGTATGATACATCGATGTTTTTCTCTCGAGGAGACCAGTGTTTTGCTCTAAGGACATTTTGACCTCAAGTATCCCGTTCTAGTAGTTACCCACCAGATCTCAGTTGCGACCACCCTAATGTACCACCCTAATGTCAGAAAATTAAAGCTCGCAAAAAATCATTAAACTTTTGCTAAGTAAGTTTTTCGCTAAACCCAGTAGAAATTTTTTTTATATATTGGTTGCCGAACGTAGGGGTCGCCTTTTTAAATTTTTTTTAATTGGATTTTTACTATATAGCAAAACACTGGTCTCCTCTAGGCAAAAAAATCGATATATCACACTCTAAAATCCGATTTTAAATGTCAAAGCTATAACAAAAAATTAAAAAAGGCGACCCCTACGGCCGGCAAAAAAAAATACATCATATTCGACGGCGAACTTTTTTTTTGAGGTACGGTCTAATGTATACAGTTTAAGAAAAAAAAGTTTGGGAATTATACAACTAGGGTTTGGGATTTCCCGGACTTTTTTATTTCCCGGGAAACGGGAATGAAAAAATTTGATTCCCGGGAATCCCGGGAAATATTTTTGAACAAAATTGTTAATGAAAACCACCTATATAAGTAATTTTTGTTAAAAAAAAACACTATTTCAGTACAAATGCAGTCTGTGTAATGAGAATTCAAAGTAAAAAATATCAGAATGTTGAACATTTGATTTCACATAAATTACTCGCAGCACTGCCAAATGAATTGCATGATTCCAGCAGAAACCACCTACTACTGGACTGTCGGAAACAAACCGTTTCATCACACTTGGCCCATTAGATATGGTGGCCACAATGTTATTTTCCAAAGACAAATAAAACTCTTCTAGTCTTATTTCTACAATTCTTGTTATTTCATCAGCATTACATCTTCCTGACATATAAATCAACCGCAGGTTATAAAATGAATTATTTCCGTTTATACATATGTTCAAATATCTCTTTTTTGATATTCTTGTCCATTCATCTAAGATTATAGTAAATCTCCTATTGTTAGAAATATTGCTCGATATTTCTTTTATCATGATATCTTTCACATGATTGTAGTAATTTAATATAATGTTCTTTACATCGGTTTAATTTTTTTGCAATGTCAGGTTTTTATTATAAAAACTTTCTGGAATAAATGAAGATCTAGTTATGTTGCGGAGTGACTGCGGCTAATTTGGATACCATTTCAGGAAATGTTTGCCCTACCATAAAACCTTTAATGCCTATTCAGCTTACACTTTTTTCTTCGGGTACTTTGCTAATTTTAGCTGAAACGTTATTCCTGTTGTTGTTTTCTTCAAGAGAAGTTGCATGACCATCAATTTTTTTTTTTGTGAACCAAATTTAGATGTCGGATAACCAAATTTAGATACCACCGTTAACCATTAGTCTTTTCTTTTCACATTTATTAATGAAAACGTTACTCATAAAATTATTGACCCTTAATATAAAGGAGTATTTTAAATTTAAAGTCGAATTTATTTTTAATCAAACGGTTTTGTTCATTTTGTGTATGAAAACCTGAGAATAAATTAACCAATCAGAATGCTCCAAAAACAAACCAAGTCAAGGTATACTGCCACCCAATATTTTAACTAAAGTCGACTTTACCTAAATTATACATTTGAAAAATTTAGATATTAAGGGCGATTACTTGTAAGAAACAAAGCTTTTTTTTCATATTTCTTTTAAACATTTTACCAAGTTTTTAGGTTTTACTAATTAAATTTTGAATAAGTTATGCGAAAAATCTTTATTAGTTGCAATGCTCGTAATTACTTGGCAAAGATTTTATTTGTGTGTCAAATAAATGTATTTCCTTTTAAAAGATTTTAACAATGACATTTTTGTTTTGGTATTTAAAATGTTTTTTATGACTAAAATTAAAAAGTCCTATTCGAAACAAAAACAATTTAAAAAATTTAATATTTTTAAAATTTCCCGTTTTCCCGGGAAAAATATATTATTTTCCCGGGAATTCCCGGCAAACTTTTCCCGGGAATTCCCGAACCACAAACCCTATATACAACACATAATTATGTAACAAATATTTGCAAACATATTTAAATGTCAATTAAAATATTAATTGATTTAATTAAAAACTTGTTAAGAAAAAATTTTTATTTTTAATATATATTTAATTAGATATTTAAGGTTAATAATTTTTTCTGTGTATTAATGAAAAAAACTTATTATAAATTTGACCAGAGCAATTTTTAATGCAGATTATGAAGTCGCTATTAAAAACCGATTTCCGACATCGAAATTATACGGATCTTTGTTTTATTTTTGGCAAATTACAATTGGCATTAAATATATAATTTTAATAAATAACTTTTTGGAACTTATTTCATTTCTTATTTTATTTATTTCGTTATGGATTATTTAATTTCTTTGTTTGGCAGTTATTTCATTATGGAACAACCCCCAAACTTTGAAGTTTATTTCATTTTCTCTTTTGGGATAATTTCGTTTGTTTTTATATTATTTTACTTTTTTCTCTTGGGACATACTTGTATTTAATTTTTGGGCTTTATTCCATTGGGTGATATTCCGTTTCTTCGTTTGCGTGTTACTTCAATGCTTGGTATTTCATAGCGCCCAAAAATTGGCAGAACTCTGGTTGTTTTGAGGCTGTGTTTCACATGGAGCTCGGGAAGTGTAGGAACAGTTCCCGGAAAGTTCTAAATAGAGTATTGGAAGGATATTGACTGGAATAATTACTATAACATAAAAAAAATATAAGAAAAAATGTTGCAAGCCCTTAAAGGATATTTTATTTGGAGGACATTTGGCAAAACTGCAGTTTATGGCAGCAATCGAAATTTAAAAAAAATTTATGGTCCATAAATTATTCGCTGTTTTTGAAAATTCAAAAAAATTAAATTTTTTGAGGTATTTTCCTAATTACCTGTAAACGGTGTTATCAAAAAATCCAATTTGTTATACTTTTGCAATTTACTTACCTAGTAAAGGTAATCTGATGATAGTGTTTGGTGGCACTTGAAAATGCATTAATTGTCAACCAGTGGCTCTGGGAAAGTTTTTTTCATAAGTTTTTCTATGTTTGTTGTAAAATAAATTGTGAAATTCTATTTTGAATTTGTCAATGAATTTGTCATTCATATAAGCTCGTAAATTCCTTGTAAATCTTGTATAAATACAAATCATATATTTTGTGTATGGAGTTTGACATTAAACTCATAAAGATACCAGGTTTACACCGTTTACGAGTGGAATACGAGTTTATATGAATTTTTAACTTTTCATTTTGATCTTTGTTATTTATCAATAAAGTACTTTTTACTTTGTTGTTATTTCAAGTTATTTATAGTTCAAAACAAAAATACTTGTTTGATTTTTGTACAGTTCAAAAAACGATTAGAATATTAAAGATATTTATTTTTGTTAAAAACAAAAAATAAAACGTTTTCGGGTACTTGCTTTAAAGTTTTATACCTCTAAAAAAACTCCATTCATATTGACTTTAGCATTTTAAAGAATTTTCCTGGGTTTGTTAATTTTTGAACTACCCGTATCATTAAGAAAAATTAACAGCCTATTTGCATTGTCACATATGTATCCATCTCTTGTCAACACTACGCGTAATAGTGGGATAATTTACAACTATAAGTAAAAGCACTTTTTTAGGACACATCCTTATAATGATCTTTTTGTAAAGTTTGCAAATTCAACATAATTTTTATGAGTGTACAATGAATGTATTTAACATGCACTTAAAATTTGCCAAAGTACGTACGTGCTTTATAATGTTACTTTACAAAATTTCCATATTAAGTCTTCCTGATGTGATAGTGTGTGGTGTGTATTTGACTAATCATACCTATAATAAGTAGAATCAGTGTTGCCAACTCTTGAAGGCAGGAAAGCACCGTGAGCATTTTAAAAACGGGTAAAAAGGGTAAAAATTTACTAAAAATGGGGTAAGAAAGCACGATAATAATTTTTTGAAAAATTTAAGTCAAGATTTTAAAAACACATTTCAGCTTTGTAAAATCGTGTAAAAAAGGTTAAAAAAAATGACCAAAAAAGGGGTAAAAAGCACCAAACTAATATTTCAAAATTTTGAAGTTTAAATATAACGAAGTTGCTATTTAAAATTGTACCACAAACATTGTGAAAAAATGTATTTTTTTTTGTATATTTCGTATTATTTTTTCAACTTTGACTGAAAATTCAAGAAAAATTTAAAAAAGGAGAACAAATACCAAAAATATAAACTGTACAAAAAGCACTGCCAGAAATCTGAAAAGCACTGTAAATACCCGCTTTTTATAAACGGGTATTTGTAAAAAATCACCGGGTACGGGAAGGAAAAAAGCACAAAAAAATACCCGAAAAGCACTGAAATGGCAACACTGAGTAGAATGTAAACCAAATAACTACGAAATACTTACTTATTAAACAAGAAGAAGAAGAGGAAAAGAAATTGAAAAAAATATAAAATTGAACCAACACAACTAATCAGCCGGCTAGGCAGGCAGTCAGTTAGACAACCAACTACATAAAGACAGGGTGTGTGCCAAACCATAAAAAGATGTTGTTAAACATGAAAGCTTGTTCGCAACATAAAAATTGATTTGTAAAAATTTAGTTTACAGTTACAATTAATATGAGTGTAAAAACTTTAAACAAGAAAATAAATTTTATAGACTTAAAATAAACAGAGAGGGAGAAAAATACACAATGTAACAAAGTACATGTTACAATATGTTAGAAATTGCTTTTTCTTTAGGTGTCCTGATTAAAACTACACCCAAAGAAATATTCTGCTCTGCCTAGCAAATATTTCAAAAGAATTGAGTATGGTACTTGTATTGCCATTTTAGTTTTTTATAGGTATTTCATTGAAAAAATTGCCTTTAAAATATTTTGCGTGTGGGGAAATTCGTGTCAACGCGAAAACGTTTATTCTCCGAAATTTATTGGATTCTATTCTATTATTTGGATTCTACTTTTTTATTCTTCATTGTTTACACATGCATTTATTTTTTTGATAGTTAAAAGATTAACTTGACATTTAAAAGTTTAACTTTGCAAGTTTAAAATGTCGAAGTGGCGCCGATAGCGATCCGGTATGCAAAGAATACTGACATACCGTCGTTAAGCCCGGTATTTTGTTCATACATTTGCGAAAAATGCTGTCAAACTCCATATAAAAAAAATTATTTTTCACTTGCGTGGAATTGTTGCGAAATTGCGGTGGAATTTTTTTCGCATCTTTTTAATAGACAGGACCATTTGCAAATGTAGCGAAAAAGTGACATTTGGGTTAATTATGATTGTAACTCTTTATAGACCATAAAAAATTTGTGCATGTTAATGTTTTTATTATAGTTTTTGAGCTCCAAACATAGGGCGAAATTTTTTCGCTCTTTTGAACAAAATACTGGGCTTTATCAAAAAATTTGTCGACAGCGCCGCAATATTTTGTGGCGGCATCTTAGCATTAATTTTTATCTGACTTTGTGTGTGTGTTTTCTAGTGTTGGAAATCGTCTTTATAATAAAACATAGAGTTGCACACAATTAGTAGAATGAATGCAGAGTCTTTTGGAAATATTGCCTTGATTAAAACTAGGATTAACTACTTATAAATTAAATAGAATAAAATGTGGTTTATTCAATTTTTTTTTTATCAGTTACGCCGACTTGAAACAGATTAACTTTTCTGTGGGAATTGGGTATTAGTGTAAAAAGTTGTACCATTGCTTGAAACGTATGTAATTATCTGTTGTTTTTAATCGCAAAAAAGTTTCTGGGAATTCTTACCTATTCCCAATAAGTTTTCATTGGGAAATTTTAAGTTAGTACTAAATATTTACAGAATCCTAACAACTGCCATAAAACAACTTTTCCACAACAGAGACTTGGGCTACTCAAGGTGGAAGCATTTTAGAATACCTGAATTAAAATCAGAATATAAACTGCTGAAATATAAGAAAACTGAATATTATTCTTCACGTTTAGGTGCCGCAGTTAAATGTAATCAAACCTGGAGACAGATTCGTGAAATTGGAATTGATAGAGTAGACAAGATAAACAACAAGTCGATGCTGATTAGCTTAACAACTCCTTTACGAATATACCTTTGATACCAACCGATAACAATTTTTAAAACTTCCCATGCTTGAATACAAGTAATGCTTCGATTGATGGTAATCATTTCGAATTTTAATGCGTTACCCAATATGATGTCTTTTCGTGTTTTTCGCTGATGAAATCTAATGCAGTGGGCTGTGAGAATACGTACCCATGCTCAGTGGGCCAGCATCATCTAATTTTGGCCAAAACTAAAATATTGAGTATATGAGACTAAAAGATATCACAAAGGGGGGTTTAGTTGTTGCTGATCACGAATCTGAAGTAAAAAATGTAAAACTCAAAATGGCGGATCCAATATGGCGGCCATTAAATTTTAGTTTTTATTATAGTAGCCTTAAAATAGTCAATTATATAGGTCTAGGATCCGTTGATTAAAAATCTGGAATTAAAATTTTGAAATTCAAAATGGCGGATCCAATATGGCGTCAAACAATTTTGTCATTAAATTTCTTATGTCGCCTGATTTACTATAAATTTCTACTAGGCGAAGTTTTTAGGCAAAATCGGACTAGTGGTTCTCGAGTTATGTCAAAAAAAAGATATATCTCGATTCCTAGGGTTGACCCAGCGAAACGCCGGGACACGTATAACTTGTTTTTGACGGATATAACATTTCCCGTTGGTTTCATCCCATCCCGATTTTGACTGTCGCATAGTGTAATTAATCAGAGTTTCGATCAAATCATAGTTGCATGTCCGCCGGTCATCTCCGAAAACTTACGTCGTTGACTACACCTTTTGCAACTGTAATTCAGAAAACATCAATTGAAATTCAGAATTTCCATTTGAAATTCAGAAAACATCAATTGAAATTCAGAAAAGATCAATTGACATTTTCTGAATTTCAAATGATATTTTCTGAATTTCAATTGATATTTTCTGAATTTGAAATGAAGGTTTCTGAATTTCAATTGATATTTTCTGAATTTCAATTGATATTTTCTGAATTTCAATTGATGTTTTCTGAATTTCAATTGATATTTTCTGAATTTCAAATGATATTTTCTGAATTTCAAATGATATTTTCTGAATTTCAGTTGATATTTTCGGAATTTCAAATGATATTTTCTGAATTTCAATTGATATTTTCTGAATTTCAAATGGAAAATCTGAATTTTAATTGATGTTTTCTGAATTTCAAATCGAAATTCTGAATTTCAATTGATGTTTTCTGAATTTCAAATGGAAATTCTGAATTTCAATTGATATTTTCTGAATTTCAATTGATATTTTCTGAATTACAATTGCAAAAGGTGTGGATAATGGCATTTCGTATTTTTTGGTACTTCTTGATCATTGAAAGGCATTTGATACAGTTGACCACAGTACCTACTCTTTGCAAGAAGTTTGTGTACTTTTATATGTTTTCTCATTCTTCTCTGAAGCCTCTATATTCATGCCTACAACATAAATCCATGTTGTTAGTAAACAACTGGGCATATTAAATTATATTTTCACTGTATCTAGTGTGTTGAGATGTATGAATTTATGTTGTAGGTTAAAAACAATTAGAATGTGCATTTGAAATTTAAAAAGGAACGGTTCGTTGTCGTTCAATAAATCTGTGATTCAGAGTTGAATAGAACCAGCTGCGGATCTTTAAGAATTAAAATTCAAAGCAAAAATAGTACTAACAGAGGATAAAAATAGCATTGTTAAAATTTCGTTGATGTTAGTCTAATAGAGTTGTTAACATGTGTTTATTTGCTTAAATTCAATCTAAATAGATCATCATCAAATATTTACCCATAAAGGCATAGGATAATGAAGATGGGTCTGTAGCGGGACCCGAAAATACGTGTTCTATCCTGCTGGCCTTATCGAATTTTTTTCTTCCCTGTAGTTTATTTGTATGATCTAAAAACAAACAGAAAACATTCATTTAATAATTAAAATATCAACTATACATACCTTCTTAATATATTTTAACAATAAATTGTGCAAAATTTAATGAATGGGTTTTTTAAAAATTAGTTATAAATAATTTTGAAAATTAACATTCAAAATTAGTTAAAAGGCTTCGTTCTTATGCCGACATAAATCTGTTTATCATATTTCATCAAAATATCTTAATATTTGCGTGCGCACGAAAACATATGGACATGCAGACTGAGAGACAGACGGACGTACGGACAGGTGGGTCCAGATCCAATATTTTTTAATGTGACAAACATCAGCACAAACCTATTATATGTTGCCCACGTAGTGGTGTAGGGTGTAAAAATTGAAATATTGCTGGTAAAATAGCATTTCCAGAATTTTTGATTTTTCATGAAGTATGACTTAAAATATTTTTTTTTTCCTATTTTAAAATTTGTAGGTGTTTCTTTTGAACAATATTTCAAACTTTAACAATATGTCTCGTAATGTGAATGGTCTTTTGCAGTCTTTAAGATTGTGTTTTATGACCCAGTAATAAGGTGAAATTCAAAGAGCTGGTTGCTTAACAGCTTATGCTGCATTAGCATAGGTTCGAATCTATGTTTTACATAGAATTTGACTTGTTACCAATAGGCTGCGTGCCCCCAATCTGTAACAGGTTATTTTAGCATAGGTTCTAGAACTATGTAGTTATAGAACTGGTTCTGCGAATACGTGTGTCGCCATTTTAAAAGTTTTTTTTTACTATATACCAACACTCAGGGGATGCCCTCTACTAATGCAATGTATTGTGTTGATATTAGGAAAATAGGTTATGGGAGCGTAGTAGTATTTATGAATGTTTAACTTGAATTTCTCTAAATTGCAAGTATCAGGAAAAACATCTGCGGCGACTAATGAACGAATTCTCTGTATAATGCGCTGTGCGACTAACTGGGCATTTGACCACAAACGGATGAGATATGTTGGACAAGCGCGTGTTACGGACAAAAACACGGGGCCTCGGGATAAGTACACTTATCTTAACAGAACATTTCCCATGGTAGTAATGATAGAAAAGTGTTACACAACCCACATTCCGGTGATGCTCCAGGGAGTCAAAAGGTCTGGATACCCCATTGCCATTAATGAGCGCCGGCACCCTCCTTTGTATACGGCCCAAAAGCTCCCAAATAGTCTTTGAAGCCCCTGCCCATATATGGGAGTTGTATTCCATCTTCGGCCGGATACTAAGTGGTATAAATAGTAAGGAGATCAGAAGAACTGAAGTAGTTCTTACACCGGTTAAGAAAGCCAATACACTTGAATGCCTCTTTCGACACTTGAATGGTAAGATCCTTCCAACGGACATTATACCCCATACTCATGCCCAGAACATCAAGAGCTTCAGATTCCTCAATATTGATACCACCCATGTATACAGAGGATATTGATGGCTCAGCGGTCCTATGAGTCAGCAGCCAACTTTGGGTCTTGGGTGGATTAAAATCGAACCTATTCACGCAACCCCATTCAGAGATTTAACTAAGTCCTGATTGAGTCTGTCATTCATAATCTGCCTCTTACCCCCAATCTCCACAAGGCTTGGCCTACGATCAAAGGAATATGAATGGCAAATGCAAAAGTAGATAGATTTGGAAGTGTGACAAAGGAAGTCATTCAGAAAGATAAGAAAGAGAGAAGGAGAAGGAACAGAACCTTGTGGTGCCCCTGCATTCAACTGAAACCCATTAGATGAGACTCCTTCTACAACGCTTATAGTGCGATCCCTGAGAAAACTCGTTATGAATCGAGAGAAGTCATCACCGACACCAAAAGCAATGAGCTTTTTTTGACACGAGTGATTTATGCCATACATGATCAAATGCCTTGCAAATATTCAGCGCAACCATTTTGTTTTCACTAAATCTGTGAATGGACCGACTCCAACACTCTGAAAGAAACGCTGTTAGGTCTTCCGTAGAACGACTTCTACGAATGCCATACTGTCGATCATTAAGAAGCAAATTGTACTCAAGATAATTAACAAGATAGTAGTTAACCATGCTCTACATTACCTTCGAGAGCACATTGCTATTGAGCTGTAATTATTAGGGTCAGTAACCCCACTCTTTTTGGGGATTGGCTGGATATTGGCAACCTTATAACATGATGGAAAGATTATTTAATTTAACTTCAATGCGAGTAATAAATCAAAATTGAAAATGTGTTTAGCGGTTAATTTCGTACTTATTCAGAATTGGCGCTAAAATGTCCCACAAACCTGGATTTCAGGTGGTTAGTTTGTATGAGTGAAATGTTTCACATAAAATTTCACTATAACTTACCTTACAAAAGAATGCTATACATACCCGAGTAAAAAAAATTATATATAATCATATGTGGCATATATTACAATATATAATTAGACATGTCGTTATGTATATCCATATATAATTATATATGACGTCTTTTTCCAAAATTTTTCCTTATATTATGCCATATATAATTTCATCTCATTAGATATCGGCCTTTATAATATTAGATATGGTATATATGATTATATATTACATAGCATGGCTGAACTTATTGCATATATAGTTGTATATAGAGCTATATCTTAATATATATGGCGGCATTTTAGGAATATATAATTATATATGGTATCATTTAAACACTATATAACTATATATGGTGCCAGTTAAACTATATATTATCATATATGGTGGCATTTAAACAATATATGGTCATATATGGTACCTCATGAACAAAATCTTTAATACAGTTGCAGATATGATAACATATGCTACTAAATATAGTGCCATATATATTTATATATAGTGTTATTTAAGCAATATTTTAGCATATATGGTGCCATTTGAACCATATATTATTATATATGGTGCCATTTCAACAATATATGCTCATATATGGGACCTCATGAACAACATTTTTAATACAGTTCCAGATATAATAATATATGCTACTATATATAGTGCAATATATATTGATATATGGTATCATTTAAACAATATATTAATATATGTGGTGACATTTAAACCATACATTATGATATATGGTACCATTTCAACAATATATGGTCATATATGGTACCTTATGAACAACATTTTTAGTACAGTTCCAGATATGATAATATATGCTACCATATATATTACCATATACTTTGATATATCGTATCATTTAAACAACCCGAGTAAAAATAGTTACATATAGTCATATATGTGATTAAGTTATATCTGTATAAATATACAGTTTCATCCGAAGAATGGCCCGATATATTTTTATCAATTGTTTGTCAATTTTTATCTAAATGTATCAGTTTAGATCAGACCTGATTAAATTATGTGTTAATCAGATGAAATTGTATCAGATTTTTGACCTGATACAATTTTATCAGTTTGATCGTAATTGGTTCAATTTTATATAAATAAAATATAATTGTATCCGACATTTACCTTATACAATTGTATCAAAGTTTTAAACTGATATCAGGTCAAAATTGGGATATAACTATATAATTTTGTATACAAATATATCTATTTGGACCTAAACTGATACCATGTGATATAAACCAATAAAATTGTATCAGGTCAAAAATCTGATAAAATTTCATCTGATTAACACATAATTTAATCACGTCAGATCTAAACTGATGCAATTAGATAAAAACTGATAAACAACTGATACAATTTTATCGGGCCATTTTTCGGATCAAATGTTACAAGGATCACTCTAAGTTATATATTACCATATAAAGCTCAAAATTATTTTTTTAATAGGGAACATATACCATATATGGTGCCATTTAAACAATATACTGTCATATATGATGCCATTTAAGCAATATATGGTCATATATGGTAATTCATCAGCAACTACAATATTAACTATATTTCAGAAATTTTAAATGTATTTCAGAAATTATCAAATGTATTACAGAAATTATTAATTGTATTTCAGAAATCAAATAATAATAAAATCTATTTCAGAACTTGTTGATTGTATTTCATAATTAATAGAGAAAAATTTCTGAAATACATTTCATAATTTCTGAAATACAATTGATAATTTCTGAAATACAGTTTGATAATTTCTGAAACACAGTTGTGAATTTTGGAAATACAATTAATAATTTCTGAAATACAATTGATAAAACTGAATTTCAATTGACTTGTTCTGAAATACAATTCATAAATCTGAAAAATAATTGATAAGTTCTGAAATACAATTGATAAAACTGAAATTCAATTCATTATTTCTGAAATACAATTGATAAATCTTAAAAACAATTGATACAATTGGAAATGGTGTAGAGAGTTAAAAAGATGCAAATAAAATTATTTTTTTTTTTTAAATTCAATTTAATAAAAAAAATATAATTTTATAAAAACATTTATAG
Organism: Leucophora obtusa; assembly: GCA_949987735.1. Classification (NCBI taxonomy): domain Eukaryota; kingdom Metazoa; phylum Arthropoda; class Insecta; order Diptera; family Anthomyiidae; genus Leucophora; species Leucophora obtusa. Next base: position 183,750,485 of record OX465296.1, read on the forward strand.
AAAATAAAATTATAATTTTATAAAAAGAAAATCTTTTTATAAAAAAAATGCATAGCCGTGAACGGTATCGAACTCGAGACCTTCTGAGTTTAATTAAACCTTATTTTAACAAAATATTGTAATTTTTATAAAATCAGTGCTCTGCCAGTGTAAAATCCCCAAATATATAACTGGATTTAATTCGATCTGCAATTTATCGGAAAAGTTAAGATCTTACGCAATCCCGAAATATATTACTGGATCTAATTTTTGATCTGTCATTTTTTGGATATATTTAGATCTTACTTAATCCCCAAATATATTGCTGGATCTAATTCGATCTGCCATTTTTCGGATCAATTTAGATCTGAGTTTATCCACAAATATATTGCTGGATCTAATTCCATCTGCCATTTTTCGGATCAATTTCGATCTAAGTTTATCCACAAATATATTGCTAGATCTAATTCGATCTGCCAAAATTGAGATCAAATTAGATCTAAGTTTATCCACAAATATATAGCTCTATCTAATTCGATCCGCCATTTTTCGGATCAAATTAGATCTAAGTTTATCCACAAATATATAACTGGATCTAATTCGATCCGCCATTTTTCGGATCAAATTAGATCTAGGTTTATCCCTAAAGATATCATTGGACCTCCCAATTTTGAGATATAACTTGATCTTAGTTTATCCCCATATATAAAATGGGATGTAATACGATATCATTCGATACACCCAATTTTGAGATCTAATTGGATCAGCTAGATATTACAGCAGATCTTAAACAATATCAAATTGGATATGATTAGATATTGCGCGAGATCAATTTTTTTTACTCGGGTAGATATAATAGCCTTGTTTTGTTGCTCCCACTTACCATGATTACGAAGAAGACTACAACATATTTTTGTATAAAATCTGACAGTTGTTCTTTTATTATCAACGTTGAAAAAATTGAAAGAGTTAGTACCTTACATGCCCAATGTGAAAATTTATATTGGATTTACACGTATAGGAGCAAAACGAGCATAATATCTATTAACAAAATAATTTACATAAAATTTGATAGAAAAAATATATTTTGTTTATAAAAATGGTTATCAAATTTGTATTTATATATATATTTTTCTTTTTTTTGTTGTTTATCATTTTACTTTTACCCAGGAATTAAGATAAATTATTTCTGGAATTCCCGAACCCCAAACCCTAATATAAATACATCTTAAGTTTTAATGCACTGTGCAACTACAGGATCATAAATATTCATACAGTGTATTCGTAATCATGATTGATTTCTTTTCTTTTCCAATTCAAAATTCATGATGATATGTGACGTGTTTTTGTATAGTTTTTTTTTATAATAAATCTCTTATATAAATGATTTTTTAAATTACTTGTTTATTTCTTTGATTGTCTGTGTTAAATTTAAAAGTATGATTAAATGTCAAAATATTTTTGTTAATCCAATAATAATTTCCTACTTACAAATCTGTATTTGTTATTTTGTTTAAAATCATCTTTAGTTAATCGGATTTGTCAATGATTAAAACCCTTTAAAATTTAACAATAATATATTCGGAATTTCAAACAAATTATAAATACGCTGTAGCTTTTATAAAGATATCGAAATACCTGTTTCAATAAGAAGATTAATCAGCTAAATATGTTAACATTCGATATTGTGTATTGAAATTTCAAATGTCTTAAAATATTTTTTATGTATTGTAATTTAAAAGACAACTGTAAATCTATTTAACAATAAATTTACAAGGTTTCCTTTAAACATATTGAATAAAAAAGTTCATTGACTTTTCTATGGGTTTCCTTAAAACGAAAAAACAGTTGGTCAAGCTAAATATTTCCGTATGTCCTTAAAATATGTGTTTGTCTTTTGTTTTTACGTTTTTTTTTAGAATCCTGTCATCTGTTGCTATTCAATGCTAAAACAATAGTTGCTGTACAAAAGGTGAATGAACTATTTGACGAATTCCCCTGACTTTTATTTGTGTTTTTTAACAGTTGCAAAAAAAAAAATATTATATAATATTTTAAAATTTCAGGAATTTTTAAGATAAAAGATTAAAATTTATGCAGCAGAATTTTTTAACACGTTCGATATTTCTTCTTTTGTACATTGGATATACATTAGGGTGGCATTAAAATTTTAACTATGGATATCCGTAAAATACCATGAGGAATATTGTTGCATATCCCAGCAAAACCTTGGTAATGGATTGGACATTTTTCACGTATTTCCCTTTGTTTTACTTTCACACCTAAAATAATACGTTAATAACAGAGCTTTGAAGAATTAATTCCTTAATTCAATTTTTCAATTCTGAATTAAAAATTCGATGAATGAATTCACTAAGCACCATATATTGAATGGAATTAATTCATATTTGCTTTCGTTCGATTTATTTTGTTACGAATTAATTCAATTGCAATAGTTCTTTTTGTTAAATCAAATGAATTAATTCACTGGTGAACACGTTCAATTTTATAAATCGAACGGAAAAAAGTAAATTAATTCCTTACTGAATTAATGCACTGCTGAATTCTTTCAATTTCATTTTCGTTCAGTGAATTAAAAAAAATAAAATTACGTTCAGTGAATTAAAAAAAAATAAAATTACGTTCAGTGAATTAAAAAAAAAATAATAAGTTCACTGAATTGAAAAAAAATAAAATAAGTTCACTGAATTCAAGGCCTGTTTTCTGCCATTCAGTAGAAGAAAACAATAATGTACAAATAAAATTTTTAAATAAGCAATTTTACAGCCTGTGCTAGTAAAAATAAACAAATTAGAAACCGGATGCTATTTATCAACCTACATGATTCAAAAATAAAGCCTTTTACTATTAAAATTTGGAAAAAATATAACTATTAATTTTTCAAACTAGTTATATAGTTACATTTTTTTTTTTTAATTTGTCTATATCTGTAAAGTTTTTATTTTTAGTAGTAAAAGGCTTTATGTTTGAATCATGTAGGTTGATAAAGAGCATCCGGTTTCTAATTTGTTTATTTTTACTAGCACAGGCTGTAAAATTGCTTATTTAAAAATTTTATTTGTACATTATTGTTTTCTTCTACTGAACGGCAGAAAACAGGCCTTGAATTCAGTGAACTTATTTTATTTTTTTTTTTCAATTTAGTGAACTTATTTTATTTTTTTCAATTCAGTGAACTTATTATTTTTTTTTTAATTCACTGAACGTAATTTTATTTTTTTTAATTCACTGAACGTAATTTTATTTTTTTTAATTCACTGAATCAAAATGAAATTAAACGAAATCAGTAGTGAATTAATTTAGTAAGGAATTAACCCACTTTTTTTCCGTTCGATTTATAAAATTCAACGCATTCACCGGTGAATGAATTCATTTGATTTAATAAAAAGAACTATTGCAATTGATTTAATTCTTTGAATTTGTTGTTTGATGAACGCGTTCAGTTGAACGCATTCAGTGAATTAATTAGGAAAGGAATTCATTCAATTCTAGAGAAAATTGAATTCGATTGGTAGTGAATTCATTCAAAAAGGAATTAATTCTTCAAAGCTCTGGTTAATAATAATAAATACATAAATAAATCCAGTGGTGAATTAATTCAGTAAGGAATTTATTCGAATTAATTAATGCGATTTATAAAACTGAACGCGTTCGATTTATAAAACCCTCTAGCGCTCTACCGCTGAGCTATTCTTTGATATGAAAGTTGACTGGCATAAAAACACCACTTTGTTACTGCGAGATATTGTTCCTTATTATCCTCAATTAAAGAAATTTTTAAACAAGTGTAAAGGGTGCACTCCAATTCAATATTGTTTTCAGTTCTATTTTTACAGGTGCAATTTCTCACCATTTTTTTAATATACATATTTTTTAAAATTTAAAAATTTAAAAATACTGAATTTAAACAAATTAATTAAAAATATTTTAAAAAAATGAATAGAAGAAAAAAAATTAAAAAAAATAAATAAAAAAATATTAGTCCCGCCGGGAATCGAACCGGGGACCCTCTGTTTGGAAATGCCAAATGATACTAAAATCACTTTTAGAGCAGTTACTCTTTAGAAGCAAAACTTAAGTGGTTTTTTGGAAGTTTTTCAGAAGTAATTCTAAAAAAGCTGTAAAAGTATATTAACGAATACTTTGGAAGCAATGAAACAAGTGATTTTTTGAAGTTGTTCAGGATAACTTCTAAAAACGCATTAAAAATACACTAACAGATACTTTTGAAGTATTGAAAGAAGTAGTTTGTAAAGCATTACTTGCAATTTTTTTTGCTGGGCAGTGAATTAATTAATTTTATATAATACAAAGAACTATAGCACTCGAATTAATTTTTTTAATTTGTTGTTTGATGAACTCGTTCAGTTGAACGAATTCATTATTAGTAACCACCCCATTTGTCCCCACCCCACCTCCTACATTTTTTGGTTAATACATTTTTTTCGAACCTTACAAAATTAGGGGTTCTAGTGCATCGAAAAAAGTCAACCAAAATAGTCTGTAATGGCTATTGAAAATTTTGCTATTATTACGGGAAATTTAACTGTTTTAAGCCCTGCGGTATTTTTTGCTAAGTTTAGCAACACATGCCTGCTGATCTGTACTACAACAAAATTAGTAGCAAAATTAGTTGCCGCTACTAAATTTTAGCAGAATTGTTGTAAACTTCGAATCAGAATCGATTTGCTGAAATCAGTTAAAAAATTTACTAAATATCAATTTTGTTAGCATAATGAAATTAGTATAAATAATTAGTAGACGCTACTACATTTCAGTAAATTGTTGTAAACTGCAATTTAAAATCAATCTGCTAAAATTAGCAAAAAATTGTACTAAAAATGAAAAAAAACTGTTAAATAAATTAGAAATTCATTAATTCTAGTTCGAGGCCAATTTCCGTATTATGAATTAACATAATAAGAACTTTTTTCCAAAAACTGCTATTTTTCTTCATCAGAATACTCTCCTGACAAATAATTCACAGAGTTTTTTCTCTTTCAAAAACCACTACACTTTCAGGAACGAAAAGACAATCGTTTCGGGGATTTTCCAGGTCCCCTACATCAGTTTTCTTTAGAAAGTGGTAAGCATCAAAATCTCATATTAAATGTAGTCTGCTACATCAACAAAATATGAATGAATCAAACAATAAAATATGTTTCGAAGTCTTCCGCAAGCATAACCAACAATGGAAATATTCTGAAAGTTTTGGTATAAATAAATAAAAATGTTCATGTTTGCCTTACTTCTTTTTTTAAAACAAGAAGAGGGAGAATTAAAAAGGTCGAAAAAACAATTTTTATTTTTAAATAAAAATCAAAAACCAACATTTTGACAAAACTTTAAAATCTAAAAAAAAAATGTAATCAAGTTTAGGTGCCTATTCCTACTTGTGACTCATTGTGGCCGTCAGAGACTATTTTTAAGACTGAGAGTTATAACTTTTGATACAACAAAACAACAATAGTATTAAAAAATTCAAATTTTATTTGTCAAGAATATGATTGGTCGATACCAGGTCTGAATTTATTTGAAATTTTCAAACAAAAATTTTAATAAATATAATTTATTGTGACTTTGCAACAGGAATAGGACTTTTCGTAAGAATAGGTACGTTAATAAAAAAAATTGTTTCCTTAGCTTGAAAAAAATGTATAATTACAGAGTTTTATTTATAAACTAAGAATATATCAATAGTAACAAATATAAACTAAACAAGAATTGAAAAAATCAACGAATTCTTGTAAATAAAATTTCTTTAAGTATCCTTGTTGTTAAATTAGTATATTTGCTAAGTTTAGCACTCGGTTTTGAAAAATGAGTAAAATGTTTTGCTGAAATCAGCAGCGAAAATTAGTAAAAAAAATCCATAACTTATAATAAGAGAATAGCAAAAATAATTACTAAAACAAAAAAAATCAGTATAAAAATAAAAAAATGCGATTAAAAACTGTTTTATCTGAGTGCACCCCATATTTTAACATATACTTTGGTGTTACCTCATTTTTCGGATCCATATAAATATGTATGTTCAAATATGAACAAATTTTAACATTTTTCCCCGGGATGCTAATGCTTTGCAAATCATTGACTGGAATGATGTTGTCATTTGCTTCTCGCGAAAGCACTTTTATGTTTGTATTTGGGCGTTGGGAAAACATTTGACTTTTATATATCTTAAAGTATTCCCAGCGCTTTGTACAGCATTGATTGAACTTTTTTTTAAAAAAACCATTGTTTTTCATGTTTATTACTAGTTTCGAACTCATTTAGCCTATAATTTTAATTTAATGATCTTCGCCGAAGTTAAAATGAAAAAAAATGGAAAAAATTAAAAAACTTTATATACTGAAACAAAAACCTCATTTCCCATCCCTGATGCTCTCCACACATACACTAAATGTACACACACATACATGTAAATAAAATGTGAATTTATGAATAAAAAGAACCGTCACCGCAGCCGCAGCTGCAGCCGCAGTCATTTAATTTGTTTTTTCTCTCCGCAGCGGTATCTCAAGCCGCAAGGTTGTATCTCTACTCATATATCGCGATGGGTTTCCGCCCTTTTATTGAAATTTGGATTTATGATAGAGAATTTATTCCTTATAATTTCAATAAACACTATTTAAAATGGGTATGAAGTTAAAGGTTGTCTGAAGATACACGTCCATGCATGAACATCTTCCCTTTGGTTTTAAAAAAATGTTTTCGAATAGCACATTTGTACATGAAGCTGTCATTATAGAAGTAACTATTTATATTTAGCGTATTTTTTAATCACCTGGATTTAGAATTTTTCATACAAAAAAATGGATTTATTAAATCCAAAAAAAAAGCTGGATTTAATAAATCCACAATAAAAGCACAAATATATGAAACAGCCTATTAATTTAATGTCAGAAAAAAATACGAATAAAAATTAAAAGAGAAACAAAAAAATTGAAAAACTAACAAATAAAAGGTTTTTCTTAAATTTTTTTTTATAAAATATGTTTAGAAAAAAAAACTACACCTCACCAAATACATATTTTTCATCTTGGACATGGAGAAATAGCTCAAATAGAAATGGCAATTTTTCACTCTACAGTAAGTAATTTAATTAAATCCAATTAGTGAATATTAAATATTGCAATGGAATTTTTCAATTGTGTAAAAATATAAATTGAAGTGATAAAACTGAAAAGGCAGACTGTTTATCGCTGTTTTATGTAAAATATAATTATAAATTAAAAGTTAAAGTTGAATCCTCCATCATCGAATTCGGTATTGCAAATTAGGGTGAAAGAAGTGTCGGACAGAAAATTTTTTTAAAATAGGAAAAATCGAACCCCATCTGTTGAGCACTTTTAGAAATACTTTTTGGATTTATTAAATCCAAGTGATCAGAAAAAACGGCTATTGTGAGCCTTGGGCACTTTAACACTTGTTAGACGCCAGCTGATATTTCCAATAGAAACTTTAACATTATTGACCATAACCTTGCTTAGAAATTTTTGTCATTTAAGCATTATTTGTGTTGTTTACGAATTAAATTCAATTACCACAATTAAATTCAATTTATATACTACTAGACAACTTCTCACCAAACAGCGATATGGAGGTTAATTATACAGTAAATATATCCGCCAAATCTCCATGACTCCATTTTGTATTGACTTGGATCTGAAGGTTAAAAAAATGTAAGTAAACAAATTAAATGAATGAAAAAGTATTTTTTTTTTAATGAATGTTTTTAGTTCGATTCTAGATCATAAAAAATTTTTCTTTTAAATTATTTTCAGAGAATAAAAATCTTAAAAATTTGACAACTTTTTTTTTAATTTTTGTAGTTTTAAATAGCCTAAATTCTACAGACGAAGACCTTAGAACCTTAAACTTTGCACTCCCTAATTTTGAGCTATAGTCTACTTAACTATATCTATCATTTATCTCAGTTCAAAAAACTTAAAAAATAAGTTAAATCAGTTTAAAATTTTTGAAATAATCCATATCCCAGTGTAGAAAATCATTACCAGATATGTGTTTATGTAACTACATACTTGGTAATGGTAACTAGTTACTTTTGTTATTACATTTCTTATTACCTTTATATGGCGATGTCGCGAAAAATAATGAGTTATGGTTACAGACCAGCATACGAAAAATCAAAAAATATATCGTTACCTATGTGCTTACCAGTACTGACAAAAATAATGAGTCTAAAAATACATTTTCAAAAAAATAAATTATATAAAAAAAATATTTTTATTGTATTTTTTTTTTTTTAATAAAATTTGCTGGTGCGGGAATCGAACCTGGGTCTACAGATTGCCAGTCAATAGCTCTACCATCTGAGCTATATCGACATGTAATATTTAATAGATAAAAACATAATTGACCTGCTGCACACAAGTAAACTTACTCGCCAAAATACAAAAAGCAAAAATATGTGGTTACATATATGCTTACCAGTGTTTAAAATATATTGAGTCTAAAAATAAATTTTCCATGTGAAAATCGAAATATATATGAGCATACATGATCCTACATTGGCTCGTATGTGATCATGCATGGGCATACATAGTCATATACGTACATGCATAGTTCAATGTATGACCATACATGATCTCATATATTTCTATATACCTTTGGATCCGAAATTTGAGGGTAATTCATTATTATATGTTTTAAAATAATGCAGAAGGTAAGGACTGGTAGTCCAAAAAATAATGATATGTCATTACCGTTTCTACACTGGGATATTAATTTTAATTGTTTCTATTTTGTTGCGATTATATATGTAAGTATTAATTTTGTGCAACATAATTGTTTTTATATACCCTGGTGAAAATGTTCATATATGTTCATATATTGTCATATATGGTTTCATGTATGAGCATATATGGTTTAATGTATGATCATATATGAATATATATGTTATGTATGGAAGCATATATGGGTAAATACATTCAAATGTATGAATCCATATAAGATAATATATACTGCATTTATTGGTCCATATATTCCAATTTCTGAATTGCGAATTTCTGAAATACAATTAATAAATTTCTAAAATACAATTGTCAGTTTCTAAAATAGAATTCATAATTTCTGAAATACAATTGGTAGTTTCTGAAATATAATTGATAATTATTCAAATAGAATTGATAATTTCTGAAATACAATTTATAAATATGAAAATCAATTGATAATTTCTGAAAGCAATTATAAAACTGGAAATAAATTGATTATTTCTGAAATACAATTGGTAAATCTGAAAAACAATTCATAACTTCTAAAATACAATTGATAAAACTGAAATTCATTTGATTATTTCTGAAATACAATTGATAAATCTGAAAAACAATTGAGAACTTCTGAAATAAAATGATAAATTTTGAAATACAATTGGAAATGTTGCAGTAAGATAAAAACAGCAAAAATAAAACTGCTAAATTAATAAAATTTTAGTTATATTTCAGTTAGCTTTTAGTTTGAGTTAACTTTTAGCAAAATCTGCAGAAAATTTTGCAAAATATTAGTAAACTAAAAATGGCAAAAACCAACTGTTGTATCTTAAAAAATGTTTATTAAATTTTGTTCAATGCAAATAGCAGTTTCTAAAATCAACAGAAATATTTGCTAAATATATTAAACTGTTGATTTCAGAAGGCTAGATTTGTATTTCCATTAAAATCAAACAACGAAAAAGGAACTTTGAAAATTTTAAATTTTATGTGATGTTTTTTGTCTACTACATTTCATTTTATTTTCTAGTTATTGAAATTTAGCTGAATTATAAGTCCAATTTTGTATATTTAACAGTTTTATTTTTGCTGTTCCTATCTTATTTATATTTAGCAAAAATACTCCGCTAATTCAGCAGTTTTTCATTTTAACCTAATTTTTAGTAGTTTTAACTAAAATTTTTACAAACTTTTTTCTATTAGTATATAAACAATCATTAAATAATCAAAAAACAGACAAAAAATAATTTCTAAACTTGAAGTAAATTGTTTATATCCATTAAAAATTTCATAATTTCTCAATTTCATTCAAATGTATAAATTCATCAGTAATGTATGCATAGAATTATAATATTTACATTTAATTTGAATAAAAAAAGCAATATTTTTATTAAAAAAATAAAAAAAAATTTTATATGAAGATTCATATATCTCCATATATGACCATATATGGCCATATACCCTCAAATTTCAGATCCGAGCCCATATATGTTGCCATATATGACCATATATGAACATTTTCACCTGGGTAGGGATATTATTTTTAATAGGTTTATAGCTCTTTAGGTTGGATATATCTGTAATAAATTCATTACTTGTTGTCATGTCAATGAATGAGCCCACATTTGTGGTTTTAAAATTAGTATATGTACATAAATATTTTCAATTTGTTTTATGTATATTTTAAGTGCCAAACTATATTAGTTGGCATTAGGAATAAAAACGTATAAGTAATTCCGCATGTCATACACAAGTAAAGGTAATGAGTGAAAGACAAAATAAAATTTCAAATATATGTTTTAGGGGCACAACTTTCGAATATATTTTAAAAATTTTGAATTGCCTGTTGCTATAGCGAATACGTAATGAAAATTTAAGAAATAAAAATTTTATTACTTTATCGCGATCGTTAAAAACTTTAAAATAAAGCGAGCGGAATAATTCCGCGTGAGGAATGTATGTATTTTGTTATTGTAAACAAAAACAAAATAAACACATTCCTCTGGAGGAATATTTTCTTTCGCTTTATAAAAACAGGGGGTAAGTAATGTATATCGCTAAAAACACATAAACTCAACACACCATTCGGATTTACCATCTCCGCTTTGAATGAAATTCGCCATATCTGTGGTACACTACAAGAGATCAACGATGCAAAAATTTTAGAGTCCGGACCTTTTCGGTTTCCGAAATATGACGTCACGAAAATTGGAAACAACCGCAAAATTTGACTAGATTATGATTACAAAATCGACAATAACTAAAAAACTTATTAGGTAAGTGGTATGCATAACGACTTTTTTCATGGAAGGGTCAAAGGTCATTTATTGGGGTCTTGAGTTCAAATTCCCATTGCTCGAAATGCGCATTTTTTTAAAATTCTTAAAAAAATATATGATTATTGTTAAACTCTCTTATACATTTGTGTGAAAAATTTAAGGTGGTATCTCGATTCGTCTCTGAGTTATAGCCAAAACCGTGTCCCTAAGTATCATTTGTTGCCCTAGTGCAGGGGTGGCAAGACTTTTTTCGATGCGTGCCAAAAACAGACATATTTTTTTGTAAGAATTTGTCGCGTGCCACATTTAGTATATATTCTTTTTAAAAACTTTAATCAAAGGGGTGTTTCCGCGAAATTGTTATCGAAACAAATTTTTCGCAAATTCTGCACATACTGTAAAAAAAATCTTCATAAATCGACAAAAATATTTGCTAAAAATAGTACAGCATTGATACTAGTAGGTTAGATTACACTATGCAACAGTCAAAATCGGGATGGGATGAAACCAACGGGAAATGTTATATCGGTCAAAAACAAGTTATACGTGTCCCGGCGTTTCGCTGGGTCACCCCTAGGAATCGAGATATAACTTTTTTTTGACATAACTCGAGAAACACTAGTCCGATTTTGCTCAAACAATTTAAAAAAAAATTAAAATTACAATTCCTTTAATCTGTTCATATAACGTTTTTCTATATACTCAATAGTTTTGCCGGTAAAAATAAATGTTTGTTACCGCTACCATAAAAATCAATAACCTTTTGTTTATTACTTTTTTTTAATATTTTAGGCAAAAAATATTTTTTTCTTCATACATTTATTTTTACCGGCAAAGCTGTTGAGTATATAGCAAAACGTTATATGAATAGATTAAAGGAATTGTAATTTTTTTAAAATTGTTTGAGCAAAATCGAACTATTGGTTCTCGAGTTATGTCAAAAAAAAGACCACCAAAGGTCAAATCGATATATCTCGATTCCTAGGGGGACCCAGCGAAACGCCGGGACACGTATAACTTTTTTTTTACCGATATAACTTTCCCCGGTAGTTTGAACCCTTCCCGATCACTGACCCCTATCATTTGTCTCACAGTGATATTAATTACATTCAAAAAGAAATAAAAAAAATTTGAAATATAAAACTTTTTATGGTGGTTTAAATCTACTAATATTCAACAACGTTTAATAAAACTTCAGATATTTGAGTTCGAGGTCAATGATTTTATTATAAATGTTCTCCTTATAATTCAGTCTTTCGATATTCTTTGAATATCGTCGTCAGGAGTCTTCCAGTGAATGTTTCCATAACCAAACTTTCGTTCCTTATGTTCAAATTTCATGTGTACCCCTTTTTATTCCATTTCGTTTCTATTTGGAACAATGATCCACTCAATTCAATGATATCCACAAAAAAATAATATATTATAACTTTCCGGCCAAACCCATTGTTCGTTTTCATTTATCATGACTTTTTGTAAACAAGTGGTTTTTTGAAACAATTGTACTGCATAGTTTTTTATATACACGTATTAGTGTCATTTCATTGTCACTACACTGATAGAATTTTGTGCATAGTATTAATGAATTTGTTCATTAATCCAATGATTATTTCATTGAAAAGTCCCCAAAGAACGCGTTCATTAAATCAATGAAACGTATTCATTAAATAAAAACTAATTGAAAAAAATAAATTTTTTTCCGTTACTCTTTTTACTTATTATTTATTTTTATTTTTCTGATTTTTATTTGTACATATATTTCTCTTTTGTTTTTATAACGTTTTTGACATCTTCTTGAACTCGACTTGAATCCGCAATCACCAGAATGTAAACATTACCGCGTTACTGATTGATCTAAATAGCCAAAACAAAATTATGTCATTATTTGGACTTTTATATTTAAATAATTTCAGTTTGCAACCCTAACGTTCTTTACTGGAACATATAAATTATAGCATATCTTACGGGTTAGTTGAAAATATATAATGAAAAAGTTCATTAAATTAATGAATTTTTCATTAATTCAATCAAAATTTTTCATTAAATCAATGAATTCAGATTAATGAAATCGATTCATTAATAGTATGATCGAAAATTCTATCAGTGTAGTACTATTTTGTCTACTTCTAAATATTTCACAATCATTAAATACTATTGACATTATTTCCATTTTCATTCAACTAATGGTATTGAAATTTGAATGTTAATGAATTCAAGTTTAAAATTAATGTTACTTACTTTTCCTGCAACAGGCCATTTGTTATGGAATGCCTTATATGCATAAACTAAAAAACAAAAAAATGCTAACGTCGTCAGAATGTCTACTTAGACAACCTATAAATGACAAACATAATTACAATAAGATATTTTAAATACCTACATGCATATATTAAGGGACCTAAGAAAAAATATTTATTTTAGATTTGAAAAACTTAATGCCGAAAAGGTTTCATCACAACCAAATGTTTGCACGGTTCGCAATGTTCGCGAGATATATCAGCCCAAGGAAAAGGTATTTTTTTAGTTTTTGTAAGAATTTTGCATTTTAGCTGAAGGCAACATACTCAATATGGGTAACATATGAAAGGTTTTTTAAGGCACGTCCAGCGGTATATATAACATGTCATATTTTTAAGGATATTCCATAAAAAATTCAAATTTCTGTATCTTTTGTACGGAGATGTTTGTGATTTAAATGTCAAACTTACATATCATAATCTATGTCGATTTAAGTGAACACGTGTTTCAGATTTTTTCGATTGTTCGCGTTTTATCAGAAATCCAATGTGGTGTAAAAAGTATGTTCTAAATAGGGCAATATGGATACCAAAACTTTTATTTTGACAAGCAAATCATCGCTAAGTGGATATAGTTTGGAATTTTGCAAATTTCGTTTATTTTGCCCGGTGCTCTGTACCAAATTTTGTTAAAACTTTTGAGTTACTGCAATCTGCATTTGAATTCAGTATCTAGTTGATGTAAGATAAAAATACAACTTAACCGAAAAAAACCCAGCACGCGCCTTTGTGGCTGTATAACATTTTTTCGCGAAAAAAAATGTTTAAAATTTTAATAATAATTTTAATTCAGTTTCTAGGAGATGTAAGAATAAAAATGCAACTTAACAGAAACAAAACCCAACACGCGCTTTTTTTGGTCCAGATCACCATGAAAATTTGGTCCAGATCACCATGTATCAAAATGTATTAAATTTGCAAAATTCTAAACTATATCGACTCAGCGATGATTTACTAGTCAAAAGAAAAGTTTTGGTATCCAAATTGTTAAAAAAAAATTTGGTATGGAGGCATATATAGTAATATATTATTTCATATCGTCCTACATATAATTGTACTTAATATACCCAATTGTATATAACTATATGAACAATATAGAATAATATATGAGTTCATTTATAATTCAACATAAATTAACATATAATTATATATGACTACATGTGAGCCAGTATTGAAAATATTTTTTTTTATAATTTTTGATAAAGTCACATCTTGCTCCATATAAAACTATGTACAAATATATGAGGTCCCATTTCCTGAATATTTTTAAATTAAATTCAGATATCATTATATCTGGTCCATTAAAAAGACACATATAATTATGTGTGGTGTCATCAACAATACCTTCTAAGTGATTTTATATATAATTATATCCGGAGTTAAGATTTCGGACTTAACATGAGAAATTTTAAATTTTGTACACAAGAATGACTCGAGGTCGTGCACTTCCCATCTATATATTTTTATAGAAATATAGGGCCTTTCTGGTAATATAATTTTTATTATTCACGTTAGTTTTGCTTCAATAAGTGGAACATATATGGAAAAAAGAAACTCCTCATTAGAAAAGATATAAAAACGAGTAAAAAGGTTAAAGTCGGGCATGCCGACTATACAATGTTTGGATCCGAAATTCGAATGGGTTAAAATGGGACTTGTGTCAAAAAATTTATATAATGTGAGTAAGCGAACCAAATTTAATTAAAATATCTTAATATTTGCGACCTGCACTTTGTAACCAAGCCTATTGTTATGGGTTAAAATGGGACTTGTGTCAAAAATTTATATAATGTGAGTAAGCGAACCAAATTTAATTAAAATATCTTAATATTTGCGACCTGCACTTTGTAACCAAGCCTATTGTGGGGGGACCCTTATATGGGCACTAGGTCTAAACATGGACCGATGTTCACCAAACTCAACAGGCTTCGTCCTTGGGCCAACATAGATCTGTGTACCAAATTTAATTAAAATATCTTAATATCTGCGACCTGCAGTTTGTAACCAAGCCAATTTTGGGGGGACCCTTATATGGGCACTAGGTCTAAACATGGACCCGTGTTAACCAAAATAAATAGGCTTCGTCCTTGGGCCAACATAGGTCTG